>JAUDYM010000008.1:1273642-2547285 GCA_030407015.1 Armillaria fumosa | reverse complement strand
CCCTAACCCTAACCCTAACCCTAACCCTAACCCTAACCCTAACCCTAACCCTAACCCTAACCCTAACCCTAACCCTAACCCTAACCCTAACCCTAACCCTAACCCTAACCCTAACCCTAACCCTAACCCTAACCCTAACCCTAACCCTAACCCTAACCCTAACCCTAACCCTAACCCTAACCCTAACCCTACCAAGCTGCTCTCAGCGCGGGCCACTCTAGTCAAGTGGCGCGGCCATGCGGCTGCAGGCACAATGCCATCGCACCTGTTTCGACAGGCGCCCGAAATCCAGTTGACATCGGATTTCGGTTCCAGCGACGGTGCCGCCGAGCATCGCAAGGGTCTGGTCACTGCTCACAAGGCATACCTAGATCAATTGTTGCAAAACGCTATAAACGCGAAGAGCGACGATTGTACCTTTTTGGAAGAGGCACTCGAGCCGACAGCCCTGTTCAACAGGCTGCACTCGATCGTGTCCGCGCAAGCGGCACATCTCCTAGCTCACCGAAAGGTGCCCGTCATCAAATACGATGGCATGGGGGAGTTTGAATCGGTAAAGTTTGAGGAGGATGCGGTCGTTAAGACGCAGGGCAAGAATGTCCAAGCCGACGCGTTGGCGTACGCCTTCCGTGTCATCTCTATTGTAGAGGCGACACAGCGCAACGCGTCGGCTAAACAAGATCGCAAGAAGGCCCTCCAAAAGGCAGCGGATGTCGAGATGGCTGATGCCACTCGACCCGGTCCAAGCACGCAAAGCATGATTGACCGGGCAGTAGCCGCCGCCCTCAAGAACGTTGATAAGAAAGGAAAGGGCAAGAATAAGGTTCGCTTTATTCCCTATCCCTCCCCTTCTACGCACTCATCTTTACTAGGATGGCAAGAAGAAAGCATCGTCAACGTCCAAGGCAGCTCGGTACGCGTCGGAACTCCCTCCGCCACCCGTTTACTTACCTCGAGCGGGAAGAAAACCGCCCAACGCATTGAAGGGCGCCGAGAAGAAGAAGAAGCCTGCCGGCAAGACCAAGCCGGCGAAAAAGGACAAAGGGAAGGGCAAGGAGAAGGCGAAGTAATCCGGACATTCCGGTACGACATATCCTCCACCTACCCAGACTGGCTACTGACAGTCCCACTACCCGCAGCTATTAATTACATACTGTTAAATACGCCTGTAAATATTATACAAGCCGCCCAATTTAGACATTATGTACACCGCTCGCCTGGAGTAGAAATCCCTAAGTCCATTGAATATCAGCTCGCCGTTGGAATGAAATATATGTTTCATTCTCCAAGAAAGTCTAGCCTCATACGCGACGCTTGGACAGATTTTGTAGAACGCCTAAGATGGCGTTTATATTACAGTTTCACCACGGAAGGAGATAATGATGAATTCTATGATCCGGCCTTTGAAGTACCCCACAAACGTGGCGGTCACGCTCCAAGGGCCCCGCAATATATTGAAGCAGGCATCCGTGCCGGTGAACGCTTCGTGTCCGACACGATCGCTCATATACCGGTGGAAGAGGAACGCAACTACCCCGCCTCGTCGCTGGCGGTGCACCCTCGCCAAATTCAGAAGTTTTTAGAGGAGAACGAATATGTCGTCACTTCAACAGATAAGAACCTGGGCTTAGCGGTATCTACGCGACAATGGATCGATGAAAAATCACGCGAAATAGTAGGGGATGAGATGAACTACACCCCTCTTCATTTAATTATGATTAACGCTATTTGCGATAAACAAATGACGGACATGGAAGAAATAGCCCTGCTAGCTGAGCGGGATCTTCCTAACGGGTCACAACTCGGCAAATTCTTTCGGAGCAAATTAACGCCCAAAGGAGCTCAACATGTGGTGCCACTTTTCTACGGAATCCCTAAAATACATAAGGAACCGGTGAAAATGCGACCAATTATACCATGCCACAGTGCCATCCAGAACCCGGCAGCAAAATACGTCTCAAAAGTACTTAAACCGTTAATTAAAGCGGCGCCAACCATTATACATGGGTCCAAAGATCTGGCGATAAAATTAAGCCAATTAAAGTTACAACAAGGTCGACAAATTTATATAGTCACCGGCGACGTAGTCGCTTTTTACCCCAACATACCTATAGAACAATGCATTGATTGTGTTGCTGGTCTTTATACGGAATATTACGGGGACGGCATAGCCGAAAACGACGAAGAAAAGATACGCCGCGAGCAAATCTTTATCAAATGTCTCCACGTTGGTAACAAAAATTTAGTACTACGCTATAACGATAAGTTCTATAAGCAGAAATCCGGCCTAGCTATGGGCGTTGCGGATTCACCAGACCTGGCAAACCTCTACGGTTACTGGTTTGAACGAAAACTGCCGCTTAACGGCGGGAACATTGCCTTCTACGGAAGATATATCGACGACTGTCTAGCCATCGTCTACGCTAACTCTGAGTCAGAAGCGTTGGACATTATGTCTATGGTTAGATACGACGGCTGTACCATTGAATGGGAAGCGAGCCCTCACCACCACGAGTTCCTTGACATGATGCTCTACATCGACGCCAACAACGCGGTGCAGCACATGCCTTACCGAAAGAGCCGCTCCCATCAGGAAAGAATCCCCTGGATTTCATTTCATCCTACCACGGTTAAACGTGGGACGTTCATAGGAGAAATGTCACGTCTGGCCACGCTAAGTAGTGTCCGCAAGCACTATGACGATGCCATCGCAAATCTAATTGCTTTGTACGTATCACGCGGGTACCCAGACGATCTAGTTAGAAAGTGGGCAAGAGTTAATATAACTGAACGCTGGAATAATCGACTTCGTGTGACAACGAAGAATGAGGAGGATGACGGAGTTCTCGTTCTCAAATCCACTTATAACACAGCATGGGATTACTTCTCCGCGAAAGAATTAGGAGATACCATTATGAATACCTGGCGGTCTCGTATCAACATGATCGAGAGCCTCGGCACTGCGCCGTTTAATGCTGACGTTCTCTCGGGAGCGTACCCACCAGACAAAGTAGATTCGAACCTTTGTGTTCGGGTTGAAACGCCTTCTGGGCCGGAAGGAATTCCGGACATTAGAAAAATAGGTATACTTAACCGCAGAATGATCGTGTCCAAAAAACGGACACGCAATTTATTCGACTTAACCAATCTTTGGAAAAGAACGGTTCTCCTACGCCTGGATGAGGACGTACTCGATTCGGACCATCAATCCGATTCTACTGAATCTGTCGCCAGTAATTCTAGCGATAGAATGGATGTAGACCCGAATATCCTAATCCAAACGTACCAAGCTATGATTCCCTCGTCGCTTCGATGATTCGTTCTCCACGGGAGGAGAACGGGGGACTAGAGTAGTTCGTTGTGGTTCTGCGCGCTATCCGCAGGGTCAGCACTTGTAAAGGTCCGCAAACACTCGTATATGTGTGGAATACTTCCAGGTTTAAGCTGGCGGGGCAAGGGGGATACGAGCTCCCGCCGTCACCGTAAACGTATGCGGCCACAACCAGACGCTCTTCTCCTGTGATCCAACCCCACGAGGGAACGGAAGTTGGAGTGTAGAGGTGTAGTCAACCTTGGTACGACCACAGGCAAATTCTTTCGACATCCTTGTCGCAGTTATTCATTTTATTTATCTCATCTTCGGATATCTTACGCGGGTGTGTCCCCGCTGGCGGGCTAACCCTAACCCTAAGTGAGTAACAGTACAGTAATGTATTGAGTCTACGACTAAGCTAATATTGATACTAGCCCTAACGCTAACAAACCCTAACGAACGCCGCCTTACCAGGCGGCCTTGATCGGGCGGAGTAAGCTTCCGCTGACCGGTTACCGGTCCGTTGCCTTCGGGCGTACAGGACCGCTTACGGGTGGAATTGACCAACACCGTTACTAAGGGCCTTCGGGTCACATGTCTCGGGGAACTGATCAGCCGTTGCCGAGCTACTCGGTCATCTTGGAGATCCACGTGATTAGATAGATGGTTATCTTATCGGATCAGGTCTGTTATCTTTAGTCATATCAATTTACTAACGCGGACCGGTGTAATGCCCGGCCCGTTCTAAGCGCGGCTTCTACTGCGCAGACGTCATCAATGACGCTGCCAAGAGGTCGTTCTCGTACGACTTTGCGCCAAGCAAAGCGTGGTCCAATAGCAATTGGGCCGCACGATGTCGCCATACTTGCGCGAACGGTCCCTGAAGAGCTATAAAAGCGAAACAGGCTGGGAGTGAATAGTCTTCATCCCCTGTTGGACCCGCTTCGCTTCACACAAAGCAACGCACAAGAACCCTCTCGGTGAGTGTTCGTGTTGCCTACCCCCCTTGCGATCCTTCGGATCGCACCCCCCTCCCAAGCCCTTCGGGCAAGGTCGGGGGGCACCCTAACTGCTGTTTTGCCAGGAAGGCTCTAATTAACATCAATTTCATATTCCCTCATCGTAGTGGGGATCTGACTAATTTTCGCTGGTCACCGTTAGACTAGCGCATCAAGAGCAATAGGGTAACCTCCATTATCGTTCACAAAACTGTACTCTGAATCGGCTCGTGAACTCGGGCGCCATGATTAGATGCTATCCAGGTATTAAGGCAGTGGGCGATCAACAGCATTTCTCTGCCTCTTTCTTCCGTCAGTCGCTGATAGTTCGTAATATCGGCCCAATATCTATTGCCACTGAGCTGACGCAAGGTTGTATTGCAAATGGATCTATCTACCAGGCTACCGCTTCTCGGATATCGCCATCTTTTCGGTGGCTGTCTTGCAAGTTCCACTCAATACACATTTACATAGCCAAATACCCTTGTTAGCAGTCCAAAAGGTAAAATACTGTCCATACAAGTACACCTTTGAGCCAGAGTTAACACCACGTCGTCGTGTCCATCCAGAATGGAGAAATTCCGATACTTTCTTGTCCTTTACGCATAGGGAGGCGGCGGATCAGAGGTATTACATGGAACCTCGCCTGCTTCTCGTTCAAAGACGAGCTGACAAACCTGGTTCCTCAGCCTCAGAATTTCGGCTGCCATATCACCCATAGCAGGAGGACTCGCAGGAGGACCCTCGTTCCTTGTTGTACTCTGAGGACCTCCCTGTTGCTCTGCACTTCCGCCCATCTGCGGCTCCGACGTATCGCCACGCAATGGAGTGGATGTCCCAAGGCGGCTATGTCTGCTCTCCATCACATCTTCCCCCAATCCTTCGAGATCATGTTCGCTGCTGGGCAGCTGTATGTCGACTACGCTTGTCAATGAAGGTATGATTCCGGGAGATATAGTGTCGTCATCTTCCTTCTCCGCGAGACGATATAGGGGAGAAAGTGATGACATCGATTGTCGGTCAGATATTATCTTGGGGTTTGGCAATAGATTGTGCTTTAACCGTAAGTAGGTCCGGCGACGTACGAGAGTTGCGCCTCCCAGAAGAAACAACAAGAAAAGGACAGAGCCTATTACCGCGCCGATAATAATTGAGAGTTTACGATCTCGATTCCCATGGGCCGAACTTGCAGACGGTGGGATTGCAGATCTGAGAACAAATGTCAGAATATAAAGAAACCCTAGCAACAACAATAGATTCATACTTAGACGGTGTCTGACCTGTTTCACCGGGGGATGACGTAGAGAATGTTGAAGTTCTACACAAATAATCAGTACTCTGAGTATATGAGGGCAGGGTGAACGCACGATGTGGTAGCGCTACTGCCACTGCTCTCCGACGCAACTGACAAATCGAAAATCTCGCTGCTATTAAGGAGATTCAGATGATCTGTGCCACTTGCTATTGCATCGACGACAAATGCTCTATGGCCAAAGAAACAATAAATGCATACTCATCAATTGACCGTCTCAGAGCGTACCCATTCGAAGGAAAAGTCACATTTAACGTCCCGTTTGGATGGGTGATTTCAGTGGGTATGTCATCCCCCTGCAAGAAGAACTGCTGGCCGATATATCTTCGTTGGAAGAACACCTCATCCGGATCGCCTATATCAAAATGCCAGGAAAGCGTTATAGGTATCCCAACACTTCGCATGGTCTCTATACACTCGTCAAAATGAAAGCCGTTCGAAACTGCAAACTTGATACAACATCTACCCCTCGTGAGTATTTAGAGAGGACCACGATAATAGTCTACTCACAAAACAATTAGGAGGAGCATTTTGGACTGGCAGCTTGAGAGGACAGCACGAAGACGCTGCGTAGCGGGAGTAGTCGTAGAGAAGAAGGGCGGATCTCGCAGGTTCGCTACATATAATACATGCTTTGGGGAGGTACGTCCGATGCATCAGTGGTCAGGGCGACGAATGCTATATCACATCTGAGATGGACGCCAATCAGGCCATAACTCATATATCGAAACACTCAACAAGAAAGCGGTTCGTTATAAAGATACAGTGAAGGCAGAACATACACCGTTACGACTTTCATCCTTTGATCCAACCCGGGATAGAATGTTCATGTTATGTCAAGATAACCAAGGAGACAACCTCTACCTGAAACTTGCCGGCACAAGATTCAACGAAGCATCAGATGATGGGCAAGTGAAAACGCTTCGCCAGGTCCCGCGCTGCAAGACTTTGTTGGCGATTTCTTGTAGAAAACGTCTTCAGATCACGTACGGAGATTATGATACGGACTGACCATATTTCAGGAGGAAGATTACGCGCTCGGCGCACACAAAAGTCGCATGCCAGCGTGATAGCGCTTGCCTGAGAATCCATCGCTAAATGATATCAACTTCCGCACACGATATGACGGAAGCTGCATCATGTTCCATTTGGGACACCGAGGAGATGAGCTCAAAGTGCGACTCCGGATCGGAAGAAAATCCGTCTGTCTTCCTCGTGAAGGGTGTTTCCCATTACCGAACCCGAGACGTGCATGCGATGAAGGGAACATGGAGGAGGCGAAGCGACCAGTCAGTTTATCACAGTATATCGGTATTGACTTGTTGGTACTGGGCCTGTGGAAGCACACCCGTGGTGCACGCAGCCTCCAAAGGATACTTGACGAGAGAAGCATTGGATGAACCTAAGAGACGGTTATTGAGCTTCAATTTCGAACTCCCCACGATCGCAAAGTTCACGTACCGAGGCAGAGGAATGACAAGTCGCCGGTATTGGTGGGTATGACCAAGCTTCAGACTGTCGGTATCTCGAGACCGTGACGCCACGATGCACCTAAAATAATATTCACGTTGCAAGGCACATGGCACTCTCATCGTTGTTAGTCAATGCCGAGTCTAGCGCTCTTGCTCGGCAGGTGGTGGTAGGAAAGGATACCTAGATTGGGCACTCAACCAAACAGCGGGAACGCGACCCTGCAGCATATCAGTGTTAGAAACAATAGAAATATACCGGGGTTCCACCACGAGGATGAGCGAGTAATGTATGAGGCAAACAGTGATCTATTTCAAACACTGCCCTGGTATCCAAAGGCCAAGTAGATTACAGAATCCGAGAAG
Source organism: Armillaria fumosa (assembly GCA_030407015.1). Taxonomy (NCBI): domain Eukaryota; kingdom Fungi; phylum Basidiomycota; class Agaricomycetes; order Agaricales; family Physalacriaceae; genus Armillaria; species Armillaria fumosa. Next base: position 2,539,827 of record JAUDYM010000008.1, on the reverse strand, counting down.
TTAGAGATGTATGAGCGAGTATGAATGAGTCCATGCAAAGGTCCTGAAAAGAAAGAAATGACTAGTCCCCGCTCAGCGGACTTGGCTTTTTGGGCTGGGCAGCGCCAGGCGGGAGAGGCGAGGGCATGATAGCCCTGAAGGGATCCTCCTCGATGCTCGGTTCGCGAGAATGCCCACTCGCGTCACGAGGTGGCGGCCAGACCTCTTCACGAAACATGCTCCCAGAGTCACCACGAATGAGCGAGGCGGTAGAGTAATTTGAAGGTTCGGAAGGTGGCGGAGAGGGATGCTGCATCGAGCGAGGTATAGACACGGGAGTATTCGGTAGATCCCTGTACCGCTGATGACTCGTATCCTCAAACTCATCATCAAGGAGCCCGACAGCACCGGCACCTTTGCCTTCCCGCCTGATGCGTTTGATAGTCTCCATGAACCCAATGCGCCGTTTCTGGGCACGTTTGTAGATGAAGACGGCACCGAGCGCGAGGGCGGCAAGGACGACAGCGGCGGTGGTGACGCCAGCAATGAGGGCCGTACGATTGACGTCACTCGAACCCGCGTCGGAGCTGGCGAGGGATGTGGGCATATCTGTCGTGAATGTGGTGAGCTGACCGGAGATGGAAGTGACGATGGTGGTGAGGGAAGTCGTACTCGATTCGTCGGAGGTCGTGGTAATGGACGGCGAGGACGTGGTGGTATCAGTTTGGGAGGTGGTCGACGCGACAGAGGTCGTCATGGTTGAAGGTGGGAGTGAAGACGTCGAGGTAACCGTGAGCGTCGAGGACGATGTCGATGGCGGCGCAGATGTCGTGGAGAACGTCGAGCTCGACGTCGACGATGTTGAGATAGTGCTGGAGCTGGTCGTGCTACTGGTCGTTCTGAAAAAGTGTGAGCCAAAATCAGGGCAAAAGATGTGTTGGAGACATACATGATGGACGTCGATGACGTCGAAGAGGAAGTAGAGCTCGAAGACGTCGAGCTGGAGGACGTATCACTGGTGCTTGACGACGTCCCGCCTGCGTCACTCGTTGGGGGTGCCGATGACCCAGCGCCTCCCGAACCCGCCGCACTTGTATCAGAAGAAGTCGCTCCATTCCCATCCGTAGGCGATACCTGCGCAGGATTACCCTACATTTCATCAGCACAAAGCCTCGTGCATCTTTTCATTCTGACGTACAGAGGTGGGCTGGCCTGCGCCAGAGTCACTAGAAGGGCCCTGTCGAGGGCGGAGTTGGCGCTTAAAAGCCATTAAAGTCGTCTTGAAGGATCGAGAAGGTGCATGCACTAAAGCAGCAACGAGTAAATGAGCGAAGAAAAGTGAAACAAGGAAAGCAAGGCGTGCAGGGATCGAGTACTGCCACACGGCATTTGCCGAATTGCACGTCATCCCGTAACCGTCGTCACCTCGTGCTTTCAGCTGTCACGACCGAATCCCGACTTCCCTCTACGGTCTGTATTTGAACACGAGCGAAGCTGTATCTTCACTACTCGCTTAGTCGCCTCGGGATATCATATATCAGTATTCGCGAGTCCGTTTGGAGCGAAGTCGTCTGCTAATGCCTCACCTCCGCTCCTCCTTTACTCCACCGCTTCTTTATCCACCTGCTCCATACCGGCCAAGTAGCACTGATTTGGCGATAGGCGCGACATCCGGACGATGCTAATTCACAAAGAGCCGAGCAGAGACGGAAGAATAGCGTGAACCAAGAAGAGAAGTCAGAATTCTGCATTTTTAACGCCATAATTTGAATTGACTGATGTTAAATAAGGGTCACCCCGAGGCTTTCCGTTTCAACAAGACGCTGGACATTGTATCTTCTAGCACTCCAAACGAGCCCTTTGCATGTTGCCGCGCTTTTTCTGCGCTTTTTCTTGGGCTTTCTGAAGCACGTAGGTGGTAAAAGTCAGAAAAAAACTCGAACGACGCCTGTATTCCCGAAAACGCGAAGAAATCCCGCCGTATCCAGGGCGCTGGAGAGTTATGCCATAAGGTTATCAACCAGCTGTCTCGCGTGAGAATGAAGTCTTATGCTCTTGCTCCAAATATCACCTAAACGAAGCTACATTGAATCTGCCAGACGGCCGACGGATGACACAATGAGGCCTTTGGTATCGATGAAGACCTCACGAGTATTCTTCCAGTCAAACGTCGCAGATTCTGGCGGAATTCTGGCCATCTATCCTCGATGTATACTAGAACGTTACTCTCAACTTCGATATAATTATCAAACAGCCACATGGCAGAGGAAGATCAGAATCAAACGACGCGCACCAAGTTACACCTCGCGTCAAGGAAATAGGATTCTTCTAATTTTTCACCAATCCTTGGATGGCGATTGTTCCATCTAATATAGCGAGCCACCCCAGGGATGTCTGCTTCCGTGAGGGTCACAAACGTAGCCCAAGGAAGAGATGTCCGAGGGACGCGCATGTGTAAGATTGTAGGACGGGACGTTCTCGTCGATGGGTCGTGCCACCTAACCTCCAGTCGGACAGCGCATAGACCTGGATGGAAATGCCGCAGAGGAACGAGCACAAAGAGAACTCAGTACTGATCGGTCTTGTACTGACTTCCTCTGCGATGACCACCCTCTACAGCTCATCCGGCATACAGCGTTCAAAGAATCCCTTAGAAGGACATCACACCACCGTGGAGATTGAACAAGGATAGATTTTCAGTGGACGAGGTGAGTTTATAAGCTTTTTTGCTTTTCTTCCCAGGCTGACTGGACCTGTCTATTCTCCTAGACGTCCTGAAATTCTCATGAAGAGACGCCTCCCTTTCTAGCCCTTGAATACCGATACTTCTCTCCAAAAGCGAGAACGAAAACGCCCATATAGCTATCTGGTTATTTTCAATAGGCTTCAAAAATTCTTGTGAAGAAACATACCACGACTTGCCGATTTTAAAGGAGGATATATTCCGTAGGTCGAGCATATCTTCCGTTCCACACGTAATTCTAATACTACGTATCTATTAGCACACAATGGCCGCCTACCACGAAAGTGCCTCATCAACACCCTCTAACCGGACAGAACAATACCGCTTCTCGCGCGCAGCAGCAGCAGCGCGATAGAGTCCGTACGTGCAAGATTTCTCTTTTCCAGAGTTTGCTTCATGTTTATTGACTGTCTATAGGTTCACCCGCTATCCTTTAGAACGTTAAATCTTATGACAATGTTTGACGGAACCATTGTACGCCGACACACTCTTGTTGGTCAATAAGCCCGGTACTGAGGTGGAATTCATGCCTAGATGACAAGACCCGATACCTGAATTGACACTCGAGCACAACGCAACGACTATGGATACCGGATAACTCAATTTCTCCCTCCGTTTCGCCCGACACTTCGCAAACTCACTCGTGGCCATCCGATCCACGTTTTTCAAAAAGCATCTGTCTGCGCAATTCTCAGACAAACTCTTCGTGATGTAACGGGCGCTTCCTCGCTCTTAAAGAACACGAAAGTTGGCCTGCAGCAGGTGAGCTTGATACAGCTTGATCAATTCACTTGACTTCAAAGGCTTACTGCGACTGCCCAGGTCCATTTTGACGTCGACTTTTCATACTGAAACCAAATTCTCATATAAAGTAAATCATTCGCTCATTCGCCTCTTTAAATATGTCCTGTGGTTCCACCGTCCCTACGCACCTATCATGCCAAGATTGATACAGGAGGCGATACGCCAAGGCTCCAATAAATTCGTTTTATGTACCAACTAAATCCCCAAATGAGAGAGCCCAGCCCGTCTTCAGTCTACACTAGACGCGCGTCTTGGACTCGGGCGGATTTGTGAACGTTGATCCCCTGCTCAGTAATGATATCTGTAACGCCTTCTACCTTAGTGTGCAGAAGACCAACATAAGTACGCACGACGGAGAAGGCGCTTCATCAACCTGTATGTGATGGGTGTGATTCTGTTCAACGAGCCAACTTATCGGTTTAGCTTTATCAGGTCCACAAATTCCTCCGCTCGCGATCACGGGGCTTCGACGAGTGAATTTGATTCTTCGTTTCAAGTGATTCTGCGATTTAGATCAAAGATTCAGCATTACTACTACCGATGGTATGTCTGCATCCTATCATCCAGCAGCTCGTTCTAAGTGTATCTCATCAATATGGACAGACACTCTTGTCCCGCAAACTCGCCGTGTTTTTCTTGACGGCAATATGTCTTCCGGGATCCCATGATCAATCGTCCTGGCCATCCAGGTATTCTTTGATCCACAATATCACGTACCTGTGGGAGAAGCATTCCTCTGCAAATTCAGTACTTTCCTATCTTTACCTCGCAACTACCATGAGTTCGACGCGAAGTCAGTCCGGCTCTCACGATATGGCTGCCGTTCGATGGTCGGCACTTATGAAAGCAGCCTTGTTGCACCTTCGCTTATGGTCACCATGTTCTTCTACACGCTACTTCACCTGCCCCTCATTGTCGGGGGACAGCTCATAAATCATACTATCGATGATACACTCGGAGATGAGCTGACTGGGCACCAAGTAAACTATGGTCCGGCAGGTCAGGATTCGAATGTGAGCACGTTCGTATGGAAGAACGCTTTTCAATGCAGCGATTGTGCCATTGTACCAGATCGCTCGTTGGCGATGAACGGCACATGGACTGGGGCGGCATACTACCCGTCTCTGGGGAATATATCCGCACAACTGCTATTCCATGGTACGCTTTCACACCTGTAATCACAAGATCTTGTCCACATTGCATCTTCTTCAGGGTCAGCGATATACGTTTATTTGATTCTTTCAAACTATCCAAAGAGCACGGGCTTCGTGAGCGATGCGGCATGCGATTTTCGGATGGACGGAGAACTGGTGGGAAGTTACATCCACGAAACAGATGGGACGTATCAGTTCGAGTACAACGTTCTGGCGTATAGCAATACGTCCTTGAGCGACGAAGAACATAAGCTGGTTATGGAGAGTACAGGGACGAAGCCATCATACCTTATTTTCGATTATGCAGTATACACGTACGTCGCTGATATCTTCATTCCCTGTATGACTGACGTTCATTCACAGGAATACTCAAGCGTCTACCCTTCTTTCAAATTCTACCACCTCACCAATATTCACCGCTTCGAGTAATCCCGTTTCCGTATCATCGACCGCATCTTCCTCTGTATCTTCAACAGCATCGCCATCGTCGTCTAGTTTAGCAAAAACCTTCGGAGGTGCCATTGCAGTAGGGGTGTTGGCGTTGCTCATATTGCCTATATCAATGGTCTTCTACATTCGCCGACTCCGCCGAAGATCGAGCACGCCAGCAACTTCAGGGGCGGCGACGCATCCTCATAGCCTCTTCCAGCCATTCAGTCAGACCCCCCGACAACCTACTGCTGTGGGCCTTTATGACGCAGAGTCGTCTAATGAGACACTAACGTCTCAAATCCTGGTGCCCACATCCTGGAGACAGCGACGAGAAATATACGAACCGTGACGGGGATCGTATCCTTCATGAATATGGGATGGTGCAGTAGGCCGGAGATGAGGTGTTAGAGAGGGACTCGTTGAAGGAGTTTGGCGATTTGGAAATACTGGAAACCTATAGTGAAATGGGTCTTAAGATTTTAACCATCCATTTTTATCTCCCGAACTCTTGTCGCAGGCGGTGCGCATAGGAAAGACTTCATTCCTCGTTGCTTTTTTTCAATCCCATGTGTTAGCTAGCACTCTCTGAATAGCGTGATCGGTTACTTCCCCGCACTCCGACCTTTAGTGAAATTCTAACGCTCTGGTGCTAAGTACTAAACGATTTAACGTGCACAGATTCGATGCAATAGAATCAAGAATTTGGAGACTCCGTACAATAACATCCTAGCGATGCGCCTGCACTCCCGACTAATAACTTCCCAGGCAATTTTGATATACCGACTATTTTTTACATACGTATTCACAGTTACAGAGCTTTAGAGAATCTGTAGGATGGAAGTTGAAGAACGAGGGTCAATATTTCGGCAATTCGGCAACTGGTTCGGGCCGGTCATGCGGAAGAATCAAATTCGAACTCCCTCATTCCCTCTTTGTCCGGAGCCCACAGCTTCAGCACCGTATCTGTTGACTCTCTATTATTCTAGGATATTCTCTGCAATTCCCTGCATAACTCCCGTCTCAGTCAACGTGTCATGTTGTGGATGACTGAGCAGTCAATTAATCTCTGGATCAATAAGGTCTAATACTCCTTTTTGCATCCCGGTTTCGCAATCACCGAGGACCGCAAGTACCAGATGAAGACTCCGGCGAAAGTAGAGTATATGGAACCAGAACTAAGTGGGTATACTAGGCCGATCTGTACAGAAATGATGCTGGGTATAGGGTACGGACTCTGTCCCAAGGTATATCGAATATCATTACACTTATGCCGTCTAACGCCGTACCATATAGGCTCGAACGATTATGCCAAATAGCGTTTGTACCTTACCTCAGCCTAATTTGCTTCCAGACAGGAGATGACGAGAACGACGGCGACGATTCTGCACCCTGATTTGCAAAAGTGAAATGTTCTTAATGAGGTACATTGTCCCTCTTCATCTCTTTGCATGTCGTCGACCGACCAGGAACACAGGTCTTCACAACGATCAAGGCGTTGCTTATGGGGTTCATTGACATATACTCTTGGTCTATAATGAAGCATCCGCATAATTTGGCGTACATAGATACTGGGGGAGAAAGAGCCATGAGAACAGTTTGAACATATCGACGGTAAGCGAAATCTCTGCTCAATATTCTTTTACTGATGCGAACAGAGGTTTACTCGTATGCGAGGACGCTATTGAAGTCTGAGCTTGTGCACGATAGTGCTATCCAGGTGAGCGACCCCAATGTCGTTCATATCTGACTGTTGATTTATGATTGCTTAACTAGTATAGCACGCTTTACTATCCGATGTCTCCTCCAATATCAATACCATGACGTAGCGAGATTTACCGATGGACACTGTCGTCAGAGGTCCATATCTAGGTCACCGTCTCCTTGTAATATGTGGTCTCGTCACAGAATTTCTAGTGAGCAGGTGCCCATTTCCCTCCGTTTCTATTACTGACATTATTTTAATACCTCGGGTAAATTAGCTTAGTTTATCCAGCTCCAGAGCGTAAACAAGTCCTTGAAAAATCACTGCTTTAGGCTGGCCATGAACCAGGCGGTATATTTATTGTCCGAGCAAACTGCTGCTGTTGATATTATATCGACACTCCGCCCGATGTAATAATGTTAGGTTGCGACATCTTGTTTTGAAACTTGGGATGCACACTAAATTTATCAATCAGCGGCCGTAGATGATTTCCAGGTACTCTAACAGAGTTCTAGCAGTCCCCCATCGTGGACGGAAAAGATGCTCTATGTCCAATTGGTTTTCGAGCTGTAATACGATGTATTGGATGTGAAGTATTGCAGCCATTGCATTGACCAAGAGCGTGAGATCGGATCGTCTTTCCGGACCTTCAATCTTGGTCGCATGCAACAAGGAACGGGACGATACCTCCCGATTAGGTATGTATCTCTACCCCAGATTCGTGATCACTATTATAGCTTACCCGGGTGAACCTAATTTAGTATCTTCTCAACCAACATATTTCTCGGAACCCCAGCGGTGAGTTGATTTAGCTACTCGTGCTCTTCTATATCAATGAACTCCGCCATACCACCTCGACTGAGGCGACCAACCTTATCAGGATATAGTTGTTGTGCGTCTGTCGGCAGTTGAGCTAGCCGCTGTTTGTCTACATCATGGCTCATGTTCACTTCTTGAATATCCCTTGTCTTCCTTCTTTCCTTCCCCTCAGCCTCTTTCGACGACACAGTGTGACGGAGACCGGTAGCCCGCAAAAGTTTCTGTCGTTAGCGCCACTCTAATTTGTCAGCTATATCAATATGCCGCAGGCGAAACCCTGGCACTATATCACCGGCCATCTCTTGCGAGTCCTATCCTCTCAATCCTCCCGTTGACCAGACCTCGCTTGCTGAATCGATTATCACCGGAAAACCACGAGTCTTATCACGATCTGCATCCTGTGCAACAGAGTATAGCACTGTTTGAACGGAACAACGACCAGGGCGTTACTGTAACCAGATATTCTTCCTCCTTTATTAGCCCTATCACTTTCCGACATCATACGATCAAGCATGCTAACTGGCGTTGCCGCGCAGTCCCCATGATTTCTAACCTAAGCCAGTGCAATCAAAACATGGCGACTGCCGTCCAGTCAACTGTAAATACGAGGGCAACCCTGTAGCACTCGCCATCTATGTTCTCATATGGAACCACTCCCAATAACTCTTTTTCTTCTACTACTGGGCCTCATCGTCTCGGGACAGCTCATAAATCACACTATCGATGACACACTCGGAGATGAGCTGACAGGATTCAAAGTGCAGTATAGTCCAGTCACTCGGCCTCAGAACGCGAGCGCGCTCGTGTGGAACAACGTTCTGCAATGCAGTGGCTGCGCTATCAAACCGAACAGCTCGATGGCGATGGACAGTACGTGGACTGGTGCGACATACGATGCGTCTCTGAGAAATGTGAGTGCTGAACTAATGTTTCATGGTAATATTCCACGTCTTACATATGGGAGGATTGGCGTACTGAACGTTGTACAGGGTCAGCGATATATATCTACCTGATTGTTTCAAACTACCCACACAGCACTGGATTAGTGAGCGATGTCATCTGCGATTTTCGGATGGACGGAGAAATCGTGGGGAGCTACACCCATACCACTGATGGGACGTATCGCTTTGAATACAACGTTCTGGCCTATAGCAATGCATCTTTTAACGACGATGATCATACATTCCTCATAGAAACAACGGGAACGCAACGATCTTATGTTATTTTTGATTATGCACTCTACACGTACATCCGTCTTTTCCATGTATTTGTTCTGATGCTGATGCGTAGATTTAGGAACAGCGAAACATCTGTCACGAGTTCAACTACGCAAAACCCTGGGACAACTGGCTCAGTATCCTTCGGAACCTCACGCAGCTCCGTCTACGTGCCATCATCAATTCCTTCCTCCCAAGGACCTTCGTCATCGGCGGCGGCAATGTCTCCGAATTCGGTAAAAGCAATGATAGCCGGCATTACAGTGGGGGTATCGACGTTGATCATATTGGCCGTATCACTTATCTTATATATTCGTGAACGCCGTCGAAGGGTGAACCAATTAGCGACCCTGGAAATAGAAACGCCGTCCCCTTACTCCAAAGCTCCCTTGACTCGGACAATCCGACAGCCTGCTCCTATTCCAGGCATAAGCCTCGATGACAACAACCATCTCCGAGAGTCATTCCCAACCCAGTTCGTTACAACGTCACGAAATAAACACTTAGAGGAGGAGGAATCGCATAGAGAATCCACTCTTACAAGCGCTGCAGGAGATGTTGAGAGACGAACTTCGATCATGCACAATAGAGATTCGGTCGTTGAAGAGCTACATCCCAGCAGAAGGGCAGATTTTTCTGTATCTACTGCAAACTCGCGAAACGTACTTCAGAGCGAGTGGTTTTATTGAATGAAATAATCTGGCAAGGATCTTGTAAGTACCGTATAGTTTCGTATTTTGAGGGAATTTTTCTGAGTGATGCTAGCTAGGATATCCTAGAGTGCATGAAATCAGTTCCGATCCTTCAATGAAGGGTCCACATCGTTCTAATAGCAGTCTGTATGCCAATAGGTTTTCCTAGGGTTAGTTTGATTATTCTGCGGTGACCTCTATAATTTCCCTCCTACAGTTTTGTTGATATCACCGAAAGGTTTGGATAGTTGGTAGTTCAATTTCCTCTGAATTGCATGAACCACTCTATTCAGTTCGGCAGGCTTTATATTTGGAACTTGGGCATAAGCAATGTATTATCAGGCTTGGACTTGATAATCTCGGATGTCAGACTGCGGACGGGTAGAAAACTGACAATATTGAGTCTCCACTCCGTATCTCCACGTGTCCAGTTCAGGCAGGGAGGCTCGTGCGCTCCCCGAGTTGTAGCATCCGTGACCATTAAGAATTCAAGGATCGACCCTTCCTCTCCACATGTCCGATAATGTTGATCTCTCGAGAACTGCCACTTGAACTTTGAGCGATCGGCCAAACGGCACCTTCTAGTGGACGATCGTTAACGCTTCCCCAGAACTTTGTGTCACCCCCTGTCCGGACAATGTTTTAAGTTGAACTGTTTATCCATCCCTCGTTTCAAGTACAGACAGCCATCATATCTCGAGAGTGAAACACGAATCAAATAGGCAACTTTGAACAAATCTGTCAACAACTTACACGGATCGTGTATGCAAGAAGCTTGGAATCGAACCTCCGGAGGTAGGCATTGACCATTATACTTCGGAGAAGATATTTGTCGTAACACTAATCCCTTCATGGTGCTACCTGCTTGTGTATGTTTGGTGGAGGACCTGCACATAATCAAAATTAGGACCTGTTAGATCATTTCGATGCAGAGATGATGGGACCGGCCGGAATGAACAGCATGGCAGACGAGTATTACCTTTTATCTTGACACACCATATATTTGTGGTGGACGAGACAGATTGCAGCGGTTTTTAGGTAGAAAGAAGGTAGGAGAAGTGGCGGCAATACGCACTAAACACGGCTTTTGAACTACTGTTTGAGGATGGATTGTAAGTACGATTGGTAGATAAAAATTGGATCAAACGCTCGGAGCCAATAACAGAGTGTGCGAGCGAACTGCAGAAGCCACCGCGAGGAAAAAAGAAAGGTTGGATGATAGGAACGCCGCGACTTGAAGGGGCAGTGGTAGTGTCCAAGAGGGGGTCTGTATGCTGGCCCCTGGGATAAATATTCGATATTCACAGTCCAAACATTCAACTCTTTGCGTCGATGGGTTTAGTTTTGACGACAAAAGCTGTTTGAAACAGATGAAACTCGAGTCGGAAATCGCAATTGAAATCCACGAGCCGAGATCCGGGTGTATGTGGCAATCAGAGCAAACAAGCATCTCTGTTTACTACTAGGGTACGCCTAATCTATGTGGTAAGTACAACCTCACTGAAAACAGCTTTATGCCCAGAGCAGGCTGGATTCTACGTCTACACCACTGTAACATGTAGTTGGTTTCTACCGAGTACATAAAGGCGCGTTCCCCAAGTCTTATGAAGACGCACATGCTGAAGGACGCCTAGTCGTTATTTCAGGACCGAGTCCTACTGGCCCCCAGTTCGAGAAACCGACTCAGGATTGATCGACAGATCTGCCACTACAACCTCCCACGACTACTGCTCCAGTTCAACGAGCAGATACAGAGTCTTGTATTTTCCTGTCTCTCAAGATTCACCAGAAATGACGCCGTTCTCGCTTGTGGTTACGGAGCCAAGTAGTAGACAGACACACGAGAGGCAAAAAGCGCGCAGGAGCGATTAGACAGTCTTCTTCAGATTTGAAAGGACCAGAAATCCCGAGGTCGAACTCAGGCCAAGGAGTAAGGAATCTTCGTTCTTGGAAAGATTAGCCTGCTTGTCTATCACCTATCCCCGCATCCCATTTTGACGCGAAGAGCAAAGTAGGTCCTCATTCCCGATTATCCTCGCGCTTTCTCGCTGATCATCAATGCCGTTCCGAATATCGAAACATCGTCACCTTAGGCTTTCTTACTCCAGATTTTCGGGCTTGTACAGTGGACACGGAGAGCGGAGGGCGAGCCTTGAAGTAAGGAACGCTACCTTTTCCCGAGGCGAACAGAGCTCCATGAACACCTACCACAAATCCAGATCCGGCGTCCTCCGCGCCGCACACCATCTCAGGCATGGGTGGGTGGGGATCGTTTTTGGTTCGCGGGCGGATGGGGATGTCGTGTCGTGTTTTGCTTGCCCCCCCCCCCCTCTCTCTCTCATGGGTGGATATATGATCTGGTAGTAGTTACTCTGCAGTTGGTGTTTGGTTCTTCTCGCAGTTCTCTCTTCTCGTCGTGTATCCACTTATTGTTCCACGCGGGCAGGTAATCCTCCTGCTATTTATTTCGTTTCGTTACCGTTTGCGTCGTATTACTCGCTGTGATTCGTGACTGCGAATCTCCGATATGTCCACAGCTTCTTCGTCTCAGGGACCTAGTGTCTCAGCACCCCGTACCCTCAATGAAAGGTATCACACGCACAGACACTTTGCGCTACGAGCAAGGGCTTCTTCACTCACTTATTCTCTCCCTCGACAGCATCTACACGTTCGTAGCAAGCAGCCCAGCCGTCCAACCCCTCCGACGTTCATACGTCGGATGAATTGACGGATTATCGAGAGGAGGGACGGATGAACCGTTCGTGTGGGGCGCGGAGAGTGCTACGAAAGGGAGGGATGAAGGGATGTGTCTGTCTAAAGGCTTCGCTGTATGCCTGATCTTCCATCCGCTTGGCGTGCTAGCCTATCTCGGAATCAAGTATAACGAGCACGAAAATCACGCGTGGTAGCCTTTATTCTGATGAGGCGCGTTCATCTCGATACCGGCGGTTTCAATTTCTCCGTATCACGGATTCAGGGATAGACTCCTCCTCCTCCTCTGAGTCTCAAAGCGTCGATTCTTAGAATGCTCGCTCAGAAATTAGAATATGTGGACGTGGGTTGATCGGGTCCTCCACGCTCCCAAGTAGTCGCGTGTGAATAGCGGTATCCAATCCGGCCCTAGGTACCATTTTGGGAGGACAGATTGGAGATGGGTAATGTCCTGTGATGTAGGTGGAGGTTCGAGTCCTCTCCGCGCATCGAGAATAGAGGCTGTTTGATTTTTAGTGGGAGACTTGACACTCGGCTCTTGTCCTCTCCTCTTGGATGCTCATTTGTTGGCCTGATAATTCAAGTTGACGAGCGAACGAGGGATGGAACAATGTCTGGTGTCGTTTATGTTTGAGGGAGGTAGACGGTGAGGGACAAAGTACTCGTCGTGGTTTATGTAGGCGGTGGCGATACGAGATGAATGTGCAAACAAGCACGGCTGTGCGTAAGAGGTCGAGGACTCGGAGATCGAAGAAGAGAAAGTGTCTTGCACGGCTCAAGGGAAAGAAGAGGTGAGTATGGCGGGTTTAATTTCTGTGTCAGTTATCCAGGAGGTAAGTTGTAATCCGACCACGGATGTAAAAACCAAATAAGCATCGAGTGGGTTGATTTTTACGACGCGGAAAGAAGAGGAGAGGGAAAGAGGGGCCGGCCCGATATCCGGAATCTGTGGCGATCAGGGCAAACAATGGTATACACGCGTCTTTACCTCCGACACACGCCAAACCCACGGCTGCCATCGACTACACGACGGGCGGAATATACGAACCCTGTGACTGTAAAGTTGCCTATACAGTAAAACAACGACACTGGTGAGTTCTTTTCGCGAGCTTGCGATGTTAGTCTGACTCGTTGTGGCACGGACAGGCTTCCATTACTGGGTCATCGAAGCAAGGGTGCGTCCATTCTGATGAACGTAGGGCCTCATTGAAAGGCCTTCAGGCGCAAAGAAAACTGGATAGTACGCGACCGAGACAGGTGATTGACTGGGACTGAGTACATAAAGGTGCGTACGCTTGCATCCTCCGAGGCGTCTACTGAAGGCCACGCAGCCATGATGGCGTCATCGATACCTTCGCCCACACGAGCCCCACCAAAAGACACCGAAGAATGGATCGACCGATTCGCCACACTGTTCTCACCACCCACACCTCGGGCATCTCCCACGAATAGTCCACCTCCGCTTCCCACATTCGACTCGCCCCGCTCCCCAGACACTGAATTCGGCGCCTTTGTGTCTGTGCCTCCCTCCCAAGACCCGCTCGCGACGACGCCGTTCTCGCCTGTGGATGTGGAGCCGAGCACGAGCCACCCGTTCTTCAAAGAGGCGATACGGGCACACGAGCGGAATAAGCGGGAGGTGCTCGACGAGCTGCTACGCAACGAAGACGATCCACTGTTCCGTGATAAAGAGCCGATACTCGACTTGGACCTCGACGACGACTTTTTCACCGCCAAACCATCGAGCACGTCCTCCTCGCTCCTATCCATCGCACCCTCATCCAAACACCGCCATTCCCCTCCATCACGCTCATCGACACTCTCTGCAGCCACCCCCGCACCACCCATAGCCTCCACATCATCCGTCTCATCACCCGTCAGCCACTCCCAGACGCTCTCATCACGATGGATGAACACCTTCCTCCCTCCGCGTGCCCCGCCCTCTCCCTCCGCACGCGCCAGCCTCGACTCCCTCTTCGACCACCACACCGACCCACCCCGCCCCCACTCCGTCGTCCCCGTCGAGCTAACCCACGACACACCCTTCGCACCCCATGGCAGCTCGTCCGAGACGTCGTCCGTCGTGTACATCCCTCCGACCGGTGCACCCGGCTACCGCGGTGAGTCCTACAACTGGGACAAAGGCTTCTCCAGCGACCTAGAAGCGGAGCTCGCGAACAAGGAGAACCGCCACGAACGCGCACCGTCTGCTCCTCCTCTGAATATGGGAGACAGCATCGAGAAGAAGATGGGCGACGTAGAGCTCAAGGGCAGGCGGGACGGGACTGTACGCGTCCTCGAGCCAACGCTAGCGAATTCGGTAAGCTTTCCTTCTCTATGATGCCATCAAATTAATTGTATGCAGATCCGACCACACCTCCCTGCTCTCTCCCGTCTCCCTCGCACATGGACACTCCTCTACTCCCTCGACCAGCACGGCATATCCCTCAACACCCTCTATTCCCGCTCCGAGCAGACCAAGCCCGCTGGTGCACTCGTCGTTGTCAAGGACGACGGTGACACCATCTTTGGCGCCTTTGTAGCCGACGGAATACGGCAGAGCAGGGGACGGGGTTACTATGGCAGCGGAGAATCGTACGTCTCCCTCCCTCCCTCCACCTCCCATCTAACATCCTCTCCAGATTCCTATGGCGGTACGCCAACAGCAAGCTCTCGGTGTACAAAACCACAGGGAGGAACGACTACATCGCGCTCTGCGAGCCGGACTACCTCAGCTTTGGAGGCGGGGACGGCTCGTATGGGCTGTACGTCGACAAGAGCCTGCTCGAGGGCTCGTCGGCCCGGTGTCTGACCTTTGGGAATGACGTCCTGTGTTCGCCGGGGAGGATGCGCGCTGGCGGAGCCGTGCCGTTTGAGTGCGTGGGGCTGGAAGTCTGGCGCGTAGGGTAGATTGCTGCTTTCATCGTATCAGACCGTCTTTTGTCGTAGCGCTAGAGCGTACTGGTTAATACGGCTCGCCGGGGGTTCGATTCCTCCGTTGTGTACATTCAATGTACCCATTTGAGCGCTATCACGCGTAGGAAGACTGGGAATTTTTTTACTGAGGATGGCATACGAGAACGTTTCTTTTCCGTCGAGTAGGCATCTTTGAACGAAAGGGAAAACCCATGGAACGTTTGCACGTGGGGGCGATTGCCCATAGTGGGTAATACAAGATGTTCGATTCCGAGGCTTAGGTATAACGAGCTTTTATCTGACCAGAAATGAGACCCTTGGAGTACGACGGGGGCAAACGCGAGTCCGCAGTAATACCCAACGAGCAACCAAATGTGAAACCCTTATAACAGCGTATGAACCCTACCCATTCCTCGCGCCTTCGATCTGCCTTCAATGCTCTGTATCCTCTCTGAACCCCACGCTCTATAGTGGATCGTTAATACGACCCTCCGAATCCGAATCATCAAGTTCGATTCCTCCTTGGGTATGTATGGATGCACGTCTTTTCAGACCCTGCCTGAACCAACTCCGAGCGACGGATACGTATACCCAACACTCGTTTGTTCGTTCGAGGTCGCACTGCGGAGCGACATTTCTTGTAGGGAGAGGGGACAGCCGCCTTCCTTCTCGAACGCAAGGGTCATGTAAAGGCTCATACGTGACCCGGGTAAGAGTTAAGTTCACCCCGTAAACACTTCTCCTGGATTCTCTGAACAAAGCGAACAAAACATTGTGGGAACTTGGAGTGGGTACCCCGCGCAAGCTCGGAACTCATCATTTCATCCCATCCTATCACATAACGCTATTAGTCTACTGAACCAAAAAGAAAAAACATAATTCTAACTTGAGGTCTCAGGGGAACTCAACCCCCTCAGCCAGAAGACGCCAACCACAATCTCTCCCCAAACAAATCCCACAAATCCCAAATGCGCAGACCGATAGTAAAAAAAGATACTTCCAAAGAATATGACATCGACATCAGCCTACGGGGGAATCGAACCCCCCCATCTCCCCCCAACTGCGGGTGTATAGCCGTTCGTCCACTACTCCTCATGACCCGTCATACTCTTCCCCCTGGATCTGGACTCGGAGGTTTCCGAGTCGGATTTTCACTGTGTCCACCACACACTACAACCCACCAAGCATCAAACCGAAGTGGTAGACTACGCGCATACGTGACCGCCATCCTTGCTCACCGGGCCCGCATCACACAGGGGCGGAGCGTTGGAGGAGGAGGTATCGACTCCGAGTCATACTGTCGCCTCCAACTTCTCCAACACACGCTCACCAAAGGTAAACGCTTTAGTCCAGAATCCAGATCCATCACCTATCCGAGTCCATCCCTCTTTGGACGCGACACATCGAACTTTCTCTCCCTCCCTCTCTCTGTGAGACTACTTCAAGGTCTCCCAGAGAGACTACCCGTGACCCTCCCCTCCCCTTCTTCGATTCCGATCAGAAATGGACCCTTGTCCCTTGTCCCTTGTCCCTGGTGCCCGCAAACGACGCCAACCTCCCCAGCCCTCAAAAAGACTCAAGAGCGAGGTTCCAGTTACACGCGCTTCGATGCTTGGGACTTCGCGGTAATGCTCCAGCCGCTCACTCGGATCTAAGCAGGGAACCCTTGCAAACGAGCGAAGGTCATCATATTTAGGCCACGTATTTCTGTACACTAATGAACAACTAATGAATGTGTAATAGAATCGACGATGTACCAGATGTGAATGAAGTCAAGTCCGAGGAGTACACACTAGACAACCGATGATCCCGTTACATGCTGCGACACTTGTCAATCCAACAACTTCGCCCTACACAGAATCCCTGGGACCTCGAGCTGGGCAGCTATTACTTTCCCTCCCTTCGCGGGGCCAATCCCTCCCGATTCCGACTCCGACTCTCATGTTGAAATCCGAACCAGCTCTGCTCTCTCTTCCCAACCAAAAACCCAAGCCATTCAATGCCTCAGATCCTCGTAATCGTACCCAAATCCTCACACCATCCCATCAGTAACCACGAACCCCAAACCATCCTGTATCTAGCCCTCTCAACGTGGACATTCTGCTTTCAAGTCGCGCCTCCCGAGTTTATCTACATCTTCTGCGTGTCTCAAACCCAAAAAACATCGCATCACACCAATAGAAACCTATCTTCTCTCCGAGGCTTTCAGGCGAGTACTAAACCTCGTGACGACGATTGACACACTGGGGCCAATCATAGTTTGTCCAGCGTCCCGAACCCTTCTTGTACCTCTATCATCCTCCAATTTTCATCATCGCCGTGCATCCCCCCCTCCCGCTCACATTCTCACGGAACGAGTTGGGAAAACGTACTCCGAGCTTAGTGCGTTCAGCCAACATCTTCCCTTCCATCGGCTAAGTGACCTATTTCATTCATAGCGCTACAACCAAGCTTCTGACGGAAGCCCTCTGGCGCACATAGGTAGGTATTCTTTATCGTGGTATTTTTTTTTCTTTCTCCCCCTCTCCCACAATCCTTAATTCGATCTGTACCCTCCATGATGCTGTCCTTTTTTCGTTTATCTACTTTTGTCGCCTCGCGCTTCTTTGAACGGATATACATTCCACTGTCCATTCTCTTCGGACGACCTCAGGGAAACACGAAACACCCAGTTTCATTCGGACTCCAGTATGCCTTGCTATACATATAACATGGCGTTTTCCCCGGACCACGGTTACGGCATGACGTCCACTTGGCATCATGGCATCGTGGCATGATGTAGTCACGGGTCGAGTTTAAGGGGTTGAATTTCCCTCTTGGGTGTAAGTTCGCTCTCACAGAAGTTATCTCCGGAAGGGTTTAATGCGCGGGCCCCGTCGCGCTTACGCCTACTTACGTTTATCTCAGTGCGCCTACGTTCACATACAAATTTCTCAGTAATCGGCCAGTCCGCTGTGAGTTTACTCTTCGATAGCTTTAGAGAACGCAATCGGTTCTTCAACTGTAGCATTCTAACATTCAAACTATAGTCTGATACAATAAACAGCATCACAGCAGTGCATAGACGTCTGTAGGCGCCCTTAGCGGTGATGGTACAGCCCGGTGTGGTACACCTCCCATAGAACAGTTACCCAAAGTCATGCAATAACGAGACGCCGTGTAGCCCACTTCAGATCTTCGCGCTTAACTACATCCTCCTGCGTCTCTTGAATCTTCCTCCTTCACTACCATCCTCTCACCTCAGTGACGTCGACCCCACCAAACATGTCTCCTACCAACC
Organism: Armillaria fumosa; assembly: GCA_030407015.1. Lineage (NCBI taxonomy): Eukaryota > Fungi > Basidiomycota > Agaricomycetes > Agaricales > Physalacriaceae > Armillaria > Armillaria fumosa. Next base: position 2,521,377 of record JAUDYM010000008.1, on the reverse strand, counting down.
CCACCAGCCTGTGTCTTGCTACGTATAATATCCGATATGACAAAAGCCCAGACGGGATCACCATATCGGAGTCGATCTCCGCTTTGGACAACCCTCTCAGAGAGCACGGCAAGTTTTTGAGGCTGTCGGGGGAGCAGCCATGGAGCACCAGGAGGCTGCGTGTGGCAGAGTCTCTCTCGAGTGAGAATGTCACTGTCGCTGGGTTCCAGGAAGCGTCGGAGAGGCAAGTGCATGACCTGGACAGATTGTTCGGGGATGACTGGGGTTGGGTGAGTGTTAATTTTTGTTCCTTTGCGCGGCGCTTTGGCTGATGTACCGGTAGGTCGGTGTGGGAAGCGCCGATGGGAAAAAGGGAGGAGAGTATTGTCCGTTATTTTATAAGAAGTCAGTCTAGGCAAGGCAGAAGAGATACTCTATGTTGACTGAGATACCAAACAGATCTGTTGTCAAGCTGCTTTCGAGTGATACGTTCTGGCTCTCGTGCGTCCCCGCCGTCTGTTCGGTCCTTGGCTCATATTTCACAGGGACACTCCCTTCAAGCCGTCCAAATACGCTGGAGCAGACCACTCCCGACTGTGTACCGTGGCCCGTTTCAGAGCAAAGACTGGCGCTAAGACCAAGTTTACGGTATTGAACACGCATCTGGATGCTCAGTCAGACAAGCAGCGACGTCTTGGGGCATCATTGATTCTGGCGAGGGCACGGTATGAAGCAGTGAAGTTCCAAAGTCCAGTATTCGTAATGGGCGACCTCAACAGGTAAGGGCATTCGATGTGGCTTTGGGAAAACATGTTCTTGACTTCGAATATAGTACCTCAACTGGTAAAGACTCCAGCGCTTATAACATCATCACTGGCGCAAGCGCACCTGTAAACATTAACGCGAGATTTGCCGTCAAGACCGACGTCGGCCATCAGCTCCCAGATTTCAAGATGCTCGACTTGCGTGGTCAGGCTCCGAGAGACAGGGTTTCTAATAATTTTGTAACATATACCGGGTTTAATAAGCCGTCTGACACATTCGGTTGGAAGAGGATCGATTATGTTTTTGGAGGAAGTAACCTCAGGTGGTACGTGCGCCTTGCATTCTTAGATAAATCTTTAAATTTATTTTTCTTCCCAGGAAGTCGAAAGGGTACAAAGTTAGGAGTTCGCTGTCGGATGATGGAATTCTGGCAAGCGATCACCGCCCTGTATTCGCAGATGTAACTATTTGAACTGATCTTGCGACGATACGATTTCAAGCGCCATTAACTTTGACCTTGTGGTTCCTCAGATGAAACGCCATCTTTATTTAGTTCCACGTGTCTTCTTGGAAGCGCTGGGGCTATGCTTTGAACTTAGACGCTGAGACATTAAACATCTTCTATCATGTCGCCTCTTCCTTATTCCCAGCTGTTGCTTCTTCTCATCTTACAATGATGACCTCCCGCCCATTTATTCACGAACCCCTCCTTACTGTGATCAAAAGATAATGGATCCACCGCAGCAAAAAAAGGACTACATAGTAGCAACATATAACAGCATTTCAGTTTTAGTTCCTAGGACCCACATTACTCGTTACTCGGTGTGTCCGTATCCACAGCATGGTAAACTGATTTCGTATTAGGGCAGACATCGTTTCCAATGACGCCAGAGCTATTGAAGGAATTGATTCCATGCCTAGATGAAGAAGCACCCACTGCCTTAGCCTTGCGGTTTGATATTGGGTCGAATCATACATCAGTACTATGATTACGTTTGCGTTTCAACGGGGCGCTGCTGTGGTACATCGCAACAATTCCACTGATAAGCGCCCAATCGATGGAGAAAAGTACAGCCTTTGTAATCAACAACTCATTCTACTCCACTGCCAACACGGTTGGACTGCACGATGGCAGAGGAAGAAGAACGAGAGACAGCCGAGTTTCTCCCTACTCTCAGATCACAAAAAGAACCACTCAAGCAAAGGTCAATCAATCCTGACTCTCTTTCTTCAAACTCTCATTCTCGTTACTTTCATTGACTAGCCGCGTTGCAGGAGTTTGGACACGATTCCACAGCGGCACACCACTGATGATGGTCGGACTCCTAGTCGTCGCTGCAGCGACGGCGGCGTTGCACCATATCTATCTATCCTTTTTACGCAGTCGAGACGTCAAGCAGCAGTTCTGGATCAAGAATTCTTCAAACGCACTGAGTACATCTATTCAATGGCTCTGTGCTGCGTCGCTCTCTCTGTCGGTGACACAGCTTGTGAGAACTTTGTCTTTCACTTCAAAATTCAGATTGACCACTTCCGCAGACCTGGTCGTTCATTCGTCGCCGGCCTTTCACGGTCATCCAATTGAACCACTTATTTGGGCTACCAAATCCTTACCCAATTATTGGTCTCACACTGTGCAGTGGAAGTAAATCATGGAACATCATCCCTGTTATCATTATGGCCGTAGCAGTACAAGCATTCACCCTCGTATCCATCCTAGCCCCCAATTCTCTAGCAATCGGTTCGGCATCGCCAAGAAATGATGTCCTGGATGTACCTTCGATCTTCTTCAACGTATCGAAAGAGGGTGTTGGTTGGACAACTGGATTTGGTGGGCTTGACGATTGCACCGTAGACACGTCTTCAGCCTGGAAGCGAATTTTCGGGCGTGCATTCCAGTCTGAGAATCTCATCACATGGAATCCACCTGAGGGCTGTCAGAGCGGGTGCAACTATACGATCGAGTATCCTGCGCCTGCCTTACTTTGCTCAGATATCAGCGAAGATGAAATTCTTGATGATGGGGATGCCGGCCAGGCTTCAGACCCTTCGCAGCCTACTGTTCAACTCAGCAGTCCTTCATCATTGTTATCTGAGTCGGTTTACATCGCCAATTATTCTCTTAATCAGAAAGGAGCCGCCATTGCTATAGCATGGCGTACACAAGACACACCTGGAGCAGAAAAAGTTATTGGCGGGGCTCGCTGTTCGCTCTACAACACCACTCAAAAAGCTGTTGTATCATTCTTCAATGGCACTGTCACCGTCCTCCCTAGCATTGTATCCTACCATGAATCATTCGGGAACTTCGGAGATACGACCTGCAACAAGCTTTCCGGGAACGTCGCTGACACCCCCCTACTCGCCTACTACACAAGTTACTACGCCGTTGCAGAATGGCTCTTCCAACAGCTTGACGGCAGCATCGTATTTTTCCACGAGGGCGTTCTGGGAGGTTCCAATGTCAGCACGGGCATTGTTACAAGTAACCTCTTTACGTTGAATGAGTACACGAGCCTATTCAGTTCTACGACGGGGGATATCAAAGGCGGACTAGAACAGATGCTTGTGAACTTTACGGTGGCACTGATCGCCTCCAGTACAGACGCGACTGCAGTTCATGCATCAGTCTCCCAGAATCAGCTGGTATGGGAGTATGATGCACAGAATCTGTGGACGATATATGGTATCGCACTGACTTTTACGGCAGTCAGCGTCATGGTAGGCTTGGCTTGTATATGAAAGGATGGACATAACGAGAGTTTCTCCTTTCTGGGTATTCTCAGAGCGACCAGGAATTCTGAGTTGGATCGTCTCTTTGAAACCGGTAAAGATGGCGATACAAGAAATCACTCCGTATTGCAGTACAGCAAATCAAGGGGGTATGGTCCAAACATATATCGTGTCTTTAGACCAGTGGCGGAGTCGGATAAATCTAGTTGGATGGAGTTAAAATGATACTTGTTAATTAAAGCTTCCAACTTTGTACGCCTCCGATGTCCTATGAGAAAACATGAACCAAAGGATCCATCCCGGAAAGTAAGGCGCACGCACCCAAGGTTACTTTCACCAAAGATAAAATTGACCCTCTTCCGAACTGAAGCGTCAGATGGCGTATTGCACCCAATATATGTCGCATAATTATCAGACACCCTCTTTTTCGGGGGTTGAACATACAAGCCAAGCATCTTGAAATCTGGTCACTGATTACCGACGTTATACTTTGCAGCAACTGTCGCATCGATGGCAACAGGTGAACTTCGCCCGTAGTAATATTGTAAGCGCCGGAGACTTCACAAATCGAGAGACTAATTAAGCTATCAACCCATCTTCTCCAAGTATTGGCGAACCCACTGACCTTTTATAATCACACGAATACTGGCGTAAACTTGATCTTGGCGCCCAGTCTTATGCTGAAACTTACCGCGGTACATAGTCGGAAAGTACCTACTCTTTTTGGAGGGCTTCGAGGGAGTATCCCTGTGAAACATGAATCAAGGATCACTAACCAGAAGACGATTGATATACGAGAGCCAGAACGTATCATTCGAAAGCAGCTAATCGCAGACCTGGTTACCTCAGCCGACAGATAGCATCTTTTCAGTCTTGCCCAGACTGGCTTCTTATAGAACAACGGAACATACTCTCCTCCCTCCGTCCTTGCATCCAATAGCGATCTGCTGATAGATAAGCCAAACGCGCCACAGAAACAAAAACCCCAAGGAGCTCCACTCGGTCGTTTACCTGCTTCACCTGCGCCTCTTGGAATTCAGTGATGACGATCTCACTCAGAAGATACTCCACAACACGTAGTCTCCCCGTGCTCCACGGCTGCTTCCCCTATAGCCCAAAGACTTGGCTTGTGCAAGAGGGTTACCTAAAGCAGAGCTCGACTCCGATACGACGATCTGATAGGGCTGTGAGTCACATCGAATGTTATACGTAGCAATACGCAGGCTGATAGAATTAGTAGGCATGATGTGAAACAGTGATGTCACTGATGTGAGAGGACGGTGAAGGAGGACAATGACGTTAAGCGCAAACATCCGAATTAACTGTCGCACGTGGACATGAATCTTGGTGAACAGAAAGACATGGAATGTCAAGGTCATGCATGGGTAGCAAAGCAACTGGATGGGCAACGCAGAATGTCCGTATCAAGAGGAGAACCCGTCATACCGCGGTGAAAATGAGGAGAGTGACTTGATCAATAGGGCCTTGACGTCCTGGAGTGAGCTCGACACTAGAACATGTGTACAAAGAATCCGACTCCTTTGAAGACTGCTGTGCCTCTCGCCGCTATCCACGGGCTAGAGGATGCATCTGAGATAACAACGTCTCGCCAGAGTAGGTCCTAGCGCGATACCGTCGAATGGCCGGGAGAAAGCAAACGCCCTTGCCACCGTCACCGAATACGGCAATGCATACAGTCCTCGATGTCGTCGGCGAAGCGAACCAATATATATCAACACCATGGCTTCTAACGCAATGTTGGCTCCAAAGGTTCTCACTAAACTCGAGGACGTGATGCTGCCGAAAAAACGCACGAAAGGGCTGCTACTGCTTATTGAACAAGATCACTTGAAGCAGCGAACAGCTGTTGTGCGGTAGAACTTGAAAGCAACTTAGCCGCATAAGGGTCTCCTGTGGACGACTGATGTTACGTCTATTGCTGGATTTGAACAGGGAAGCATCAGACACAGATCGGAGAAAGTATCGTAAATCAACCTGACGTAGCGCCAAGAAGACAGGAGTCCACAATCCGGGATATACTTTGCTTCGAATGGGATATGCTAAGTAACAGAAAATCGTCAGCCGTGTGCCTTTAGTGCATGAGGAACGACTTACTCCTTATCAAAGTTCATCTCCGCAAGGTGTCGATATATCGATTGAATTAGACCGAGAATCAACGCTGGGAGAACAAAGAACACAGTACATGAATAACCCAGGAGCCCGGCTGCGTATCTTTCGCTCCACAAGGGGGTTTCCCGGACTAAACCGGTGGTTTTCTACAAAGAAAATATCAGTCGACAACTGCCGGCAAAAAGATTCCTCAATGACGACTCAGGAGATTCTTCGGACATCGATATGTCTGGTTTCAGAACAAGATGTCGACTGGACGGAGAACGATGCTTACCTTTGTTCTCGGGACGACATCGGACAATGCATGTAGCGTCGTCCGCAGCAAGACCATTGCAGTGTTGAAGAGCTGTTGCCGTTGCGATAAGCAAAGGTCACTTCGATAGTTTACGCGCTCCCATACTAGGGGCTAGGTTTGGAAGTTTGAGCGTAAATGTCGGTCACTACCCCCAAGTCGTGCTTCCTAGTACAGCCGTCGCCGCAGGCTTCAACACGGAGTCATAAAATCAGGCTTAACATTGTCCTACATAACAGAGGGTAGGCATCTGTGGTAGTACACGTGCGACGGCGAATTTTTGTTTTGATTGCAATCAGGTCGAGACGTGAGTACTGAAGCTTATCCTAAACGATGCTTAACGCAGCGGAAGGAGCTGTTCAACATATAACACACCTTTACTCCACCACGCCCGAAGATGCAATCAGTACTTTGGCCCTAGGCTCGCCACTGGGCGTGCCCTGCTTCTCGATCTCCTTCACCAAATCAAAGCCTTCAACAACCTCTCCGAAAACGACGTGGCGTCCATCCAACTACCAGAGAATTAGCCTCAGCGGGAAACATTGACAAAGCGACTGACCCAAGGAGTTTTTACGGTGGTGACGAAGAACTGTGTCGATGATTAGCAACGGTACAGAAAATTCGAGGAGTGAGACATACCTGGGAGCCATTCGTATTGGCGCCTGCATTTGCCATCGAAAGAAGGCCGGGTTTCGTATGCTTGAGCTTGAAGTTCTCGTCTACAATCTCAGTAAGATTCTATGGTGTATATATGAAACAATAAACGGCGCACCCTTGAACTTCTCCCCGTATATCGACTTGCCACCAGTACCGTTATGTGCTGTGAAGTCACCACCTTGGATCATGAACTGCAGCATGCCAATAATGAGACATGTATCCGCAGAGAAGAAGGGGTTGACTCACGTCAGGGATTATACGATGGAAACTGCAGCCAGCATATCCAAAGCCGTGCTCTCCTGTCGCCAGCTCCCTGAAATTCTTCGCCGTTTTGGGAACGACATCGTGGTACAGCTTGAAGACAATTCGTCCTGCAGGCTTGGGACCAATAGAAACGTCGAACTTGACAGTATCATGATTAAGTTCTGCGCTGCCCCGTCGTATGCCAGTTACTCACGAAGACGTTTGCCCTATGAAAACGGGTTATAGATTAGCAGACCACCATCGACGAGGAATAGCACACACAATGACTTCCCAGCACTCGCTGTGGACATGAATCGGCGCAAGTAGGACATCTTGATGGAGAGAAGAAAAAGCTGCAGCGAAGGGAAGAGAGAAAAAAGATCGTGACACGTGATGGGCGATCACGCCTCAATCGCGTCTGTGGCGTGGGACTCTGGGAGAATGACAGCCGCTTGTCGAGAAGAGTTTTTGTAAAATTCTCCGCCTTGCCTCCGCCGCGATCGCTGCTACATCAGTCAAATAAGTAGCATACGAGGAGCTTTTGGACATCGGCTTTGACCAAAAACAGGAAATATCTACATACTTATGTTCATACATTAACTTGCATCTTGCGTACCTCGGAGCTTCGTCGCACCCTTCCAGGCTCCTGCGTAACGTTTCCCGGATCTGTCTCAATCCTACGTCCGTTCCTTGCCTCATGCATATAGACTGAGCCTTGTTGACTTCCAAAAAATTCACAACAAGTCGCTTATTTGCCTTAGCCTTTCCAAAACGCGGATCGGTAGCGGTATGCTGATCTACAAAGATCGAGACAACGTGAACAATACACAATGATAGCTATACTCCCTTCGAAACCTGAATTCTCCTCATTATCTGGACCAAAAACATGTCTCTGACACTACAGAACTGGATGCAGGGAACCGAACACTTCGCTGGAGAGCATGTCCGGTGATCAATATCCACGTTTGCTCCTATCTCTCACTATCAACATTAAACCTAGCGAAACACCGACTACGGTGTACCCTGGATGAGCTTGATACTACCGTTACATGAATGACATCGGATCATGTTGACCTACCCTTCTGATAACATTTATCACGCAAGAAAGCGACTCCTCGTGCAATTGAAGTGATGGGGCAGATGCGACTGTTTAGAAGCAGACTAGATATGTGCTGCATACGAGGTATTATAAGTAGAACTTGAATCTAAATAGGATCAACGCCGGACTGATATTCAACGAGAAGGTTCCTTATTCGACGTGACGTTCACAATCATCGACTGTGACGTCAAATCTACTGACAAGTGCCAGTATAGCAACCATGGAAGCATTGAAGGTGGCAAAACCGGACCGATCATCCTGGTTCACGAGGATGGGTTCGCTCTTTACAGCTATCCAAAGTGTGCAAGTATACATACGAGATCATCGCCCATACCCGTGAGACGCGCCACGCCCATATTGGTCTTATCAATGAAAGCTAACGCGTGGAGTGTTCCAAGTAAGGGTAAGAGCCGCCAATGGATGCGACGCCTGTAAGAAATTAAACATAGCAAACAGGAGGGAGGCCAAAAGGCGACATACATAGTTTTGTGGTCGAACGACGCATCGATGTGCTCGCTTTTGGCCGCTATTTCTATATCAGACGATAACGGTGGGGTCTTCAAAAACAGAATTGGAGAGGGTCCAGTCTCGGAGTCTGCTCTAGAAGAGAGGATAGACATGATGATACTGAAAGAAGATGTAGGATCTCAGCGTCATGTCCTGTTGCTTTAATATCTCAAAGGGACTGACCAAGCATGCGGTTATAGAAGTACGGAGTCTATGTAATTGAAGATATAAGGCTTCCATCCGGCAACGATGCGTCCATGAAGGTGAGGGACAACGCCTGCCCACATATTCTCGCACCGTGTCAGACGGAAAGAGATGCTCGGCTGTTACTGCCCGCACAAAAAGCACAATTTAAAGTTACCGCAGTCTTTTTACACTCCCATGTGCACTATCGCATAGCTACCTAGGGTCCGGATGTATCTGTACACTTCTTTTTAATAGCTTTGCTAGCCATGGATGGCTATGATTTCCGCACTTCCATGCTGTGTGGACGACAGCTGGCTTCCATTTGTTTCGATGTTTCGATGTTTGACATGGACGTCGGCCCGGTGCGAAATCGACACCGCTAGCCACGGTTCATCGGCAGTGCGGTTGCTTAGCCTTCTGCTATGACAACTATGAAGCCTTTGCTTCGGAACATATCAACGTTGAATTCGTCTCCTATGTCGCGCGAGTGCGACTCTTTTAAGCCTTGGGGGTAAATTCGACTGCGGAAGAGTACCCCTGTCAGTAGCACCAAGGACATCGACTGCAGTGCGAAGAGGGATCTATCGAGATGTTGGGAGCGTTGGCACGGTCCGGTCCCTCCCCGATCACGTGCACTATTCCCGTACGTTTCCGTGTATCCGTAGCTATATCTCTGACTACCACTACCACTTCCTCATCCCCTCTCTCGGACCTAGCGATATGGTTCCAATGTTCTCTATCATCACCGAGGTAACGCTGTATAATACATAAGAGGCATTCATCCTAGGTCTTCAATGACGAGTCAGAAACGGTAAATACGACGACGGAACACCACACACCATAATTGTCTAGAAGAACACAGTGGAATACGATGCTCACTCTCTTGAGCGCTGCGCCAGATGAATTTCGCCAGAGCGGAAAATGGTCCCGCAGTGGCTTTTTCATCACCACCAAGCGTAACGATGAAGAAACAGAGCGACGGGATAACCACAGGAAGTACAATTGTCTCTCAGCCAACTTCAGTGATCTCGCATCCATCCAAAGATACAGTCTCCAGTGCTCTGAAGAAGTAAGCTTGCCGAATGATTGTATGAGACGAACTGACGCTGGAACAGCCTCAGATTCACAAGGCAAGTCAGAATAGATCCAGTCCTTTGGACGGGGACTCGTTGCTGATGAACTGTACGGTTAGACATGTCGCTAGGTAGAAGAAGGGGGCGGATTGAGATAGTACTCTTCGGAAGCCTCATAAGAAAGGCGAGACTGCGAGACTCGTTGGATGAGGTTCAACGCATTTTCATGCCGGCTCCCTCAAACCGCAATGCTGCAGCCCAGGGTGCCAAAGTATCATACTTCCATCAATAGAGAAAGGGGCCTAATTCAATGACATCGATGAGACTATGTAGCAATACCGCTCAATGAGTTCAGGAAAAAAATGTGCAGTATAGACACGAATCTGCGGATAACGTGGACATATGTGCGAATATCTTCGACAACAGATATTGATTTACACTAGGTATATCGACTCGTGACGAAGATCTGTCCATAATGAGCTTCAAAAGAGCTGTTTGAATATGAGAGACGTACGAGTCACCGGCTACCGGCGTACCAAGGACTCACAAAGAGCCGGGTTGCAAAAAATTGAGCACCACGCAAAGAAATAATGGAGCTCGCCATCCTCGTACGGCTGACCAGCACCACCGAGCAACATTCCGCTCGGCCATTCCGTGAGCGTTGAATCCACAATGTACCCGGGCACGCACATAGGAGATCCTCATCGCAAACGGAGCCTAGCTGAGACGGCGAACACTGACGAAACCACAAGCCGCCACTGTGGCCAGTGACCATAGATGACAGACCCGAAAGTTCACATGCCAGCATAAACTGATGAAGTCGGTGGTGCTGGCAATATTGTTATAGTTCCTTAAACTCGAGGGAGCATCCTTTGCAGCATGCTAGCAGCTTTGAAGCTGCATTCCCCCTACTGCAGGAAGTGCATCAAAGAGACGCGTAGGACGTCGATAAATGGAAAAATCCAAAGGATCACAAGGCAGAGCCGACGAGTTCACCAGCGATCCGATCTTCGCAATGTGCAGCCCTCTCCATTGACAGCCCTTTAGCCAATATATTCGAGGACAATAAGTGCGCGCGACGAGAGAACGGATCGTATGTAGGAGACAACGCAAGACCCTGCTGTTGCGAAAGGAAGATGGTGGTAAGAAGAAGAAGAGGGGGGACGGCCTGAAACAGGGGGAATTAATCTTTGTGCCGTTCCGTTCCGTTCCGCTGCTGTGGGCGGATGTGCAAAAGTTTCAGCCTCCTGCGCGTTCTGAAATTTTGATATCTGAGTGAGTGTATATGATTGATTGGAGAATTTATATCAGAAAGCTGAGAAGAGGCCTTGTGAGGCAGGAAAAATGATCGAAGTTACATGCTAACTGTGATTTTGCATCAAGTAGTTGTCGAAATCCGAGGAATGACTTGGGGGCAGGCGCATCGTAACAGTTCACAAGAAAAAATACGGACCTATTATCTAAAGGATACACGAAAAATGAGAGATAAGTATATTCTAGTATATTGCGTTCAGTGTTACGGCATGAGACAATTTCAATGCCCGCTCTGCCGTCTTGCGGCGAAAATGCAGGGAGGTCCGTAACCGGCAGTGTCGGACTTTCAATTCTACCGTAACGATCATTGTGCGCCATTTGTTGATACTTGCACCTCTGTCATCGCCCGACACTTGTTCTATTCAACGAATTACCTGAGGATATCTATCACGATATTGGAGCATATTTCGGTAGAAGTTCTAAGGAAACAGAACACAGGTGAGAGGTACAGTATTCATAAGTTTGCATATATTGACCACCCATTGTAGTACTGCTGGTTCCGACCCCTGTCTCCGGGCCAAGTCTCCTCGAGCCTGCGAACTCCCTGCTGTATCTCGAAACGAGTGGTCGGTAAAATGCACTATGTTCGCGCTATATTCTTTACTTTTTTAGGCTGCTTGTGCACCACAATTAACTACATTGCAGCGCTATAACGGCACGGTCAACCGGCATTATGCAAAACCTGGGATGGCTTTCAACGTGGTTAAACGGAAACGTTACAATGACATTCATGTCTCTTCTCTTGTGGTAAGCGGCTATTTTGGTGCAGGCAAAAAACCGTGGAAAATGGGTTATCACAGTGTATAAAATTTTGACACAAGTTGTTGACCACAGCAAAATGCGTTGGGATACCTTTTAAAGGTAAAGCAGACTGATTTTGCTAGGGTCAAATTTTCCTCTCTACTCTATTCGCTCGCATATTGACCCGGCATTTGCAACCATGGAATCCTTGAAGCAAAGCTGGAACGATCATCCTGGTTCGTGAAGATGGATTCGATATTGACAGCTGCTGGAATAACACCTGATATAGTCCACGTAGTCAAGTGGTTCTTGAGTACTAACATTGGTAGTGGCTCTGAGTCGCAGAGTTGCAGTTGAACCAGATCCAGCCAGTTGCAAATGTACTATATGACTCTGGTCCTGGTACTCTGAGAAGTATCGCCCCTTCTTCTCCCTCAGTTCATGGAGCTACACGAGACCATATGGATCACACCTTTCGCGGATTAAAGGTCGCAAAGTGATGTTGAGATTGAGATCATCGCCCTAACAAGGCGCCTTTGTCCAAGGGAAACGATGTATTTCAACGCTGCTAAACCGCAATTCTAGCTATCTTCGACTGCGCAAGCTCAGTCTGGGCACCCCTCATCTAAGCCTCGTCGTAGAAACGAGGCCCAGTTAAATCGTCTTCTTACCTGCTGGCAATCGGTTAGAGATTCAGACTACCACGCATGTTATTTCGCGAGACTTGGTGTGCAGGGTGGGTATCGGATAAGGGCTCTCAATCAATCCCTGAGGGAATGAAGAGAATAAAACAAGATTGTTCTAGTACTGGTAGCAATGCCGGCAATCCTGGTTCTCACGCCACAGGCGCGTCAAATGCGGTAGGGCGCACGGGCTAGAACCGACCATTGTCGAAACCAATTTATTATCTATATCCTTTGAAAACTTTGCGGTTCCGCGACCGGAGCCGATTCATGAATTTCACGCGTTAAAGTTAAATACAATCAAAATCGATGGAAGTACGGAATCGTGAAGATAGAAAAGCAAACAAATCGGGGAAAATGTCGGTTATCGGGCCATCCGCTTACCGAGCCTACTTTCCTATGACGACACCCAGAAGACCACAAAGCAGGGTAATGACAGTTCCAACAACTCCTTTGAGCCTACACCCCGGCCGTCAGAGAACGATCAGAATCTAGAAAATAATAACACCTACAACAATGCGACAACCGCGAGCAACCCAGGAACGACAAGCTCTAGTGTCACGAGAAGCTTGAACAGCGTAGCACCAACAACTCCCAGGAGTCCCCCCCCAATGCATCCGCAACCAGAGGACCCAAGGCCCTGGGTGGTTTTGTTAATATCCTACCACCTTCCGTTAGCATCAACATCGTGACACGAGAGATTGCCATACATTCATAATACTGGCAGCGAGAGTAGCGACGTCGTTCTTTACGTCTCTCTTGGTGATGACACCTTGGGCCTGGAGGGAAAACACGGACACAGTGGCGCCATCGACGGCTGAAATGACTTGGTTGAGGAGGGGTGTGACCGAGGCCTCCGTCGCGGTCTTGTTTCCGACGAGAGCATCTACATCGTGTATTTGAATGAGAACGCTAATAAGAAAAGGAATTCTCCTACCAATCTGAGGAAGGATAGTGTCCGTGGTGCTCTTCAGGTTGGTGAGAACATCCATGACACTGGTAGGGGCTCGGGTGATGATCGGGGCGGGGGTAGCCGCCACGAACGAGACGAGAGACAAAAATACGACTGTGAGTTTGGAGGAGAACATTGTTACACAAGGAGGGATTCTGAGTGATGTAGAGCAAGTGCTGGTTTGTACGGTCGAGTTTGAAGGCCTTTTATACCGCTTTGGATATACATCTTGCCATAGTTTGAGGGCGTATGGATGCAATGAATCCGAATAGAACCAGTGTACAGCAATGTAGCAGCGGTGGTTGATAGATACAACTCCGAGTCCGAGTGTAAACCCTATGCGTAAACACATGCCTCAGTATGCCAGATGGTCCTTCCGTTAGAAGTCAAGGTTACAGCGTGTAGGCCCCAGCATGGTGTTTACAACCCTTTCTTATCCCGTCAGTGGACCGCCAGAGACTACTACTGACCTGAAGGAGCGGCACCATTCGAAATTCAAACAGGTAGAACGAAGAAAAATACGCACGTTTACGAATGCCAAGGAGCCTCTCCTGAGTCCTAACATGGTTTAATTCACTTAAGCACACGGAAAGTTTCGTAACTTCGAAATTTGACGATTCAACGTGAAATTACAAGTTGTGTAAGAAGAACATGAAGCTAGAGATGATCGGACTACATTCAGTTTACACGCTTGATTGAGAAGAGGACGCACGCTATGTGGCGGCGGATACTTCAGGTACTCCGATGTCTAAAAGCAAGCATGCGACGGAAGCTCCCACGCCGCGTGGATCATAATCTTCCTGCAATATGAAGCCTATTCTGGCAAAATTGCCCATTCGCCTTCCAGAAGGTTCTCACACCGGAATTTCTGTGCCACGATGACGACGATGAAGATCAACCGCTGGGGTCATAAGGATGATATTCCGTATATCTGGGGGGTGCCTCCGCATCTTCCCGTCGTATTGGACTGAGTATAACACTTCCGCCATGATTCGAAGGGGAGAGCAAACCTGGTATCCTATGACCTTGAGAACTGCCTCCAGACTGCTGGTCTTCCAGGCGCTGCATCTGGGCCTGCAGTGCAGCAACTCGCCCTTCCAGATATTTTCCGCCAGAAAGGCGCTCTCCACGGGCAGTCACTTCCTGCTGTACAGACAAGGACGTTGCAGTGATATTCATGGATGCAGAACTGCGATGGAAGACGCTAAACGGTGTCACTTCTGCGGCCTCGTTGTTTTCGTTATTATTTAGTGAACTGCGTGGGTGACGACGGCGGTAGAAGAAATACGCCCCGCAAGCGGTAGCCGTCGCAACAGCAAGGATACCGAGAACAATGCCAGCAACTGCACCGCTGGAAAGCGCCGAAGAATGAGAACCGTCGTTGAATCTAAACTCAACATCAGCAGCAGAGTCGAGTTCGAGTTCACGGACACTACTAACGTATAAATCGCGTAATCAAACGCCACGTAAGACGATTCATTGCCGTTCGTCTCGATAAGAACAGTATGCTCCCCCTCGCCTATTGACTCGTTGCTATATGCTAGTGCGTTGAATTCATAGTTCAACGTCCCGTCTGTCTCGTGACGAAATCCTCCGACGATGTTCCCATCTATCCTGAAATTACATACAGTCCGGCTAACAAGACTTGTATTTTCAGGATAGTTCGGCAGGTGAGGTAGATGTATATTGCCGTTCCTACAAGACACGAGAATCCAGATAAGCACTAACACCTAGATCGTCCAATAACTTACCATTGAAGCGAAGTCCAATTGACATATATTCAATTACCGGGAAGTAAGTCGTCGCAGTCCATGTTTCGTCATATGCTTTTGTTCGATCAGGCAGAATCGCACAACCGTCGCATTGGTCTTCGTGCTTCCAAAAAGGCTGACCAGTATTGTTGGGGCTATTCAATGGAAAGTACTCGACTTGCAGACCAGTGACGACATCTCCGAGAACATCATCTATCGTGCGGTTCGTACCGGCTGCGAAGGAGAGCGCAATCGGCAAGAGGATAAAGATAAAGAATGAAGTACTCATGAAGGAAAGGGGAGGGATGTACTGGTGGGAGAGAAGGATGATGCAGTACGTAGTAAACGTGTGTTAAAAAGTATAAATGTTCTCAGACCACGGCATCAGCATTGTTACTCACCTTGTACTCACATCGCTGGTGAGTGAATATCAAAGGAAAGTGACTGTTTCCTTTAGTCATTCATTAATAGCAAAATGGGCTATCATATGATAATTGGATGGTCACTTTACAGGATTGATATGATACTTATCGCCAGAGACGATGGGCTCGCTGTTGTGATTCGAGGTCGGCGGACCTCGAAAGATCGTAGCAACAAAATCGCCTCTTGATGGCAGTTGCCTTTTGAGTCGTATGTGTCTACATCGTAGTCTAAATTTTGCGGAAAGAAAGAAGCCCTGTCCATGTATCATGATGTTTAGAGTCCATCACCACAAGTGCATCAGAATCACGAATGGTGACATCTGCTATCGAACATTCAGTTCCGTCTGAAATCGTTTTACAGAACATAAAAGTCTTCTTCGCGCTAGCTGCCCCCTCGGTTTTTGGTCGCACAACACCAGAACGTCGTCCGTCGACATTTAAAGCACTAGCATATTTCCCGATCGCCGTACCTTGACTCTGGGAAAAATGATCTGCGATAGCCGAGAAAGGCCTCTAGCCTGCGTGCCTCAGATGGCTCGTGAAAACTACCGGGTTACCTTGCCGGAGATGCAATCAAGGAGATGAACATACCAGCCATGGAGACGTCCAAAAGATGCAACAGAAGAGGGGGTGAGAGTGTAGATGCGAACGTGATTTATGGAATTCTCGTTGTGATGATTCGTTTTAACACAGAACATTTCAACACAATAGTCCTTTGGTTGTATTGTGGCCCACAAAAATCTGCATCACTGCTGTTCTCTCATGAAAGACGCAATTCAAGGGGATTTGATGCGCGCGGAAATCGTCATAACTAGCCAGAAGTGAGCTACAGAATGGCTTAGAAGCGAGCATTATTGGCGTACCTTAGGTTCCCACAAGCTGGCCAGCTTGTGGCAGCTGCTTGATTACTTTTCCGGAGGGAATGATTTTTTACGTTGTCGGCGAACGTATAGGAAAAATGATGCGATCAAGCCAATAAATACCACGACTCCCACGACTATCCCAGCAATGGCACCCTTGAAGGGCCGTCTGAAAGATGACGACGCCGACAGTGAAGGAGGAGGCCCAGACGTCGATGCGAACAAACTCGTGGTAGCGAGGTTTCGTACAGTACTAGATGTCGAAGACACCGCCGCTGGAAACGTTATGGATACCTCAGTGTTCCTGTAAATCACATTTGGGCTTCGGACGGGCAATCAAAAAGTAACGGAACGTACGTATACACCGCGTAGTCGAAAATTAAAAACGAAGGATCTGGGCCCGATATCTCTATCAGAAACGAATGATCGTCGTCGTCCAATGTCGCATTGCTGTACGCCAAGACGCCGTATTCAAACTGATAAGACCCATCTGTATTATGCCTGAAGCTTCCTGCAATCTTTCCATCCACCCGGAAATCACATGTAACATCACTAACAAGGCCCGTGGTTGTCGGGTAATTTGAAAGAATCAGGTAGATGTATATCGCAGACCCTGCGAGATCATCATTGATCAGAATCCATACAAGACCTCCATAGCAACACACCGTGAAACGACATCTCGGCCGTCACATTCCCAAGTGCTGGGTAGTACGTCGCGCTAGTCCATGTGTAGTACATAGCGGACGAGGCACTGGGAGCGATGGCGCAATTGTCGCATTGAGAAACATTCTTCCAGATCAGAGCGCCAGCATTCGAAGGGGGACTGTACTCGACTTGAGACCCGGTCAACTCGTCTCCAAACGTATTATCTATGGTGTGATTCGTCAGCTCACCCATAACGAGATGGCTGAGGAGGAGAAAACGAGTAACATGGAAGATAGCCATGAGAGGCCAAGAGCTACGGATATGGTAAGATTACAAGTTGTCGAGTGAACCTACAAGTCGTGATCAGTGTTGTGATACGGAACGATAATTGAATCAGCCTACCTGTTACCTTGATGGTGGAGCAGACGTCCGGTTTCGTTCATTCTTCATGTTCTGAGCAAGCACTAGGTGCCTCGAGATGTTCTCCTGCATCATGAGTATCGCTGGAGTGCTTCCATCCGAGGCGTTCCGAATACATGGTCTCGTCCTGATCAGAGATGCACTATCTCTCCCATCTTCTGGAACGAATGTAAGAGCACAGCACAAGATTTTAGTCCAGTTTTTCCGAAGGGTAGATTAAAGTCGCAGGAAAAGGATACAGAGAAAACTGCGAGTGCGTGAGTTATATATGACCATCCTTGGTCCGAGAGTATCTGGAACGAAAATCTAGAATTCTGGCTCGCCTTTCAAAGAGATAGAACTCACCAATCTTGGTCACCACTGACTGCTCGCGCGATACCCCGCCTTACTTCAGCGCGCTACTTCACTGCAAATTTTCCTGCTCTATGTGTATTATGAACACCTGGAACAACAACTCCGAGCGATAGGCTAAGACCAAGGCGTCCTGACCGTCGGTATCGATTCGATGACAAGAAAGGGAAGAGTTCGGAGAATCGGTCCGATGTCGAAGGCTTGTTGCCATAAAGTCGATGCCGGCCATTCGGCACGAGTCCCTTGTACCTAAGTTACCTTTGACGACTGCGTTGATAGGTGGCTTGCCAAGCGCCAAAATATAAACACTGCAAGAAAAACAAACTTTTCTGGGCATTTAAATATCCGAGCTTCCACCGAGAAGCCTAGGCTCATATTCAATCTGCGCTCATTTTTGTACTAACTCAATGTTTAACAAACGTGGGTCCGGGTTAAAACATTAACTGCCGAAGACCCGCGTCTAACCCTCTATCAGCCACAGGGCCGTCTCCGACTGATTCGTGCGAAGTACTCACAGAGTGTCTTCTTTCTTCTCATCTTCAATGTCCAACGATATCGATACCACGGTGACACCTGTGTCTACCACGGATACCCGTACAACCAAATTTCATTGTCGCTTTCAACGGCGCGGAACGTCCTTTCCTCCGGTGGCCAGACGTAGCTGATCATGATGTGAGTCATTTCAACCTTCACTGAAGTAAAGCATAGGCTTTATTCGTTAAGCTCGATCAGCAGTTCCCGGAGATTGAACCAAAATATAAGGATCATTACATCCAAACCAATGATTTGGACAATTGTGGCGGGATATACGTCGATATTCCAAGGGAATTGTGGGGGAATCTCGGCCCACAGATAAGCCGCATAAGAATTATAGAAAAGAGTGAGTCACTTCTTGTCAGTGGTCCTTCACTTACTGAAATTCTATCAGCTTCGCATGAATATCGAGTGTTAGGCAGGTAGTATGATAGACGCCGGAGAAGAGAAGGACGGACCAAAGGCGCGCATTGATGGTGTGCCGCGTGTATCCCATCCGCACATTCCTCTCCTGGTAATATTCTGTCAAGATGTGATTCGCAAGTTTCCAAACTATGCCGCAAAGGTATGGCAAAGGTACTTCCTACCAACAATGAGAATCAACACCAGTCATTACAGATATCTAAATAACACGAGCAAGTGAAGACGTACTTCTAATTGCTAACTTGACAGCATCACGTACTTAGGCGCCTATCTGAGGCTTCATATGCGCCGGGTCACAAGATTAGATTGTAGGCGCCGAGTGATGGGACTAACAAAAGGTGTTCGCTTCTACTCCGTTGCTTCTTTTTCATCCCTTCCTTCACCTCACCCAACAGAAATGGGCGTCTCTCAATCCAAGTCAGATTACATCGTCGCTACGGATGCCAAAACTACAGCCTTCATTCGTAGGCCCGACGTCGTCTGGTACGAGGTGCGTATCCCTAATTCACAGATGATTGTATACTGCGCCAACATTACGTCTCGTTCAGGACTTGATTGATCTTCTACCCTACCATTTCCCGAATATTGACCCAAAGTCAATTGTCGTGCAAACAAATGAGCTGGATATCTGTGTCGGACGGGACGTGGATATTCCACCAAATCTGTGGCCGGAAATCAGTCCACAAATCCAGAATATTAAAGTCGTCTCTCGTACGTGTTGCTTCCTTATTGACGCTGGCGCTACCTGATGTCGCTCCAGGCCCAGCTCAAAAGCTGAAAAGAGCTCCTAAATTGATGACCCTTTATCTTGAGACATGCAACCAGGAAATAATCACCATGTCTCTCCCTTGCTCTGCCTCTGTCACTGACCTGACAGATATCATACAAGTGTCCGAAGGAATACCAAGTGATAAACAATCCCTCGTATACAACTACCAACTCCTCGACTCTAACTTCCTGCTCTCTGACTATGACATTACTGATGGAGCAACTATTTTTCTTGAGGACCCGAACCTTGGACCCTTGCCAACCTTGCGAGGATTGAAACCTGTCTTATATTTATTTTCCCCCCTCCCGACAGATGCTCTCATCCGACTTTCCCTCAGCAAAGCTTGGGCATTTTCTGTTGTTTATCCGGAGGCGCCAATCACAGACTCCGAATCCGGACAGTCAATCACATGGAACGTCAAAACTCACGAGGATCACACCCTGACCGACATGAGTACTGGCACGCAGGTATCCTATTTATTCTGGGAAACCAAGTAAGTATTCGCAGCTATCTTGCCGAGCTGGTATGTTAACATTTGTTCGAGAACAAACCCGGGCTTACCGCCTTCGCCACCGGCCTCTCCCCAAATCCCGTCGCACGCTGTTCGGCCCTTTAATCCATTGTGTCCCCAAGTCACCGACGACAACTCTGTCGTTCTGCATGCCTCAAAAGCTGCAGTGTACCTCGACAAGGCATTGACCAATCTCGGTCTTCACATCGAAGCAAGGACGTCATTCATCACGTACGTCAGGGTGGTTACCATCGCTTTATTTATTGCCTACCCTAACATTAGATTCTGGCTTCCATTCATCCTGAAGCACAATTATGTCGCAGTAAACTTCCTACCTCAAGCTTCGTATGAAAACGCTGCACCGCTCGATATCGAGCCGAAACCGGATGTTATTATTCGTGTATTCATGCTTTTTAAGCGAGTCTGCGAGGATGAGCTGAATGAGTGGGAGGGAGCGCTCTCTCGAGCATCCAAGGATACTGAGCTTTGGAAAGGTATCGTTGGTGTAGACACTGAGCGGATGAAAGACGAAAAGCTCTTCCGGGTATTGGAATGGGGTGGAATGGAGGTAAATTATTAGTCAGTCGTTGAATTTTAAGGCCATCAAAGATCCTTGTCAATATTACATACATAATTTTACTTTCTAAGCTACGACGGTGGACATCATAGCACATGGGGTACCGTCTATGCGCAAAATACGCTAGTTGGACTTCTCCGGGCCGCTAAGCTAGACGTGATGATTAAATTAATTATCTCTATTTATTTGGAACGCTCCTAGTTATCGAATAGTGCAGGGATCCCCTCATTCCTATTCGAACACGACTCAAGTAAAAAGGAAATTCGAAACGACCTAATTAGGATATAGGGACTCGAACCCTTGCAACTGCGCGTTAATAACCGCATCCACGAAAGCCTCCCTTCAAGAACTTCTCTTGAATAAGAGATTGTCTCAAAGATTAATGCCAAAAAGGCCCTTGGAATCAAACTACCGGTGGTTGTCAGTGTCGAATCATCCGCAACAAAAATTATCCTAGCAATGAAACCACACCTGTAACTAAAATGAATACTCTCACGATATCATTTTTAACCATGCAACTCCCTTGACACCCCGGAAAAAGGAAACACGTCATCCAGGTGAAATAAATCCTATGGTAAACACTTGCGCACTAACCCAAAAAAGGTGGAGAATCAATGTAGAGTTAAAAAGGTATTTGGAGAAACGCTGAAATCTCCTACGCAGGAATCGAACCTAGCATCAATGTGTTTACCGTTGCATCAAGGAGACGTGCATGGGACAACTGCGGTAATCATTGTACTGGTGGTTTGAGATAGCAACAGTCAAATGGTACACCAACCAATATTCAAACCCGAGTGAAGGACAAATCGGAACTATTAGCCGATGCCTACACGAGGCGTGAAGGAAAGGCAGGCAGACGCTACCGTATCACAAAGGCGCATTGCCATTTCTATCACCAGGATGGATTACCGGTGTTCGGATAGGGAAACCTGTACAAGCTAAGCTGAGGAATTAACAAAAAAGCTGCCTCTTAGCATCGGCGCTAGCGGTGAGTCAAGAAGGGGTTTACATACCCTAAATATCTTTGCAGGTATAAAGTTTCATTTTGCGACAACGAGGGAGTCTGATGATTATATATGGCACAAATCGTCGTCAGAGTCTTTTTGAATACGCACAAATGGGGTACACAGTGATCGAAGATGCGCACACAGTAACGAGAAGACAGGAAAGCGGAAGGATTAGGCTCTAAGGGGCTGGCATAAGGCAGAGGAGATCTATTACGTGTATTGTCAACGGATACGTTAATATATTCATCAGAGTACACTGTGTCCAGGAACCCAGGGAAGTAGCTTAAGCTGATATGGCTTTGACATGTTGGTGATTGGAAGAAAGGTGACATCGTGTTACGCGTGTCAATCAATGAACGTTGATCACTATCGCCACTTTAACGTCTCAACCGCAGCTTCCTTTCCCAATGCTCTCCAGCCCTCCCTCTTCGTTGCCCGTTGTCAGAACCCTAGATCTACCGCAACACACGCAACTCTTGCCCATGAACGATAAATGTAAGCACCTGAGGTATGGATTCAAAGTGAACGGAGAGAATTCGAAATATCAATTTGACTATATGCAGGTCTTTCTCTTCCGTGTCTCCCTCGCTTGCTCAGAGCTTCTTCTACTCCCCGAGAAGACAGGATATGCTCGACACACTCTATGTACGGTCTTCATGCTTTGCTTGCCTCTTCGTCGTATCATGTAAAATTTTGTACATTGGAATAGTACTCCGACAACAGAGATATGTATGTTCTCATCCAGGCCTCTAATGTAATCAGGCGCTCGCAATACTCGCATGCAGAGCAAAGGGAAGGAACATTGTATGTCACTGTGCAAGGTGAATCTCTCGGTGACTATTGACATTTTGAATCTTACCTGTGTAGCAGAGTCCTTGGTTTGTTACCAACTAGTCTGTTGTGTGCCTTGCAGTCGACAGCTATACCACCAGCGTTCTTTTGGATTTCCGTGTACATGGCCGCGATGCAGCAACAACGTATTCATCGCGCTGCAATTACGACATTACAGTCTGCATTCGTCCTCGCCCTTATTAATATAGAACGGGCGCCTATCGATTAATCACCTGATAAAGATACCGCACGTCCTTTTCAGAACCCAGACTCTCACGGTATTCCTTCATTCTTATCCACCATGTCCTCTACCATGTACACTCCCCGATCGAAGTTTATCGTCGCCACAAAGGACAATAGGAGTGTTTTGCTTTCGAGGAGGGATGTATCTGAGTACCAGGTCAGTGGGAACCGCCCGTGTTCTGCTTGAAGCTTGTCATTGTATTCATACTGATCAGCTCCAGGCGTTAATCACTAACCTAAGGTCCTATTTTCCGGTCCTGAGTAGCCAGACGATAGTCATCCAAACTTGCGACTTGTCTGTCTGTGCTGGAAAATATGTTGACATTCCACCCGGATTGTGGTCTACGGCTATCGCCGAGATTGATAATGTCCGTGTTATGACTGGTAATGCTGTTTATTTTTCCGGGTGAGCTGTGTTAAGTAGTTCATTGTACCGGCATTTGTTGAAATATGATCAGGTTAGGGTGATTAGATGATGAGATGTCTTTTGTCGATCCTATCCCACCATAGCTATACCTACGTCCACACCGCTCTGCTTCCCATGTCATGAATATATTGCAGTTTTTCTTATGCGATGATACATTGAATTGCCTCGTCTCATTGCACCTCGTTGTCTTTGTTTGATGTATAAGGTACCTAAAAAGCGCTGTTAGGCTTCCTTACCACCAACTCTAGGCAGTAAAGTTCAAACACGGTACCGGGTGAAATGCTGAAGTGCGGCATCTAACCTTCCATCGGTCACAGGGCGCGTCTAATCAGCATCTGATCGTTGGTTACGAAGCACTCTCACGAAGTGTCCACGTTCTTCCCATCCAAAATGTCCACTGATACTACCAATCCTACGGCAACAGCGACTTCTACCATTGGGACACCTACGTCTACCACTGAGATTTCCAAACCGAGGTTCATTATCGCTTTCAAGGGCGTGAAATGTGTCTTTCTTCAATGGCCGGATGTAGCTGATTACGGTGCCAGTATGTCAACCTTCATAAACATATCGGTTCTGACAAAAACACAGGATTTATTCGTTGCACTTCATCAGCAGTTTGATGAGATTATGCTGCAATATAAGGATAGTTATGCCATTCAAACCAATGATTTGGTCATTTGTGGCAGAATATACGTCGATATTACAAGGGAGTTGTGGAGGACTATAGGCGCACAGATAACTCGTATAAGAATTATGAAGAAGGGTGGGTCACTCCTTGTTAGTATCCTTCACGGACTGGATTTCTATCAGATTCCATGAATATCGAGTATTAGGCAGGTAGTGGGATAGCATCCCCCACCAATCCAATATACTGCCAACAACGCGCTCTCTTATGCATACCCATCATTGTATTTCCACGCCATCGAGTAGTCCACGGGCAGACACCTTTGTGTCTTTAGCATAACGAGATAACACGAAACATATGGACCTCATCCTTCACACGTCTAACATCTGCTACGGTGTAGGTAGGTTGAATTACAGAATAAAGTCCGACAGGGCCCGCATGTAGGGATCAGGAAGGATCAAAAAAGAGGCGGACCCAGATAGCGTGCCGTGTATCCCATCGATACATTCCCCTCCTGGTAACTCAAGGATGTATTGATCAAGATGCGATTTATACGTTAACAAACTATGGTGCGAAGGTACTTACTGCCGACAATGAGAGACAATGCCAGTCGTTACAGAGGTACTTAAGATGCATATGCGAGGGAAGGTGCACTTCTAGATGCCAACTTGATAGTGATGACGTACTTGCCGGGCGTCTTTCTGAGGCTTGATACTTAAACGCGGAGTCACAAGATTAAATTGTAGGCGCTGAGTGATTGTGACTCATGACAAGTGTGTGCTATTACATCGCGTCTTCTTTTCCATCTCATCCAACAGCAATGGGCGTTTCTCAATCAAAGTCGGACCACATCGTCGCCACTGATGCGAAAACTACGGTTTTTGTTTGTAGAGTTGACGTCATTCGGTACGGTTATGCGTATCTGCAAGTCATATCGACGATAATATACTATGCAAACAGTAGGTTTCATTCAGGACTTGGTTGATCATCTTTCCCGCTATTTCCCGAACATCAATCCAAAGCCAATTGTTGTTCAAACAAATGAACTGAATGTCTAGCCGTTATTGAAGAATTACATCCATACATAATACATTCTTTTCTCATGATAGTTCCACGCCGGCTGTTCGGATGATGGACGAAGCTAGAAGGAATTATGGACTAATCTGAGAGGTGGAATCAAACCGGAAGACGTACGCACAACCGAGAAAGGTCTCAAATTTAATACCCTGGCTTTGTACGCCCAAGATACAAAGACATAACGATGGTGTCCCTGTTCGTATATGGGGATCAAACTCAGAACGGCAACAATAGCTATTCGACAATATTAGTCATGTTAGAGTAGTCCATTGCTCCATAAAATGCTGAGTTACATTTTCGAAACAGCATGAGAAGTTTCTGACCAGGCAAGCCAGGTAGCCCTCCTTAGCTATATCCTTGTAAAAGACATGTGCCAAGAAGTATTCCTCCGTTTGATGCAGGAGCCTGAGAACTTTGACAGCTAATAACAGGGCCTTGGTAAATGCTTGGAACTAAATTTCCCGAGACGTCATTTGGATATAGGGAACCGAACCCCTCTCAGGGAGACGGACCAAAAAGCGGATTAGCCACATGTCCACAAGCGAAAGCCAAGCATGGTACACATTAACTGCGGAGATCATGGGATAAACAAGCGGAGATCTCAGTAAAAGGACACCAACCGCAGTAGGAAATTCCCTACGAGTCGAAGTACGAAAAAAACCCATGTGTGTGGGTGGCACTCTGATATAGAGAATAGAACCCCGAAATATATTCTGAGCCATTTCATCAGACGACGCAGTTGAATTGTTCCAACCTTGGGGTAAGGCTTGTATCGAGATAGCAGAAATCGTTCCGGAATGCAAGGATGGAAGTTCATGAGAAGATTTATTGCCAAGGTCGACTCGGACTTGACAGATCCTTGATCTGTTTGAAGATAGAAGAGAAAGGTCTACCATACGAACGCCTTGGGCTATTTAAAAAAGCCGAAAAAAGCGCAAAAGGTAGCTCCAAGTCGAGCTGGGGTCCTCGAAATAAGGACTCTGGCTTCACATATCGACGCAGTCTCCCAATTCTTGTTAGGGACTCGTGTATCCGCATCTGATCCAAGAAAACAGAGAATTGAACTAAAGTTATCTCTAACAGCAGCACCCTGCTTTTAAAGAAAAATATCATTGCAATTCACACAATTTGGATAGGGGGAATCGAACCTTGAACTGGAAGAAGAAATAGCCTGTGGACAATGCGATCCATGCGAATTGTGTTAATGTACTCTAGGCAGTAACACGCCAAGCAAGCCACACTAGACTTGCATTGGACTACATAAATAGATTGAAACGATTCTTCGTTCCAATGAAGGTGTTACCCCGCACGTGAGGATAAAAGAACTTCAATCAAGTACGAAGAATCATAGCATTTCTACGGCATCATCTTACGCTGCCTGCGCTCATACTCTGTTGGCTCGTTACACCCCGCGGTGCGAGTTTGACATTATAGTCCGTCGAATAATGTATGCTCCGCTCCACATTAATCTGAAGCTGTGTCATTACCACCATAAGTAACCGAATTCGAAGAGACGGTCAAGTCATTTCCTCACCTCAGCTCGTTTAGCCAACTCCGGGTCAGCCTAAGTAGAACGAACACGTGAGCTTTCCCTCTCCCCTTCGCCACCACAGGAAATTAAATGAACACACCACTATCCGATCGCCGGGCCGGCGGCTATCCAAAAGTATCGCACTCCCCATCCGACCAGCGGAATATGACTGTCCTCCTCTACGTAGACCACGGCGCGTATTCAACCTATCAATCGCCTTTACGTCAATAAAACAATAAGCAATTGATGTGGGGAACTTACGTTACTAATAGTGAATTGGCGTATACTGTCAAATGATGCACGGTGAGCCAATATAATGGGGGTACACAAGAGCCAGTACGTACATTTGCCAATGACAAAATGCAGACCCATGAATATTAAGTTTGATGACATCGTGATCCACTGGTGTGTCATTAACATGAGGATGGGAAGCGCGGGATGGTGAAAAAGACTCACACATATCATATCAATGATAGTTGCCGCGCTAACTGTGGGGTTATCCATCTGATGGTGTGGGGAAGATGGTGCATACCATGTCAGAGATCCAGTCTCGAAGGTATATAGAATTAGAGAATCGATGACGGCTTTAAGGCTAAGGGGCCGGATAAGATGGTGAGACGATACAGTTGAGTGCTTATCGTACTTCTCGGCATCTGAGCGACTTGTACGCAGTAGCCCAAAGAGGGATCCGGTGATTAGAATGTCGACCGCGGAGGATAGAGCAAGGCCTAGTGTGAATACCCACTATACTTAAACGGTCAGTGATATTCATCCGGGAGCCCATGACATGAGAGCGGTTACTCGGAAGTCTGCTTTGAATGCAGAGTATGTTTTTAGGCGTAGCCTTCCGGGAACCATGGTTATTATCACAGTGATGGATTTAAGCTTTGGAGTGGGACATACATTTCCGACGTCGTTACTGAATTGTTTCTATGTTAGTATCCTGTGTATCCGATAGCGGAGAACTCACCGCAAGCAGAAGCTAGTAAATGTGCACGGAAATCAAGCATAGACCTTGTGCTATGAATAGAGGCTCTCACCGAGACGGAAAGCCGCTAGAATCAGCTGCCGCGCGCGCGCCCATTCAGAGTATGAAACGTACAACAGCAGTAAGGTCCACTTACTATCGGACATGTCAGAAACCAATTTCGTTTGCTAACTGCTGATATTAACCGACGACAGGTGGAACGCAGGGGCGGTGACCTACGCATGAATATCCGATATGCGAAGAAGCTGCCACAAAGCCGGTCAGTCGAGGCCTTGGCTGTACTAGAATGAAACGTACCAGTGTACTAGAAACGTCAAAACTGCCTACAACAAAACATCAGATGAGCTATCAACGAGGCGCGGACCCGACGGTATACCGTAATCACGATGGTCACCTGTTCTGGTTTATCAAAATCAAAAGGTTGAATTACAGATGGAATTGACTGACCGCGATACTCCTACCGAACCACATGAGTGATGGTGGCTGGGCGAATGGTGGGGGATGCTCACCAAGGTATAGTATCGAGCCTGCCATAGTCGCTGATAATCATGTCCCAGAGCGACACCCAGACGAAGCAGGTGTGGCTCAGATCGAGTAGCCTGGAGAGGGATAGTTCAGGGCCGAGGAGTCGGAGTGGTGGGTGGGAGCGCACGTACCATACGGCGAAGACCTGTAAGAGCGATGAGCGTGAGGCAGATGACAGCGTGAGTGGGACTTGCTAGTATTTTCACTCTTATCGAGTCGGAGGGATACAGCTTGTAGTAAAGGATTGTTTGAATGGCTACTGCGCCAGATAGTCTATGCGGTCGTTAGCTTGAACACGCTGAAAGGAGAGAAACCCACAGAGAAGCAGAGAGCGCACCGATAGTCACAGCGCCATACGTGGTGGAGAGGTTAGCGGACATGGATAGAGTAAAAGCAGGGTGCCGGCGGAAAGCGACGAAAGAGGCCTTGAGATCTTTAAATACTATGAGCGCCAGGGTCACGTCCAAGAACAATAGCACGTGACAATGCGGAAAGGTTCCAAGGTTTGATGCATCTGTCGTCGATCTAGCACGTACAACGGGTTGAGGCTGATGCGTAGTTAGACGTGTACCGATAGTTCGTTTTCGGAGAATTTTTGTCCGCTAACATGAAACGCCACGCCAGCCAGCTTTGGTGGTTTGGTATTTATGGGTGATGGCGAATAATTAACGAGGAGCTACGTGTGGCCATCGCTTCAGTACTTCAGTGGCGAAGCCGGGGTGTCAGAAATGTGGCGAGAATATGCAAGCGTAACACGTGGTGGATTGATGGGCGATGCCGGTATTACCTTCTGCGCTCTGAACCAAACAAAAGGCTTCTCCCAGCCCACCTTCTAGATTAGTGCTATAATCATTGCGAGGGTTTCCGTGATCTCTGCCATTGTCTCGATACATCCTTTCAGTCCCAAGGCCAGAGTCGAACCATACATCCCTTAGATAAGCGACTCCCATACTAGAGCGTTTCTCACTCCCATCAAAAATGGGTGCAACGCCGTCGAAAGGTTATATCCTCGCTACTCATGACAGATACCGAGTTCTCCTTTGCAGAAAGGACGTCGGCCAGTACGACGTGAGTATCGTAAAGTTTCCGATGATGGTGCGCTCATGGAACCCCCAGAACCTCTTCTCCATTCTTCAAAAACATTTCCCAAACATGACCAAGGACTCGATGATCATCCAAACCAATGAACTGGAAGTTTGTGCTGGAGAATATGTCGATATCTCGGATGGTCTATGGCCGGAGATGAGTCTTTGGGTTGACAACATAAGGGTCATCTCTCGTGCGTTATAGCTTATTACTTCTCATTCGCCCGAACTTACTGAGCAGCGATTAGGACCAAGTCAGACTTCGGCGCCGGCTCCACCTAGTAAACAGATGCAGATTTTCCTCAAGACGCTAACAGGAAAGACGACGACACTCCTAGTATCTTCGTTTACATCTGTCTACGATGTTAAGGAACTGTTGCAATCTAAAGAAGGCATACCCCCTGATCAGCAACGACTGATCTTTGCGGGAAAGAATCTTGAAGATAGTCATCTGCTCTCTGATTATAACATTCAAAAGGAGTCTACTCTACATCTTGTTCTAAAATTGCGAGGCGATAAACCAGTCGTATATCTCTTTGCGCCCCATCCGTTAAATGCCGTCGTCAGATTATCGCTCGTCGAGGCATGGTCATTCTCTGCCATATACCCAGGCGTCCCGATCAAGTCTTCCGACTCTGGGCAGTCGATCGAATGGAACGTCGAAACACACGAGGATCATACCATGACCGATATCGCGACCGGTGTACGAGTATCTTATTTGTTTTGGGAAGCAGAGTCAGTTCTTTGCATCTGTTTCTCCTTACAGTGTTGATCCGAGAGTCCATAGGACAAACCCTGGCTTACCACCGTCGCCTCCGGCATCTCCCCGACTCGACCAATCGCATTCAGATGACATTCCCCGCTTCGACCCATCGATGGCCGAACTCACCAATAGCAACTCGGTCGTCCTTCCCTCATTGAAGACCGCGCTGTACCTCGACAAGGCATTGTCCGCTCTCGGTCTTCACGTCGAAGCAAGGACCTCGTTCATTACGTACGTAACCACCGCTTTCATCATTTTGCTTGTACCCAAACTCCCGTCAGATATTGGCTTCCATCGATATTAAAGCACGACTTCGTCGCCCTCCGTTTCCTCCCTCAAGCGTCATACGAGCATGCTGCCCCACTCGATGTCGAGCCCAAGCCCGATGTCGTCACCCGTGTATTCATGTTGTTCAAGAGGGTCTGCGAGGACGAACTAGATGAATGGGAGGGGGCGCTCTCGCGGGCGTCGAAAAGTGTGGAGGTATGGAAAGGTGTTGTTGGTGCGGAATACGATATGGCGAAAGACGAAGCTTTGTTTAGAGTTCTGGAATGGGGTGGCATGGAGGTGAAGAATTGAATCAAAATACGTGCTATCTGATTGTTTTGCGAGATCCAATGTAAGCTATGTACATTAACCTTTCACCGCTAAAGAAGCGAGAGCGGATCAGTAGTTGGTCGAGATGCTGAGGGATAAAAGACTTTTTTGGATGCAATGCTACGTATATAGAATGTGAACTCTTCTTCGACGCGATTCTCACTGTGGCTTCGACCGTGCATCATATTGGAATGAAAGAGAAACAAGCAGTATATTTGAGAGCATATGAAGTAACACAAGTATCAAAACGCAATGTTCCGAATCAACCAATTTGTTGCAACATTGGCTGACCAGTATCAGTCTTACAAACACCCGGTATGGCCTCTGTAATGAGGATCATAAATGGCTCAGAACCAGGAAAAATACAGCAGCAGAAACAGTAACTTACTTCCAATCTCTCCCAAGCAGAAGTGTGCGGTTGTTGGGATAGCGTCGACTTTGATTTCTACCAACTAGACAACATTTAGAGAGAGAAGTTAAACAGTGGTGGAGGGGATGCTTACAACACCATCCGCCACGTATCCCGAAGCCTGAGGCCCTTTGTTCTGTGTTCGCAGACAAGGGATGTTATTGCGTGTCTCACGCTGCCAGAAAGGGAGACCTACGTTGATGAAATTCCCCCACTTCGAACCGGATCCTAAAGAGAAACAAATGAGTCGAAACTTACCAACGCGAATTCAAAAAGGGACACTTACCCGTATTATCTGCAGAGGGAATGCACCTCGTTGCGGCATTGGCACCCCCCGCGTTGGAGCTTGCCCAAGGCCATTCGTCACACTGATACCCCGCAGCATGGCCTATCTGATATCATAAACGAATATATATTATTTTCTGGATAAGATACTTTGAAGACAGAAAGCGACGTACGGCGGTGCTGCACCGGTTATTCTTAGGTTTACCGCAGCTGTTGCTAGCACGATGGGCAGCTGCATTGACGCGGTCAGGAGCTACAGAGCGAGGTCCATTGTTACCTGTCTCGGTGAAGTGTCGGAGGCCTGAACAAGTGGAGGAGAAGAGCGCACGTACAAAACCAGGAAAAACCTATTGATCGAGTTAGTATTGAGTTGTGTATAGGAATAGACAAACGCAGACTGACATATATTCTCACATGATTGAGGGTAGGTCTTATAGTCAAGCGTAAATGTGTGCGTGGCCCTCTCTGCCAACACAGTTCCGGTAGCGTTCCATGCAGTGGTGACATTGTACAGCTCCGTGGGTAATGCGTGAATGCCTAAGAGAAGGAGACATGCAAGGATGAAGAGGCTCTTAAGCATGAGGGGCGACTGGAGGCTCCATCCAAATCTTCACTGTGATATATAGCTTTCAATAACACCTCATGTGACGCCATGAGTCAAATATCCCGGGAACGGCGGGGCATGGGTCGTCTCTGAAGCAGAAATTAGCTCCTTGTGCTCATTCTTACCCCATTCTATGATTGAATTGCTAGCCACTATCCTGGCGATGTGCGTATTGGCATACGGGGGACTATTCCCGTTATATTATCAGAAGTTATTTATTGAGCTTACGTGGTAGTCTCGTGGCCGTGTAAGTGAAAGGCTGCTCCGTTGGGAGACAACCTCATTGGTATGACTCACGATGCACACGAGGGAACGGGAACGGGGTATATTGCGTGTAGACGACGCGTACGTATGGTGAGTATGGAAGGCTGGGGGAAAATGGTGGGGAAAAAGAGAGAAGAAGCGACTACGTAGTAACTACTGTTACCTGTATATATATAATCTATCTATGCATCTGTCCCTCGATCCAGTCCTGAGTGTCCGATCTGGTCCCGCGGGGCGCGCGCGCCTCAATGTAAGCAGTGCTTACACTCTCCCCTTCCCCGAGAAGAGCGGCTATACCAGCTAATTCCAGTTCTTTCTTTCTTTTCAGCCAGACGTCAAGCGCTTTGGGGTCCTCTAACTCATGGCGCGGTAACCATTCGTCATGTGAGTCAGGGAATCCAACCCAGTGCACGAGGTACTGGAAGCCATGGCCACGGCGACATTCTTCAATTATCTTCATCGGGAAAAAATCACAAAGTTATATAATGGTATCAGTCAAATATAACTCTCGTAGCCTGACAGCTAGGTACCCCTTTATGTACCAGCCTGTAGCCCTCCGCAATGCATGGATACCGCTACATAGCATCCCGTAGCTCCACACCTAAGCTACTATATCAGTACCATATCTATATATATATATATGAATGGTACTATTGTATTCATCAGTAGATACCATTAGATCCCACTGTGGTCCACATCTGAGTATCAATAGATAGTCATGCAAATATATATTAAAAGTGCTGTACTGTAAATATGAATTAATCTTTGCTCTGAACATTCCATCCTCAGCTTCACTATCTATCTCACCACTGTGGCCACCCTGAAGATCTGGACATAAATGATCCCCGTCTGCATTATCAATGTATCTGTTTGTGTTTTCTTTGTGCAGTATGTCAGCATGAATTCTAGACAGGGTGATGATCATATTAGACCCAACAGTATGAGAAATAAATCAAGACGTTCCTTTCTTTCGTACTCCAGCCTTGGCTCTCAAAGGACATTTTGCCACATCCCTTGCATCTTGAGTGCACCTCATATTGAAATGAAAGAGAAACAAGCAGTATATTTGAGAGCATATGAAGTAACACAGGTATCAAAACGCAATGTTCCGAATCAACCAATTTGCTGCAACATTGGCTGACCGGCATCAGTCGTACAACCCGGTACGGGCACTGTAATGAACATAATAAATGACTCGGAACCAGGAAAAATACAGCAGGAGAAACAGTAACTTACATCCAATCTCTCCCAAGCAGAAGTGTGCGGTCGGTAGGACATTGATGATTTTGATGTCTACAAGCTGGACAATCTTTAAAGGGAGGAATTACGTGGTCGTGGAGGGTAAACTTACAACACCATTGTTTATGTATCCCGAAGAACCACTCCCTCGGCCCTATATTCGCAGGCAATAGGTGTCATTGCCTGTCTCACGCTGCTAGAAAGGAAGACCTACGTTGATGAAATTCCCCCACTTCGAACCGGATCCTAAAGAGAAACAAATGAGTTGAAACTTACCAATTCGAATTCAAAAAGAGACACTTACCGGTATTATCTGCAGAGGGAATGCACCTCGTTGCGGCATTGGCACCCCCCGCGTTGGAGCTTGCCCAAGGCCATTCGTCACACTGGTACCCCGGAATATGGCCCTTCTGATATGATAAACGAAATTATTATTGAGTAAGATACCTCGAAGACAGCAAACAACGTACATTGACGCTGCACCTGTTTGGAGTAGATTTACCGCAACTGTTGCTAGCACGATGGGCGGCTGCATTGACTCGATCGGGAGATACAGAGCGAGGTCCATTGTTACCTGTCAAGGTGAGGTGTCAGAGGTCTGAAAAAGTGGAGGAGAAGGGCGGACGTACAGTACCAGGAAAAGCCTATTCATCGAGTTAGTATTGAGTTATGCATAGGAATAGAGAAAGGTAGACTGACATATATTCTCGCATGATTGAGGGTAGACCAGGTAGTCAAGTGTAAACGTATAAGCAGCGCTCGCTGTCATCTCAGTTGCGGTAGTGTTCAATGCAGTGGTAGCATTGGACAGCTCCGTGGGTAACGCGTGAATACCTAAGAGAAGTAGGCATGTAACGATGAAGAGGCCCTTAAACATGAGGGGTGACTGGAGGCTCCATCCAAATCTTTCCTGGTATATATAGCTTTCAAGAACACCTCATGTGATGCGGTGATTGAAACATCCCGGAGAAGATTCAGCGCGACGAGGTCGGAGTCTTCTCCGAAGCAAAAGTCAGCTCCGAGTCGTGCTCATGCTTACACCGTTCTATAATTGAATTGCTAGCCACTACCCTAGCAATATGCGTACTAACACAGTTGGGACTACTCCCATTGTATTATGAGAAGTTACTGATTGAGCTTACATAGTAGTCTCGTGGTCGTGTAAGATGTCGGCTAGGGGGAAGAAGGCTCCGAGTCCAAACAGAAGTATATAAAATCACACTATGCTTCAATAAAGGCCGGAAGATTGATTAACCTGCGGATCTAATCGACTTTAGTCATGAACATACTACTTCAGCTTGGGGGAGCGCCCTGACGTTGAGTTCATAGCCCGACTGAGAAGAGAAAGCCTGGAATTCATGCAAGAGACACACATGAGTTCTAGATTTTGAAACGGGGTGCTTGAATCGACCTGAAAGATGAATGGAGCACATCAGAAACAGGAGATATCAAAGCAGCGGTCTTTGACATGTAATATTGACCGTGAAAATGAGAGAAATCAAGGATGTGATGCATAATAATGCTTCACCCTCCAAGATCACCAAAAATATACCCTATACATCGTTTTCCATCTTGATTTTGGACGCTAAGACTGAAGAAGGTACTTTCATATCTTACTGCACCTGGCGTAGTTTGGAAAAAGGTGGTCAGAGTCAAATTACCCATTCAATTGCGTGGCTTGCTTCGATGTCATTTGAGCCATTTACTTACTTCGATCAAGACGGGGATGTGACGCCGGGGATATTTTGAGAGTTCTGGGCTGAATGTCCATGGTTCCATGATAGATACATGTTTCTGGTTCAGTTATTTATTTATTTATTGGTGTCATCGCCTTCATTTCCTGTAAGTTGCACTCCTAAGGTCCCCATGTCGTCGCCCTTGGAAGCACATACTCTCAGCGCATTCTCTTTCCCATCCCGAAAACTTGTTATTATAATCGGTTTCCTTTTTGACATGGCTTTCGTTTCTTGCTTCAACGACTACGGTTCATTAATGTGGCAGGATAGCTATCCCTAGCGTTGTTTAAACCGCAGTATTACAATAAATACAAGAATCTAATAACGAATGATAATCTATCATAATAGAGTATGAGATCCCTGTCAACCGAAGGTCAGCCGGTCAAGGTTTGGCGGAACATCGGACTGGGTGCTAAGTGATCACCAGAAACCTAACCAGTTGGCTTCTGACGTTTCTCACCCTCAGCGAGAGATGTTTGGTCACATTGCACTGAAGTTGAGTAAAGGTACCCTTAGTAGTACACTAAGACGAAATATTCCAAAGCACACGGGAAAGCGTGATGTATCACATTGACGAACAATTACAGACACTTCATATCTGTCGAGACTATCGTTCTCTGGCGAGAGAAAAGAGCGAGTGAGACATATACGTACAGTATAGAGAGGGAGCCTTAGATATCGTGAGGAGGCGATTCATGTAGAATTAACATTGCATCGATGATATCTACAATTTGGGCTGCTTGACCAAGGCCTGGCGTATGGCACTCGTAGCGTGGGATACACCTAGGAAGAATAGACGCCTTTGTCTCCATCTGAGAAAAAGGTATAATATCCAAAGGGCAGGATTAGATGGAAGAACATCCAACCAGAAATCCCTTTCTCCGTCACGGTCCCCTGCGTCCGTCCATTCACCGACTTCCAGATGCTTCCCGATGATACGCATGTAACCATCCCTTCCTTCCCTTGCTCGTATTGAAGCTCCCGTCATATATTGGCTCCCATCAATTCTGAAGCACGGCTTCATCGCACTTTATTTCCTCCCTCAAATGTCATACGAGCATGCTGCGCCACTCGATATTCAGATGTCGTTGCCTGTGTATTCATGTTGTTCAAGAGGGTCTGCGAGGACGAACTAGGTGAATGGGGGGAGGGGTGCTCTCGCGGGCGTCGGAAAATGTTGAGGCGTGGAAAGGTGTTGTTGGTGCGAAATACAACAGGATAAAAGACGGGGAATTGTTTAGAGTTCTGGAATGGGGTGGGATGGAAATGAAGAAATGAACCAACTGTATCCGTGGTACCCGTTTCTACTCTTATATATTACCCATGTATATGAACTTCTCACCATCAAAAAGGTGATATCAGACCTGGGCCTTAGATTTAAGAGGGCTTATGCAGCGAAATTTCACGCCCTAATACAGGCCCGTCGTTTTCGATGGATGATGACAAGTAGTAACTACATATGTCCCTTTTAGTTGGTACCTAAGCCTCACTTGTAACAGATCTAGACTCGATTTTTTTCGATGTCCTCAGAACAATCTTGTTCAGGAGTTCGACTACATGTCGTCTCAGCTAGCATTTCATTTGTTTCTATTCCAGTATTTCCATATGAGGAGTCTCAAAATTACGGTGCACCATAACACCGCACTGATAATATCGCACCAGATGTATATAACGTAAATTTCAGTGTCCATAGCTAAACCAAACAAATATCGCTGTCTTCTTCTCGAAAGAAGGAATGGCAAGAATATCGTGAAAGCTCTAACTACCCCAACACTCAAAGTTCCAACAACCCTAAAACGACAGTGATCAAGGGTCCAAGGACACCTGCCTGCGCGATCCTACGCATTATTACGGTCGTCGTGACTCGTTAGGTGCCTGCTAAGCTAAAAGAGAAAGAAACACTCACAAACCAAGGACAAGACCAAGCGACCCCGGAACGACGGCACCGAGCGTCGCAAGTAAGCTACCAACCACCGCACCGATGAGTGATATCACACTTTGGACATCCAGACTGACGAGGCTTAAAAGGGTGGTGTTGATGGCCTGCAATGATGAGAGTGTGCACTGTGCTTCGTAAGGAAACCACAAACCAACAGGATGCTGACAGCCAGCGTCGCGACAGCGGATACGTCAGACGTAACGACGCCCACGACCTCGAGGGAGCTAGTTGTTCCTTGGATGACCACCTTCAGCTCGGTGAGGAGGGGAGTGATAGTTTCTGGGGTCGCAGCCTTGGATTTCACGAGTGCATCTGCATAATTCAGTAAAATTCAAAGAGCGATACGGGTAGCGTACCGATTCTGGCGAGGATAGGATCGGTGGAGGCCTTGCAGTTCGTTAAGACGACAAGAGCACTGGCGGGTTGCTTGTCTGGGGTGGGGGTTGCACTGACTAGCCCACTTGCGAGCGAGATGAAGGCAAAGAAGATGAATACAAGTCGGGAGTTGAACATCATGAAACGACGAGTCGATGAGAGGAGAGGGAGTACTAAGCACTGGACTATTTAGTTCCCTCCCGAGGTCGTTTTATAGTGTTACATGTGTACCATTATCAATAACACCACTGAGACACGATTTTCGATACATGCTGCAAGAGATTGATGAGACGTAATGGCAGAAGCAACCGAGACATCGACGACTCGGGCAGAGACAGCAGACGTAATAGAATCTGCCGTAAATTAATGACGCAGCGTGGTAGCGAGCTTGTTAAAATTGCTGCATCGCACTCACTTCTATCCATGGAGTTGGAAAATGCGGGCCCATCGTGGATTAAAGGCGACGCTCGTGGAGAATTATGGAATAAAACTATTTGAGAGCCCCGCTCCGGGGGCTCCCCGAGGGGCTCCGCAGGAGCCCCAGCATTTTTGAAGTTTTCACTCTCGGCCCCTCGGCGATGTCCCTACCATATTAGGGTCGTGTTCTCGGTGTCTTTTTTCAAACTTGAATTCTTGCTGGTCAATTGCCGGTTGTCAACGCTGTTTATCGTTGTCAGCTATGAGGCTGGTAAAAGTAGGACATGATGTCCAGAGATGGACATTTGGACACACGAGGTGAAGTCCTGAATTATCTATCTGGTAGGTACCATAATGAGTCCTAATTTGTGGGACCTGTCTTAGCTATAGTTCGCAGTGTTAACAAATAATTATTGAATATTGTTACTGGGCAATTTATTCTACTTTGATTCTACTCCAGCTTTCTTGCATCTCAGCCCATGTTACGTTGCTGGTGTCTTGCTGTGCAAATAATTATCTGAAGCTCCCTTCCCCCCACGACTTACTGGTGCCTTAGAGAGACGTGCTCGTGGTGGTGGTGGTGGTGTACCACGACGTGATCCCTATAGCGCTGCCTCTCAGGCGGAAATAGGACCGGGCCGTTGATGTGGTCACTGCAGAATGCAAGGCCATACCCGTACTCATTGCCCTAGTTTGCAAAATGACACCTAGTACATACTGTATCAAAGTAAAATGAAAACTTTCCCTTCCTCTGCGCGCGCGCGTGCAAGAAGCTACAATCTATGCCGCTTCGGATGTTCACCGGCCGCCAGGCCCTCACCCCGGGAAAACCCCGGGTAGGAGCAGGGCTCCTGAACAGTCATCATCAGGAGCCCTTCGGAGCGGGGCTCTCAAATAGTTAATACCAGAATTATGAGATGAAAAGACCCAGAGCTGCCGCGAAACTATCTGGACCAGAGAAGTGTCTAGCAATGACACGACTTCGGAGAGAGATACGCAGTTAAATGGGTGAAGATTCGACGGATGAAACGGGGATTAAAATTGATTTTTGAAATTGAAATTGATCCGGCGTGAAATAGAATGTCGTTCTCGGAGGATGGGGATTGAAAGGAGGAATTTCCATATCTGCTTTTTAGCGCGAGGAAAGAACCACAAAAATATGGACCATTCAAAGGATAGCACGGACTGGAGTGCTCTATGCGGTCTGGCCTGCACGAAACTTATATTCCAGATAACTAGTGATTTTCAAGCCGACGTCGGGTTCACATGTTACCGATTCTGACAAGGCGATCAGGACCGGATATATTCAAGTGTGCTAGGCAGATCCTCGGTCGAAATATGACGTTTACCGAATTCAGTTCGACGGGCCCGCAGTTCCTTTATCCCGGAAAGATATGGGTGTTTTCCTCAAGATAAAAATGGCATTGAGATTTCTTCGTTGTTCGCCAGATTCTGAGAGCTCCAAGGCGAGATGCTGAAAGAGATTACTGAGCACCCATATGCCTGTCCATTTTGATTATCCGGTGCAGGGGTGGTCCAAGGTACGTGGTGCACCCTATAGCCATATACAAGGCTTCTCAAGGATGTATCCGCGAAGGCAGCATCAAAGGGAACCATGCTGTGCGTCAAAATGCCAGTATTGGATCAGGGTTCTGCTTTTACGATTATAATGGCATTGAATAATTTTGAGATAGGATGAATAGGGGGAGAAGCGTCATCCTGACTGCTTCTCCATTTATTTCGTGTTCGACTCTTCCTGTAATAATTTCACTACTCGGAACTTAGCTAACCTGATTGACAATGTTTTGTTTCCAGGAAGCTGACAGATGTGTCGACGAGGAATGACATAAGTATTATTCCTATAAAGCAACGGATAACACAATCACATTAACATCCAAAGTAATGAACGACACACCGGAACCGAAACTCGACTGACAGGGAAGTACATTGCACCGTCGCGGTTCGACTTTCGTCAAAGTCAAATTGTAATAACACACTTTACTACGTCAGTCTTCTTCAACGGAGCGACTCCTCCGTGAATTTTTTTTTAGGATACACAAGGACAGGGTTGCCGCTCCCTCGGACCCCTCCTGCCGATGGTGCTCTCCTCTGCAACTCAAATGGGCCTCATTACTCACATATTTGGTGAATGGATTAAGATGCGATGGAAGCGTATTTAATGTCACAATTTGAAAGACATCTCACGAGGGTGCAAAGTACTGTCATATCGGTACATTTGAATCTTTCATGAAGCCAAGTTGTGCATCACATACTTCCCTGAGCGTCTAAATGGCAACTAATATAGAGTCAGGGTTCGGACCGGAAAGCCCGTGTGAACTTTAACGGAACCCTGACCAGAAGCGCCGCGCCGTTCTTTTCCTCCTGCCATCACATTTGATTGTGTTGGAATATGGCAATCCGGCATCGTGCCGATTGTGCTTATTAAGGAAGAAGATTGAGGAAAAGCGTGGAAAGTTCTAGTAAATAGTCTTTTTAGTATAAAAGTAGGTACTGTAGTGTAAATCCTCATGCGTTTGCAGAGCTCAGCCAAGCGCAATACTATTGGCTTGACACCGCGCTTACATACTGGGAACGAACTTGATCTCCCATTTTACGACAGATTGGATCGCTAATGACCGCAATTTTACGCTTCGGGACTCACTTGTTCCTCCCTGCCAAGTGGTGACTTAATTCTGGAAGAATAAACGTGGCATTTGGAGATACACCACACAGTCTTCTGTTTCGCCAAGGCTACGTATTAGTTTCTTTTGTTCTCACGCTGAGAGGTGTATTCATCTTCAGTCGTCTTTAACATGTTCACATGTTCATCGGATATATAGGAAAACTCCCTACGGCTATATTTCCAGAGCGCAAGGATTAATGAAAACTAAACGGCTACATCAAGGTTCAACTGTGTCAGCCGGCGTGGAATGTACTGCAGCCTTAACTGGACCTATACCCACGTGTTGAACTTGAAGAATCGTTGGTCTATCAATGTGCCGCTCACAGACTTCGGAAAAATGTAAGCCTAGATGTATTCTCCAGCTCGAAGTCGACTCTGAATATATTCGATCTCGTTCAAGGGTTTAGGCCAATTATTGCGATCCTGACAGCACAGTCACTCCCTCCATAAAGTAGCTTCGCTAGTTCTGCAGGACCTGTAAAACTTGCTCTCTGTCTTATCGCTGGCTCTTCATCTGTTGTTTCACACCACTCTCTTCCTGAAAGCCGAACTTTCTTCACCTCAACCCTCATAAAAGTACTTTGGGAATCTATCCGAGACCCAATCTTACCATCATGCTGTTGCAGCTCCTAGCGATGCCCAGGCACGAGGTGTACCAGAACCAAAGCTTTAACACCAACTGATTCCAGCTATTCGATATCATAGTACAATGTGAAGAATCGCTCGCTTTGCTCATATCGGGCCACAGCGCACTTTGGTAGTATGTCGTAGCGGTCTCATTTCTTGACGATTCATAAACTGTAAATATAGAAATACATTATTACACGCCAGTTGGCCTTCGCCATGAAGATTCATCGATGTCATCCTCGAAGCGAAAGTACCGGGACATTACTGATAGCCAATTCTTTTATTTCGTTTCTCATTCGCGCAACCTGACCGCCTGACTAGGTTTCGATGCGGTCATCATTCAATTTCTATCTCGGTTCCGTGAAGGTGGGATCATCGTGCTAAGTTGTTTCATCCAAGGCCAATCAGTTTGTGTCAGGTACAGCGATGTCTCCGTCGATTCACAATTATTTCTTCTATCCCTTCCGGGACTCTGTCTGTTTCTACGAGACTTCCTCGTCCCAGCAAAAGATACTTCATCCAAGGAAGACGCTGCAACGGGTTTGTGGAGACCACCTGGTACTTCGAATGATGACTAGCGACGATAATTAAGCAGATCAGACGCAGATTTTGCAAGTGGCACGAACGTCTCTTTTGGGGTGAAGATGCCAACATGCTAGGAATGCCTCGCCGTGTTATGGTTCATACAGCATTACAACCGTGTTCGTGTTCTTGAATTCAGTTCATCCTCCGATGCCACGAAAATCGTCCAATTTATCTCGTTGTCAACTTTTCCATCTTGTCCAACTTCCCAAAGAGCGCCTATCACCGATGGGACCATCGAATATCTACTCATGACGTCCGATGTATTACCAGGACCCTGAGATGATCTCAAGGGTTGCGATGTAGATCATCATGGCAAGCTTCGCAGCTCGGAATCGAATCGAAAGGGTGTACCCTCTACATCTCTGACGAACTTGTTGAGGATTGTGGTTTCACAGCCACTGGGCCAACAGCTCCGCCGTTTTTGTTTTACATTATTTCGATTTTCGTATCGATCATTACCGCAACTTGGCTTTATACCACGACCGTCTACGTATCAGTATCCAGAATATACGTCCTTTCAAGCCATACCTCTACGTTCATTTCCTCTGCCGACGTCTATTCCCAACAGAACTCAACTCCCAACTACAACCACTATGAGCGCCCTTCCACACACCTACTACGCTGCCGAAATTCCTCTCGTATCCTCCTGCTCGGAGCTCGTCATGATGGAATTCTCTTCGTACCGTATCACAAGCCTCTGTGAGATTATATTCCAGAAAGAAAGGCTTATCATCAGGGACACTGGGTTTTCCCCGTTCCAGCAGTGGTATCTCGATGCAAGGAGCGTGAATACTCCGCAGAGAACAATTGCCTGGAAGAAAGACAGACCATTTCATCCCGAGAACCTGTTCTTTCGCACGATTGATACGGACCGCCTCCTACCCATGTCCCTGGCGAGCTTCCGTGTCCAGTTGTATGCGACGAAGGACTGGTGTGATGCTTTCCAGCGAGACGAAGAGAAGGAGAAGTGGTTCACGGATGTGATTCTTGCACTGGTGCGTATACTTGATTTTTTTAAATCTGTCATAAACCAAGTCGACTTGTATTAGATGCACCCGATCTTGATTTTCCGCAATATTTGCGATTATGCAGGAGGAGATATCCACATCATATGAATCAATTGGACTAAAGAATTCGTGGATATGGCGACGGACTACTGGGTAGATTTGAGTGCGAATAAATGGAATGAAGAAGAACGTGAATACAGATGTACCAGCTCCATTTCTCTGTCTTGATTGTTAGCTGTCCTCGTCCTAGTTATCCAAATTGCTCGTACTTTGCACGGACTGAAACCAAGTTTCTACGAACTCGACTTATGCGTCTCCTTCTGGATGAGAATGTCGGGTATGTACCTCCGTTCATCGTTCTGTTCGAAACGGGGAAGGAAGGTGAGAGATCCATTTCTCGGTATTTCCTGCTGCTAATTCGAATGACG
Source organism: Armillaria fumosa (assembly GCA_030407015.1). Lineage (NCBI taxonomy): Eukaryota > Fungi > Basidiomycota > Agaricomycetes > Agaricales > Physalacriaceae > Armillaria > Armillaria fumosa. The sequence continues at coordinate 2,478,460 of JAUDYM010000008.1, read as the reverse complement.
CAGGCAAAACTCGGGCACTCTTCACCCGTGCATCCTGCGTCCCCTCGCCCTGTATTCCGGACACCCTGCCAAAAACATGCGGAAATACCATATGCACCGAGTCTGAGTGCATTGGATTGTGGCATACCAAGGAGTCGGGTAGTATTCGCCATCCGAGCACCATGGTCCGGGATGTTCAGCGCCCTGATCATCGCATCTTGTGCAACCTTTGGGGATGTGGGATAAAAATGCAGGCGGATCCTACGACAGATCATACGACGCTTCAGAGGTGCCAGAAGTATAAGGAGGTTCTATATTGCAGTTGGGAGCACCAGGCACGTTCCCTCGTATTTTTCATACCCGGTTCGAATCTCATGGACTGCTCGCAGTTCTTGGATTGGCACAACCATAAACGTGTTTGCGAGGCTCATGCTTGAATTTCGTGAGTCTGTTATGTATAGTGGGTGTGCTCTTACTGATATATCTCGTGGGGTAGGGCGATCGAAATGATATTCATCGTAGTATCCAGCCAACTCGTTATCAGATCCAGAAATTTTAGATCACATAGAAAACAGATAACATACATATATACTGCGAGATAGCTAACATCAATTATGAGAGCGAATGACAATCCAATCATGCTTTTATTACAATTCCGGGGCCCGGGCTACATACTCGTTTTCCTGCTACATTGAATCTACACCCATGTTCCTCGGAACTGATCGAAAACTGAGTTCGTAGATCTCTGATACTACTACGATGATAATACCACTACAATAAGTACACCATCTTGCTGATTCTTTCTTGATATGCATAGACTGGGACAAGAAACTGATGGACTACCAGTGGGAGCAAAGTGGGAGCGTTGGCACGGTCCGATCTCTCCGCAATCACGTGTATTATTCCCGTACATTTCCGTGTATCCCTGTGACTATCACCACCGCTTCCTCATTCCCTCTCTCGGACCTAGCGATACGGTTCCACCAGGTCGTTCTGAATCAAAATCGATGGACAAAGGGCGGACACGAGAAATGTGTGTAGCCATTTCTTTGATATTTCTTCGCTAATCGCAGTCCCTATATAGTCTCTCACATCTCTGCGAATGCGCAGGAATGCACAAATTTCTTCCTCTAGATGCACTTGTGCCTTAATTTGTGCATTATGCGAGAAAGTTCTGGGGAGAACGATGAATACTTGGGCCTTTGTCGCTTTTTTAACTTATAAATGTGCTAGGCAAAACTACTGCAGCCTTTACAAGTCCACCTCGTTGTTCACTACTCCCAATTCTCGAAAGCTTTCGTCAGCACCACTTGCATCGACTCCAAGTATGTGAGCATGAAGCGCACGGAGGATTTCCAGAGCCTGGATTACCAAATCATAGGCCCCCACAACGATGACGTTATGTGTAACATTCGGGTATCCTATGTGGACACAGAGCTTAGAGAGTGGCCTTTAGAGCTGTTAAAGGCGTTCGATTGTATCTTTCAATGCAAATCCACAATCAATGGATGTTATTGCGGTGCTTCTATTTCTTTGCAGTTGATTAATCACGCTTATGGTTCTTTCTGGGATTCACTGCTTCTATCGCCGGAAATAGCGACCAATCCGCAGTCAGTTTAATTTGATATGTTTCTTTTATTTTTTATTTAAAAATCTACCAACACGATCGCAGACTCGTGTATGTGGAATATGCAGTATCATGTATCGTCTTTGGTCCAACCAATCGTACATGCGGGACAGTGAGGACGCTCAATAAGTGTTCCGTTGGCAAAGTTGGCTTCCACACCTCCTCGAGACATCGTATCGTAATGTGAGTCTTTCGTTGCCTTCATAACTTCCTCCTGCTGAAAGCAACAGCATTTGTTGCGGTTCCTTATCTCATGCCGTGACCATGTCGGTTGCTATCATTCAGAGGTGTTAACCTGCCGCGCAACTGTCACGAGTGACCCGTAACCTCTCTTACCGGGATTCAAGACTGAAGGCCCGTGTACAACCACGGATAAATGTACAGTGGAGGTATCAATGATGTCGATTTGACTAACCCGAGACTCAATGGGTGGTATCTTTTGAGCACCAGCGTCCTGCAAACGTATTAGCGACGAACCCCGAGGAAGCCCGTAGATGTTTCACCGAACTGTGCTTAAAACACTCACGTACCAGTGAGTTGTTAAATATACCTGTGCTATTCTTACGATTCATTGTTCCATCATCAGAATCGAGATACAATGAGAAAGCGAGGTCGTCACCTCAGATTACAAAAACCACCGTCTTATGACAGATGACGTCCTACTTTCATCCAATCATCGCGCTTTTTCTCACAGATAAACTCTTCATGTCAACAAGATCGTCTAAACCGCCGTTCGGCATTTCGTTCTATGTCAGAAAGCATGGACTCGTGCGATCGGAGCGTACCGTTCGCATGCAACGATAACATTGTGATCCTTTTAAGGTTCCTCTATATATGAGGCGGTTTCCCGTCTTCAACCAGTATGGAGTTCCCAACACCCCAAGGCCGTTCATCCGTCACCTTCACCCCCCCTCCTCTGGACGGCTCGCTGACTTTCGCAGAGATAACTGATTACAACGGGAAGCACAGTCCGAATCATCCGTTGTTTCGATACGAGGACCCCGACAGTGAAGATGTACGCACCATTCTCTGGAGCGAGGGCGTTGCTGCCTTCCACACCGCCGGTCGATACTTTCAGAAATACCTCGCCGACGAATCTAGCCCTGTCGTTGTCGGGATTTTTGCCAATTCTGGTGCACTTTCTTTCCCATGTTATGGAACGAGGATACTGAAGCCGACTCTGGCAGATACAATTACTTTCTTTGCAACAATTGTAGGAATCATGCGCTTAGGGCACATACCATTTCCTATTTCCATACGAAACTCGGCTCCGGCGGTCGCACACCTGATGAAAGCGACCAAGTCCAAGTACCTCGTCGTCACCACAGATGCCACAATTCAGAAGATTGCCGACATGGTTTGCAATCACAACGTTGACGAGAGGGTCATTACAACCATTCCGATGCCTACGTTCAGCAATACTTACGTCAGTTCATACGAGCCGCTTCCGCCGTTCAAACAACCAGACCCGACTCAAACATCATTTATCATGCACTCGTCGGGTACCACGAGGTACCCTAGCCCGATTCTTAGGAGTCATCAATCTATGTCGGAGCTAATTAGGGCCTCCTGTACGCTTCCTATATTTCTCTTTATCAGGATTTAACGTTTCCTTCATAGATTACGGCGAAGTGGACCTCTGTGATGAAGTATTCGCTGCTCAGTCATACCCCATGTACCGTAAGTCAGCACCTTCGGTTTCACATTGGCTGTGGTTAATAGGCTCCTTCTCTGTAGATACTCTTGGTTTCTGGATAACGTCAATGGGTGTACTTGCTTTCCCCTCTGTGTCTATGCATCTTATTCATCAGCCTATGAAGGTAGCGACAGGTGCCATTACCGCTCATTTCCGTCCGAAACAGCCGGCCGTCATACCTACCGCCGACCGTTTCTTGTCCAGTCTCATCAAGACGAGATGTACATATGCGTTCTCTGTTCCATCCTTCTTAGAAGTATGCGCACCCTTTCTATCCTCTGGACTAGCTGGCAACTTATTTGTTCTAAAGCAATGGGCCCACGAGCCTACTGCGATACAGGCTCTGAAAGCATTAAAAGGATTAGTAAGTATTATTATCCTTTCCGTTGGTGCTTCATGCTAATATACACCCAGGCCTTTGGAGGAGGACCTCTGTCGAAGAAGGCGGGCGATATATTGTCAGGCAGTGGAGTTAACTTGTTTTCGGCATTTGGACTGTAGGTGTTGCTTCCTGCAAATCTTCACTTCGATTAATTTTATTTAGTACCGAAGTTGGAGGTGTCTCGATCATGTTTCCTAGTACGTGGCGTCATGTCATTCTTCATCAACTTGTTTAACCCTTCTCCTGCAGAATCTACACCGCTGGAAGGCTGGGAATGGATGGGGGTTGGCATCTCGTAGCTCTCCCATTGATTCACTTCCCTTATTTGCATGGTAGATTCGCGGTAACATTGACGTGGCGTTCGTACCGACTGAGGAAGAACGTATCTATCGAATGTTCATCAAGGTAACTTGTCTATATTCAAAGCTCTGTAAAGTACCCCGTTAAAGCACCTCATAGAAATCGGCTTTGAATACACCTGCGGTCCTGAACTCCGAGATTGACGGTATCCGTGCGTTCGATACAAAGGATCTAGTCAAACTGCATCCGTCAAACCCCAAATTATGGAAGGCATATGGTCGCGCAGGTACGACGAGTATATCTTTGATATGAACACACGATGCCCTGACTTTGTCGATGATCAGATGATCAAATTATGCACAGTACAGGCGTAAGTCGATAATCCTTGTCCGAACCACTAGATCTCAGCGTTTTTCTACAGGAGAAAGTAAGGACCATTACCCAAAATGCTCACCATTCTCATGATTTCTATTCAATAGACGAATCCAGGCCCTATTGGTTAGATCTCACCTCTATTGATATCTGTTTCTAAAATTACTCTACACTGTAGAGGCAGCGTTATTAGGCGACAAACACATTTCTGGCGCTGTCATGTTTGGACGAGGAAAATTCCAGCCAGGTGTACTTGTACAACCTTCGGCGGAATTTGCCTTTGATCCAAAAGACATGAAGCGTCTAATAGAATATCGATCACTCATCTGGTTGGATCTACTTTGGTTTGGTTTTTATCCAAACTCACATGACTTGTGTAATAGGGAAACTGTGACGCAAATAAACAAGGTGGCGCCTCAACATTCCAGAGTATACAAAGAGGTGCGGTGAGGTCTCTCAAAGGACGTTTGAATGTAAACTGAATTTTCTCTTCCTAAGATGATCCTTGTCGCTAGTCCGGACAAGCCCTTTGAATTCACAGCCAAAGAATCTTTAAGAAGGGGAGCCATACTCAAAGCATACGAAAAGGAAATCGAGGACATATACAACGCCGTCGAGGCGGTATCACAAAACGTGCCAGTCCCACCAATTCTGACATTGAAAACGGCAACAATCGTAGTTCGTGACATCGTCAAAGGCGCATTGCAGCAAGACACCATCGGTGATAATGATGATATCTTCACTGTTGGTGGAGATAGGTACGTGTGTTCCGATTGAATTGCCTCATGATTAACCGTCGTCCAGTTTGACGGCAACTTCTATAAGAAATTCTATCATGGGGGCGCTGCGTAAATCTCATTTACCGGTCGGGGTCATCAGATCACTGCCACCTAATTTCGTCTTTGATCTTCCCACAATCGCGGCACTCGGTGCTTTTGTGCATGGAATTATTCTGGGTGCGAAAACTGTCGCTGAAAAGGCGGACATTTCCCCGGAACGTGAGCGCGTTTACCCGGAATTCAATGACCAGGAGATCCCCAATAAGGGCCAGACTGTCATCAAGCTCCGTGAAGGAACGGGCGAGATACCTCTTATTCTGATTCACGGTTGGTTCTGTTTGTTTAGATTTGATGTTTTCGTTTATCGTGAAACTAGGTGCTGGGGGATTTATATTTGAATTCGCCTCATATGCTGAGAAGTTCCGGACGGCGGTTTGGGCTCTCCAAGTAACACCAGAAACGCCGTTGCGCTCTCTTGATGAAATGGCCTCATTTTATTTCCACAAGATCAAAGTAGAACAGCCCCATGGTCCCTATCGTCTCGCTTCGTACTCGGCCACCAGCATCCTTCTCATCGTACTGGTCAAGTTATTCGAAGACAACGGCGACACAGTCCTGCAAGCTGTAATGCTCGACAATTTTCCGGCAACGTTTATCTATTCTGCAAATAAGGCAGGTAATCCAGATCCTAGAAATCCGGACAATATGAAGGCAATTCTTGATGGCGGGATTAAGGCGATCGTCGAGCTGATGAACAGGGACGGTAACCGGGAGTCACTGCAGCGTTCTCGGAAACAGCTCCTGGACGCCTGGGACGGCATGTACGTTAACGACATCATCAATATCGGCGTCCACAACATCAAATCACATACGACCGCCATCACCTTTTTCCTTTACGATTTGACTACAGAGAGGGATGGTAAGGCCTCGATCGAACTTTTAGCACGGTGGATGAGGACGGTGAAGGCTCCCATTACTGTAGTCGTTGCTACCGAAGGCTCTCTAGGTTCGATTCCGAATGAGGATCGGGAGGAGTGGGCGGATCTTGGGGTGAAGAGATGTCTTCCGGACGCAAAGATGGTCTTCGTGAGCGGCGGGCATTACGAGTTTCTTACGGACGAAAGGGTCACCCGTCTTCTACAGGAAGGGTATTGAATATATCTCAAGCTTCCCTCTCATTATTAGAGTAAATGTGCTTGTATACTAGCCAAATACTGACCTTGACTACGTACCGCTTTCTCGATATCCTGTGCTTATTACCGCCACCCTCTACGTAACTAGCTTCGTCACTTGTTTTTTTCTGAAAGTTCCCTCAGATATCAACTTCCGCCTACTCCGAAGTACGACTTCGGGTGTACTCCGTATCCTTCCTTAGGCTTCGTATAGATGTCCTAACGCCCGATCCGACGGCAAACATATTTACAAGAGAGAGAGGACATCCTTATTATCAGACGTTCCTCCGGAACTGTCTCGCATAGCACAAGAGACGGGATACCACAAACGACATGTATATGTAACGCTAAGGTCCACATTGAAACTTGAGCCAATCTGAGTGAAACCCTGGCTTAACTAATGGATACCTCTGGACTGCGACTGCAAGCTACTGCGCAACTCGTAACTCAACTTCAGGAACTGTCGACCCTTCGTGAATATTATTATATTATACAGAGATAGTCTGTGATCAGGATCCAACCGCGGCTATCCGTAATTCCTAAAACATTGTTCATCAAGCGCTACATGTTCAGTATTGTGCGGCGTCCTCCTTAGATCAGAGACTTATGCAGACTCAGGCAATGTCACCGAAGTTCTAAACAAATTTCCTCCGTCCATAGGGATCAGTTCCCATTTTGGGCGGTCCTTGTCCAATATCAGCCAATGACAGTGCCGAGAAAGGCAAAGCACGCACGAGAAATGACTTTGATGTTCCTAATATCCTGGCTAATGTCCGGCGACATTCCGGGTGGAATATCGTTTCGTTCACTTGTTTGAACGACGACTTGATCTTCAACCAGGTCCGGGAAATAGCAGACAAGACTGACAACCAGATCCTACATAAGACCCCACATATCAGTAGCTATATATGGATCAATCACTGCTTAGATGCACACCTTGTAATCAGTGACTCTACCCCTAGGACAAAAACACTGTAAGCGCCCACCATGGCGATGATGTAACACTGTTTCAGTGAAAGAGCTGAATCCTCGTCCACGCCATAGAAGTCCTGATGTCCGAGGTACATCTCAGGAGGAGGTCGTGTCACGGTCGATCCTGATCAAAGTTCAATCACTTCAAACGAGTACAGTGATACGCATGGAACGTATCCACCTGTAGATTTTGCGATTTGTATATATATACTTATCCAATCTATACTGTACTTGAATATCGAGAGCTAGGATTGAGCCTCCGGATCACTAGCTAAAGCTATTGCTTCGCACTATGCAATATACTAAGTGGCATTAGGACTTAGGAAAGATATCGCTATGAGTCGGACCTACCAGCCTAATATATACGCCCTAGTAGGTGAATATATGCCATAACAATTCTAGTTGCGAGTTAGCTATTAAACCAGGAGTAGATATACCAGATAAAACTGTGAATAGTCATGATAGCAGGCAGAGCTAATGTCCATTATGGGATAGCCGACGCTACTGGGATTGCCTTAGAGAAAGATATAACCCTGAAGAACCATGGGGTTCGCATCAATGATGAGACTATACTATCTACCGATCGATCTTCCAGGAATATTCTGTTATGATTTATTCACTTTTTTGCTTATCTTATCTTATCTCATCATACTTTCCCATCACGAGACCAGTATACTTGTGCAATCCTCTCACAACCCGCTGCACCACCTTTTGATCTCATCTTCCCCATCTTTTCGTACTATTATTAGGCCCGACGATTAGTATATAAGGACGACGAAGTCCACTATGTAACCTTAGCTTCAAGCTATAGTTTAATCAACTCTATCTTGCCGACTCACTCGCTGAAAGGCTATCTAATTGCACCTCCACCATATTCTGGACTCCTACAGAGATCTCTAAGGTGACTGCCCAAATGCAAGACAGCCTTAGACCTACTCTTGTCCCCTGAATATTGGTCTGGGTCTAACAGTTAGCTTGAAGCTTCCCTACCAAGGGTCTCCTGTCTGCAAAGCCGAAGGAAACCCATGATTATTTCAACCGACACCTCCCCCCGAACTACAATTATAGTCTCCACAGTACTAGGGACTATAATCCTTGCCCTAAGCGCAGTCGTGTTTATACGACCCCGCCGCCGACAACAAAGGCAACCCATCAGAACTCATCACCCAAACCTTCCCCGATACTATGTCGGACCCTCCCAACCAACCACCCCCGAAGAAGGGATTTATGCAGAGCCTGAAAGACAAGGTTCTCCCGAAATCCACCGACGATGCAGCATCCGTGAAGACAGTGAAGACCCAGTCATCCCATCACTCTTATCGGGATCCCAAACCACCAGAACTGAGTCCTCTGATACTGCTGCTAGAACCCCTCCAGCAATATCCTGCCACGAGCCCGAGAACATCTCCTATGAGGATGTCATCGAGGCCTACGCAATGGGAAGCGACCTCGCAGGAGATGATAGAGATAGCCCAGAGCCTAGCCCCACAAGGCCAGGTCCCCACCCTGCCGAGTCACCCCCTCCAAGAATCCTATCGCCCAGACCCGTTCTCCCGATACGACCCCCTGCGGCTCTCCTCGCCAATACGAGAAGAGAGAGAGGACGCGCCAGAAGAATTTACCCCGACCTCCCCAGCCAGGAGGTCATCACCATACGAACGGAAGAGTCCTCATCCCAGGCAACAGGCCCAGAGGATGAGGAGGGAGAAGAGCGAAGGAGACATAGACTCGAGCTTGTTGATGCATACTACAGCTCAGCAAATCGTGCTAGACTGGCAGGCGAAATGCGCACAAGATACTGGGACCGGCTCCGAAGGGCCGCGTGGGCCCAGCAGGATGCCATCGCAACACAGCTCAGAATCGACTATCAGCAGCGGGAACAAGACCGCTACCAGCAAAGATTCGCAGAGAGCCCCCTCAACCTTGAGGGACCCGAGATGGAGTGGACAGTCCTCTCTGACCAGGACCGATTCGCCCTGGGACCATGGATCACCCTCGCATGGGAGGTCCGACTATGACACTTCGTCGCAAGGGGAGGACTACCAGTCAGTATGGACAATTACGTCCTTGGAACCAGCCCCAACTACAGAATGGTGGGAGGAACAAGGCAACCACTCACTCCAAGAACCGTGGGAAGTAGAATCCACGAAGCCCTCAGAAGAGAGCTACAGGGCCCCATCCCCCATCCCTATGAGGGCCCGCCGCTCTGTTCCAGAACCGACGCTGAGCAGAGGGAGATCGAGGGCACCCTGGACCGGGCCTTCCAGAATCTCGCCGCCAACAGAGAGGTGGCCGAGAGAGTACGACAGCTGGCTGAGGAGGCTAGCAGAGACCGCACCTTGGCCGATCAGACCCAGATCTACCATGAGCGCTTCCAGCGAGTGGCTGAGCAAAGGGCCAGGAGAGTACCCACATCCCCTCCCCGGTGGCAGGACCCAGTTCCTCGACCTCACGCCGCAGAACCCCCACTCCGCAGGCAGGACCGAGCACCCTGACCTGGCACAAGTAGGATATTTGCCGGAGCCGGGGGAGGAGCAGAGGTGGGACCATCCGGGAAGCAACTGGAACCGGTAAAGTTGAGTTCCGCCGAATTACGAGCCCAGCACCAGAAAAACCTGGAAAAGGCCAAGGAACTTCGAGAACAGCAGGAAGGGGCAGATCAAGAACTCGAAGCACACTACAAAAAGTATCCCAACACTCACCCGGCACGCCCACCCGGAGGGCCAGGAGGGGACCCCGATGACGACCCCTACAACAACCCAGACCGCTGGTCGATTCCCAGACCACCACCAGACAAGATGCCCCCTGGACCACCCCCCCCATGGCCATCAGGCAATGCTGCTGATGATGCCCCTTTCCTAGGGGTAAAACCGTCACTAATCAAGGAACCCGCCCCATTTGATGGGGCCCACTCGGAGCTCAAGAGGTTCTTATACCAATGCACCAGCTACTTCGAGACGTATCGCACCTATTACCATTACGACTCCCAGCAAGTAGCATACACCACCTCTGCCCTAATCGGGCCAGCTCTAGAATGGTGGGTTAACCTTGTTGACGAATACTTTAGTGGCAACCTTGGAAGGTTCCGATATCCTTCATGGGACAGATTTGCGGAACTACTCACCCGACGCTTCACGGACCCCGCCATCGAAGACGTCCACGAAAAGAAAATGATGGACCTTCGTATGGAAGGGATGATCGCGTACCAATACTTCCAGAAGCTGGAAACAGAAGCGATGATGGCTAACTGAAGACACGACGAAAGTGCCCAGGGCCCCCTCGTCACAGCCGTACGATGAGGAATCCCCTATAGCTATGCCCGCGCCATTGCCGACACCGGCTTCAACATCCCAGAAACGTACCCTCAGTGGAAACAACGAGTCACCACCATGTACAAAGAACGACAAAGACAAACACTCTTCGATCAAACACACGGTGGGGACAGAAGGGATGGGAAGAAGACCGACAATCGGCAGAAACCCCAAGGGATGGGAAACAGCACAGCAACCCCCAAAAAGAAAACGGGAACGGGAACGACTTACGGAGGAAGCGGACAGCCGATGGACATTGACCGGCTAAAGCGAGAAGGTCAGTGTTTCAATTGCGGCGAGAAGGGGCATGTATCAAAGGACTGCAAGAAGGAAAGGAAGAAGAGGCCCCGTGAAGCCCGTACTGGACGATTTACCAGAGAGGAGCTGAGGGCCATGATCAAAATAGCCGAAGAAGAAGGAGGAAAAGAGGAAGAGGTCGCCAAGACCACCAAAGTCAAGGAAGTAAAAGACGAGGCCGACAAGTAAGCGATTCTACTTGTTCGGCCCAGGACTTTCAGATAGGGAATTCGAAGTCGAAGCCTGCAACGCGGTCTTCTGCTTCTTGTAACAAGTTGTCACGTATTCATACTGCGCATTCGAATATACCCGATTTAACCCCCTCCCTATCTGAACCTGAATCGCCTTCGAAAAAAGATAAAAACCCCCTCGACAACAATGGAACCTCATCCTCCCCTCGATCGCTAACACCTTCTGTTCCAGCCACCTCCTCTCCAGCCGCCTCAGAAGAAACCCCTGGACCTTCCGCCTTCCGGATGGGTAAGTGCTATGGGCCGTGGGTGCCATTGACCCTCGGGAGTAGCGGGGAAGATGGCACATCCGATCAAATGCATACGATCCCCCAGGACACACGCCCCCCAAGACAAGTCACGCGAGACCCAACCCCGGACCCACCGAGCCCTGCCAAGGCAAGCAGCGATGTTTGCCCCCCAGCCAAGGCGTACACCTCGCCTGGGGAAGCGACATCCCGACAACTCTCGGGATCAGCGGAACGAGGAACCAAATGTGCTGGAAGAGCGGCACCCTCTAGTATGCCCACAATGGAATCAAGTGGCATCGGATGCGTGGTGCCACCATGGGTCACGATGGAAGAAGTACCTGATGAAGAAGACGATGCCTCCTATCAATGTTACTTAAAGGTGCAAGAGAAGCGAGACGAAGAAGCATGAGCGGAGAGGCAGCCCGTACCCTCCCCAGTAAGTGTTTCCTCCCCCCCGAACTTCACCTGGCTCCCACCATTTGGTGCGAGCTGGACCCTTCAGGCGGTTAAGGAAGCACAAACCGACGTGGAGGCGTTATCATCCTTATATCTATGGGCACATAAAGATAAACGGCCTGAAATAGATACCGAGCTTCTCCACCTCCTTCGGGAGGACCCCCCCTCGTCCGCCATCGACTGAATACATGAGTTGAGAGCCCCCATTCAGTATCAACGACATGTAAGAACCACGGGCATCCATGAGCTGTTTCTCGACGCCCAGATCGAGACTCTCACCAACCGGGAAACTCTTCAAGTGCAGGCGCTCGTAGATAGCGGATGCACCAGCAGCACAATAAGCGAGGATTACGTCAGAAGGAACAACCTGACCATGTGAAAAGCCGCCAGCCCCATTTCGGTGTATAATGCCGACAGAACACGAAATAGGGCAGGAAGCATCACGGATTTCGTAGAACTCTGGCTCAACATCGGAGGACACAGTGAGCAGATTGACCTAGGTGTTACGATTTATTCACTTTTTATCTTATCTTATCTCATCGTACTTTCCCATCACGAGACCTGGACACTTGCGCAATCCTCTCGCTATCCGCTGCACCATCTTCTGATCCCATCTTCTCCATCTTTTCGTACTATTATTAGGCCCGACATTTAGTATAAAAGGACGATAAAGTCCAGTATGTAACCTCAGCTTCAAGCTATAGTTCATATAACTCTATCTTGCCGACTCACTCGCTGAAAGGCTATCTAATCGTACCTCCACCATATTCTGGACTACTTCGAGGATCTCTAAGGTGACTGCCCGAACGCGAGACAGCCTTAGACCTACCTCCGTCCCTTGAATATCGGCCAGGGTCTAACAGTTAGCTTGAAGCTTCCTCACTTTTACCTCCCCATCGCTCAGCCGAGGGAGGATAAATGATCATCGTCACCGATACTTCCCCCAGAATGACCATCATAGTATCCGTAGTGCTAGGAACTATAATCCTCGCACTAGCCTCCATAACAATCATTAGGTCTCGCCGCCCCAGACAGAGACAACCTGTCCGAACCTATCATCCAAACCTCCCCCGATACTATGTCGGACCCTCCCGACCCGCCACCCCCGAAGAAAGGATTCATGCAGACCTTGAAGGACAAGGTCCTACCGAAATCCACCGACGACGCAGCATCCGTGAAAACAGCGAAGACCCGGTCATCCCGTCGATCCTATCGGGATCCTGGACCACCAGAACTGAGTCCTCTGATACTACCATTGCAACCCCTCCAACCCTATCCCGCCACGAGCCCGAAAACATCTCCTACGAAGATGTCATTGAAGCCTATGCAATGGGAAGCGACCTCGCAGGAGATGAAAGAAATAGCCCGGAGTCTAGCTCCCATCGGACAGACCCCCACCCTACCGAGCCACCCCCTCCAAGAATCTTATCACCCAGACCCGTTCTCCCGATATGACCCCCCGCGGCCCTTCTCGCAGAGACAAGAAGAGACCGAGGACGTGCAAGAAGAATATATCCCGACCTCCCCACCGAGGAGGTCATCACCATACGAACGGAAGAGTCCTCATCCCAGGCATCAGGCCCCGAAGATGAGGAAGGGGAAGAGCGAAGGCGACGTCGACTCGAGCTCGTTGACGCATACTACAGCTCAGCAAATCGTATTAGACTGGCAGGAGAGACACGTACGAGATACTGGGACCGGCTCCGAAGAGCCAATTGGGCCCAGCAGGACGCCGTCTCGACACAGCTCAGAATCGACTACCAGCAGCGAGAGCGAGACCGATACCAGCGAAGGTTCGCTGAGAGCCCCCTCAACCTTGAGGGGCCAGAAATGGAGTGGACGGCCCTCTCCGATCAGGACCGGTTCGCCCTGGGACCGTGGATCACCCTCGCATGGGAGGTCCGACTACGAGATTTCGTCGCAAGAGGAGGACAGGCAATCAGTGAGGACGATTACGTCCTTGGAACCAGCCCCAACTATAGACTGGTGGGAGGAACAAGGCGACCACTCACTCCAAGATCCGTGGGAAGTAGAATCCACGAAGCATTACGAAGGGAGCTCCAGGGCCCCATCCCCCGCCCCTATCAGGGACCGCCGCTCCGTTCCAGAACCGACTCCGAGCAGAGGGAGATCGAGAGGACCTTGGATCGGGCGTTCCAGAACCTCGCAGCCAACCGAGAGGTGGCCGAGAGAGTACGACAACTGGCCGAGGAGGCTAGCAGAAACCGCGCCCTGGCCGACCAGACCCAGGAGTACCAGGAACGTTTCAGACAGGTGGCCGAAAGAAGAGCCAGAAGAGTACCCACGTCCCCTCCCCGACGCTCCCCCTCCCCGGAAGCGGGACCCAGCACCCCGACCCCGCACCGCCGAGCCACCACTCCGCAGGCAGGACCGAGCACCCCGACCCGGCACAAGTAGAATGTTTGCCGGAGCCGGGGGAGGAACAGAAGCAGGACCCTCCGGGAAAAAGCCTGAACCAGTACAACTAAGCTCCGCGGAGTTGCGAGCTCAGCATCAGAAGAACCTGGAAAAGGCAAAGGAGCTCCGAGAACAGCAGGAAGGAGCAGACCAGGAACTCGAAAACCACTACAAGAAGTACCCAAACACCTGGCCGCCAAGACCACCTGGAGGCCCTGGCGGAGACCCAGATGACGACCCCTACGACAACCCCGATCGATGGTCCATTCCCAGGCCCCCCCCCGACAAGATGCCCCCTGGACCGCCTCCCCCGTGGCCAGTCGGCAATGCCGCAGCAGACGCCCCCTTTCTAGGTGTAAAACCAGCCCTAATCAAGGAACCGGTCCCCTTCGACGGGACTCATTCCGAACTCAAGAGGTTCGTATACCAATGCACCAGTTATTTCGAAACCTATCAAATGTACTATCAATACGACTCCCAACGAGTAGCGTACGCCACCTCCGCTCTAATCGGGCACGCCCTCGAATGGTGGGTCAATCTCGTCGACGAGTATTTTAGCAGCAATCTCGGGAGATTCCGATACCCCTCCTGGGACAGGTTCGCGGAATTACTCGCGCAATGATTTACGGATCCAGCCATCGAGGACGTACATGAGAAAAAGATGATGGATCTCCGCATGGAGGGAATGACTGCCTACCAATACTTCCAGAAACTGGAAACGGAAGCCCAGATGGCGAATAGGAGAAGGGACGAAAGCACCCGAGGACCCCTCGTCACGGCCGTACGACGGGGGATCCCCTACAGCTATGCCCGGGCCATCGCCGACACAGGCTTCAATATCCCCGAAACCTATCCGCAGTGGAAGCAACGAGTCACCACCATGTACGAAGAGCGACAACGACGAACACTCTTCGATCAAGCGCATGGGGGAGATAGGAGGGATGGGAAGAAGCCTGACAATCGGTCGAGGCCCCAAGGCACAGGAAGCAGCACGACAACCCCCGAAAAGAAAACGGGAACTGGGACGACCTATGGAGGAAGCGGACAGCCGATGGACATCGACCGACTTAAACGGGAAGGAAGGTGCTTTAACTGCGGCGAGAAAGGTCATGTGTCAAAGGACTGCAAGAAGGAGAAAAAGAAGAGGCCCCGCGAAGCCCGTACTGGAAGATTTACCAGAGAGGAGCTGAGGGCCATGGTCGAGATAGCCGAAGAAGGAGAAAAGAAGAAAGAGGTCGCCAAGACCACCAAAGTCGAGGAGGTAAAAGACGAGGCCGACAAGTAAGCGATTCTACTTGTTCGGCCCAGGACTTTCAGATAAGGAAAACGGGTTCGAAGCCTGCGGCGCAGTCTTCTTCCTCATATGTCACAGTACCATGTATTCATCACGCGCATTCGAATATACCTGATTTGACGACTTCCTTATCTGAACCTGAATCGCCTTCGAACACCAATAAAAACCCTCTCAACAGCGACTCAACCCCCACTTCCCTCCGTTCGCTAATACCTTCTGTTCCAGTTACCCCCTCTCCCCTCGCCTCAGAAGAAATCCCTGGACCTCCCGCCTTCCGGTCGGGTAAGTGCTACGGGCCGTGGGTGCCATCGACCCTTGGGAGTAGTGGGGAAAACGGCACGTCCGATCGAACGAGTACGCTCCCCCAGGACACTCTCCCCCCGAGACAAGTCACGCGAGACCCAACCCCGGACCCACCCAGCCCCGCCAAGGCAAGCGGAGATGCTCGCCCCCCAGCCAAGGCGTACACCTCGCCTGGGGAAGCGACATCCCGACGACTCTCGGGATCAGCGGAAAGGGGACCCGAAGGTGCTGGTAGAGCGGCACCCCCTAGTACGCCCCCAATGAAATCAAGCGGCATCGGATGCGCGGTGTCATCATGGGTCACAATGGAAGAAGTACCTGACGAAGAAGACGACGCCTCTTATCAATGCTACGTAAAGGCACAAGAGGAGCGAGACGAAGAAGCGCGAGCGGAAAGGCAGTCCGTACCCTCCCCAGTAAGTGTTTCCCCCGCCCCGAACTTCACCTGGCTCCCGCCATTTGGCGCAAGCTGGACCCTTCGGGCGGTTAAGGAGGCACGAACTGACGCGGAGGCCTTATCTTCGCTGTATCTATGGGCTCATAAAGATAAACGGCCCGAAATAGACCACGAACTCCTTCTTCTCCTACGGGAGGACCCTCCATCATCAGCGATCGACCGAATACATGAGTTGAGAACCCCTATCCGGTATCAACGACGTGTAAGAACTTCGGGGTCCCGAGAACTGTTCCTCGAAGCCCAAATCGAGACCCTGACAAATCGGGAAGTTCTCAAGGTACAAGCGCTCGTGGACAGTGGGTGTACCGGCAGCACAATAAGCGAGGACTACGTCAGGAAGCACAACATGACCACCCGAAAGGCCGCCAGCCCCATTTCGGTCTATAATGCCGACGGAAGCTGCAACAAGGCAGGAAGTATTACGGATTTCGTGGAACTCCGACTCAATATCGGAGGACATAGCGAACGAATCGACCTGGGAGTAACCAACTTGGGAAAGGGAGACATTTTCTTAGGACATGATTGGCTGAAGCGGCACAACCCGGTTATTAACTGGACCACCGGCCAAGTACTATTCGCCCGATGCCAATGTCAACGAAATCCCTTCCCTCTCCCTGACGCCGACCCAGAAGACCCTTGGGACGAAGAGCTGGAAGAGGGAGAGACAATCCTCATGATCGATTTAGAGGAAGAGATTAGGATTCGAGCAATCCATCACGCCAATGACCTCGCAGCAAAGGCGAACGAGGGGAGGGCGAAACGAAGCTTGGAAGAAATGATTCCACCCCAATACCGGGACTATCTCGACCTATTCGCCAAAGAAAACTTCGACGACCTCCCGGAACGCAAGCCATGGGACCACGCTATAGAGCTAATCCCTAACGCCCAGGCGACTCTCGATTGCAAGATATATCCCCTAAATCGAAACGAACAAGAGGAACTGGACAAGTTTCTCGACGAAAATCTCGATAGCGGAAGGATCCACCCCTCCAAATCCCCTTTCGCGTCTCCATTCTTCTTCATAAAAAAGAAGGATGGCTCCCTTCGTCCTGTTCAGGACTATCGGAAACTTAACGAGATGACCATTAAGAACCGGTATCCACTCCCCTTAATTGCGGACCTAATGGACAAGCTGCGCGGTGCCAAGTACTTCACCAAACTGGACGTACGTTGGGGATACAACAATGTTCGGATAAAGGAAGGAGACGAATACAAGGCTGCCTTTAGGATGAACCGTGGACTATTCGAACCCATGGTGATGTTTTTCGGACTAACAAACTCCCCCGCTACTTTCCAATGGATGATGAACGACATTTTCTCTGATCTCATCCATGAAGGGAAGGTCACCATCTATCTGGACGACATCCTCATTTTCTCCAAGGACCTATCCGAACACCGCCAGATAGTACGCCGGGTACTAACCCGACTGCGAAAACACAAGCTCTTCCTAAAAGCCGAAAAATGCGAGTTCGAAGTCCTCGAGACAGAGTACCTGGGAGTAATCATCAGCGAAGGATCGGTCCGAATGGACCCCGTCAAGGTGAAAGGGATCACCGAATGGCCTACCCCCACCAAAAAGAAGGAACTACAATCCTTCTTAGGCTTTACCAACTTCTATCGAAAATTCATCAAAGACTATTCGAAGATCGTCCGCCCAATGACCCAACTGACGGGAAAGGCCCCATGGCTATGGGGAGCCGCCCAGAACGAGGCATTCCAAAAGCTCAAAAAGCAAATGGCGGAAGACGTCGTACTCGCTCTACCACGGGAAGAGGGAAGATTCCGAGTGGAGGCCGACTCGAGTGAAGGGGCCATCGGAGCAGTCCTCAGTCAGGAGCACGAAGGAAAGTGGAGACCAGTGGCATTCCTATTCAAGGCCCTCACCACTACAGAGCGTAACTACGAAATCTACGACAAGGAGTTACTTGCGATCATGCTCGCCCTCGAAGAATGGAGACACTATCTCATGGGAGCCGCCGAAGACTTCGAGATCTGGACGGATCACCAAAACCTCCAGTACTTCCGACAACCTCAAAAACTCAACCGTCGACAAGCGAGATGGGTCACCGAGCTGGCACAGTACCACTTTACACTCCACCACAAGCCGGGCACCGCCAACCGAAAGGCAGACCTCCTCAGTCGAAGGGACGACCACAACCAAGGGAAGGAGGATAACGAAGATGTCGTCGTCCTGCAACCCGAACACTTCCGGGCAATGATCATGCCCACCCTGGACGAAGTCCACCAACGGATCAAAGACGTCACTCGGAGTCATGAAAAATGGGACCAAGGAATAGCCGCCTCCCTGAACCACGAACGAGGAATCACCGAGGAGGGAGGTCTATTATGGTACGACGGGCGCGTTTACGTACCACGAGATGATAAGTTGAGAGGTGAAATCATCGCCAGCTGACATGACCATATAACAGCGGGACACCCCGGAATAGCGAAGACCCAAGAACTCATTCAACGAGAGTTCTGGTGGCCTAAACTCAGACAAACCGTCGAAAAGTACGTCAAGGCCTGCGAGGTGTGCCAACGAACGAAGACAAACACCCAGCCCGGGGCCAATCCACTTCACCCCAACGAAATCCCATCCGCACCATGGACCCACATATCAGTCGACATGATAACCGGATTACCCGACTCCAACGGCTACGATGCCATTCTGGTAGTTGTAGACCGATTTTCGAAAGAAGTCGTCCCCATAGCATGCAACGTAGAACTCACCGCCGAAGGATGGGCAAAAATACTCCGTGACCATATCTATTCCCGTCACGGAATGCCCAAGACTGTCATCTCCGACCGAGGGCCCCAATTTGTTTCCAAATTCATGACGGCCCTTCTCCAGCTCCTCGACATCACTCCGAACGCCTCCACCGCCTTCCACCCACAAACCGACGGCCAAACCGAACGCGCAAATCAGGAAATTAATAAATATTTGCGCATCTTCGTCAATTACAGACAAACAGATTGGGACGAGTGGCTCGCCCTTGCCGCCTTCGCCCACAACAACCGGATCCATTCATCGACGGGACAAACCCCGTTCTTCACGAACTACGGGATCAACCCCCGACTTCTCCCCGACACCATCCAAACTACCCCCTTCACAAACCCAGCGGCCAAAACCTTCGCAGAACAAATGCAACATATCCACCAACAAGCCAAGGAATCACTCGAGGAGGCCGCCGGAAAAATGAAAACGCAATACGACAAACGAAAAAGAACCTCCATCGACCACGCCATTGGAGACAGAGTTTGGCTCGATGCCACCCACCTTCACCTCCCCCGTCCCAAGAAGAAGCTGGACGATAAACGAGTAGGACCATTCCTCATATTGGAGAAAGCCGGCGCCGCCGCCTATAAACTAAAACTCCCTCCACACTGGAAGATACATCCCCGCTTCAACGAAAAGCTCCTGACCCCCTACACACCACCCGCATTCCCAAACCAAGAGCAACCACCCCCACCGCCGCCAGATCTTATTGAAGACGAGGAGGAGTACGAAGTCGAAGAGGTCTTGGACTCGCGCACTAGGCGCGTCCGAGGAAAGAAAGGACAAAGATCACACCTAGTAACCGACTATCTCGTCAAATGGAAAGGATGGACACGAGAGCACAACTCGTGGACACAGGAGAGCGACATGGAAAACACAAAGGAGGCGATTGAAGATTACCAAAAGGAACTTGCTAAACGCACACCTTCGGCCACAATGCGACGAGTAACCGATAGAACCCAAAAAGCGGTCAAACGGATCATTGACCGCAACTATCAGGAAAACCCAACTACTGGCGGATGGAGCATGTTCTACCAAGTAGAACGCGTGGACGGAAGAAAGTTTTGGGTAGAAGAACCGGATCGAGAGCAATGGAAGACGCTCCTAGACGACTATTGGCATCGGGAAAGCGAGAAGGAATTCATCAACAGCAATAACGAACAAGATGAGCCCTACAACGGACCATGGGAAGAAGACCTAGGGCAGTCGGGACGACTGCCTTAACGAGAGGGTAATGTTACAATTTATTCACTTTTTATCTTATCTTATCTCATCGTACTTTCCCATCACGAGACCTGGACACTTGCGCAATCCTCTCGCTATCCGCTGCACCATCTTCTGATCCCATCTTCTCCATCTTTTCGTACTATTATTAGGCCCGACATTTAGTATAAAAGGACGATAAAGTCCAGTATGTAACCTCAGCTTCAAGCTATAGTTCATATAACTCTATCTTGCCGACTCACTCGCTGAAAGGCTATCTAATCGTACCTCCACCATATTCTGGACTACTTCGAGGATCTCTAAGGTGACTGCCCGAACGCGAGACAGCCTTAGACCTACCTCCGTCCCTTGAATATCGGCCAGGGTCTAACACTAGGGGTGACTAACCTAGGGAAGGGAGACGTCTTCCTAGGACACGACTGGTTGAAACGACATAACCCGGTCATTAACTGGACCACCGGAAAGGTGTTATTTGCCAGGTGTCAGTGTCAATGAAACCCCTTCCCGCTTCCCGACACGGACCCCGAAGACCCTTGGGATGAGGAATTGGAAGAAGGAGAAACCATCCTAATGGCGGATCTAGAAGAAGAAATCCAGATCTGAGCAGTTCATCACGCCAATAACCTAGCAGTGAAGGCAAACGAAGGGAAAGCGAAATGAAGCCTGGAAGAGATGGTACCGCCCCAGTACCGGGACTACCTTGACCTCTTCTCAAAAGAAAACTTCGACGACCTTCCAGACCGAAAACCATGGGACCACACGATTGAGCTAATCCCCAACGCTCAAGCAACCCTCGACTGCAAAATATATCCTCTCAATCGGAACGAACAAGAGGAATTGGACAAGTTCCTCGACGAGAACCTGGATAGCGGAAGAATTCACCCCTCGAAGTCTCCTTTTGCCTCTCCCTTCTTTTTCGTCAAGAAAAAGGACGGCTCCCTCCGACCAGTGCAAGACTACCGGAAACTCAATGAAATGACCATCAAGAACCGGTATCCTCTCCCCCTCATCGCTGACCTAATGGACAAACTACAGGGCGCCAAGTACTTCACCAAGTTGGACGTACGCTGGGGATATAACAACGTTCGGATCAAAGATGGAGACGAACACAAAGCAGCCTTTAGAACGAATCGTGGACTGTTCGAACCCACCGTGATGTTCTTTGGACTAACAAATTCCCCCGCCACCTTCCAATGGATGATGAACGACATCTTCTCCGATCTCATCCATGAAGGGAAGGTCACCATCTACCTAGATGACATCCTGATCTTTTCCAAGGATCTGTCGGAACATCGCCGAGTGGTAAAAAGAGTCCTAGCACTCCTTCGAAAACACAAGCTTTTCCTTAAAGCCAAAAAGTGCGAATTCGAGGTCCTCGAAACGGAATATTTGGGGGTCATTATTAGCGAAGGGACGGTACGAATGGATCCGATCAAAGTGAAAGGGATCACCGAATGGCCAGCCCCAACCAAGAAAAAGGAACTACAATCCTTTTTAGGCTTCACGAATTTCTATCGCAAATTCATAAAGGACTATTCAAAAATCGTTCGCCCCATGACTCAGTTGACCAGCAACACTCCCTGGGTATGGGGAACTGCCCAGAACGAGGCATTCCAGAGGCTCAAGAAGCAGATGGCGGAAGACGTAGTGCTCACCCTACCACAGGAAAAAGGTAAATTCCGAGTGGAGGCTGACTCCAGCGAAGGGGCCATAGAGGCAGTCCTCTCCCAGGAACATGAAGGGAAATGGAGACCAGTGGCATTTCTTTCAAAGGCACTCACTACCACGGAGCGGAACTACAAAATCTACAACAAGGAGCTCCTTGCTATAATGCTTGCCCTCGAAGAATGGAGACACTATCTAATGGGGGCTGCAGAAGATTTCGAGATCTGGACAGATCATCAAAACCTCCAGTACTTCCATCAACCCCAGAAACTCAATCGTCGACAAGCCAGATGGGTAACCGAGCTAGCCAAATACCACTTTACCCTTCATCATAAACCAGGCAGCGCCAATCGAAAGGCAGATCTCCTCAGTCACCGAGACGATCACGATCAGGGAAGGAAGGACAATGACGATGTCATCGTCCTCCAACCGGAGCATTTTCGAGCAATGATCATGCCGACTACGGGCGAAATCCATCAGCGGATCAGGGATGCCACTCAAAGTCATGAAAAGTGGGACCAAGGAATAGCCGCCTCCCTGAATCATGAACGAGGAATCTCGAGGGAGGAGGGGCTGTTACGATATGATGGACGTGTCTACGTTCTGAGGGACGACAAGCTGAGAGGCGAAATCATCGCAAACCACCATGACCACCTCACGGCAGGACACCCCAGAATCACAAAAACACAAGAACTTGTTCAAAGAGAGTTCTGGTGGCCGAAGCTTAGACAAACAGTTGAAAAATACATCAGAGCATGCGAGACGTGCCAGCGGACAAAGACCAACACACAGCCCGGCGCCAATCCACTCCACCCCAACAAAATCCCATCCTCACCCTGGACGCACATATCCGTCGACATGATAACCGGATTACCAGAATCTAACGGCTACGACGCAATCCTAGTAGTGGTCGATCAATTCTCGAAAGAAATCGTCCCGATAGCATGCAATACAGAGTTAACAGCCAAAGGATGGGCCAAGATACTCCGTGACCATATCTATGCCCATCATGGGATGCCCAAGACAGTCATCTCCGACCGAGGACCACAGTTTGTCTCCAGGTTTATGACAGCACTCCTAAAACTCCTCGACATAACTCCAAATGCCTCCACCGCATTCCACCCACAGACAGATGGACAGACCGAATGCGCCAATCAAGAAATTAACAAATACCTACGTATCTTTGTTAACTACCGTCAAACCGATTGGGACAAATGGCTTGCGCTCACCACCTTCGCCCATAACAACCGAATCCACTCTGCTACCGGCCAGACCCCCTTCTTCACCAACTATGGAATCAACCCCCGCATACTCCCAGACTCCATCCAGATGACACCATTTACCAATCCATCCACGAAATCATTCGCGGAACGGATGCAAGAGATCCATCGACAAGCGAAGGAATCACTGGAGGAAGCCGCCAGTAAAATGAAGACGCAGTACGACAAAAAGAAGAAGGCCGCCATTGACTATGCCATTGGAGACAGAGTATGGCTCGACGCAACCCATCTCCACCTCCCCCATCCCAAAAAGAAACTCGACGACAAACGAGTAGGCCCCTTCCTGATTCTGGAAAAGTCCGGCACCTCGGCATACAAGCTAAAACTTCCCGCCCACTGGAAGATACATCCCTGTTTCAATGAAAAATTGCTAATGCCCTACACGCCACCCGCGTTTCCCAATCAAGAACGGCCACCTCCCCCACCACCGGAACTCATTGAGGACGAAGAAGAGTACGAGGTGGAAGAAGTCCTAGACTCACGTACCAGACGAGTCCGAGGAAAGAAAGGACAGAAATCCAGACTCGTGACTGACTACCTCGTCAAATGGAAGGGATGGACATGCGAACACAACTCGTGGACATGGGAAACCGACATGACTAACGCATTAGAAGCGATCGAAGACTACCAAAAGAAACTCGCTAAATGGGCACCATCTGCAACTATGCGACGAGTAATCGACAGATCCCAGAAAGCAGTCAAACAAATAGTCGATCGTGACTATCGCGAAAACCAGGCTACCGGGGGATGGAGCATGTTCTATCAAGTAGAACACGTAGATGGGAGAAAATTCTGGATAGAGGAACCCGACAGAGAACGATGGAAAACCCTCCTCGACGACTACTGGCACAAGGAAAGTGAAAAGGAAGTTACAGACTGCATACAGTGCGATGAACAAGACGAACCCTAGGGCAGTCGGGACGACTGCCTTAACGAGAGGGTAATGTTACGATTTATTCACTTTTTTGCTTATCTTATCTTATCTCATCATACTTTCCCATCACAAGACCAGTATACTTGCGCAATCCTCTCGCAACCCGCTGCACCACCTTTTGATCTCATCTTCCCCATCTTTTCATACTATTATTAGGCCCGACGATTAGTATATAAGGACAACGAAGTCCACTATGTAACCTTAGCTTCAAGCTATAGTTTAATCAACTCTATCTTGCTGACTCACTCGCTGAAAGGCTATCTAATTGCACCTCCACCATATTCTGGACTCCTACAGAGATCTCTAAGGTGACTGCCCGAACGCGAGACAGCCTTAGACCTACTCTTGTCCCCTGAATATTGGTCTGGGTCTAACATATTCTGACCGATCGCATTGCATCAGATAGTTCTAGTTATAGCAAGTTTATGGCTACCCCTTAATCGTGAATCGGCCTGAAACCAGGCAACATGCGGGTAACTAAGTTATTCCATATGGCAGGATACACAGCATTCCGACTGCGAGGCGGGTAACCAAATATATCAGCCTAGAACGTCGGAGGCAGCTAGCTAGACCAGGTTGCATAGCACGGGGGTAGGATATCTTGGGCTAGCTGTGACCGGTAGTAACTTACACTATAGCATATGACTAAATAGCCGAGGTAGCATGGACCAGTAGTAGTATATAAGGACTGTACATACAAATAGAAGGGAGGCTTCGCCACCCTGCAGTTTGACCATATAGCACAGAAGCTAAGGTTGAATTAAGAGGTATTAAGTCGAGTTTCGGACAAATAGCATATCGCTAAGTCCACTAAAGAATATAAAGCATATATTTGATTGTAAAAACATTGCGAGTCGCAGAGACTGCTGTATATTCAGAATGAAGCTTGAAGTGAAGGCATCGCAGCCAATATAAGCCAGTGAGCTAAAGATAGAGGCCAGTGTGCCCATATATCAGTCAGTGAACTGGAAGATCAAGGCAAAGAGCCATCTAACTTCAAGTTTTGAAGTCTGTTCAGTGTTCTAACAGACAAAGTTCACTTAACTATACCACTAGACCACACACACATTGTATATCTGCTTTGTTGAAGTCAGATTTCCTTGAATATCCTCATTGTTTTCGTCTTTGAGTTGAATATTTGTGGACAAGCTTAGACTATTCAGTTTGCAGAGGTCTTCTATTGATCTCGAAATGCCCGAACTCATATATTTGGTGATTGTGAGCACAAGGATTGCTTAGGGTTTAGTATATACGAGTTACACTCAGTATATATTTAGATTCTAGCTATCTCTGTACAGTTACCGAGCACATCAACGGTATTGTAACGCACGAGTGACAATCTTGATGCTGCGAATACAGGGTCCGATACCCCCCCATAATTCCCCCGGAATATCGACATACTCCCCCTTACAGATATCGAAGTCATCGGTTTGAATTATCAGGGCATCTTTGGAAAGGATCGAAAAACGTTTGCGGAGAATGGTTCTCAAGTTCTGGGCATATTTACGAATAGATGCTTGAGCCGACATTGGAATACTCACATCGTAGTAAGTTGCTTCCTTCCTACTGATAGAAACTGTGTCACCCCTATATGTAGCGCCGATGGGTATCTGTGATTCCTGGGTGGCTGTCGATGGAGGAGAGCGCGGAGTACTCGCATCGTCGTAAGTTGCCTCTTCCTTACGTTCAGAAGGTTTGGCACTAGTATACGTATTGTGGTAGTGCGTGTGTGAATAAGTGGTGCCCATTATCGATGAAGGAGAGGGAAGAAGGGCTTCGTGGGAGTGCAATTTATATGGCACGGGTGCAGCGCCTATGTCCTCATCTTGTGACTGACACTATATTCAGAGAACACTGATACTGATAAACGCTCAGCAATGCGACCATCATGAACTTACTCCATGCAGACAAAATGATAACTGAATACATTTCCTTTCTTCCACACAATTACAATGAAGGCAGACTAAAAGAAAGGTGCATCTCACTGTCCATTTCGCGTCAGCTCTATAACGAATTAGTGTGAGACGCGAAATTTGGCATGAAGTATATCCCATACCAATGACCCCGCACGCAGCTCTCGCCCCCGCATTCCCCGTCGTAAGCGAAAGAGGCGTCCCGCCCCTCCCAAGATCATCCGTTCCCGTATGTACGACCACCGAACGCCTACATACACAACCCAACCAAGTCAATTACCGCACCACTCGCTAACAGAAAGACGAAATAATTACCCAACAATACTCAGCGGCCCATCCAGCTTGATGATCCCATCCCTAAAATCCAGCACGGCCACCCCGCTCCCGTCAGATTGGATGTTCCCTAAATCACCTACGTGTCGGGATTGGACACTATCGGTGGGGGCTCCGTGGGGTGTGTTGAAAGGGTTGTAGTGCGCTCCGGCGGAGGTGCATCCGTCCGTGAGGTTGCCGAATTCGCTGCGCGACGGTGAGAAGGCTACGAAGGGCGAGGGAGGGTAGGCAAACATACTGGACGTGAAAGCCCCGCAACGCGGATGGGTCGAGGCCTTGGATGCGTCCCCTGATTTGGACGGGCCCGTCGGGTTGGTCTTGGAGGAAGACGACGTTGCCGTTGACTGTTGCTCCGCGCAGGACTACGGTAGCCTTTGGAAATCGAGTACCATCAATGAAAAGGAAAGGCAGGCGTGGATTTTCATACCTCGGAGTTGTGAGAGGCCTGTGGGTTATCTGATGTGACGGGTAGAACTAATGCGAAGAATAGTAAGAATTTGAGCATGGCGGAATACTTTGTGGGTTACTGCAATAAGTGACCTTATATGCCTCATGCGTGCGAATTGCGGTGGTGAGATGATCTGCTAGGGATAAGGCTGTGCCTATGTGGAGATTCTGCCAAGACAATGAATACGTTAACATATTGAGTCGCACCTGGCTTGGCTGGAGAGGTCGCTTCTTTCGGTACCTTCATTTTGAGAGTATGACCGGCACCGTTCTGCAATGTAAGGATCGTATCCTCGTGAGTTCAAATCGGTAAATAATAATCTTTTCCTTGGATAGACAAGTACTCAAACCTTCGAACGATGAATCATCGTCTTTGCAGCATCAGATGAATGTAACGCCACTTACTTTGATTCGTCAGAATATGCTCTTGTGCTTAAACTAAAAATATTTTCGCAGTCGCCAAGATGTCAGATGGACGAAGCTGCGTATACTTGAGTGATTAAATAAAGTGCTGAGAATGAACTTACGAGCACGAAACAAAAGGTTTGTTAAGTCATCCCGTCAGTGCCGCAATATTTGAGACAGTAAGCGTAAGTAGACTTTTAAAGCTTGGATGTTCTTGGACCGACTGTCATCATCATCAGACAACTGCGGACCAGAATGTATTACTGCCATCCTCAGTAAAACCACGGAAAACAGCGTTTCAAGAAAGAAAGAACGAAAGACAGGCGAAGGGAGCCACCACAATGCAACCTGACCATTTGGAAACCGTTTGACTAGCCTATGTTTGCATCATAGCAGGTGAAACGGCAGTTCTTCGTGGTTCACAGTTAGATATGTACTGTCACATCAGAAGATACCTCAAACAGGAGACAAGTCTAGTAGATATTCAAGTTGTTCTATACTAGGGCGACTTTGAGAGCGATATTTCGGCTTGGTTCGGACGAGTCTTCAGTTTTCAGGGAATATGCTTGGAATATGCACGAGATAGAAGCACCCTTGCATTGTGCGATTCTCGTTTGTCAAGTATCTCTGAGGGAGAACCGATGAAAGGGGAGAAAGGCAAGCAAGACATCGGATAAGACGGGAGAAAACGGAATGAGGCCGGCCCGAAGTCGTATGTGTCACACTGGCGTGACCGGGCATGGGAGCGTGACAGATCGTTCTTTTCCCATCGATGATCGAACGACGACCAGCTCGTTCACGACTTTCGATTTCTCGACATGGCTGGAAGCAACTATTCTTGTTTCTTCACCCTGCCATGAAGCCTCTCGGCTCTCATTCGTACCGTACCGACAACGGTTTTAGACGGATCCGCGTATTGGTGCCCGCGGTACGTAAGCCGTTGTGCGCAGAGCTTCGCGCTATTGCATGCCTTCAAGTCGGTGTCTGGAATGTTAGCGGGTGAATATATGCGCGTGTTTTGGCTACGGTGCCTTTGATGGGAATGGTGTGAGCCTCATGGTGGTATTCGGGCAGGCGCCTCGTTGGAGAAGCAAGGTCCGTGATCTTTAGCATTGTCTTCGCTTTTTGACCGACAGCGGGACCAATCCCCAGACTCCTCGACGCGTCTCGTTTGGCTGTAACGAACCCTACGCGGTTATGTGTTTCGCGTTTTAGCCCTCTTCCTTAAGCGCGGCACAGTGCGGTAGTCGACGACAATTGACGACAGCGCGCTGTGAGCGCCATCTACAGCGTATTCACCACACGCTACTCACCCTCCTTGTATTCAGGGGCCATCCTTGGCGTCACGGTCTATCAAAAGGGCGCTACCTCCCTGGTATAGCACCGGTTGGTCCATACAGTCGTATTCGTGGATTTTGTGGTCTCAAACATCGGTCAGTAGATGACCATTTTACGAGTCGTCAGATCCAGGACCTAAGCACTAGTTTGCTTAGGTATAACGACAGTGTGATGCCTGGTGTGCTGCAGGACAGGCTTGCTCCACACCAGGGAACATTTCGACATCCAAGCCCTCAGGTTCACCCTCTATTTGTCATGTCCGATTTAGCCTTGATATCCTATCTGAGGTGTGTAATACCGAACGGGCGCATGAATCATTCCTATGTGCTAGGACGGGTGCACAGTGTATCCGTATCTCAGTATGGCTATTCCGTATACATTCTACAAATCGAAATGGTATCATAGTTTGTCGTACTTTTAAAGAGGGATTCACGATTCCCGAGGATAGGCACCAGGTACTATTTCTGCCCAAACCTTCAAAACTCTGCGTGCTTTCTCGCAGTTCTTGCACCTCTTCTCGGAAGTGGCAAATTCTGCATCATCTTTTCATCGCGACATAAATCGCCATCCTGCGATAGCCGATAGCAATATACACATACACTAATCTCCGCCCCTGACTTCGGTCTTCACGCAGGCCTGTGTTTAGTGATTCGTAGATTCCTCACGGTTCTTCTCCATGCGTACCACCATACGGCTCACGTTCTTATGCACGAAGACCGTATCCATATATTCTGCTTTGTTCAAGTTGCATTCGCCTATTTGACACGCGGGGCGTATGGCAGCTCTTTGCGCTCGTTCAGTTTTCTGCTGACAGTAAGCATGCGACTTGACTGTCGTAGAACACAACGTGCAGTCGTTAACCCAGCGAGTTCGAGGTTCGATTCCTCCTGTGTACCTGTCCATTCGGATCCCAGGCGATTTTTTCAAAAACATCCTCCACTTCTTCGAGTCTTCATTCCATCGTGTAATATTTAAATCCCATTGAGATAGTGGAGTACTAGATTAGTGGTTGTACCGATAATACGGGATTCGACTCCCCTTCTCCAACAATTACTAGGTTGTGATAGTCACCTCTTCAGTTTTTTTGGAGTAAGGATATGCGGCTTATGTTGCATATGATTTTGGGAGGAGAGCGCTAGTGTTTCTTGTTCTTCATCTCGTAAAGATTTTTGTGCCCAGGATAAATTTGGATGGAATTCGCGTTACACATGTGAAGGTGGAAACCAACGAGCTAAGCCGCTATCCATGCATTGAAGGGACCGATCCCATTGAATAAAAATACACATAACATACAGCAAAAGACCAAGCCTCAGGATGACATACGATCAACGCACAACCTCCATCCCACCCCACTCCAACACCCTAAACAGCCTCTCATCCTTCATCTTATGCCCATCAACGCCCACAATCCCCTTCCAGATATCCACATTCTCAAACGCCCGAGTGAGCGCTCCTTCCCACTCTACCAACTCATCCCCGCAGACCCTCGAGAACAACATGAACACGCGCGTGACGATATCCGGTTTGGGCTCCACCTCGAGTGGTGCGGAGTGTTCGTACGAAGCTTGGGGGAGGAAGTGGAGCGCGACGTAGTCGTGCTTCAGAATCTCAGGAAGCCAGTATCTGGTAAATAGCCAAGGTGAGCAATACAAGTACGGAAAGGGTGCTTGTACATACGTGATGAAAGAAGTCCTTGCTTCGACGTGCAGACAGAGAGCAGAGAGCGCTTTGTCGAGGTACTCTCCAGCTTGTGAGGAACGAAGAACTACAGAGTTCTCGTTGTTGACTTGGGGATACAATGGATTAAATGGGACAACGGTGTTTCGGGGAGACGGTGGCGGCGAAGGAGGTGATACACACCGCTTTGGTCTGCGACCAGAATAAGTAAGTACACAAGCTCAAAAAATATCAGTTTTGTTTGGCTTACTCGGCTTCCCAGAACAAATAGGACACCCGAGTGCCAGTGGTGGTCGTCAGACTGTGATCCTCGTGCGTATTTACGTCCCACGCGATAGATTGTCCCAATTCCGTGTCTTTGATTGGGACGCTCGGGTAAATAGCAGAGAACGACCAAGAATCGATGAGCGACACCCTCACAGTGGAGTGTGTCGGACGGGGTGAAAACAGGTATATGACAGGTTTCCTCATCCGCCCTCCCCCCAGGAGCGGCATGCTCCCAGGAACCATAGCCTCGCTCTGTTGAAGATAAATCGCCGCCTTGTCCGAAATACCGTACTCCGATAGTTTGGAGTTGTCGCTTAGAGATTGACCACGATACGTGAGGAGTTGCATGTGAACAGGAGTGCCTCCTGAATTTTGTATGGCGGCTTTGAGGTCATGGATAGACGCGGAGCTCGGGGGAGAGACAGTTCCCGTCTCTCCGCTCGGACTCTGGACTTGAATTGTTACTGACTGGGGTGTTGTCGGACGCATTGGAATCGGGCCTAGAGCGAGTGTCAATAGTGATACAGCCCAGGCAGGAAGACGTACGAGAGATGACTTTGATGTTTTGGATTTCCGGGCTGATCTCTGGCCACAGATCAGGTGGGATATCGACATAACGTCCAGCACAGATATCCAACTCGTTCGTTTGCACAACGACAGAATGCAAACTCACACCCGGGAACAAAGCCACCAGCAAGGTAACTAAATCCTGCAATGAGGAGTGAGAATGGACTAAATCTCAGACTTTACGCATATGCACCTGATAACGGGTCGCATCCGACCTACGAACAAAGACTGAAAGTATTGTCATTCGTGGCGACGAGGTAGTCCTTCGATGCCGTGGTTTTCGCCAGTTTCGGCTGAGAAGAAGGAAGGCTTTGAAAGAGGGAGGTCATTGTCGTTGGATGCGAAGATGTGAGAGTCAGACAGACATGTCGACGTAATGAATAGGAGTCGAATCATGACTCAGCCCTGATTTCAGTTTGTGTCTCGGACCCGGTAGACACCGCCATGATACCATAACCGTCAAATTCGCAATGGTAAAGTGTGCTTCAAGCAGATACGAAGTGATCGAGTACCCCCAAAACGCGACGAAGCTTTTCCCATCTTACCCGATCTTCAGAATAAGCCAGCAGAAGTTTCCCAATCCATTTGAGGTGCAGCTTGAATCGTTTTAACCTCCTGAGGTTATAGGATTCTTCACCGATGTCCCTTGGGTAGGATCCATCTCGTTTCACCAAGGTTCGAGCATTCCGATGGACAGTTTCACGCCGCACAGTGGTACGCAGGAGGCTATTTCGAGGACGCGAAGAAAAGGGACCAAAGAATCCTTCCCTTCTGTCAAAATGAGATCAGGCTAAATCTCGTCGGGTAAGACGGAGGAGGAAAGCCTGAATACCGTCACGTTGGGTGTCAATCCGATGAATACAAATAGCGGCCTGGCGTTGTGGGCATGGCTGAGGCGACAGTCGATACTGAGGCTTGTGAGACTTGTTGATACGTCGCGAAATGGGGGATGGACGCCTACAAAAGTCTTGAAGATGCGAGAGCGATGATTCTCCATCTGCGGATGACTGGAGATATTGTCCAAGGCGCATGGCAGAGATTGAAAGAGTCTAGCGATTCGCCGACACCCGTGCTGTCGGAAATGTCGTACACGTAGCACGAAAAGAACTCCAACAGAAGTTCATTGCATATGGAGCGCATACGATGCAAGATGATATTTGCAGTCTCAACGATTTCCTCTTCTTTTTCCTTTGCCGAGAGCAGGAGCGAGTTGAAGGCCTTGCGGGCATGGGACATGCGTGGGTCCAGTAGCGTCAGTGCTGATTCACTTTTACGGACTAGAATGTGGAGGCATTTCTTCTCTGCTGGAAGGAGTGGTTCGTTTGGACCTAGGGGCTCTTCGATGTGAGCCGAAGAAGGGCACGCGTCTTCAGAATTGGAGATGGGGTTACAGCCAGACCTAGGCTCCCTATATACAATATACATGTGAGGGCATCAAAGAAAGACATAGCCTCGAACGTTGTTGCTGTGTAAGCCGTGTTTAAGCTTGAAACTTGCCAAGGAGGACACTTATCCGCAACTCACATGCTCATTGTTCCGCGAGCTTTCAAAACTGAGGACAAACTAAAAGATACTAGGCTTGCAGCAACGAAAGTTACCGTTCGACTGAAAGGTCCCCCATATATGTTTGACAGTGAGAAGGAAGTCAAGGAAACACCGGCGAGCATCGGAATCGTGCCGAGCTGCCGAAGTTAATACTATTTAACCATGATCAACGACTAAGTACTCCTCTGGAAAAGGTTTACGCGGCTCTTTTTCCGCCGAAACCAAAACAGTCAAGACCACAATAGGCGACAAAGTGTAGGACGTTAAAAGAAGTGAAGAAGAAGCCCACTGCGCGGACTGGACTATTTACTGGCAACCTGCTTGCAGCGGAAGAACATATTTTGCTGTGGCCCGTGGGTTAGCCTTCCAATGATTTAACAAAAACGTTCAGATGTACCTCAGGTACGATCTACTCATGTAACATAAGTCCACGGACAAGCTCATCTTATCCAAGGTAGCTTCGTTTTGTTCCCCTTTCAATAGTGTACTTATTTTCTTTAGACGGAGAGCATATTCTGTTCCTTTGAAAGAACTTCGGGGCCTTGGAGGTTTGAGGACAATTTGGTGATCCTGCCGCTAATGAATTATGAGCTCATCCTGCGGAGTGGAAGGCGACATGAACTCTGCTTACCGCAGTATAGAAACATTGCCGTAGAAGCAGGAAACCATATATTTACAATAGAGGATATTATTTCTGTCCCGGTATATCTATTTAGCTTGTGTGTGTCACTGGGAATTTTTTGAAGAAGATGCGCGAACGTAAAACCCTTACGATATAGGACAATAGATCACATATATTCACCATCTCCATGGGCTACACGAAATGGCGGACCAATATATATATATTACGATATTTACCAATTGAGAATCGGTGGGAAGAACTTCGCAATTAAGCCTTGATAGTAGGGCTTGACCGCATTGACGTCTACAGGAATGTCGCTTTTGCTGTATAAGTCGTACGGATTGAAAGCTCGAACAGCGGCGAGAGACGTCTCATCCTCCTCATTCGTGAGATGAGAGTAGGCCCCCTCACGATGCCATCTGATGCAAATTATCAGGGTCGATGATTTCAGACACGAAAACAAATGCAACGTACGGGTAAAAGCTATGATACCTGATCATAGCGAGGCCTTCTTTGGGTAAGGAAGACTGGTCTTTGAAAACATTGTAGAGATACTATGACGCCGCGATTAGTACTTTACATGGAGAACACACACAGGCGTGTGACAAACCTCATCATGTCCCCATGAGAGCATCACGTTGTCCAGGCCGCAATGTGGTTCGTACATCCCGTATTCTGTCGAATAGACAGGGTGGGAGGCATCCGGGTTTGCCTTAAAGGTCTGGGGGTAGATGATCCTGTCCGAAAAACGACACCCTACGACGAACGTATCCTAGCATATAACGAACATCAGCATCAATGCACTTAATATTGTTACGCTAACAACGCACACCAACGACATCCCATTGACCCCTGATGTGATGATGCGTATCAAGATAGGCACACGCACTAGACAACGAGAAGCCACTCACTCTGAGCCGAAAAGGAAAAGCAGTTTCCCCAAATCGTGCACGAGCCCTGTGACTTGCATCCACTCTGGTTTCCCATCACGGCGTATAGACTCGGCAGTTTGAAGCAGGTGGTCGATTTGGGAGAGATCGATCTGCGGAGTTGTCAGAATATGAACTCGGGAAGAGAAGGAGAGAAGTACATCGGGGTCCGACTCGTCTACAAGAGTATTAAGTAGCTCGAGAGCCTCCCATACTCCTAGACCGCGGCCGATATTAAGAATTGAGAGGGATATCGTAAAATGTGCCCACCCATTCTTGCGCGTACAGTGTTCTTCAAATTCTCGCGCGCTTCTATGTTGTACTGGACAGTCTGTTTCTCTGACAGGCGAAATGAAGACGGACAGCAGAAAGAAACCTTTCACAGACATACCGTGTTGCTCCTGGTAGAATCCTTTAACGCGGTCGCACGCATCGTTGTACTGTCGGAAACGTGTCTTGTCAACGCCTTTATCGAACTCGGATTTGCTGTCCCACACGGCGATAGTGGACGCCTTAAGGATGTTTACTGATAACAGAGCAGGTCAGCCATATCTGTTCAGTATATTGAGTAACATCAACCTCTATCCACGGCGTCTGAGATAGCGTCAAAATCATTGAAGGTGGTCGACATGGTAGAAAATTGACTAGCTCCAGGGGGATCATTGCGGAGCTGTTTAAATACGTAGTGGTCGTTCCTAATTAATGATGGAAACCAACAGTTTTGGGGACGAGATCTACACCGTGAGTACGCACCGAGAATAGGCGGCAATTAAGGTCCGTCTATCTGAAAACAACCCGGCCCGGAGGCAACCCGCAGGCACTTGTCCCAAGGCGAAGATTGTAGTCAGCTGAATTTCCTGGTCTTTGTTCAGTGAAACCTCGAAGGGGACTTGGAAGACCGACACTATGGATTCAGTTCTGGGCTCTACAGTTTCAGAGTGTGGTGCGCCCTAAGTATAAATGCCTATGCGCGTGATCGTTGATCTGGAAGTCATACGACTTTGCCCGTTATCATGGAGCGATGATTTCACGTTACGATTTTGGACTAGCTCCAATGGATGCTTGAGCGTGCGAGATGTGGCGAGAAGGGGTTATTTTTTCCCTTCGCGAGTATACATGTCGGTGGCCGCTGGACTTGAACTGAAATTTAACCTGAAGTGTCGTCATTTTAAGCTTTGCATTCAATTTTAGAACTTCGATAGACGGGGTCATGACCGAGGTAAGGGTCTGCTGATGCGCCAGAAAGAAGTCGTAAAGCTTTTTGTAGGATATTGAGGAGGCAGTGAGCTCATTAGAAGTTCGAGGTGGAGGTCGAATCTCCAAACGACACATTTTAGGGATGAGACGTAACTGCCATATTGCCGCTGGCCGCACGAGTGTGGCTCTTTCATCTCCTATCGAAAATGTTCTGAAGGTGTAAAGGTAGCGCTGTGAAGATCCGGCGTTTTCATATCTAAATTCTTTCAAGAACACTGTCATCTTATCTGATATCAAAAACTGCGGATTATAACAGATAAAGATACTTCAATTTCGTTTTTGATGTTTCCTAATAGTGGCATATTAGGGGTCGGATGATGACATCGTGATAAACATGAAGAGCAGATGCAAACAAGACCGTCACGTAGATAGTCAGGTTAAGCCAAGCAGTAGATAGTACACGGCCGGATAAACTTCAAACAACGTGCTGCATGTGCCGCAGGATGGAATAGGCAAGTCCTTGATGTAGAAGAAACATATCTTAGACCTCGTGCAGTTGAATGAAACCGTTCCAACGGCTTATAATACCCCGTCTGTATTTCGCATGGGTCGGCGGCCAGTGGTTCATGGACATAAAATGTCGATAAGCAAGGTCGCTAATTTCGGAAGACAGTGTGAATCTTGAGACCAAGAAAATGAGAATACTGTCCGATAAAGAGATCGCGTGCGCAATAGTTATCCTCGCGGTACCACCGGTATAGAACTAACGTGACTCCCATTCGTCGAACCCATGTCCAATCTCCCCACAGGATTTCTCTAGAGGAAGTCGCAATCAGAAGAGTTTTCTAGGGACTGAATTATGAACCTTATTTTGCTGCAGAAGAAGGTACGAAATTTTAGTTTTACCCCATCGAAGGGTTGTACCGGCGGTAAATCTAAGAAAAGTTCGAGTTCGTTATTCTGTACCGTCTCGTAAGATGAGGAAGAAATATGATAATCAACGGTACTCACAACACTGTACATTCGTCACGCGGTCCAGATGAAATGGGTATGGAACCGCTTTCCCCAAACTATATGGTATACTTCAGCCATTCACACAACAGCGATGTCCATATGTGTGTTTGGGGAATCGATTATTGTGTATATCTTGACAAGGATGTACGAAAAACGACAGGCTGAAGGTAATATGGCATCTTGGCCACGGCACTAATCACAGAGGCGAACGGCTGATGTGCTTAGTATGTACTTAGTACATGCCGTCCAGCTGATTTCAGATGAAGACGGACGGTTGGGCAATGAGTTAACGATTGGGGGAGAAGAACCTCAGTTCTAAGACTCCAAACATACCTGTGTTGTCGTCGAGAATGTACAACCAAGGATCGTCTATGCATCGAGATAGGAATAATAGGAATCCGCTAGATCTATCTCTTAGCACCACATGATCACCTTCTTGCATCAGTAACATGACGCTGGCAAGATGGTCAGATAGATAACCGGCGTAAGATTTAACAGAATACAGCCTTGGCATTCCCGGCAAAGGGCACAGACGGCGGAAGGAAAAAGGAGTTTTTGGTCCCTTTGAGTATTTCTATTACCAGCAGAGCCCCGGGTCAGCACGTAGCATAGAATATGCACCAGCGGTAGGGCCCTTCACCCTTGCGTTCTCGAAGTAGAATCGTTCACCAGAATATGTCTTGACTGTCACTAGAAGATGAGCATGCGAGGATTAATCTAATGAACATGAATTCATAAGGGGAGGTTTCCGGTCTGTGGTGTTGGTATGTGGCAAAGAGCACGCGATGGTTGCGCGATGGCATACGGGACGGCGGATGCCACGTGTCCATGAAGCGGACCAGACGGGGTGCCACGTGGTGTCTCCTGCTACCTTGTTCCTTTTACTTCCTTTCTTGGCCACAACGAGCAAGGATCCGCAGGGCGTCCACCCTCATAGTTTTCCTTGGATCCGAATCGTGTATGAGTTTTCATTTAAATCTAAGTTCAATATCTTCGGGCTAGAAAAACGCAAAAATTTTATTCATCTCGGTCGTTGCAGTCATTCTCTACAGCTCTCCCCTATCCAGCAGGTGGGAAACCGATTTATTGTCTGATGATACCTCTACAGCTATCACGCCGCATGATGATGAGTTGTACTCGGTCATGTTTTTGCATAGCTGGTCGACACCGTCTTAAGCGCTGTATCCACGATGAGTGGCCACATTTGCACGGTTGTCGACATCACCTCTGCGCCTTCCTTCGGCATCCCTCCGGGTGTCTTCTTTGAAACTATAAGCAACGTCCCTAGATCCTAAAGCCTATCTGACGCGCTGATTTCTGATTATGCAGACACAAGAAGTCTTGCAAACCTTCGACAACATAAATCGACGATCGTTTCTGATGGAATATCTATGACACAACTCGCTCCACAATTTGACAATGCCGTGGAAACCTGTGCCCGCGTTGTGCAGATACTACTCGGGAGCGCCTTTGGATCAACGGAATATTCTGTAGAGACTATCTGTTCGCCAATGCTGCAGTTCTCACATAAAAAATTGCTTTTCTTCCACCATAAACGTTTTTTCACGAAAAATGCAAGTTTGCCTAGCCTTATACACAAATTGTGTACCCTTTTTTCTCCGCTATTTAAAGCTTGCTGAAATTTCCAGCAGTCACCATTCCTCTCACTCAGTCGAATTCCTACTGCATCATTCCAAATGAACGCCCTTCACGAAAGATCTTCCCTTGAAGAAGTCGTCGACTTCGTGGAATATAGGCTTCGTGAAGAATCTGAGCGCACTGGTCACTATAGGACGTTATCGTTTCCGTCATTTTCCACTCCCGCCCACATCCCCGTCATCTTACGCCATCCTCGTTACAGTGTCTACAAAAGTGTCTCCCTTCCTTCACTAGAATTTGAGGATCTACACGAACTGGACGTGCTCCATCGGGATTCTGCTATGTCCAGTTTACCCCAGGATGGGAATTTCCTGGAATTAAATTTATCTAACCCCATCTTCCGGTCGATACACGTCCGCCTGATTTCCGAACATTGAAACTGCACAACCTCACCCCAATAGATCTCCATCTTTGGTCAAATGTTTTAAGGCCTTTTCTTCGCCTAGCGTTTTGCGATATCAACGAATTCACTCCATTGCGCCCGGAGAGAAGCTCGGTCCCCACGTCCTGGGCTTGGAATATCATCGCGCTAAATATTTGGAATGTATCTATACCTCGAGATACATTATCCGAGATCATATCCTCCTGTTTGAAGCTCGATATTCTTATTCTTGGACGTCTTTGTCTCACCGCATCCGAAGCTCCCGCTAGGATATCAGCCCAAGCAGCAATTCGTGTACACGAACTCAAGGAGCTTTCCCTCATCAATTTTCCAGATGCTCATATGGCTGATTTTCTCAAATTAATCCGGAAATCCCCCCGAGTCAAGATTTCCGTCCATAGCCTACGGAAGCTTATTATTGCTATGGACCCTACTTTGAACCCGGTTCTCAGCGCTGATCTAAAATATGAGCTAACAGTTCTGCTCAGGGACAATCTCTTCAGACGCAGTGGTGACGCTCCGAGCATGCTCAAAGAATTGCGCGTGATATGTGAGGCATTCGATGGATACAGTAAGTGCTCTATGTTTTCTTCCTGATTTGTATCTTATACGTGGAAAATAGTCTCCGGCAATGTACTGCTACAAATATCACTGCCGTCTGTTATCCGCCACTCTAGGCTATCGAAAGTGACTTTGGATCTCTGGGAGAAGCCGACGATGCCTATTCAATTGTTAAGTCGCATAGTCGATGGTCTACCCACACATACCTCCCTGGATATCATCTTCGCTACATGCGGAAATGTGCCGAAGAAGCTGGAGGCCTTAGATAGTGAATTTATGGAACGGTACGAGAAAGGAAGGCCCTCTGATGGAGAGCGACCTCCCACAACATTTCTGGTGATTGAAATCCCTCCATCTGACTCAAACGAAGTTGCCAAACACAGAGCTCGGAAGAATTTCAAAAAGCATGTTTTGCCACAGAGTATACGTAAAGGTTATCTTGTCATTAGAGACAGTATCTAGGTATCAATTTTGTCCGTAGATTTCTATGTTACATCTATCCAAATTAGCCTTGAAATATCGAATCCTGAGTCCTTAGATCCCCTCGTATAATTCTAACGATTTACGCATTGGGTAGCATAGAATGGATTAATGAAAGGTAAAGTTGCGTTTCTCCAAATTGATCCTTCATTAATCCACTCGTATGCTACATAATCCCAGCGTGCCATGTCTTGTCCGTGCTGCGAAATATATAATAAAGCAAGGTCCGCCAGAAACATTATGTCCCAAAGTGATCCCCTGGTCCCTTCAAACGCGCCCTTTGCCTCGTATAAGAAGATGAATTGTCGCCCCATCACGAATGTCATACGCAGAAAGGCGGTCTTCAAATGCGAGCCAACGCCCACCATAGATTAGATGTTGCTCCTCTGGTGGATGACCCTCCGACTCATGGACTAGCGCTGCCAGGTCGGACACGAATGCCGACTCAGGGAGCGACAGAGGTATCTGTTTTCCTGCAATCGTCTTTACGCAGATTGCCATCAATGGGGACTTTGCTCGAGCGAGTCCTGATAGCCTGTTAGTATATCGATGAGTGACAAAGAGGATGTTGCAACTCACGGGTGATAACACGGATGCTAGAGATAAATGTGCTCATTTCTTCCCATAGATTTGGTGGAATGTCGACGTAGTGACCAGCGCATATGGCCAGCTCGTTGGTTTGAATAACCAATTTCAAGGAGTCAGACCCCGGAAAGAAATATTGCCCAGTAATGGCGACAAAATCCTATAACGCGCACATTAGTTGGATTATTTCTCGTTGACATTTGTTGCTTACCTCATACCGCGATACTTCAGACCTATTGACAAAGACACGAGTATTCCCGTCAGTAGCGACGATATATCTTTTAATGTTTGAGTCACACATCGGGGGAGGAGATAGAAGTGAGTTCAGGCTAGCTTGGTCCTTCGTTCTGAGTTTTATGG
Source organism: Armillaria fumosa (assembly GCA_030407015.1). Classification (NCBI taxonomy): domain Eukaryota; kingdom Fungi; phylum Basidiomycota; class Agaricomycetes; order Agaricales; family Physalacriaceae; genus Armillaria; species Armillaria fumosa. The sequence goes on along the minus strand of JAUDYM010000008.1, from coordinate 2,438,004 downwards.
CAGCCCGGAATGTGGTAAGATGTACGCCCGTCACTTTGAGGCTGTGTTCGACTTCTTTAGAATTGACGGCTGTGTGAAGATTGAACGACAGAAGAAGGAACATCGACGGAAACGGAGATCTCTCAAATTTGTGAGCCAACTGAACTGGGCGCTGTAGATGGACTTATACACGTCAAAGGAGAATAGCCATAGTATGATAGTTTCGTACATGAGCTTACCTGGAACTGTAGTTGCAGAAGTAGGCGTGCATCACCAGCGGGACCGGAATAGCAAGCACAGCTTGTGGAAAGAATAGCGCGCTTTTGTCTCCATGGATCCACCCTCTGCAGTCTAAACTACGCAGAAACGCCAGAACCTCGCTAATTCCTCTCCGCAGCAAACCCATCTGAGCTTCGGTTGATCGACGTCATGACCGCGTGTGTCTTCAAGGCACAGATGCTGTACGTTCCTCGGCTCCGTTCAGGACACCACTCGAGGTTGACTCGATGGGCCAAAGTGCTCGAGTGAATTTCTTAGCTCATACTTGGTTCGCCGGAATCTTGAGTGTCTGTCAATGCCCGGGAAGTGCCTCTGCACATCAAATATGGAATCCTGAATCCTTAATTCTACAAACTCACTTGGTAAAGGGAGATGTCGCACCGATCGACCAGAAGATGATGGGCGCCATCTGTAGCCACCACTGTAAAATTCTTTACCGAATTTGTGCCGTAGGATTCGTCCATGTCGATGGTTAAAGGACTAGCTTCCTAGCCCCACAGGGACATTTCGGAGATTGTAATTGCCCACGCTTTCAGTCCTCTAGTAGTTCCGCGAATGGGTGGAACACTGTACATCCAAAAATAAGCGTTTGTTCATAACGAATAACATACCTCGCAAAATCAACCAATTCTGAAGCATAGCTGCCAAAGGTAAATCTACAAGAGAATCGAGAACCACAAGAGCCAGATAGGTAGGCTTACGACAGTCGGGTGCATGAAATCTCCTAAATATCAATCACCGCATCAAGCCCCATCAATCAATGACATACCAGATGGCAGATGGTCGGTAACGGGAGCAAAGAGCTTTTCTTCGGACCATATGAGTTCCAAACCATGGCAGACAGTCCGACCAAGATTCCAGTGGTAAACTTGGCTCCGGTGTGTGCGAGCTAAGGAGTACAACTGTGTCTAGCAGCATGCTTCCCATGTGACACAATATGGAGGTGATATGCCTCTGGAAAGACGGATCATTAGAATATGCCGCAGAGGAGGAAGAACATGGGTTACTCACTTGAACGGCAGAAGTAGCCAAATGGTAGTCGTGGTTGTGGACAAAGCACCTTCTTTCGGCGATTAGGTGGCACAGCCTGCCTCGAGACGAACTTGTTCAACCGGAAATGAAAAGTACGTCGTATGTACAGCATTTAAAGAAGCAAACTACACTGACGTTTGCTGTATCTGTGAGGCGGAAAAACAGGACGCTGCCTCTCATAACAACACCTATACAGCATCGAATGGAGTACATCCGCCATTGGGGGTTGGCTTCGACTAGTAAGGCAAACGACGGAAGTCAACAGAAAACAATGTTCATTCGAGCTGAGCTAAGATTCTGCGCCCAGCATCAAGAAAAGCATCGAGACGATGTCACGAAGCCGTTGGCCAGCCGATTCTGCGAGATGATCAGCAGATGCTGTCCAGTCCATGAATAGCACTGGAGGCAGCGCATGCACCAGCACAGTCCAGCATGTACAGCCGCTAGCATCTCCAAATGGATCATGCCAGAATGTATTGCGCGGCGGGTACCATGGCCATTATTGGCTGTGATCACGTGTATCCCGACCCGACCCGGCGGACCGAGTCCTTCGGCCGTAACATCAAGCCCAGTCAACATTTTCCACCATAATTACTTGTTGTCATATCTTCCCGAACTTACCTCAGGATACTACGTCCATACTGTTCGACCGAACTATGATATGGCGAGATGGCGTCTCCGTTTAGGCTCCGGCGTCTGGATAAGCATTAGCGGTCGTCACAGCGCTTAACAGGCTGACAGCCTTAGCGTCAATCTTAACCGCATTTTTTTCTTAACGCTGTTCATTATATGTGACCTGTACTGCTTGCTGTGAGAATAATAAAATGGCTGTGCTGCGGCCATCTCTTTTAAAAGGTTTAAAACAGCAGATACATCGCATAGATAAGTCCATCCCACACTTTTCACATACCCCAATTCTACATGAATCTTAGCGCCCAAGAGTCCAAGAGGTTAGTCCAACTGGGCAGCATCGCTTGTACTCTTGTTGATTCATTTTCAGAGAACTAGTTGATGCCGAGGAGAACAGCAGCAATGCCGGCGAGGACAATGCACCCCAAGCGCCACCTCCTCAAAGTGTTGAGGTGCAGGCTCCGACAACTACCTCTGAATCTATGGCAGGAAAGAAAGGAAAATTCCGCTTGTGAGCGCATATTTCGGCGAACCTTTTTTTGCGCCTGCATTGACGATGATCCCAGGATCCTGATGCCTTTCCGAGTCCTTCGAAAGCGTTACTGTACCCTCATGCATATTAAATCTGGTAAAGATGATGATGATGATGATGATACGTGAGTATCTGCACTTGTTTTCTGAAAATTTCCATCAACTTTGGATGAAGGGACCAAAAACCCAGAGGCCGTGTCTCAGGACCTGTGACCGGCTCTGGCGACACAAAACCTAAGCCTAAACCAGAACCTAAGCCTAGACCACAACCGGCCTCCAATCGCTGAGGTGTAAATCGTTCACGTTACTACAATAATGGTTCATGTTCAAGTACATTGGTCGTTCTCAGAGGACGCTACGAGTCGTATTTGTTGTTATGGAGTATATTGTTTACAGCGTACCCACAATACCCATTTTTTGAGTTTCAATGAATGCTACTCTAACGTCGAGGAATGGAACACTCAAACGGCGGGGTTTCAAGCGTCAAAGGAGATATCCACTGTAGTTGTACATCGTCCTTCTTGGGAGTCATAGGATGTAGGGAAAAGAAAACATTCCATCTCACATGCGTCTGTCATTACACAAGTCTAAACATTCGACTTCGTTTTCTCAGGATCGGCCGAAATGCTCGTCTCATTCTCAGACAACGTCAGCTTCTTGATCTCCTGCAAGAGTCCCCAGCCAATATCCCCTTCACGATTGCAGCCCCTGTTGCTCAACGAATGGATCTTTCTCTCGATCTGGTCTAGAGAAGTCCTGCCGTTGCAAGTAGCCTTCACCATGGCCTGTCACTGGTCTCTTGGCATATATTTGTAGTTTCCTTTTTGTGGCTCACGAAAATGAAAATCTTCCTGACTAGAGGTCCCCGGACTGCTTGGATTCTTCCAAAATGAAAAGACGACGGTGACAGCACCGATTTTGTTGAGAATACGAGCCATGACTGCAGCGACAGTCGTGCGGACTCTTAATTAATTACCGATACGTACTATTTTCACTATTTTCACAGCCACACATCTTAGCGACCAACCGCCCGCTAAGATGTGAGTACGCTATATATATTCGTTACCATACATCACTGACCCGTAGTAGATACATTCTATTTTGCTACTACAGGTACCGTACATATTTACTAAGCGACCAACCGCCCGCTAAGATATACATTCTATTTTGCTACTACAGCCCGGTTCTCCCAGTGCTCATACCATCGCGACCGTTCGCCACCGTGTCCTCCCAGAAATCCCCGGTCCACTGCTCAACAGATTTCACCTGTCTTTCGAATATCGCGAGAGAGACTAACCGTAGGATCGTGGTCGGCCTGGTATCCGGGAATGACGTTTCCCAGGTCGCAGGCGACGAGGAATTCAGCAAGGTTGGGTCCAACTGCGGTACCTTCAAAGATAACGACTTCAAGCCCAGTCCCTTTTGCAGGCATGTAATTGGTGTGAAGACGAAGCGCCTCGATGGCTGCCCAGCGAAAGGTGCCTTCATACTTCTGGATTGAGGGTAAATCAGGCGTCGCATACAGGCACATGTCCGCAAGACTCACACGGATCCAGACTGAAGGCATCAAATTCGTTGGAACCTGGCAATCCTTGCTCTAAGACCCGATTTAGCCGATATTGAAGATATAGAGAAATGCACTAACGCATAACAATCAGTCACGAAGCCTCAAATAAATTATGTATGTTTTCTTTTTTTCTTGCTCGCTATGATGGCCATACTAAGTCTGCCTCGCCAGGATCACGATGGGATATTCATGAGTTCAGCGAGGAGTAGAGTGTGCGCGTCTTTCCCCTTTTTGAAATAACTCTCAAACAAATGGTAGTTTTTGGTGACGGTGCAGGCTATTACAATCGTAGACGCCAGACAAGTTACAACGACAAGACTATCTGCTATCATTGGGCCTCAGGTGATCTCAAGGAAGAGAAGAAATTTTCTTCATTGAGACGTTGCCGAACACAAAAGACGTGTCGAACGCGCCAGCGGTTACGAGAGTTCTTGGCACATAGATGTGAGCTACTGATTCTAAATTTTTGACGCCTCATTTCCTGGAACGAGTGTGACCTCAGGCTTTATTCGCTCTGAGTATCGATGTTGTTGTAAAGGAAATGCATGCCAGCTTCATAGGCTGCTCGTTTTCGGATCTCGTTTACGACAGATGGGCTAAGCTTCTCGGCGATTTATAGGCGACTCTATGCATACGGTGAGGCTTTATGTCGGTTGCACATTTGAGTCTTCCTTCTAATGGAATTCTGTCTTTATATCACTGTTGCTCTTTCCATATCCTGACTCTCATAAGTAGTAACGACACGCAGAATCATCCACATATTTAACAAATCTACACGCCAAAAATAACTAGGACTATGAAGCATTGTCGAACTTGTCGCACACACTAGTAACCATATCCTTTATCGAAAACACATCCGACAAGTAAACCATAGGAACATCTGCACCGATATCCTTCAGCAGACGACCACGAATTTGTGCGAATGCAATCGAATCTATCCCGCTTGCGGTTAAAGACTCCTCTAGATCTATAGAGGGAAATGTCATCAGCCCAATGTTTTAAAGGACTCACTGTAACTTTACGAACCTAAATGTTCCCCTTTTCTTAGCTCGAGGACACCCCTTATAACATTGACAAATATTTCTTCTGCCTGATCTCTTGTCACCGTCGGCGCAGATGTTTTACTGACGTTCCCAACGATAGATGCAAACATCCCGTCCTCCTTGAATGCAGGGATTTCGCGCATTAAGTCTACATCAAACTCCGCGATGACCTGGACAGGATCCTGATGCTTCTTAGCGCGTTCGATTGCCTTCGTGATCATTGGGATGCCTTCTGCATTGCTGAGAGGTTTCACGAGGCCCTTCGAAATGTCTAGGTTCTGGATGAGGTTAGACTCCCAAGCACCTAGCTGGAGGGAGATGGCCGATAGACCTAGGGTCTGGCGATACGTAGCAAGGTAGTCCAAGAATGAGTTCGCCGCAACGTAGGCGACTTGCCCAACATTTCCTAGAGGAACGCTATGCTCGAGTCAGATTCGCTTCGTATCCCTGTTAATCGTCGAACACTTACCTGATACTGCTTAGGAGGACGAAATGATCGATTGTAAGCCCCATCTCAATGGACAACATGTGTAGATTCCACGCCCCATCGATTTTTGGCTTCAGTACTTGCTCAAAGTCGTGTTCAGTGACGTTTGGAATGATGGCATCCCGCACAACTCCAGCGGTGTGGATGATGTTGCGGATGGCACCAAACCGCTCTTGTATTTCAATCAGAACCCGATGAAGAGTGTCTTTGCTCGACGCATCGGCCTGGAAGTACTCTACTATTGAAGATGCTGAGGTTATCTTCGAAAGTTCTTTGATTACCTGTCAAATGAAATGTCAATAGGTAAAAGGGCGAAAGGCAAAAGAAACGAACTGCTTCTCTTGAACGTCGACCAATAAATATGATGGCGTGAGTTCCCTTTTTTGCTATGTGAGAAGCCAGAGCCGACCCGATGCTTCCAAGTCCGACGATGATAGTTACACCGTCAAAGCTCGCATCGTCGTCACCTTCTAAATGATGTAGCCCTGGAACAAATTCAAGTAATTTCTTTTGACCGGCATCATAGCGAACGGATATGATGCTATCTTTGATCACCCTTGACGATCTCTGTTCCAATTCGTGCCCAATGACGTTGATAATCTCGGCTGATGATAGACCCTGCGGGACATCCAAGCCCCAGATAGTGTCGTGTGAGCTTGTCTCTCGACGAAAGACTCGGAACATTCCTTGGACCACAGCACCGACAGGATATGAATTTCCGTTGTCTGTAGAGCAGGAGGAGAGAATGATGAGATTGTTGTAACAAATCTTCCCTGTCATCAGCACCTTCATCAGCTGAAGAATCGGTTTCCAGCACATCGAGAATGTGCTCGAAAGAGGACCATCGGTGAACGAGGTCAAGTCAATAATGATAGACCTCGCCTTCGTTACAGTGACGTCTGCATCGAAGAAAACAAGGGCTGAAGGATCAAAGTTCGTGCGGTGAATTGTAGCCCACTGTCTGCAGTTGGTTAACTCCGCGTAAGCTAGTTCCGACGTAATTTTGGCGAATTCTTCCAGTAATGGGACACGAGGTGTGGGGCTGATGTAAAGCACCGAATCTAGAACAGAACACGGGGACACTGTAGATGCTACCTCTCTTTGTACCCATGCATTGCTGAACCAGGAATTAGGAGTGTTTCCTGCGTTTGAGGACGGGGCAACGTTTTGGTTGATTGTCCCCACCGGAATCCACGCAACCGAGTACTTCTTGCAGGACGCGAGAAGCTCCCCTTCGTTCGAAAGGACGTCGAAGTTAACGGCCATAACATGGTTATTTCTCTCCATACTGATCGGAAGATGATAGCGGCAAACGAAGCTCAGCGGTAAATCGTCAGTGTAGAATGTTAAGCCTTCGAGGGAAGATGGTAGGAAGGATCCTTCTGTTCGTTCTGTCGGAGGAGCATTTCCCAATAATGTGGTAACCACGCCGAACATATGCAAGCATGGATCAAATTTGCGAATATAGTCGTACTCGGGATAGTTCCTCGAAGGATCGACCACGATGGACGCGTCAACTCGATCATTCCAAACATCAAATCGAGTGACGTTGCGGAAGGTACTGCCAAAATGAACGTGTTTGAAGGCACTGTAGACCTTGTCTTGGTCAATTACCTCGTTTGGCGGAATATGCGACGACCACTGTTTATATGGGTATGGCAACATTGAGGAGGCGAAATGTCCTGAGCAGACCTTGTCGTGCTCTTGGAATATCTTGCCTTGGTACAAGGTGAAAGCTCCGTCGTTATCTAATAGCGCCTCTACGTGGATGTCCTCATCCACAATAAGAGGTCGATGGAACCGTATGTCCTTCAGAGACCGCGTTGATTTCTTCGACAACGAAATGAAGAAACTCGCCAACGCCGCCGCTGGAACAACTGGATGGCCTTCAATCATATGGTCATCCAACACAGCACGAAGACTATCCAGGATCAAAAAGATCTCCTTTTTCTTGCCGTTACCGTTAGAACATACAGCGGATGGGGAGTCGCCTAAATTGTCGTAGGTAGGTATGAAAGCCGGATAGTGCCGTTGACGTTGGAAGGGATATGTGGGAATGTCAGTTTTTGAGTACGATGTCGACCGCCGCTGTGCATATAATTTGGCGAGATCGAGGCTAGCACCAGCCTGGTATAGGTTTGCCAATCCTTTGAAGAGCGCCATCTCTTGGTTGGTACCTTTCTTCCCTGAGATAGATATCTTGACCTTGTCGACGAGACCCTGGGATAGGGCCCAGAATGTTTGTTGGGGCCCAATATCAAGGACAATATTAATCGATTTGTCGTTTTGCAATTCGTCCAACGCCTGGGAAAATAGTACGGGATTTCGAGCATGATCAACCTATGAATAATTATAATCAAGCATTACCATGTGCTCTAGAACAGAAACACGAACCCAATATGCTGAGAGCAAGCAACTTTGGGCACGGATCGGCCTGCCTGTGACGGTCGAAAACATTGGGACTTGTAATGGTCGATTGGGCAATTCATGTTCACGGATCGTCTCTCCCAGCGCAGGTAAAGCGTGGAAAATAGATGGACTATGAAAGCCTGCGAAGAAACATTGATAACCGGAACGTGGTGTTACGGATGTCATACCTTGATCAACATTGAGCGTTGTGGCTCTGATCCCATCTCTTTTTACCGCAGAAACTAACGCTTTTACGCAATCTGCATCGCCGGATGCGACATGAGAGTCTGAGCCATTAAAAACAGCTATCACCACAGACTCGGAGATGCGCAAACTGTTCAAATATTGTCGGATCACATCCTCACCAGCAGCAATAGCTGCCATAGCGCCCCGATGCTGCCCCCTGGGCATCAAAATGCGAGCTCTTTGAACCACGAAACGTACGCCTTCTTCATAACTGAATATCCCCGCAACGGCTGGTTAACTAGTGAGAAATGAGGAAAACACCGGCGATTAAAGAACTCACCTGCAGCGGCAATTTCGCCTAAACTGTGACCAATAACAGCTTGAAATTGTACTCCCAACGACTGCAGCCAAACGCAGACGCTGTACTGGTAGATAAATGTGCATATTTGGCCGACTTCACTGTCGTTTATGTCGCGATTATTCGAAGAGTTACCACCGACGAGAATATTCATCACCGAAAATCCACAATATTGGAAGGCAACATTGCAGTGCTCTCTGAGCACACCGTGGAATCCTTCGAAGCTCATGGCCAAGTCCCGAGCCATTCCAGCGTACTGCGAACCCTGTCCTGAAAATCCAAAGATAGTCTTTGGATTTGATGGACGGGTTTGGGTATGGCTAGCCAACCGATCCTCCAGCTTCTCGATTAACTCGTCCATAGTACGTGCAACGCAAGCAAACCGGAATCGGTAATGCTCTCTTCCCGCGCAACTGGTGTAGCAGATCGATGTGAATTGATCCTCTTCCACCGATGCGCAAAAGTCGATGTACTTTTGGATGTAGGACTTCAAGGCCATCTCTGACTTGGCGCTAACGACGAAGATCATGGGTTCTGAGCTCAGGGTTGGGACCAAATAGTAATCTCGGGACTCGACACTTTCGATTACGGCACCGGCAATGGTACCAGCAAATCCGTAAGCTCTGACGATGATCTATTAACAACGGTGAACATAGACGTGTCAATGGAACGCACAGGACAAGAGCACGCAGTGGATTGTTCGTTTTCGGTAATTGCACGGGTTGATGGGGTATATGCATGGGAATAAGACTGCAGTCAATATTGGGATTCAGGTTTGATGAGGTAAGATGCGTCAAACCGGGTACAGTTCGACGAGAAAGGGACGCCAGGGCCTTTACCATACCAACCAGACCAGAGCTAGTCTCGGTATGTCCGACGCAGCTTTTTGCTGCACCGACGATTAATGGATGTTCCGTGGTGTGACTATTCTTGAACACCTCGTTGATTCCTTCCATCTCAATCAGGTCTCCAAGCGAAGTGCCTGCATATGTCAATGAGATCATAGACCGACATCTTTATTTTATACATACCTGTACCGTGTGCTTCAATAAAGCTGAGAATCTATCAGCCTTAAGCGAAATAAAGAATGAAAAAACACGCGCTCAATGTCTGATGGCTTCAGTGAAGCTTTTCTAAGGAGCGATTTTTGCAACAATGCCTGCGCTGAGGATGAGGGAGCCACCATCCCCTGGCTACGACCATTATGAAGCGTGTTTGTGGACTTGATGACCCCAAGGATGTTGTCATTGTCTCGCAAGGCGGCTTGGTGTGTTTTGAGGACTATGGCTACAACAGCTTCGGAAGGAACATATCTGGAGATAAGTAAGATTTCAAGAGGAGAAACCTCAATGTAATGAAAAACAGACCCATCAGCTTCGCCAGTGAACGTTGCACACCGAGATTTTGTAGACGTCATTTGTTGCGCTGAGAGAAAGCTAAAAAGACATCCGGGATCAGTTTGGGCAGCCTACGTTACACAGAGACTTTCACCCGAATGTCCCTGGCCTACGCTCTCGGTAAGAGACGAGACTTGTAATTACAGGAAGGGCATGTGGCGCACCAAGAATGTGTATTTACGCCGGCTACAATAGCAGATTCTCCACCAGAGTGCAGGTAAGTCACGGCTATAAGGAATCATTAAATATGAAATGAATAAAATTGCAGTGCATCACCTTGGTCTAACGCGACAAGGCTACCGCTGCAAGCAGTATCAACTGCTATAGAAGGCCCGTGAACGTCCAGAAGACTATTTCCATCGAGAATAAGAACAAGATTTTACCCGATCAGTGTATAAATACAACGCACTAGCTGATTCTGCCACATGCGGTACTGTTCGCGATGCCTGTGCCGTAATAACGAGTGTACGCTGGGAGCACAGTAAACCACAGCAAATGATGGACTCAAAAAGTAGCTACCTGCGTAGCCTTGGTCGAGAAAAAGTAACTGTTGATATCCTTCGTCCAATCCAGTCGCAACAAACACGCCCATATCAGTACCTTTGACACGCGACGGAGGTATATTGGCGTTTTCTAGAGCCTCAAACGCGGCCTCGAGAGTCAACCTGATAGACGGCGCTACAAATAATGCCTCCGCAGAGCTGATGCCGAAGAAGCTGTTATCATAACTGGCATAATCGACAAAACCAGCTTTATCGAACGTGATATCGCAAGGACGGATAGGCTTGTAGGTCGTGTAAAAGCCTTTATGGTCCCATCGGTCAGGCGGTATTGGAATAATGAGGTCTTCACGCTTCTCGACGAGGGCGTTCCAGAATGAATCAACGTTATTGATATCTCCGGGAAGGCGCATAGCCTGACCAACGACCACTACGTCGTCAACCGACCCCGGGAATGGAAGAATGTGAGAGCCATTGCTTTGGGGCTCGTTGACGAGTCCGAGCTTCGTATGAACGGCATGAATGAAAGAATCGAGATCAATGTAAGTGTGACAAGCGTTGAGAGGAAGATCAAGATGTAGGCGGCGGTTTACGGAATTTATGATCATCAGTGCCATGGCAGAATCCATCCCGAGCTAAACCATAAATAAATAGTGTTAATAGAAATGAAGGGCCGCACTTACCTCGGCGAAACCTGCATCAGCATGCGCAAGGAGGAAATCTTCAGATAGCCCTAACGCGATCGACACGGATTGGATCACAATGTCCTTCGAGGCGTCGGCAGTCCAAGATCCGGAGAAGTGAGAAGAGGTTCTTGCAGGAGAAGGCGCAGACGGTAATCCTTTGACAAGATCCCCGAATAGATTCTCCAGCTTCTTACGCCAGATGAGGTGTTTTCTGTTCAACGGGATCGATGAACCAACGCCAAGCATAATTATGCGACTCCACAGTATACGTAACGGAGGAGGCAACGATCTATTCACTGTAGCTGCAGTCTTGGTCACCTCTTCGTACGCTTCCTCTCTTGTTAACGTGGTGTCTGAGGTGAGCTCGACGATCAAACACACAAATTGTGATGCGCCACGAAGGAAATTGTTTCCAACGATGCATGAGCGGGCAATGACTGGGTTGTCGTCAAACATCTTCTCGTGAATCCTTGGGTCCATCGTTTCACCGGAGTCCAGCTGATGATGACGAAAGTATGATTAGCACGGTTCTTTAGGTGAGAAAAGTGGCCAAACCTGGATAAAGTCCTCTTTTCTGCCTTTCCAAATCAACCTATTGTTAGGTGTTCGGGCATATATGTCGCCCGTGTGAAAGGTAACACTGCCATCGACGTCTGCGGTGAATGCTGATGAATCGTGGTGCAAATACCCCTTAGCAATGGTCTTGCTAGTAATCCATAACTCGCCTAGCAGGAGCGTTAGCCGCTGTTACCACCACAGCATGATGTTTACCTATTCCTTTCTCCGTACTATCCTTGTCAGCGATATAAAGACTGGCATCCGAAATGAGACAGTCATCAACATCCCAACCATTTTCATCCTCGTCTCGAGGTGGCAATCCGTGGAACAGTGGACCTATAGAGTCCGATCCGGTGCTGAGTCTAACCATACGGAGGAAAGAGAAACACAAAAATACCTCCGAATTCCGTCATTCCGATTGCCAGAACCAAGGGCAATTCAAGCTGCTGCGACCATCCTAATACATCCGCATTCATCGACGCACCGCCAGCTGCTAGAACCTTGAAACTTCGGAGGGCATCCGTAATACGCGCTTGGCGAGCGACATGACCCTCCTTGGCCCAGCCGTCCCTGAGAACCTCAAAGAACCAAGGAACTCCAGTAAACACGTCGGCTTTCTCTTCCAATATTGCGTCCAAAAGGAGTTCGGCTAGAGTACGAGACGCCATCAGTCCGTGATGAGCCACTTGATATCCCGATGGTATCAATGCGAAGATGTAACATCCTGCCGTCAGGATGGTGCAGGCTCCAATGTCGTGACTTAGCCCTATAACATGGGACCACGGGGACCAGCCAAGGACGCGGAGACGGTCAAACGCGTGATGAGGAAAAGACTTCTTCAACCAGGAAATCTGGGCCCGACAACGAGCGAGTAGCGTAGCATGCGTTAGTGGTACACATTTAAGATTAGATGCATCCGATGCTGAAGAGGTGAAGACAAGAAGGCATGTCCCGGATGGGTTAGAGCGACAGGCAGAGATGAATTGGCTCTCGTGTGAAGTCTCCTGTGTACAAGTCGCCATAATGTTCTCTCCGGCATCGAAAACATGGAAAGGAATAGACATATCTAAATTGATTTCAAGGACAATCACCCTAAAATCAAATTCATTTCGTACCTTTGACCACGATTTGAGTGGTGATAGTATTCGAAGCGACTACCACAACGCTAGGATTCACGATACAAAGCATCGATTCCAGCATATGCTTTGGTGCATGGTGATCGATTGGCGCGACTATCCCTCCGATACGCCACACCGCGAGCAAGCAGGCAAAAAGATAGGGATGGTTTTCTCCGATGAACGCTACGGTTGGATGAAGTCCGTATTCCTCTTCGAAGCGTCGCCCGATGCTATGGGTTATGGAATCCAACTCTGCGTATGTCCATCTATCTTCTCCGCATTTCAGCGCGTCGCGGTGGGCATGTTCAGAGGAGCATATGTGAAGGAAGACATCGATAACTGTATCACCGGGGAGATGGGTCATGGAGAGAGAGAAGAGAGAGAATGACGCTGTGCTTGAATACTGTGAAATAAGCCTGAGAGTTTCAAAAAGGTATCCGTGCGACAACTTCGACGGAGATGAAATAGACCCTGTGAGAGGGTTTCCCCTGATTGCTTCAACCCCCTAATCTGAACCGGGCCCTTTCCCGCCGTCGCAATGCAAGTTTCATTAGATAATAATGGCCATATTATGTCGTCCAAGATGAGAAATCGAACTTGAGTTCGGTATATACGACTGAACAATATCGCTAACCGCCAATCATTCATAAAACGAACGCCACAGGTTTTTTCATCACGGGGATAATTACTCCGTGCATGCGTTAAGGCACAGCCAACATTAGGAACGGAACTTACCAGGACCCCCATAAAGAAGGGAAGCCGTATTGCCATCCGGACGAAATCTGAGAGGAAACAATGCTATATTGTTTTTTCTTCGAACAAAATGAACCAAGAAAAGCTCGTGTTTGCTGTCCGGACGTACAGTGACGTGTCGCTCATCCGCACACCCCCTAGGAGAGAGAGAAGGAGATATGGTAGGGACTGACTTCCATTCGGGAACATATCACTGATTTTCTCTTTTCGTCCAGAACTTTTTTTAGACCGAATTTTATGCTTCATCACTCTGTGAAGGTCGTTGTAGCAAGCTACGCCAAACAGGATCAGGTTTAACCAACGAACCACATGTAAGAATACTACATGGCTTTATGAGATGTGACCGGAGCATCATCGCGAGACACACACGGGTTCATAACATTTCTAGTTCGGTCTCACTAAGCAGTCTTCAGGTTCAGGTTCTTGATCAAGAATTTAAGTATCGACGCGTCGTTTGAGCCTGTAACGTTCATAAATAGTCCTAAAGCGTACTCCGCGTCTCCCGGATGATCATGAGACGTAGAGTAAATGGGAACAACACGACGTTGTTGGTGAGAGCAGGATCCGGGTTCCGGACCGCACCCACGATGGTATCGGCCATCACATATTTTAGGTCCCGCTCTTATTGTCCCCGATCAGGCTCCAGATTCTACATTTGGCAATCAACGACGTTTTTGCGACCTTTCTTCATACAGATCGTTGAGTCAAGTTGTTGATACTATGCGAAGAGACGAAAAATTTTGTTCTCAAAAGTACCTTTATTGAAAAGAAGATTGAAGGAGGAGGCAACTTTTCCTAAGGCTCTACGCCCTTGCACGATGACGAGAAAAATGTCAATATTAATAGAAGCCGACAAGGAAATCACGCCATCGAGCGGCATTTCTTCAGAGGATGAAACAAAGGTAAAAGTCAATGCAAAAAATGTGACTGCTGAACTGTTGATCTCCATCTGGTCATTGCAGTCAGCATCACTCCTTGATCATCACCAGTGTTCCAGACATCACAATAGGATAAGTAACAAGAGAACACGGATAATATAGAAACAATAACGACATAGATAGGTAAATGATAACGCGAAGGAGAGTAATTAAAAGATTTACAAGACAGTCAATATCTTGTGTGTCCCTCTTTTAGTCGTGATAAAGTGTTCATGCACTGGAGGTAGTATTGGTGCCGTTCCCGCCTGAAGGTGCCGCACCATCGACACCAATGGCAGTAGCATTGGAGTTGACGACACCGCCAGCTTCGGTAAGATAACCGCCAGGAGAGGACTCGTAGCTAGCCGTAAGGTCCACACCGACTATTCCCCAGCTGCGTAAAAACAATCAGTAACAGCAAAGACGGAAGACGATGATCGACACTCACAAGAGGAGCCCGCCCGAAAGGTCGTCGCCGAGGTACACGTACTCCAAGATCGGGTCGACACCGGTTCCGTTGTCGGGCGTGACACCCGCGATGAATACGCGGTCGTCCTCGTTTTCGGTGATAGTGATGGTGTTGTTGCTATAAGGAGAGGTGGCCTCCACAGCGGTGATGAGGTCTTGGTCGAAGAACACTTGACCTGTGGTGACCGTGTTAGTGGCCGTATCAAAGGCAAGGCTGCATTGTAATGCTTACCGATGTGTTGGTTACCATCTGACGAGAAAGTCCCATTATCGAAGAGGGTGCCATTTTCATGCACTATCATATGGAAGTGAGTGGCACGCCCTGAATAGTGTCCTTGGAAAGTCATTAGTCCGAGAAGGAGAGTGTTAGATAAAGAACCGACATACCTGGGAAAATGGTCTCAAACTGAGCGTACCCCTCGTCGTTCATTTGCTGGATACCACGTAGGAAGGTTGTGTTCTGCCAAGTAAATGTAAACGGAGACGAGAAAGTAAATAGCTTTGCTAACTCACCCAATTACTTTCATCGGTGTCATCGCCGTTGCCTTCAGCGACGATTCCAGCATAGACACCAGTCGCATTACAGTGCCATACATCGATATAGACGTCAGTCAAGGGTTCACAAGTCGAAACATCAATCAGCTCGATGTCCACGTATGCTGGCACCCCAGTCTGATTCTCTCTCATATCGGAACGGACGTATTCACCCTGAACATAATACGGGCCCTCTTCAAGCTCGGGAGTGAGTACACAAGATGCGTTCGAGGTGAAAGGGTCGGAGTCGGAGGTAAGTCCCGTCACATTTGACAGGTGGGTCGTGTTCACGACCTCTTCCACAGTAAGAGCCCGTTTATAGGGAGAACCTGAACAAGAGATTCAATTGAAACATGTCTGAGGTGACGCGATGAGAAGAATACTAACGTGTGGCAAGGCCTCGCTTCTGTCGGAGCTCCTCAGCAAGTACAGTGCGACGAGCAATAGACCTGTCGGTGTATCCACGTCGAGCAAGGTGGTCCTGGCAATCCGCAAGGGAACGGCGAGTAGCTGTCTCCAGCTGGGTCCGACGAGCGAGGTCGCCTTCCGTCGAAGGAGCTTCACCAGGATGCCCGACGACATTGTTGACGACCAGGAGGGCAACAGAGATGATAGAAACAAGGTAGAACATGTTCAGAAATCTGTAGAATGGAATTAAAATGAGACTGACGGAGAAATATTCATGGGATTTATAGCCTTACCGTCCGCAGCTCATACAGCAGTGGAGCAAAGGTTGTTGCCAACGAGAAAATATTTGCGACATCCCATTGGGCGGTCACCCTAGCCAATGCGCGTCGGGCCTTCGCATCACAGGCGGATTTCATACGTCGTCGCGACGCACTGTGCAATTCTGATGGAAGATGATCGCAAATTTCTTTTTGAATAGGCGCAGGAGCCAATGACGGCAAGGCTATTGCAGTGCTCTTCGGTACATGTGCATCTGGTCAAACCGGCATATCTTGGACTGAGGATTGAGGACTGATACTGAGTTAACAGCTGAAGACGAAGTACAGGAAGAAATACTCTTACACACTGGAAACAAGGACGGGATTGAATTTTTCAGACTGATCCCCTTGGACGGGTGCTCAAAGTGCAGAGAAGCAGTGCTCTTTTGGTTCTTCCGCTTCTCTGCATGCTATCGAAGATATAGTATGCGCAGCGTTGCGCAGAAACGCAGTTCACAGCCGACCTGTGAGTCATATATGTGAGAATATGATCTCAATAAACTTCGCCAGACTACAAACCGCGGGGAAGTAATCCTATTTTGTATAGCATTATCAGCGTGATATGTATAAGAACGGTACAGAGTACACACGAGAGGTCCGAGGTAGACGCCCGATTTTTCATTTGCGCACCAAGTTCTCAACAAAGTCTGTCTTTTTGTCCAGGAAAGCAATTGATATCAAGGGATGAACACCTCCCGTCATTATCAGGAAAACCGAGACAATGCGACCTCCATATCACAAACAAGCTTCATCTAGTACTTCCCCAAAGCGTAACCATGCATCCATGAACCGCTAAATTGAGCTGGCTTCTAGTCCGAATCACAACCTAAACAATCACTATCGTACCTAGGATTTCAGGGGTATCAGTGGGATAAGGCGGATTGATGATAACTGATAACACATCATCATTATGTGAGTTCGGATTGCAGTTGGCGGGAGGGGTAGTAGCAGGCCGACATTCGCTCTCTGACGCTGCGAGAAGAGCTCCACACAAGCAGCATGACTGCATTTCTTTAATCTCGCAGTCGTGAGGGAGCATATGGAACCATCTCGCCGCGGAAAGGTAGCGCTTGGTTCAAAGCATGATGGTTTTTGAACGGTGCGCACGGACCACAGCCGAGAACGGTATATGCGAATTTTCATTTCCCACGTAGACAACCCACGTTCTTGAGGGCGAGCTGAGACGACACGAAGGCCTGAGCATGTTCATTCAAGGATAGTAGAGAAGGACGAAATCATTGTCGGTCACAACCTAGCCGGACGATGACAACGATGAGAGGTCCCAACAACAATTACTCGCGCAAACGATACCCAGTTCAAAGACGGTTCCCATCGTTCGGCCTATTTTACAAAGAAAGCGATGTTACTCTTGCGACGACCAGGGTAAAGTCGAGTTCAGGAGCATTTATCGTCGCCATATGATGGTATTGTAGACTTTCGACCCTTGCACTTTTGAAGTGGCAGTATTACGGATGGACGCGACTGTTAGCAGGTGTCTGTCCACGGGTGGCTTTGGACACGAACGTGCTGTAGCAATGACAAAACCGTCAGTAAGGGAAACGCAAAATACAGCAGAAACGTACCCAAGATACGTTTTTCTACCACGTCATCATCCTTGTCTTCAGCAATTTCCTCCATGTGGCTGGAATATCTGGTTAATGGCGTATCGATGTTGTTGTAGGCGATGGCAACGAAAATCCCAAGCGGGACTAGAGCCTGGTGGGAAGGAAGACCAGAATGGAATTTTCAAATTCCTCCCAATGCCCACGTGATCACGACGCGTTGTCATTGAATTGCAAATTGTTTCAGTATCGACTCCGTGGTAGCTGTAGTCCTACGTTCGTGTGCTCCGCTGTGTATATGTCTTTGCGCCCAAACTGATTTTAATCCTATCTAGTTTGGCTATCGGCACATGCATGGCAAAGAAGAATTTTGCCTGGTCGGAACGGCCTGCCTGTCTTGAGCCACAACACACTATTCACCGTGTGGCGTACATTCTTCTAAAGGAATGCCCTATAATCTATAATCTATACGATGAGATGGAGAAAGGGCGAAAACAGTAAGCAACCAACCCACAGGGAATCCTTGATGGAATTCATGTATTATTGTCTATGAAATAGAATTACAAACTGCTCACAATGAGTCGAGAACATCGCTGATTGTTGTCGGACTTCTCAGAATTGACGCTTCGCCTCCCATGGTAGAACGTGGAAAGTCTCACGAAATCGCCAGATGTGTTATACAGACAGGGCCACGGGGGAGTGCTTCGATAGTATGAGAACACCTGGTGATTCATGTCCAATCATGCTGGAAAAAAATATGTAAGCAGCGCATTGGAACTGAAAGATGAATGCAGCAGACCTGAGATAAAATTCTCGTCGTAAGCTGAAGTGTTTCTTCCTTCGCTCGGAACATGCCTTTCAAGGCCTGCCACATAGGGATATCACCCAGGAGCATTTCACAAGAAAAGAAGCATATAGGCGATACGTGTATACGCAAATTGATCCCTTCTACCAAGATGTCCTTTGCACTTTCGTCATGAACTCCCCGCCAATGAGTATGGTGTCTAGTGATGTCAAAGATCTTGAATGTCAGCGCAGTGCAGCTGAATTGCGGGGCGAAATACCAGAAAGACAATCGCCTCGACTAAGTATGCTAGTTCCGGCCCATCGTTCAGACGTTCAGTTCTTCAGAGTGCCCTGAGTTTTTTGACTTATGTTCTCCAAGCTAAGTTTTTCCACTGTCATGCACGAACAACGGAATTTGTATTCAGCAGGCGACCTGCCTGAGGAGCCAAACTTTGAATAAAAACATAAACAAAATCATAGCATGTACGCACTTATACCGTTAACTTCGACATCGATCGTCTTACCTATTTCCCTTCCGGCCTTCACCATTAAAATTAGAACCACACTGTTGTCTGAAAGTTTAACACTGGGCCATGGTGGAAACGCATAGCATGGGTGAAATCACGAAGCTGCTGTTCCAGGGTGATAAAATCGCATCCTTGTTCGATAAATCGGCTGTAAAAAATTTGGAACTTATTTGGCCGGACTCAGATGAAGACTCTTATCCTTACTACGTTAAGGAAGAACACGGCAGCACACTCCCGTATCCACGCAGAGAAAATTGACAAGTATGTACCCACTTCGTTGACCCTGGGACATTGCAAAATTTGTGAGCTTATGTGTGTTTCATCTTTATACTCACTAAGAATTGGGTTTACTTAGTGTCCTGTATACCCATTTCAAATTTTATCTCGCTGGAAGAGCTCCGGTATCTAAGGATTCTCATTCAGCTGTCACTTGAGCCATTTCATAGCAGCGGTTGGAACAGCTTGGGATCTAAGGCTCGCAAACTGGAACGGATCAGGATCGACATTGCATGGGAAGAAAATTGGTCCAGAGCATGTCCCTGGGCCCAAGTGTTAGGAAATCTTGACCACAGCTTGTGGAAACGTCGTAAGTCCGGCAAGTGGCCTAAATTGGGAACGTTGATCTTGCAGACCGACCCCTTTCCATCGAATATCAATATTGTTGGAGATGCCTTTAAAAATCAGTTCGAAAAAAAACCGGCGCAGTTTAACGAAGTAACGTCACAATATATTTTCACCTTTTAAATAGTCAAATGTAGCTGGAAACTGAAAATTATAACGATTCGCTAAAAGATCATAATTAAACATCCATACACATTCAAGAAGGCTGTCGCATCCTAAAATGTTCCCTTGAATACTCACCGATAGTCGCTTCCTCGTTGAGTTTCAAAGGTGTCTATATCTAAGGAATTCTAACTCAGACACCCCTCTAACAGTGAATACGAAGCAAACAGTATCAACGACTGATTCAACCAAAGATTCAGCTACTCTCACAAATATCATCGCCATTGCCAAACGCGATGGCTCTGGCGTAGACACCACTCTCACTACAGTCCCAAAGGTCAAAATAGACGTCCGTTATGTGGTGCCAAGTGCGAGTAGCACTAGTTACTGAACGGGTGTTCAAGAGGCGCCGGTAATCCGGCCCGATACATAGGGACTTGCTTAATTTGGCTTCAAGCCGCCGGCATTTCTGCTTGATCCTTTACCACCATTATCTCGCTGTACAAAGCGATGCCGAAGTCAACAAGCCTTTCCTACGTTCGACAGCATTACGAATGCTTACAGATTCATTTTTTCCCGCCGTGTTACGTGACTTCTCTCAGCAACCTGGAGCCGTCGCTGGACATACTAGGTTGGCATACAACCTATTTCTTTCTGTCCCTGCTAATCGAGGTCTTGCTAGACCTAGGCAACAACTCTGGATACGCGACAACTCACCGAGGCCTGCCGCGGTTGTGATGTGTGGCACCTGTCAAATCGTTATCCTGTCGCTCTTCGCGTTTTCCTTGCCGATGCAAGCGGGATGAATAAAAGAACAATGGGCGAATGGGCGTGCGGGTGCTCTCACTGTTGAGGATATTGGAAGGAGGCCCGTCATAATTTTTCTGATGGCTACTATCGTTGACGATACACCGAAGCCGTGATTCTGACTGGCTAGTCGTCGGTCTTAAAATCGACACTGTACCCCGTGAGTATGCTGTACTCGCGCTCACCCTTGTAGTAACTTGAATAGAAGGCACGAGACAACGGCCTTCTATGCTCAGACAGAATGCCGGAAGGATTGTGATGTTACTGCTCGGCTCCGACAAACGTCGTTCCTTGGTCTGCATGGTTACACTTCGCGACCTCGATTTTGACTGTTGGTACTGAAGATGGAGGCGATACTGAACTTTGACGTGGTCTGTAGACCATGCGTGGTGATCTAGGTGCCTATATGCTATGTCGTCTTACGCTTCTTACTCAAATTTCTGTTCCTTTCCAGAATCCGGTTTCACTGATTATCAGGTGGTTGTCGCAACAGCGACTTAACCCTTTTCCCGAACCAAAAGCAGAAGCCCGTTTTCGTCAGCATAGCGGCGTCACCCACCACTGCATACTTTTTATCTCCAATAACGGTGAAGCTAACAATGATGAGGACCGCCGTAGTCTTCCGATTTGCTTCCAGTTCGAATCACTCCAGCCTCGCGCTACTCTTCTGCTCCCTGGGTTTGAAGTGGACCCTCCCTAACGTGAGTTCGATGCATCTCATATGGGACCAACGGTGAGCTTCATTGGTTTCATACTATTGTCTTCATCTGATATGGAATTATAGTCGCGTGCACATAGCCCTCTCGATGGCTAATGCTACAGCACGGTAGCGAGTGTCGATATTATCAGGACGATGTGTGTTAGACAATACTGTCTGACATCCTTCACTGATGAATAGGCTGCGTAGCCTTGCGTTTCGAAGGCTCGCCACCGACGCAACGCCTTCCTGCATACAGTCTTGCAGACGACGTTCACCGTCGAAGTTCTTACACCTGCCCTTAAGCGCCAATTACGATAATATTGAATTCTTTTTGGTTTTTCTGCAGCCACGCATACCCAGAGAATAACAATGTTTCTACTTCGATAAAATATTGCTCTACGTATCCCAGTCGGTACACAAGCTGACTATATGCGCATAATTCTTGTCAGTAGTACGTTCTCAAATTCCTACCATTGCTTTCTGACCCCATTCTTCACCTTTGTAGCCTTGGCTGCATGTATCGTGTCATAGCTGGCCTTCAAGACCGAATAGCTGGGCTTGTTCCTTCCTACGGTACCCTATGATCTTGATCGATAGCGGCGAGTCTAGAGGGAAAGCATGCAACCCTATGGACGAAAGTCACCATAAGTCTGTCTAGCACCTTTGTCATTACGATGCGCTATCCAACCGCGTTTTCTCTAGCTCTACGTTTGATGCCGAACATTGACGGGTAGGGCATACGATGTTATTCTAGCAGTACCAGATGTCAAACGTCTTCTTTTTCCGTGTGCAGCTGCTTTGTCACCTTTCATTTCACTTTCACGAAGCGGTAAAAAGTTCTATTATTTAAAAATACTTTACCAGACTTTCCACTCCAATCCGCTTCGCACAGCGCTACAATATGCGACGCGTCACGATGGCCCATCGCTTCAGCGGTATCTTCCCCCCCTTCCTCTATCCGGGACTCTTTCAGGTTCACCTTCGGAAACACCACTCTCTGGGAGGCGTGTCCTGCGGCCAGCCCTTCCCTCCACGGCCCACTCGACATGATGAAGTATCGCCCCTTCACGAATATTATAACTGGACAGCCTGCGGTCCGATAATAGCCACTCTCCCTGATAGTAAAAGTATTGACCAACAACCGGTATACCCTTGCAATCGTGCACCATCTCTGCTGCATCAGAGACTGAGGCGGAGTGAGGCACAGTCACTAGCACCTTTTCTCCGGTAAGGGTTATTACATAAATAGTCATCTTTTGAGGCGGTCCTAGTCGCGGTCCAGCCTTTGCTGGTGATGAAAGAGTAAGCACGCACGAGAGATGACCTTGATGTTATGTATTTCATGGCTAACATCTAACCACAAATCCGATGGAATATCGGCATAGCGGCCGGCACATATATCCAGCTCATTGGTCTGAACAACGATGGAATGTTCATTGATGGTTGGGAAATGATGGAGAAGAGTAGCAATCAAATCCTATGTGAGCCGTAGCGTATTAGTGCATATTAAACTATCGACAACTTTCCAGATGCTCGCCTGATAGCGAGTGACTTCCCGCCTACGAACCAACACTGTGATCGTGTCATCGGTGGCGATGATGTAGTCCTTGGATTGAGTAGCGCCCATTAGTGGTGGATGAGAGTAAAGAGAGGGAAGGTGTAAGAAGCAAGCCTCATGTGAAGCGCGTTACCCACTGCACCTAAATCTTATCTTGTGACGGAAACACCCAGATACAGATAGACGCCTATGGCCGTGGTGAGCTGAGACTCACTAAACAACCCCAACGTAACCATTCTTCGAGACAGGGTGGATTTAAGCAGCGCTTACCGCATAATGGATAGTCAACAATAGGCCTGTACCTAAATCACAGCAGGAACATATTCAGAAAGGATTTATAGGGATCAACACAAGGTAGTATACCCTATGATCTTGATGGATGATGACGAATCCGGTGCAGAAGCGCGTAACACTATGGACAAAAATTACTTCGAGTCTGTCTGTGTTTCAGATCGAATTTTATGCGGTTCTGCGTGTATGATAAGTTTTGACTTTTGAAAAGGGTCTTCCTTTGCCGGTAATGTTCATCTTCCATTGTCAAGGAAGAAAAGATCTCAACGTTTCATTATGCGATCGTTGCTACTGAGTATGGCTTATATCCAATCCCGCCGGTAAGGCGATAAAAGGGAACGCAAGCTTCCAATAGTAGCTACGTCTATGACAATGTGACGAGCTGGACTGGCTCGATTCGAATCTCTTTTCTATTTGCCGCCATTTAATATCCTGTGGTCTGGTCCGCAGAGTGAGGCCACAAATGTTATTGGTAGAGTGTCTTTCTCGCCATGAGAAGCATTGAAGACGCTTCATATGAGATACCAAAGCAACAAAAGGAAGCTTTCTTGGCTGCGAGATTCCTATTTGAGGGCCCACAACTATTATACGGTGTTTCCTCAAAAGAGGTACCGGTGTCGGGAATGCTTATCCTGCATTTTATTTCACTTTCCCGGAAGATTCTTGGATCTCAATAAATTGACAGCTCGACTACGCTATGGCCGCACTTACTGCCGGCTATCTGAATCAAATCGAGTCTGCTGTTTTCGGGCCAAGCCGTCCTCTCCTTACCGGAACAACAACATCCATATGACGTGTAGTTCTTAGTGCATACGTCTCCACTGAAAAAGAAATGCTGCGACACACCGTACATTCGAAAAGATCATTCGTTCCTTCCAGAATTGTGTAACCGTCAAGGGCTTTGTGGGAGAAATTGAGCCTCGTACCTTACGTCAAGTAACCTCTGTAAGTAGACAGACTCGAAATGAAACTTTCACCGCTTATCTTACATAGAAAAATAATGCGTGGGGCCTGCAATATTTCCGGGCTGCTATTCATAACTTCATCGGAGCGTCAAAACCCAGGAAAGTAGAAAGTATCGACGATAAAAGAATGTGTTCGAGTGCTACGTTTTCCGCTGTCTTGAAGCTATTCCCGAGTCTGCGATGGTGGCCGTTGGAAAGAATCATTTTCATGCCGTCTTCAGCTCGGTAACGCTTGAGACTATCGTTGAGAAGTGACCAATTAATAACCGTAAGAAATCGAGACAAGCTTTACACTATGTATACTATGTCTCAGGACTAAACTTCAAATACGTCATTCAGAAAGAGACGGCTTCCAGGGAAACAGAAAGAAGCGAGAAATTGATTGTTCAAGGAAAAGTAATATTCTCCTCCCTCTCGACTCAGGATAACGCGAGCGGACCATGGACAGTATTGGAGAACAAGGCTTGTAGAGACACTAAAAAAGTGACCAGTCATTAATATCATACTGGCAACGCCACGTTCCGATGAGAGTGGTTCATGCGGACTTGTCGAGATCCTCTGGGGAAAAGTGGCACAGCCTACCAATCTTCACATAACAGTCGTCGGGCAAAGGCTCAGGGGCACGGATTAACCCAGGTGGTGGGGCAATTTGGTGTAGACACCGTGGTACAAGGATGGCTTGGCGGCTAAGTGCAGCCAGCGCCGCCTCGTCTTCGCCGCGAGACCGTCTAGTGGTGCTTTGGAAGTAAAAGAAGTCTTCCCCATCGGTCCAGAGGATTTCTAGTAGACGGAAGGGAGATTCAGCTTCAGGGTCCATCATTGCAATATCATGGACGAGGCGTAGCTCACGAGTGGTGGGTTCAACAGTGGTCATGAGGTTCGGAGGTCTGGATTGGCTGAATAGAAAAAAGTCCGGAGTGCTTGAGGCGTGCAGGGCGAGCGCCCAACTTGCTGAATGAAGGACGTGTGGAATATCAAGCGTGGATGGGTCCACTGACCCGGATTTCGTCGGAGCATTTGAAGAATTTCAAGTCAACTCCTGGCACCGCGGAACACACTGGACACAAATTTGTCCTGGCGACCTATCGTCTGATTCGGGGAATTCTCTGAATCCCGTAATGTGTTTTCAATTTCACATAGCTTGTCTCGACTTCGAAATCCTTCTACTTTCCAGCGTTAGATATTCTACTCCCGTACTAATGTAGGTACACCCTGGCAGGGTGAGATTCAAGGTGGAACATGCAGCTGCATACACGGTGGCATGTATATCAGAACCAGGTCTGTATCAATACATTTTTGGTATCCTCGAGCAAATTATCGTCATCGTAGTACCCCACGTTCCCTCGGATGACTGGAAACTTGAGCTCGAGTCCTGATAATACAGATACGATAAGAGTAAGGATCACCGTGGCACCCGAGTCTGTCAAGTCCTCCCAACCCATCAAGTACTCACGGACGGTCAAGATCGCTTTCCGGTCCGGAGATCCTTCGGATCGGGCCGAGGTATCTTCACCTCTTACCGCCATCAATCCCGACGCGTGAAGGTTGAACGTTGAAGTCTCTTTAGTATTACTAGAAATCGTGGATCTCACTGTTGAATCGTGGAAAAGTGACGACTATCCCTCGACATTTTCTAGATCGTGAGTACTGCTGCTATATTCTAAATTTTTAGGTGAATGTCTTGCGTATACTGCACTTGGTGCGCATATGTTCGCTCAAATCCCCGCTTACCGCGCATAGGTGGCTATCACTGGTTTGAATAATATTTTTATGGAGCAGTATGGCTTTCGAAGTTGAAAGTTGTGGTATATGTCATAGAAGGTAAGTACTACGACCTCTTTCGTCCCCATTCTAGTGTCAGCGCCCGACGTCGCCTCTCGCATGTTGTATGTATCATATCATTCATGTGATATCTGTCATCGACCAATTCATTCTGCTGTAGGTCAATATGACAGTATCCCGGCGTATATTACCTTTTGGCGTTAAGTCGCTTCTTTACAGATTACAGTTGGCGGCCGCTAGATTGGACACTGCGTTTACTGCGGTAATGAGACTAGAGCCGTCGTTACTTCCTGTTATCAGTGACAACAGGTACGCCCTATATTCTCGTCGAAATTCGTAGGTCATACGCCAAAATGATTCTATTTATTGGAACTCATTTTCATCTTAGGTGGCAACGACGCTTCTCCTTGGATTATAGAATATTCGCGTGAATCAGTACTCTGTTGCATAGTTTTGCGCAGCTGTTCAGCTCAGATAGGAATGGTCCTTTCATTAATCAAAGTTTCTCTGAGCCGACGTCGGGAGTAATTCACGCCATTCCGCTGATTTATGAATTTCCTCCGCAGTGCTGCCAAGTTTTTCTTTCGTCAAACAGTAGTACTAACTATCGACCTTCGCCGCCTATACATTGCTTACGGTTCGCGCTCAGATTGACGCCGACGATGACTCCGCTATTGGTTCTATGTAAAACAAATTTACAGTCGGGCGGTACTGGTATGTAATGTAACTTTGTGCAAAGTTCGTCTGAACACAAGATCACAGGCATGGTAGAAAATGTTCCTTTACCTGGAGGAATAAGAAAATTCCCATGTGCACACTGAAATCTGCGTCATGAGGAGCGTAGCCCTCTCTCTCACGGAGACGAGCCCTATGTCTCAGAGGCATAACAGCAGATCTGTATGCATCCAGGAATGACCTCGTGACTCTCGGCGATATTACCCAGGTTAACTGTGCTTCACTTTGGCACGCTTAAATGAGAAAGCTTGGCAGTATCGGCGAAATATTGGACCAAACGTACCGTGCCAATGTACTGCGGATGTTGCTGCGGGAATTGATCCACTGACTGCATGGGGATCATAGGGAGGCATGTTTCCAGTCACTAAACGTGATGTCTAGCGAAAAAAAAATGCTTCGCCATACTTACTTTCTAGAAGGCGACATGTAGATCGCTAAATCCCTGAATTTTTATTGATCTAAACGCTTTAACGCATACATAGACCGTCATGGACCATACATCAAGCGTCTATCCGACGCTAGTCTGGTACATGATTCGTGGGACTCTAGTGAATTGAAGTAAAAATTTAAACAGAACAAACCTCCTTTTATTTGCATTTGGAAAACTGTCAACAGGGTCGGTGTTCAAACGTCTTTCCACAAGATCGACAGTAGACCGCTCCCCTGCGCATCCGGTAAAAAGGGAGAAGCATCTTCAAGTATATGACAAGAAAAGTATTTGTCAGCATTGGGAAATCATATAATGCAAATTCAGTGTAGAATTTTGTTCGATGTGAAGTAACGGCAGTAGTAACGATACAATTCCCCGCTTGCAAGTAAGTAAGCATATTCAGAATTCCTTCTACGTTTCATCCTCATCTCATCAACTCAGCACCAGCTTTCCATCAGCTTTGGTCGTACCAACTCGACTATGCCCACATGTCCCGAGGAGACATTGCAATATCACCGTCACCATTGGTTTCTGCGCATGTTGAAAGGGTTTTCTCCGAATACCTTCTATCAGATTTGCACAGCGCATCACGACACTCTACATCATCCGCACCCAAGCCAGAGCCCTCAGCCTATGTCGAGGACACTCAGCCAATAGCACGACGAGAAATTGACAACATGCCTTTCTAACAATGATTTGCGCTGCGGACTTTTGTGCTATATAGCCTGAGATTTTTTGTCGTCAAAGTCTCATCTTCAACATGCTCTATCTTACTTCTCTCGTTTCCGTGGCTCTCCTTGTCGCGAATATTGTCGTCGGGCATCCTGGCGAAGCTCCTCCGACTTCAGTCGAGTTTTCTCGTCGCGCTGAGCTCGAGACTGCGACCCGCCGTTCGCTTGCAGATTGTCAGAGCCACCTTGCTCGACGCGGATACGCAGACAGGTCAATTGCTCGTCGTACAGCACTTGCTGAAGAGCTCCGAAAGAAGCGCGGGCTTGCCACTCGTTAGTACAGCCTTCCTTCGCGCGCCGTACGTACTAATTCAATCTCTTCACCAGGTTCCCCTTATAAACGTGCTCTTACTGTGGACGAGGTAGTAAACACGAGTCACCTGTCGAACGTGACAGGGCTCACCTCTGACTCGGACCCCTTCACGTCTAACTCTTCGTGTGTGCTCACTCCCGAGCTCGAGCAGGGGCCGTACTATATTCAGGGTGAATACGTCCGCTCCGACATGAGTGAGGACCAGACCGGCGTACCCGCGTACGTAGACATCGAGTTAATCGATGTCTCGACCTGCGAGCCTTTGACCGGCGTTTATCTCGACGTCTGGCATTGTAACGCGACTGGTGTCTACGCCGGAATCGTTGCGGAAGGCAATGGTGATTCCAGCGTCGAGAGTAACTGGGTCAGTTAGACAACTGGCACAATTTATCCTCTCTTCTGATCTTTTTTGCGTAGAACACGACTTTCCTACGTGGTATTCAGCAAATGAATGACGAAGGGTACGCCCAGTTCGAGACCATATTCCCAGGTATGCCGGTTCTCTACCCATTGTTGTACTTCATGGACTGATGACCGTCAAGGACATTACTCCGGACGAACAACCCACTTCCATATGATAGTCCATGAGGACGGGACCGTATACGACAACGGTACCTTCAAATCGGACGGCAACCAACACATCGGTAAGCTTGGCGATTTACCCTCACTAGATTCGGTCACTAAACCCACTGTAGGTCAAGTGTTCTTCGACCAAGACCTCATTACCGCTGTCGAAGCCACCACTCCTTACAGCACCAACAGCATTTCCATCACTCAGAACGAAGATGACCGCGTATTCGTGGCGGGTGTTGTGCCCGACAGTGGGACCGGAGTCGACCCTGTTTTGGAGTACGTCTACCTCGGTGACGACCTCTCCGGCGGCCTCCTTCTGTGAGTATCTCTCACTATCCTCCATCATTGCAGTTACTGATGCTTGACGCGCAGCTGGGGTACAGTTGGTGTAGACCTCACTGCTAGCTACGAGTCTTCTCCTGGAGGTTACCTTACCGAAGCGGGAGGTATCGTTAACTCCAATGCTACTGCCATCGGTGTCAATGGAGGAGCGCCTACTGATGGAAATGGCACTGACGTTGGTTTTGATGGAGGGAATAGCACCACCACGACCGACAGTGGGAATAGTACGAGCACTGACAGCAGCTCCACCGTCCAACTGCTCTGCACTTGTTCCTCGGTCTAATTAGGCTTATTCAGTATAAGAGCAGACAAAAAATACTTAGTTAATTACTTTAGTTTTGATAGTCCAAATGGAAATAAACGTCCATCTCTGACGACGTTGCTTCTGGTTTAGAGCGAGTGACATGCGCATTCAAAACTTCATCAATATCGTGGCGGAAAACTGCTGCTGTCGCTGGCAATATTTACTCGAGACACTTCTCCAATGATGACATAAATGCAGCGTTTCATACAAAGTCCGAGAAGCTTGCGCGGAACAAAAAGATGAAAGAAGCAAGATTGCATTTCGGTGCCATAAACCAAGAATCAAGAACAGATTTGCCCGTACAACCGGTATCAACCGCTCACTACCGGCAGTGGTGTCGCCGCCCCTCGTGACAAATGAGTGAAGATGATTAAAGGCATTCGGTGTCCAAGACTCTAGCGGAACCTTGACCTTACGTGCAACTTAGATAGTACCCCATCCGCAGAACAGAAGCGACGCATCGGCTTGAGTACTGAGCGTCAACATTTGAACAACTGATGGAGAGTAAATAGGAGTGCTGCGCGATGGGTCGCCGGAGAGATGGGAATCAGACAAAAACATATACTGGTTTCAGCATGTTGTAACAATGTGCGCTCGCTGAAGCGGGGCTCCTCCACGGGTCGCGGGAAGAGGATCTCACGCCTAGATTTATTACGTAGACACAAGGGAATGATGCGACCGGGCCGATTATTTATGGAATGAAATCATCTCGGCCCTCTTCCATCCTAGAACAAGCGTTACACAAACAAGTGCTCGAAGCCCTCGAACGTCTGTGGCCAGGCAAAGAAGAAAGCAAGAACAGAAGCTGGGCGCCAACAAGACAAAAGGAGGAAGATCTTTCGGGAGATTCGCGGTGGTACTATTGTTAGTCGACAATCGCCGGGAGTGAACGTTATTCGAAGTAATGGCTGTCGAGTGTAAAATGTTTCAACATTTCCTGGAGGCGTAGTCTGTAGTATGCAAAGCGGGCTATCGGGCTCCAGCTAGAAGTTATGAGACGTAGCGCCGGTAGTGCTCTTTACGAGCAGCATTATGGACTTGAAACGAAATTGCTGCTGTTGCGGATGATTTGGCCTTACGGTACTCAAAAACATAGCAGTCGATGCTAAATCATCCTGGCTGAGGGGACTTAAATTAGCGGTGACTGGACGTGGCATTGATGCACGTACTAGTTCGCTTTGTCCGTCTCAGTGTCCGTTTCATCTCTCATCTATCATCTAGTACAGCTAAAATCACTAAAACGTCGCCCGTTCAAGAGCTACGTGACCTAGAGCGGAGAAAATTAACCCACCAGTTCCCTAGACTTGGGTACTAAGCGAAAAGGCGTACCTGGGCCACTTATAGCTTCTGACATCCTGTGGGAGCGTTGGCACGGTCCGGTCCCTCCGCGATCACGTGCACTATTCCCGTACGTTTCCGTGTATCCATAGCTATATCTGCGACTATCACTACCGCTTCCTCATTCCCTCTCTCGGACCTAGCGATACAGTTCCACCTGCAGATCCATCGGGCAGTGATTACTCGGTCGAAGTTCTGTAGGAAGAAACCATAAGAAAAAGTTCCGTGATAGTCTAAATGCGATAAGGAGACGTACCACTGCTATTGTAGCAACGAGTCTTCCACGGTGAATGTGAAGGAAGCAATTCTGCTGACCTTGTATTTACCCTCAACATCGAGTCTTGCTGCCATGTATATGCTGGACATCACAAGAGAAAAAGCTGCAGGATCGATGCCAGAGCAGCTGTCATTGACATAATACCATCCGTTTTTAGCATCAACACGCTAGCGAGAGAATTATTGCCAGTCAATGTTCTTGCAGTAGTTCAACTTTTTTGATATGAAGGACCGATATATGTAGCACCCTGTGTCGCGCACCGCCGCTGCGCCGCTATCACTTTGGTGAGGTTTGTTGGATGTAGTATCAGTACAAGACATACATGGACTACGTATTTGATTTTTCTTTCCTTTTTTGTATACAATGCACAGCCTCACATCTCAGCCT
This sequence comes from Armillaria fumosa, assembly GCA_030407015.1. Lineage (NCBI taxonomy): Eukaryota > Fungi > Basidiomycota > Agaricomycetes > Agaricales > Physalacriaceae > Armillaria > Armillaria fumosa. The sequence goes on along the minus strand of JAUDYM010000008.1, from coordinate 2,406,716 downwards.
TTTACCAACCGCTGAGATGTGAGTACCTCTATGTATATTCATCCTAGCATTATACTTACCATACTATAGTAACAATATGTTGTTCTATTCAGGTACCTAATACAGCCTTTTACCAACCACTGAGATTAACAATACATTGTTCTATTCAGTGTTGCTCTCTTTTTTCTCTCGAGCCTCCCTTTCTGTTACCACGTCCGAGCGCCTACCTCGTTAACTCCAAGAGGTTATGGGCCCCGCTACCATGTCAATGACAACTGCCATAAAACCAGTCAGCACAACAAAGCTCAAGGATGATGGATTGAACTGGGTAGTGTTTGAAGAAAAAATCACCAACAAGTTTCTTGACAAGGGTCTCAGCTGACACCTATGAGGAACTGCTCATGCACCCACTCACCCAGTTGAGCACAAAGGGAATTTCTACCAGTCTACTGACACTGGATTTTCACACCTGCTCTCGGATGATGACCTGGAGAAGCTAGAGGATAAGCTTGAGGAGTATGAGCAAAAGGAGGCAAAGATGCGCTGCATCATTTACGAATCCATCTCTGACTCTACCTTCAATGATATCAAGGGCGAAGCAACAGCTGCTCTTGTCTGGAAAAAGCTCATTGCCATCATGACTGGCAAGGGTGATCTTGTATGTGAACACCTCCTTACCCAGCTCAGTAACATGTCCTGCCCTGATGAAGCTAACATGTGGGAGCACCTTGGTGAGATGAAAATCCTCTGTGAACGTATTGAGGGCATGGGCTTGAAAATTGAAGATAATCAGTATACCTCGATGATCCAAAAATCACTCCCACCTTCCTATGACCACATCCACCACACCCTCTCTGCTACCAGCAAATTCGCAAAGATACCCCTCACATCGGACATCCTTATTGCAGCACTGCAGGAGGAATGGGATGAAGAGGTGGCGTCAAAGGCCACAGCAGAAAATGTGGCAATGTCTGCACAATGACAGAACAGAGGAAGAGGTCAGAGCAGCCAGGGTTCAAGGGGGAAGCCAAAGAAAAAACCAGATAGGTCCCACCTTAAATGCATGAACCCGGCATGCAGCAAAACAGGCCATCTTATTGGGGATTTCTGGTGTGAAGGTGGTGGAAAAGCAGGCCAAGGTCCAGCTTCAAAAAAGAACATGGCTAAGGGAAAGGGGAAGGCGAAGGAATCAGCATCAGCAGCTATTGATGAAAGCGATGATGAGCACATCATTGCAGTCATAGCTGATGACAACAATGACTCAAATGTGGCCTTAATATGCACATCAGACTACAAGGCCGAGGGCAATGCTCACATAGCAATGGGAGAAGAAGTTACAGCAATCACTGATTGCGGAGCTTCAAAAACATACTCACCCGAACATTGGAGATTCAAAAATTATGCCAACATTGACCCGAAGCCCATCAAGGCTGCGAATGGTGAAGTCTTCTATGCAGTAGGAAAAGGGGACCTCCAGTTACCATTACCTATGGGTAAAGACAAAAAGCCCACCATTGCAAGATTTCAAAATGCATACCATGCACCGAAAATGGCATACACCCTTATATCCCTATCACACGTCAGCTGCGCTGGATTCCCCATCCATATCAAACCATCTGATTGAACCATGTACATCTGTACACCACGTCCCAATGCTAGGGTTATAGCCAAGATCCCCGAAACTGGAGGTTTATACATCATATCAACCCCAGGTACACACCAGACCACGGGAGCAAAACCAGACATTGCTATGGCAGCAGGTAAGCTCAAAGTGAACATCACTGAGCTACACAATATCTGTGCTCACCGAAGCCATGCCACTCTCTGTCACATGTATGTCGATGGCCACATTGAGGGGATTGAGCTTGACCTGGATTCGAAACCAGAATTCTGCGAGACCTGTGTGAAGGCCAAAGCAAAACACAAACCATTCCCCAAACGAGGCCAATACAAGTATGTTGAGAATGCTGGTGACAAGGTTGTTGCAGACTTAATGGGTCCGATGTCTGTTGTATCACTTGGGGGAGCACGCTATGCCTGCACATACCATGATCTACACACCCATGAATGAAAATCCGAGTATCTATCAAAAAAATTGGGTACCTTTGGGTCATACAAGCACTATGAGATCTGGATCAAGGTCCAGTATGGTGTTGAGGTCATAAAGATCCTGGGTACAGATCGAGGGGGAGAATTCCTAAGCGATGAGTTCACCCAGCACCTCAAGGCAAAAGGGACAGAGTGGCAGCTTACCATACATGACTCCCCACAGTCAAATGGCATTGCCAAACGCTCCAACGGATATCTGATGGACACGACAAGAGCATTCCTAATCAGTTCAGGATTACCAAAATATCTATGGACTGAAGCTCACCAGCATGCTGAATGGGTCTACAACCGCACCCCTATGAAAGCAATACCATCAGGGAAAACCCCATTTGAAATGGCAACTGGCAGGAAGCCGAACATCTCTGGCCTTTGTCCATGGGGATGCCGCTGCTGGGTCCGAGTCAAAGCACCAGAAAAGCTTGGGGAACATGCTGTTGAGGCTCGCTTCATTGGAATTGATACTGAAGCTAAAGGATGGAGGATCTACTGGCCTGGAAAGCAAAGGGTCAGCATTGAACATGATGTTTACTTCAATAAAGAGGACCTGACTCCAGAACCATTTGTCGTCAAGGGGGAGGATGAAGATATCGACTCTCCTCAGGTCCCAAAGCCACCTACAGCCATCCAGCCCACCGAAAATCAACCAGACGAACCACAAAATCCCACAGAAACTCACCCAGAATGTCTGGAATAGCAGTAACCATGTCTGATGATGAATCAGATGATGACGACGATGAAGAGCTGTTGAGCTCCTCACTGATAGACTATGCCATGATAGCAGACATTGAACCAGTGACCATGAAAGAGGCACTGAGTGGTCCTGATGAGGGAGAATGGCGTGAGTTGATGCTCGCAGAAGTCAGGCAGTGTGAAAAGAAGAAAGCATGGAAGGTGATGAAACGAGAAGATGTTCCCATGAATGTTATGAATTATTCACTTTTTTCCTTATCTTATCTTATCTCACCATACTTTCCCATCACGAGATCAGTACACTTGTGCAATCCTCTCGCAACCTGCTACCCCACCTTTTGATCCCATCTTCCTCATCTTTTCATACTATTATTAGACCCGACATTTAGTATATAAGGACGATGAAGTCCACCATGTAACCTCAGCTTCAAGCTATAGTTTATATAACTCTACTTGCCGACTCACTCGCTGAAAGGCTATCTAATTGTACCTCCACCATATTCTGGACTCCTACAAGGATCTCTAAGGTGACTGCCCGAATGCGAGACAGCCTTAGACCTACCTTTGTCCCCTGAATATTGGTCCGGGTCTAACAGTTAGCTTGAAGCTTCCCTACCTTTACCTCCCCATCGCTAGCCAAAGGAGGATAAATGCTCATTGTCACCGACACTTCCCCTAGAACAACCATCATAGTATCTGTAGTGCTAGGAACCGTAGTCCTCGCACTAGCAGCCATAGCCTTTATTCGCCCACAAAATCTGCAACAAAGGCAACCAATCAGGACCTATCACCCAAACCTCCCCCGATACTATGTCGGACCCTCCTGACCAGCCACCCCCAAAGAAGAGATTCATGCAGACCTTGAAAGACAAGGTCCTAACGAAATCCACTGACGATGCAGCATCTGTGAAGACAGTGAAGACCCGGTCATCCCGTCGATCCTATCGGGATCCCAAACCACCAGAACTGAGTCCTCTGATACTACCGTTAGAACCCCTCCAGCAATATCCCATAATGACCTCGCCAACATCTCCTACGAAGATGTCATCGAGGCCTACGCAATGGGAAGCGACCTCGCAGGAGATGATGGAAATTCATCGGAGCCTAGCCCCACTGGGACAGGTCCCCACCCTGCCGAGCCACCCAGAATCGTATCGCCCAGACCCATTCTCCCGATACGACCCCCTGCGGCTCTCCTCGCCGAGACAAGAAGAGACCGTGTTCGAGGAAGAAGAATTTATCCCAACCTCCCCTCCCAGGAGGTCATCACCATACGAACGGAAGAGTCCTCATCCCAAGCACCAGGCCCAGAAGATGAGGAGGGAGAAGAGCAAAGGAGACACCGACACGAGCTTGTGGATGCATACTACAGCACAGCAAATTGTGTTAGACTGGCAGGAGAAACGCGCACAAGATACTGGGACCGCCTCCGTAGAGCCGCGTGGGCCCAGCAGGATGCCATCGCAACACAGCTCCAAATCGACTACCAGCAGCGGGAACGAGACCGCTACCAGTGGAGGTTCGCAGAGAGCCCCCTCAATCTTGAGGGACCCGAGATGGAGTGGACAGTCCTCTCTGACCAGGACAGACTCGCCCTGGGACCGTGGATCACCCTCACATGGGAGGTCCGATTATGAGACTTCGTCGCAAGGGGGGGATTACCAATCAGTACGGACAATTACGTCCTTGGAACAAGCCCCAACTATAGAATGGTGGGAGGAACAAGGCGACCACTCACTCCACAAACCGTGGGAAGAAGAATCCACAAAGCCTATCAAAGAGAGCTACAGGGCCCCATCCCCCATCCCTATGAGGGCCCGCTGCTCCATTCCAGAACCGACGCCGAGCAGAGGGAGATCGAAGGGACCCTGGATCGGGCATTCCAGAATCTCGCCGCCAACAGAGAGGTGGCCGAAAGAGTACGACAGCTGGCCGAGGAAACCAGCAGAGACCATGCCCTGGCCAACCAGACCCAGATCTACCATGAGTGCTTCCGACAGGTGGCCGAGCGGAGGGCCAGAAGAGTACCCATGCCCACTCCCCGACGCTCCCCCTCCCTGGAGGTGGGACCCAGTTTTCCAACACCCCTGCGTCCCAGAACCCTTTCCACTCCGAAGGCAGGACCGAGCCCCCAGACCTGGCACAAGTAGAATGTTCGCCGGAGCTGGGGGAGCAGAGGCCGGACCCTCCGGAAAGAAACCAGAGCCAGTAAAGCTGAGCTCCACCGAACTGCGAGCCAAGCATGAGAAGGAGCCAGCAAAGGCTAAGGAGCTCCAGGAGCAGAAGGAAGGCATGGATCAAGAGCTCGAAGAGCATTACAGGAAGTACCTGAACACCTGCCCAGCATGACCACACGGAGGGCCAGGAGGAGATCCGGATGACGACCCTTATGACAATCCAGATCGATGGTCGATTCCGAGACCCCCGCCGGACAGAATGCCCCCGGGGCCCCCACCCCCGTGGCCATCAGGAAACGCCACGGACAACGCCCCCTTCCTAGGGATAAAACCCTCCCTAATCAAGGAACCGGTTCCCTTCGACGGGACGCATTCAGAACTCAAGAGGTTCATATATCAATGCACCAGTTACTTCGAAACATATCAGATGTACTACCACTATGAATCCCAGCAGGTAGCCTATGCCACCTCCGCCCTGATCGGGCTGGCCCTAGAATGGTGGGTCAACCTCGTTGATGAGTACTTTAGCAGCAACCTCGGAAGGTTCCAATACCCTTCCTGGGACAGGTTTGCGGAGTTACTCGCCCAATGCTTCACGGACCCAGCCATCGAAGACGTCCATGAGAAAAAGATGATGGACCTTCGAATGGAAGGAATGACCGCCTATCAATACTTCCAGAAACTGGAAACGGAGGCCCAGATGGCCAATCGAAGACGCGACAAAAGCACCCGAGGACCCCTCGTCACTGCAGTCCGCAGGGGGATCCCGTATAGCTATGCACGTGCGATTGCTGACACCGGCTTTAACATTCCAGAAACGTATCCCCAGTGGAAGCAGAGGGTCACCACGATGTACGAAGAGCGGCAGAAATGCACGCTCTTCGACCAAACGCATGGCAGCGATAGGAAAGAAGGAAAGAAGACCGACAATTAGCCAAAACTGCAAGGAACTGGAGGCAGCACATCGACCCCTGAGAAGAAAACAGGAACCGGAACGACTTACGGAGGGAGTGGACAACCGATGGACATAGACCGACTCAAACGAGAAGGTCGGTGCTTCAACTGCGGTGAGAAGGGACATCTATCAAAAGACTGTAAGAAGGAGAAAAAGAAAAGGCCCCGTGAAGCCTGTACTGGACGATTTACCAGAGAGGAGCTGAGGGCCATGATTGAAATAGCCGAAGAAGGAGAAGGGAACAAGAAGGAAGGGGTCGCCAAGACCTCGAAAGTCGAGGAAGTAAAAGACGAGGCCGACAAGTAAGCAATTCTGCTTGCTCGGCCCAGGACTTTCAGATAGGGAATTTGAAGTCGGAACCTGCGGCGCGGTCTTCCACTTCTTGTAACAATTTGTCATGTATTCATATCATGCATTCAAATATACCCGATTTGACTACTTCCCAATCTGAACCTGAATTGCCTTTGAAAAACGATAAAAACCCCTTCGACGACAACCAAACCCCATCCCTCCTCCGATCACTAACATCTTTTCCTCCAGTCACCCCCTCCCCCCTTGCCTCAGAAGAAATTCCTGGACCTCCCACCTTCCGGATGGGTAAGTGCTATGGGCTGTGGGTGCCATCAACCCTTGGGAGTAGCGGGGAAAATGGCATGCCCGACCAAGCGCGTACGCTCCCCCAGGACACTCACCCCCCAAGACAAGTCATGCGAGACCCAACCCCGGACACACCGAGCCCCGCCAAGGCAAGCAGTGATGTTTGCCCCCCAGCCAAGGCATACACCTCGCCTGGGGAAGCGACATCCCGACAACTCTCGGGATCAGCGGAACGAGGAACCGAAAGTGTCGGAAGAGCGGCACCCTCCAGTACGCCCACAATGGAATCAAGCAGCATCGGATGCATGGTGCCACCATGGGTCACACTGGAAGAAGTACCTGACGAAGAAGATGACGCTTCCTACCAATGCTATTTAAAGGCTCAAAAGAAGCGAGATGAAGAAGCGCGAGCAGAGAGGCAGTCCATACCTTCCCCAGTAAGTGTCTCCCACCCCCCGAACTTTACCTGGTTCCCACCATTTGGTGCTGACTGGACCCTTCAGGCGGTTAGGGAGGCGCGAACTGATGCGGAAGCATTATCCTCCCTATACATTTGGGTGCATAAGGATAAACAGTCTGAAATAAACATCGACCTTCTCCAACTCCTTCGAGAAGACCCCCCCTCTTCCGCCCTTGACCGAATGTACGAATTAAAGGCCCCCATTCGATATCAGAGACGTGTAAGGACTTCGGGCATTCGAGAACTATTTCTCGAAGCCCAAATCAAGACTCTCACCAACCGAGAGACGCTCAAAGTCCAGGCACTAGTGGACAGCAGCTGTACCGGCAGCATGATAAGTGAGGACTACGTTAGGAAGAACAACCTAACTACCTGAAAAGCCGCCAGCCCTATCTCGGTATACAATGCCGATGGCACACAAAATAGGGCGGGAAGTATCACAGATTTCGTAGAACTTCGACTCAACATCGGAGGACATAGCGAACGAATCAACCTAGGAGTAACCAACCTAGGAAAGGGAGACATCTTCCTGGGACATGACTGGTTGAAGCGACACAACCTGGTCATTAATTGGAATACTGGAAAAGTCTTGTTCGTGAGGTGCCAATGCCAACGAAATCCCTTCCCCCTCCCCGATGCAGACCCTGAGGACCCTTGGGATGAGGAGTTAGAAGAAGGAGAAACGATCTTGATGGTCGACCTGGAGGAGGAAGTCAGAATCCAAGCGGTCCACCACACTAACGACCTAGCAGCCAAGGCGAATGAAGGGAAGACCAAGCGAAGTCTGGAAGAGATGGTGCCCCCCCAATATCAAGATTATCTCGACCTCTTTTCGAAAGAAAACTTTGACGACCTCCCAGAACGAAAGCCGTGGGACCATGCCATCGAATTAATCCCCAATGCCCAAGCAACCCTCGACTGCAAAATATATCCCCTCAATCAGAACAAGCAGGAGGAACTGGACAAGTTCCTCGACAAGAACTTAGAAAGCAGAAGGATCCGCCCCTCGAAGTCCCCTTTTGCGTCCCCTTTCTTCTTCGTCAAGAAGAAGGATGGATCCCTTCGACCAGTACAAGATTACCGGAAGCTAAACGAGATGACCATCAAAAACCGGTATCCCCTCCCCCTCATTGCTGACCTAATGGACAAACTACGCGGTGCCAAATACTTCACTAAGTTGGATGTACGCTGGGGTTATAACAATGTTCGAATCAAACAGGGAGACGAACACAAGGCCGCCTTTAGAACGAATCGGGGACTATTTGAACCCACGGTGATGTTCTTCGGATTGACGAACTCCCCCGCAACCTTCCAATGGATGATGAATGATATATTCTCCGACCTCATTCATGAAGGGAAGGTCACCATTTACCTAGATGACATCCTGATCTTCTCGAAGGACCTGTCTGAACATCGTCAAATAGTAAAGAGAGTACTAGCTCACCTTCGGAAGCACAAGCTCTTCCTGAAAGCCGAGAAGTGCGAGTTCGAAGTCCTCGAGACGGAGTACCTGGGGGTGATCGTCAGTGAAGGATCGGTCCGGATGGACCCCATTAAAGTAAAGGGGATCACCAAGTGGCCAACCCCTACCAAGAAAAAGGAATTACAGTCCTTTTTAGGCTTTACAAACTTCTATCGGAAGTTCATAAAGGACTACTCAAAAATCGTTCACCCGATGACCCAGTTGACTGGGAAGACCCCTTGGATATGGGGGACCGCCCAGAACGAGGCATTCCAACGACTCAAGAAACAAATGGCAGAGGATGTCGTACTCGCCCTACCACGAGAAAAGGGCAGATTCCGAGTGGAGGCTGACTCCAGTGAAGGAGCCATAGGCGTGGTTCTTAGCCAGGAACAGGAGGGAAGGTGGAGACCAGTCGCATTCTTATCCAAGGCGCTCATGACCACGGAACATAATTATGAAATCTACGACAAAGAACTCCTCGCAATAATGCTCGCCCTCGAAGAGTGGAGACATTATCTCATGGGAGCCGCAGAAGACTTCGAAATTTGGACGGACCACCAAAACCTCCAATACTTTCGACAACCCCAGAAACTCAATCGCCGACAGGCTAGGTGGGTGAACGAACTAGCCAAATATCATTTCACCCTACATCACAAGCCAGGCACCGCCAACAGGAAAGCGGATCTTCTTAGCCATCGAGACGACCATGACCAAGGAAGGAGGGATAACAATGACATTATCGTCCTCCAACCTGAACATTTCTGGGCGATGATCATGCCAACCATGGATGAGGTCCATCAATGAATCAAAGATGCCACCCGAAGTCGTGAAAAATGGGACCAAGGAATAGCCGCCTCCTTGAATCATGAGCAAGGAATCACCGAGGAAGGAGGGCTATTATGATACAATGGACGCATTTACGTCCCATGTGACGACAAATTGAGGGGCGAAATCATCGCCAATCACCACGACCACATCACAGCAGGACATCCCGGAATTGCGAAAACCCAAGAACTCGTCCAAAGGGAATTTTGGTGGCTGAAGCTCAGACAAACGATCGAAAGGTACATCAAAGCCTGTGAGGTATGCCAACGAACCAAGACCAATACACGGCCCGGGGCAAATCCTCTCCATCCCAATGAAATCCTGTCCACCCCATGGACTCATATATCCATCGATATGATAACTGGACTACCCGACTCCAACGGCTATGATGCAATCCTAGTAGTCGTAGACAGATTTTTGAAGGAAATCGTTCTGATAGCATGCAATACCGAACTCACAGCCGAAGGATGGGCCAAAATACTCCGCGACCACATCTACGCTCACCACGGCATGCCCAAAACCGTCATCTCCGACCAGGGACCCCAATTCATTTCGAAATTCATGATGGCCCTTCTACAACTCCTCGACATTACCCTGAATGCCTCCACCGCATTTCACCCACAAACAGACGGCCAGACCGAACGCGTGAATCAGGAAATTAACAAATATCTGCGTATTTTTGTTAACTACTGACAGACAGATTGGGATGAGTGGCTCGCTCTCGCCGCCTTCGCCCACAATAACCAGATTCATTCGGCTACCGGCCAGACTCCCTTCTTCACGAACTACGGAATTAACCCTCGCATACTTCCCGACACGGTTCAGACAACTCCATTCACCAACCCAGCCACCAAGTCATTTGCAGAACACATGCAAGAAATCCATCGACAGGCGAAGGAGTCACTTGAAGAAGCCGCCAGAAGGATGAAAATGCAGTACGACAAGCAGAAAAGGACCTCCATCGACTACTCTATTGGAGACAGAGTATGGCTCGACGTGACTCATCTCCACCTCCACCACCCGAAGAAGAAACTTGATGATAAGCGAGTGGGCCCCTTCCTAATCTTAGAAAAATCCGGCGCCTCTGCTTACAAACTGAAACTCCCCCCACACTGGAGAATACACCCCCGCTTCAACGAAAAACTACTGACTCCCTACGTACCACCCGCATTCCCCAATCAAGAACGACCCCTACCACCTCCACCTGATCTTATCGAAGACGAGGAAGAATATGAAGTCAAGGAAGTCCTGGACTCGCGCACAAGGCGCGTCCGAGGAAAGAAAGGACAGAAGTCACGACTTGTAACCGACTACCTCATCAAGTGGAGGGGATGGACATGCGAACACAATTCATGGACACGGGAAAGCGACATGGGTAACACGCAAGAAGCAATCGAAGATTACCAAAAGGAACTCGCCAAGCGCACACCATCAGCGACAATGTGAAGGGTAATCGATAGATCCCAAAGGGCAGTCAAGCAAATAGTCGACCGCGACTATCGTGAGAACCAAGCTACCGGTGGATGGAGCATGTTCTACCAAGTAGAACGTATAGATGGGAGAAAATTCTGGATAGAGGAACCCGACAGAGAGCGATGGAAGATGTTCATTGACAACTACTGGGCATGGGAAATCGAAAAGGAGATCAAACCAGGAGACTGCATCTTCTGCGATCAAGAAGAAGACGATGAGGAAAGCGTAGAGACAGTCGGGATGACTGCCTTAACGAGAGGGTAATGTTATGAATTATTCACTTTTTTCCTTATCTTATCTTATCTCACCATACTTTCCCATCACGAGATCAGTACACTTGTGCAATCCTCTCGCAACCTGCTACCCCACCTTTTGATCCCATCTTCCTCATCTTTTCATACTATTATTAGACCCGACATTTAGTATATAAGGACGATGAAGTCCACCATGTAACCTCAGCTTCAAGCTATAGTTTATATAACTCTACTTGCCGACTCACTTGCTGAAAGGCTATCTAATTGTACCTCCACCATATTCTGGACTCCTACAAGGATCTCTAAGGTGACTGCCCGAATGCGAGACAGCCTTAGACCTACCTTTGTCCCCTGAATATTGGTCCGGGTCTAACAACGAATGCAAATATTGTGGACATGAGATTTGTCTACTGGGTCAAATGGAATGAGACTGGCGAGCCCGAAAAGGCAAAGTCGCATTTCGTAGCTAAAGGATTCACTCAAGTTCAAGGTGTCAACTACTTCAACGCATATGCCCTGGTTGTCTGCCTCCCTACTCTCTGCATCCTACTGTCCATGGCTGCCTCTCATGATGCAATAATTGACCAAGCTGATATCAAAAACGCATACCTGCATGCCAATATCACTGAGGAGATCTATATCAAGTTCCTGAACAGATACGAGGAATTCTTCGAAATCCCGGAACACCTCAAGGGCCAGAATGTCTGCACCAAACTGCTCAAATGCCTATACAGCATGAAGCAAGCAGGCCGAGGCTGGTACCAAACCCTAAAGTCAACAATGATCTCTCTGGGGTTCACAGTCAGCAATGCAGACAAGGCCGTCTTCTATCGGATCGAGTCAGCGACAAAATACACAATCATCGCAGTTGCCACAGATGACTTTACCATCATAGCAAACTCCCAAGAAGAGTCAAACCGATTTAAATGAGAAATCAGCTCTCATTTTGAGCTTGTTGATCTTGGGCCTATTCACTGGCTACTGGGTATGCACATCACTCGAGACTGGGAAAATCACACCATCAGTATTGGACAGCCTGCACACATTGACCAAATTGTGAAACGATTTGGCGTTGAGGACATGGCCCCATTTGCGATGCCAATGGAGGCAAATCTCGATTTGAACCCAGACTCCCCTTCTGTATCCAAGGAACCGGTAACGCTGCACAAAAAAGCACTCTATCGTGAGCTCCTAGGCTCCCTCATGTACGTCGCAGTTGGATCGTGCCCTGAAATCAGTTATTCTGTCTCAGCGCTCTCACAATTCGTTGAGGAACTGCACTCAACTCACCTAAAGGCCGGATTCTGAGTCCTTCGCTACCTCAAGGGTACATGCTACCAATGGCTCATGATTGGTGGTCCCAATATCAATCCTAAGGGCTATCACGATGCAGCATATGCCAACCAGCCCAGGTGGAAATCCATGTCTGGATTCATGCTGTTCATGGGTCAAGGCACCGTCATGTGGACATCGAGGAAGCAGCCAATCGTTACCATCTCCACAGGTGAATCGGAATACATCAGATTGACTCCAGCATCGAAGAACATGATCTGGTTGCACAAGCTCCTTTCCGAGCTCTCCACATTCATCATGAACCCTTCCATCTATCCAAATGAGCCCACCATCCTCTACTCTGACAGCCAGAATGCCCTCTCTATAGCCAAGGATTCAGTATTCCATGAACATACAAAACACATTGGAGTCCGTTACCATTTCATCCGGCAAACCATTGAGCAAGGCCATGTCAAATTACAGTACTGCCCCACTGATGACATGATTGCTGATGTCCTCACGAAACCGTTGGCTCGCCAAAAGTTCAAGAAGTTTACGGAAGCGCTGGGTGTCGTGTAAACGAGCTGCATACGTCTCGAGGGGGAGTGTTGGATGTAGTATCAGTACAAGATGTACATGGACTATGTATTTGATTTTTCTTTCCTTTTTCATATACAATGCACAGCCTCACATCTCAGCCTTTTACCAACCGCTGAGATGTGAGTACCTCTATGTATATTCATCCTAGCATTATACTTACCATACTATAGTAACAATACATTGTTCTATTCAGGTACCTAATACAGCCTTTTACCAACCGCTGAGATTAACAATATGTTGTTCTATTCAGTGTTGCTCTCTTTTTTCTCTCAAGCCTCCCTTTCCGTTACCACGTCCGAGCGTCTACCTCGTTAACTCCAAGAAGGTTGGGATAGGGACATCCACCGCCTCGCCTCAGATGACACCAGTAGTAGCAAGGCAATTATGAGAAAGAGTTCCGGACCCCGGAGAGGCAGGAAATCAGTTTGGAATGGAATCAACCAGAAGCAACCCACCACTTCGCGATGAACGAGCAGGCATAGGGAGGAGAAGATCATCGCAAGTTATCCAGTGTCAACCAAGCTTTGTTGTGAATGATATTTTTGTGGTGGCAGTGCGCAGGGTAGCAATGTGTCGTTCATACTGGGACTGACGACGACAGCTGGAATATGGGATTGAGGATGATGCCTTACGAACGATCAGATAATGCCGAGATATCAAGGAATGGCACTCGCTGGACTGTACGTGTTCACCAACTTCCTGGACAAGCTCTCGTCTTGCTCTTGAAACGATGCGTCGGCCGATAAGTGTTCATTCACCGAGCATGGCCGATGATAGCCGGATGAGTGAATGCGATCAATGCAATTTCCTCCCTGAATGCACGGTTGCTCTCCTGACAAAAAGTCAATATCTACCTTGACTACACCTGAATCAACTCACAACCACAGCTGCCTCAGCAAGCCAGCGAATGGACCTGGGAATGAAAGAACCATAAACGAGGTGCATCAAGATTAAAATGTAGGAATACCTCACCCTAGAATCAAATTTCATTGACATTCTTGCAGGTCCGAGTAATCCAAAGTTCCAACCAGTCGAGACATGTCGAAGTAAGACAGATGTCGTGCCAGCGCCAACAAGGAAAGGGAAGAAACAAGCAATCCAGCTGCCTCGATAGTGAAGATATGAAAGTACCGGCTGCCAATGCATACATTGAGATATTCCTTGTCGAAGTCAGTGGTGGAGGAGATCAACAAAAATGCCGACGACGCCGGGCAGCTTCATCCGTTCGTCTTTCACGTGACTCTGGCACATGTGGTTAGATTCCACCTCTCCCTCTCTGTTGGAGATATCGCAAGAAGCTGCGAGAAGAGTGTCGAAGGTTCAAGTCGGCATAATGCCAGGTGACCTTTGGACCGATACTTACTTGATATGGACGACTTTAGTAGAACATTCTAGATAGTTTTCGTAGTATAAATACAGGCTCTGTAGGAGCCAGAGAATCTAAGTTTTATTAGTCTGGCTTTACCAGCCACTAGTCTACCCACTGCGAACCCACCGTTTCCAACACTCTCCAGCTTCTATGTAACCTAATCCTAGGACTCCAGTTACAGCGTCTATTTCCACTTGTATGAGAGACGTCATGTCGTGCGGCACAATTTGTTGCACCGTCCTCGTTCCGGTGTCTTCCAAGTTCCGATTCACACATGTAAAGGAAGAGAACGTGCAGCCCGGCCCCAACTCGGAGTCATATCTATTGCAAGGTTCCAATTGAATATATACAATCTGCTTGTCTGCAGATTTGACGGTACTCAGGACGTTTACTCCTTTTCACTAGCTACTCAGACCTTTCATAAGGATGTCGCCAACCTCAGGTGTTGACAGAATATCATGCCACCATCCATGCTCACGCCTTCACTTGGAGAATTGGTAAGTGATGCTCCGTCGGCAGATAAGATCTAATATGAGGCTTAGGACAATCTTGATATATTTGCGTGCTGTGCATTTGGATACCTATCGAGGAAAAGGATCATTGAGTCCTCTGTGCGCGTCGAGGATTAGGATACGGATGATGGTGGTGGTAGGAGAACAACGAAGATGCTGCCAGCTTTCTGAATATCCAGGAAGTCACATGCGGCGGATGGGCTTGCAGGATGGCGGTTTGTATTCGCAACTTGAACCCCTATGCGCGACTGTCACTATCTATTCCCCACTCCGCCTCTCATATCTGGTTGGTGGTTCAGCGGTTGTACTCAGTGATCACAAAGTACATTAAATTATTAAAAGAAAGCCGATTTCTCTAGTACAATTCAAAGGTTACTTATGTATTTCAATATGGAGAAAAAGAATACGCCGCCATCGATATTATCAAACCCGGACCCTCGGTAAGCCATATATTGGGTTGGGCCAGTACTCTGGTCTCTCATCTCCATGGCGGTCATTCTCATTACAAAAAATGGCCGTCTGCTGGCTTCCCTACGTCTATCTCCATGTGATCCTCACGAACGACACCCTCCAAGTCAATAATGATATCCTCCTGGGTGCCTGTCAAGGTGTGAAATTGGTCATCTGCAGTATCTTTCTGGTTGTCTGTCGGTGCCAGTTGAACATATTCATTGTCTCCTCCCCGCTGTGCTTCTAGGTCATTCAAGTCGCTCAGAGAGCTCTGACCCCCAACATGACTCCCGAAACGTAGTGAGCCCGAGATCACACTTCCCTGCCACAAGTCTTCTGAGCGAGCGTGACCTGCTGCGACACGCCCGACGATGAGTGTCGGGGCAATTCCCTATATAATTACTATTAGATGCAAAGATGGAAAGAGATACATCAACATACCCTTGTAACTCCAGCTAGGGTGTCAAAGTAAATGATTGCATCAATATTGCGAGCAAAGAATGCTGTGCATAAAATCAAAGATATCGAATAAAGAGCTGATGATTCGACCAAGACCTCGAGGACATGGTGGTAAGCTCTGAGTCCACCTCCTGCTCCACCTCCTGCTCAAGCAACAGTGACAATACGGTAGATGATTAATAAAGTGCACTACAACGTTGTTGCAAGGACACAAGATGAATAGGGTGTGAAATAGCGGGTGTATTCGTCCGAAGCAACATACAGTTCGTATGAAGCAAGTATTTTGAGCACTGCAACGAGGTTTGATTAAATTGGTTAACTAGAAGCTGCATGATCTTACTGGTTGCAGAAATAAGAAGAAAAACGGGAGGTAGAATAAACAGCCACCGCTGTCCCCAGACTATCCAACACCGCCAAATCTACAATCGGGATAACAGTAAGCTGCGGCATCAAAACTTAACATTGTTCTACGTACTATGGTGGAGTCTGCAAGGATAGTACAGATAGCAGCCATGATACCTTCACCAAGTGTTATCATTATGCCAGGATCGGAAGCCTCTAAATATTTTGTCCAGAAGCTCTGTCTGTGATCGACAAATCGAGAGTGTATGTCTGACCAATTGACCGCAAAGTTAACTGTGGTAACACCATGGAGGAGAATTATAATGACAGTCATGACTCGTCCAATGTGCTGGGACTTGCTGGTAACTACGGTGTCATTGGACTCAGTTTGTATGATGTAGTTGACGACGCTTCCCTTACAGATATTCCACAGAGTCACAACAACAATTCCAGTGTATAAACCTATGTCCAACTAGGTTTAGATACCTATACATAAGCAAATGAACAGACAAACCTTGCAATAGAGAGTCGAATATAGTTCCATTCAAGTCAGCATCGAGCTCTTGATAGATACAAACTTTCAGGGCATCAGGAACATTTGGCGGAATATTGGTCTGAACGGTCATCACGATGTCTGGGTCAAGGTAGAGTGACGGGTGAAAGATCATGAACACCACATCCCTTCTTATAGTATACTGCGTACCAGCCAAATCCCTTTGCGGGATAACGAGATGCACAAAGGTCACACTAAGTCACCGCCTTAGCCAAGGGCAAGATAGGTCTCTATTCTTAGCACCATTGATACCTAACAGCGCTCAGCAACTTTATTACGAGAACAGGTGTTGAGATATTTTGAGCGTAACCCAGCGCAGGAACTCCACTGAAGCGGTGTAACATATACTCCACATCATGCTGCAAGGGGTGACATACACTGCCCTGATTCTCTGATGAAGGTACCATTGTGATACGCTCATGATCCCTCCCATCATCAAAGGATCAAAGTCAAGGTTGACTTATGGTGAGCTTACACATGTGTCCTAGAATAGCTGCGGGTCTCGCGAATAGACAATCATCTCAGTCTTCATCCAAATGGTTGTAAAAGACTGAGGTACGACAAAGACGAAAGAAATGAAATAATCGGAACTTGGCTATAAATAATGAGAGTCCGAAAGGTCCGACGGTGGGCGTTGACTGAACCTCTTGATGGATATCTGATTTACAGAGCATCGACGCGGTAGTGAGAGAATTATCGCCAGTCAATGTTCTTGCAGTAGATGGACTCTTTCGGTACGAAGGACCGGTATAAGTAGCGCCCGTGTCGCGCGTCGCTGCACCACTATCAATCTGGTAAGGTTGGGGGCCCCAGCTTGCACCAGTAGTAGCGAGCAATTATGAGAAAGAGTTCCGGACCTCAAAGAGGGAAGAAATCGGATTGGAATGGAATCAATGTTGCTGCACAATCACTAATGGTGAATGATAGTATCATCCTGATCCGGAAATCAGAGAACGTGGAGATCACGAAAACATATATATGTGCTAGCTCTCTGTCTCGTCGTTCATTTATTTTGTTGGCCTCTAAAGCACAGCTTGGTTAACATTTGCATAAACCAGGGTGAACAGAAGCAACCCACCACTTCGCGATGAACGAGCAGATGTAAGGTGCACCAGCTGGTCGTTGAGCCATACATACGGCACAGCGATTATCCAGTTCTACAAGCAAAAGGTCAGGAAGAATGCAAATATACGACAAGCGGACGCACCAGTGACTGCTATGATGAAAAATATGCCGTCACTGAAGAAGCTCAGTCAAGGAAGCAATCCAGTACTGAGTCATTGGACCCAATCCGTGTTGGATAAATGGTTCATCCCAACGCAAGATCCGGTTGTTTACTCAGCCCATCTTGACCGACAACACTTCAAGGACTTTCGAGTACTTTCTCTTGTAGTAGTACATTATTCATACTTTACTAGAACATTCTGTAGCCTAGGTATATATACTAGACAGACATTCGTGTAATTAGCTACAACAATCTACTCAGACGAACATCGAGTTCTCTGACTCCTCACTCGCTCTCAATATCCTATAACTCTAATAATATTACAGGTTATTGGGCCCCGCGCTCAACTACGCTACTACGAACACCAGAATCACTGTTACACCGTACATTCTCTAGACCCACTACACGATGACTAACTCCGTTCTTACCCCTGGCAGTAATACCAACTCAGGCTCCGGCACTGCTGCCACCACTACACCCACAAATCCCACTCCAAACACAAACCCAACGACTTCCACCACCACCTCAACATCCAGTATGGCATTCTCTACACCAAGCTATACCCATCTCCCACCCTCTTCCTCTGTCCAACGAATCGATTACTTCGCACATGTCCCGAAGCTTGATGCAAAGGGAAAGAATTGGTCTATTTTCCGAGAACGCTGGAAAATTGCAGTCCAAGGCGCTGGGCTTGGCCGTCACTTTGACCATACATATGTAGTCACAGTACCTAGCCCCGGAGAAACCGATCAGACTATTCTTACAGAATATGCGAAATGGCAGCAGGAAGAATTGCAAGCACGATCTCACCTGACAGGTACACTCGCTGATAGCACTCTTCGAAAGGCTATTCGGGGTGCGGTTACTGTCAGACAGGTCTGGGAAAGATTGGAAGACGAATTCCAGCACAAGTCAGAAGTAATGAAAGCAAACTTACGGGCGGATTTCATGGCCATGCACTGTGGAGAACATGCCAATGTACGCGAATTCTTGGACAAGTTGACAGAAGCATACGATGACCTAGAAAATATGGGAATCAGTATATCCGATGAAGATTATGAGTCAACGGTACTCAAAGCCATACCCTGGGAGTACCAAATCTTCATTTCCACAGTTCAGGAGTCATCACGACGTGCACGGATTGTGCTTACTGTTGATGACATCATTGATTCGCTACAACGAGAATACGATTTTCGGAGTCGAGATACTCAGCACGCAAAACTAAAGGGAAGGAAAGGAAAGGATGACGCCGAGAATGTTGCTGCATCAGTGCAAAATTCTCGAGGCACTGGGAAAGGCAGATCTGGAGGACAGAAAAATCAGGGGAAATCTTCGCCATCAAAGGAAGATCATACCTGCTTCAATTGTGGAGGAAAGGGCCACATTCGACAAAATTGTCCAAGTCCAAAGGACTTGAATGCAGGTCCGCAGCCTGATGAGAAGGGCAGTGATACTGCAAAAGATAAGCCCAAAGGAGGGCAGGCAGGAGGCTCTGCAAACACAAGCATGGAATCACAGGATACCTTTGGTGCAGGTGCCTGGTTGGCACACCTCTCAACAGATGACTCGGATAGCGATGGCTGGCTTTCCGAAATTGACAAGGACCCAATGATGGGTATTGGAGCATTCTCTGATATGTCTGATGATGATGAAGTTCCATCAGACATGCTCACCACTATTTCGAACCTTGACCCAGGGTTGGTCAAAGAGGAAGACTCATCAGACAATGATATGCCTGAGCTGGAAAGTGTCAGTGACTCTTCTGAGGATGAAGAGGAACTCACTGATGATGAATTTGATGATTTGCCGGACCTTGAGGATGTCGAAGAATCATCCAATGACAAGGATAACTCTGAATCCAAGGTTGATGCTAGCACCATGATTGCATTCACTGAGGATGTAGATCTGGAAAAGAAGGATAAGTCAGTGGTCGAACTGTATGACTCAGGTGCCTCACGACACATGTCACCTCACTGACAAGCTTTTCTCGATTTCCGAGACATCCACCCCAAATCATTTGATGCCGCGAACAAAAATAAATTTCTTGCCACAGGACAGGGAGACATGATCATTGATCTTCCGCATGGTTCTAAATCGACGGGAATTCGGCTCACCAAAGTACTATATGCTCCCGATCTTGCATATACCCTCATTTCGGTTGGCTGCCTCGATGATGCAGGCTATTCTGTAACCTTCAGCAGTGGACAGGGTATTATCCGAGATAAGGACGACACCATAGTGGGTATCCTCCCTAAAACAAAAGGACTGTATCGCTGTATCCATGAAACATCAGGAGAAGCTCACACTGTGAAAGAGAAACTCACTTTCATGGACCTTCACCGCCGAATGGGACATATCGCACCTGAAGCCGCACGACGGCTCGTTCAAAAGGGACTTGTGGATGGGCTCGAGCTTGAAGATGTCCAGGGAGAGTCAACATTTTGCAAATCTTGTGTATTTGCAAAGGCCAAGCGCAAACCCGTTCCGAAGGAAAGAGAAGGACAGCGGAAGGAGACTTATGGAGAAGAAGTCTATTCCGACCTTTGGGGACCCGCATCGACTGCAACAATAGCTGGGAAACGATACTTTGTCACATTCACGGATGACAGCACCCGTGACACACATGCATATCTTTTGCGAACAAAAGATGAAACCTTTCAAGCCTATAAAGGATATGAATCCTGGGTTAATACGCAAATGCAGGCGGCTATCAAAATCTTACATTCTGATCGGGGAGGAGAATACCTGTCAGAAAAGTTCATTCAGTATCTCAAGTCTCGAGGAACTGAGCAGAAGCTTACCGTGCATAATACACCTGAGGAAAATGGAGTCGCAGAGAGACTCAATCGTACCCTGCTTGAAAAAGTCTGTGCCATGTTGCATGACAGTGGTTTGCCGAAGTTCTTGTGGGGTGAAGCTTTGATACATGCAGTCTGGCTGAAAAATCGGACATCCACGAAGGCATTAGAAGGTATCACACCACACGAAGCAGTTACTGGGACAAAACCAAACCTCGCAAAACTACCAGTATGGGGTTGCCAAGTATGGGTACATGACAACCGGCCGTGGCACCATCGAAGCGGTGACAAGCTTGAACCGAGAGCTCGAGTCGGCCATTGGGTCGGTTTCGCAGGAGAAAGCAAAGGCCACAAAATTTACTGGGAGGGAAAGCGGTCTGTTACCATCGAACGGAGTGTGTATTTTGATGACACACATCTCAAAAACGGCAGCAGGACTGAGGGGGAGAAAGAGGATATCAATCCACCCAAAATCAGTCCAACTCCAAATATTCCGACACATGCGACACCTCCCATACAACCTGTCAAAACTGAAAAACTGATTCCTGAACCAATTCCCGAGCCACCTACACTGCGTCGAAGCTCCCGCAATCCTACAGATCATAATTATCGCATCCTCAATAATCCTAATGCCCGATTGCCAGCAGCTCCTCGTGACCCAAAGCCACCAGCAGTGGCTGAGGACATCACCGAAAATGATGAAACTGGGGGAGCTGCAATGGCGGCAGCCATGTCAGATATGGAAGGCCTTGAGCCTCAAAATTTGGCTGAGGCAAAGCATCGTCCGGATTGGCCTCATTGGGAAGAGGCAATAAAGGAGGAACTGAGGAACTTACAGGAACATGGCACTTGGGAAGTTGAAGAACCCCCACCAAACGCAAATCTCATAACTTGTAAATGGGTCTTTCGAGCTAAGAAGGATGCCGCAGGCAACGTGATCAAATACAAGGCACGTTTGGTGGCACATGGATACAAACAGGAGGATGGTATCGACTTCTTCAGTGACGAGATATTCGCACCTGTCGCACGAATGGCGTCAACACGAACTGTACTGGCGCTAGCGGCACGGTATGACTTTGAAATACATCAAGCAGATGTGAAGGGCGCTTACCTCAATGGAGACCTCGTCGAAAACGAAGTCATTTATCTCAGACACCCCCCCGGATATCCCCTCTCTGACCCCAAAAACACTGCACTGCGACTCCGCCGTCCCATCTATGGTCTTCGTCAGTCAGGCCGTTACTGGTACATCAAATTCGGAAATACCTTGAAGGAGCGTCTAGGAATGACGCGATGTGAAGTCGACCACTCGGTATATTATCGACATGATGGAAAGGACCTTGCCGTCATTGTTGCAGCAGTGGATGACTTGACCATCGTAACGTCGAATTTGAGGCTGATGAATGAGGTGAAAACGAAGCTGAAGGAAGCATTCGAGATCACTGATATGGGGGAGATTCACTGGCTATTAGGAATGGAAATCAAACGAGACAGAGACACACACACCATTGCCCTATCCCAAAAATCGTACATTGAATCTGTAGTCAAACGATTCAATCTCGAGGATGCGAAATCTTCTTCCATCCCTATGGACCCAAATGCTCGACTGTCAATAAATCAGTCACCCCAAACCACGCGTGAATTTGCAGAAATGCGAGACATACCCTACCGAGAAGCTGTTGGCTCCATCATGTATACGTCCATTGGTACTCGGCCAGATACCACCTATGCAGTCACAAACCTATCAAAGTTCTCAAATAACCCTGGCATGCCTCACTGGAATGCAGTCAAACGAGTCATTCGCTATCTGAACGGCACCAAGGACTGGTGGCTAGTCTATGGTGGCAAACCCCAAGAGCTGGAAGGATTCGTTGATGCTGATGGCAACTCAAATGAAGACAGGTTTGCTATCTCAGGATATGCATTCTTGATAGATGGAGGAGCCGTTAGTTGGAGCAGCAAAAAGCAGGAAATAATCGCACTGTCAACAGCAGAAGCAGAATACGTGGCGGCCACGCAAGCGACAAAAGAAGCCTTGTGGCTGCGTACATTCATTTCGGAAGTATTCGGGCCGTATGCCAAATCGGTCGCTGAGGCACCAATACCGCTCAATTCAGACAATCAAGCAGCGATTGCCCTTACACGGGACCACCGTTACCACCCCCGCACAAAGCACATCGATATTCGTTTCCATTTCATCCGTTGGGTTGCGCAAGAAGGGAAAATCAAGCTGATATACTGCCCTACTGAAGATATGATTGCTGACACCCTCACAAAGCCGCTACCTTCAATTAAAGCAAAACATTTTGCTGCACACCTTGGACTTCGCTTGGTCTGAGGGGGAGTGTTGGATAAATGGTTCATCCCAACGCAAGATCCGGTTGCTTACTCAGCCCATCTTGACCGACAACACTTCAAGGACTTTCGAGTACTTTCTCTTGTAGTAGTACATTATTCATACTTTACTAGAACATTCTGTAGCCTAGGTATATATACTAGACAGACATTCGTGTAATTAGCTACAACAATCTACTCAGACGAACATCGAGTTCTCTGACTCCTCACTCGCTCTCAATATCCTATAACTCTAATAATATTACAATCCGCTCGTGTTCGTCCTACAACCTGGTACACGCGCGCGAGAAATATACATTCTCAAGTTGCTCCGGTAGTGGCTGACCGTAATTTTATGCCGCGATCATTGGAACCATATAGCGGGATTCGCTAGGCAAATTGGTGTGTTAGTGCAAGCTACGAACAAGCGGAGGAGTACGGAAACGCTGCCCGAATATGCACGTGACGTCCGGGTCGCTCCCAACACTCCCAATGCCGGGCCCCTGAACTCCCACAGTTGAGTATTAGACTCCTCCCAGTAGTAATATTAGCGACAATTGTTAGGCCCCCCTTCCAACATGACGTTTCCTGACGCCGTATATGATGGATTCCAGTGGAAGCGTTGGCACAGTCCGGTCTCTCCGCGATCACGTGCACCATTCCTGTGCATCCGTAGCTACATCTACGACTATCACCACCGCTTCCTCATTCCCTCTCTCGGACCTAGTGATACGGTTCTACCAGAAGAGTAGGTGTGGTTCTTCAAGATTGAAGTGAGTCACAGGAGGTCATAACTTCCTCCATCACCGCTATGATAGGTCAGCATTCGCTGGCGGCCCTTAAGTGGTTCTGTGGAACCACGCAGATTGATGATAATGCGCTACAGCGGAATCAATGTTCCAGCTGATGAACGGGACAGTATCGACATTACTTAATTCTGAGAGTGCATTATTCGTCCATCTTCATGACTATTGTTCTTCTCTCTATGGCAGCGGCGGATCTTGCATGCTCATCCCAAGGGCGAATTCCTAGATTGCGTATCAGCCATATCTCCTTTGAAAGGAAAAAATCACGTAGACTTCAGAGAAAGCGTAACTTAGAGATTATGGCCATTCTCCTGCAACAAAGGGATGGAAATCCGGCCACAAACACAATGAATCTGACTCACGGATTCACAGTCCAGGTCTATGGAACACCCATGGGAGCATTGCGAGAATGAAAAGAAGATTACACACCGTGCTATTCAATGCACCGTTCATACCTTTCCACAAGCTCGCCTCCATGAAGTATTCTTCCTACGGCATAGTAGTGCTGTGCTGCGCATTCAGATACGCTTGGAGGAAAATGATCATCGAGTCCTCTGTGAGCGTCGACGATTAAGACACGGACGATGATGGTAATGGTGTGAGACCAACGGTTTCCAAGACGCTGGCAACTTTCCGAATATCCGAGAACTCGTGTGCGGAGACGACGGCGGGCTTATTGGACGACGGCAGTGACCAATTCAAAAACGGTCCGTATTCGTAACTTGAACCTTTGCGCGACCCCATTCCCTTGGGTGGCGATTCAGTGCCGGCAGCACCAAAGCAAATTGAAACATTAGGGAAACCTAATTCGTCTAATACATCTCGAAGGTTATTTACATGCTTCAATAAATATAAAAGGAAAACGAGATCGTCGATACCATCAAACCCTCAGCAAACCATATATTGCGTGGTGCTCATATACTGGTGTTCCTAGCTGAATCCTCTGAGCTCATCTCCTCGGCTGTCATTCTCATTACACAGAATGACCATCTGCCGGCTTCCCCGCATGTGTCTCCGTGCAATCCTCACAAATGACACCCACTAAGTCAATACCAATATGTCCCCGGGTGCCTGTCAATGTGCGAAGGTGGTCATCCGCGATGTCTTTCTGGTTGTCCGTCAGCACTGGATGAATGTATTCATCGCCTCCCTCCAACTGGGTTTCGAGGTCATTGCTTGAGTTCTGGCCACCGGCGCGGCTCCTAAAATGGAGTGAGCCCGAGATCACGCTTCCTTGCCACGAGTCATCTGGGCGGGCGTGACCTGCTGAGACACGGCCTACAAGGAGTGTTGGGGCAATTCCCTATGTAATTCGTGTCAGTTGTAAACGACAGAGAAATAAGAAACAAACCCTTGCGATTCCAGCCATGACATCAAAGTACCCCAGTATGATGCTATTGCGAGCAAAGAAGGCTGCGCACAAGATCAAGACTATTGAATAAAGAGCTGACGACTCGACTAAAATCTCGAGGACATGACGGTAAGCTCTGAGTCCACCACCTGCTTCACCAGCTGCTCGTGCAATAGTCACAATGCGGTAAATGATTAAAAAGGTGCACCACAATGTGGTAGCAAGGGTGAAAGATGAATATAGTGTGAGATAGAGGGGGTAATCGCTTTTAGAAACATATAGCTGGTATGTAGCAATCAATTTGAACACTGTGACGAGGCTTCAGTGCTTCAATTGGTAAAATCGAAGATCTGTATGACCGTACCGATTGCGGAAACAAGAAGAAGAACAGGCAGTAGAATAGACAGCCATCGTCGTCCCCAGACTATCCAACAACGCCAAATCTGCAATTAGAACAAGAGTGAGCCGCATCAAAAATTGGTGCTATTCCACGTACTATGGCGGAATCTGCAAGGATGGTAGAAATTGCAGCGGAAACTCCTCCACCAATTATTACCGTTGCATTACTAGTGCTATAACACAAGAATTTTGTCCAGAAATTCTGTCCATTGCGGACATATTGAGAGGAAGCTTCTGTCCATCTGATCATGAAGGTGACCATGGTAGCAATATAGAGGAGCATTATAATAATAATCATCGCTTGTCCAATGGGTCGGGACTTATTTGTATCTACAATAATTCAGTTTGTATAGCATTTTGGCAGACAGCAATAATTCCCGTGTATAATCCTAGACGAAAACACGATTAGATGTCTGTATCTGTACAAATAAAATGGCGGACCTTGCAATAGAGAATTCAGTAACGCCGAACCCAAATCATGATCAAGGGTTTGAAATATAATGGCTTTATCGGCATCCGTAATACCTGGCGGAATATTGGTCTGAACGACCATCGAGAAGTCTGTGTGAAAGTTGGACGAAGAATGATGTATACCACTTCCCTCCTTTATAGCGTCTGGCGCCGGCCTGCACGCTGAGTCACCGCCTCGGCTAAGGGAAAAATAGGTCTCTATTCTTAGGGTGTCGTTGATACCGAACAGCGCCCAGCGACTTTATTACCAGAACAGGTGTTGATACATTTCGAGTAGAACCCAGTTTAGGAATTCAACAGAAGCGGTGACACATGTACTCCACATCATGTCGCAAATCGCCCTGATTCTCTGATGAAGGTACCATCGTGACACGCCCATGATCCCGGTCATCATTTGCTTTAACAAAGGATCAAATTCAACTTTGACTTGTGGCCAGCTTACGCAAAGTCCTGGAATAGCCACGGGTTTCGCGGTGATATCTGATTTACAGAGCTAAGCAGATTGATGGTTGTCGCATCTTGAACCATGATTCTGACTAAAATTCATCAATAGATGTAACATAGCACGCAAAACCAGTACATACTGCACTGCTCCGTGAAATCGAGGAATATATACTTGCTCCGCCGTAAAGATATATGAAATTCAGTTCTTTCTCATCGTTTTGATCCTTGGCCGCCTGATGGAAGGGTATTCACATGGGTTTCAACTCTATAGGATTCGGAGTATTCGACGAGAAAGAAAACATGTTGGGAGGCCAAGAAAGCACTGCGGACAGGTCTTTACGTGAGGGTGCCCTACTGTGACTTCACTAGGATGATGATCGGCACGAGTAGCACTATACGCATTGCATGACGGAACCGAGATCAGTGCGAAGAGTTTTTCAGTCCAGATACCTGCCAGTCAGTTGGGCGACGATAACAATCACTGCGGAGGCAGGTACATCTTAATGGCCTAAAAACGGGATCTTAAATGGTTTTGATTTCAGCTTCAAATTTCACGCCTTTGTTTTTCCCGCTGTAAAACGAAAGGTACTTCAAGTTCATTGTTCCATAGGGGGAAAAAGTTTTTCATACCATTTTATTGATGGCCTTTTTAGTACCGACAAAGGCTTCGCTAAATCAAAACCTTTTGAGGTTTCTTTTTTACAAGCTAAAATGAACTCGCCTCTGCTATGAGTAGTTATCGTCAAATTGGTAGTACGATTTTGAAGTGGGTCGTTGGATTGGTACTCGAAATGGAGGAACAGCACAGAAACTTCAACCATATGAAAGCAATGAGCCATCCCTGTCTAAGAGGTCAGATCGGCGGTCGCATGAAGAGCGAAATCGATACACACAGGGTTCGATTTTCCGGATCATCACCCAGCATACATTTAGTTCGCCGTGCCGCGGGGATGGGCCAACACCTCAACAACTAGGGTGTAATTCATTCAGTGTCTTCACAGCCTAGAACAAACCTCACGGAACCGAAACTTTGTCCTAATCTGTATAGCGCATCACGGTAAAATCATTTCCTTCTAGTGTTATTCACATATTGTACTTAGCGATGTCGAAGCACGACCGTGCACCACTTTCCCTCACGGAAACAGAATCCAAGCGCTTACGGGCATCAAAATGTGAAGCGAATATAGGCAGGATTCTAGTGAACGATTTGATCTTGGCGTAGGCGTTCCCGGGTGCTTCAGCGCGATGGCAGCATAGATTACGGCACAATATGCGGAGAGTGTGGATGTATCAATCAAGGATCAGGGGAGAATGAGAGCGAGCAGAGATTTATCATTTCGACAATTCAAATTCGGCCACGTGCGCCACTGGAAATGCGGTCCGGCTTCATGTCCGGGCCGGTTCTTTGCCAGTCTCTTTTTTTCAACTTTTTTTCGCCCTCGATTTTGCCACGTTGGCGAATTTGTCTACCGATGGAAATCCTACCTGCGTAGCGAAGGTGAAGTTCCAGCATTTATAGGAAAGCAACATCCCCAGAACGATTGGTCTAAGCAAAAGAATGAAGTAGATTTCGGCCGTTGATGCCATCACAAGGTATTCAATCATACTATCGAGTGTAGCTATTAGAATTAATGAGACGTGATTCAGATGTTCGTCTTCGAATCACTCCGACAAGGTCCTCAGCCATCGCTGCACCTGCTCCCCCTCCGATAGAGACAATCATTCGGACGAGCAGCCACAATCTTCTCAAAGGCCTCATAATAGACTCGGAGATCATAATCTTACCCTTGATGAACTCCTGCACGCATAACCCCCCGCCCTAGACTTCCACCTTTGGTCGTCAGATGCCGGCCAGTGGTAATATTGGTGACAACCATCGGCGGGTCCCGCTTCCAGACAGGGTATGATGGATCCTTGAAGACTGGGAGAGGATGGGGTATTTCAAGCTGTAAGATGTACATGAAGCAGAGGATTGAAGACCTCAGTTGACGTGTCGTCATGATATAGCGGGTACCCTCATTTTGTCCACTTCCGCGATCATACGACCCACTATGAACCATGCCTGTCTCACAGTCATCCCAATCCCTTCCTTCCTATAACCATGATTTCCTTCACCGCCCTCGCCCTCCTCGCCACTACCGCCAGTGCACAGTACGTCCCGATAATGTCGGTACCACCGGATGACGCAAACACCCACCAAGTCTCGCCCAAAGTATGCGGTATCCTCGTTGGCTGTACGTTCAATCCGCAACTTTCCGAGACTTTTTTTCATGAATTGTCAGGTCTTTTGGGATTATTGTTCCTAGGGTGTTTATGTGAAGGGGTTTGGAGGAAGCGGAAGCTTCGGAGGTTGGCCGCGAGGCAGCCTGATCCGGAGCAGGATAGTGTGCCAGATGTCGCGGAGACTGTTCTGGAGAGGGACGGCGAAGGTGAAGATGCAGACGACAAGGAAAGCGAAGATATCGATAGTAAGGACGGCTTAGATAGTACCGACGATGGGGGCAATACAGTGAGTGCTCCTGGTGGGCAGATATTCATCAATGCTAACGATGCTCCTAGTTCGTGGTACCTGTCTGTCCCCCTCCTCCAGCGTACACCCCCAAGGTAAGCACGCCAATATCTACCCTCTAATAAGTATGCGAAGCTTATTACTCTCTGGCTGGTAACCAGGCGGATAAAATATACAAACCGCTTGGTGGTGGTGAATGGTGATGCAATGCCAGGGATTGAAACCCGGCAGATGTAGTTAGTATACCAGTAAATATGATTGAATTTCACCACGAGGAAATGCTTTGCGCACTAGTTAGTGTGGGACTCATGACTAGTAGGTTTGCCGGGGACTTTCCTCTTCTATTGCACCGCCCCCATACTTACCTTGTGCTGCCCCGGCCTAACCTTACTCGTTACCCACTAAAACCCCGTCTTCTTCCGTCCAGTCGTCAGGAAGTTGATGTTCGTTTTTTATAGCGCCAGACCAAGTCCTGAGAACCAGGGGTTTTGGGAGCGCTTTTTTGCCGAATCTCGTGTTAGACATTAGGCAATCGATTTCCAGTCTGCTTTGTACCTTTTTTAGCCATCTGTTTCGAATCTGAACCGGTGAGAAGGGGGAGTTGTCGTTTTGAATTACTCTTTCACACCTTGCATTCCAGATAACCTGCATGGATAAGGACATTATGATGCGGTAGAAGCGTTCTCTCCCGCTGTCCCTATTTCCATTTGGTGCTTTAATGATTGGAACCGTACATGCCAGGATATTTGCCATTGATAGTGAGTGCCAAGGGATTTCACACTTCTCTAGTAGCTTCCTCGTGAGTTCCCAGACTTCCTTCTGTCCAGGCGAAGAGCATTCTGTCATTATATGTGCCATATCTTCTGTTTTACTATTGCAGTGATTACAATATGCTCGTTCATGGTATTGCGGGCCAAAGCTCAGCCATTTTGAGCCTATGCGATATGCATCATGTAATGACATCCATATCAGGTACCTTGTGTTACGGTCTATGTCTTTGTGTCGAGCTGATTTCCATAGTGCCTGCTCTGTTGGTGTGTATCCAAACAATTCCTTTGCACCCTGTTTTGCCAGTTTAATGTTTTCCTGAGTCCTTGCACGTTTGGGACGGCTTTGCTGGTTTCGTTCGCAGAGAGCTTTATATGCACGGCTTTGGGTTAAGCCTGTGAGTACGGCTCCTGATATTTGAAGGGTAGGTTCAATTTCTAGGTCAAGCTGTTCTTCTGATACCTTTTGCGCCCCTTCTTTAGCTAGCTGGATTGCTCGATCATTGATGTTGCTGCTGCATCTGGGTCCCTTAACCCAATTCAGGGTTGATACCTGTTTTCTTTTGTGATAACTAGCAACCATTGCCTGAATGACCTTCTTGTTTGGGGAGCCTATGTAACCTGCATCTTCCATCGCTCTCAGAGATGTGGTCAGATGTTTTACAACGAATAGAGAGTGTGTGTTGTTTTGAATTGGGGATCGAGGGTTAGTTTTTTCAGCGAGTATCTTTGCCGCCACCACCTCGCCAACTTGTTGTGATTGTTGAAGGGAGGTTGGGATCTTAACAGCTATTTGTAGGTTGTTTCCGCCTTCTATGCATACTCCTGCACCTGAACTCGTACCTGAGGTATCGTCTTTGAGGCAGGCTCCTTCCGTGGCTGCTTGGATCACGTTTTCAGCTCGACCACAGAGCCTTAGGTCTGGCAGGTGATTGCAGACTTTCCCTTCTGTGAAAATGTGGAATGTGTTTGCTATCATTCCATATGTTGTTACCCTTCTGTCAAACTCAATTCCTTCATCTACTGGGGTGGGGCTATCCTCGTAGTCCTCTGGCAGCATAAATCGAGGATCCCACTTTTGTGGGAGAGTGTCCATCAACTCTTTAGCTCGAAGGAGGCACTCGTTTGGGTTGGTGCAGTTCAGATTTTCTTTCATTGCCTCACATATGTAGCAGGAACATCTAAGGTTGCGGGATGTGGTATTGTGGTTAGGGTCGTCGAGGAGCTGTGCTAGTTCTTCTGCTTCCCCTACAGTTTGTAGGTTATGGTTCATTCGTAGACATTTGCTTGCCGCTGAACATGTTGGTCGCTTCAATATTCAATTATGGTTTTCGTCTCATCATTAGATGGCATGGTACTCTCAGGCACGCCGGACGACAAAAGTGCTCTGCCAAGTCCAGTCCTTACTGCCACTTAATCAACTCACAAGCCAAGCTGACGACTAGGCAACCCCACGAACAGGCGGCCCGGCCCGGGCACCCGTGCTATCATAGAATTCGAAAAAGTTAGAGATGAGGAACCAAGAATCAATACCTTCCAACCACATACTGTAGCTACTCAAACAGCATGCTATGCATTAGAGGCATTAGAGTGAAGAAGTTGTTTAGACATATGAGAACGTAAGTATGATAGCATTTCTACGATGTCTACATTGTATCAACTTAGCGAGTCCTTGGCATTCTCCATCACTTCTGTCCATCCTAAGCGCTCCGAAGAGTAAGCCAATGAGCAGAGGGCATTATTACGTGGTAACAATGAGGATGGATTGGTGCTGGATGCTGAATGCTGGTGGGAATAGTACATATGAGGTGAAATGCTACGCTAAGGGTAGAGCAATGCAAAGTGTACGTAGAATAGTGTGGGTGGGAGCATGAGAATTCTCGCAGTAGATAGCGATAGATGTTACGCGACAGGTCCATGATGATATGCCATGTCGATGGAGAAGAATATGTAACAGAGACAGTGGGGGTGGCAGCCGT
Organism: Armillaria fumosa; assembly: GCA_030407015.1. Lineage (NCBI taxonomy): Eukaryota > Fungi > Basidiomycota > Agaricomycetes > Agaricales > Physalacriaceae > Armillaria > Armillaria fumosa. The sequence continues at coordinate 2,375,092 of JAUDYM010000008.1, read as the reverse complement.
CCTTGTTAATCATTCGCGTGCTGCTATCCGTGAGAGCGCTCCATCGAATACTGCATCCGCTGAGGGATATAGGCTGGAGCAGGAAATGAGACGTTAGAGTGTCTGACAAGCTGAGTGGTCGTGGTGGTTGAAGAAGGTCGTTGGGAGGTTCGGCGGTAGCGCCACACTAGGGTGAACCCTAGAAGTAGCAGAATGAAGAGGACTGTGGGTGAAGTGAGTGAGATATTGATAGGGAAGGATTTGATTGGGACGCACTAGTGCACACTATGATGGCTGTGAGTGTAGGCCGACTCAGGCTGTACCCGTCGTCGTTAGGATTCGAGACACTCGTGATGTAAATGGCGGGCATGACTGCACGAAAAGTGAGAAAATCAAAGGACAGATGGGGACAGTGGCTTACTGTCTAAAATACCGCTGAGGGAGGGAGTCGCCGTGAGTCAAGCGCTGTGGGAAACCTAAGTTAGCTCTTATATAAGGGGCACGGCTCCGAGGTGCAGGCTTGGCACAGATGACTCTACGAAGGGATCACCGGAACGTCGAAACAGTGGAAACAGTGAAGCTGCGGCGTGTGCCGACTGGTCCGCACCTGGATGTCCCGGCGTGAGCGCTTGAGCAGCGACGCCACAGCGTCCCAAGGCTAATCCTGCGGGGGAGGCGCCTATTGTCATGGAGGCACATCATCAAATCAGGGTCACAGGGGACAAGCGGGGAGAAATTTTACCCAATTGGTTAGCTCGCGACACTGGGGGAGCTCCAGCTTCTAGTAAAAGACTGGATAAACGACTGGATGAAACGGCAGCCGAGGACAAGAGCAAGACCAGGCACGTTGTCCTCGTCGCCGCACAAACTAGTGATAGAGATCTCGACCTCAGTGTGGGATCTCCTTGGCCAAAATGACGCATAATGCATTGATGCATCAATCTGTCAAGTCAGTGTGGCCATCTTCTGCTAAGCATCAGAGCGCGCCTACGGCTAATATGTCCGAGGTGGGCCATGGCCGCACATTGAATTGAAACATGAGAAAGACGTCGAACTGCCGCGCACCGTGGAGGGACGCGGGGACGACTCCAAGCACTAGGCTGTTACCTTAGGCAACGTGGACTGGCCGCAGAACCGGGCATACTACCCGACCGGCCCGGGTTGCCGATGCATCGAAAGCAAAGCTTCGGTTATTAAAGTTTATTAAAAGATTCAATGCAAGATCACAACGGAACTTGACAAAGACCACCGCGCACGTCCACTGTTTGAACCGTCGATAATAACGGGAAGTTTGTCTGAAACATCATGCGCAGCATCTCAGGAAACTGGTGGAGCAGTGAAAAACCAAGGGAAATGCGTCACTGGCAGCTAATAAACAAACCCCCTTTCACTGGGCGTCGACAATAAAAGTTCAGCCTTGATTCCCTACAGAAACCGGGGTGAGTAAGTTGACCGCACAATTGCCATGAACAGCTCGCGTACTATTGCCGTACATGCCAACTTGAACGTCCACGACCTTGCGACCAATCAAGATAGGAAGGCGTTCCTCGATGACGAGTTTGATTGGGGAAGTTTCCGGGGGTACGTTTCTGACTATTTTGCTAATTAAAAGATCGACAACGAGCAAGGGGATAGAAGTCCGGGGCAGATCAATGTCCAGACTTCTTCCAGGGAGTATAGTCCGCTGATGCCGCAACTTCGTACGAGGATACGCGGACTCGAAAGTACACGCAGCACGTCGAGAATGCGCAGCCTGTCAAGAAGCTTCGGGAGGAGACCAGGTGGCAAAAATATCTCTGCTGTATGATTCGTTTTATGGAGACAGAGTCCGGTGATGTTCGGTCGATAAGAAAGATCAAAAGAAGCGCGAAACGGAGTGCGGTCGTTGCTATCGATGACCGTCATAAGGCAAGAAATTTCACGGTGGTTGGGCGAGCGAGCGAGATAGGAATGAATAGAAAGCATTAGAATCAGTAACATGCGCGCATACGAGGTAATGGACATGGAGGAACGCGATGCCAGGGAATCAATGAATTTTCGGGACAACGACTTCCAGCGCATTCCGATGAGCTTGATTTTATTCACGTTTTGAAGGTCATCCATAAGAGAAGGAAGGTCCGTTAGAGTGGACGTTGAGCGACCGGTGAAACATCCACGTAATGAATGACTAGGATTGTATTGAGCAAGTGAATACGGCGTGAAAACGTAAGTAAATTTTGGCGCTGGAGATTTGACCGAATCTTCATCTCTCGGAACAGATGCTCCCAAGTTCTGTCAACGAAAATTCTGCTGACGAGACCACACGATTTGAGACTCGTTACGTTATTGATGGTGGTGAGATGATAATCAATTTCGGCCTATCCGGCCCGATATATCGGCTGCCTCTTTTTGAATCCCGTTCCTCGCGGCATCCACGAGGATGTTGTCCAAAGTACGGATGGGTTCTGGAATGGGACGCGCGGCTATATGTCGCGTCACTCTAGTCCCATGGCACACCTGCTGAGTATCAGGGCGCGCTTATGACGATACTACCCAGAGCCATGGAACGGTCGCCGTTCTACATACAAGTAGCAGTTCACATTATGCGCTTGGAACGGCAGGCAAGTTAACGAGAAGGAGAAAGTTATGCAGAAAGAATCACATACAGTCCACAACTTAGTCCACGGTGATTGGGGAGGTCATCAAAATAGAGGAAATAAAGCTGGACTGTCATTATGGGGAATAAAGAGACTCAGAAAACACTCGAAGGCAAGCATGAAGTGCGTTGCTCAAGATGTAGCCTCCTTGTCCTCGATTAGCGTGATAATTTATCCCTCTACTATCTTAAAACGCTAGGAGGAGTCAGTCAAGACCAATCAGCAGCAATAAACAGCTCACATAGTACCATCGCACGTGTCCAAAATTTGAACGTGGGCAGCCTTCCGACTCATCAAGATTGGAAGATTTCGCTCGATAGCGAGTTGGACATAAATTGGGTTCGAGGGGTCTTCAACTACCGACGCAAGAACATTGCATGTCTGGGTAGCTCTCAAAATGCCTGATCCGTCATGAAAATATACTCAATCAGATCGGTGAAATGATACGACCAAGGTGATAATAGTCCGTCGTCTCGACTCTGATAGATTTTAAGTGCATATTGAATGGGAAAACACTCGGACTGTCCTGCAGGGATATCATTGACATCAGCAGGTGATTATTCCGGAGGAAGGGAACACGTAATACCTTCTGCCAGTGAGGGTGTATCAAATTGTGAGACGCGAAGAACTTCGAGCGAGTGTGTGGTCAAGTCAACGAAGCGCTGTGTCAGATCAAAGTGGCGATCTTCCTCAGCAGCACGCGTAGTTAAGGTTCAGCGGGGAGAGCGTGGGCGACAGAACCATCTCTGGTATCTGTGGCATTTTACGGAGAGACAGACCGGTGATGTGTGGCCGACAAGAAGCATCGAAGTTAGCGCTGAACGCAGGGCGGTTATTGTTTTCGATGGTCGCCATGAAGCAGGATATCTGGCGAAGGTTGGGCGAGTGAGATAGAGATGAATAGAAGGCGTGTGAATCTGTGAAATGAGTTTTTGCATTCTCAATTTCAGCTGATTGTGATATCTCGCAGGAGATGCTGCCTAGTTCTGGGAATGAAGAGTCTACAGCGGAGACTGCAGGACCTGAGAACACTTCGTGAATGACCTACTTGGTCCTCGTGGAGCTCGTCGATAATGGCATCGATTAACTCTGGGGGGAGAGAATATATTGGGGACGCAATTTCCTGGGAAGACTTGTGAGATGCCCCAGCATCAGGTGCGCGTATTCACTTACCTTGATGGTGGTAGGGAAGAACTTGACCACGGCTAATCAGACCGCCGTCGCCCGCCGAGTCCCATTGCTTTGTTTCCTGATGAGCTATCCCAATCGGAGATAGGTATGACTACAAATGAAATATGAAAAAAGTAGTAAAGCGTCCGTGGCTATTTTAAAAGCACGGCAAGAGGACACGAAAACACAGGCGCAATAAGTATGAAGTTAGTTTGTTAGCTAACTTGGGGGGCAAACTGAATAGCATGGCTAGTGATATGCGAGTTCACGAGTAGGCTTCGCTCTGTATTCCTTGTATCTGTTGGTAGATATTCTTTATTGCCTGCTCACCGACCGGAACAGAACTTGCCTGCAAAACTTAGTTAATGCGCCCTGAAAATATATAATAATAAAGGTCCTCACTTTCGTCCATCAAACCAAGGAACCATATGAGATGAAAGTATTAGAGATGCGGGCAATGGCTAATCCTTGGCCGTGCAATCTGTGAGAATCTCGAATCAGATTATTATATCGACCCTACCACCGACCCACCAGCACGTACCTAGGCATTTTACACATCCGATTTCGACGAAGATAATCACACCGTCAAGGGATTGGAAAGCCTTGACCTGGTCGAGTTCGTTGTCATTTACCATAGGCTGCAAATGAGGGTCCTAGAGTCGTTGGCGTACCATTCGTTAATGCATTAAATATCCCCGACATAACACAAGGGCGGTAGGCATTCTTTTCATCTATTTCTGATGGCACGAAAAATCGATGTAGATCAGTATTTATGTATTCCCAGAGACCTCAAGGTGTGCTGACTGTCGTCCTCGGCCTACAGAGTAATGGGGTTGCGCCAGAAACGTAGTTTATGTAGTAGATATGACGATGTATACTGAGCTTGCAGTGCTTTTCACCAGGTAAGTAACAAAAAGAGCCACATGGAACAATCACTTACGATTTGCATATGACATATTGAAGTGAATCACTGATAATAGGTGAGAACGTCGGCATCTCATGTGCAGCCGTCGGTAATTGACTTCAAGAGGGTCTTGATGAACTGTCATAATTCGTTGTCGATCGGCCAAAGAGAAAAGATCCGTGAATGAAAGAACCGTATTACCTGTGGCCATGTAGAATCTAGGTTATCAGACACACGGTGATGAATTCCCCTTGTGTGGACGTGCCTGCATAGGTCCCCGAAGTATCAACTTGTCGACTGAGCATCAGTGAACGAGCATCTTATTGTACCCTTCGGAAGAAGTACAGAGCGTTCTAATATGTTCGTTAATAAATTAACTAATAGATTCTACTCACCGCACTTTTTTTAACGATAGAACCTTTGTCATTCTACTCGCTCTCGTTCTATCAGCGGAGGATATTTTCCGTTTTGAATGACAACAGCCTACCTCATCTTCTAGCTAATTTCGGTTGTGTAGAGGTCCCGTCGTACTTTAGTAGTTTCTTTAAGCATCCAGGAAGAAACAGGAACCTGGAGCACTTCATTGAACGGCGGCAGGTTTGGAACGAGGGAAAGTGCATTCGCTTACATATTGGGTCAACAGACCGGCGGGAAACACGAGTAAACAATGTTCTCTCCTTGTCTCCGTACGCGTAAACCCGACGGCCGCAAGGCGCCGCGAGCGTGCTGTCCCCAGGCATGCAAGTTACAATTGAGTATATTCATCATTAGATCGGTATCATTTCTTCTAAATGGGGGAAATGATTTTCGCACACTTATACCGGAAATGACTGGTCAGTGATGATGGCCAGCCGCGGCCAGCCAGCCACTGCTACAATCGACTCCCGTGCCAGTCTAGACTTCAAACCTTCTGTTAGAACTCATTCATGGGGCATTTTTGACGCAGAACCGAGAGCCTGAACACTCAGGTTCTTGAAGTCGTGTAAGTATTTTCTATGGTTTTTTTTCTCCACAATCAGCTCATATGCTCAAAGATACCTCCACTCGTATGTCAACAACGCTCTTACGATGTGCGTGAGATTCTACCATTGGGAAAGCCCAGACAGAGTACTCTCCAGCTTTTCATCGACATCGATGCCACCTAAGTAGTAATCACCACACTTATAGGCGACACTGAGGCTTCTCTTGATCGGTGTCTTCAATGTGCATGCGCATCATTGAACATCCTGAATCAAACATGGCGATGCCTGAACGCTTTCCCCATATTTCTGTTGACCGATTTATCTAGAATGCTTGCTTTATGCCTCCATAGCCGGAACAGGCTAACAAGTGCGTAAGCGCTATCCTCATCCAGGTCCCTATTCCTCTATAGGTCTTGTTCAATCTGATACCTTAGTCGTCGGAGCGATAACCGCGTGTTCCTAAACTTCCCGCCGGTGACCATAAGCCCGCCTGGGAATCGACACGCTCATTTGCCTCAGTGTGAAGACCGCCGAGTATGTTCGTGAGCCATTCTGTTCGTCATGCCTTGTTTACAGTTCTCAGATCATGACTTACGGTTCTGGCAGAAATCGACGCGACTGAGTAGTTGCGACGTGCATTCACTGTGAGGGAACTATTTCTCTATCCACCCATGAAACTGTTTCGCGCTTAATGTAGAGGTGCGGGAATCATTTCACAGCTCTGTACCTTTTTGCGTGACTCGATAGCATGCCTCTAGCGCGAATGGTTCCTAATTAATTCATCTGCAATACAATTACCCCGGATCAACGCGTCTCGTCGTGACCTACCTGAGGCATTTTTACGGGAACCATATCGTCTATGAGGTCTAGAGAGGTACGAAGGCATTGTTTTTCTCATGTTTAGTAACAAATATCTGAACGTGCCTAGCGCTGGTGTCATGCACATCACGTCTCAATAGATTCTGCATGAAGTACTCACCCGAGTCTCGGCAGTCGTACACACCTCAACTCAGGTATAAAGTGACTAGAAAGGGCTGTCTTTCTCTGCAGGTCGATATGGCTTTTTCCCTCTTTTCTCTGCTGGTCCTGACTCTCAGTCTCTCTAGCTCCCGTGGCCAACGACAAGGAACTATTGGTCCTGTCGGTGACCTCGTTGTTTCCAATGGGCTCGTCAGCCCCGATGGGTTTGAACGCCTTGCTGCGTTGGCGAACTCGCGGATAGATGGTTCACTCATCACAGGGCAAAAGGTTGGACTCTCAGCCATTCCCCAACAACGACATTTACGAACGTTCTGTATAGGGAGACGTATTCAAGATCAATGTCGTCAACCAGCTCAACAACAACACAATTTTGCAGAGCACGTCTATTGTACGACGGTTCTCTTTTACACAATTTTGCATCTCACGCTTTACTCTAGCATTGGCACGGTCTCTTCCAAAAAGGAACTAATTGGGCTGATGGACCTCCGGGCGTAAACCAGGCGAGCAGAGTGATTGAACTACTTACCACGGTTACTCATCTGAACCAGTGCCCTATCGTGAAAGGCGATTCGTTTCTCTACACTTTCGATTCTGCCGGCCAAGCTGGAACATTCTGGTACCACTCTCATTTGTGTACGAACCTCCATTCTTTATTTGACATGCTCGGGGAGATGACGCCGGTTATTCTACATAGCTACTCAATACTGTGACGGGCTTCGCGGGCCTTTCATCATCTACGACCCAAATGATCCACATGCAGATTTGTATGATATCGATGATGGTACGTTGACGCGGCTTCTTTCTGGTATTATAGCATAACTCTGCTGCAGACAGTACTAGTATCTTGACGCTGTCAGACTGGTATCATACACCTGCCAAGCAATTGGGCTTCCCGTAAGTATATGTCTCATTCTTCACCTATATCAGGCATTCATGGAGGCTAATCATCAACATATAGTACTCCTGATGCTATTCTTATCAACGGCATGGGACGGTAAAAATTTGTTCATGTTCGGAGTCTCGCAGATAATTTTAACCGATGATTAATTAGGTGGAACCAGAACCCAACGCAAGATTTAGCCGTAGTGAACGTCACGAAGGGGACACGGTACGCGTTCTCTGTCTTTATTTCGATATCTCTGATGAATACAATGTAGGTATCGAATTCGGATGCTCAATGTCGGATGTGACGCGGCGTACACTTTCTCTATCGACAACCACTTGATGTGATTACCAATCTTTCGTTTCTCTTGATGATTCTTATATTCACATCTGATGGGCAGGACGATTATTGAAGTAGATGGGGTCAACCACGTTCCTTACACCGTGGATGAAATCCAGATCTTTGCCGGTTTATTCCATCTTCGTCGTGTTATGAACATAGCAATAAGCTTATGATTCTTCCTCTCTAGGTCAGCGATACTCGTTTGTGGTCCGTCTCAGCTTCTTTCCGGAATAATTCGGGAGTTATTGACGTATGTCCTAGTTGAACGCGGACCAGGACATTGGTAACTACTGTAAATCAATCTTTTCTTGCTGTCAGAAATCATTCCTTGACACAATCTTCCTAAGGGATCCGTGCCATCCCTAGCGTTGGACCACCGGGTTTCGATGGTGGTATCAACTCTGCCATCCTTCGATACAGCGGTGCTCCTGATGCAGAACCCAGTACTGCGGCAACCACCAGTGTACTGGCAATGAACGAGACCGAGCTGGTGGTACGTCCGTGAATTTTTTGTAAACGGTCCCACGGAAACTAATAAATCTCGTCTGAAAGCCTCTCGAGAATCCAGGAGCCGTATGTTTAATGTACATTCACTGATTCTCGTTCCCGATCTGAACCATCTGTAGCCCGGATCCCCTGTAGCCGGAGGTGTTGACGTCGCGAAGAATCTGGCGTTCGCTTTCGTATGGCCTCTCTGATTTCAATCTGGTCTTCCTCTTTTACTTATTGCCCTGCAGAGTTCCGGGACTTTCACAGTTAACGGCTTCACATTTGTTCCCCCGACAACTCCAGTTCTTTTGCAACTTTTGAGCGGTGCACAGAATGCAAATGACCTCCTTCCCGAGGGCTCTGTCTACCCTCTTCCTTTGAATGCAACAATTGAAATTTCAATGCCGGGAGGCGTCATCGGCGGAGGGGTAGGTCCTTTCACATTTTATATTCTTCTCATTTGATGCTCATCTCATAAATATTAGCATCCGTTACATCTGCACGGCGTATGTTCTCGTCCATTTCTCGCGCTGTACATGCTCAAGAATTTATTATCATTAGCACACCTTCGATGTCATCCGAAGTGCTGGTAGCACCGTTTATAACTATAAGAATCCAGTGAGACGGGACGTCGTTAACATCGGTACTACGGGCGACAATGTTACAATCCGGTTCACCACCGATAATCCTGGACCGTGGTTCCTTCACTGGTCGGTTCCCTTTCACCGCTCTATGTTAATAACACGCTGAGAATCTCTCCGTAGCCACATTGATTGGCACTTGCAGGCGTACGTTTTCCTATCCCTCATGCTTGCTGAATTTGCTAATGGTGAATCTCATAGCGGATTCGCCATTGTTTTTGCTGAAGCCCCGGATCAATGGAACTCCACCATCGACCCTACCGGTATGCTTTTTTTCCCCCTCATCGACGGGCATCGTTTTGACTTCCTAACCCCGCAGATCAATGGGACCAACTCTGCCCCACTTACAACGCTGAGCCCCCTGAAGATCTTTAAGATGCTTCATGCAACTGGTAACACGTCTTGTATTCGAAATATTGTTTTCTCGAACTTTTTTCTGTTGTAGCTCCGGTATGATACTATCGCTCTCACTCTGTTTAAATATTCCTCATCAATCATGATACTTTTTTTTTCTCTAACTCTGCGATAGCGCGTGAACCAGACTGTGAAGTGGAACGGATGCAGTAGTTTACGAGTCTGTCACGCCATGGAGCCTCAAGTATGTCTGTCGACCAAAAATTGTTTTATGAAACGGAAACGTATAACAACCACCTCTAGTACGAGAAGACCTTCATGTCCGTGGTTGAGTAGCCACCGATTCTGACTAAACTCCTGACGTTCCTAAGTCCTAGAAAATGGTCTCAAACTACCCATAGTTCGGAACAGTCACCGTTATAACACTCTCGCCGCCTACGGATGCTACTGACGTTCACTGTCTGGACACTGGCATGTAATAGTGCCTACCTAACGTCTATTCGGCCTAGATCAAGGCCTTGCACGAGTTCGACGTTATTGGTACACATATTTATCGGTCATGAAAAAAGCGGATGATCCAGACGGCAGGCGGCTGATAAGGAAGGCGCATTTAATGAGCGGAACATCTGTATCCGCCTCGAGGATGACATCTGTTTTACCCAAAGTGGAGTTGATGTAATGTACAAAAGAATTCATACTAACGGAGAACATGAGCAGAAAAGTGTCGAGGGTAACATGCGGGATACAAGAGGCCTTTTAGCAGGTATATATAATCCTCACTTTTTGACGAAGGTCATCCAGGCGATCCCTGTGCTGCGGAACGAGCTCCACCAGACAAAGATCAATCTCCTCTAGAGAGACTTGTCGAGGCCGGCTAGCATTACCGTTCTCTTCATTGACTGCCTCATGCCCGTCATCCCTTCGACATCGTGATTCAATAAAATCAAGGATGACTGGAACAGGGAAACGTCGACGGTCGGACTGGTGTCGCAGAACGCGGAGGTTTGGTAAAGTGATATCTTTGCCTGGTTGGATACTGATGCCTTGGAAGAACTCGCTACCGCATTGCCCCTCGATAATCAACTTCTCTACGTGTGGCACTGTTTGAAGGAACTGGAGAACTCGATCAGTGTTGGCGAGGTCGTCCATGGCGTCCCGGATTACGAGTGTCGTAAGAGAGTTTGGGAGCTGATGGGAGACTGGAAACGAGGGTGTACAAGCGCGTCGGAATTGAATGTTCAAAAGGGACAAAGAAGGAAGGACAAGGACGTTACTCTGGATGAGTTGGGCAATCATCTCAGCGCCTGGCTCGCCATTCTGTTCGGAGATGCGTAGGGCTGTGACGGTGGGAAGAGTAGTCTGAGGGAGCTCTGACAGACTACAGGTAATCTTGATCACGCTCGTGATGTCCAATGACTTCAACGCAGTGAGCTGCTTGAGGCAGTCCCAATGGCCTCTGCCAAAGAAGTTGCAGACATAGGTCTCAATCCCGGACCAAGGAAGAGGAAAAGAAACCCGAGTTTCATTCCCAAGAATGGTGACCGACCGAAGAGAATCAGCTCTCTGGAACGTTTTAACCGCTGTGCGAGGCTGCTCTATGGGGTATGCCAAGGTTAACAGTTCCCGGAGGCGGGTAAACAGAGTACCGTACAGTGCTTGCAAGCAAGGTCGCTGAATACAAAGAGACAGCTTTTTCCACCGCGGGGCACTAATTTCCAGCAAAACAAATGCAGGATGATCAGAGAAGGGTTTGTCGGGCGAAAGTAACGTCACGAACAGATCCACATCCTTGGATCTTTCGAGTAAAAGGGCAACCTTTGTCAGGACAGTCCTCATACTGAGCGTTCCATATTTTCGAAAGTCGAGTGTGACACAGTCCCACAAGTGTGGGAGTGAAAGGGCAATATCTCTCCATGACTTGGAGACGTGGGAGATTGACCAAGGTGCCAAGCGAGGATCAAGCGAATCGTAGGGGTTTCTCCCCCGGAAGGCTATTCCTCTATAATCAGGCACGCATTGTTTGAATATTTCTGCGAGAATGTCGCGCGGCATTGAACGCATAGGATGAAGAAGGATTTTGGCGGTGTCAAAGTCGGATTTGGTTCCTTGACGTTTCTTAATCAGGGAGTCAAGCGTCTGGCGTGCCTCAATGATTTGTTGGTCCAGATTTGCTAGGGTAGATGATTCTTCACCAATTAATGAACGTAGTGCCGTGGTTTCGGCTTCGAGAAGCGGGTCGTTGCAACGTAAGAGACCTTTGACTCGGTCGCGTGAGAGCAGTGATAGAAAGGCTTTGAAGGGAGGATAATTAACATCGCATGCTATGGAGAGTCATTATACCTACGGGTGCGAGATAATTCCGAGCGCGCTGATGGCATCTATGTAACATAATGAAAGTCAGAAAGGGGGTAGGCAATGTTTGAATAGACCCAACGAACGTTGTTAGTAGACTTGATAGGTTGTCGCTCTTTCCACTAGTAAGAAATGGTTGATGGCTGAATAAGTGAAAAGAACTGAATGAAGGAGATTGGCTTGATGAAAGATATGGGAACAAGAAAACGAATTTCAATTTCGACGGTACGAACAACATCACGTGATTTATTCCCAACGCGTCCCGGGCCGACCGGGGCTACTTCAAATTTGCTTCAAAACTATTGCTATTAGTCCTGGAGTCCACGGACCATGGAAGTACTTAGTCTGCGTATTTTGCACAATGTTTGTCCATTGTAATAAACACTTTACAATGATATTAGAGCGGCGACTTTATTCTTGTCTCGCTCTCCCATACATCAACCACAGATCTAACAATTGCGTCTTCTATTCCCGAGCAAGAATCACGATGGTCCACCCAAGTATCCGAGTCATAAACGCACTCGCAGCCAGAACAGACCATTCTGTCGTCTCGCTTCTGTACCCAAGGTTCCGGGTCATCTTCACACGATGTAGCAAACATTTTGATGATGGCAAATGAAGGATCTTTGTTCGTGCGTGATGGTGTCAACAGGAATGTCTCTTTCTGAGATTTCGTGAGGAGCTTCGGTTTTGGTTCAGAGAGCGAAGGGGTAGGTGGTCTAAGGACGCCGTTGATCCTAGGAATTTGGTAAATATCGTATTTCATTTGAGAGGAACATGGCTTACATGGATCGTCCGAAAGCTTGTTGAAACGGAAGAATCTCGTGGATGGCGATGATCATCTGGAACGGATAGAAGAAATGCCACTTGCATCCCCCGGGGCCGTACATTCCGCAAAGGCAAGGACGCGACGTGTGTCTGGTTATTGGCTTTTGGCTTGCATTTTGTGGTGAGTCCTCGTAGGGTATCGGCCGTGTTGAGGTAAGAGGTGGGAGGGGTGCTGGAATCTCCTTGATAATCTGAGTCCTCGCTGGCAAGAACTTTTTCGCTGTGCGTTTCTTCAGTCTTTCCATGGAGAGAGTGCGGAGGGGTGGTGGCGATGAAGAGGGAGAGTCAACTTGCTTTAAACAAAGAATCCTGAGGGCCATCAAATGGTGACCTGTGATTACAACATTGATGGTAAGCTGAACAATGACGTCCGACTTTGTTGTTTCTGGACAAAGGACGAGTGGCGTCATAACAACGATACTGGATATAAATGCAAACTTGAAATTATATTCGACATAGTCTGAGGATATAGGAAACATTATGACATCAACACAGCAAAAAAAGTCCATTTAGTAGATCCCGGAAACTACGACAATCCTAGAAATATTCTGTGTATGAGAAGCACATCCGGAAACACCGATAAGGTCACATACCAATGACTCCACATGCGGCTCTTTCTCCAGAGTTACCAGTCGTTAATGAAACATTGGTACCGCCCCTCCCTAGGTCGTCTGTCCCTGTGTGTACGACGATGGAACGTCTGCTCAATCAGATCAGCACTCCTTCAGCAGCCTCATGTAAGAAAACCTACCCGACAATGCTCAATGGTCCGTTAAGCGAAATGATCGTATCAGTGATATCCAACAGAGCTACACCACCCGCATCGGACTGGATATTCCCAAGATCGCCTACGTGCCTCGAAGTCTTGGGATCGGTGGGAGCACCGTGTGTGGTATTATATGGGTTATAATGGGCTCCTGCAGACGTACAACCGTCTGTGAGGTTCCCAGAGGTGCTGCAGATCGGTTAGAGGGGTGTGGGTAGGAAGGCGCGCAACGTACTGGACATGGAAACCTCGTAGTGCAGAAGCATCGAGGCCTTGAATACGCCCGGTGACGCGAACGGGTCCATCACAGCTGGATTGCTGAAATATGACAGTCCCGTTCACTGAACCCGGTCCGGTTAGGACGGCGACGGCCTATATGAATTCGTGGTTAGCATTTAAAGAGAGAACGGACTGCTCTGAGTACCTCTGAAACGTAGGAATCCCCGGACCAGACAGGAAGGGCAACAGCAAGTGCGAGGAGTAGTGGCTTGAACATCATGGCAGCAGAACAGAATGCGGAGTAAGAGTTATTCGGAAGCTTCATATTTGGAATCTGCACTTAAATGCCTCGTGCGTGAGAATTGCGGCCGTGAAGAGTTGTGATCAAATGAAGCCATCCCGTATCGGTGTTTCGATGATGTACAGCCATCATTGTTGCACAGGATATATAGGGTGCACGCCCACGGCATCGTCGGGGAGGCGCGTACGAAGGTACCACTGCTTTCTACTCGGCGCGCATCTTGTTAACCAGTACAAAGATATGAAACTTGCGGAGATTTTATGAAACTGCTTGTCTATTTATAGGCGGATACCTATACCATCCTCCGCAGAGTACTAGTGGAAGAACGCCACTTACATCACTGGAATCTATCTTGGGCTTCTCGTTTCAAATATGAATTCCTTCTGAATCGCCTTGCGAGTAAATCTGGTGAAGGAATACGCAACATGAAGACATAAGACGTACGATCAGACGTATACCTTCTAGTCGACAAACAATTCCTAGGTCGTGCCATTGGATCGTCGGAAAGGATTTGCATCGAGTCAATCACTGGGTCGAATTGATAAACAGATGCCCTTTCATCAACCCTGCTCATTGTCAGGGACTGATCACAGGTCTAAAAGACAGCATTGATGTCATTTAGCTGGATGTATCGTCAGCAAAATCAAAATCTTACCAGGCGGTGCTCGAAACGTTCTTGTTCCATTTCACTACTGCATCACCGAGGAATCCGATACTGTAAATTCAACACGCAGAAGATGTGAACAGGGGATTGCCTTTATCTGCTCATCATATCATAAACCGAAAGCGGTCGAATCACACATCAGATTTGGCACTAGTGTCCGTTATCCACAGGAGAACAGGAAGTTGATTGCCAGAGAAATATACGGTTTCTTCGGTCGAATGGAAGGCGAATAAAACTGCATCGGCACTGTGACGTCCCATTCATAGCGAGATGTGCTACCGCCGACTTGCCCTATTTAGGAAGAAAACCTGTTTGTGGTCCTGGTCAGAGTCTCAAAGATAGTAACAGAAAAGCAAAACTACACAGAATCGAGGAAAGAGGGGGGAAGTAACCGTCGCATTAACTAGTTGAAACAACCCGTGAAACAGTGCATAGCCCAGAATACGCGCACCTTGTCGCTTCGGGTTCGGTAGCATATTTTTTTCTTTTTAACTTTGCCTTAGACTTAGAAGCTAGAAGCCTCGTACTCTCTGTAGCTTTGAATATCACGAGAGGTACTAAGCTCCGTCGAGTCATGAGGCAAAGATGTTATCTCCCCATGCTTTGTCAGCGCACCCCCGGGGCATGATCGGTAGCTTGGACCGTCACAGTTGCTGCCAAACAAACAAACGAAAATTTAGTTCCGTAGCCTTTCATATTTTTTACTTCTGACCACCATCTTCCTTGCACAACGACCGGGTCTGGGTCTTCCCCTACGTGCCTCGGTTTGCTAGCTTCGCTCTCGTCGTGTCCATTGCCCTCGAAGATGTTGACTGATTGTTGTCGATGGAGAGGGCGGCGCGTCGTGAAGATAGGCCTTGGAGGGGAAGTCCTAGTCCTTGCGTTGTGCTCCTTTGAAGCTCTGTAATCTATCGGCGCCGCGCGCCATCCCGATGGCGGTGCTGCACCAACTCCCAGAGCGTGGAGGACCGTGCCAAAACACTGTGTGTCGCTCCTTCACGAGGGCGACATTGCCAACACTACTTGCTTCGTCAGTCGCCGACACGAGATCTCGCGAGGTTGCCGGTGCCAGCCGGTAGTTCTCGATAATGCGATGTTCTCAGCTGCCTCTGCTACATTACGTACCTTGGTTTCGTCGGTACTCGAGAGACACCAAACCCCGCTCACAGCACAGCTTGCATACCTAGAGTATCTCCTTGTACGTGCCCGGGCCCGGAACGGAGGTTATCTGGTTTGATGGTCTGGCCCACCTTCTCAAGCTTGTGAGATAACGGGGCTGGGACGTTGCTTTTGTGTGCTGGTAGGCGTACGAGGATGCTTGGCTTCATTGTTTTCAATGGTCAATTTTTTATTTTCTGACTCTTCGTGAGTTTCTGTTGTGTGTTGAAGGGGAGGGCCGATTTGTGCGTTTCTCACTTTTCGATGTTTTTCTGCAACTCATTGTCGAAGTTCTCCCGAAGAATATGTTAATGACATGATGTTACCGCCGATTTTGAATCATATATCAGTTTTCCTTGGAGGTCCGTATCTCTAAATTGACCTTTCTCTCGTATTCTAACTTCCTGATCAGAAAGTCGGGTTAGGGCTATATACCTTCATCGAAATACAAACGGATCATGTATTCAATGCCTATCAATTTGATTTTCTTTACCGACATACGATTGGTTGGAAATACCACTTCACCTTCGAACAATATAGGGCAGGAACGCTTTCGTGAACCTCGTCTGTCAATTTGAGTGCGCGTAAGGGACCTTTTCTGCTGGTAGCTGCCTGGCCCCCAAGCGAGTCCATTTTGCTAACCGTTGATCCCTCTTCTAATATTCGTATGTAGGTATATATCTCTGAGCTCTAAGGGAACGTTCGTGTAGGCTTCTCATTCCTAATCTCGTCAGAGCACGACCAGTGGGCCAGGAGAGCCTTAAGCCGGGATAGGAGTCGGAACATGCTACCCACCGTCATCCCTTTCTTTTATTAACAGGATCTGACAATTGGTCGTCGGCAAATCATTGTGCTGATCCTATCGTGTTCCCGCCACGGATATATGCGCACATGCAGATTTGTATCTCTAGATCGCCTTTTCTTTCGTATTCTAATTCTGTGATCCGGAGACTGGGCTAACGCTACGTGCCTTCATCGAAGTACAAACCATGTTTGACCTTGTAGGATGGAAGCGACGGCTTTCAGCTGCTTCTAGGCATCATGTAGGTCCGTACGTTCGTTGCTGATATTCGCATGTAGACGCCTCACCTCGGCTTCAGGCGCCAATAATCTACGATGAGGTTGAAGAGAGTGCCGTCGTCTCTCTAGACATTGTTGTAGCGCAAGTATGTTTGAATATCAGAATCGAATGTTGTTGACCGTGAGATCGAAGAGTTGGGACAACTCGGGAGAAGCGTGGGCTGGTGCCGAACAAACGGCATTGCTCCTTTCCTGCTTATCACCAAGGTCTTTGCCTGTGGGTCGTCTCTGACGTCCCTCGGTATGCTCTTGCCCCTCTCGCCGTCCTGGTAATCTCCATCAGCAGGGCAGTCGACGAAGGGGGTTGCGCGTCTTGAAGGGGTCCATAATGAATGTTCCTCGCCTGTACGCATTTTATATTCTTTCTGCGTCGTTCGTTTTCTCAAAAGATAAGCAGATGTATGGTCGTACTGTTGGTATTTGCACACTATCCACTGACCTGTCACATTACCCTGCATGGACGACGTGGTCGGCGTCCGTTTGCTTTGTCCAGTGTGGGACACAGTATCCTAGCTAGCTGCTTCTGCTTCGCTTAGTACGTTATCGCCGTGAGGCGTCTCGTGCTTACAGTTCTGCCTGCTTCCCCCCAGACCGCTTGTACATGCATGGTCGGGTGCAGAATGGGTGTTTCATCGCCAACGTCAGCAAACCTACAACGTCGCGACTGCTTCATGCAGTTATTTAATTTATTCTTAATGTTCCCCGAGTATAGGCCACCTCCCGCTCGGTGACTCCTTTAAGAGTTCTTTTCGGGCTGGTACGTTACTTAAGATGTTTGATGGTACGTCCCCAACGTTCGGAGTTCCTTAGCTCATCATTGCAACTTGTTTAGTTCCAAGTGCTTCCTTTCTTGATGGTGGCATGCAATCCTTACCGCGGTTTGAGTGGGGCAGCATGGCGGAGGGTGATATTTCCCACTATGAGATGATTTCCCAACATGAGGGTGTTTCGTGAACTTGAGTTCTGATCCGCAGACGTCCTGAGTTACCAACCCCTTCCACGATCTTGTTGGCATTCGTGTAGGCAGTGGTCATCATATCGCTAACTCGCTGATGCTCACATGTAGATGCCGAAGGCTCCGCGATGGTTTTCGCAGGTTGCCTTTCTTGAAGTCGGCTTTCTCCGATATCTCTTCGGATATTTCTGCAGCGTAAATGCCAGGCGAACGTCCTATTGATCTCAACTCGGCGGGGACTGTGACTGCCAAGGCACCAAAAAAAGATCATCTAATGACGAGGGATCGTGCCTGTTTATCGAAAGCATAAGTACCGCTTCTACGGCCCCACTGCCCGTCAGCTGACACTACCATGATTCGTTTCATGAATGAGTGCTTCTTCATCATCCTCATCGCCTACCCTATCCTATTCCTCGATAACCTCTACTTTCATGTTGCGCATCTCACGCCGACCCTGCTTCTCGGGGTAACGGTGGTGTCGACCCTAGTCGTATCAGCAGCAGTGAATTTGATTCTTGTGCTGTGGGGTCATACAGAGGCAGAACAAGAGGTGTTAGGTCATTCAGAGAAAGAGGTGTTGAGGTCAGAGGACAAGCCTATGTGAGTGTAATTCGTGCGTATTCATTTTCTTTGCTGATTATTTCATAGACTGGGGCTTGTATGAGAACTCCACCGTCGAGTCGGAAATATCGCCGTCTGTTTTCTGAGTCCCTGGATGTTACATTACACATCGGTCTTTTTGGTGCCGCGAAGGAATAATTATTTGATCTTTTGATCCCAAAATCTGTGTAACTTGTTCGGTCCGGCGTCCTCTTCTGGGCCTCAACTACATCACAAGTCCATCCCCTCTGCCTGGCGTTTTGAAGATGTAGCATACACTAGATAAGTAATTCATTTATTGTACTGCTTTGTTGCTTGCGGGGCCGTGTGAAATTCAGTACAGGATTTGCACAGGACGCTCGGAGTTTGAAAACGAGACTTGACCTCTTCTTCCACTCATCGCGACCCCTCAAACTAAACTTTTCCTTAACAAATCGTCTGTGTATTTGAAGCCGATGTCGATTGTTCTTCCTCAAGAGATTGTCGATAAAATTATCGACCTGGTTTACGGCCGGTACCTTCCGGATTTTAGGAAGGAATGGCAGCCTGAGCTTTTTGCATGCTCTTTGGTGTGCAAAACATGGACTCCCCGTACCCGATATTACCTCTTCAGAGAGATTGTCGTCGTATCCATGAATCAGCCTGCGTTCATGCAACTCATCTTCGACCGGGCATTGTGCACTTTCGCCCCCTATATTCGTAGTGTGTGCATCGAAGACAGCGTGATGCCCCCGGCCAAAGTAGACTGGGTTATCTGTGAAAATTTCCCCACACTTTCCATGTTTCCTAACGTCGAATCGGTGTATATCAGGAACGGCAATGGTTTCTTCCTTACGAAGTCGGAGGAAGAATGGGATGCTTGCTCAAATCAGTCTCGAGTCTGACAGCTGTCTTAGATCTAAGACTGGAAGAATGCCAGTTCAGAACATACGATCACTTCGCCAGCCTACTGTCTTCCTTCAGGACATTGGAGACGGTGATTTTGGATAGATGCGAGATCTTCAAGATTGACCCGGAGTTCCGTTCAACGATTATCCCCCCTCCTTCGCTGCATACCGTAACATTTATCGCACGTGCCGGACAGGGGGTTCGATCCCTGTTCTCGTGGTTACGCAAACGCTCCATTTCTTTATCGTTATTTTCGACCAAGAAGTATACACCACTACGGAATGATTCCCTCGCTTTGGTGCAATTGTTGAGAACGGCTGGAGCATCGCTCAAGACAGTGAGCCTCACGTTGCCTCGTTTTCCCATGGACATTAAGGGTGAGCGGTCGCTGGCCTCCCAGCATATGATTTATCTCTGACCCATCGAAGACTTGGACGAATTCAGCCACATCGTCGACTTTAGTGAGAACAGAAACCTTATAGTTCTCATTATCGATTTTATGGATTCCACACCGTGTACAAGGAACGACACGGCGCAGCAGGTCTCTCAGATATTATCCAGCGTTACTTCAGAGAAGATAGAAAAGATCACAATCGATGTGCCTGTTCGTTCGGTCGATGACCTTGGTACTTGGGACGGGAGTTTGATCTATGGCACCGGAAACTACATCAGGTATAAAAGATTCGAACATGCAGAACTGGAAGACGTGTTTAAGGAGCGACTGATAGAAAGGATGACAAGTAAACTGAAGCACTTGGAGACGCTCATCAAAATACGCGTATATACAACATAGGTGCTAGGGTTACACGCAGTTATCGGTTTCTAGCTTTACGACGATTACTGCAGTCCTCCCGGTGCTGCGAAATGAAATTCTGAGGATTCGGTATCATTGGAGCTCGTACTGAGAAAGTAGTAACTATATCGTGTCTTCCTACATAACACCCTGCTACTGCCGTTTAAGTCTTTGCACTAGAGGAACACGACAAGTCTACCGACGTCCCGCTATGCTATGTGTATCTATACTGTGGGCGCCCTGGTCGCACTCAAGCTAGGACATGCGACGAACAACCGAACTTTGGGTTGCCAGCGCTATTAAGGGACGCTGTTGCTGGATGAGAGGTACGAATACGAGAGAAATTACGATGGAGTTTTATAAGGACTCACAGTCAGGTTAAAGTATTCGCGAAGAAAAAGTGGCTCAATCTGTTTCAAAATTCGACGATAACATGGACGGCAAATCTAATGGGAATAAATGTATATCCTTCATAGGATCCTGTTCCAGGCACGAAAAATCAAGGTCGTACTATTGTACATGCTCTTACATACCCCCCCGCGATCAAATCACCATCCTAAACGTGCTTCCACAAACTGGTGATGATTGAGACCGTAGTCCACAATCTCGACTGATAGATTCTTGTCTGTCAGCGGCTTCAACTTTTGAGTGATCCGTTCCTTCGACTCGGCCGCCAAATCATCACTGCTGAATACAACCGAGAACTTCCTGAGATGCCTGTAGTTCTCCCGACTCAGAACCTTGGTGATCGACTTCCAATCAAGGTTATTGAAATCCTTCACGTTCGTCAACCAGACTGTCAAGACTATTTCTTTGATGGATGATGAGGTGATTTGTCGAAGCATTTCAGGAATATGTCGGACGCAATTTTCTGCGTTACCATAGACGTTGGTTATCGGAACGAGCTGGAATATGATAGATTCAAGACTTGTGCTGTGCCCAAGGTTTGCGTTGACGGTAAGCGCATCTGAATCTAGTCAGAGGAACAGACGAGCATCAGCGCAATTTAATCAAGATCGCCATGATACGTACCATCACGCGTTATCTTGAGGGGAGTCAAAGACATACTCAAATGCTTTAGCGATGGGCCTGCGACAGAAATAATTTGGAGGATGACACTCTCCTCATTGCCGACGGTAAATGCCAAAGATGATAGTGAGGCAGGGAGGCAGGGGAGATGGGACTGAGCCGCTATTCCGGGAGAATAGCTTCCCGCGAAGGGTTGCACGAAGATGATATTTTCGAGGCGCACAGACTCCAAGGTCTGACACGATGACAGAACGCGGATTATATCGTCCACGGTAGGGAAAATACATTCAATCAGTGCTAAATGTGTGAGGCTCGGGAGATTGGATAGAAGAAGGGGAATTTTTGCGCAATCCTCCTTTAAAATGACATGGAATGCGCCATTGATGATATGCAATTTTCTGATATTCGAGAATATGGAGAGCGTGGTGGTCGACAGTGCCTTGCAAATCCAAATACGTTGTGGATCATCACACCAGAACGGCGTGTCTGAGTCGCTATTGTTCCAGTTACCGTCCATTCCCTCTTTGAGGATTATTGTATCGATGAAGCTGAGGAAAGAACAGTTTGGACTAGCGATGAGCTGCATGAATACCCCGTGATTCATCAAGGATACTGTCGTAGTTCTGAAAAGGTGGTATCGGGTGCGGGGAAGCCATGCCCTGCAGACCAATGAACATAACTTTAAAGCCAAACGGCGTCCGTCTTTGGGCTTTGCAAAGCGGTCTTTGTCCACGTTGTGGGCTGGGTAAGGAAAACGATGAATACTGTCGATAATTTCATCCACGATCTCTGCAGGGACGCTGCCTTGGGCGACGAGCAGTGACATGGAGGATGATCGATAATCGAGATCGATGGTCAAAAAGCGGCCTGGGAGTGAAGCTTGTCTGCTCAGCACGTGATGAAACATGTCTACTATATATAAATACTCACCGAACACCTGGTCTCAGGAATTTTCAACCCCTACTCAGTGGGTCCTAGCTTCCTTCTCCAGGGACGTTCTGCCCAAGAGGATTTCCTCGAGGAGTTTATCGCCGAAATTATCTCGTATGGGGGGTTTGTGATGTTAGAGAATTGATGAACTTCTGAGATAATGACTTCCCGTCCGTTCGAGGGAACTTGATTTCATTTATATTGGAAAGTATGCGAAGCAGTGCAAGAAGGTTCATCCTGATGGACATCATATGGGCTCGGGAAGGATGACATCGCAAGGAACGGCATGATAGCGCGAGGTAGTCCTTGCTCTGGAAATTTTACCGATGATATTGTAGGTTTTGGGACACTTCGTGACTCCTCCATGGTGAATATTCCAGGTGAGGTAGGCCATCCCTGATACTGACACTGGTTATTTAATTACTGCGTAGTTAATATATTGAGTGGGAAAACTCAGGAGTCGAAGATGCAGTGAGCCCAGTACCTAGTAGTTTACTTGTTTGTTTGTTGAAGAATCATAATCGGAGCTCGGAAGACCGATGGAAAAGTAGAGCTATTGGTGTGTTTTTAACATTCAGAGAGGTTTTCTGGCGCTCCCAACACTTACACCGTTGTCCTGATGGAGAATCTACGCAGATCTGTTAATTCTCTGGTACGGAGACAATACCGTCGAAGCAAAGGTAGAAGTGAGCGGGGATAACCAAGTGCATCCACGGTCAGATGGTGGGTATCAATCGACATTATCGACGTCTTCTGTCATGACGGCGTCAAGGTCTGGGCCGACGGATTTGCTATTTCGCATTTACAATGCCAAATAGTTTGGACATGTGATAAGCGGAATAATTGACGGCAGGTCGTGGCTCAGGGAGGGTGCTGTGTCGGCGTCAGATATCTACTCGAGTTTGTCACGATTGAGAAGGTCTTCAATGACCGGTCATCCCGCGGTTCGGGCCCTGGTGTCGGCCCCTTCGGAGTCGCACCAATCAAAGCTGATGCTTGTGGACGACAGGCATGGATAAAGCGAATGGAGTACATCCTTAGGTGGTCTTCGAGATACTTGATACTTTCGATGGATGAACATTCTGTTGCCTCGTTGAAAGTAGCACCATGACGATGAAGATAAAGCCAATCATTTCTAGAAAGTATACAATTGACACGGCGGCATCATAGTGACGGAGCTCTGTAAATAATTCATGTGCGCATCATGAGATCAACGGCCATCACGATCAAACGAGATATAGAGATTGGGGGAAAGTAACGAAGTTGAGACAATAGTTCGGCATCATACCAGTATCAGGAGATCTTTATTCTTCATGACCGTCCAAAGCGCCCTTCTTCGAACGGATCTTTCCACCGGACGAACTCAATTTTGAGCGAAGGTTCTTGTTGGCCAGCGCTCTCAGCTTGTAAGTGATCCATTCCTTCGCTGCCTTGACATCCAAATACATATCAGTAGCGAGCACGGCAAACCTCCTGAGATTCTTGTAGTTTTCCTGGCTGAGAATCTCCATGAAGGATTTCCAATCCAGGGCATCCAGAGTGTCCACGGAGTTCATCCAGAACGACACGGTTATTTCGTGGAGGGATGGAGATGAGAGTTTTCGAAGTATATCAGGAATATGCCAAACGAGACTCGGTCTACACCCCGGGACAATACGGAAGGCGATGGATTCAAGGTTTAAGCTGCGCCAAAGGATATCCTCATCTAGTCGGGAGAACAAGTGATTATGGGCGGTTAATTCGGTGGTGATAGTTATTAGACCTACCTGTAATCACGGTGTCGACGGTGAAAGTTACA
This sequence comes from Armillaria fumosa, assembly GCA_030407015.1. NCBI lineage: Eukaryota > Fungi > Basidiomycota > Agaricomycetes > Agaricales > Physalacriaceae > Armillaria > Armillaria fumosa. Next base: position 2,351,390 of record JAUDYM010000008.1, on the reverse strand, counting down.
CTCAAATGTTTGAGTGACGCACCCGCGTAGGGGACGATTCCTAGAATGTAACTGGGTCCACCACCAATAATGAATATCAACGAAGATAGAGAAGCAGGAAGTTGCGCCAGGTATGATTCCGTCGCTACTTCCGGAGGGCCTTCCACAAGCTTGACGCGATGCAAACGCGCAGATACTAGCGCTCCACACGAGGACAAAAAATGGATGACATTGCCAAGCGTAAGGAAAATGCATCGGTCAAGGTCCAGGTGTGTGATGCTGGTGAATCCCGATAAGGTAATGAGGGTTTGTGAAAAATCCTCCTCCGACATGGAGTTGAATGTGGCATAGTGGATATGTAGCCATTTGATACCGGGAAATATGGAGGGGTCAATGGTCGGAAAAATCTCATGCAACCACAGGTTTGCGAAATCATAGTCCGGGTTCTCTACAAGGGTTAACCTTCGGATGGAGCCGAGGAATGAGCAGTTTGGAGAGATGATAATGCGCATGAAGGACTGGTAGTTTTCGAAGGAGAGCTTGATATCTTCGAATAGATGGAAGCGGCTGCGTGGCAGCTAGGTTCGACAAACCAGCGAACACGATGATAAAACTGAGTGGGTCATATGAGAGTGCCTATTTGGTGACGCAACATAGTCAATGATCGTATGGATAAGCTCAGCGGAAAGGCCGCATTGAGCAGCAGGTAATGACATGATGAAGGATGACAGTTTTTGGGTACTTGAGAAGGATGCACCTGGTGGGGAAACAGGCGATGAAATTTTCAACAGCCGAAGTGAAATTTGAAAACGCCAAAGGGCCGGCCCTAAATAACACGTGATGTAACGCGTGGAAACCTGAACTTTGACATTGACAATGCCTATGGCTATGATAGCTATCAATCCTGCTAATGCTTTCCGACATTATCTGACTCTGAAGCATAGCTCGGCGGGGCACAGATCACAGACCTCATTACTTGATTTCATTACGGGACGACCATGCTTGACACTTGCTTGACACGACCGAGAAAGGAAGTGTATTTGCAAGGAATTGTCTTTGCAATCACAATTCAACCTAGTATGCAGAATTCTCTCGTCCAATTCTGACAATGTCTTTATTCTTCTGATACGTCGACAATGCATCCGCCAAAAGTTGTCTTTTTTGCTACACTTCAAGCAAACCACATCAATGGTGCCGTAGTGGTGGCACCTCATGAGCATATAAGAAACCGCCAGTGTGCTGCTCGAATCTCAGCTCCACAGACTACGCGATGTCTTCCCGCTCCTCGCGCAAGAGACACTTCCGATTTGAGGAATTCCCGGTGGAGCTCATCCTTGAAATTCTCTCGCACCTCAGAGTTGCAAGCATCAAGCAACTCAGCCTCACGTCGTCAAAATTTCGTTTCATATGCTTCCCCGTCATCTTCGAAGACCTGTCCTTCTACGATTACAAAACTCCACGTAATTTTCTGACAACCATGTGCCGCTGGCGAGCCATTCCCTGTATCCGAAGGCTATCCCTTAATAATGTCGACTCCAAAGATATATCGCCTGCACTATTGCAATGGTGCGCTCTAGCTCAGAAAATCAAGATCACCGTATCCAATCCGACGGTATACGTGCCACTTTTGTCTAGACTTGGGGAGCTTAGACTCCTCCAACTTGACGGCGTTACTCTCCAACACTTCACAGACCTTTCCAAGGTTCTCCAAAGCCTGTCAACCTCCGTTACAGAACTCAGGTTTGGTAACGTCGGGTTCGCATCCCAGTCATATGGCAACCCGATTCCCTTCGCTGGCAAGAGGATTAGAGTGGAGAGACTTTGCGTCGGCACCGCTCTAGTCCTAGATCTGTTACTCCGGGACGAGTATCCAGTCGATTTTTCGAATTTAAAGGTGGCAGAAACGAAAAATGTAGGGTCGCACAGCATCAACAAACTTGGACGTCGCAGCCCTTGTCTTATCAAGCTGGTCATCACCGGTCCTCCCTTAGATTCAAAAAATGGTGCGTGTCTTCCCCTCCATTCCATAAAATATCGTTTTAATCAGTTACTCTGACTCCGTCCCGAAACTCTTGAGCTCACAGCGGTCAAACATTTGAATCTCTCATTTTACCACTTGCAGCCGGGATTTAAACCCCTTCGGGATCTCTTCAAACCGTCGAAGATCGACTTGGAAGAGCTTATCATAAAGCTTCCTGTTGAATTCGTCACAAGGGAGACTCGCGAGCAGTGGGAATCATTGGCAATAGCACTGTCGCGGCGATCTAGGTTGAGAGCAGTCCACATCGTGCTATGGATGAAGTGGGATAGAAGATATGATGCCCAAATACTTATCCACGAGCTTCATCGCGCGGTCGAACCGCGGCGCTGTAGAATATTGGAGATCCTAGCCAATAATCGCTTCCAAGTCACAGTGGAGGGTGCTCACTGGGTTGGGTACTAGATACTTTCGACTGTCGATACTGCCAATAAAAATCGTCTTTGATAACAACGGAACGTTCTAAAGTTCAAATACTGTACGACTAAGAGCTCACCCCTTGTGCCCTTGAAAATGAGGAACATCACAACGACAAGAAAGACGATTATCCATTTGATATTAATGCGAAGGGCGATCCGACGGTCCTAAGTAGGAGTACATAAAACGATCGTCTGGTTTACTTAGAAGGACGGGAAGAAGGAAGAGAGATCGAAATATTTCGTTATAGATAGCACGATTAATGTCAGTAAAATAGAAAAATATCCTAAAAATAAGAAGGGTATGGTATCTTCGAGTGTGTCGTGCGCCAGTAAGGGTTCTGTATCGTCGGTACACAGATCATATTCACAAAGAAGACCTACTTAGGTAATGTCAGGGATGGAGCAGAATGGACCACCTCTCCTTTAGTGTCTTGTATTGTTACTGCGACCTCGGGTGCCTAAACAAAAGTAAGTGAGTATACGCGTCGCTTGCGAAAGGCACAGTAGAATCTTACGACGTATCGACGGCGAACAGGCCCAATACGGTTGAAGAAGCATAAGTGACAATAAAGGGCCACCAGACGAGTTTGGACATCTTTGATTTAAGAGGGAGAGGGAGAAGTTGGAAAGACGAGACAGAAGAGCTGTAAGGTGACCCAACGATTAGTAACAGGTGAAAGTCGCGCTTTTAAAGACTGAAGATTCCCCTAAAGTGGATGAACCAAAGGGAAAATGTGGCGCGCGCGAGGCAGCAGTTTCCATGACTGCCAGCTTCCCCTAGCATGCCCGTGTCATCGGCAATGCGAAGTTATCTGGCCCTGCGGGGTGAATTCAGAGATTGAGAGGAAAAGATAAGCTGAGGGCGAGCGCAGCGCACGGTTGCAGCGAGGCTCGGCGAATGATCGTATCTTTATATGGGCATGAACATTCGTCTGAGGCTCAGACGCCTTTTAGTGTCTCTTTCTCTCCATTTCTCGGTGAGATTCGTATCACAGAAAGAGAAAGAGCCTCAGAAAAGAGTCACGAGAGAATAGTCCTTCCGAGTAAGCAGTACTTGTTTCCATTTCGTACTTGTTAAAGTGAACCTGATGTTAGAAGGAGAGCAGAGTTCCTGGTACTAGCTGCTATTGCTCGCAGCGAACAGCTGTCCTTATCATAGATGAATATATGTGCATCTGATTCCAAGACATATCATGGACTATGACAACGTACAAAGACGGCATGTCAATCGGGGGCGCATGCGGGATGTGTGGTGACAATAGTAGTGCATTCTTGAAGGCCGGATAACGTTGGCTCGGAAAAACACACGCCCAAGGGTTGCGTCTAGCACATGCTCAAATTACCGGTAGCAATCTACTCGTTGTATAGCTAACAGCATGGGCGCAATGACCGGTGCACAAGCTTAGTGACCTCGCCTTAACAAGGTGGAGTAACAAGTCTATGCAATGTATGGTCAGCGTACTAGATCCCTCACGGGAATTGAAGTGTCGATTACCTGATGGTCAGGGCCCATCCTGTCACGTATTTCACTGGGAGAAACCTTTGCCTGAAGGTAGGGTCCGAAGCTGTGTCTGCAGCAGACTTTTCGGACTCGAAGGGGGGATATCGAACAAATATCCGTGTGAAGTAGCTTTATGGAAAGAAAGAAGGCAAGAGTTCTATCATTATCAAGATGGCAATGACAGAAGGAGCAATAAATATTGAATATAAAAAAGACAGCTGTCGGTTAGACAGTTTGGAAAAGGAATACGAACAAGGACAATGCTAGTGGAGCACGCATCCCTGTTTCAATACGAGAACGATATGAAGAGTTGACCGACGGAGTGGTGGAAGCCGGTGTGGCAGCTGCTGATGTCGAGTCGGAAGCCAATACTGCTTTCGTTATCGAAGAACTTGTCGTTATTGTCATTGATGAGCTTGAGGCCGTAAACGACACGGTAGGGGCAATATTATGTCTGTGTACCATTAAACTAAGATCACCCACTGGCCATGGATGGAAACTCACTGGGCTTTAGCGTTATCTGGCTCGAATGAGCACGAACCTCCGAATAGCGTTTCCGGATTGTAAAGAGGAAGGCTGTCCAAAAAGGCCCATTGATTCGACATGCAGTCGGTCGTGAATCCTGGGGGAAGTGTATCGTTGTTGAGCAGTGAATACACCTTAACCACGCTCATTTGCGCGAGATCCTGCAATGGGAACGAGTTAATTGAGGCAAATAGTCTAGATTAGACGCCTACTTCGGCGAGATTAGTCTTCGCGTAAGTATCAGGGACGCAGGTGTCCTTGGATACGGCTTCGGCCCACGATCCGTTCCCGCTGGCAGCATTTATCCCCAGTGCTCCCGAGGCAGCATGCGTAGACTGCACATTACGAATCAGCGCAGTTCTGTAACAGATATTTAAAGCGCACCTCGTGTATCCAAGTTCGCTGGCTGCACTCCAAAGAAATGTATCTCCCCATTATTCGTGTATGTATAGGCATGCGCGCTGCTACCCGGCATTACCATCACTGTTCCGACATGTCTGGGCAGACCCACAGGAACACGAGCAAGAGCATCGGTGGCATCGTCCAGTGTGATATTGGCGGTGCATTCCTTGTTGCTGCCGGTGTACTTTGTGCACGAAGAAGGGATAGAAGGGAGAGACACGGTGGTGCTTGGAGGTCGGATGAGATCAGGGATATCGAACTTGAGACCAGATGCTTGGGCTGTAAGGTTCAATTCGCGTTGGTGCACCGCGCCGTTCGCAAAATTGCCTGCGGACCATATCATGAAGGAGAGTAGGAGTGCATCCATGCGGAGCATTGGGAGAAGTCCATGAGCCAGGGTGGGTGATGGGGTGGCGAGCAGACATCGTCGTTTATTACTGATAGGATGAAACGAAGTGATCGATGGTCGCCAGTGAGAACGATTAGCATGTGGTCGTGGTTGTTCCCTGTCGTGCTGTCGTGTGATATTCAAATTGAAATTGATCCCGGGTTTGAGAGCGTGAACGTAACCCAGGACAAGGTGTTCGTTTTATCTCATGTTTGGACGACGAGCTACTGTCGAAAGCCACAGTTATGTCACCTCATTGCATTTCCTTCGAACTGATATAGATGATATCGGAAGGTCCTTGCTGGAGGTATGCAAGTCGGTGAGCCTTTGGTTCTATTGTGCGAGCCATGATCTACGAACGTTTAGTATCTAGGAATCAGAGAGCATTGAGTTTCGAGCCCAGAAAGTCGCATGACACTGATTCCTCCAATCTTCTTCAAAGTTCGACACAATGGAATAGCTTTAATTATACTTCATCTTCTCCGAGTTCCTGTTTGTGCAGTGAAATTCCTGCCACTGGTAAAGGACAATCTTCGCCAGTACTTCACAACACATGAGAGATAAACATATAACGAACAGGTCATTTGCAGCTGATAAACAAGGGGCCATGCACTCGCTGATCTAAGGTCTATATCCGCGTTCTCTTCAGCCATCACGAGTCATATATCGGGAAGCTATCCGACAAACTCTTCTCCGACATAATTCATAAATGCCCTTGAGTACTTAACGCTAATCCAATGCAGCGGTAAACAAGTTGTCCTTTGTGATCTTTTCTTTACGATTTTTTAAATACTTTTCGTCGACTGTTATCCTCTTGGTAGTCCGGGATTCGCACGTGACACGGATACTCTCCCCTGCTGGAGGGTTAGACACGCGCCAATTTGTGCGTTCCTACGCTGGAAATGTGTAGACAGGGTGCTGCCAGGTAGTGCAGATTCATGGCCTTAGCGCACCATAACGACAATGGCAGTTTGGCATGAAGACGATGTCAAAACAGGTGTTGAAGTAGAGAATGCATTATGTGAGCTTCCTCTCGCACTTGATGACATTCTCCGGGCCTGCTAGCGTCTTGTTGGGTCAAGGATTCAAGGTTCGTTGCCAGTGAAAGCATGGGTAGTGTGATCATAACGGGAATCGAGAATGTGACCCCGAGTACTCCATTCTTGATACAGAAGATTACGGCGGCTGACCAGTAGGCGACAAAGATAAAGACGGCCACCAAGATACACGTGCTGGCGCATGACAGAACTTTCGGTCATACTTTTTTGAGAGCAGGAAGCACAACTTCTACAACGGACATAGATTTTATCTTCCTCTAGATCCCTTCGATTATCAGACTTCCTTCATAAACAAGACCGTGACCATAGAGTCCATCAGAAAAGGCATTTTACATTTCATAGAACAGTATTACAGTTATCTATCAAGCCAATCTGCTTCCTCCTCATCTGAATCATCCGAAGGCACATAGTTTGCTGCCATCCTCGTCTCTAATACATTTTCCCAGATTGACTGACCAACAACAGTTTGCCATCGAGGATCCGTCATTGGTGCCAGCTCGACTGTATCCCCGCTTCCAACCGAATTAACCCCAAGCTCATCCATCATTTGAAGAACGACAGAGGATGGATAGTCCTCTCTAACATCACCGTCAAGAACACACACTTTGAGAGATATTCGAAAATGCTCCCTGAGGTACCAATCGTCGGGCGCTTCATTGGGGTGGACCTTAAGATGGGACGGGAGTAGCTTTTGGGCCGGCCTGATATCACGAAAGATTAAAATACGGTGATCATTCTGGGACATAGTTAGTAGTCTGAAGCCAAGTACAACTTGAAAACGTTCTTACGTCGACGTCGACGCTGAAAGCATTGTCATGGAAAAAAGGGACAAGGTCCTTGTGAAGAAATGCAGCATTAGAGGCTGTTTCGAAGAATTCGGGTACATCATCGTAACCATCTCTTAGGGGAGGAAAACGGCACTGGAAATACCACACCATGTGAGCACAAATGTCGCATACAAATGTTTCCCGTACCAAATGAGCGAAACAGGGCGGAAACATCCACACTAAATCAGTATCATTGTGAGATGCAATCCCGGTGATAAAGCATCGGTGCTGGTCTCTTTGCCAAACCACCTCCGCCACCGAAGGAAACACATCAAGCTATGGGTAGGGATTGAGCTCGTAAGATGACGAATGTGGGGAAATATACCATGATCTCTTGGTTAGGAAACCAAGTCCAGCTTTTTTTCATGACTGCAAAAGAAGGGGGATTGGGCATAGTCGTGATCTGGGGTAAAAACCTTGCTGTGCTGCCTGTATAGTGTCAGCACGATGCCTGGTTCAATGATAGCGGGGGCCTACCTGCTCCATACCAACCGTAATTTCTAGGCGGAAGCGGTTCTGAGGAATCCTCGGGGATGGGAGGACCGTTGGGCATTATACCATAGGCCATGATTCCGAATTGGTGTACCGTTACTGGACGAAGATGGAAAGGCTCACTATGTGGAGCTAGGAGGTATGACCAACGCTGCACAAGGGCGCTGCTGATAGGTATTCGATGCTGGTTTACTCCTGGAGATGAAAATCGTGATTCGTCAGTCTTGGGAACGAATTTATAATGGTTTCATCCGATACTCACCAAAAAGCAGTTTTGCTGGTAAAGAAGTTGAGAAAATGAACGTATCCCGTTGGAACAGTTTAGATTTCGTAGACAGAAGAGGATGTGAAACGGCGGTCATGATGGCGTCACGGACTGCTTGGAGAGGCGTGACGTTACCTTGCTTGCAAGGTCTCTGGGTCGAGCTGGGGGATTACGTTAGCCTATCGTGTCTTGTGATTTTTCACATGGCATGATAGCGTCGCGATCTGGATGAAATGATCTCTCACTTCAGTTTCAAAGTGTTGTTCTTCATGATATTCCACTGTTGATCACGAATTAGTGCGTCGTTATATTGTCCATATTTCGACACATGACCCGAAACCGTATTTCAGTTAACGTTGTCAATAGATTGTATATCGTTAAATTTACCTCCGTGACAATCGTGACTGTGATTTTTAGTCATCATTGTAACATAAGGGAATTTTCGGACCTGTGTCTCAAACCATTCTCTGCAACTATGTCTTTTCATGATGGTGCACCGGTGGCCTCTCTGTTTGATGGGGTGGAGATGAGTGACATAGTAACATTGCTGAAGAACTATGATGTATGTCAGAATCTATCAGTACTACGGTTAATAACAACATTTTCTAGATTTATGTTGAAAGAGCTGGTGATGGTGTGGGTTCCGAGTCCTATGAATATAGGATATCAGTCATTATGAGGACGTGAAATCAGCATGGGAAAAAATTCTATTTGTGGCATCAATTGATGGCAGCAGTTGCCAAGGCCCTGCCCATTTCCAGCAGTGGATTTATCATGGGAACATTTTCTATTCAGGGTTGGCATTTGCCATGGCCCATGCCCATTCCCAGTAGTGGCTTTATTGTGGGAACAATTTCTATTCATGGTCAGCTGTTGCCAGGGTTGCTCCCTTCACCAGTAGTGGATTGATTGTGGGATCATTTCTAATCATGGTCAGTCTTTGCTGAGGCTGTTCCCATTGCAGTACTGGCTTTGTCATGGGAACTTTTTCTATCCATGGTCAGCTGATCCTGAGGCCTGTGCATTCTTGGTACTGCTGTTGGTGAAGCATTGCTACTCAGCACTGGCTTTTGCCATCTTTTTCTCTCCTCCCTTCCATTGTCAGCTTTGACTTATCTGGAGGTGCTCTTATTCCACCGTCTGCTCCTTCCTCCGTGTACTTTACCTGTAGCTCACCCTGACCTCTCAGCGACTGTATTGGTGGATGCCTGCTTACCCTGGGATAGGGCTTCGACCTTTATGGTCAGCTTGTTTAATATGTATGCCTGGCTTCATTTTGTAACCTTTTATATTGTTGACCTTTGTCGCTGTCATTTGTTTGCTGTGAATATATGCTGCGGCTTATCTAACTCATTCTGACCTCTAAGATGCTGTCTTCTTTATGCTTCCATTTTGTCTTCATTGTCTCTTCCCTCATTCATCCTTTTTGACTCCTCATAATCATCCTCATCACTGTTGACTCCAAACCCTATCTGTTAGACCCTGGCCGATAATCTAGGATGAGGATAGGTCTAAGGCTGTCTCGTGTTTGGGCAGTCACCTTAGAGATCCCTGTATGAGTCCTGGATATCAGGTAGGTACAATTAGATAGCCTTGCAACAAGTGAGTTGGCAAGATAGAGTTTGGATAAACTATAGCTTGAAGCTAAGGTTACATGGTGAACTTAGCGGTCCTTAAATACTAAATGTTGAGCCTAATAATAGTATGAAAAGATGGGAAAGATTTGATCAAAGGGGTTCGTGCATTGGGTGGCACGACGGTTGCAAATACGTAGGTCTCGTGATGGGAAAGTGTGGTGAGATAAGATAAGATAAGTACAAAAAGTGAATAAATCATAACATTACCCTCTCGTTAAGACAGTCGTCCCGACTGTCCTATGGTTCATTGGGTGGTTCTTCTTGTGATGTAGCAAACTCCTTTCTCCAGTAGTTGTCGATGTAATCCCTCCATCATCGGTCGTTTGGTGGGGGATTTTTAATCCAAAGTTTTCTCCCATCCTTTCTGAGTACTTGGTAGTAGATGACTTTGTCGACATATTGATGGTTTACAATTTCCTTTAGTGTTTTCTCGGAGCGGTCAGTGACCTTTTGGGCAGTAACGACAGCTCTTGTTTCCGCAATCGTATTTTCGTAGTCTTCAATGGCTTCTTGTGCATTGGCCATGTCCTCTTCTCGTACCCAAGAATTGTGTTCTCGTGTCTACCCCTTCCACTTGACGAGGTAGTCAGTTACGAGCCTGGATTTTTGTCCCTTCTTTCCATGGACTCGGCGTGTGTGCGAGTCTAGGACTTCCTCCACTTCGTATTCTTCTTCATCCTCGATGAGGTCTGGGGGTGGGGCTGGTGGTTGTTCTTGGTTGGGGAATGCAGGCAGTGATACACATGTTGCGTGTTTACCCTTAGATTTTGCGATTTTGTATGAGATATATACATACCAGAATCTATATCTACTTGAGTACGAGAGCTATTGCTGAGACTTCGAGCAGATAGCTAAGATCCTGTGCAATGAGAGAATATACAGAGTTGAAATACAGGACTTAGGAACAGTACCTTGAAGGATTGAACCTACCAGCCTGAATATTCAACCTGTAATCGGTCTAAACAGGCGAATATATGCCATAACGTCCCACTTATGCATGATCTACTGAAACCAGAAGTATCTAGTCCCTTAATATGGTTGACTAGCCCCCAGAAGACGTGAATAGTTCCCTAATGTGACGATTAAGTCCCCAATGTGGTGGACCAGTCTCAACAGAAGGGAATATTCTCCTAATACGATTGAATAGCTGTGATTAGTTGCCTATGGTTTGCAGAATATTCCAAGGCAGTTCAAGCTCTAGCAAGAATAGATAGAAAAGCATGCAAAGATTTGCACTCAGAAGCAAATATTCTCCCTAACATGGTGGAATATTTCCCCTCAGATTGAAGATACAAAGTGACTTGCCATTACTATTGCTTGATAGTGACTTTGGACCTGTAGATATTCTGCAGACGAGCCGCATTCCAGAAGAATAGCCATGAGGCTCGCATCAGTGATCGGAATCTATCAATTATTAATTGATCGGTCAGGAATATTCCCTGGTTGCAGCTGCAGCTAGTTGCCTAGATACAGAAGATAATGACGGATCACCCATTGCATGATGTGGTAGCCTGGGCAGAGGGTGAATTAACTGGTAACCAGGCTAGCTACCTTGGTAACACCGGAGTATTCCCTAGTCCGGTGAAGAATGATAGAATATTCTGGCTCCAACAGCCATGGAGACAGTATCTAGATTGTCTGGACCGATGAAACCCTCAACCCAGTAGTATATGCCCTAGACCCAGTCGGATATTAGCTTATACAGTATGACTAGATATCCGTGGTAGATCGGACTATGTACAGTATATAAAGGCCTTCTAGATGTAATATATGGGAGGCAACACCTCCCCACGATTTGACCCTATAAGCGCAGTAGCTTGGGCAATTCAAGGGCCTTGGAGTGGAACCTCAGAGTTATAGATTAGTTTGTTAAGTCCAGGAAGCTTGCCATCCCTTAGAGTCGCACCTTAGCCAGTGAGCAGGGTGATTCGAAGGCCTTTGTGCATATTCCTTGGGTGAGACGAATACTCCTTAAGTCCAATAGAAAAAGATAAAAGAATATAAAGATTATATATATATTTTCGAGTTTGAGTTGGCCAGTGAGCCATAGTATCAGCCAGTGAGCTGCAGAGTTGGCCAGTGCGCCATTATAAAGCCAGTGTGCTATAGAATTTGGCCAGAGTGCCATTAATCTCAGAACACAGAATATTTCAAGTACCAAGACGAGCAGTCATTGTTAATATACTTTATTTGCTCCCAGACCTATTATATATTCGCTAAGTCGAATTGAATAGCTTGAATACCCTTAGAATTGAAAGAACAAATCGTATATTCGAGCCTCTGGCTAGAATATTTGCGCACTTATCAGAATATTTGAACTTCATACCAAACTAGTTGGTTTGCAGAGGTCTTCTATCGATCTCGAAACACCTGAACTTATATATTTGGTGATTGTGAAGCGCAAGGATTGCTTAGGGTTGAGTATATACAAGTTTCACTTGCTGTATATTTGATCTCGGTTTTTCCCTGCACCGTTACCAAGCACATCAGCAGTGTGTATGGTGTCAGCAGTTTCTCATTGAAATGGGGGTGGATTTTCCAATGTGGTGGGAGCTTGAGTTTGTAGGCCGAGGCTCCGGCCTTTTCTAAGATAAGGAATGGGCCTACTCGCTTGTTGTCAAGTTTCTTTTTTGGGTGGGGAAGGTGGAGGTTGGTTGTATCTAGCCATACTCTGTCTCTGATGGCATAGTTGATGGCAGGTCTCTTTGTTTTGTCATGTCTGGCCTTCATCCTTCCAGCTGCTTCTTCGAGTGATTCCTTTGCTTGTCGGTGGATTTCCTGCATATTTTCTGCGAACGATTTTGCGGACGGGTTTGTGAATGGGGTTGTATGGACAGAGTCTGGTAGTACGTGAGGGTTCACTCCATAGTTCATGAAGAATGGAGTTTGGCCGGTAGTGGAATGAATTTAGTTATTGTGGGCGAAGGCTGCAAGCATTAGCCATTCGCTCCAGTCGGTTTGCCTGTAGTTGACAAAGATGTGCAAGTATTTGTTAATTTCTTGATTTGCACATTCGGTTTGTCCATCTGTCTGTGGGTGGAATGCTGTGGATGCGTTCTGGGTGATGTCAAGAAGTTTTAGGAGAGCTGTCATAAATTTGGAGACGAACTGGGGCCCCCGGTCAGAGATGACAGTTTTCGGCATTCCATGTCGAGCGTAGACGTGGTCGCGGAGTAGTTTTGCCCACCCCTCAGAGGTGAGTTTGACGTTACAGGGGATTGGAACGATTTCTTTGGAGAACCGGTCTACAATTACTAGGATCGCATCATAGCCGTTCGAGTCTGGTAGCCTGGTGATCATATCGACAGAAATATGGGTCCAGGGTTCTGATGGGATGGCATTAGGATGGAGGGGGGGGGCGGCAGGTTGTGTGTTAGTTTTTGTCCGCTGACACACTTCACAGGCCTTGACATATCTCTCTACTGTTTGTTTAAGCTTTGGCCACCAGAACTCCCGTTGTACAAGTTCTTTGGTTTTTTCAATTCCGGGGTGTCTGGCTGTGATATGATCATGGTGATCGGCGATGATTTCTCCTCTGAGTCTATCATCTCGAGGGACATATATTCGTCCGTCGTAGTAGAGGAGTCCCTCTTTCTCCGAAATTCCCCACTCATGGTTAAGGGAGGTGGCGATCCCCTGATCCCATTTTTTGTGGCTTCGGATTGCATCCTTAACCCATGTGTGGACCTCGCTCATGGTCGGCATGATCATGGCTCAGAAATGTTCTGGTTGGAGGACGATGATATCGTTGTTGTCCTTCCTTCCCTGGTCATGGTCATCCTGCCGGCTCAGAAGGTCGGCCTTGTGGTTGGAGGTTCCTGGTTTATGGTGTAGTGTGAAGTGATACTCTGCTAGTTTGGTTACCCATCTGACCTGTCGACGATTGAGTTTCTGCGGTTGACGGAAATACTGAAGATTCTGGTGATCTGTCCAGATTTCGAAGTCCTCTGCGGCCCCCATAAGATAGTGCCTCCATTCTTCAAGGGCGAGCATTATGGCAAGAAGTTCCTTATTGTAGATTTCGTAGTTCTGCTCGGTAGTGGTGAGCGCCTTCGAAAGGAATGCGATTGGCCTCCATTTCCCCTCATGTTCTTGGCTAAGGACGGCACCGATGGCCCCCTCACTGGAGTCTGCTTCCACTCAGAATTTACCTTTCTCTCGCAGGAGGGCGAGTATCACATCCTCCACCATCTGTCTTTTGAGTCTTTGGAAGGCTTCATTTTGGGCTGTTCCCCAAATCCAAGGGGCATTCCCCATCAACTGGGTCATTGGGCGAACGATCTTCGAGTAGTCTTTTATGAATTTCCGATAGAAATTCATAAACCCTAAGAAGGATTGTAATTCCTTCTTTTTGGTGGGGCTGGGCCACTCGGTGATCCCCTTGACTTTAACGGGGTCCATCCGGACGGATCCTTCACTGATGATGACTCCTAGGTATTCCGTTTTGAGGACCTCAAATTCGCATTTCTCTGCTTTGAGGAATAGTTTGTGCTCCCGGAGACGTCGAAGGACTCTCCTTACTGTCTGGCGGTGCTCTTGTAGGTCCTTCGAGAAGATCAGGATGTCGTCGAGGTATATGGTAACTTTCCCTTTGTGAATGAGGTCATGGAAAATGTCATTCATCATCCATTGGAATGTCGTGGGAGAGTTGGTGAGTCCAAAGAACATTACCATGGGTTCGAATAGCCCCTGGTTTGTCCTAAAGGTGGCCTTATGCTCGTCGCCTTGCTTGATTCTGACGTTGTTATACCCCCAATGTACGTCTAGTTTGGTGAAGTATTTGGCACCACGTAGCTTGTCCATGAGGTCAGCGATGAGAGGGAGGGGGTATCGGTTCTTGATGGTCATTTCATTCAGCTTCCGATAGTCCTGTACAGGGTGGAGAGAACCATCCTTCTTTTTGACAAAGAAGAAGGGGGATGCGAAGGGCAATTTAGAGGGGCGAATCCTTCCACTTGCCAGGTTCTCATGAAGAAACTTATCTAATTCATCCTGTTCGTTCCGGTTAAGGGGATAAATTTTGCAGTCAAGGGTTGCCTGAGCATTGGGAACAAGCTTGATTGCATGGTCCCATGGCTTGCGATCGGGAAGGTCGTCGAAGTTTTCTTTCGAAAATAGGTCTTGGTACTCGTGGTATTGGGGCAGTACCATCTCTTCGAAACTTCGTTTCGCCTTATCCTTGCTTGCTTTGGCGGCCAGGTCATTAGTGTGGTGAACCGCTCAAATTTCCAATTCCTCCTCTAAGTCAACCATTAGGATGGTCTCTCCTTCCTCTAGTTCTTTGTCCCAATGATTGTCGGGGTCGGCATCAGGCAAGGGGAAGGGATTTCGTTGACATTGACATCTCGTGAATAGGACCTTCCTGGTGGTCCAGTTTATGACCGGGTTGTGTCGTTTCAGCCAGTCATGTCCTAGGAAGACATCTCCCTTGCCTAGGTTGGTTACCCCCAGGTCAATTCGCTCACTGTGCCCCTCAATATTGAGTCGGAGTTCTACAAATTCCGTAATGCTTCCTGCCTGATTATGGGTGCCGTCGGCATTGTATACCGAAATGGGACTCGCGGCTTTGTGGGTGATAAGGTTGTTACGTTGGATGTATTCCTCGCTTATTGTACTGCCGGTGCAGCCGCTGTCTACGAGTGCTTGGACTTTGAGAACCTCCCGATTGGTGAGGGTCTCAATCTGGGCCTCGAGAAATAGTTCCTGGTTGCCCAAGGTTCTTATGCACCGTTGATATCGAATCGGGGTTCTCAGTTCATGTAGTCGGTCAATGGCAGAAGGGGGGTCCTCTCGTATGGTGCGAAGAAGATCATTATTTATTTCTGATCTTTTGTCTCTGTGCGCCCAGATGTACAATGATGATAGGGCTTCCGCATCAGTTCGTGCCTCCCTAACTGCCCAAAGGGTCCAGTCTGCACCAAATGGTGGGAGCCAGGTAAAGTTCAGGGGGTGGGAAACACTTACTGGGGAAGGTAGGGGCTGTCTCTCCTCTCGCGCTTCTTCATCTTGCTTTGCTTGAGCCAAAAGAGAACGTTGATAGGAGGTGTCATCTTCTTCGTCGGGTACTTCTTCCATAGACACTCGTGGTGGCACTGCGCATCCGATGCTGCTTGATTCCATTAAGGGCATACTGGAGGGTACTGTCCTCTTGGTACTTTCGGTTCCTCGTTCCGCTGAATCCGAGAGTCGTCGGGATGTCACTTCCCTAGGCGAGGTGTATGCCTTGGCTAGGGGACGATCATCGCCACTTGCCCTGGCAGGGCTTGGAGGTACCGGGGTTCGGTCTCTCGTGACTTGTCCTGAGGGGCTGATGACCGAGGGGGTTGTATGTGTCTGATCATACATGCTGTGCCCCCTGTTACTCCCAGGGGTCGATGGCACCCACCGCCCAGAGCTCTTACCCGACCGGAGGGCGAAGGATCCAGGGATTTCTTCTGAGGCGATGGTGGGACAGTGGTCTGGGGCAGAGATGGTTAGCGATCGGAAGGAGGATGGAGGTTTTTTGATGTTGGAGGGGTTCTTATGGGTTTTTGGAGGCGATTCAGGTTCGGACAGGGAAGTAATCAAGTCGGGTATATTCGAATGCGCGTGACGAATACGTGTAATATTACAAGAAGAAGAAGACCGTTCCTCAGGCTTCGACTTCGATTTCCCTATCCGAAAGTCCTGGGCCGAGCAAGCAGAATCGCTTACTTGTCAGCCTCGTCTTTTACCTCCTCTACCTTGGCGGTCTTTAATTCCACCGCCTTTTTGCCTTCCTCTTCGTCAGCTATCTCAATCATTGCCCTCAGCTCTGCCCAGGTAAATCTTCCAGTATGAGCTTCATGGGGCCGCTTCTTCTTCTCCTTTTTACAGTCCTTTGACATGTGTCCCAGATCGCTGCAGTTAAAACATCTCCCTTCCTTTTTGAGTCGATCGAGGTCCATTGGCTGTCCGCTTCCTCCATACGTAGTTCTGGTCCCTGTCTTCTTTTCAGGGATGGATGTTGGGTTTCCTCCCTGTCCTTGGCTCTTCGACCGATTGTCAGATTTTTTACCTTCTCTCCTATCTCCCCCATGCGCCTGATCGAAGATCGTTCGTTTTTGTCGTTCCTTGTACATCGTTGTGACCTGGAACTTCCATTGGGGGTAGGTCACGGGGATGTTGAACCTGGTATCAGTGATTGCACAGGCGTAGCTCTAAGGGATCCCTCGTTGTACTGCAGTGACGAGAGGGCCTCTTGGGCCTTCGTCACATCTTTGATTAGCCATCTGTGCCTCCGTTTCTAATTTCTGGAAATATTGGGTGGCGGACATCCCTTCCATGTGGAGGTCCATCATTCTTTTCTCGTGGACGTCTTCGATGGCCAGGTCGGTAAAGTGCCAGGAGAGCATTTCTGCGAACCGGTCCCAGGAAGGGTATCGGAACCTTCCTACATTCCAGCTGAAGAAGTCGTCAATGAGGTTGACCCACCATTCCAGAGCTACTCAGATGAGGGCGGAGGTTGCATAAGCAACTTGCTGAGATTTGTAATGGTAGTATGTGCAGTAGGTTTCGAAGTAACTACTGCATTGATACAGGAACCTTTTGAGTTCCAAGTGGGTTCCATCGAACAGGATGGGTTCCTTGATCAGTGTTGGCTTTATTCCAAGGAAGGGGGCGTTGTCCGCGGCATTCCCTGCTGGCCATACCGGGGGAGGGCCAGGGGGCATTCGGTCCGGGGGGGGATGAGGGAGGGACCATCATTCTGGGTCGTTCCATGGGTCATCATCTGGGTCTCCAGGGTCATCGGGTGGCCGTGGGGGGTGGGTGTTTGGGTACTTGTTGTAGTGGTCTTGGAGCTCTCGATCGGCTTCTTCCTTCTGTTCACGCAGGTCCTTGGCCTTTGCCAGTTCCTTCTCTTGCTTAGCTTGTAACTCCACTGAGCTAAGTTTTATGGGTTCCGGCTTCTTTTCCGAAGGTCCGGCTTCTCCCAATCCAGCGAACAGCCTACTGGTGCCAGGTTGGGGTGCTCGGTCCTGCCTGCCGAGGGGAGGCTCGGTGGCATGGGGGTGTCGGGAAGCTGGGTCCTGCTTTCAGGGAGGGGGAGCGTCGGGGAGGGGATGTGGGTATCCTCCTACTTCTTCGCTCTGCCACTGCTCTGGCCCTCTTGACCACGAGTCGGGCTTCTTCGGCCATCTGCTGCTCTCTGTTGGTCGACTCGGCCATCTCCCGTACTCTCTTGGCCACCTCTCTGTTGGTGGCAAGGTTCTGGAGGGCCCGATCCAAGGTCCTCTCGAGACTCCCCTGCTCGGAGTTGGTCCTGGGATGGAGCGGCGGTCCCTCATAGGGGACAGGGCCCTGTAGCTCTCTTCTGAGGTCTTCGTGGATTCTTCTTCCCACGGTTCTTGGAGTGAGTGGTCTCCTTGTTCCTCCCACCATTCTGTAGTTGGGGCGGGTTCCTGATATGTACTCGTCTGTGGAGACTGGAAGTCCCCCTCTTCAGACGAAGTCCCGTAATCGGACTTCCCATGCGAAGGTGATCCAGGGTCCCAGAGCACGTCTATCTCCTTCTGAGAGGACTGTCCACTCCATCTCTGGTCCCTCGAAGTGGAAAGGGTTCTCTTGGAACCTCCGCTGGTAATGGTCTCATTCCCGCTGCTGGTATTCGATTTGAAGCTGCTCTGCGATGGCGTCCTGCTGAGCCCACGCAGCACATCTGAGCCTGTCCCAGTATTGTGTTCGCGACTCGCCTGCCAGTTGAGTACGATTTGCTGTGCTGTAGTATGCGTCAACGAGCTCACGTCGACATCTCCTTCGCTCTTCTCCCTCCTCATCTGCTGGGCTTGTTGCTTGGGGTGTGGAGTCTTGCGTTTGTATGGTGATGACCTCCTGGGAGGGGAGCTCGGGATATATTCTTCTGAGGGGTCTTCCCTCATTTCTTCTTGTTCCTGCCTGTGCAAGGAGAGCCATGGGGGGTCATACTGGGAGAATGGGTCTGGGTGATATGATTCTGTTTCCTTCCTCGAGGTCCTGCCCTGCTGGTCCAGATCCCTCTGCATTTCCCTCATCTCCCTCGTTGCTGGCGACTCCAAAGTCTGCTCCTCTGGCGTATGCTTCGATAATGTCTTCATAGGAGACAGAGGTGGAGGGTTCGTAGTTGGCGATTGGAGGGGTAGTAACAGGAGAATCAGAGGACTCAGCTCTGGTGGTTTGTGATCCTGATAGGATCGATGGGACGACTGGGTCTTCACTGTCCATATGGATGCTGCATCGTCGGTGGATTTTGGGAGAACCTTGTCCTTCAAGGTCTGCATGAATCCCTTCTTCTGGGGTGGTAGGTCAGGAGGGTCCGACATAGTATCGGGGAAGGTTAGGATAATAGTTCCTGACAGGTCATCGCCTCTGTTGTCAGTAACGTGGGCGGATGAAGGCTACGGCTGCTAGGGCAAGAACTATGGTTCCTAGTATTGTGGATACTATGATGGTGGTTCTAGGAGTGGAGTCAGGGATGATCATTTGCCTTCTTCGTCGAGCGATGGAAGGTTAATGTAGGGAAGCTTCAAGCTAACTGTTAGACCCTGGCCGATAATCTAGGATGAGGATAGGTCTAAGGCTGTCTCGCGTTTGGGCAGTCACCTTAGAGATCCCTGTATGAGTCCTGGATATCAGGTAGGTACAATTAGATAGCCTTGCAACGAGCGAGTCGGCAAGATAGAGTTTGGATAAACTATAGCTTGAAGCTAAGGTTACATGGTGAACTTAGTGGTCCTTAAATACTAAATGTTGAGCCTAATAATAGTATGAAAAGATGGGAAAGATTTGATCAAAGGGGTTCGTGCGTTGGGTGGCACGACGGTTGCGAATATGTAGGTCTCGTGATGGGAAAGTGTGGTGAGATAAGATAAGATAAGTACAAAAAGTGAATAAATTGTAACACTATCTCTCTTTTTATCCTCACCATGGCTTGCCCTGGCTGATCAGTTGTGTTTTTCCTTCTGGTGCTGTTAGGGCCTGACTCTCACATGACTCAAGATAAGGTAATCATAGAGCTGTCTCACATTCGGACAATCACTCAACGACACTGTGTGGTAATCTCGAGGTGGCAAGAGAGGTGCTTACAGGAGAAGCTCTCAGCAAGTGAGCAGACAAGTAAGATTTATGTGATGTTAAACCTTAGCTCGAAGCTGAGGTGCTACAGAGAGAATGGCCCTACTTATATACTAAAATGTCAGGCCTAATAATAGCTATGGAAAAAGATGTGAAGATAGGATCAAAGTTTGTCGCATGTAGAACAAGAGGTGTTGGCATGACAACCACAGCTCATGGTGCGGTGAACACGTGTTTGTTGATTCAAAGGTTGATGGTGGTGTTTGTGCAGCGATATGAAGTGCAATAAGATGAGATAAGACTATAAAAGTGAAAAAAGCGAATAAATTGTAACATTACCCTCTCATTAAGGCAGGTGTCCCAACTGCCCTAGGGTTCATCCATTGGTACTTCTTGAGCTTTAGCGCACTCCTTCCTCCAGTAATCGTCAATGTAATCTCTCCAGTGCTTGTTGTTTGGAGAGGGATTTTCAACCCAAAAGGTTCTTCCATCCTTCCTAAGTACTTGGTAGGAGATGACTTTGTTGATGTAGTGATGATCGAGTATCTCCTTCAATGTTTTTTCTGATCTGTCGATAACTTTTCATGCAGTTATGACTGTTCATGTTTCAGAGATACCATTCTCATAGTCTGCGATGGCTTCTTGTGTGTTTGCCATGTCATTCTCTCATACCCAGGAATTGTGTTCCTGGGTCCAGCCTTTCCACTTGACAAGGTAGTCGGTTACGATACGTGATTTCTGTCCTTTCTTTCCGTGGACTCGGTGGGTGTGTGAGTCCAAGACTTTTTCAACTTTGTATTCTTCTTTGTCCTCAATAAGGTCTGGTGGTGGCGGTGGGGGCTGTTCTTGGTTGGGGAATGCCGGCGGTGTATAGGGTGTCAGCAACTTTTCGTTGAAGCATGGGTAGATCTTCCAATGTGGTGGGAGTTTGAGTTTGTAAGCAGAAGCACTGGCCTTTTCCAGGATGAGGAATGGGCCGATGCGTTTGTCATCGAGCTTCTTCTTGGGACAAGGTAGGTGGAGGTTGGTGGAGTCTAGCCATACTCTGTCTCCAACAGCATAGTCCACAGTGCTCCTCTTCCTTTTGTCATACTGCATTTTCATTTTGCCTGTGGCCTCTTCCAATGCTTCCTTAGCTTGGCGGTGTATTTCCTGCATGTTTTCCACGAAGGACTTCGCTGATGGATTGGTGAAGGTGGTCATCTTGATAGAGTCTGGTAAGATGCGGGGATTGGTTCCATAATTTGTAAAGAATAGTGTCTGGCCTGTCGCTGAATGGGTGCGATTGTTGTGAGCGAATGCCACAAGGGCGAGCCATTCACTCCAGTCGGTCTGGTGATGGTTAATGAAGATGCAGAGATATTTGTTGATCTCTTGGTTCGCCCATTCTGTCTGGCCATCCGTTTGGGGGTGGAAGGCAGTAGAAGTGTTTGGGGTGATGTCGAGAAGTCTGAGGAGTTTGATCATGAACTTGGAGACGAATTGTGGACCTCTGTTGGAGATCACCATTTTGGGCATTCCATGGTGGGCATAGACATGGTCATGCAGGAGTTTGGCCCACCCCTCTGAAGTGAGTTTGACATTGCAGGCAATAGGGATGATCTCCTTGGAGAATCGGTCGATGACTACTAGGATGGCATCATAGCTGTTGGAGTCAGGGAGTCCAGTGATCATATCGATGGATATGTGGCTCCACGGTTC
This sequence comes from Armillaria fumosa, assembly GCA_030407015.1. Lineage (NCBI taxonomy): Eukaryota > Fungi > Basidiomycota > Agaricomycetes > Agaricales > Physalacriaceae > Armillaria > Armillaria fumosa. The sequence continues at coordinate 2,330,090 of JAUDYM010000008.1, read as the reverse complement.
TGATGGGACTTTGTTGGGGTGAAGAGGTGCGGCCTTAGGATGAGTGTCCATCTTGGTTTGTTGGCATGCTTGGCATGCCTTGACATACTTTTCTATGGTCTGTTTGAGCCTTGGCCACCAAAACTCTCTTTGTACGAGCTCCTTTGTCTTTTCGATTCCCAGATGTCCTGCAGTGATATGATTGTGGTGGGCAGCGATTATTTCTCCACAAAGCTTGTCGTCATGGGGAACATAGATGCATCCATCGTAATACAGGATTCCCTCCTTTTTGGAAATGCCTCGCTCGTGATTGAGAGAGTTTTCGATCCCCTGGTCCCACTTCCCATGGTCTCGGGTGAGGTCTTTGACTTGCTGGTGCATCTCACTGGTAGTCGGCATGATCATGGCTCTGAAATGTTCTGGTTGAAGGACTACAACGTCATCATTATCCTCCTTCCCTTGATCATGATTGTCTCTGCGACTAAGTAGGTCAGCCTTGTGATTGGCGGTCCCAGCTTGTGATGGAGTGTGAAGTGGTATTCCACGAGTTCAGTGACCCATTGAGCTTGCCGGTGGTTTAACTTCTGGGGTTGACGGAAATACTGTAAGTTCTGGTGATCCGTCCAAATCTCAAACTCTTCGGTGGCCCCCATGAGGTAGTGTCTCCATTCCTCAAGGGCAAGCATGATAGCCAGGAGCTCCTTGTCATAGATCTCGTAGTTTCGCTCCATAGTGGTGAGTGCTTTGGAGAGGAAGGTGACCAGTCTCCACTTCCCATCCTGTTCTTGACTAAGGACAGCGCCTATGGCTCCCTCGCTAGAGTCGGCCTCGACCCGGAACTTTCCTTTCTCCTTAGGCAATGCTAGGACAACATCTTCAGCCATTTGCCTTTTTAGCTGCTGGAAGGCCTCATTCTGGGCTGCTCCCCAGTTCCAGGGAGTGTTGCCAGTGAGCTGGGTCATGGGTCATACCATTTTGGAGTAGTCTTTTATGAACTTCTGATAGAAGTTCATGAAACCCAAGAAGGATTGTAATTCCTTCTTCTTGGTGGGTGTGGGCCACTCGGTAATGCCTTTGACCTTAATGGGGTCCATGCGTACAGATCCTTCGCTTATGATCACCCCTAGGTATTCAGTTTCTAGGACTTCAAATTTGCATTTCTCCACCTTAAGGAATAGTTTGTGTTCCTGCAGGTGTTGAAGTACGCGTTTTACTATCCGTTGGTGCTCCTGGAGGTCCTTCAAGAAAATCAAGATGTTGTCCAGGTAGATAGTCACCTTCCCCTCATGGATGAGGTCATGGAAGATATCATTCATCATCCACTGGAAAGTGGCTGGGGAATTGGTTAGCCCAAAGAACATGACTGTTAGTTTGAAGAGGCCTCGGTTTGTCCTAAATGTGGCCTTGTGCTTATCTCCTTGTTTGATCCTGACATTGTTGTATCCCCATTGGACATCTAACATGGTGAAGTACTTGGCACCATGGAGTTTGTCCATGAGTTCGGAAATTAAGGGGAGAGGATACCGGTTCTTGATGGTCATTTCATTGAGCTTCTGGTAATCCTGGATGGGGCGAAGGGATCCATCCTTCTTCTTCACAAAGAAGAAGGGTGAAGCAAAGGGGGATTTAGATGGTCAGATCCATCCCGACTCGAGGTTTTTGTCAAGGAACTTATCCAGCTCTTCTTGTTCGTGTCGATTGAGTGGATAGACCTTACAGTTGAGCATCGACAGGGCATTAGGTATCAGCTTGATCATGTGGTCCCAGGGCTTTCACAGAGGGAGTTCGTCGAAATTTTCTTTGGAGAACAAATCTTGGAACTCACTGAAGAGGCTGGCTGTGGGCACTTGTGGAATAGCACGCAGAACAGCATGATATACACACTAAACCTCACACACACTCACACAACTACTCAATCTAACAATCACCCTCGAAAGTGCGATGGGGGGAATGAGATTACATCAACTCTGTGACTACTAGTGCTTCAAATCTAGTAAAGCTCCTTATTATCTCGACGCTATACAGTGTTTACTCTTTTCCAATTGATCCTAAACCTAGGAACTTTTTACAAGAAGGTGTTACTTTGAGGCGCAACCTTCTAGGCAAATGATAATATTCAAAATACACAGGACACTGGTCCTACAACAGAACGGAACATGATACAAGTCGAAACAACACTGAGCTTGCTCTTCTAACCACTCAGCTAAGTACTGACTTAGTGAGCTCACTACACATCAGCGTGTAGGGTTATCCAAAACTGACTCAAATGACGATATCAACCACGGACACTTCAACAGATCTCAGATTCGGAACAGAAACAGATTCAGAACAGAACAGAAGCAGATTTCAGAAACAGACCGACAGAAACAGATTTCAGAACTTCCACTTCAATTCATACTCTCTACAGACTCAACAATGCTCAGATGGAACAGAACAGCGACACTGATTCTTATTCACTCGGAACTTAAGCACACAAGTCAGATTCTGAATATATCTCGATTCTTCTGGGTGTGCTCGCAGGTTTATATACGACACTCGAAGCTACAAACTAATCCTTTGCCACAGCGCTCGCTTTCCACGTGCACACCGTAACTCGGGGGTTCGAAACTTGTATACTACCCTAATATACTGACTATTTATACTAGAACAAGTTACTGATTACAAATGTCATGCTATTACCCAGGTAAAATAGACTCCTACGTACACAGCCCGCCGCTGCCGCAGTTCTTACTTGGCTACTGACTCGGAGTTTCTTCATATAGTATTGTTTCTATAGTGAGCTCGCTTAACTAGTAGCGCGCGCTCGCTATCCGTAAGGCCGAGGACATATCAGGGTGATGGCTGTTGGCTATCCCAGATCTAGCCTCATCATCGGGTTATTGTTTCTCTCTAGAAGGGATTCTCGCATGCACTGAGCTCTCAGGTTGACAAGGCAATGTATACAAGTTACTCGGCACTCCGGTATTTGGCCGACACTGCTAATCAATCCGTGTGTCCAATTTTATCATTTATCTTATCTCACACGCAAGGTTCGGACCAGCTTCTCAGGTACAGTACGTCATTTTAATTTAACAAGCGCACCATTTTCATTAAGTGCAATCATATAGTTCTTCAAATTAAAAAGCAGAGCTCGCTAGGTAGACTAGACTGTAGGTGTTAGGACAGGGGTTTTCAGTCTTTCTGCCAAGCATGCCCATCAGGTACATGCTATGACTAAGTCCCTGGTTTATTCTGTCACATCAAATGTCACTTTACTGTCTATTTGTCTCGTCGCATTGTATTTTATTATGTACACTCTGACATATTAGCTCCGCTCGCTGTCTATATAAGTCCTATGGTCTAATCACTCAGATTGCAAAAATACACGATTGGATTGTCTGCAGTCGCAACATCGCGGTACTGGAGAGGGACCATTTCCTCAAAAGTCTTCTTGGTCTTTCCTTCGTTGGCCTTGGCGGCTAGATTGTTCATGCGATGTATGGCATGAATCTCCAGCTCTTCCTGTAGGTTGACCATGAGAATGGTTTCACCTTCCTCTAGCTCTTCATCCCAGTGGTCGTCGGGGTCAGTGTCTGGTAATGGGAAAGGATTCTTCTGACACTGGCACCGAGCAAATATGATCTTGCCAGTGGCCCAGTTAATGACAGGGTTGTGGCAAAGAAGCCAGTTGTGTCCTAAGAAGATGTCTCCCTTGCTGATATTGGTGATGGCAAAGTCGATCCTCTCGCTATGTCCTCCCACAGTCATCCTTATTTCAATGAATTCAGTGATCTCCCCGGCCTTATTTCTGGTACTGTCTGCATTATAACTGAAATGGGGGTGGGGGCAGGCCAAGTGATGAGGCTGTGTTTCTTGACATAGGCTTCATTGATGGTGCTTCCAGTGCAGCTGCTGTCAACCAAGGCTTGCACTTTGAGGGTTTGATAGTGTTCCAGTGTCTCGATCTGCACATCAAGAAATAGTTCATGGATGCCTTTGGTGGATACATGCCATTGATACCAAATTGGCTGCCCTAGTTCATACAGCCTTTCTCTCACCTGTTTCCTGCCCACTCGTAAGGCCTCGAGCAAGGGGGCATTGATTTCGTTGACCTTTTCCTTGTGGGTCCAGATGTGAAGGGCAGCAAAGGCTTCCAAATCCATGCGTGCTTCCTTTACGGCCTGAAGGGTCCAGTCCATGCCAAATAGCTGGAACCAGGTGGACTTCAGGGAGGAAACACTCACTGGACTAGATTCGGAATGCCTTGCCTCGATCATTTCTTCTGCCTTCTTCACTTGCTCCTTGGCTTGGGACATCTTGAACAACATGTCATCTTCATCATCGGCCACCTCTTCTACGGTGGTCTTTCTTCTCCCAGGATGCCGTTGATACGCATGGAACATATCCACCTGTAGATTTCGCGATTTGTATACTATATACTTATCCAATTTATACTGTACTTGAATATCGAGAGCTAGGATTGAGCCTCTGGATCGCTAGCTAAAGCTATTGCTTCGCACAATGGAATATACTAAGTGGCATTAGGACTTAGGAAAGATATCGCTACGAGTCGGACCTACCAGCCTAATATATACGTCATGACGGTTCTAGTCGCGAATTAGCCATTAAACAAGGAGTAGATATACCAGATGAAACTGTGAATAGTCGTGATAGCAGGCGGAGCTAAAGTCCATTATGGGACAGCCGATGCTACCGGAATTACCTTAGAGAAAGATATAGCCCTGAAGGACCATGAGGTTCACATCAATGATGAGACTATACTATCTACCGATCGACCTTCCAGAAATATTCCGACTGATCATGTTGCATCAGACAAGTTCTAGAAAGCTTATAGCTGCCCTTAATCATGAATCAGCCTGAAACCAAGCAATGTGCGGGTAACTAAGTTATCCCATATGGCGAGATACACAGCATTCCGACTGCGAGGCGGGTAACCGACTGTATCAGCCTAGAACGTTAGAAACAGCTAGCTAGACCAGGTTGCATAGCACGGCGGAAGGGTACTTCAGGCTTCCTGTGACCGGTAGTAACTTACACTATAGTATATGACTAAATAGCCGAGGTAGCACGGACCAGTAGTAGTATATAAGGACTGTACATACGAATATACAGGAGGCTTCACCACCCCGCAGTTTGACCATATAGCGCAGAAGCTAAGGTTGAATTAAGAGGTATTAAGTCGAGTCTCGGACAAAGAGCATATCGCTAAGTCCACTAGAGAATATAAAGCATATATTTGATTGTAACAACATCGTGAGTCGCAGAGACCATTGTATATTCAGAACAAAGCTTGAAGTGAAGGCATCGCAGCCAATATAAGCCAGTGAGCTAAAGACAGAGGCCAGTGCGCCCATATATCAGTCAGTGAACTGGAAGATCAAGGCAAAGAGCCAATTAACTTCGAGTTTTGAAGTCTATTCAGCGTTCTAACAGACAAAGTTTGCTTAACTATACCGCTAGACCACACACACATTGTATATCTGCTTTGTTGAAGTCAGATTTCCTTGAATATCCTCATTGTTTTCATCTTTGAGTTGAATATTCATGGACAAGATTAGACTATTCAGTTTGCAGAGGTCTTCTATCGATCTCGAAATGCCCGAACTCATATATTTGGTGATTGTGAGCACAAGGATTGCTTAGGGTTTAGTATATACGAGTTACACTCTGTATATATTTAGATTCTAGCTATCTCTGTACGGTTACCGAGCACATCACCGTGCATCCGGCACTTCTTCCTTCTGGGGGGTCCTTCTTGATCCTTTGACGGTCAGGGGCTGTCGAACTGTTTCTCTGGTTGGGGCATGCTCCTTCCCCAGAGGCGGACCTCTACCAGCTTCTTCATCAGGACAAGGGGGTTTGGTACTAGGGTCGCCCTCAACTTGTCCAGAGGGCCCAAGGGCAGGGGGAGTTGTGGACATCGTGTTCTTGTCGCATGGGCCATACTCCCCCTTGGTCTCTGGGGGTTTCTTTGGCTCCCATTCCGTGTCCCCATCCATTCTTGCGACCCAGGGGGTTCCTTTATGAGGGGGTTCTTCTGCTCTTGTAGTGGGCTCGACCAGGTCAGGGAGAACCTCTTTTGTCAAAGACTTGGAGATCCCCGACATTGTTTGGATGAACTCTGGCCCCCATCAATGTTGAAGGTCTTGAAGGGTGATGAGTTCTGGGACTGAGAGTGTTAGTGAAGGAGGAGAGGGATGGGTGTTGTTGGGGTTCTTGTGGGTTTTATAAGTCATTTCAGGTGGAGCCTGAATGGGTTGTGATTCTTTTCAGGTGGTCTTGGGGGAAACAGTGAAAACGGGTATATTTGAATGCATTGTAACAGTGATAAATGTATGTAATGAATTAATACAATCAGGTAATGTCCGCACAGCAAGACCCAATGACTGACCACCCATAGAGGAGGATTGGGCTGAGGAAGTGGAATCACTCACTTCTCGGCCTCATCTTTTACCTTCTCGACCTTCGACATTGAGGGTGTCTTCTCCTCGACCTTCTCTGGCTTCTTTTCCTCTTCTTCTGCCTTTGTGAGCATCATGCGAAGTTGGGCCATTGTATATTGCCCAGTCTTCAGGTCTCTAGGCCGCTTCGGCTTCTTGCAATCCTTCCCTAAATGTCTCTTTCCTCTGCAGTTGAAACATCAGCCTTTTCGTTTGAGGCGGTCTATGTCCATGGGCTCCTGGCCCCTCCATAGGTAGTCCATCCCAAACCCGATGATCCTTTGGTGGTCGATTTGTTGGTCAAGGAACTTGTCACACCAGTAGTACCTTTGGGGGTACTACTGGCATTTTGACCTTTTGGTTTCTCATAATGGCTGATTTTGTCGAAGGCTTCTTTCCAGGCCTTTTCGTCATAGATGTTGCAGATTCTTCGCTTCCACTTGGCATAAGTGGAAGGGATCATGACGCCGAGGTTGGTGATGGAGTCTGTGTAGGAGGGGGGAACTCCTTGTCAGACAGCTTGGACTATGGCACTTCAGGGCCCTAAATCAGAGAGCTGATCTGCCTGTCGGGCCAGCTCTTTGAGCTTTTGGAAGTATTCGGATGTGGTGCCAGTCATCCTGAGCTCATTCATTCATCTCTCCATTACTTCTTGGAGGGCTGAGTCCTCATACTCGACCTTGATGGCAGCCTTGAAGTCATCCCAGGATGGGTATTGGTGGCATTCCTCAGAGTCGCTCCAAAACTGGAGTCAGTGTTGGGACCACCATTCTTGGGGCTTCTTGCTGAAGAGGGAGACGGTGAACAGTATCTTATTGGTGTGGGTAGGGTAATAAGCCTTGAAGATTGAAAAATACTCTTCGCAGGCCCTGGTGAAGTGACGTATGTCATTGCTTCATCCCTCGAAGTCCGCAGGGAGTCAAACCAGGGTCTGCTTTACTTGTAGCCATGGGGCCTGTTCTTCAGCATCTCTGGAGAGCCAGTAGGGAGGGTCGGGAGGGTTGTACCTGGGCGGCAGCCTGGGAACCAACCATCTATTGGTTCGATGGGTGGGACTCCCATATCTCCTTGGGGGTGGTTGTACTGGGTGCCCCCGAGGTTGGGGTTCATCGACGAGCTCTTCAAGCTCTTTCAGGAGGGGTAGGTTGTTCGCAAGTGCAAACACTCTTGCTTCTTCTATCTTGGCTACTAGGTCAACTGCAAGATCGGGGAAGGCCGCTTTCTTCTCTTGATGTAGTTGCCTTCTTTCTTCTGCCACTTCTTCATTGAGTTGTCACTGTTTGGCCTCCATTTTGACTTGGTTGCTTGGTCCCACTTCTCCTGACCTGGCCATCAGCCTACTCGTTCCTTTCCAGGGGCGATTCTGGCACCTCCAGTCTGTCAGCAGTGAGTTGGGCATTGGCCTGGGCCACCCGTACTCTGGCCAACTCGGTTTGTTGGGCCTCATCCCTTCTCCAGGCAGCGAGTATAGCTGCCAGTTGCCGGTTGAGGACCTGCTCCTCCTGTTCTGTCCTTGGTCGTAACCCCGAGATGTATACTCCTGGTATGGGGCTGTAGTTGAGCTCATACCACCATAATTCCTTGTTGGATTGGAGGTTGTGGCAGTTTCTGTGTTCCTCCATCATCTCGTCAACTCCTCCTCTTCAGAGGTAGTCTGCCCTTTGAAGAGCCCATGCTTGGGATCGGTAGGTTCCATGGGCCATTCTCTGGGATAGAGAGAGGGATGGCCAGGCTCGATCTGGAGTTCCCAAGTAGAAGGGATTGCTCTCGAGCTCCCTTTGGGCCAAGTGTTGTTCACTTCTGGGATCTCAAGGGGGCTCATCTGGGTCCTTCTCCCTCTGGCATGCACGGAATGCGAGTGGGGATTCTCCAGGCCTTCTTCATTGCTGGTAGCTAGGTCTCCCGATGTAGCAGATTCATAATCGTCATCACCGGAGCTCTGCGTAGAAATCTGGTCCTCAGGGTTGAGCGAGGCCATGGTGGAGGTAGAATCTATTCTGAGGTCGATGTTGATGTTTGGGTAAGGAGTTCCTCCACCTCTAATTCCTCCTCAAAGTCGATCAGATTCAGAGGAGTTGGTAGGGGAAGTGGAGGGGGAGAGTACAATTGTCGACCTAGGTGAATTGAGTGGTCTGGTGGGTCTGGAATGGACGATGGTTTCTAGGGTCTCCAGATAGGTGGGCTCTTCGCCTGCTCTCCTCTGAGTTGTATGAGGACCTTCCTCTTTTGGCCTCTGAATCCAATGAGGAGGCATCGGAGGTCTTGGCGGGTTCTGTAGGGTTGGTGACCCATAGGGTCATCTGGGGGAGGGTCTCACTATCTGGTCAGGGCTGAGGGGCCTCGGTCGTAGGTATCTGGCAGAGGCTTCGCTCCAATTCTCTCCTGACCTCCTCCAGGGGGTCGGTGCCAATTCCGTGGTAGGCTCTAATGAGATCTGTGATATCTCCCTTGAAAGAGGGAGTACTCCTTGCATCATCAGAGGAGTGCCAGGTTCTAGAGGGTCCAGCCATTGGGCTGGGGGTTCTCTGCCCTCTTCTTCCGATGTCAGACTCAGGGCTCAGAATGTCCTGGGTTGGCAATTCTGGGGGTGTCTCGAAGTCCTCCCCTCTGTAGATGGGGTAGTGCGTGGGGTGCGGTGGAACATTGTAGGGGGAAATATAGAAGTGAGGTAGTGTCGGGGGTGTGTAAGTCAATGGTCTTCTTGGTGCCAGTCCATGGTGTTCAAACCAGTCGCGATGATGGAAATAGATGACAGCAACAAAGGTTGCTGTTCCAACTACTGCTGCTGCAGTAAAAAGGGCTGTAATAGCTGTGTTCCTTGATTCTTCATTAATGTCAGGGGTTTCTTGGAGTGGCATGTGGAATTCTTCCTGCGTCTAGTGTCATGGAAGAGTGAGGGAAGCTTCAAGCTAATTGTTAGGGCCTGACTCTCATGTGACTCAAGATAAGGTAATCATAGAGCTGTCTTGCATTCAGACAATCACTCAACAACACCATGTGGTAATCTCGAGGTGGCAAGAGAGGCGCTTACAGGAGAAGCTCTCAGCAAGCAAGCAGACAAGTAAGATTTATGTGATGTTAAACCTTAGCTCGAAGCTGAGGTGCTATAGAGAGAATGGCCCTACTTATATACTAAAACGTCAGGCCTAATAATAGCTATGGAAAAAGATGTGAAGATAGGATCATTGACTATGTCTCCTACATGGAATATTTGAGGTTTGGCAACAGTATATCTGTCCAGTGCGTTAGCTCTGTTCATGCCATTCTTGTTGCTGCTTACTTTTTCTTGCCTTTCTCATCTATCTCTCTTTTAAAGTATCTGACTATGTTGTCATCAGTATGCATCAGCTTCTGCTGCATCAACCTGCTGAGTATACCTTCTGGGTCAATGTCTGTTGAGAATGGTACACTTTCTTCTTTGTTTGATGCCATCCATGGCCTGAAGTATCAGTTTGATAGCTCTATGACTGTGAAACCCTGCATGCTATATGGTTTCCAGTCCTCCAGTTCACCTTCTTTGAACTTGCACTCACCCATCTGCTGTATGACCTTAATGGCTTCCAGTCCTGTCAGACAGATGGATTGACTGAGGAACCTTGCCTTGTCCTTTTGGGATCTGGTTATGCCTGTTTTCAGTATTGTTTCCATTTGGGCAAACACACTTGCTTCTTACCTGGTCTCTCTGGTCACTGGTGGTAAGTCCAGTGTGTTGATGGCACCAGTTATTGTGAAAACAATTTCCTCTACAGCATCTTTGTTGTCACTGTGTCTGATTATCCTCCATGTGCTGCATCATTGACCTTTTTGATATATGTGTTGCCTATGGCTTTTCGATCCTGCCCATATCCATCCCATAAATGTGTAAACTCAGCCCTGTTACATTGTACTCACCTTCAAGAGCCCCACAAGGTGGTAGGGATCCTTAAGTATTCTGTTTGTGATCAAGGCATCAATGGAAAGTCCTGCATGGAAGTCCTTTATGGTTAGCATATGTTTGATTTTGATGGCCCTTGACTTACTGGTGTTGTCTTTGTTGTAGAATCTATCCATATCAACAAGGGATTGAGGATGCAGCTGGAAGGTATGTGTATGCAGTAGTGAGGCTGGCAGTCAACGAGTCTCGGTTCTCTATAACTGATACCTATATGTGATAATCCTAGTGTACCTTTGGTTTTTATTTATTTTCTTTTGCTTATCCTCACTGTCCTCCAGGTGTGCCTTTACCTCCTTCATCTCCTGCACTCCCCATGCATTCTCCTCTTGCTTGACCCCTCTGCCTCCATGCATTTTCTAAGTATAGTCACATGTTCTGTTCATCAGGTAGTCTGATGCCATCACAACTGTGGTTGTATATGATCAGTGCACCTCTAATTTCTTTCTTGTCATATCAAGGATTGTAGAATCCTTCCACAAATGTGCTCTTCCTTTTGTGGTTGTTTTGTTCATATTCACAGATCCCCCATTTAATCATCCAGTTTTTTCTCCCCTGGCTTCCATGCCACCACCTCAACTATTCATATTTTAAAATGTTGATTTTAATTTTATTTATTTATTAGTTTAATTCTAAATTGTCTGGTGTCCTATCTGTGTGTTTCGGTATCTGGGCTATCATTGTGTTCCCTTTGTCTGCTGTGTTCCTATTGTCCTTCCCATCTCACTTATTACATAATCTGCCTGGCCATATTTAAAGGTGCTACTTTTCTCTCCTTGTTTGATGCATTGCTAACTCTGCTTTTACTTTCCCTTGTATAGCATCTCATCTGTGCCATGCACCAGCCCTGAAAAACATGCCCTCTCTGAAAGTGACTGCAAATAACACCACCAGGTGTGCTCCATGTATTTATTTCATTGTTTTGATGTAGTGATGCTGCCAGCTCAGCTAAAGTCAACAAGCTGACTGAGCTGAGCTGGCATTTTCTGAGCCACACTTGAAATCCTAGCTCAAAGCTTTATGCCACTCGGCTCCATATTCTAGCAGCTAAAATTCGGCTTGAGCCAGCTAAGCTGAGAGCTCATTTCCTAATTTGGGGGCTGACGTGTTCCTTTCAACTCCCATCGTCGCTACCTCCCCAGAGTGCACACTCTGACAGCAGGGCCTCTGATTCAGTCTTTGTCTTTGCAGATGTGTATCTAAGGACTCTTCACATGCCAATATACCCAGTTTAACCAAAACTCGAGTGAATATGACCAGATTTTCCACCCTTTTTATCAGATTATTGCTAGATTGATCTTCAAGATATTATCCTTGACATCTATGAAGCATCTGTCTCATATGTCCTTGCCCTGGAGCCTTAGGGTGTTGGAGTATCCACAATACCGAAGCTTGAAGACCCAAAAAATGGTAAATGAAGGGATATGGCAGACTGGCTGTCATCGGTGTGTATGCTGTCCGACTTCATATCTGCTTTGCTTATGTGGTGTTTCTAGCTAGCAACACTGTTTGTTCAAGTGCCACTGCCTCAATGTTTAGCAACGATCAATGTCTATGTCTTCACTGGCAGCAAAAACCTGACCAAAATTTCCTCAAGATTTTTCGCTGTGTTGGTATAAAAACCCATGGACATTCTTTGACTTAGCACCAGTGTACAATGGCACCATGCCATGTAGAAGCTGATCAGATGCATCTGTGTGGGTGTGTCCTTGAGATTGAAGGCTTCGAAATTGAAGGTACATGCTGTGACTGGATCTTGATGCTGTTTGGCTGATGTGACTATGTACAGGGATCAATGTAGCAGGTCCTAGGTGAAGTAAAAGGGTAATCATGGCTTCACTGAAACAAGGTTTGGGTTTGTGCTTACTAGTCCTGAATGCCACTCATTTTTATATGGCAGTGACACCAAAATGACCAGCATGGGACAAGGCAACTTCAAACGGCCTTGAGCCTCAATTACCACAACTTATAGATGAGCAAGGTCCTTCAGGTATGTTACATGTTATGTGGATGGTACCTTATGACTGAATCTGATTCCTAGTTTGTAGAACCCCCTTCTAAAGCTCATATGACAGGGAAGACCTGAAAGAGTCATAAAAAGGGAGGAGCAAAGGCATCAGCAAATGTAGTCATGAATGAATCTGAAGGTAGCCCTCACCATGGTCAACCACACCACCAAGAAGACATTCCTGAGCTTGCAAACCCAGATGCCCAAGGATATAGATGTCTGTCTCCATGTATGTAAAACATATTAGTCTCTTGAATGAAAAATGGTTTAACACATGCATAAGGCATAACAACTGTACAGGAGGATGACGATGAATTAAATCCCTTCACACCTACCCTTCCACCTTTGTTGCCACATATCCTTGAAGGTCCATATGATTTTGTCTCACCACCTTCAACTCCCTCCCAATCACAACCTGCTTTGACACCCTCTCGTTGTCAATATGCAGATGGTGCAACAGCATATAGGTTCATTCATTTTGAGGAGCTGTCTGTCATTGCATTGTTGCCAGATGACTTGCTCTCATCACCATCACCATCATTGGCATCACCACTACTGTCTTCCACACATGTATCAGTGTCCCCTCTATCATCAGCAAAGGAATGCCATGATGCAGATGATGTTTGGCCATTTTATGTGGAAGAAGGTGATCACCAGATTTGTAAACTATGTCAGTGAGTATGACTTCTTGTACTCCTTCCCTGTACTCACTCTTAGTTTGTTAGGGTAGGTGATAAGCATAAGAATGCCAAGGATAAGACTTATTCCATGAGTACAGGGTCAACAAGTCTTTGCCACCATCTCATAAGAGAACACCTCAAATTATAGGTTACAGCTTGCAACAAACTCAACACTTTGATCAAGGGCAATGGAACGAAAGCCACTGAGAAGTTTCAGAAAGCAAATAGTATGACAATGCCCTTAGGTGCCTCATGTAGCGACACTTTATCTATTCCTGAATTCTCTCGTGATGCATTTATTGATGCTATCATTGAATGGATTATTGCCGATGATCAGGTGTGTAATTTATCTTATCGCATGGCTATTGTACTGACTTTTCCTGAGTCAATCAATGTTATTGAGTGCCCACAACTTCACCAAATATTTCTCATGCTTCATGATGAACTAAATGATACAGATATTCCACACTGTACATTCATATGAGCTCAGGTTATTGAGACATGGGAGAGGTATATTCAAACTCTCAAGGGAGAAATGGAGGCAAGTCTTCATTTTCTCTGTTTCATTGTGATGTTAATTCTCTGGCAACCTCAGCACTCTATGGGTAGCATCTCTCTTACCATGGATCTCTCAAGTGACCTTAACTTAGTAAACTACATGGCTGTCACTGCACACTGGATGGAGCCCATTGGTATTGATGCCAATGGCCATATAATTGTTCGTCTATGTTCTGACCTTATTGGGTATCATTGTGTTCCTGGTTGCCATGAGGGTGAGCATCTTGCCACTATTGTTCTCTACATCACTGATCGTGTTAGCATTACAAGTAAAAATCAAAAGCACTGACTGAAGGTAGGAAAGCTGTTATGCCAGAACATCTAATCTGAATTGACTCCCTATAGCTTGGTTGGATTACGATGGATAATGCAGCTAATAATGGGACATTTATGGTTTTTCTAGAATGAGATTTGCTATGCCATGGATTTTTTTTCTGTGCTGTCAAGAAGCAAATAAAGTAAATAAATTTGAGTCTCATAATATCTTACATTAATGTGATTCTAGATGTTTTGCCCATATCATGAATCTTGCCACAAAGGCAGTTATATCTGCTATTACCGCATTGAATGCCATTCTTCTTGAGGGTATGTATGTGTTCAGAATGTTAAGGATAATCTTCAACTGCATTTCAGAGAGCATGGACATCACCCAGGATCCTATAGCTGCTGTTAGGGTTCTTGTATGTGCAGTGAGATTGTGCATTTTTTGTCTTAAACAAGAATGAACTTATTAGAGTAGATTCGGGGATCATCGCTCCACTGACACAGTTTTTCATCTGTTCTCAAAACACTGGATAAAAAAGTGCTTCAATTAGTGCTTGATGTTGATATTTGGTGGTCATCAACTGATATCATGATTGAGCATGCAATTGAACTGTGGGAGGTAAGAGACCATATTTGTGTTATGCTCATTGCTTATCGGTTATTAGGGAATTGAGGTATTCTTAGATAAAAGGGATTTTGCTGATCTTCGCAAGCATCAGCTTTCTGAAGATGAATGGAAAGCATTAAGCATTATACATCAGATTTTAGCAGTATGTACACATCTTTTCTGAGGTAACTCTGGTTAATTGCCTTGCTAGGTACCACATGTGTTTCAACAAAAGTTATCGGCTGACAAGACTCCAACTCTCTCATTGGCAATTCCAAGTTTCCAGCATATGATTCAAATCTGGCAGAATATGAAGGAGACATTCCCTCTGGCAACATCGGCTCTCAATGAGGGTCTTGCCAAACTTGAGACCTACTGTGAGTGACTGGATGTTGTTCCAGCATATACACTAGCAACAAGTACATTAATGTGACAAGCTCCTTGGTGATATACTGATTATATTCCTTCAGTCCTCAACCCTAATGCAAAACTATGATGGTTCAGTTGTTACATGCCAGCAGAAAAGGATGAGGCTCAGCAATTATTTTTATGCAAGGTTTGTCTTGAGCACCCCATGTTTCATTTCCTGATATATACTGCATAGCTTCAAGAGTATCGGTCTTTAACTTCAACCCCATCAACACCGGTATGGTCACAAACATCAGATCCATGTGGACATTGCTGGGCAGATGATCTACTTGGCAACAATCTCTTTGATACCACAATTCATCCACAAAGTCTTGAAGCTGAAGTTGATGCCTACTTATCTGACATTAAGACTAGTCATGATATTGTGAAATATTGGCAGGTAAGCTTATTTGTTGAAGTTCTCAGCATCTTGTTGCTTATCAGTTCCAGGATAATCAACTTATTTACCCGACAATATTTGTGATAGCTATGGACATCCTCCCAATTCAGAGAACATTGGTACCTTGTGAACATGTCTTTTCCTCAGGAAAGGAAACCGCTACAGTATGATGGAACCAGCTATCACCTGAGTTGATGGAAGCACTTCAGATGTTGAAGTTTGCTTTCAAATGGGGTCAATTTCTTAACTTTACAGAAGGAACATCTAAAGAAGCTGAAGTTATTGCTTTAGAAGCTTTACTTGCAGAACAGGATAGAGTACCAGAGGATGTAACCACTTATATTGAGCAGCTCTGCACTGCAAATTAAAATTTCTGTCTTAATTTCCTATTTCGGTATCAAGTGCAGTGCTCAGTGGAAGCTGAGCTGAGCAGACAAATTCATGCACAGCTTGGCTTAGCTAAAAGCTATATAAGGGCATAATCTGGGAAAAGCTGACCAGAGCTGAGTTTAGCCAAGCAGCAGTAACACTATTTTGATGTACCTTCCTCATACTTGTTCAGTTCACATCCCAAGTGTAAACAAGTTCAGGATCCAGCACATGAAAAGGTTGTGTCAGTATCTCCTGGTCCAGTCTCATTGGCCACTGTTCAATCTAGGTGATCTTGTGTCTTGAATGTGTTGTTTGTCACCATATCTGAAATGTGTGATACAATATCCCTCTCACAAAAAGATCTTGATGTAACACAAGTCCGGGTCCACATGCTGCTTGTGATCACTCCATTTCCCTGGGAGGCACTGGGTATGTGGCCTTGCCTCCTGTCAGTGTGTTATACATCATGTCTATCATTACTTGGTGACATGTATACAGATCTTTTGTGTTTAGTCACCCTTGGGGCACTACACTCAAGTGCAACAAAGTCCATTTGTCCTACAGCGAGCTTACTCCTGATAAGATTGCCACCATGTTGCAGCTGCATCAGCAGTAAGTTGCATTGACTTTCTCATTTAACCTGCTCTAACCTTCCTTGATTCAGGGCTAATCCTGTTTCTGCAGGCCCCATACATGCTCATTTCACTATTGAGTCAAACATATATATGCAGCTTCTGCCTTCGAACACACAAGCCAGTGTGCAAGGTGAATCTGATGATGCTAGTGCCATCATGTCAGATGCCAATGATGAGTGCATTTCATTCTGTTGTGCCTATATTTCTTATTAAGTTGGTTGTACAGATCTGGGCCCACACACCCATTTATTGATGACATTGCTGATGAACATGATGGCAATGAAAGGGCTGGTGACGGTGCAGAGGTGTACTGCCGAACTAGTGCATACTCTCAAAACACACCTATCACCAAACCTAGCAAGTTCGTGGCAGCAGAGTAAGGTCTGTAATGACAAGCTTTGTACTTCAGTAGTTTTTCTGGGTTATACAATATATGGATTTTAAAGGTCTTGTCTAACCGGTGATGAACCTGGACTTCTGTGGCAACAGAAAACCCAAAACTCAAGGAGTAAAGGTTAACAACAGTACAAACTGGAGATAAAGGTACTGTGTTGTGTGAGTTGTTCAAGGCACCTCCATGTGTTTCAATTTAATTCCTCTAGATGCAAGTTTATACTGCAACTTTACAGTCTAGCAAGTAGTACTCAAGCAGTCAAGTACTAATGGATATGGCTGTAAGCCAGTGTTTATCTCAATAATGAGATCAAACGGAAGCAGGTATGACTTGAATACCTCAAGTCCGTTACAAGAGTAGGAGAAACGACCAGACAATGTTTCTAGATATAGTTCCTATAAGAAAAGACAATGAAAATAAGACTATGCACACAGCGATAGCTTATATATGGTGGGGTGACAATGTATGAAGCTGGAGATCCTAATAAAACCAGTTTATGGCAGTGAAGGTATGGAACTGAGTGTATGTCTGGTGAAACATGGATATAATGGGGTACAGGTCCTATATGGGGGCAAAATATACTGAAGTTGATGTTGAAGGCTGAGTCTACTTGGAGATGATCCTATCCTATGTCAATAACAAACCTATGAGTCCACTTGAGGGACTATCCTATCCAATCCTATCCTATAATGAGCCTAAAACGATACTGGGTCCAAACGATCCTATGTGACAAAACTGATCCTATAAGTCTGCCAGAGACTACCCAAGTGGGTTGCGATGTCAATGGTGAAAGGGAAAGTGAATAAAACTCCTATGGTACAAAGGTGAAGACAATCCGATCCTATAAAAACAAAAGAGGTGATGTACAATGTGAGCATATGGAGTTATGTGCTATATGCGTGTATCAACTGATGATGGTGAAATGTAATCAACGGTGTGAAGAGTGACACTGAAGATAATTCTAGCACCGGTGAACAATGGTGTAGAGCGAGGTCTCAAAGAGAACTATGGGTGGTACGAAGCTGAGATGGTATAGAACCGGTCCTCTGCTTATAGCAAGTGTATGGGGTGCAAACAATTGATATTGTCTGTATACTGCGCTATGCATGTAATATAGTGTTTTAAACCAATGCAAATGGGTGTACAAAAGTATGGTGATGAGCATAGATCTGGGCGTTAGATACGAGAGTGTATAGAGTAATAGAGGGGTTCTCTATTGAGTGATTGACTACTGTCCATGTCTTTTTCTCGACTTTTATACTACAAGTACTAATTTATTATTAGAAAGACTTAGTAAAGCTGTAAGCCTGTGGCTTGGTAACAATCCTAATGTCCATATGTTTCTCTGTAGTTGCTGGTAACAGCTACTCTTTTGCATTCCCAAAGGGAGATAAAATTCCTATGTCATGAGTCGGTACAGCATGGTCATTGAGGTGCTGTTTAACTGCAGACTGTGAGAGTATGATCAAAGGGCTGAAGTGTATGAATGGATTAAGAGTTTCTAGTAGTCTTGGCATGGTGATATTGCTAACACCAGGGTCACCCATGATCAAGAATCCACAATTATTGAAGTAGGGCAATTGTTGGTGCGTATGATATCATATAATGAAAGGATCAACACTGGTCCATTACTCCATGATGCATATTGATACGTAGCAGTGCTTATCTCTGGCTGTTGCCTGATCGATCAATATTGACCCTTAGCTATGATGGCATACAATTTGAGCTGCAAAACAAGATGGGATGGATGCTGGTCGTTATATCTGGCCATTGAAGTTGCAAAAAGGAGATATAGTTATGTGTGCTGCTTGTGGTAGTGATTTATATCCAGTGCCCACACTGTGCCAATTAAAATGGCAAAATTCATGAATTCTAAGTGTACAGAGCCTAGAGGCTCATCACCAGATAAAGGTTTACAGAGTCCAGGACTCTGAATTTCTGAAACACTGACACAAGTATGCACTGGGATACTGAGTTTTGCACTGAATTGCAAAGCCTCAGAACTGGCTGACTGACTGACTGACTGATACTGACTGACTGACTGACACTAATACTGGGACACAATACAATTCTGGTTCTTTCTGAGGGCACTTGCAAACATGAACTTAATCATTAAATACTTTCTATACTGGTGAGTCTAGGACTCAAAGCTCTAACCTAGATCCGGCAGGTATTACTATCATAGCTGGGAGCCAGAAGACTTGCCTAGCTACCCTATTCCACCTACTTTTATACTACCAGGTCAAGCTATTTAAAGAGAAATACCAATTCTTAGTATATTACATGATATAAAGTAATCCTCTCATCTTGTCTGACTAATGCTTGGTCATGACATGCAACCGTGTTCTCCGATCAAGGTATGATACCTTTCCAGGTAAGTTTTGGATCTTGCCCTGGTGAGTTTACCTTACTGGGAGAGCACCACATGCTCAGGTGCCATTACCTGCACCTATGTTGTCATTGCTGCCTTCCACAGCCTTACCAGGTAGAACCTTTTTATGGTTCCAGCCTGTTAGCCAGGTAATCTTACTTTCTTGCCAAATAAAGCCAGGTAACATGTGTGCCATGTGCTGATCCTGGCAAACTCCATGTATGTGGTAATATGCCTGGTAGCCTTATGCTGGCACTTGTTTCTAAGTTCTCCAGGCACCATTACACTTCTGGATTATTTGACTAAGTTCTTTTGGCCTCTTGCCAGGCAGTTAGGTAGGACTATTACCTGTCCTAGCCAGTTACCTAGCAAAGGTGTATCCTTACTTTAGTCATTACTTTACAGTGTAATTAGGTAGGAAAAATGCAATTTTATTGGGTCTACACTGGTGTACATGTGCCAGGTGCATAGCAGGTATGTCACTGTTTCTCTGATTTTAATCTGTTTATCTGTTTATTTGTGTCTGCTTCAGTTCTGATGCTGCTTCATCCTCTGATGGTGAGGGGAATGACAGTTCAACCCCTTCTCCTGCCATCCCTGATATGCCTGTTGCCCTGATCATTTCCACCCCTAAAGGTGCAGGTCATGTATTGAGATCCTCTGCATTTGTTTTCAACATTGTTTGATGCATTTGTTGATGATAATGTTTGCTCTTGTCAGACATGCAAAGGTACACACTGAAAAAGGCAAATATGTGAAGACTCTGTGAGTCTGATATGCTTATCTATGGATTATTTGTCCAGTTGGACCTGTTCTGATGTGTATATATATCAAACAGCCTTGATAGTGGTCTTCTTTCTGATGTCAAATGTGAAGGTAACTCTCAGGATAATACAACTGTATCTGCATATGTTTATGTCTTCCTGTCTGGGTATATGTTTGACCTATCTCTCTGTATATCCAGGTCATCTATATCTCATCATAAAACTAGTGGCATTCCATCCAACATGTCCAGTCCATCTCATTGATCTAATGTTGTGTAAGTAGATGTCCAATGGCTACTTTGCTTACTGGGGGTGTGATGTGCTAATCAAAGGCCCTGTAATGCACCTGCTTGTATGGTTCAAGCTCCTGTACCCCTGGCTAACCCCAGTACTCCTTCCACTGAGGTGTATCTGGAAGACCTTGGCTCCCCATGTCCCTCTGTATGCAAGCACAAGACTGGGCATCTCTTGACTGTGTTGGGACATCATTGTCCTGCACCCTCACTGTTGTCACAGACATTGGACAGGCTGTGAAAAGTCCCTCATTCTTGTCCTCCATTGTCAAGACCATCGTCCTCCAGAAACCCATGCATAACTCTGGTGCTGAAGGTGAATACCTTCTATGTGTTCATCATCTGCTGTTATGTTGATGTTGATGTCATCAGACCATGCCAGCTCCTCCACACCCATTGTGGATTTGACTGGTATTGGTCAGTTCCTTTATATTTATATTTTTTATTCCATTTTGCCTACTCTTCTTGCTCACATTCTGTCAGATGACATACTGCCTGCTGTCACTGCTGTACAAGCTGGCACCATCAAAGGTGATGATGTTCCCTTTCTAGGGTGTGGTGACACACTTGCAGAGTGTTTACGCATGTAATTTCTCGAATTGTATCAATACATACACTTTACAAGAACCTGTTACCAGGACAAGGCAGAATAGAGAAGAGCACAATGATACAAAGTCATGCAGTCAAATATATTAAGTGACGATTGGTAGAGTGCATGCTTTAGCTTAGAATGATACTACCTGATGTCATACTAAGCATAAGAGCTCAGTGCTTGATACTGAATGCACCAGGAATGGACTGGACACATGCTCTAAAGAATCAATAAGAGACACATGTGATACTAAGAGAACTATGTGATACATTGATCTATGATGCACAAGGCATAGATCAACTGGCAAGTTGTGTGCAAGATGAAATGATGTCTAAGTATGAATAAATCTGAGAAGACCAACTTCGGCTGAGGAGCATGAGACCCAGGCATGGAGCAGGTATCCCCACCAACCAAAGAAACCTAGAATAATAAGATTAATGGAAAATACAGCCCTTGTGATAGGCTGCCACTCCAAGGAGATAATGAGTAACGTGCCAACACACTGCGCACAGTGCTAGCTGACTCCACAACCACGAGCGAGATGGAATCTGGCCCTGAGTTGGACCTCTGACTAATTGCCAAGCTATGGCATGATAAGATGACATGTGCAGGATGCAAGGAATAGAGTGTTGCAGCTCAGATATTACTATACTAGGCTGTACTAATTTGTAGGATGTAGAATGTATAAATACTGTAGTCTAGATGTAGGGTATAAGTTCCTGACCCTCAGTGTAATAGTGACAAGCTTTTTGGATATGCGCTCTAGCCTTTGGAGTTGTTTGAACCTTGTGCTCTGTCCATTATTGGTGAGTTAGAGGTGTTGAACCCCAATTGTGATGGTGTGAGGTATTATAGCTATGTGCTCTTGTTAGACCTGGGCCAATATTCAGAGGACAAAGGTAGGTCTAAGGCTGTCTCACGTTCAGGCAGTCACCTTAGAGATCCTTGTGGAAGTCCAGAATATAGCGGAGGTACAATTGATAGCCTTTCAGCGAGTGAGTCGGCAAGATAGAGTTGATTAAACTATAGCTTGAAGCTAAGGTTACATGGTAAACTTTGTCGTTCTTAAATACTAAAAGTCTGGTCTAATAATAGTCTGAAAAAGATGGGGAAGATGAGATCAAAGGGCCATGCAGCGGATTGTGTGAGGATTGCATGCTGATCTTGTGATGAGAAAGTGGGGTGAGATAAGATAAGATAAAAAGGTGAATAAATCGTAACATTACCCTCTCATTAAGGCAGTCGTCCCGACTGCCTCTACGTCTTCCTCTTCATCACAAAAGATGCAGTCGCCTGGTTTGATTTCTTTCTTGATCTCCCTTGCCCAATAGTCATCAATTAGTGTTTTCCATCGCTCCCTGTCAGGTTCCTCAATCCAGAATTTCCTTCCGTCTGTGCATTCTACTTGGTAGAACATGCTCCACCCGCTGGTGACTTTGTTTTCGTGGTAGTCGCAGTCGATTATTTGTTTGACCGCCTTTCAGGATCTGTCGATCATCCTTCGCATTGTTGCTGATGGTGTGCGCTTGGTGAGTTCCTTTTGATAGTCCTTGATCGCTTCTAGCGTGTTAGTCATGTCATTTTCT
This sequence comes from Armillaria fumosa, assembly GCA_030407015.1. Lineage (NCBI taxonomy): Eukaryota > Fungi > Basidiomycota > Agaricomycetes > Agaricales > Physalacriaceae > Armillaria > Armillaria fumosa. The sequence continues at coordinate 2,307,808 of JAUDYM010000008.1, read as the reverse complement.
CGTGTCCACGAGTTGTGTTCGTGTGTCCACCCTTTCCATTGGACGAGATAGTCGGTTACGAGGCGTGATTTTTGCCCCTTCTTCCCATGGACTCGCCTTGTGCATGAGTCTAGGACTTTTTCGACTTCGTATTCTTCTTCGTCTTCGATAAGGTCTGGTGGTGGGGGTGGAGGTTGTTCTTGGTTTGGGAATGGGGGTGGTACGTAGGGGGTGAGTAACTTCTCGTTGAAACGGGGGTGTATCTTCCAATGTGCGGGAAGCTTTAGCTTGTATGCTGAGGCTCTGGATTTTTCTAGGATTAGGAACGGGCCTACTCGTTTGTCATCGAGTTTCTTTTTGGGGCAGGGAAGATGGAGATGAGTTGCATTGAGCCATACTCTATCTCCGATGGCATAGTTGATTGCAGTCTTCTTCTTCTTATCGTATTGCGTTTTCATCCTCCCAGCGGCCTCTTCTAGCGACTCTTTCGCCTGTCGATGAATTTCTTGCATATGTTCCGCGAACAATTTGGCAGCTGGATTAGTGAATGGTGTTGTCTGAATTGAGTCCGGGAGTATGCGGGGGTTAACTCCGTAGTTTGTAAAGAAGGGAGTTTGGCCGGTAGCGGAATGGATTCAGTTATTATGGGCAAAAGCGGCGAGTGCGAGCCATTCGTCCCAGTCCGTCTGTCAGTAGTTGACGAAGATGCGTAGGTATTTGTTAATTTCCTGGTTTGCACGTTCGGTCTTTCCATCCATCTGTGGGTGGAATGCGGTGGAGGCATTCGGGGTTATATCCAGGAGCTGTAGGAGGGCCGTCATGAATTTTGAAACGAATTGAGGCCCTTGGTCGGAGATGACGGTTTTAGGCATTCCATGGTGGGCATAGATGTGGTCGCGGAGTATCTTGGCCCACCCTTCGGCTGTGAGTTCTGTATTACATGCTATTGGGACGATTTCCTTTGAGAATCGGTCTACGACCACTAAGATTGCATCATAGCTGTTGGACTCAGGCAACCCGGTTATCATATCAACTGAGATATGAGTCCATGGGGTTGACAGGATCTCGTTGGGGTGGAGTGGGTTAGCCCAGGGCTGCGTATTGGTCTTTGTTCGTTGGCACATTTCGCAGGCCTTGACATATTTCTCGATTGTCTGTCTGAGCTTCGGCCACCAGAACTCTCTCTGGACGAGTTCTTGGGTTTTTGCAATTCCGGGATGTCCCGCTGTGATGTGGTCGTGGCAGTTGGTGATGATCTCCCCCCTCAATTTGTTATCTCGTGGGACGTAGATTCGTCCATCATACCGCAATAACCCTTCCTCCTCGGAGATTCCTCGCTCATGATTCAAGGAGGCGGCTATTCCTTGATCCCATTTCTCATGACTTCGGGTGGCATCTTTGATCCGCTGATGGATTTCGGTCGTGGTTGGCATGATCAGGGCCCGAAAGTGTTCGGGTTGGAGGACAACGATGTCATCATTATCCTTCCTTCCTTGGTCATGGTCATCTCGGCAACTAAGAAGGTCTGCCTTTTGGTTGGCGGTACCCGGCTTGTGATGTAGAGTAAAATGATACTTGGCCAGCTCGGTCACCCACCTAGCTTGTCGACGATTGAGTTTTTGGGGTTGTCGAAAGTATTGCAGGTTCTGGTGATCTGTCCATATTTTGAAGTCATCTCCGGCTCCCATGAGATAATGTCTTCACTATTCGAGGGTGAGCATGATTGCGAGGAGTTCCTTGTCATAGATTTCATAATTGCATTCCGTGGTTGTGAGCGCCTTTGACAGGAACACGACTGGTCTCCATTTTCCTTCGTGTTCCTGACTAAGGACCGCGCCTATGGCTCCTTTGCTAGAATCGGTCTCCACTCGGAATCTGCCCCTTTCTCGTGGTAGGGCCAGTACTACATCCTCTGCCATCTGTCTTTTGAGTTTCTGGAATGCCTCGTTTTGGGCGGCTCCCCATATCCAGGGGGCCTTCCCGGTCAACTGGGTCATCGGGCGAACGATCTTGGAGTAGTCTTTTATGAATTTCCGGTAGAAATTCGTAAAGCCTAAAAAGGACTGTAACTCCTTTTTCTTGGTCGGGGTTGGCCATTCGGTGATCCCTTTTACCTTAATGGGATCCATTCGGACTGCTCCTTCACTAATGATCACTCCCAAGTATTCCGTTTCGAGGACCTTAAACTTGCATTTTTCGGCCTTCAGGAAAAGCTTGTGCTTGCGGAGGAGGGCTAGGACCTTTCTCACCGTCTGACGATGCTCCGATAGGTCTTTGGAGAAAATCAGGATGTCGTCTAGGTAGATGGTGACCTTTCCTTCATGGATGAGGTCGGCGAAGATGTCGTTCATCATCCATTAGAAGGGCGTGGGGGAGTTTGTTAGTCCAAAGAACATTACGGTGGGTTCGAATAGTCCGCAGTTTGTTCTAAAGGCGGCTTTGTGCTCATCTCCTTGTTTGATCTGAACATTGTTGTATCCCCAGCGCACATCCAATTTGGTGAAATACTTGGCTCCGTGCAGTTTGTCCATCAGATCGGCGATGAGCGGGAGGGGATACTGGTTTTTAATGGTCATTTCGTTTAGCTTCCGGTAGTCTTGTACCGGTTGAAGCGAGCCATCCTTCTTTTTGACGAAGAAGAAGGGGGATGCAAAAGGGGATTTTGAGGGGCGAATCCTTCCACTATCCAGGTTCTCATCGAGGAATCTATCTAGTTCTTCCTGTTCGTTTCGATTGAGAGGATATATTTTGCAGTCGAGGGTCGCCTGGGCATTTGGGGTCAGTTCGATGGCATGGTCCCATGGCTTCCGATCCGGGAGATCATCGAAATTCTCTTTTGAGAACAGATCGAGATAGTCCCGGTATTGGGGTGGCACCATTTCTTCCAGGCTTCGCTTCGTCTTCCCTTCGTTCGCCTTTGCTGCTAGATCACTAGCATGATGAGCTGCTCGAATCCGGATCTCTTCTTCCAGATCGACCATTAGGATCGTCTCCCCTTCTTCCAGCTCTTCATCCCAAGGGTCATCGGGGTCCGCGTCGGGGAGGGGAAATGGATTTCGTTGGCACTGACACCTCGCGAATAGGACCTTCCCGGTAGTCCAGTTAATGACTGGGTTATGTCGTTTTAACCAGTCGTGCCCCAGGAAGATGTCTCCTTTACCTAGGTTGGTTACCCCTAGGTCAATTCGTTCGCTATGACCTCTGATGTTTAGTCGGAGTTCTACGAAGTCCGTGATACTTCCTGCCTTGTTCCGCATGCTGTTGGCATTGTACACCGAGATGGGACTGGCAGCCTTTCAGGTGGTTAGGCTATTCTTCCGGACATAGTCCTCGCTTATTGTACTGCCGGTACAGCCACTGTCCACGAGTGCTTGGACTTTGAGCATCTCCCGGTTGGTGAGGGTCTCGATCTGGGCCTCGAGGAACAGTTCATGGACACCCGAGGTCCTCACGCGTCGTTGATAGCGAATGGGGGTTCTCAACTCATGTACTCGGTCGATTGCAGATGAGGGGGGATCTCCTCGAAGGAGACGGAGAAGGTCGATATCTATTTCGGACCGTTTATCTTTATGCGCCCAGAGATACAGGGAGGATAATGCCTCCGCATCAGTTCGTGCCTCCCTAACCACCCGAAGGGTCCAGTCCGCACCAAATGGTGGGAGCCAGGTAAAGTTCAGGGGGCGGGAAACACTTACTGGGGAGGGTACGGACTGCCTCTCCTCTCACGCTTCTTCGTCTCGCTTCTCTTTCGCCTTTAGGTAGCGTTGGTAAGAGACGTCATCTTCTTCATCAGGTACTTCTTCTATCGTGACTCGTGGTGGCACCGCGCATCTGATGCTGCTTGATTCCATTGGGGGCGTACTAGAGGGTGCTGCTCTACCAGCACTTTCGATTCCTCATTCTGCTGATCCTGAGAGTTGTTGGGATGTCGCTTCCCCAGGCAAGGTGTACGCCTTGGCTGGGGGGCGAACATCACCACTTGCCTTGGCGGGGCTCGGTGTGTCCGGGGTTGGGTCTCTCGTGACTTGTCTCGGGGGGTGAGTGACCTGGGGGATCGTATGCGCTTGATCGAGCGTGCCATCTTCCCCGTTGCCTCTGAGGGTCGATGGCACCCACGGCCCATAGTACTTACCCGTCCGGAAGGCGGGAGGTCCAGGGATTGCTTCTGAGGCGGTTGGAGAGGAGTTGGCTGGAACAGAAGGGGTCAGCGATCAGGAGGGAGATGGGGTCTCGTTGTTGTTGAGGGGGTTTTTATCGTTTTTCGAAGGCGATTCAGGTTCAGATAGGGAAGTAGTCAAATCGGGTATATTCGAATGCACATGATGAATACGTGATAATGTGACATAAGAAGCAGAAGACTGTGCCACAGGCTTCGACTTCGTTTTTCCTATCTGAAAGTCCTGGGCCGAACAAGTAGAATCGCTTACTTGTTGGCCTCGTCTTTTACCTCCTCAACTTTGGAGGTCTTTGGTGTCTCCTCCTTTTTGTTGCCTTCTTCTGCAATTTCGATCATTGCCCTCAGTTCTTCCTGGGTAAATCTTCCGGTACGAACTTCGTGGGGTCGCTTCTTTCTCTCCTTCTTGCAGTCCTTGGATAGGTGTCCCTTCTCGCCGCAGTTAAAGCACCGGCCTTCCTTTCTGAGCCGGTCTATTTCCATTGGTTGCCCACTTCCCCCATACGTTGTTCCAGTCCCGGTTTTCTTCTCGGGGATTGCCGTACTGCCTCCTGGTCCTTGGGTTTTTGGCCGATTATCGCCCTTCTTTCCTTCTCTTCTGTCCCCGCTGTGGGCTTGGTCGAAAAGGGTCCACCTCTGCCATTCTTCATACATGGTAGTGACCCATTGCTTCCACTGAGGATAGGTTTCGGGGATGTTGAAGCCGGTGTCGGCGATTGCGTGAGAATAGCTATATGGAATGCCTCGTCGAACCGCGGTGACGAGGGGACCCCGGGCGCTTTCGTCGTGTCTCCTATTTGCCATCTGGGCCTCCGTTTCTAGCTTCTGGAAGTATTGATAAGCAGTCATTCCCTCCATGCGCAGGTCCATCATCTTCTTTTCGTGGATGTCTTCAATGGCGGGGTCTGTGAAGCGCTGGGCGAGTAACTCCACAAACCTGTCCCAGGACGGATATCAGAATCTTCCGAGGTTGCCGCTAAAGTACTCGTCGACGAGATTGACCCACCATTCCAGGGCTGGCCCAATTAGGGCAGAGGTGGCATAGGCTACTTGCTGGGGCTCATAGTGGTAGTATGTGCGGTAGGTTTCGAAGTAGCTGGTGCATTGGTATAGAAACCTTTTAAGTTCCGAATGAGTTCCATCGAATGGAGCGGGTTCCTTGATAAGCATGGGCTTTATTCCTAGGAAGGGGGCGTCATTGGCAGCGTTGCCTGAGGGCCATGGCGGGGGGGGTCTGGGGGGCATTCTGTCTGGCAGTGGTCTGGGGATTGACCATCGGTCTGGGTTGTCATAGGGGTTGTCATCTGGGTCGCCCCCTGGTCCTCCGGGTGGGTGTGCCGGACGAGTATTCAGATATTTTTTATAATGCTCTTCGAGCTCTTGGTCCATTCCCTCCTTCTGTTCTCGGAGCTCTTTGGCCTTTTCCAGCTCCTTTTCATGCTTGGCTCGTAATTCGGCGGAGCTCGGCTTTACTGGCTCTGGTTTCTTCCCCGAGGGTCCTGCTTCGGCTCCTCCGGCTCCGGTGAACATCCTACTTGTGCCGGGTCGGAGTGCTCGGTCCTGCCTGCGAAGAGGGGGTTCTGCGGTGCGGGGTCGGGGAACTGGGTCCCGCCTGCGGGGAGGGGGAGTGTCAGGGAGGGGACGTGGGTACTCTCCTGGCCCTTCGCTCGGCCACTTGTCTGACCCACTCATTGATGGCCTGGGACTCGTCGGCCAGGGTGCGGTCCCTGCTAGCCTCCTCGGCCAGCTGTCGTACTCTTTTGGCCACCTCTCGGTTTGCGGTGAGATTCTGGAGGGCCCAATCCAGGGTCCTCTCGATCTCCCTCTGCTCGGTGTCGGTTCTGGGACGGAGCGGCGGTCCCTCATAGGGATGGGGGATGGGGCCCTGTAGCTCTCTTCGTAGGCTTTCGTGGATTCTTGTTCCCACGGTTCGCGGAGTGAGTGGTCGCCTTGTTCCTCCCACCATTCTGTAGTTGGGGCTAGTTCCAAGGACATAATCGTCCATGGAGATCAGTAGTCCTCCTCTTCCAACGTAGTCTCGTACTCGGACTTCCCATGCGAAGGTGACCCACGGTCCCAGGGCGAATCTGTCTGCCTCGGAGAGGATTGTCCACTCCATCTTGGGTCCCTCAAAATGGAAGGGACTCTCTTGGAACCTCCGCTCGTAATGGTCTCGTTCCCGCTACTGGTATTCGATCCGGAGCTGCTCTGCGATGGCGTCCTGCTGGGCCCATGCCGCCCTACGAAGTTGGGCCCAGTATCTGGTTCGCATTTCGCCTGCCAATCTAATACGATTTGCTGTGCTGTAGTATGCATCAACAAGCTCGTGTCGACGTCTCCTTCGCTCTTCTCCCTCCTCATCTTCTGGGCCTGCTGCCTGGGATGAGGACTCTTCCGTTCGTATGGTGATGACCTCCTGGGAGGGGAGGTCGGGGTAGATTCTTCTGGCCTGCCCTCGGTCTCTTCTTGTCTCTGCGAGGAGAGCCACAGGGGGTCGTATCGGGAGAACGGGTCTGGGTGATAGGACTCTTGGTGGCTCGTCATGGTGGGGGTCTGGCCCTGCGGGGCTAGACTCCATTGTATCTCTATCATCTCCTGCGAGGTCACTTCCCATTGCGTAGGCCTCGATAACGTCTTCGTAGGAGACGTTCTCAGGCTCGTGACGGGGTATTGTTGGAGGGGTTCTAGTGGCAGTATCAGAGGACTCAGTTCGGGTGGTTTGGGATCCCGATAAGATCGACAGGATGACCGGGTCTTCACTGTTTTCACGGATGCTGCGTCGTCGGTAGATTTCTGTAGAACCTTGTCCTTCAAGGTCTGCATGAATCCCTTCTTCTGGGGTGGCTGATCGGGAGGGTCCGACATAGTATCGGGAAAGGTTTGGGTGGTAAGTCCTGATAGGTTGCCTTGGTTGTCATCTGTAGCGGGGTCGTATGAATGCTACAGCGCTTAGGGCAAGGATTATAGTTCCCAATATGGTGGAAACTATAATGGTAGTTCGTGGGGAGGCGTCGGTTGTGATGATCATAGGTCTTCTTCATCTAGCGATTAGGAGACCTTTGGTAGGGAAGCTTCAAGCTAACTGTTAGACCTGGGCCAATATTCGGAGGACAAAGGTAGGTCTAAGGCTGTCTCACGTTCGGGCAGTCACCTTAGAGATCCTTGTGGAAGTCCAGAATATAGCAGAGGTACAATTGATAGCCTTTCAGTGAGTGAGTCGGCAAGATAGAGTTGATTAAACTATAGCTTGAAGCTAAGGTTACATGGTAAACTTTGTCGTTCTTAAATACTAAAAGTCTGGTCTAATAATAGTCTGAAAAAGATGGGGAAGATGAGATCAAAGGGCCATGCAGCGGATTGTGTGAGGATTGCGTGCTGATCTCGTGATGAGAAAGTGGGGTGAGATAAGATAAGATAAAAAGGTGAATAAATCGTAACAGCTCTAGCACCTGGAGCTGTCTGTGACTTTGAGCAAGAGAATATAGACCATCTTTGATATAAATTTGAGTGATCCAAGTTGTGAGTGAGGCCACAAAGGCTAGTGAGGCACTCCATACTTAAGTTTCATTGATTGTTTGACTGTGCTCTGTGGTGAGAAGTGAGAGATTTGTGTCAGTGTAGGCACTTCTCTATTGTTTGAGGATTTCATGTGACATGAGGCACTACAGATGGCAGAGGTTCAAACCCTTTGGTCTGGTTAGTGCTCGCTTTCTGTTATTTCCACAAGTTGGCAAAGGTTCAAACCCTTTGGCTTGTCAGACAGGGTTTTTTGTGTTTATTGTGTTCTCTAGATTGCATAGGTTTGAACCCTGTGGGTCTACGATTGGTTAGGAAACTCGAGCATGTAGGTTAAAATCCTGTGGTTCTTGTGGATTGTTTAGTAGGATTCAGTTTCTGCTTAGAGCACAGTACTTTTAAGTTGTGTTTAGTGTGTTGTTTATTGTTTGCTGTGACTATTTGAGTTGCATGTGACTTCTAGAGAGCTGTGGTTACATCTGACGATGTTTGAGTATTGTTATACAACCCTTGCCTTGAGGCCTGGCAACAGAAGTTGCACCTCTTGTCTGAGAAAAGCCTTTGGACTTAGAGAAGTCTAGATTTTATACAAGCACTATTGCTACACATGTATATTAGAGATATTGAGAATACAGTTTTATTGGTTCACTACTTCTATTGCATCAGAATCCCCCATGAACTTGAGTGTGTTTGTGTGTGTAGTGTTAGGTGTGGGTGTGATCAGTGTCTTTGATGCTGGTGCATTTCTAGCTTGTGCATGCAGACTCCTCTTCATCTGGAGCCCACCACAAGGGGGGGAAGTAGTTTTCAAAAACTAATATGACTGGATTCAACTGAATCTATTTGTGCATGAGTGAAACATTTATATATTATCTTTGATTTCCTCCTCCAAGAGCAAATCTGCTGGACATGTGTCACTCTGGTTAACATATAGTGAAAAAGGGTTACAATTACCCTAGAGAGTGTTGCATCTTTGAGTCAGAATAGCTGGAAATATTCCACCTTAAGAGCCCAAGACTAGATTGCAGAAAGCAGCTAGTGGTATCACTGTTCCACCTGCCTATCTGCTTGATGCTGAAAAATGCCATCAGGATAGAATTAATGCCAACCTAGCTGTTCAATGACAAAGGAGGGCACCAGTACCTGTGTCCCCTCCACCAGTTGATCCCGAGTTTAGTCTCTTTCGAGTTTGGGTACCTCCCAGTGAAACTACTCTCACAGAGCCTGGAACTAGCTCTGTTTTGAACTTGCAACCTAATTTAAACCAACAACCAGATCAGTCAAACTCTGGTAATCAGAATATTACAACAATAGCTGCTTCTATGCCAAGCCCAAATGAAAAGGCCACACTGAGATTTGAGAGCTCCTCTGACCCAGAGGAACTAGAGTGATTCTTCATGTTCCTTGAAGATCTCTTCACCAAGTGTGCAATCACAGATGAGGATGAAAAGAAGAAAGCTGTGGTATCATATACAGATATCAAAACCGAGTGGCAGTGGAAGGTTCTCTCCAAGTACAAGACTGGAGAGAAGTATGAGGACTTCAAATCTGAAGTAATGGATTGTTATGATGGTGCATGTGATGGTGATGGTGATGCTGTTTTAGAATTGAAGAGATTGGTCTGCTGATATGATATAGCACAGATCTCTGATAAGAGTGAGTACATGGCATTCAGGAGGGAATTCTAAGTCCTAGCATCTTCACTCGCATCGGTGCTATCAAACAGGGAACTTGTGGATGCTTTCTTGGCTCCTATGTTGGATGAATTGTACAGATATATCAAGTTACAGCTGGAGCATCTCCTGCTACCCATGGGTCTAGCGAAAAGGGAGCTCATAAACCCATATACCTTGAAAGAGGTTATGCAAGCTAGGTTGAATGTGCTACAAGGAGTATTCTTGTCCATGGATAGAAAACAAGATGAAGCGGAAGGTATTCTGACAGCTGCAACTGGTATATGAGAGCAACATAGGTCTACTACTGCTGTGCACAATGCGACTGCAGATGATGTCAGAGCAGTAAAGCAGGAAGAGATTGGGAGCGTGATGGTGGTCATGAAGGACTTCATTGAACAACAGACCTCTGCAAGTGATAAAAGACTCACAAGCTTGGAGAAAACTATGTTGGAGAATCAGAAGAGTATTCTGACATTCTTGCAGCAGCAATCAAGCAGAGCGCCAGGTCCCTCATACGATCTTGCACCAAGATTAATGGGGTATGGGCATACTTATAATAATGCACTGCACACATGCTTTTTCTGTGGAGATACAGATGGGCACTTGTCGAGTGGGTGCTTAGTTAAAGCCTCATATATTAAGTTGGGTAAAATTGAGTTAGTGGATGGAAGAGTGCATCTTCCTGGAGGTGGTGATATACCAAAGGACATATGAGGGCAGTATGTGAAGGAACACATCAATGAGTACTATGCATACATCAAGGCTAGCAAGGTTCAAAGCCAGAATGTTGTTATTGCCTCAACATCAATGCCTGGTCTCTTCCATGTACCTGGAGGATATAGTGTGCTACTTCAAGAGAAGCAGGAATTGGAGTGACAGGTGTATGTGATGTGCTCATTGCAAGAGAGCAATGATATGGGTGTTAGAACTCATAGTAAAGGCCCTCCACCTGACGATCCAATTGCCCAGATACCTACAGACAAAGATAGGGAGCAGGGTTTTTCTAGATGTTCAATGAAGGCAGGCAGGAGCCATTCAAAGACCAGTGGAGTTGCCAGGTCTGGTTCACCATCACCCCTAGAGGATGTAAAAACCAAAAAGTGGAGTGGAGCAGTTAGAGTAGAGATAGTAAGTGACTCATCAGATGATGAATCGGATGAGGAGCATGTACCAAAAGTGTCAGATAAAAAGAAAGTGGCTGTGGTAGTGCCACCTATGAGTAAAAAGCAAGTGCAGTTGGACTCAGCACCCAAGACTATACCTACTGCATGCAGCGCAACACCTGAGCCAGATATGCCATATATTGTAGCACCAGATGTGACTAACATGAGTAAGTATGGAGGTCCTTCAAAAAGATTCCCAAAGAAAACAGGATTTGTACCATATACAGCAGAAGAAAAAGAGTCAGCATACCAGTTGAAAGCACTGTTGAGGAGTGAGGAAACTCACCTGAGGTATTGGAGAGACTTATGAAATCGCCCATAGCTGTCATGGTTGGAGAACTGCTTGCACTCTCAAAGATTGATGATGTGGTAAAGCAAGAGTTGACTATGAAGCGAGTACCACTGGGAAAGTCCAAGAAGACTGGAAAGCAACAGTTTAGACTAGTAATTGAAGAAAGTTCTGAGTCAGAACAAGAGGATACTGAGCAAGTACTCCCTTTCACAGTAACTGAAGATGACGGATTGCCCACTGGAGTGGTACATCTATCACAGATACCTTTCATTGGAACCTTCGTTGTGACTACTGAGGCTAAGGATGGAGTACCGAAGGGTGTGCTCATATGGCAAGACCCTTTCAAGCAGTACTTGAATGATGCTGAGGAGAGAGGTGAAGTCCCTAAGCAGGTTTATGTAGCAAAAGACTCACAAGCATTGTGCTCTGTCTTTCCTTTCATAAATGGCTCAGAGCATTTTGAAAGCTTGTATGATAATGGCTCACAAATCATTTCAATGTCAAGCCGGGTTGCAGACTGACTGGGTTTAATATGACCCAGACAAAGTGATTAACATGCAATCAGCCAACAAACAAGTAGAGAAGTCTCTCAGTATGGCAAAGAATATTCCGTTCTTGTTTGGTGACATTACAGTATACTGGCAAGTTCACATCATCAAGGATTCAGCATATGATGTTCTATTAGGTCAACCATTTGATGCATTGACTACAAGTATGGTATATAACACTGCAGACAGAGGACAGACAATAAAGATAAAAGATCCTAACTCCACACAATGTGCTATGATACCCGCATTCACAAGAGGACAAAAAATGTTTATCATGCATGAGGTTGAGGAGGGTTTTCAGTGATCAATGATTTGATCGACGATCAAGGAGAGTTAGCACTAATAATAGAAACTGATCAGGATGTAGATCTAGTGATCAGTGTATATGCAAAACCCACAGGATCTCAGAAGTTTAACAAGGAAGAATTACAGGCAGTGTATGCTGTTGCCAGCTCAACAGTGTGTGGTGAGGATGCAAAAGTGCACAGGACCTTATCCTCATATTTTGGGGTGCTAGAAGATATAAAAGAAATAAGACAACAGAAGAAGAATGCTGTGCAAACTGTGTGCAAGCATACAGTGAATCTTAAGGATAAGAGCATGACTTACATCTATGAGAAGATGGAAGTGTCATATGAGAAACCTGCAGTAGGATCAGTGAGAGATGTATTTGTGACTAAGAAGTATAAACCTGTGGCGCAGAAAGTCAGACCTGTTACAGGAGGTCTGCCTTCCGAATTCAGGATTGTGCACAAGATAAAAGGTGATCCACTCAAGGGTATGCCTCAGTTGAGCACACATCCATCTGAGTTTATGCCCACTGGACGATATATGCAGGAGTGCAAGGAGATAATTGATAAGGTGCATGGCAAAGAGTTCCTTTGGGAAGAGGAGTGCAAGCTGATGCATGAGTTTATGAGCTTACAGAATGAAGGATTTGCATGGGATGATACAGAGCATGGTCATTTCAAGGAGGAATACTTCCTACCTGTGACCATTTCAGCAGTCGAGCATACTCCCTGGATCCAGAAGAACATACCTATTCTGCCAGGAATCTTTGATCAGGTGTGTAAAATTATCAAGACCAAAATTGAAGCAGGAGTATATGAGCCTTCAAACTCCTTGTATCACTCTAGGTGGTTTTGCATCGTTAAGAAAGATGGAAAGAGTCTACAACTTGTCCACAGCCTGGAGCCCTTGAATGCTGTAACAATTAAGCATTCTGGTGTGCCTCCTGTGACTGACGAGCTAGCTGAACACTTCACAAGACACTTATGTGGTGGGACCCTCAATTTGTATGTAGGTTATGATGAGAGAACATTAGATGAGAATTCAAGAGATTTGACAATGTTTCAGACACCATTTGGTGTGCTACGACTTGTTACATTGATTGCCTATGGGTTGGACTAACTCAGTACCTATATTTCATGATGATGTGACTTATATTCTGCAAGATGAGGTACCCCATGTTACCATACCCTACATAGATGATGTTCCTGTGCGAGGACCAAAAACACGCTATGAGATAAAAGAAAAAGGATATGAAAGGATACCTGAGAATGCAGGAATACAACAATTGGTATGGGAGCACTTCCAGAATATGAACTGCTGATGAGCCTCTAGGCTCTGTATGCTTAGAATTCATGAATTTTGCCATTTTAATTGGCACAGTGTGGGCACTGGATATAAATCACTACCACAAGCAGCACACATAACTATATCTCCTTTTTGCAACTTCAATGGCCAGATATAACGACCAGCATCCATCCCATCTTGTTTTGCAGCTCAAATTGTATGCCATCATGGCTAAGGGTCAATATTGATCGATCAGGCAACAACCAGAGATAAGCACTGCTACGTATCAACATGCATCATGGAGTAATGGACCAGTGTTGATCCTTTCATTATATGATATCATACGCACCAACAATTGCCCTACTTCAATAATTGTGGATTCTTGATCATGGGTGACCCCGGTGTTAGCAATATCACCATGCCAAGACTACTAGAAACTCTTAATCCATTCATACACTTCAGCCCTTTGATCATACTCTCACAGTCTGCAGTTAAACAGCACCTCAATGACCATGCTGTACCGACTCATGACATAGGAATTTTATCTCCCTTTGGGAATGCAAAAGAGTAGCTGTTACCAGCAACTACAGAGAAACATATGGACATTAGGATTGTTACCAAGCCACAGGCTTACAGCTTTACTAAGTCTTTCTAATAATAAATTAGTACTTGTAGTATAAAAGTCGAGAAAAAGACATGGACAGTAGTCAATCACTCAATAGAGAACCCCTCTATTACTCTATATGTTACAATTTATTAACTTTTTTTCTTTATCTCAGTCTTATGGCATCTTATCGGCATCATCACGATTATGCACTAACACCTCACCATCACCGATATCAACTTCGATAAATCTTTCCTGATGGACAACACATGATATTGCGTGCTCGTTGTCTGACTAGCATGCCGCCTAACTTCTACAAAACTTTCGTAGCTATTATTAGTACCGACTCTTTAGTATTTAAGTAGCTACGCTTTACTGTACAACCTCAGCTTCGAGCTAAGGTTTAACATCACATAAACTTTACTTGTCTGCTCGCTTGCTGAGAGCTTCTCCAGTAAGCACCTCTTTCACCACCTTGAGATCATCCAAGGCATTGTCCAAGTGATTGTCCGAATGTGAGATAGCTTAGCAATTGCCTGATCCTGAGTCACATGCGAGTCAGGCCCTAACAATTAGCTCGAAGCTTCCCTCACCCTTCCATGATGCTAGACACAGGAAGGAATCCACATGCCATTACAACAAACCCCCGATATTCAAGAAACAACAAGAAATGCGGCCATAGGAGCCTTCGTAGGGGCAGCAGCATTTGTCGGACTACTCCTTTTTTCTGCTGCCATATATTTCAGAAACCGAGCCTGGTTTGAACGTCACGGACTGACACCAAGAAGAAGAATCTTGACCTATCCACCCCCCACCCTCCCACATTTCTACATCCCACCCTACAATGGTCAGATTCAGCCCATTCACATGACATATGAGCCCTACAGAAGGGACCAGTTCTACACACCCCCCATCTTGCCAGGTAGGCAGAATCGGTCAAGAGCCCCTAGCCCTGAGACCGACATTGGGAACTATCATAGAGGAAGGAGAAGCCCAAGCCCCATCGCTGGGCCCTCTGGAACTAGGCAGTCCTCTAGGACGGCATCTCAGTCTCCCTCTGTCAAGGGAGACATCGCAGAACTTATCCGAGTCTACGTCGGGCCTGGAACTATTGAATACGACAAATCAGAGTCACGAAGAAGCAGTACACAGATACTTCCAGCCGAGGGCAATGAGCCCAATACCACTAGCACATCCCCTACCTGTCTGACCCTCCGAGTTACAAACCCTTCTCCACCTTCAGCAAGCAGCTCCATCATCGCAGCACAAAGCACCGCGTTCTACAATCAGACAGAGCACATACACCGGGACCCCCTCTACGACCTCAGCTGGACCCCCCCCGGTACACCTGAGGTATCAAATACAGGAACCTCCTCCCCCTCCCCCCCTGAATCCCCCCCCGAAGGAACCCCTGACCTGATCAACCTAGAGGACGAACAGGAAGTCGAGAGGATATTGAGCCCCTCGACCAGACCCATGACTCAGACCACTCATCGACAAGGGTCGACCTGGCCGACCTCTGAAGAGGAAGACTTCAGATCTGCAACATCGGGAGACCTTCCTACTTCCGACAAAGAAGAGCTTGGGAGACAGAGAACGCATTCTGCCTACGAAGGATGGAAGAGGACCCAGAACAGCCCCCTAGAGAGCTTAGGGATGAGCGAAGACTGGCAAGAAGAGAACTCAAAAGCAACCCTTTCTACCTGGGCACTCCAGCCCGAGCCTGGACCTCCCTCTCCGTACAACAGAGAATCACACTTGGGCCCTACCATGCCCAGGCATGGGCCTATCGAAGAGAGGATTACGTTAGAAGAGGAGGAATTGATGAGTCGCTGGAGGAACACCGACAGCGACTACACCTCTTCCCTACTGAGAAACTATACCGCCATGAGCAGGACTACAGACCAACCCCCAGAGTCTACATACACGGACTACGAGCAAGGACTGAGGAAGAGCAGCGAACCCTTCAGGGGAACCTGGAGGATGTACTCTGGACTTGGAGAGCCAATGAGCATCAACAAGAACACCTGGCCCATGTACGAATGGCGCAGGCCAATGCCAGACGAACCGCCCATAGAATGGCACAGGAACGGGAATCCCTGGAAAGGGAAGAGTAGATTGATCACCAGCTCTGGGGAAGCAGGCCCCAGCAAGCCAATGCAGACCAAGGCAGAAGAGCAGCGCCGACTGGCAGAAGAGGCAGAAGCCAGAAGGCAACAGTATCAAGCAGAAAGAGACGCATTCTGTTACGATTTATTAACTTTTTTCCTTATCTCAGTCTCATCGTATCTTATCGGCGTCATCACGCTTACGCATAACGCCACCGCATCACCGATATCAACTTCGACAAAACTTTCATGATGGACAACGCATGATATTGCGTGCTCGTCGTTCGACCAGCACGCCTCTTGACTTCGATAAATCTTTCGTAGCTATTCTTAGGACCGACGTTTTAGTATTTAAGTCGATACATTTTATTGTACAACCTCAGCTTCGAGCTAAGGTTTATCTACACCCAAATCTTACTTGTTACTCACTCGCTGAGAGCATCTAATAGTTCGCGCCTCGCTCACCACCTCAGGTCATCCGCGGCATTGTTTAAGTGATTGTCCGAACGTGAGACAGCTTATCAATTGCCCGACTATGAGTCACGTGGACATCGGCCCTAACAATTAGCTCGAAGCTTCCATTCACCCTTCCACGATGCTAGACGCAGGAAGGATCCCACATGCCCTTACAACAAACCCCCGACATCTCTAAAGGAACTACAAGTACTCTTGCCGTGATCCTTTTCACGTTAGCAGGAGTTATCGGAACAACGACAGCAGTCGCAACAATCTACTACAGAAATAGAGAGTGGTTTGAACGCCACGGAATTACCCTTCGAAGAGGACGCCTAGTCTACCCACCCCCGACACTCCCCATTTTCTACAACCCACCCTACAATGTTCCGACGTACACCACGAACTACCCCGTCTTCAGGCCGGAACACTACGGAACGCCCCCAGAGTCGCCGATCAGGGACCTACAGAGCCCCTTCACCGACTACTTCATCGAACAACGAGGAAGAATGCCAAGCCCAGTGGCTGGCCCTTCCGGAACCCGGCACTCCTCTGAGGATGCCAGAAGCGCTTCCTCCAACGAGAGAAGCATCGATGAGCTCATTAGAGCCTATCACGGAGTTGGAACAGAACCCCTGGAGGATGCCAGGAGAGAGCTGGAGCGAAGCCTCCAGCAGATACCTACGACCGAGGTCGGCCAGTCCCGACCAGATAGCCAGACCCTCCCCCAGGAGACCCTACGGGTCGTCAATCCTGATGAACCCACCGAGACCACCGACGCCGCCTCACTTGATTCATCAGAGAGACGAAGAGCGGCTACAGAATATGATTCGGAGGAGAGCCGAAGGAGGGCTCACCTCCCAGGCCCCTCGAGACTTCACCGCCCCTTCAGAACCGGCCAGGCAACCTTCGATACACCTGCGTCGACAATTATACTCTCCTCCTCCGATCCCGATTCCCCCGCCCCTGAGTCCCCCAAACCTCATATCTTTCGAAGAGGAAGCGGAGAGACTCCGTTCGCCAGCCCCACCCCCTCGAGCTCCGCCTCTACCCTGGCCTCGCTCGACCGCTATGACCCAGAGTTCTATGTTGAGCTCCGGAGATGATGCCTACGAGTCCGCTACATCGGGCGGCCTTCGTACCAGCGAAGAAGAAGAGCTGGAGAATCCCCGCTCGCATACAGCATTCGACAACGCGAGGAGGACCCAGACGCCCCCCCCAGAAATCCCAGAAGCGAGCGACGCCTTGCTCTACGAGAGATTGAAAGCAACCCCTTCTACTTGGGAACTCCAGACAGAGCCTGGCCCTCCCTTTCCTTATCCCAGCGAATGGCCCACGGAACCTATCACTCCCAGGCCTGGGCCCTTCGAAGGGCAGACTATTTACGAAGAGGAAGAGTGGACGAGACCCAGGAGGAACATCGACACCGCTTCAACCTTGTCACAAACGAAGAGCTATGGCTACACGAGCTCAACTACGGCCCCATCCCAGGGGTATACGTCCCCAACTTACGAGCAAGGACCGAGCAGGAGGAGCGAATCCTCAATAGGCAGCTGGCAGCTATACTCACTACCTGGAGAAGAGATGAGGCCGAGCGTGCCGAGCTATCCAGAATACGGGTGGCCCAGGCCAATGCCCGACTCGCCGCCGACCGACTGGAGACGCCAGAACCAGCCCTGGAAGGGGAAGAGTAGACTCTTCGCCGGCTCAGGACAAGGAGGCCCAAGCGACATCCCCGTCGACCTCCCTGACCCCGACCCTGCTGAGACAGAACGACAAAGACTAGAGGCCGAAGCAGAGGCCCGAAGACAGGAGCACCGGGACAAGCAAGCAGCTTTCCCAGGGCTCGTAGATGATTTGACCAAGAAACTGTTGGAAGCAAGAAGCTTCGCACTCGCCAACGGAATGCCCCTCCCACCCGAACTTGAAGACCCCAACAGACGTCGAGGACGACCCGCTGCCCCAGTCCCAAAACGGTGGGGAAGCCCCACTCATCGTACGGATAGGTGGTCAGTTCCCCGACCACCCCCGAAATACCTACCCCCCGATCCGCCAGACTGGCCATCGGGGGACGCAGAAGAACAAGCTCCCTGGCTACAGGTGAAGCCAACCTTGATCAGACTCCCCGCTGACTTCGAAGGAAAAGGCGACGATATTCACCGATTTACCGGAGCCTGCGAGGAGTATTTCTCCGTTTTCCGACCCTACTACCCCACGCACGCTAACAAGATCTTGTTCGCCACATCCCTGTTCGGTAAAAGACCTCAGGGCTGGTGGTCCCAATACCGCCTTCAGTTCCAAAGCGACGCTGAAGGACGATACCGGTATTGTTCATGGGACGAATTCAAGGCCGCCCTACACGTTGAATATGGCGATCCCGCCCTTCAAGAAGTCATGGAGAAACGAATGAACGAACTCCGAATGACTGGGACGGCAGCCGAATACTTCCGCAGACTGGAAGAACTGGCCCGCCAGGCCGACCAACTCCGCGACCTAGGACCCCGAGGCGCCCTCGTCCGAGCCGTCCGACGAGGCGTTCCCGCCTCTTACACCGACTCCATCGCCGACCTGGGAGTCATGATCCCCTCCACCTACGCAGAATGGAAGCAGTGCATCTGCAGCATCTTCGACGAAAAGGCTCGCAAAACCGCCTTCGACCGCATAGGCCACTACGATAAGTCGGCCAGCAACAAATCTGCCGGTAATACCCCTAAAGGTAGTACCAGCGCGACAAGTTCCTCGGCCGATAAACCGGCCAGCAAAGGGTCATCGGGAGGTTCGTGGACCACATATGGAGGTGCCGGGGAGCCGATGGACATAGACCGCCTCAGGAAGGAGGGCAGGTGCTTCAACTGCGGAGGCAAGGGGCACTTAGGAAAGGATTGCAAGAAACCGAAACGGCCTAGAGACCCGAAAAGCGGGCAATATACGACGGCCCAACTTCGAACCATGCTAACAGAGGCCGAGCTACACGAAGCACATGAGAAGGAGGTGCACGGACACAGTCACGAGGAAAAAGTCGAGGAGAAGACGCCCTCGACAACGAAGATTGAGGAAGTAAAAGGCAAGGCCGAGAAGTGAGTGATTCCACTTCCTCGGCCCAATCCTCCTCTCTGGGTGGTCGGTCATCGGGTCCTGCTGTGCGGACTTTACCCGATTATAATAACATTTTACGTACGTCTACTTGTGTATTAGAGCATTCGAATATACCCGCATTCACGCTTTCACCCGAGACCACCCCAAAAGAATCACAACAAATTCAGACTCCGCCTAAAAAGGCATATATAATCCCTCAGAAGCGAAGAGAGACTTATCCCCCTCCTCCGCTTACACTTTCCGTCCCAGAATTCCTCACCCTCCAGGATCTTCAGACTCGATGGGGACCGGAGTTCATCCGAACAATGTCAGGGATCTCCCAGTCCTTAGGGACGAAGGAGGTGCTCCCTGAACCGGCCGAGCCCGTCGTCGCTGAAAGGACACCTCAAGACGAAGGCGGGAGTACGAGGTCGATGCCAGACGACCATGCCCCCAATGATTCGCCTCGCGCTCAGGGGCCGTCGCTGATACATGACCCCCTCTCCTCTCGCCTGGAAGAAGAAACGAAAGGTTGCGGCTCTCATCGTTCTCTCGGAGACGTCACGCCGATCGAGACAGCGCCCCTTTCGTCCATGACCCCATCGGAAGAAGCTGTCACAAGAAGGGATAGGGATCCAGGACAGGCGTCGAAGGACCCGACGGTAATGTGAGAGCACGGTTCATGCGACAAGAACGCGACGAGCACGACTCCCTCCATTCGTCTTGATGAGCCCTTCGGTCACTCCAGCAGCGACCCGCTCCCCAAACCCCCGATTCCCGACGAAACAGCCGACAGCGGGCGACCCCTGGGGAAGGAGCATGCCCCAGCCAGGGGAGACCCTCTTAAGCCCCCGACCGCCGAAGGATCAAGCAGGGTTCCAGCGTCGGATGCGCGACGCTCACGGGCCCGGAATACTACGATCGAGGAAGTTCCTGATGAAGAAGACGATACGTCATTCAAGATGACGCAAGCCAAGGCGCAAGAGAAGAAGGAAGAAGAATCGTTGAGGGCGAGGCGTTCCGAATCCACCCCAGTGAGTGTTTCCACCCCGAAGTCCACCTGGTTCAAGCCGTTTGGCACGGACTGGACCCTTCGGGCCATCATGGAAGCACGCACAGATTCGGAAGCACTTGCCTCGCTTCACCTCTGGGTCCATAAGGACAAGGCCAACGAAATCGACAACGAACTCCTCGCCTCATTACGAAAGGGAGGAGAGCCAGCCCGGGAAGAGCTTTACGAGTTAAGCCAACCAATTCGGTATCAGCGCCGAGTAAGCACCAAAGGCGTCAGGGAGTTATTCCTCGACGTCCAACTCGAGACGCTGGAGAACCGACAGACGCTTAAAGCCCAAGCACTGGTCGACAGTGGGTGCACCGGCAGTACTATAAGTGAAAACTACGTCAAGAAGCATGCACTGATTACCCGACCCGCAGCCGCCCCAATCTCTGTATACAACGCAGACGGTACCAAAAATAAAGCGGGAGTAATCACTGAATTCGTAGAAGTACGGATGACCATTGGAGGACACAGCGAAAGAATCGACTTTGCCATCACCAATATCGGCAAGGGAGACATCTTTCTAGGGCACGACTGGCTTCTCCGCCACAACCCAGTCATCAACTGGACCACCGGCAAGGTCATCTTCGCCCGATGCCAGTGTCAGAAGAATCCATTCCCCCTCCCGGATGCTGACCCAGAAGACCCATGGGACGAAGAGTTGGAGGAAGGCGAAACCATCTTGATGGTCGACCTCCGAGAAGAACTAGAAATTCGCGCGGTACACCATGCCAATGATCTAGCCGCTAAAGCCGCCGAAGGAAAGGCCAAAAGAACTTTCGAGGAAATGGTTCCGCCCCAATATTGCGAGTTCCATGACCTGTTCTCTAAAGAAAACTTCGACGAGCTACCCGACCGAAAGCCATGGGACCACGCCATCGAGTTAATTCCCAACGCCAAATCAACTCTCGACTGCAAGGTCTATCCCTTGAATCGACACGAACAGGAAGAACTTGACAAATTCCTCGACGAAAACTTAGAGTCGGGCCGAATCCGCCCTTCCAAGTCTCCGTTCGCCTCCCCCTTCTTCTTCGTCAAAAAGAAGGACGGATCACTACGACCTGTACAGGACTATCGGAAGCTCAACGAGATGACCATCAAGAACCGATACCCGTTACCCCTCATCTCTGAGCTCATGGACAAACTCCGTGGCGCCAAGTATTTCACCAAGCTAGACGTTCGCTGGGGATATAACAACGTCAGAATCAAGCAAGGAGACGAGGCCAAGGCCGCCTTCCGCACCAACCGAGGACTGTTCGAACCCACAGTTATGTTCTTCGGACTCACCAACTCGCCAGCCACCTTCCAATGGATGATGAACGACATCTTCCATGATCTCATTATGGAAGGGAAGGTCACCATTTATCTCGACGACATCCTCATCTTTTCCAAGGATCTGCAAGAGCACCGACGCATCATCAAACGAGTCCTTCAACGCCTAAGGGAACACAAGCTCTTCCTGAAGGCCGAGAAGTGTGAATTCGAGGTATTAGAAACAGAATATCTCGGCGTCATTATCAGCGAGGGCTCGGTATGAATGGACCCCGTGAAAGTCAAAGGAATAGCGGAGTGGCCCACGCCCACCAAGAAAAAGGAGTTACAATCCTTTTTGGGCTTTACAAACTTCTACCGGAAGTTTATTAAGGACTATTCCAAGATCGTACGACCAATGACCCAACTCACCGGCAACGCCCCCTGGATATGGGGTGCAGCCCAGAACGAGGCCTTCCAGCGTCTAAAGAAACAGATGGCTGAGGATGTAGTACTAGCCCTTCCCAAGGAAAGCGGGAAGTTCCGGGTCGAAGCGGACTCCAGTGAAGGAGCAATCGGTGCCATCCTTAGTCAGGAACAGGACGGGAAATGGAGACCGGTCGCATTTCTCTCCAAGGCACTCACCGTCACCGAGCGCAACTACGAGATATACGACAAAGAGCTCCTAGCAATTATGCTCGCGCTAGAAGAGTGGAGACACTATCTCATGGGTGCAGCGGAAGACTTTGAGATCTGGACCGATCATCAAAACCTCCAGTACTTTCGACAGCCCCAAAAGCTGAATCGTCGACAAGCCCGATGGGTTACCGAACTGGCAGAATACCACTTCACGCTCCATCACAAGCCCGGAGCTTCCAATCGAAAAGCTGACTTACTCTCTTGACGAGATGACCATGACCAAGGCAAGAAGGACAACGACGACATCATAGTCCTTCAGCCCGAACATTTCAGGGCCATGATTATGCCCACCACCTCAGAAACTCATCAGCGCGTCAAGGACGTCACCCGAAATCATGACAAGTGGGATCAAGGGATTCAAAATTCCCTTGACCATGAGCGCGGTGTTTCGGAGAAAGAGGGACTCCTCTACTATGATGGACGGATCTATGTCCCACGAGACGACAAACTCAGGGGAGAAATTATCGCAGCTCACCACGATCACATCACCGCGGGACACCCAGGAATTGAGAAGACCAAGGAACTCGTACAAAGAGAGTTCTGGTGGCCGAAACTCAAGCAGACGGTAGAAAAGTACGTTAAAGCATGTGAAGCATGCCAACGAACAAAGACGGATACTCATCCAAAGGCCGCTCCCCTTCATCCCAACGAAATTCCCTCCGAGCCATGGACTCATATCTCCGTCGACATGATTACTGGACTCCCGGAATCCAACGGCTATGACGCCATCTTAGTAGTCGTCGACAGATTCTCTAAGGAAATCATTCCAATTGCCTGCAACGTTGAACTCACCTCTGAAGGATGGGCCAAACTACTCCACGACCACGTCTACGCCAAACATGGAATGCCCAAGACTGTTATCTCTGACCGAGGACCCCAATTTGTATCCAAGTTCATGACAGAACTTCTCAAACTCCTCGACATCGCACCCAATGCATCTACCGCCTTCCATCCACAGACCGACGGCCAAACTGAACGGGCTAATCAGGAGATCAATAAATACCTCCGACTCTTCATTAACCACCGACAGACGGACTGGAGCGAATGGCTCGCTATGGCAGCATTCGCCCACAACAATCGCATCCACTCGTCCACGGGACAAACTCCATTCTTCACCAACTACGGATTGAATCCCCGAGTCCTACCAGACTCCATCAAAACAACGGCCTTTACCAATCCATCGGCCAAGTCGTTTGCAGAAAACATGCAGGAAGTTCACCGACAAGCCAAAGAGTCTCTAGAGGAGGCAGCGGGCAAAATGAAAGCCCAATACGACAAGAAAAGAAGAGAAGCCGTTGACTATGCCATCGGAGATCGCGTATGGCTCGACGCCACCAATCTTCACCTCCCACGCCCCAAGAAAAAGCTTGACAACAAACGTGTCGGCCCATTCCTCATTCTGGAAAAAACAGGCGCCTCTGCTTACAAGCTAAAACTCCCTCCCCATTGGAAAATTCACCCCCGCTTCAACGAGAAGCTCTTAACGCCATACGTACCACTGGCGTTTCCCAATCAAGAGCAACCCCCCGCACCACCTCCAGACCTCATCGAAGATGAAGAGGAATACGAAGTAGAAGAAGTCCTCGACTCACGCACAAGACGAGTCCGAGGTAAAAAAGGACAAAAATCACGACTCATAACCGATTACTTCGTCAAGTGGAAGGGATGGACGCGGGAACACAACTCATGGGTTAGGGAAGACGACATGGCTAATGCCCAAGAAGCAATCAAGGACTATGAAGACAGCATCTCAGAGACACAAGCTGTCGTAACCGCCCGCAAGGTTATCGACAGATCAGAGAAGGCCGTCAGACGAATAGTTGACCGCAAATACAGGGAAAACCAAACCACAGGAGGATGGAGCATGTTCTACCAAGTAGAACGTATCGACGGGAAGAAATTCTGGATAGAAGAGCCGGATCGCGAAGTTTGGAAGACCCTTATTGATGATTATTGGCACAGGGAGAGTGAAAAGGAGTTCACCGATCCGATATACCATAATGAACAGGACGAACCCTACGAAGGACCATGGGAGGAAGACGTAGGGCAGTCGGGACGACTGCCTTAACGAGAGGGTAATGTTACAATTTATTAACTTTTTTCCTTATCTCAGTCTCATCGTATCTTATCGGCATCATCACGCTTATGCATAACGCCACCGCATCACCGATATCAACTTCGACAAAACTTTCATGATGGACAACGCATGATATTGCGTGCTCGTCGTTCGACCAGCATGCCTCTTGACTTCGATAAATCTTTCGTAGCTATTCTTAGGACCGACGTTTTAGTATTTAAGTCGATACATTTTATTGTACAACCTCAGCTTCGAGCTAAGGTTTATCTACACCCAAATCTTACTTGTTACTCACTCGCTGAGAGCATCTAATAGTTTGCGCCTCGCTCACCACCTCGGGTCATCCGCGGCATTGTTTAAGTGATTGTCCGAACGCGAGACAGCTTATCAATTGCCCGACTACGAGTCACGTGGACGTCGGCCCTAACACATTCCCCAACCTCACTGCTGGACTAGTGGCCCAACTAGATAGGGCCTGTGCCTTTGCCCTCACCCATGGCCTACCCCTCCCAAAGGAACTTATAGATGCACCAGCCCAGCCCCAACCCCGAGGGTGCCCCCCCCAACCACCTCCAAGAAGGTATGGGAGCCCTACCCACCGAACGGATCGCTGGTCAGTGCCCCGCCCACCCCCAAAATACGAACCCCCCTACTGGCCCTCCAGCCATGCTGAAGAACAGGACCCATGGTTACAAGTCAAACCCACCTTGATTCAACTCCCCACCGAGTTCAAAGGAAAGAGCAGCGACATACACCAATCAGGCCATTCTGTAAGAATAAGGGGAAATGGACTGGATATAACCAGGCTATAGATTGTCATCTGGTGGGTTATAACCACAGCCACAAAATAGCACTGCCACCACCATAATAGTCATTCCAGCTAAAAGCTGAAAAAAACAATTTAGCACTACGCGCCAAAATGTTTTCATGAATTGGTACTTGAATGATCCTAAAATGGCTCCACATTCAATGACACATTCTCAGAACACTGCCACACCCCAAATGAAAAAATAGGGCCTCATGTCATATATTTATGTTTTGATAGACTTTCCACTGGTCAATTAGCCCTGAAAAAAAAAGGACATACTGAAAAAAAATATATCATTCATTTCATGGCTCCTCCCTGCACATATGGAAATTGTTTTGGCTGGATGCATCACAGTGAATCAGGATGCACTTACCATGGGATTATAGCATTCCCAATATGGTAGGATGGAAATTTTTTAAAATCTTCATTGAAATAGTATGAATTTTGCAAGTACATGGCTCAAGGAAGTCCAGAAATATCATATTGATATGTATTGTATATATATATGATTTTTCAAGTCATTGAATTGTCTGAGTTCTGTAGTATTTGAAGAGAAAACCAATTTTGATGATTTTTCGGACATTGCCAGACCAAGCGGATGTTCGTGCCAATTCCGTACTCATGCAATAAATTGTTCAGCATAGGTCAACTTCACCTTTCCAAGTGCTGCAAAGTATCTTGAATTTTAGAAATACATTAGAATAATACACAGTTTAATTTTCTTAGTGTCCAGTTCAATAGATATCTGGTAATACCACTATAAGTAAAAGTCCAAAGAAAAGTTGCAAGAAGAATGAGTGATACAGTGTATATTAGGTGTGGTCAACAATAGTACATGGAATATATGCATGTAGTAGCATATCGGTGTGGATCGGAAGGGCTACACCAGTAGTATGGTACATTATATTTGCTGTACAGATGTTCTTGTACTTTCAGAGGGTGTAGAATAGTGTGTGGAGGGCAAACTACAAATGAGAATGCACAATATACAGAGAAATTTCCATTAAATTGTACATACATGGACCCTATGTATCCGGATTAACATGAATCATTATATATATACTACTACTACTAACATTAAGGTATTCCGATAATCAATGAGATGTCGGATGGCCTACATTGAGCAGCGGATGAATACCGAGCATGGTTTCCACTGCTTGATCGAGGCGGACTGGCCAACCGAATGGTGATCGGGTGGCTGTGCTGCTTCTTTTCTTGCCTCTGGCCACCACCTCACCACCCACCACCAGTCTCCACGCCATGGAACAGCCAATCAAATGGCATATGAAGGTATGAAATACTATTGTGTGAACTAACTGTTGTTTTTAGGCTTTCTTTTTCATGTGGGAAGGGCCATGACAAGCCACCAACGACAATGACGACGGTGGCCTACCAGATGATGACGAGCACCATAGCGACAGACAGGGTATCGGAGGCATGGTGTACACATACGGGAGTGCGTTAGGATGTGATGCGAAGGAAGTAGGGGACCAAGAGGGATGGGAGGAGAGTGGAACGGTGTGAAGAGCAGGCCAACAGGAATATTGAGATGCTGATGACCAACGACGGTGGCGGTGAACAAACCCTCTTGGGCATCGATGGACGATACAATGATGGACTGATTGCGCGCAAAATCTCCTGTATGGCACCCCTACCACGCCCGCCGCTGGTACCAGCCTCCCTGCCCAACATCGATGTCCCCCGCCCCACCCAGGACACCCACACACCCCAAGTCCATGCATCTCCCACTCTTTGAGTGGGGGAACATGGCTATGGGCTTCTTTTCCTCTGCTGACCCTGCTGTGGCCCACCGTCCTGAATCCCACCCTTCCTGACCTGTAGCGCATGCTACAGGGATGCAGACACCCTCGAAGCCTCACCACCCCAGTTTTTGACAATGGGGAATGCAGTGGTAAGGACCGTTTGGTCCTATTCCGGCTGCTTGCCGTAGCACCCTGGTCAAACCCTCCCCCCACCATTATTGCCGCCCACCAGCGGGATATGGACCCTAAACCCCTGGACGACATTGTCATTCGACAGAGGACCTGTCTCCACACCGAATGTCACCATGTGCAGCCATGCCCAGTATGCACACACTGCCCGATGCCCCGCACAACAAAGGATTTTTTTTTTCCTGCAAATTTTTATGTATTTACTCAATATATTTACTTTAATATACACCTTTGTTAAGAGTCTTTGGAGCAGTTGGTATGCTGCCTGTCCGGTGTTGTTGTCGTGAGGTCTCGGGTTTGAATACAGCTGTGATGTCTATTTTGTAAAACATTGTCATGCAAAAAAAAAGGTAATCCAATTGCGGCGGCTCCCATCCAGCTTTTTTTGGTGCCCGCTGGTCAGAGTTGTCATGCGCAGTGGGTCAGCATGCTATGTAGGGTATGTATTATTTTTTTTGAGCCAGTAGAGCAAGCGGGGCAGCGGAAATTCAGGCCACAATGACCTGCACCACCCAATACATCATTCTGCCAAAACATTTGGCTGAATTGCTATTTTGGGAATTTTTGCCCTACATGCCAGCTGGCAATGGTGCTGGGTTTGGCTGTATTGGCTGGGTGTGAGTGTGAAACGGTTTGGGGTTTAGACTGGATATAACCAATAGGTTATATCCCTGCTAGGTGTTTTCTATAGAACTGGTTATAACCAGAGCTAACCAGGTATTCAAGTGGAAACAGGTGAAAAGACAAGGCCAAGAAGTGAGTGATTCCACTTCCTCAGCCCAATCCTCCTCTCTGGGTCGCCGGTCATCAGGTTCCGTGGTGCAGACATTACCTGACTGTAATACATTTTTACATACATCTACAATTGTCTCAGTGCAGTCAAATATACCTGCGTTTACTGCTTCCCCCGAGACCACCTGAAAAGAATCACAACCCATTCAGGCTCTGCCTGAAAAGACATAAAAAACACGAAAACCCCAATGACACTCATCCCCCTCCTTCACTGACGCTCTCCATCCCAGAACTCCTCACCCTTCAAGACCTGAAACATCGATGGGGGCCAGAGTTCATCTGAACAATGTTGGGGATCTCTCAGTCCTTGACGAAAGAGGTTCTCCCCAGACTGGTCAAGCCCATCGTGGTGGAAGAAGACCAACCCCACCCAGGAGCCGCAAGCGCAGATGAGGACTCAGGAGACATGCCGATGGATCCCAGGGTAATGGGAATAGACGGACGGAGTCAAACGACTGAGGAAGTTACAAACTCCCCCATCCCTGGTGGCCCCTGCGAACAACCCGGGAGCTGCATCTCTCCCACAGCCCCTCATCCTGGTGAACAAGCTGCACGAGAACCGTCCCCAGGGAAAGAGCATGCCCCAACTGGGGGAACCGTTGCCCAGCCCCCGATCAATGAAGGATCAAGAAGGACCTCCCAGAAGGAAGAAGTGTCAGATGCATGGCACCCTGGGGGAAGAAAGACCACCGTGGAAGAAGTGGCCGATGAGGAAGATGACATGTCATTCAAGATATCTCAAGCCAAGGCACAAGTGAAGAAGGCAGAAGAAACAATTGAGGCAAGGTGTTCCGAATCTAGTCCAGTGAGTGTTTCCTCCCTGAAGTTCACCTGGTTCCAGCCATGTGGCATGGACTGGACCCTTCAGGCTGTCAGGGAAGCATGCACGGATTCAGAAGCCTTGGCTACCCTCCATCTATGGGCCCATAAGGAGAAAGTCAACGAAATTGACGACCGTCTCTTGGCTTCACTGAGAAGGGGTGGGGAACAGGTGTGGGAGGAGCTCTATGAGTTAAGCAAGCCGATTTGATATCAATGCTGGGTGTCCACCAAAGGTGTATGCGAGCTCTTTCTCGATGTCCAACTTGAGACACTGGAGAACTGCCAAACCCTCAAGGCCCAGGCCCTGGTTGACAGCAGCTGCACTGGAAGCACCATCAACGAGGCCTATGTCAAGAAGCACAGCCTAATCACTCGATCAGCCCTGGCCCCAATTTCAGTATATAACACCGACGGCACCCACAATAAGGCCGGGGAGATCACCAAGTTTGTAGAAGTAAGGATGACCATAGGAGGTCACTCCGAAAGAATTGACTTTGCCATCACCAACATCGGCAAGGGCAACATCTTCCTCAGGCATGACTGGCTTCTACGACACAACCCCATCATCAATTGGGCCACCGGTAAAATCATATTCACCCGGTGTCAGTGCCAGAAGAACCTATACCCGTTACCTGATGCGGACCCCGACGACCCCTGGGATGAGGAGCTGGAGGAAGGCGAAACCATTCTCATGGTCGACCTTCAAGAGGAGCTAGAAATTCGTACAGTACATCATGCGAATGACTTAGCTGCCAGAGCCAATGAGGGGAAGGCCAAAAAGACCTTCAAAGAGATGGTTCTGCCCCAATACCGGAAATTCGAAGACCTCTTCTCAAAAGAGAACTTCAACAAACTCCCCAAATGCAAACCGTGGGACCATCCAATCGAGTTAATCCCTAACGCCAAGTCTACCCTTGATTGCAACGTCTACCCACTTGATCATCATGAACAAGAAGAACTCAACAAGTTCCTCGATGAGAACCTCGAATCCAGCCGAATCAGACCATCCAAGTCCCCCTTCACCTCCCCCTTCTTCTTTGTCAAAAAGAAGGATGGCTCGCTCCGACCCGTACAAGACTACCGAAAGCTCAACGAGATGACCATCAAGAACCGATACCCACTCCCCCTCATCTCTGAGCTCATGGATAAGCTCTGTGGCACCAAGTACTTCACCAAACTGGATGTACGCTGGGGATATAACAATGTGCGAATCAAAGAGGGGGATGAGGCGAAGGCTGCCTTCCGGACTAACTGTGGACTGTTCGAACCCACAGTCATGTTCTTTGGACTGACCAATTCACCCACCACATTCCAATGGATGATGAACAACATCTTCCATGACCTCATCATGGAAGGGAAGGTGACCATCTACCTCGATGACATCCTTATTTTCTCAAAGGACCTACAAGAGCATAGGCAGATCATCAGACGAGTACTCCAATGCCTCCGTGAACACAAGCTGTTCCTTAAAGCGGAAAAGTGCGAGTTTGAGGTGCTGGAGACTGAATACCTTGGCGTGATCATCAGCAAAGGATCAGTCTGCATGGACCCCATTAAAGTCAAAGGCATAACGGAATGGGCCATGCCCACTAAGAAAAAGGAACTGCAATCCTTTTTGGGCTTCACCAACTTCTACCAGAAGTTTATAAAGGACTATTCCAAGATTGTATGCCCCATGACCCAGCTCACTGGCAATGCCCCTTGGGCTTGGGGAGCCGCCCAGAATGAGGCATTCCAACAACTGAAGAAGCAGATGGTGGAAGACGTTGTACTGGCGCTCCCAAAGGAGAAAGGAAAGATCTGAGTAGAGGCTGACTCCAGTGAAGGGGCCATAGGTGCCATCCTTAGCCAAGAACAGGACGGGAAGTGGAGGCTGGTCACCTTCCTCTCCAAGGCTCTCACCACCATGGAGCGCAATTACAAAATTTACAACAAGGAACTCCTGGTGATCATGCTTGCCCTAGAGGAGTGGAGACACTACCTAATGGGAGCTGCAGAAGACTTCGAAATTTGGACTGACCATCAGAACCTCCAATACTTCCATCAGCCCCAAAAGCTCAACCGCTGCCAAGCCCGATGGGTCACTGAACTCACAGAATATCATTTCACGTTACACCACAAACCCAGCACCTCCAACCACAAGGCCGACTTGCTCAGCCGATGAGACGATCATGACCAAGGTAAAAAGGACAACGACAACATCGTAGTCCTCCAACCCGAGCACTTTTGGGCAATGATCATGCCCACCACGAGCAAGACGCACCATCAAGTAAAAGAGGTCACCCGCAACCATGAAAAGTGGGACCAAGGAATCGCTAACTCCCTCAATCATGAATGAGGAATTTCGGAGAAGGAAGGACTTTTGTACTACGATGGGCGCATCTACATTCCCCAAGATGACAAACTTCATGGGGAAATCATAGCTGCCCACCACAACCACATCACCACAGGACATCCAGGGATTGAAAAAACCAAGGAGCTCATACAAAGAGAGTACTGGTGGCCGAAACTTAAACAAACAGTAGAAAAGTACATCAAGGCATGTGAAGCATGCCAACGAACAAAGACCGATACCCACCCAAAGGCCACCCCACTCCACCCCAATGAAGTCCCTTCCGAACCATGGACCCACATCTCAGTAGACATGATCACAGGTCTCCCAGAGTCCAATGGTTACGACACCATCTTAGTAGTGGTAGACCGATTCTCTAAAGAAATGATCCCCATTCCTTGCAACATGGAACTCACCTTGGAGGGCTGGGCTAAGTTGCTACATGACCACATCTATGCCTGCCACAGTATGCCCAAAACCATCATATCCGACTGAGGACCACAATTCATATCGAAATTCATGACTGAACTTCTCCGCCTACTTGACATCACTCAAAATGTGTCAACCACGTTTCACCCCCAAACAGATGGACAAACAGAACAAGCAAATCAAGAGATTAATAAGTATCTCT
Organism: Armillaria fumosa; assembly: GCA_030407015.1. Classification (NCBI taxonomy): domain Eukaryota; kingdom Fungi; phylum Basidiomycota; class Agaricomycetes; order Agaricales; family Physalacriaceae; genus Armillaria; species Armillaria fumosa. The sequence goes on along the minus strand of JAUDYM010000008.1, from coordinate 2,276,224 downwards.
GAATCTTCGTCAACTATCGGCAGACCAATTGGAGTGAATGGCTCGCCCTAGCAGCATTCACACACAACAACTGAACCCACTCTGCCACAGGACAGACACCATTCTTCACCAATTATGGCACAAACCTCCGTGTTCTCCCCGACTCCATTAAAACCACCCCATTCACGAATCCATCTGCAAAGTCATTCGCAGAAAACATGCAAGAAGTACACCGTCAGGCCAAAGAATCACTTGAAGAGGCAGCAGGAAAAATGAAGGCCCAATATGACAAAAAGAAAAAGGACACTGTCAACTATGCCATTGGAGACTGAGTATGGCTCGACATGACCAATCTTCATTTACCCTGCCCAAAGAAAGAACTTGATGACAAGCGTGTTGGACCCTTCCTCATTCTCAAAAAGGCCGGCGCTTCCATGTACAAGCTAAAGCTCCCCCCTCACTGGAAGATCCACCTGTGCTTCAATGAGAAGCTGCTAACCCCGTACGTTCCCCCTGTGTTCCTCAACCAAGAGCAACCCCCACCACTGCCACCTGACCTCATCAAAGATGAGGAGGAATACAAAATTGAAGAAGTCCTAGACTCGTGCACCTGCCGAGTCCACGGAAAGAAAGGACAAAAATCACGAATCGTAACTGACTACCTCGTCAAATGGAAGGGCTGGACCCGGGAACACAATTCTTGGGTACGGGAAGATGACATGGCTAACACTCAGGAGGCCATTGAAGACTATGAAAACGAGATCTCTGAAACAAGGACTGTCATAACCGCCTGAAAGGTTATCAACCAATCTAAAAAGACACTAAAAGAGATACTCGACCATCGATATGTCAATAATGTCATCTCATATCAAGTCTTACAACAAGATGGAAGAACATTTTGGGTAGAAAATCCCTCTCCGAATGACAAGCATTGGAGGGATTACATTGATGACTACTGGAGGAAAGAATATGCGAAAGCACAAGAAGAACCACCAAGCAAACCCTAGGACAGTTGGGATGACTGTCTTAATGAGAGGGTAATGTTACGATTTATTCACTTTTTTCCTTTTCCTAGCCTTATCTCATCTTATTGCACTCTCTATCGCCGCACGAACACCCCATCAATCTTTGATAATGCCCAACATGTGTTTCTCACACCAAACACCATGGTTGTCATGCCAACACTTGTTGTTCTATGCATGGCTCTTTGATCCAATCTTCACATCTTTTTTCATAGCTATTATTAGGTCCCAACTCTTTAGTATATAAGTAGGGATGTTTTCTCTGTACACCTCAGCTTCGAGCTAAGGTTTAACATCACATAAATCTTACTTGTCTGCTCAGTTGCCGAGAGCCTCTCCTGTAAGCGCCTCTCTTACCACCTTGAGATTACCACATGGTATCGCCAGAGTGATTGTCCGAATGCGAGACAGCTCAGCAATTACCTTATCTTGAGTCACGTGAGAGTCAGGCCCTAACACATAGGGTCCAAAGTGTTGGATGAGGGAATGGAGGTTGCTTGGTCCTGGGGTAGGGGGTCTGGTCAGAATGGGTTCTTCGATGCTTGAGCCGTCAGCATTGGGAAGGGTGTTGGTGTTGGTGTCAGGGTCCTCAACTCCTGCACTGCCTGCATAATACTTGAAGGAATCTCTGGCGGGGTATTGAAGGCCTGTGACAGACTCGATTTCCTCATCCGATGGCCTGGTGCTGCTGAGTGTGATGATAGGGAGAGGGTTGAGCTCATTGCCCAGCTCACCCCTCTCTTCGCTTGTTGCCATAGGCTCTGTGATGGGTATGGGCTAGTTGGGGAGATGGTAGATTGGGACATTGTAAGGTGGATTGTATGGGATGTAGTGGGTGGGGAGTGGTGGACGTTGTCGTGGTCTGGTGGTACACTAGGCACGGATCTGTCATCCAAGGAATAGGATGGTGAGTACTAGTGGGACTAGTGCGACCAATACTCCAATGAGTATGTTGCGGGAGGAGGGGATAATGTCTGTGGTATAGATCATTCAGTTTCTTCAGCAGATGGTTGCTGAAGAAAGGGAGTAGGAAGCTTTGAGCTAACTGTTAGACCCAGACTACACGTGACTTGTCTAACGTAAACCTAGGGCTGTCTCATGTTCAGACAGTCACCCTAGGAGTTGTGCTGATGACTAGGCATGAAGAGAAGAAGTCTTAGAGTTAGGAACTCTAGGCGATGAGCGAGGAGAGAAATCTGGTATAGATTAAACTTTAGCTCAAAGCTGGAGTATTACAGCAAAATATGTGCTACTTATATATGAAAATTGAAGTACTAAAGATAGAACTGTCCATGTGGTAACAATAAGGAATCCATGCATGAAACACTGAAAGTGGAGTGTCTGTCACGAGCTGTAGTACAATTGCTGAGGTTGTTTGGTATGGGTGTGTGAGCCGACCCAGTATCATGATAGGTGCTTTGATAAGGTGCGATAAGACAGGTGCTCGAGATAAGATAGTGAAAACAGAAAAATTGTAACATCTCTTTAAATTAAAGAACTATATGATTGCACTTAATGAAAACAGTATGCTCATTAAATTAAAATGATGTACTGTACCTGAGAAGCCGGTCCAAACCTTGTGCATGAGATAAGATAAATGATAAATTGGACACATGGATTGATTAGCAGTGTTGGCCAAATACCAAAGTGCTGAATAACTGGTATACATTGCTGTGTCAAACTGAGAGCTCAATGCATGCAAGACTCCCTTCTAGAAAGAAACAATAACCCAATGATGAGGCTATACCTGAAATAGCCATCAGCCATCACTCTGATATGTTCTCGGACTTGCCAATAGTGAGCATGCACTACCAGTTAAGTGAGCTCACTATAGAAACAATACTATATGAAGAAACTTCAAGTTGGTAGCCAAGTAGAACTGCAGCAGCAGTGGGCTGTGCATGTAGGAGTCTGTTTTACCTGGGTACTAGCATGACATTTGTAATCAGTAACTTGTTCTAGTATAAATAGTCAGTATCATAGGGTAGTATACTGTAACGAGCATGCTGTGGACTCCATGGACTTCAACCTTTAACTCATCCAACTGGCTCCAACTCACTCATCGGAATCTGACGGATTCCGTTTCCCAGTTTCTATCTTATATTTCATATTTCCATTTCATTTACTAATTTCACATATTCATTTATCACACCTAGAATCCGTCACGGTAGCAAGTAGGTGTTATATCGGAGTCCATGGAATACTCAACTCCTCCAGATACAGAATATTCCAGACTTATATTATTCTAGCCTCCGATTCCTTGGACTCCGCCCTAGTATATAAACTGTAGAGCTAGCAGTACATACCTCAGTTCAAATATCAACTTGGTTTAGCCCAATACTCTTGTACTCACTATCTCTGGCCTTCAAGCCTAATCTCTATCTCTTACTATAAGTCCGCAGACTCCGACTCCATCAGGACTTCATCTTCATCCTACTTCATCTTCATCCTGTGGACTCCATCTGTAATCTATCTTAGGGCTACGACCCAAGGGTGACGTTGCTAATAGCTTCGCCAAGCCCACACACTCCATGGACTCCTCGGTGTGCATTCTAATCCTTTCATCTATTGGCACAATCCTAACATATACAAGTTTTGAACCCCCAAGTTACGGTGTGTGCATGGAAAGTGAGTGCTGTGGCAAAGGATTAGTTTGTAGCTTCAAGTGTTGTATATAAACCTGCAAGCTCACCTAGAAGAATAGAGATACATTCAGAATCTGACTTGTGTGCTTAAGTTCTGAGTGAATAAGAATCAGTGTCACTGTTCTGTTCCATCTGAGCATTGTTGAGTCTGTTGAGAGTATGAATTGAAGTGGAAGTTCTGAAATCTGTTTCTGTTCCAAATCTGAGATCTGTTGAAGTGTCTGTGGTTGATATCATTGTTTGAGTCAGTTTTGGATAACCCTACATGCTGATGTGTAGTGAGCTCACTAAGTCAGTGCTTAGCTGAGTGGTTAGAAGAGCGAGCTCAGTGTCATTTCAACTTGTATCATGTTCCGTCCTGTCATAGGACCAGTGTCCTATTGTATCTTGAATATTATCATTTGCCTAGAAGGTTGTGCCTTGAAGTAACACCTTCTTGTAAAAGTTCCTAGGCTTAGGATCAATTGGAAAAGAGTAAACACTGTATAGCATCGAGATAATAAGGAGCTTTACTAGATTTGAAGCACTAGTAGTCGCAGAGTTGATATAATCTCATTACCCCCCCCCCCCATCATACTTTTGAGGGTGATTGTTAGATTGAGTAGTTGTGAGTGTGTGTGAGGTTTAGTGTGTATATCATGCTGTTCCATGTGCTATTCCACAAGTGCCCACAACCAGCCTCTTCAATGGAGTCTATGTAATTGAAGATATAAGGTTTCCATGAAGGTGAGGGACAACACATGCCCACATATTCTTGCACCATGTCAGATAGAAAGAGATGCTTGGCTGTTACTGCCTGCACTAAAAGCACAATTTAAAGTTACTGCAGTCTTTTTACGCTCTCATGTGCACTATCACATAGCTACCTAGGGCCTGGATGTATCTGTACACTTCTTTTTAATAGCTTTGCTAGCCATGGATGGCTACGATTTCCACACTTCCATGCTGTGTGGACAACAGCTGGCTTCCATTTGTTTCAATGTTTTGATGTCTGATATACTAAAGTATATTCTATTTATCTTTGAGAACATAATACAGCAACTGGTTATCCAGACATCCTCACTGAAGCTTGTCATATGCTTTGATGAGTCAATCCTCATGATGTCATGCACTTTAATGATCTAATTTTGAAGTCCGAGTCCAATGGGATACAAATTGTGCTGAAAACATCAAAATATCCATTGTGCAGGTATCTTTGCACAGAAATGAACCAAAATGTGCGAAAATAGAGCTATATTAGGCCATATGACATCATAATGGTCACGTGAAGGTAGATAGGTCCAGCACTGATGCACAAAAATAATTAATCGACCCACTGTCTTTTTTTCGATTTTGGCACCCCCTTGCCGCTAGCCACGGTTCATCGGCAGTGCAGTTGCTTAGCCTTCTGCTACGACAACTTTGAAGCCTTTGCTTCAGAACTTATCATATCAATGTTGAATTCATCTCCTATGTCGCACGAGTGCGACTCTTTTAAGCCTTGGGGGTAAATTCCACTGCAGAAGAGTACCCCTGTCAGTAGCACCAAGGACATCGACTGTAGTGCGAAGAGGGATCTATCGAGATGTTCTCTATCATCACCGAGGTAGCACCGTATAATATATGAGAGGCATTCATCCTAGGTCTTCAATGAGGAGTGAGAAACAGTAAATACCACGACGGAACACCACACACCATAATTGTCTAGAAGAACGCAGTGAAATACGATGCTCACTCTCTTGAGCGCTACGCCAGATGAATTTCGCCAAAGCGGAAAATGGTCCCGCAGTGGCTTTTTCATCACCACCAAGCGTAACGATGAAGAAATAGAGCGACAGGATAACCACAGGAAGTACAATTGTCTCTCAGCAAACTTCAGTGATCTCGCATCCATCCAAAGATACAGTCCCCAGTGCTCTGAAGAAGTAAGCTTGCCGAATGATTGTATGAGGCGAACTGACACTAGAACAGCCTCAGATTCACAAGGCAAGTCAGAATCGATTCAGTCCTTTGGACGGGGACTCGTTGCTGACGAACTGTACAGTTAGACATGTCGCTAGGTAGAAGAAGGGGGCGGATTGAGATAGTACTCTTCGGAAGCCTCATAGGAAAGGCGAGACTGCGAGACTCATTGGATGAGGTTCAACGCATTTTCATCCCGGCTCCCTCAAGCCGCAATGCTGCAGCCCAGGGTGCCAAAGTATCATGCTGCCATCAATAGATAAAGGGGCCTAATTCATTGACATCGATGAGAGTATGTAGCAATACCGCTAAATGAGTCCTCTACTCTAAAGTTGAAAATAGGAAAAAATGTGCAGTATAGACACGAACCTGCGGATAACGTGGACATATGTGCGAATATCTTCGACAACAGATATTGATTTACATTAGGTATATCGACTCGTCACGAAGATCTGTCCATAATGAGCTTCAAAAGAGCTGTTTGAATATGAGAGACGTACGAGTCACCGGCTACCGGCGTACCAAGGACTCAGGAAGAGCCGGGTTGCAAAAAATTGAGCATTTCGCAAAGAAATAATGGAGCTCGCCATCCTCGTATGCCTGACCAGCACCACCGAGCAACATTCCGCTCGGCCATTCCGTGAGCGTTGAATCCGCAATGTACCCGGGCACGCACATAGGAGATCCTCATCGCAAACGGAGCCTAGCTGAGGCGGCGAACACTGACGAAACCACAAGCCGCCACTTTGGCCAGTGACCATAGATGACAGACCCGAAAGCTCACATGCCAGTGTAAACTGATGAAGTCGGTGGTGCTGGCGATATTGTTATAATTCCTTAAACTCGAGGGAGCATCCTTTGCAGCATGCTAGCAGCTTTGCAGCTGCATTCCCCCTACTGCAGGAAGTGCATCAAAGAGACGCGTAGGACGTCGATAGATGGAAAAATCCAAAGGATCACAAGGCAGAGCCGACGAGTTCACCAGCGATCCGATCTTCGCAATATGCAGCCCTCTCCATTGACGGCCCTTTAGCCAATATATTCGAGGACAATAAGCGCGCGCGACGAGAGAACGGATCGTATGTAGGAGACAACGCAAGACCCTGCTGTTGCGAAAGGAAGATGGTGGTAGGAAGAAGAGGGGGGATGGCCTTGAACAGGGGGAATTAATCTTTGTGCCGTTCCGTTCCGTTCCGCTGCTGTGGGAGGATGTGCAAAAGTTTCAGCCTTCTGCACGTTCTGAAATTTTGATAGCTGAGTGAGTGCATATGATTGACGGGAGAACGTTTATCAGAAAGCTGAGAAGAGGCCTTGTGAGGCAGGACAAATGATCGAAGTTACATGCTAACTGTGCTTTTGCATCAAGTAGTTGTCGAAATCCGAGGAATAACTTGGGGGCAGACGCATCGTAACAGTTCACAAGAAAAAATACGGACCTATTATTTGAAGGATGCACGAAAAATGAGAAATAAGCAGCCTGGGAGTGAAGCTTGTCTGCTCAGCACGTGATGAAACATGTCTACTATATATAAATACTCACCGAACACCTGGTCTCAGGAATTTTCAACCCCTACTCAGTGGGTCCTAGCTTCCTTCTCCAGAGACATTCTGCCCAAGAGAATCTCCTCGAGGAGTTTATTGCCGAAATTATATCGTATGGGGGGTTTGTTATGCTAGAGAATTGATGAACTTCTGAGATAATGACTTCCCCTCCGTTCAAGGGAACTTGATTTCATTCAGATTAGAAAGCTTGCGAAGCAGTGCAGGAAATTTCATCCTGATGCACATCATATGGGCTCGGGAAGGATGACATCGCAAGGAACAGAATAGCGCGAGGTAGTCCTTGCTCTGGAAAATTTACAGGTGATATTGTAGGATTTGGAACACTTCGTGACTCCTCCATGGTGAATAATCCGGGTGAGATAGGCAATGATCCCCGACACTGTCATTGGTTATTTAATTCCTGCGTAGTTGATATATTGAGTGGGGAAAACTCAGGCCCAGTCGAAGATGCAGTGAACCCAGTACCTAGTAATTTACTTGTTTGTTTGTTGAAGAATCATAATCGGAGCTCGGAAGACCGATGGAAAAGTAGAGCTATTGGTGTGTTTCTAACATTCAGAGAGCTTTTCTGGCGCTCCCAGCGCTTCCACCGTTGTCCTGATGGAGAATCTACGCAGATCTGTTAATTCTCTGGTACGGAGACAATACCGTCGAAGCAAAGGTAGAAGTGAGCGGGGATAACCAAGTGCATCCACGGTCAGATGGTGGGTATCAATCGACATTATCGACATCTTCTGTCATGACGGCGTCAAGGTCTGGGCCGGCGGATTTGCTATTTCCCCCCTCGCATTTCCAATGCCAAATAGTTTGGACATGTGATAAGCGGAATAATTGACGGCAGGTCGTGGCTCAGGGAAGGTGCTGTGTCGGCGTCAGATATCTACTCGAGTTTGTCACGATTGAGAAGGTCTTCAATGACCGGTCATCCCGCGGTTCGGGCCCTGGTGTCGGCCCCTTCGGAGTCGCACCAATCAAAGCTGATGCTTGTGGACGACAGGCATGGATAAAGCGAATGGAGTACATCCTTAGGTGGTCTTCGAGATACTTGATACTTTCGATGGATGAACATTCTGTTGCCTCCTTGAAAGTAGCACCATGACGATGAAGATAAAGCCAATTATTTCTAGAAAGGATACAATTGATACGGCGGCATCATAATGACGGAACTCTGTGAATAATTCATGTGCGCATCGTGAGATCAACGGTAAGCACGATCAAACGAGATATAGAGATTGGGGGGAAGTAACGAAGCTGAGGCAATAGTTCGGCATCATACCCGTATCAGGAGATTTTTATTCTTCATGATCGTCCAAAGCGCCTTCTTCGAACGGATCTTTCCACCGGACGAACTCAATTTCGAGCGAAGGGTTCTTGTCGGCCAGCGCCCTCAGCTTGTAAGTGATCCATTCCTTCGCCGTCTTGACATCCAGATACATATTAGTAGCGAGCACCGAAAACCTCTTGAGATTCTTGTAGTGTTCCTGGCTAAGAATCTCCGTCAAGGGTTTCCACTCAAGGGCGTCCAGAGTGTCCACGGAATTCATCCAGAACGACACGGTTATTTCGTGGAGGGATGGAGATGAGAGTTTTCGAAGTATATCAGGAATATGCCAAACGAGACTCGGTCTACACCCCGGGACAATACGGAAGGCAATGGATTCAAGGTTTAAGCTGCGCCAAAGGATATCCTAATCTAGTCGGGAGAACAAGTGAATATGGGCGGTTGATTCGGTGGTGATAGTTATTAGACCTACCTGTAATCACGGTGTCGACGGTGAAAGTTACACTCAAATGTTTGAGTGACGCACCCGCGTAGGGGACGATTCCTAGAATGTAACTGGGTCCACCACCAATAATGAATATCAACGAAGATAGAGAAGCAGGAAGTTGCGCCAGGTATGATTCCGTCGCTACTTCCGGAGGGCCTTCCACAAGCTTGACGCGATGCAAACGCGCAGACGCTAGCGCTCCACATGAGGTCAGAAAATGGATGACATTGTCAAGCGTAAGGAAAATGCATCGGTCAAGGTCCAGGTGTGTGATGCTGGTGAATCCCGACAAGGAAATGAGGGTTTGTGAAAAATCCTCCTCCGACATGGAGTTGAATGTGGCATAGTGGATATGTAGCCATTTGATACCGGAAAATATGGAGGGGTCAGTAGCTGGAAGAATCTCATGCAACCACAGGTTTGCGAAATCATAGTCCGGGTTATCGACAAGGGTTAACCTTCGGATGGAGCCGAGGAATGAGCAGTTTGGAGAGGCGATGAAGCGCATGAAGGACTCGTGGTTTTCGAAGGATAGCATGGTATCTTCGAATAGATGTAAGCGGCTGCGTGGCAGCTAGGTTCTACAAACCAGCGAACACGATGATAGAACTGCGTGGGTCATATGAGAGTGCCTATTTGTGGACGCAACATAGTCAATGATCGTATCAATAAGCTCAGCGGAAAGGCCGCATTGAGCAGCAGGTAATGACATGATGAAGGATGACAGTTTTTGGGTACTTGAGAAGGATGCACCTGGTGGGGAAACAGGCGATGAAATTTTCAACAGCCGAAGTGAAATTTGAAAACGCCAAAGGGCCGGCCCTAAATAACACGTGATGTAACGGGTGGAAACCTCAGAACATTGACATTGACAATGCCTATGGCTATGATAGCTATCAATCCTGCTAATGCTTTCCGACATTATCTGACTCTGAAGCATGGTTCGGTGGGCGCCCGGATTACAGACCTCATTACTTGGTTTTATTACGAGACGACCATGCTTGACACTTGCTTGACACGACCGAGAAAGGAAGTGTGTTTGCAAGAAATTGTCTTTGCAAACGCAATTCAACCTAGTATGCAGAATTCTCTCGTCCAATTCAGACAATGTCTTTGTTCTTCTGCCACGTCTACAATGCATCCGCCAAAAGTTGTCTTTTTTGCTACACTTCAAGCAAACCACATCAATGGTGCCGTAGTGGTGGCACCTCATGGGCATATAAGAAACCGCCAGTGTGCTGCTCGAATCTCAGCTCCACAGACTACGCGATGTCTTCCCGCTCCTCGCGCAAGAGACACTTCCGATTTGAGGAATTCCCGGTGGAGCTCATCCTTGAAATTCTCTCGCACCTCAGAGTCGCAAGCATCAAGCAACTCAGCCTCACGTCGTCAAAATTTCGTTTCATATGCTTCCCCGTCATCTTCGAAGACCTGTCCTTCTACGATTACAAAACTCCACGTAATTTTCTGACAACCATGTGCCACTGGCGAGCCTTTCCCTGTATCCGAAGGCTATCCCTTAATAATGTCGACTCCAAAGATATATCGCCTGCACTATTGCAATGGTGCGCTCTAGCTCAGAAAATCAAGATCACCGTATCCAATCCGACGGTATACGTGCCACTTTTGTCTAGACTTGGGGAGCTTAGACTCCTCCAACTTGACGGCGTTACTCTCCAACACTTCACAGACCTTTTCAAGGTTCTCCAAAGCCTGTCAACCTCCGTTACGGAACTAAGGTTTGGTAACGTCGGGTTCGCATCTCAGTCATATGGCAACCCGATTCCCTTCGCTGGCAAGAGGATTAGAGTGGAGAGACTTTGCGTCGGCACCGCTCTAGTCCTAGATCTGTTACTCCGGGACGAGTCTCCAGTCGATTTTTCGAATTTAAAGGTGGCAGAAACGAAAAATGTAGGGTCGCATAGCATCAACAAACTTGGACGTCGCAGCCCTTGTCTCATCAAGCTGGTCATCACCGATCCTCCCTTAGATTCAAAAAATGGTGAGTGTCTTCTCCATTCCATAAAATCTCGTTTTAATCTGTTACTCTAACTTCGTCCAGAAACTCTTGAGCTCACAGCGGTCAAACTGTTGAATATCTCGTTTTACCACTTGCAACCGGGATTTAAACCCCTTCGGGACCTCTTCAAACCCTCGAAGACCGACTTGGAGGAGCTTATCATAAAGCTTCCTGTTGAATTCGTCACAAGGGAGACTCGCGAGCAATGGGAATCATTGGCAATAGCACTGTCGCCGCGACCTAGGTTGAGGGCAGTCCACATCGTGCTATGGACGAAGTGGGATAGAAGATATGATGCCCAAGTACTTCTCCGGGAGCTTCACTCCGCGGTCGAACCGCGTCGCTGTAGAATATTGGAGATCCTAGCCAATAATCGCTTCCAAGTCACAGTGGAGGGTGCTCACTGGGTTGGGTAATAGATACTTTCGACTGCCGATACTGCCAATAAAAATCGTCTTTGATAACAACGGAACTTTCTAAAGTTCAAATACTGTACGACTAAGAGCTCACCGCTTATGCCCTTGAAAATGAGGTGCATCACAAGAGAGACGACTATCCATTTGATATTAATACGAAGGGCGATCCGACGGTCCTAAGTAGGAGTACATAAAACGATCGTCTGGTTTACTTAGAAGGACGGGAAGAAGGAAGGGAGATCGAAATATTTCGTTATAGATAGCACGATTAATGTCAGTAAAACAGAAAAAATATCCTAAAAATACGAAGAAGGATATGATATCTTCGAGTGTGTCGTGCGCTAGCGAAGGTTCTGTATCGTCGGTACACAGATCATATTCACAAAGAAGACCTACTTAGGCAATGCCAGGGATGGAACAGAATAAACCGCCTCTCCGTTAGTGTCGTGTACCGTTACTGCGACCTCGGGCACCTAAACAAAAGTACGTGAGTATACGCATCCCTAGTGAAAGGCACACTAGAACCTTACGATGTATCGAAGGCGAACAGACCCAATACGGATGAAGAAGCATAAGTGACGATGAAGGGCCACCATACGAGTTTGGACATCTTCAATTTAAGAGGAAGAGGGAGGAGTTGGAAGGACGAGAGAGAAGAGCTGTAAGCTGACCCAACGATTAGTAGCAGGTGGAAGTCTCGGTTTTAAAGACTGAAGATTCCGTAAAGTGAATGAACTAACTTGAAAGGGAAAATGTCACGCAAGGCAGCAGTTCCCATGACTGCCAGTTTCTCCTAGCATGCCCGTGTCATCGGCACTGCGAAGTTATCTGGCCCTGTGGGGTGAATTCAGAGGTTGAGAGGAAAAGATAAGCTGAGGGCGAGCGCAGCCCACGATTGCAGCGAGGCTCGGCGAATGATTGTCTTTATATGGGCATGAACATTCGACTGAGGCTCAGACGCCTTTTAGTCTCTCATTCTCTCCATTTCTCGGTGAGATTCGTATCACAGAAAGAGAAAGAGCCTCAGAAACACGAGAGAATAGTCTTTCCGAGTAAGCAGTGCTTGTTTCCATTTCATACTTGTTAAAGTGAACTGGATGTTGGAAGGAGAGCAGAGTTCCCGGTACTAGTTGCTATTGCTCGCAGCGAACAGTTGTCCTCATCATAGATGAATATATGCGTATCTGATTCCAAGACATATCGTGGCCTATGACAACGTACAAAGACGGCATGCCAATCGGGGGTGCATGCGGGATGTGTGGTGACGATATGATTAGTAGTAGTGCATTCTTGAAGGCCGGATAACGTTGGCTCGGAAAAACACACGCCCAAGGGTTGCATCTAGAGCGAGAGAGCACATGCTCAAATTACCGGTAGCAATCTACTCATTGTATAGCTAACAGCATGAGCACAATGACCGGGGCACAAGCTTAGCGACCTCACCTTGACAAGGTGGAGTAACAAGTCTATGCAATGTATGGTCAGCGTACTAGATCCCTCACGGGAATTAAAGTGTCGATTACCTGATAGCCAGGGCCCATCTTGTCACGTATTTCACCGGAAGAAACCTCTGCCTGACGGCAGGGTCCGATGCTGTGTCTGCAGCAAACTTTTCGGACTCGAAGGGGGGATATCGAACAAATATCAGCGTGAAGTAGCTTTATGGAAAGAAAGAGGGCAAGAGTTTTATCATTATCAAGATAGCAACGACAGAAGGAGCAATAAATATTGAATATAAAAAAGACAGCTGTTGATTAGACAGTTTGGAAAAGGAATACGAACAAGGACAATGCTAGTGCAGCTCGCATCCCTATTTCAACACGAGAACGACATGAAGAGTTGACCGAGGGAGTGGTGGAAGCCGGCGTGGCAGCTGCTGATGCCGAGTCGGAAGCTAATACTGCTTTCGTTATCGATGAGCTTGAGGCCGTAAACGACACGGTAGGGGCAATATTATGTCTGTATACCATTAAACTAAGATCACCCACTCGCCACGGATGGAAACTCACAGGGCTTTAGCGTTATCTGGCTCGAATGAGCACGAACCTCCGAATAGCGTTTCCGGATTGTAAAGAGGAAGGCTGTCCAAAAAGGCCCATTGATTCGACATGCAGTCGGTCGTGAATCCTGAGGGAAGTGTATCGTTGTTGAGCAGTGAATACACCTTAACTACGCTCATTTGCGCGAGATCCTGCAACGGTAATGAGCTCATCGAGGCGAATAGTCTAGATTAGATGCCTACCTCGGCGAGATTAGTCTTCGCGTAAGTATCAGGGACGCAGGTATCCTTGGATACGGCTTCGGCCCACGATCCGTTCCCGCTGGCAGCATTTATTCCCAGCGCTCCCGAGGCAGCATGCGTAGACTGCACATTACGAATCAGCGCAGTTCTGTAACAGATATTTAAAGCGCACCTCGTGTATCCAAGTTCGCTGGCTGCACACTCCAAAGAAATGTATCTCCCCATTGTTCGTGTATGTATAGGCATGCGCGCTGCTACCCGGCATTACCATCACTGTTCCGACATGTCTGCGCAGACCCACAGGAACACGAGCAAGAGCGTCGGTGGCATCGTCTAGTGTGATATTGGCGTTGCTGCAACGGCATATGGTATACGGTGAACCACAGTCAGCAAAGGTGACGTTGACAGCGGCCATGGAGGCGGTGCATTCCTTGTTGCTGCCGGTGTACTTTGTGCACGAAGAAGGGATTGAAGGGAGAGACACGGTGGTGCTCAGAGGTCGGATGAGATTAGGGATATCAAACTTGAGACCAGATGCTTGAGCCGTGAGGTTCAAGTCGCGTTGGTACACCGCGCCGTTCGCAAAACTGCACATGGGCCATATCATAAAGGAAAGTAGGAGTGCATCGATGGGTAGCATTGGGAGAAGTCGACGAGCCAAGGAGGGTGAAGGGGTGGCAAGCAGACATCGTCGTTTATTATTGATAGGATGAAACAAAGTGATCGATGGTCGCCAGTGAGAACGATTAGCATGTGGTCGTGGTTGCTCCCTGTCGTGTGATATTCAAATTGAAATTGATCCCGGGTTTGAGGCGTGAACGTAAACTCTGAAAACCTGTGTTGAGTATGGGTTTTGTTTTATCGCGTGTTTGAACGACGACTTGCTACCAAAAGCCAGAGTTCAGCCGCCGGCGCCCTATTTCAACAGACTGTCATGGGAGGTCACATTGAAGCTATCGTTGAACGGCTGAGAGAAGATTGACTATAACTCTTTGATTTCACCTTGTTGTATTTCCTTCAAACTGATATAGATGATAGAATGATCACTGGCAAAGATCTATATCCGAGTTCTCTTCAGCCATCACGAGTCATATATCGGGAAGCTATCCGACAAACTCTTCTCCATAACAGGGCCTTATTCAGAGCTTCACCATCGTTCTGGGGCGTATTTCTCATTGGGATTCCAAAGAAACACGGTGCAACGCGTTCTCGAGGACCCTCTTGCCTCCAGGCAGGAAGTATGTTCCAGAAGGTCAACTAATCAACGCGTCAGTGAGGAAACCGTGAAGCTGCTGCATCGGCAAAATGCTGTTTTTGATCGAACTCTGACCTTGAAACATTACGTTGCTTATTCACTGGACGCGGTGCTGGGACTGGCACTGGCTCGGTTAGTGCACCTGGTCTCGCTTCGAAGCCGTTTTCGTGAGGACACAAACACATCCGGAAAGGGCAATGAACGCTTCGGATCAGGAATTTCGGACTTTCGGCAATCGCCGGAGTTATGCACACCAAACTTCATCTTATTTTCTTTACCTCCATCTCCTTCGACCTACATCCTCATTTTCCTTTCCTGAACATGCACCTCATCTTGTATTGTGCTCTATAAGGAATGACCAGCTACCAGTGCACTGCCGTATGTATCATGCGCTAATGATTTACCTGCAGTAAGCTCTCCTTTGAATCCACCATATGCATGTGGTGACGCTGTGTAGATTTGCGAAAGAGTACTGTGCTGTCAAGGATGACGAACAGTGCACCACCCTCCTAACCTCACCACTTGGACAGAGGTCGATGACATCGATCGCGTCATCACACTCCAGGATCGACGTATATAAGGGCGGGCATCGTGTTTAAGATTCCTAACTATGTCTTTACCCCCAGCCCCCAAGGATATCAGCGCCCACCCACAGAAGGGCAGTTTGTCGACCCCGCCGACAAGGCTGCCAATGTCGACAGAAAGGTATGTTGCCTCTAGTCGGTCATCTTTCCCCTCACCTTGTCTCGCTCGCTTTCTCGCCCTCATCCGCTCTCCGATGACGCTTCGGTGAAAACGGTTGTCTCTATGATCTCCCGTCAAATACGCATCGACCCTCCTTCATGCAGGAAACGGCCTGTCCCTATAAACTCCCGCCTGACCGTCGACCACCTCCCTCGCCCTCTACCTCCCTCACAGCCACACCATCAACCCCTCGACCTCCTGTCCAGTCTGTCTAGGCTAATAATAGACCGACAGCCCTCCCTTCCACACACGTCTCTCCATCATCTCCGCGCACATCACTTCTGTTGACCTCCCTCCCGACTACACACGCATCCATCCACCGACGTCCCTCCGAACACTATCCCGTCCACGCGCAGTCCTCCCTCCGAACACTCCACTTTCTATGCTCCCGTCCTTCCGCGCTGACCACTCCCCGAGTCGCGTCTGCCCGTGCTCTTCTCCATCTTGCGCGTGCATACTGTCTGTGTGAGATGGTCAGCGCTAAGAGAGCACTCTAGCCTTCTGGGATGTACCTTTACCATACTGTCTGACATCATTCCCCGTCCCGTCGTCTCGGGATCTTCGAAATTAGAACTCTTCATAAACAAACGAACTTGTAAGCTAGGGTTAACATAATGACAGTCTATATACCTCTTCCGCAAAGGTTCGGTGTGCTCTGAAGTATTAGTTGAGCTACGTAGGGAGTCTATTAGAACTGAGTACAGTCAGATTAGAGGATATCGTACCTAGCAAAGTGCGGACGCATCCACCCGTGTCATTCTGTGCATTTCGCTAGCTGCCGTTTTCTTACGGTCCCTCTCTTATCGTTCTTCGATACTATAACTTCATATATATCTGTACAGTTCGTTAGCAGGAGTAGTAAGAGTCACCGAATTCAACACACCTCTTTAAATCGTTACAAGAATCAAGATCTCTGTGGACACCGTCAGCCTAACTTCAAACTCAACTGAAAGACATACCCAAACACTACATTATGGTCGCTATCGCACTGTTGCGCTCACCAATGACTGCTTCCCCATCAACAAAACTCTATCATACATGTTTAGCCAGCGAATAAAAGATAACGAGAGGTACGTACCAAAGGCTCGCTCTCACGTCTTGACACAATATAATCCCAGCCTCTGTCCATCCCCTGCAAGGTTGCCTACCTCCTTCGTCCTGAATTTGAGTCAGTCAAGGGCGGCACCACCGCGTTAACTTCTTGGTCCAGCACTGGAAGGCATGTCTGAACGGGCTAAAGACCCGATGTCTGAGAGAATAATTAGCTAGCGAGAACAAAAACAAGGGCTAGGTCACGTACCTTGAGTCCAACATCGATATTCCCTTCAACGTCTCTCCCCATCGCAGCCCGTCTCTTAGGGATGGAATCTTAGCAGTAGAAAAAGGGTTTGAACAACACAGACTGTACCACATCCCGCACTAGTACCGCCCGCTATTCCAGCCATTTCCTCATCTCAGTGTACCTTCCCAGTGTTGAGGACCAATGACATCGCCACTATAACCCTATGTCCTTGCAGCCGCTGCAACATCAATATCCCCCTCAAGCCTACAATGGCAGACGGCAGCGTGAGCTGGTGGAAACGAAAGGCAGGATCTCTACATACCTTCTGGGTCAAAAAGGAACCTTGGCGGATTTTCAACGCCCTACAGAATGCGCACAGCACCTTAGTAGTGTGCACATCAGTGCCACGGCCTTGGTTTGGCAGTCGGTGGTTCCGATAGACCTGTGTTCTCTCTTCAATGACCCTAAAAGACATCAGAAACTAATGAATCTTCATGTAGGGAGTATCTTACCATTTTCGTCTGGCATCAGGGTGCAGCCCATTAATCTGAAGGCGGCGATCGTCGAAATCCATGACTACTTGCTGCGGGGAGGCTGGAAGAATGGTTAGTCTGGGAGGGAGGGCCGTGCATCAATACCAACAGAACGACCTAGTGCAAATATCAATCAGTACAGGCCGGAACCCAAGACAGTGCGGTAGCTTGCCATCGATCGAGAGGCGAGACGCTAGCGACGAAATGAGATCCCCAAACCGTGCGCAGCCGAGCTCACTTTCGAGCCAGAGTATATATCAACCAGCTAGAAAAAGACACGTCGTAAGGAATCAAATAAACAAACAGAACGATAGCTTACCAGAGGGCTAGTCCATTCAGTGAGCGAGTACAAGTTCCCTACATCCCGAACACTACAATGATGCGGCGTTAATGCTCAATCACCGTACCAGACTATGCTAAACAACATTAGCTCGCATCTGGAGAGGTATAAGCAGTACTTACCCGGCCCCATCCCAGTGCGTACATTTCAGGGTCTTGCATTTTGTCGGTTGGCATTGAGGGTGCGCATGCCAAATCCGAATGCGCCCGTTGTCGAACAGAAACGCGTAGCAGTCGACGGTGAGAGTGCCCTCTTCAATGGCAGGAAAGAGAGCCTGCATAACATAAAAAACTAGGCTCTTACATAGGAAGGAACTTACTATTGTCGCCGGGCTTCAGGTGCACGTCACAAATATGAATCCGGCCATCGTCAAAGACAATGAGTACTGGCCGTGAGCGCATCTGGGAAACAGTTAATTTGGGAGAGGGCCACGTAGAATCGAGTGCTTACCTTTTGTGTGATTCGTTCAACCCAACAGAACGAGCTATACCAAACAGTGGTCAGTAGAGGTGGCAACGAGGGGCAATGTAATAGCTTACCATCGATGGAACGAGTTCTGGATGACTAAAAGCAAAAAAAGAGTAAGAATATAGAAAATGGTAATGACAAAAGAAGCTTACCTTCGCCGAGTAAATCGTTGACTAGCTAAACCCGTGTCCATTTGACACGTCCCCTGCAGTCAAGAAAGCTATTATGGCTGTCATCAACAGCCTACATGAGGTCAGCGTGCTACGAGACACAGAGAAAGAAAAGGAGCCCGCTATCGTCGACGTTGACCTTCATGGAGTCGTCGTGGTTGAGGTAAAAGTGAAGATGATGATCAACAAACGAAGCCGTAAGGGTTGTGATGGCGGTCACGAGACCAAACCGTCGAGGTGGAAGTAGTCGACGAGGAGGTGTACAATGGTGGGAAACCCATCGAATACATGCGAGACAATGAGAAGACAGAGGTATAAAGTGCTTGAGAGAAAGAGTGAAGGGGGGAGAAACTAGAGAAGGGAGGAATGAGGGATTAATGGGATGATGGAGAGAAAGGGAGAACCTACCTCGTATTTAAAGCATTCGCCATGGTCTAGAGCCGGAATTACACGGATAAACCAGGATGATTAATAAGAAGGCACTGCAAATATCGGGCATAAGAACTTGCGACACCCGAAACTTGGAAGATCTGAAAAACAGATTCCAACACCGGAATGAGTTATCCGTGTTGCTTGGAGCGTAGAGCTCCCGAAATTACGGACAAATCCAGATGTCGACATGCATGAAAATATCAGAATCTGTCCCCGCCCTCCGCTCGACCCAGAACCATACTGGTACCAACGCAGTAATTCAGCTGGTTACAGAAACGCAGAAACACAGAGTACGCACTGGGGAGAGTTCTGGCTTTCAAGTTGGCGTGGTGGCAGGCACAGGGTGGGAGCCCGGTTAGCCCGCGACCCTGATCACGTAGCAGGGTCATCCTGAAAGCACACGAGTATGAGAACTTTGAAATGCGGAAATTTGGGACATTGCGACGGGGACGCTTCTGTTGCAATCTCCATCCGGCTAGGTCGCGAGCAGAGCCATCTAGGCATCATCGTCGTAATTTCATCAGTGCAAACAGCACATGCTACTATATTTTCGCTGATCGTAAGCGTCGATAACGGTGTACGAAGGTTGGAAAATGTACCCCTTGAGTATCTCAATCTCAAACACAACCCCGTCCATCCCTGAACGTCTGGAAGACTAGAAACGCGCACCCTAGACTTTATTTAGCCTTATAATCGATTTTAAATCAAAATAAAAGTCCTATCATGCTGTATGAATGAAAACTCACAAATTGATAGTCGAGCTCCTGTCCAAGTTCAGGGCTGACGCGCGACGTCATGATTTGACACGTCGGTGTCTCGGTCCGATGGGTTTCATTAATGAATTTGACATCTTGCAGGGTCTCAAGTAGCACTCAAGTCCTCGATGGTCGATATAGGTCATTTCCCATCCCCCAAGAGCAGAAATAAAGGTGTTATCACACGTGGTTGACTGGCCAAATGCTTTAAATCACAGAGTTACGGGTGCCAGGCAAAGTGGGTGGTCGATACATGAAGTGAAGATGAAGAATCACGGAATTGAAGAAGTGGAAGAAGTGGTAAGGACGAAAACTATGTCGATCGCTCTGTCCAAGTTTACCGATTTGGTAGTTGCCTCTTTTGCTCTTGCCATCATCAACGCTGAGCGTCCGATCCTCCACTCTTACCATTCGCATCCTCCAAGCTCGGCAAATCGCTCGAATCAGTGCAAACTCGTCTTAGAGCTGTATCAAACCTTTATTCGTTGCCTCAAATGGAGATCTGGGTGCATTGGTGATGCATAGTATGTTGAAGCTGGGAACGGAATACGTGTGAGTAAAATTGCCCACCCTTGTGCTCTCAATCAGTCTAATTTGGTGTCGTCTTGTAAGAGCTTTATACACTGAATAGGAATTGAGTCATTCATTCCTTACTTTTCGACGCCTGACAGCTATTATCCATCCAGCGTATATCTACCAAGGCTTGGGAGATCTGAAACGAATCTTTATGTGGGCTTATTGAAGGAGTCGAGGGGTAGGTTGAGTCTGGCACGGACTTTCATCTTTTGGTACATTATTTCATTGCTCTTTCATACATTTCAAGTGCTTATTCATTGTAGGACCCATGTATTTCGCATATCTTACAAAAATCAATTCCTTTCAGACTATTGCATGTCTCATGGGTGGATTCCGTGCTCATACATCAAAACTCAAACGTCAAGTTAGACTATCTATCCCGCAGAATGAAGGAATGTGGTAACTATACACACACCTTATGAGTCCTCATCCGATAAATGCGACAATTGTAGCCTCCTCGTCTCTCGCATTATGGCAGGGACATGTTGTGTGGTACGAGGGATTATGTCTGTGCTTTCTATGGTCAGAATGTCAAAGCCGCTTCCCTCATACCTGTTTACAGGACATACAAATCGAAATCCTCCATGACAGCACGGTCATGCAATCCGTGTGACCATGATCTGAGAAATTCGGTACCAGATGCGGTTTTTCATATTCTCGTGTGCCTTACTACCAAGGGCTCATGTATTGCAGAACTTCTAGATTTATCGGAAAATATAGAAGTGCCATGCCATGGATATATCCCTTGTATTCTATTGGAGCAAGACGACAACTGCAACTCGAAACATCTACCCACTGCATTCGAATTCCGTGGTGAGCAATTATTAATACAAGCTCAAGGTCAGAACAGAAACTTCTGGGTCATCTTTTCACCGCAATAAATGAAGCTTTGGCATGTTACGAGTTGGACAAACTGCATAGACTTTTCAATACTTCCTTCCTGAATACAAGGTGACGGTAAAATGAAGGTACGTTATTGTATTGATGGAAGAAGAATGAACCTATCCTGACCCTGAACGCTAGTACTATCATGCCGTAGGCAATACAAACATTGGTTTTCCGCACGAGTCCATATGGATTCCGCTTCGGGAGGAAAGCAGATCCGGTAACCTCCTCATTCGATCATACCACCATGACTGCCTGTTCGGTCACCTGTTCTAACAATCAACAATGCTCAAACATGTTACACAGTACAACTATGAAACAGTATGTATATTCAAGTCTTTGGGTATCATTAACTTGAATTAGGATCACTTTTATTGAGAAAAACATCAAGATTGGATATTTCGAAATTGATGTTGGTACAAAGTCGTGAATTCAGGATATCTCATTAAAAGTTCTTGTCAATTCTCATCAGATTTCTCTTGCAGAGCCTTTCCTTTATTGTATCGTAAGTTATTTATCGACGCCGGGGTTCTCAGACATTGATGTCCCACTGGTAGATATTTGATGGGGATTGGGAGATCACATAGATGTCCTTGAATGACCGAGGGTATGAAGGTAGACGGAGCGATCGCAGCTACCAATAAATCTGGAATGTGGGTGTTGACATCGCTGTGTACAACAATGGCTGATGCTTTGCCAGACATCCATATTTAGCGAAATATAGTATCTATTGCGGATGCTTGGCACGCGTTTCACGATCTTGTTACAGAAATAATATGGGACAAGCGGGGATCACTCCGTTTTCTGAGAGGTTAATTGTAATGAAGAGATCAAGGTGGCCATACCCCACCCATTGTCTTGCGTACATTTGGTGCATGTTCCTGAGCACTCTCACTGACAACTTATACACACACGATCTCGATTTTGGACCTCGAAGCTCGAATTGAGGAGCATCTGATATACTTGAGATGACTGCAAAGGAACAGCAAAGCCGTTCTATGGTACGCCCTTTGTTTGATTCATCGGTGAGCCATTGCTTACTGAACTGAATGGATAGAACGTCTACCTTTGTACGCTAG
Organism: Armillaria fumosa; assembly: GCA_030407015.1. Classification (NCBI taxonomy): domain Eukaryota; kingdom Fungi; phylum Basidiomycota; class Agaricomycetes; order Agaricales; family Physalacriaceae; genus Armillaria; species Armillaria fumosa. Next base: position 2,254,108 of record JAUDYM010000008.1, on the reverse strand, counting down.
TACTCTGAACACACCGCTGAATACCACAAGAGTCGTCTCCTTGATGTATCAGATGAGGAACAGTAATACTACGGCATGATCCCCGACAGGGTGGCCATGTATCCATATCAATTGGACTCATCTGAACCAGGGTCAGTCATTGAATGGAAGACGAGACAAATTGAATACTAACCTGAATCTTTTAATAGCGGCATATCCATCTTCCTGACTAAATTAGATATAATGTGGTCATTGATTGCTCCTGTGACCGTGAGCAGGCAAAAAGAAGCATACCCTGAACATACGGCGAGCAATGTAAGCCCTGGTCTTAACAAGTGAGCAAGCGTCACTCTAAATATATGAAAAGATACCTACTAGCTTGCTGTACAACACCATGACAATGTTTCTAACATACAGTATGACATCGTAAAGTGAATAATTGTATAACTGAGGTATTACTAGGATCCGTTGTCCAGTGTCTCCGTGGAATGAAGGACTTTCCGATGGCTGTGATCGCCCTAGTATTCCAGGAACATTAGGTACACCATGCATGGTGGACTTCATTTGTTAATCTGATGGTGTCAGAGTCTAGCCGTACCCATATTCTAAGGTGAGTAATCATTGAATATTGGACCAATGACGACTCACCAAGTATCAGGGCAATGAACTCGAGGCTTTGAATTTGAACAATCCATGCTGTGGAGTGAATGATGGACTGTGTTGTCGTAATGCCCAATACTAGTGCATATGGGACATGGTTACAAATTCCACCAAGGGACGTATTTGATTGACCTGTATTTCGGAACTTGTATTGACTGTTCAAGTATCCTGTTAGCTTTGTATAGTCCTCCAGCTGCGATGAACATACCTGACGATGCAGAGGTAAACTGTTCAAGTTGTTGAATAAATGTGGACACTTGTTAAGGGTCAGATGAAACTAAATCATGCGGAATAGATTCCCTCTCTTTGGACAACACGTTACGGAGCACCCAGGGGCCAGTGGATCGGCTCGTAGGCCTTCAGGCTAGTCCATGATCACCCTGCCGGCCTCTATGATTTCGGTGGATCGTCGCATGTTCAAAACTCTCAAAACTCAATTGGCACATTCAGGTGATGTCACATGGACCCAAAGAATGTATCAGAGTGTATGTGAAGTGACGGAAGGAAGCAGGGATGGTGGGGAATTCTCATGGTATCATGACAGCCTCGTAGTTTAATTTGTATGATACATACCTTGTGAATTGATATGGCTTCTGACTGACTTTCTCTTCGCAATCTTTAGGTATCTTGTAGTCTTGGAAAACTCAGGGGGACAGTCGTAAGAGAAATTCAAGTTCCATTAAGGAACCGACAAATGAAAATTTGTGCTTGAATACTTGAAGAGGTTGAAGTTGAATGTTGGTGTGGTTCTCAAGGTCACACCTCACACGGAGAGAAAGAAATAGATGCCATAGATTTAGTACATTCCAGAAGCATAGGAGCACTCATATGAGTGTTCTTATGCCCCTGGAAGGCCCTGGAATCTATGACAGGTGGCAGAGTAAACATCCGAAGGAAATTTGCAGATTGATGCGCATGCTATGGGTTGGCATGGGATACGGAGCCTAGATGTGGAAGATCAGTGCTTCCATAAAATTATTTTTTGTTGACCTTATGAGTTACGGACCGTGAATCCGATCTGCAAGTGTATATAAGCTTCAGAAAGTGAGTGATCGGTACCCTTTGTTCTTACCTCAATGCTGCCATTATTCTGGACTGTCGCACTGCACCATGTGTACCCTGCTGTGCGCAGTATGGAAGCTCCCCATTCATTTCCCCCATTACGATGGTGTGTTGCATGGAGGATGCGTCGTTGTCATGGCATGACGGGCGTTGAATGCTTAAAATGGCATATTTGGCAGCAGTGTCGTGTTTGGCACAGCCATCTCCTCTATTCCTCCCTTCCCAGTCCCTTCCGTCTCTCTTCCCGCCATCTCATCTCATCTCTTGTTTCTGCATAAGTTTTATATTATATTCCTTTCCCTGTCGTATTTGCTTACCAACTTCTCAGATGTCAGTATTCGCAATCTCAGTCGGCGTGGTATGGTGGCCTACTGAGTTTTTTTAACGATGTGTACTGGCGCGAAGGAAGGATGTTTTATAGGCGGTTGATATGGATCCTATCTAGGTTTGTGAGGCAATATTTTATATTCTTGCTTTGTGATTCCCTGGCTGACGGATTCCAGCCATCCCTTCCACAACGCCGCCCCGTTCTCAGCAAACTCAGCAATTCCGGCAATGAGCACAGGACGAATTTTGTCTCGACGCGACGTATCGACTTGCGCGGAGCAGGGTCAGCAAGGAGCATCGGGCGTGGAGAGGTGTTTGAGTGGAGGACATTTGAAGGTGCGGGGAGGGGATATGATCGATGCGCTGATCACGTCGCTCTGACGCGTACCCTACACCCGTATGTCATTTCCTACCTTTATTCCCTTGTCCCTCCTGGATCCCTGTCGCCGATGTTCAGGAGTTGAAAGATGTTTCTCAAGGGTATTTGCGCCCTCTGTCTCCTTTTAATCATAGCACTGAAGGTCTGACCATTTTTTCCGAGGATCAATATCGACGTCACGGTGGGATCTGTCAGTTCTCGACGTGTTTTACGCCAAGACGACGTATCGCGTTCCGGTGAGCGAGGGCAGGTGCATGAGCAAAGGTGGGGAGTGGGGGATGTTGCGCGCATTGGTTGTTCAGGCGGCTTCAGGGTTGCTTCGCTTCGTTGAAGGTGAGTTTTATATTGCCCCTTATTTCTTGCTAGCTAATCTACTACTTGAGTAGTTCCTTGTCCAACGACTTTACCCTCGCCTGAAGGATGTATAATAAGGACTCAACATCATGTTGTACCCTGCCTAGCAACAGAATTTTGCCGCGAGACGACGTATCGGCTTCCGGCGAGATAGGGCAGAGGTGCGGGAAGGTGGTATGCTTGGATTGTTGGGTGGGCATTTGGCTTTGCAGGCATGTTTCATATCTTTATCTCGCTTCTCACTAGCTGACTTGTTTGTACTAGAGTCGCAGTCGTCGATTCTTCAATGGTTTCTCTTTACCAAGACCACCTCCCTCGCACTGGGAACTCCATAGAAACAGAGCTTTGCGACGACATGATGTATCGAGTTCCCGCGAGCTAGGTGGATGTACGGAGAGGGGATGAAGACAGCGCATGTCAGGCTTCGGGCGGGCTAGGGCAGAGGGTTGGGCCCTTGGAGTGTTTGGCGGCGATTTCACATGCCAAAGGTGAGCTTGATATTTTCCTTTGGTTCGTCAATGGCTGATTCTTATTACAAGGAGTCCCAAGCCTTTGCTATCATCTGACGACTTTCCGTTCACCAAAAATGTATCTACAGCGCTACGACCCACGCATCTATCAAGTTTCGCTGCGAGACGATGTATCGAATTCATACGAGCGAGGGGCAAGCCAGCGACTCGGAGACGTCCACGTATGACAGGGCGACGATCCGCCGATCACAAAGTCTCACCTCTTTCCGATGCGCACACGAAGGCACATCCGCGCTCGGTCTCGCACGTACCGTCGTCCCCACATCATCGTTGGCTCTTCAAATGCAGGAGGCGAGGTCAGGACTGGAGGGTACTGAGGGAGGTAGACTTGCGCATGGGTCAGGCTTAACAGGTACGTGTTCACCGATTAAGTAGTTGATCTGGCAACTGATACTCTTCCCGAGTTTTCGACGATCTGCTCAAAGTCCCAGTGAGTTTTATGCCTTTGATGATGTTGACGACGACTGAGGCGCATGCGCAGATGTGGCAGTCTCATCCAAACGACGACGATGACGACAGAGTCGACCACCGGACGCCTTTGATCACCCCCGTTTAACCCGTTGCGCCTGATTAAATAGCTGCCATTTGAGGAGGACTCGGGGTTGGAGAACGGCGTCTTGTGATCAACTCGTATGGCGATGTTTGATTTGTACGAGGTAAGCTAGCTTTTGTTTGCTTTTGCACCAGTTCCTGACTTGCTTCTATGATAGCTCGTCGCTGTCTCTCTGAAGGTAGGTCCACTGTGGTTGGATACTGACAGTGGATGTAGGACTCGTTGTATACTTTTTTTGGGCAAATCGGACCCACGACGGCGAATTTCGGTTCGCTGTTGGAACGATTTGAACGGGAAGTTATGCTTGTCCTGGGACACGAACGGGAGGATGTCCTCTCCCGTTTGTGCTTCTGATGAATACCTTCGGGGTGGGGAAATTATGATCCTATAGGCAAAAAATACAGTGGACTTGGGTGTTTTTTTCACACATTGACAGGTGAATTTTTGAAATGTGGATCTTCGGGATCATTTGTTTTGGCTTCGATCCTCTTCTTTTGCCTACAGCCTGTACAGTAGTAGTTCCAATACACAGATTCTGCTTGTTCTTTCCTTATCGCGCACATCCTCGTCGAGAAATCGGCACTTTCGTCGTCGTCCTCCTTATCACTGATCCAATCTAGGGTCAATGTACTCATACAAACTCTCGCACTTAGCTTCCACTACTGACAGTGCATTCGCTGCTGGTGTACTTTGCACACGAAAAAGGGAGGTCGGATGAGATTAGGGATATCGAACTTGAGACCAGATGCTTGAGCCTGTGAGGTTCAAAGTCGCGTTGGTACACCGCGCCGTTCGCAAAACTGCACATGGGCCATATCATAAAGGAAAGTAGGAGTGCATCGATGGGTAGCATTGGGAGAAGTCGACGAGCCAAGGAGGGTGAAGGGGTGGCAAGCAGACATCGTCGTTTATTATTGATAGGATGAAACAAAGTGATCGATGGTCGCCAGTGAGAACGATTAGCATGTGGTCGTGGTTGCTCCCTGTCGTGTGATATTCAAATTGAAATTGATCCCGGGTTTGAGGTGTGAACGTAAACTCTGAAAACCTGTGTTGAGTATGGGTTTTGTTTTATCGCGTGTTTGAACGACGACTTGCTACCAAAAGACAGAGTTCAGCCGCCGGCGCCCTATTTCAACAGACTGTCATGGGAGGTCACATTGAAGCTATCGTTGAACGGCTGAGAGAAGATTGACTATAACTCTTTGATTTCACCTTGTTGTATTTCCTTCAAACTGATATAGATGATAGAATAATCACTGGCAAAGATCTATATCCGAGTTCTCTTCAGCCATCACGAGTCATATATCGGGAAGCTATCCGACAAACTCTTCTCCATAACAGGGCCTTATTCAGAGCTTCACCGTCGTTCTGGGGCGTATTTCTCATTGGGATTCCAAAGAAACATGGTGCAACGCGTTCTCGAGGACCATCTTGCCTCCAGGCAGGAAGTATGTTCCAGAAGGTCAACTAATCAACGTGTCAGTAAGGAAACCGTGAAGCTGCCGCATTGGCAAAATGCTGTTTTTGATCGAACTCTGACCTTGAAACATTACGTTGCTTATTCACTGGACGCGATGCTGGGACTGGCACGGCTCGGTTAGTGCACCGGTCCCGCTTCGAAGCTGTTTTCGTGAGGACACAAACACATCCAGAAAGGGCAATGAACGCTTCGGATCGGGAATTTCGGACTTTCGGCAATCGCCGGAGTTACGCAAACCAAACTTCACCTTATTCTTTACCTCCATCTTCTTCGACTTACATCCTCATTTTCCTTTCCTGAACATGCACCTCATCTTGTATTGTGCTCTATCAGAATGACCGCTACCGTGCCGCCGTATGTATCATGCGCCAATGATTTGCCTGCAGTAAGCTCTCCTTTGAATCCACCATATGCATGTGGTGACGCTGTGTAGATTTGCGAAAGAGTACTGTGCTGTCAACGATGACGAACATGCGCCGCCCTCCTAACCTCACCACTTGGGACAGAGGTCGATGATGTCGATCGCGTCATCACACTCCAGGATCGACGTATATAAGGGCAGGCATCGTGTTTGAGATTCCCAACTATGTCTTTACCCTCCGCCCCCAAGGATATCAGCGCCCACCCACAGAAGGGCAGCGTTGTCGACCCCGCCAACAAGGCTGCCAACGTCGACAGAAAGGTATGTTGCCTCTAGTCGGTCATCTTTCCCCTCACCTTGTCTCGCTCGCTTTCTCGCCCTCATCCGCCGTCCGATGACGCTTCGGTGAAAACGGTTGTCTCTATGATCTCCCATCAAATACGCATCGACCCTCCTTCATGCAGGAAACGGCCTGTCCCTATAAACTCCCGCCTGACCGTCGACCACCTCCCTCTGCCCTCTACCTCCCTCACAGCCACACCATCAACCCCTCGACCTCCTGTCCGTCTGTCTAGGCTAATAATAGACCGACAGCCCTCCCTTCCACACACGTCTCTCCATCATCTCCGCGCACATCACTTCTGTTGACCTCCCTCCCGACTACACACGCATCCATCCACCGACGTCCCTCCGAACACTATCCCGTCCACAGTGCAGTCCTCCCTCCGAACACTCCACTTTCTATGCTCCCGTCCGTTTCCGCGCGGACCACTCCCCGAGTCGCGTCTGCCCGTGCTCTTCTCCATCTTGCGCGCGCATACTGTCTGTGTGAGATGGTCAGCGCTAAGAGAGCATTCTAGCCTTCTGGGATGTACCTTTACCATCCGACTCTATCATTTCCCTCCCGTCGTCTCGGGATCTTTGAGATTAGATCCCTTCGTAAACAAACCAACTTGTAAGCTAGGGTTAACATAATGATAGTCTACATACCTCTTCCGCAAAGGTTCGGTGTGCTCTGAAGTATTAGTTGAGCTACGTAGGGAGTTTATTAGAACTGAGTGCAGTCAGATTAGAGGATATCGTACCTAGCAAAGTGCGGACGCATCCACTCGTGTCATTCTGTGCATTTCGCTAGCTGCCGTTTTCTTACGGTCCCTCTCTTATCGTTCTGCGATACTATAACTTCATATATATCTGTACAGTTCGTTAGCAGGAGTAGTAAGAGTCGGCGAATTAAACACACCTTTTTACATTGTAAGAATCAAGATCTGTGTGGACACCGTCAGCCTAACTTCAAACTCAACTGGCAAAGACATACCTAAACACTACATTATGGTGGATATCGCGCCGTTGCACTCGCCGATGACTGCTTTCTCATTAACAAAACTCTAACATACATGTTTAGCCAGCGAACAAAGGATAACGAGAGGTACGTACCGAAGACTTGCTCTCAAGTCTCGGCACAATAGAATCGCAGCCTCCATCCATCCCCTGCAAAGGTTCCTACCTCCTGTTCTGAATTTGAGAAAGTTTGAGTGCGACACCATCGTGTTAACTTCTTGGTCTAGCACTGGGAGGCTGTCTGAATGGGCTAAAGACCCGATGTCTGAGGGGTAATTAGCTAGCGAAAACAAAAACAAGGGCTAGATCACGTACCTTGGAATCCAACATCGATATTCCCTTCAGTGTCTCCTAGAATCTCGTCCCATCGCAGCCCTGTCTCTTAGGCAGGGAATCTTAGCTGTAGAAAAAGGGTTTGATCAACACAGACGTACTAGATCCCGCGATACTGCTGCCCGCTATTTCCAGCCATTTCCTCATCTCAACGCACCTTCCCAGTGTTAGGGACCAACGACATCGCCACTATAACCCAATGTCCTTGCACCGCTGCAACATCAATATCCCACTCGATCCTACAATGGCAGACGGCGCGTGAGCTGGTGGAAACAAAAGGCAGGATCTCTACGTACCTTCTGGGAACCTTTGGGGGGTTTTCAGCACCCTACAAAATGTGCAGAGCACCTTAGTAGTGTGCACATCGGTGCCACGGCCTTGGTTTGGCAGTCGGTGATTCCGATCGACCCGTGTTCTCTCTTTAATGGCCCTAAACGACATCAGAAACTAATAAATCTTCATGTAGGTATTATCTTACCATTTTCGTCCAGCATCAGGGTGCAGCCCGTTAATCTGAAGGCGGCCATCGTCGAAATCTGTGACTACTTGCTGCGGGGGGGCTGGAAGAATGGTTAGTCGGGGAGGGAGGGCCGTGCGTCAATACCAACAGAACGACCTAGTGCATGTATCAATCAGTACAGGCCGGAACCCAAGACAGTGCGGTAGCTTGCCATCGATCGAGAGGCGAGACGCTAGCGACGAAATAAGATCCCCAAACCGTGCGCAGCCGAGCTCACTTTCGAGCCAGAGTATATATCAACCAGCTATAAAAAGACACGTCGTAAGGAATCAAATAAACAAACAGAACGATAGCTTACCAGAGGGATAGTCCATTCAGTGAGCTGAGTAGCAAGTTCCCTACATCCCGAACACTACAATGATGCGGCAGTTAATGCTCAATCACCGTACCAGACTATGCTAAACAACATTAGCTCGCATCTGGAGAGGTATAAGCAGTACTTACCCGGCCCCATCCCAGTGCGTACATTTCAGGGTCTTGCATTTTGTCGGTTGGCATTGAGGGTGCGCATGCCAAATCCGAATGCGCCCGTTGTCGAACAGAAACGCATAGCAGTCGACGGCTGAGAGTGCCCTCTTCAATGGCAGGAAAGAGAGCCTGCATAACATCAAAAACTAGGCTCTTACATACGAAGGAACTTACTATTGTCACCTGGCTTCAGGTGCACGTCACAAATATGAATCCGGCCATCGTCAAAGACAACGAGTACTGGCCGTGAGCGCGTCTTGGAAAACAGTTAGTTTGGGAGAGGTCCGCATAGAATTGAGTGCTTACCTTTTGTGACTGGTTCAACCCAACAGAACGAGCTATACCAAACAGTAGTCGGTAGAGGTGGCAACGAGGGGCAATGTAATAGCTTACCATCGATAGAACGAGTTCTGAACGACTAAAAGAAAGAAAAAAAAGAGTAAGAATATAGAAAATGGCAATGACAAAAGAGGCTTACCTTCGCCGAGTAAATCGTTGACTAGCTAAAACCGCACCCATTTGACGCGTCCCCTGCAGTAAAGAAAACTATTATGGCTGTCATCGACAGCCTACACGAGGTCAGCATGGTACGAAACACGGAGAAAGAAAAGGTGCTCACTATCGGTGACGTTGAGCTTGATGGAGTCATCGTGGTCGAGGTAAAAGTGAAGATGATGATCAACAAACGAAGCCGTAAGGGTCGTGATGGCGATCACGAGACCAAACCATCAATGTGGAAGTAGTCGACGAGGGGGCGTACCACAGTGGGAAACCCATTGAAGACGTGCGAGACAACGAGAAGTCAGAGGTATAAAGTGCTTGAGAGAAAGAGTGAAGGGGGGAGAAACTAGAGAAGGGAGGAATGAGGGATTAATGGGATGATGGAGAGAAAGGGAGAACCTACCTCGTATTTAAAGCATTCGCAATGGTCTAGAGCCCGGCATTATACGGATAAACCAGGATGATTGATAAGAAGGCACGCAAATATCGGGCATAAGAACTTGTGACGCCCGAAACTTGGAAGATCTGAAAAACAGATTCCAACGCCGGAATGAGTTATCCGTGTTGCTTGGAGCGTAGAGCTCCCAAAATTATGGACAAATCCAGATGTCGACATGCATAAAAATATCAGAATCTGTCCCCACCCTCCACTCGACCCAGAACCATACTGGTACCAACACAGTAACTCAGCTCGTCACAGAAACACAGAAACACAGAGTACGCACTGGGGAGAGTTCTGGCTTTCAAGTTGGCGTGGTGGCAGGCACAGGGTGGGAGCCCGGTTAGCCCGTGACCCTGATCATGCAGCAGGGTCATCCTGAAAGCACACGAGTATGAGAACTTTGAAATGCGGAAATTTGGGACTTGCGACGGGGACGCTTCTGTTGCAATCTCCATCCGGCTAGGTCGCGAGCAGAGCCATCTAGGCGTCGTCGTCGTAATTGCATCAGTGCAAACAGCACATGCTACTATATTTTCGCTGATCGTAACCGTCGATAACAGTGTATGAAGGTTGGAAAACGTACTCCTTGGGTATCTCGATCTCAAACACAACCCCATCCATCCCTGAATGTCTGGAAGACTAGAAACGCGCACCCTAGACTTTATTTAGCCCTATAATCGATTTTAAATCAAAATAAAAGTCCTACCATGCTGTATGAATGAAAACTCACAAATTGATAGTCGAGCTCCTGTCCAAGTTCAGGGCTGACACGCGACGTCATGATTTGACGCGTCGGTGTCTCGGTCCGATGGGTTTCATTAATGAATTTGACGTCTTGCAGGGTCCCAAGTAGCGCTCAAGTCCTCGATGGTCAATATAGGTCATTTCCCATCCCCCATGAGCAGAAATAAAGGTGTTATCACACGTGGTTGACTGGCCAAATGCTTTAAATCACAGAGTTACGGGTGCCAGGCAAAGTGGGTGGTCGATACATGAAGTGAAGATGAAGAATCACGGAATTGAAGAAGTGGAAGAAGTGGTAAGGACGAAAACTATGTCGATCGCTCTGTCCAAGTTTACCGATTTGGTAGTTGCCTCTTTTGCTCTTGCCATCATCAACGCTGAGCGTCCGATCCTCCACTCTTACCATTCGCATCCTCCAAGCTCGGCAAATCGCTCGAATCAGTGCAAACTCGTCATAGAGCTGTATCAAACCTTTATTCGTTGCCTCAAATGGAGATCTGGGTGCATTGGTGATGCATAGTATGTTGAAGCTGGGAACGGAATACGTGTGAGTAAAATTGCCCACCCTTGTGCTCTCAATCAGTCTAATTTGGTGTCGTCTTGTAAGAGCTTTATACACTGAATAGGAATTGAGTCATTCATTCCTTACTTTTCGACGCCTGACAGCTATTATCCATCCAGCGTATATCTACCAAGGCTTGGGAGATCTGAAACGAATCTTTATGTGGGCTTATTGAAGGCAGTCGAGGGGTAGGTTGAGTCCTGGCACGGACTTTCATCTTTTGGTACACTTATTTCATTGCTCTTTCATATATTTCAAGTGCTTATTCATTGTAGGACCCATGTATTTCACATATCTTACAAAAATCAATTCCTTTCAGACTATTGCATGTCTCATGGGTGGATTCCGTGCTCATACATCAAAACTCGAACGTCAAGTTAGACTATCTATCCCGCAGAATGAAGGAATGTGGTAACTATACGCACACCTTACGAGTCCTCATCCGATAAACGCGACAATTGTAGCCTCCTCGTCTCTCGCATTATGGCAGGGACACGTTGTGTGGTATGAGGGACTATGTCTGTGCTTTCTATGGTCAGAATGTCAAAGCCGCTTCCCTCATACCTGTTTACAGGACATACGAATCGAAATCCTCCATGACAGCATGGTCATGCAATCCGTGTGACCATGATCTGAGAAATTCGGTACCAGATGCGGTTTTTCATATTCTCGTGTGCCTTACTACCAAGGGCTCATGTATCGCAGAACTTCTAGATTTATTGAAAAATATAGAAGTGCCGTGCCATGGATATATCCCTTGTATTCTATTGGAGCAAGACGACAACTGCAACTCGAAACATCTACCCACTGCGTTCGAATTCCGTGGTGAGCAATTATTAATACAAGCTCAAGGTCAGAACGGAAACTTCTGGGACATCTTTTCACCACGATAAATGAAGCTTTGGCATGTTACGAGTTGGACAAACTGCATAGACTTTTCAATACTTCCTTCCTGAATACAAGGTGACGGTAAAATGAAGGTACATTATTGTATTGATGGAAGAAGAATGAACCTATCCTGACCCTGAACGCTAGTACTATCATGCCATAGGCAATACAAACATTGATTTTCCGCACGAGTCCATATGGATTCCGCTTCGGGAGGAAAGCAGATCTGGTAACCTCCTCATTTGATCGTACCACCATGACTGCCTATTCGGTTGCCTGTTCTAACAATCAACAATGCTCAAACACATTACACGGTACAACTATGAAACAGTATGTATATTCAAGTCTTTGGGTATCATTAACTTGAATTAGGATCACTTTTATTGGGAAAAACATCAAGATTGGATATTTCGAAATTGATGTTGGTACAAAGTTGTGAATTCGGGATATCTCATTAAAAGTTCTTGTCAATTCTCATCAGATTTTTCTTGCAGAGTCTTTCCATTATCGTATCACAATTTATTTATCGATGCCGGGGTTCTCAGATGTTTATCTCCTGCTGGTAGATATTTGATAGGGATTGGGAGATCGCATAGATGTGCTTGAACGACTGAGGATATGAAGGTAGATGGAGCGATCGCAGCTACCAATAAATCTGGAATGTGGGTGTTGACATCGCTGCGAACAACAATGGCTGATGCTTTGCCAGACGTCCATACTTAGCGAAATATAGTATCTATTGCGGATGCCTGGCACACGTTTCACAATCTTGTTACAGAAATAATGTGGGACAAGTACGTATCAGTCCATTTTCTGAGAGGTTAATTGTAATGAAGAGATCGAGGTGGCCATACCCCACCCATTGTCTTGCATACATTTGGTGCGTGTTCCTTAGCACTCTCACCGACAACTTATACACACACGATCTCGATTTTGGACCTCGAAGCTTGAATTGAGGAGCATCTGATATACTTGAGATGACTGCAAAGGAACAGCGAAGCTGTTCTATGGTACGCCCTTTGTTTGATTCATCGGTGAGCCATTGCTTACTGAACTGAATGGATAGAACGTCTACCTTTGTACGCTAGTACTCTGAACACACCACTGAATACCACAAGAGTCATCTCCTTGATGTATCAGATGAGGAACAGTAATACTACGGCATGATCCCTGACTGGGTGGCCATGTATCCATATCAATTGGACTCATCTGAACCAGGGTCAGTCATTGAATGGAAGACGAGACAAATTGAATACTAACCTGAATCTTTTAATAGCGGCATATCCATCTTCCTGACTAAATTAGATGTAATGTGGTCATTGATTGCTCCTGTGACTGTGAGCAGGCAAAAAGAAGCATACCCTGAACATACGGCGAGCAATGTAAGCCCTGGTCTTAACAAGTGAGCAAGCGTCACTCTAAATATATGAAAAGATACCTACTAGCTTGCTGTACAACACCATGACAATGTTTCTAACATACGGTATGACATCGTAAAGTGAATAATTGTATAACTGAGGTATTACTAGGATCCATTGTCCAGTGTCTCTGTGGAATGAAGGACTTTCCGATGGCTGTGATCGCCCTAGTATTCCAGGAACATTAGGTACACCATGCATGGTGGACTTCATTTGTTAATCTGACTGGTGTCAGAGTCTAGCCGTACCCATATTCTAAGGTGAGTAATCATTGAATATTGGACCAATGACGACTCACCAAGTATCAGGGCAATGAACTCGAGGCTTTGAATTTGAACAATCCATGCTGCGGAGTGAATGATGGACTGTGTTGTCGTAATGCCCAATACTAGTGCATATGGGACATGGTTACAAATTCCACCAAGGGACGTATTTGATTGACCTGTATTTCGGAACTTGTATTGACTGTTCAAGTATCCTGTTAGCTTTGTATAGTCCTCCAGCTGCGATGAACATACCTGACGATGCAGAGGTAAACTGTTCAAGTTGTTGAATAAATGTGGACACTTGTTATGGGTCAGATGAAACTAAATCATGCGGAATAGATTCCCTCTCTTTGGACAACACGTTACGGAGCACCCAGGGGCCAGTGGATCGGCTCGTAGGCCTTCAGGCTAGTCCATGATCACCCTGCCGGCCTCTATGATTTCGGTGGATCGTCGCATGTTCAAAACTCTCAAAACTCAATTGGCACATTCAGGTGATGTCACATGGACCCAAAGAATGTATCAGAGTGTATGTGAAGTGACGGAAGGAAGCAGGGATGGTGGGGAATTCTCATGGTATCATGACAGCCTCGTAGTTTAATTTGTATGATACATACCTTGTGAATTGATATGGCTTCTGACTGACTTTCTCTTCGCAATCTTTAGGTATCTTGTAGTCTTGGAAAACTCAGGGGGACAGTCGTAAGAGAAATTCAAGTTCCATTAAGGAACCGACAAATGAAAATTTGTGCTTGAATACTTGAAGAGGTTGAAGTTGAATGTTGGTGTGGTTCTCAAGGTCACACCTCACACGGAGAGAAAGAAATAGATGCCATAGATTTAGTACATTCCAGAAGCATAGGAGCACTCATATGAGTGTTCTTATGCGCCTGGAAGGCCCTGGAATCTATGACAGGTGGCAGAGTAAACATCCGAAGAAAATTTGCAGATTGATGCGCATGCTGTGGGTTGGCATGGGATACGGAGCCTAGATGTGGAAGATCAGTGCTTCCATAAAATTATTTTTTGTTGACCTTATGAGTTACGGACCGTGAATCCGATCTGCAAGTGTATATAAGCTTCAGAAAGTGAGTGATCGGTACCCTTTGTTCTTACCTCAATGCTGCCATTATTCTGAACTGTCGCACTGCACCTCGTGTACCCTGCTGTGCGCAGTATGGAAACTCCCCATCCATTTCCCCCATTACGATGGTGTGTTGCATGGAGGATGCGTCGTTGTCGTGGCATGACGGGCGTTGAATGCTTAAAATGGCATATTTGGCAGCAGTGTCGTGTTTGGCACAGCCATCTCCTCTATTCCTCCCTTCCCAGTCCCTTCCGTCTCTCTTCCTGCCATCTCATCTCATCTCTTGTTTCTGCATAAGTTTTATATTATATTCCTTTCCCTGTCGTATTTGCTTACCAACTTCTCAGATGTCAGTATTCGCAATCTCAGTCGGCGCGGTATGGTGGCCTACTGAGTTTTTTTAACGATGTGTACTGGCGCGAAGGAAGGATGTTTTATAGGCGGTTGATATGGATCCTATCTAGGTTTGTGAGGCAATATTTTATATTCTTGCTTTGTGATTCCCTGGCTGACGGATTCCAGCCATCCCTTCCACAACGCCGCCCCGTTCTCAGCAAACTCAGCAATTCCGGCAATGAGCACAGGACGAATTTTGTCTCGACGCGATGTATCGACTTGCGCGGAGCAGGGTCAGCAAGGAGCATCGGGCGTGGAGAGGTGTTTGAGTGGAGGACATTTGAAGGTGCGGGGAGGGGATATGATCGATGCGCTGATCACGTCGCTCTGACGCGTACCCTACACCCGTATGTCATTTCCTACCTTTATTCCCTTGTCCCTCCTGGATCCCTGTCGCCGATGTTCAGGAGTTGAAAGATGTTTCTCAAGGGTATTTGCGCCCTCTGTCTCCTTTTAATCATAGCACTGAAGGTCTGACCATTTTTTCCGAGGATCAATATCGACGTCACGGTGGGATCTGTCAGTTCTCGACGTGTTTTACGCCAAGACGACGTATCGCGTTCCGGTGAGCGAGGGCAGGTGCATGAGCAAAGGTGGGGAGTGGGGGATGTTGCGCGCATTGGTTGTTCAGGCGGCTTCAGGGTTGCTTCGCTTCGTTGAAGGTGAGTTTTATATTGCCCCTTATTTCTTGCTAGCTAATCTACTACTTGAGTAGTTCCTTGTCCAACGACTTTACCCTCGCCTGAAGGATGTATAATAAGGACTCAACATCATGTTGTACCCTGCCTAGCAACAGAATTTTGCCGCGAGACGACGTATCGGCTTCCGGCGAGATAGGGCAGAGGTGCGGGAAGGTGGTATGCTTGGATTGTTGGGTGGGCATTTGGCTTTGCAGGCATGTTTCATATCTTTATCTCGCTTCTCACTAGCTGACTTGTTTGTACTAGAGTCGCAGTCGTCGATTCTTCAATGGTTTCTCTTTACCAAGACCACCTCCCTCGCACTGGGAACTCCATAGAAACAGAGCTTTGCGACGACATGATGTATCGAGTTCCCGCGAGCTAGGTGGATGTACGGAGAGGGGATGAAGACAGCGCATGTCAGGCTTCGGGCGGGCTAGGGCAGAGGGTTGGGCCCTTGGAGTGTTTGGCGGCGATTTCACATGCCAAAGGTGAGCTTGATATTTTCCTTTGGTTCGTCAATGGCTGATTCTTATTACAAGGAGTCCCAAGCCTTTGCTATCATCTGACGACTTTCCGTTCACCAAAAATGTATCTACAGCGCTACGACCCACGCATCTATCAAGTTTCGCTGCGAGACGATGTATCGAATTCATACGAGCGAGGGGCAAGCCAGCGACTCGGAGACGTCCACGTATGACAGGGCGACGATCCGCCGATCACAAAGTCTCACCTCTTTCCGATGCGCACACGAAGGCACATCCGCGCTCGGTCTCGCACGTACCGTCGTCCCCACATCATCGTTGGCTCTTCAAATGCAGGAGGCGAGGTCAGGACTGGAGGGTACTGAGGGAGGTAGACTTGCGCATGGGTCAGGCTTAACAGGTACGTGTTCACCGATTAAGTAGTTGATCTGGCAACTGATACTCTTCCCGAGTTTTCGACGATCTGCTCAAAGTCCCAGTGAGTTTTATGCCTTTGATGATGTTGACGACGACTGAGGCGCATGCGCAGATGTGGCAGTCTCATCCAAACGACGACGATGACGACAGAGTCGACCACCGGACGCCTTTGATCACCCCCGTTTAACCCGTTGCGCCTGATTAAATAGCTGCCGTTTGAGGAGGACTCGGGGTTGGAGAACGGCGTCTTGTGATCAACTCGTATGGCGATGTTTGAATTTGTACGAGGTAAGCTAGCTTTTGTTTGCTTTTGCACCAGTTCCTGACTTGCTTCTATGATAGCTCGTCGCTGTCTCTCTGAAGGTAGGTCCACTGTGGTTGGATACTGACAGTGGATGTAGGACTCGTTGTATACTTTTTTTGGGCAAATCGGACCCACGACGGCGAATTTCGGTTCGCTGTTGGAACGATTTGAACGGGAAGTTATGCTTGTCCTGGGACACGAACGGGAGGATGTCCTCTCCCGTTTGTGCTTCTGATGAATACCTTCGGGGTGGGGAAATTATGATCCTATAGGCAAAAAATACAGTGGACTTGGGTGTTTTTTTCACACATTGACAGGTGAATTTTTGAAATGTGGATCTTCGGGATCATTTGTTTTGGCTTCGATCCTCTTCTTTTGCCTACAGCCTGTACAGTAGTAGTTCCAATACACAGATTCTGCTTGTTCTTTCCTTATCGCGCACATCCTCGTCGAGAAATCGGCACTTTCGTCGTCGTCCTCCTTATCACTGATCCAATCTAGGGTCAATGTACTCATACAAACTCTCGCACTTAGCTTCCACTACTGACAGTGCATTCGCTGCTGGTGTACTTTGCACGACGAAGGATGAAGGGAGACACGGGTGCTCAGGGGATGAGATTAGGGATATCGAACTTGAGACCAGATGCTTGAGCCGTGAGGTTCAAGTCGCGTTGGTACACCGCGCCGTTCGCAAAACTGCACATGGGCCATATCATAAAGGAAAGTAGGAGTGCATCGATGGGTAGCATTGGGAGAAGTCGACGAGCCAAGGAGGGTGAAGGGGTGGCAAGCAGACATCGTCGTTTATTATTGATAGGATGAAACAAAGTGATCGATGGTCGCCAGTGAGAACGATTAGCATGTGGTCGTGGTTGCTCCCTGTCGTGTGATATTCAAATTGAAATTGATCCCGGGTTTGAGGTGTGAACGTAAACTCTGAAAACCTGTGTTGAGTATGGGTTTTGTTTTATCGCGTGTTTGAACGACGACTTGCTACCAAAAGACAGAGTTCAGCCGCCGGCGCCCTATTTCAACAGACTGTCATGGGAGGTCACATTGAAGCTATCGTTGAACGGCTGAGAGAAGATTGACTATAACTCTTTGATTTCACCTTGTTGTATTTCCTTCAAACTGATATAGATGATAGAATAATCACTGGCAAAGATCTATATCCGAGTTCTCTTCAGCCATCACGAGTCATATATCGGGAAGCTATCCGACAAACTCTTCTCCATAACAGGGCCTTATTCAGAGCTTCACCGTCGTTCTGGGGCGTATTTCTCATTGGGATTCCAAAGAAACACGGTGCAACGCGTTCTCGAGGACCATCTTGCCTCCAGGCAGGAAGTATGTTCCAGAAGGTCAACTAATCAACGTGTCAGTAAGGAAACCATGAAGCTGCCGCATTGGCAAAATGCTGTTTTTGATCGAACTCTGACCTTGAAACATTACGTTGCTTATTCACTGGACGCGGTGCTGGGACTGGCACGGCTCGGTTAGTGCACCGGTCTCGCTTCGAAGCCGTTTTCGTGAGGACACAAACACATCCGGAAAGGGCAATGAACGCTTCGGATCGGGAATTTCGGACTTTCGGCAATCGCCGGAGTTATGCACACCAAACTTCATCTTATTTTTTTTACCTCCATCTCCTTCGACCTACATCCTCATTTTCCTTTCCTGAACATGCACCTCAGTCTTGTATTGTACTCTATCAGAATGACCGCTACCGTGCCGCCGTATGTATCATGCGCCAATGATTTGCCTGCAGTAAGCTCTCCTTTGAATCCACCATATGCATGTGGTGACGCTGTGTAGATTTCTGCGAAAGAGGTACTGTGCTGTCAACGATGACGAACATGCGCCACCCTCCTAACCTCACCACTTGGGACAGAGGTCGATGACAGTCGATCGCGTCATCACACTCCAGGATCGACGTATATAAGGGCGGGCATCGTGTTTGAGATTCCCAACTATGTCTTTACCCCCAGCCCCCAAGGATATCAGTGCCCACCCACAGAAGGGCAGTTTTGTCGACCCCGCCGACAAGGCTGCCAATGTCGACAGAAAGGTATGTTGCCTCTAGTCGGTCATCTTTCCCCTCACCTTGTCTCGCTCGCTTTCTCGCCCTCATCCGCCAGTCCGATGACGCTTCGGTGAAAACGGTTGTCTCTATGATCTCCCGTCAAATACGCATCGACCCTCCTTCATGCAGGAAACGGCCTGTCCCTATAAACTCCCGCCTGACCGTCGACCACCTCCCTCTGCCCTCTACCTCCCTCACAGCCACACCATCAACCCCTCGACCTCCTGTCCGTCTGTCTAGGCTAATAATAGACCGACAGCCCTCCCTTCCACACACGTCTCTCCATCATCTCCGCGCACATCACTTCTGTTGACCTCCCTCCCGACTACACACGCATCCATCCACCGACGTCCCTCCGAACACTATCCCGTCCACGCGCAGTCCTCTCCTCCGAACACTCCACTTTCTATGCTCCCGTCCGTTCCGCGCGGACCACTCCCCGAGTCGCGTCTGCCCGTGCTCTTCTCCATCTTGCGCGCGCATACTGTCTGTGTGAGATGGTCAGCGCTAAGAGAGCACTTCTAGCCTTCTGGGATGTACCTTTACCATCCTGACTCTATCATTTCCCTTCCCGTCGTCTCGGGATCTTTGAGATTAGAATCCCTTCGTAAACAAACCAACTTGTAAGCTAGGGTTAACATAATGATAGTCTACATACCTCTTCCGCAAAGGTTCGGTGTGCTCTGAAGTATTAGTTGAGCTACGTAGGGAGTTTATTAGAACTGAGTGCAGTCAGATTAGAGGATATCGTACCTAGCAAAGTGCGGACGCATCGACCCGTGTCATTCTGTGCATTTCGCTAGCTGCCGTTTTCTTACGGTCCCTCTCTTATCGTTCTTCGATACTATAACTTCATATATATCTGTACAGTTCGTTAGCAGGAGTAGTAAGAGTCACCGAATTCAACACACCTCTTTAAATCGTTACAAGAATCAAGATCTCTGTGGACACCGTCAGCCTAACTTCAAACTCAATCTGAAAGACATACCCAAACACTACATTATGGTCGCTATCGCACTGTTGCGCTCACCAATGACTGCTTCCCCATCAACAAAACTCTATCATACATGTTTAGCCAGCGAATAAAAGATAACGAGAGGTACGTACCAAAGGCTCGCTCTCACGTCTTGACACAATATAATCCCAGCCTCTGTCCATCCCCTGCAAGGTTGCCTACCTCCTTCGTCCTGAATTTGAGTCAGTCAAGGGCGGCACCGCCGCGTTAACTTCTTGGTCCAGCACTGGAAGGCTGTCTGAACGGGCTAAAGACCCGATGTCTGGGGGAATAATTAGCTAGCGAGAACAAAAACAAAGGGCTAGGATCACGTACCTTGAGTCCAACATCGATATTCCCTTCAACGTCTCTCCCCATCGCAGCCCGTCTCTTATGGATGGAATCTTAGCAGTAGAAAAAGTGTTTGAACAACACAGACGTACCACATCCCGCACTAGTACCGCCCGCTATTCCAGCCATTTCCTCATCTCAGTGTACCTTCCCAGTGTTGAGGACCAACGACATCGCCACTATAACCCTATGTCCTTGCACCGCTGCAACATCAATATCCCCCTCGAGCCTACAATGGCAGACGGCGCGTGAGCTGGTGGAAACGAAAGGCAGGATCTCTACATACCTTCTGGGTCAAAAAGGAACCTTGGCGGATTTTCAACGCCCTACAGAATGCGCACAGCACCTTAGTAGTGTGCACATCAGTGCCACGGCCTTGGTTTGGCAGTCGGTGGTTCCGATAGACCTGTGTTCTCTCTTCAATGACCCTAAAAGACATCAGAAACTAATGAATCTTCATGTAGGGAGTATCTTACCATTTTCGTCTGGCATCAGGGTGCAGCCCATTAATCTGAAGGCGGCGATCGTCGAAATCCATGACTACTTGCTGCGGGGAGGCTGGAAGAATGGTTAGTCTGGGAGGGAGGGCCGTGCATCAATACCAACAGAACGACCTAGTGCAAATATCAATCAGTACAGGCCGGAACCCAAGACAGTGCGGTAGCTTGCCATCGATCGAGAGGCGAGACGCTAGCGACGAAATAAGATCCCCAAACCGTGCGCAGCCGAGCTCACTTTCGAGCCAGAGTATATATCAACCAGCTAGAAAAAGACACGTCGTAAGGAATCAAATAAACAAACAGAACGATAGCTTACCAGAGGGCTAGTCCATTCAGTGAGCGAGTACAAGTTCCCTACATCCCGAACACTACAATGATGCGGCGTTAATGCTCAATCACCGTACCAGACTATGCTAAACAACATTAGCTCGCATCTGGAGAGGTATAAGCAGTACTTACCCGGCCCCATCCCAGTGCGTACATTTCAGGGTCTTGCATTTTGTCGGTTGGCATTGAGGGTGCGCATGCCAAATCCGAATGCGCCCGTTGTCGAACAGAAACGCGTAGCAGTCGACGGTGAGAGTGCCCTCTTCAATGGCAGGAAAGAGAGCCTGCATAACATAAAAAACTAGGCTCTTACATAGGAAGGAACTTACTATTGTCGCCTGGCTTCAGGTGCACGTCACAAATATGAATCCGGCCATCGTCAAAGACAACGAGTACTGGCCGTGAGCGCGTCTTGGAAACAGTTAGTTTGGGAGAGGTCCGCATAGAATCGAGTGCTTACCTTTTGTGACTGGTTCAACCCAACAGAACGAGCTATACCAAACAGTAGTCAGGTAGAGGTGGCAACGAGGGGCAATGTAATAGCTTACCATCGATAGAACGAGTTCTGAACGACTAAAAGCAAAAAAAGAGTAAGAATATAGAAAATGGTAATGACAAAAGAAGCTTACCTTCGCCGAGTAAATCGTTGACTAGCTAAACCCGCGTCCATTTGACGTGTCCCCTGCAGTAAAGAAAGCTATTACTGGCTGTCATCGACAGCCTACACGAGGTCAGCATGGCTACGAAACACAGGAGAAAGAAAAGGTGCTCACTATCGTTGACGTTGAGCTTGATGGAGTCATCGTGGTCGAGGTAAAAGTGAACATGATGATCAACAAACGAAGCCGTAAGGGTCGTGATGGCGGTCACGAGACCAAACCGTCGATGTGGAAGTAGTCGACGAGGGGGCGTACCACAGTGGGAAACCCATTGAAGACGTGCGAGACAACGAGAAGTCAGAGGTATAAAGTGCTTGAGAGAAAGAGTGAAGGGGGAAGAAACTAGAGAAGGGAGGAATGAGGGATTATTGGGATGATGAAGAGAAAGGGAGAACCTACCTCGTATTTAAAGCATTCGCAATGGTCTAGAGCCCGGTATTATACGGATAAACCAGGATGATTGATAAGAAGGCACGTGAATATCGGGCATAAGAACTTGCGACACCCGAAACTTGGAAGATCTGAAAAACAGATTCCAATGCCGGAATGAGTTATCCGCGTTGCTTGGAGCATAGAGTTCCCGAAATTACGGACAAATCCAGATGTCGACATGCATGAGAATATCAGAATCTGTCCCCGCCCTCCGTTCGACCCAGAACCGTACTAGTACTAACACAGTAATTCAGCTCGTTACAGAAACACAGAAACACAGAGTACGCACTGGGGAGAGTTCTGACTTTCAAGTTGGTGTGGTGGCAGGCACAGGGTGGGAGCCCGGTTAGCCCGTGACCCTGATCACGTAGTAGGGTCATCCTGAAAGCACACGAGTATGAGAACTTTGAAATGCGGAAATTTGGGACTTGCGACGGGGACGCTTCTGTTGCAATCTCCATCCGGCTAGGTCGTGAGCAGAGCCATCTAGGCGTCGTCGTCGTAATTTCATCAGTGCAAACAGCACATGCTACTATATTTTCGCTGATCGTAACCGTCGATAACGGTGTATGAAGGTTGGAAAACGTACCCCTTGAGTATCTCAATCTCAAACACAACCCCGTCCATCCCTGAACGTCTGGAAGACTAGAAACGCGCACCCTAGACTTTATTTAGCCTTATAATCGATTTTAAATCAAAATGCAAGTCCTACCATGCTGTATGAATGAAAACTCACAAATTGATAGTCGAGCTCCTGTCCAAGTTCAGGGCTGACGCGCGACATCATGATTTGACGCGTCGGTGTCTCGGTCCGATGGGCTTCATTAATGAATTTGACGTCTTGCAGGGTCTCAAGTAGCACTCAAGTCCTCGATGGTCGATATAGGTCATTTCCCATCCCCCAAGAGCAGAAGAAAAGGTGTTATCACACGTGGTTGACTGGCCAAAGGTCTTAAATCACATAGTTACGGGTGCCAGGCAAAGTGAATCGTCAATACATGAAGTTAAAGATGAAGAATCACGGAACTGAAGAAGTGGAAGAAGTGGTAAGGACGAGAACTATGTCGATCGCTCTGTCCAAGTTTACCGATTTGGCAGTTGCCTCTTTTGCTCTTGCCATCATCAACACTGAGCGTCCGATCCTCCACGCTTACCATTCGCATCCCCCAAGCTCAGCAAATCACTCGAATCAGTGCAAACTCGTCTTAGAGCTGTATCAAACCTTTATTCGTTGCCTCAAATGGAGATCTGGGTGCATTGGTGATGCATAGTATGTTGAAGCTGGGAACGGAATACGTGTGAGTAAAATTGCCCACCCTTGTGCTCTCAATCAGTCTAATTTGGTGTCGTCTTGTAAGAGCTTTATACACTGAATAGGAATTGAGTCATTCATTCCTTACTTTTCGACGCCTGACAGCTATTATCCATCCAGCGTATATCTACCAAGGCTTGGGAGATCTGAAACGAATCTTTATGTGGGCTTATTGAAGGAGTCGAGGGGTAGGTTGAGTCTGGCACGGACTTTCATCTTTTGGTACATTATTTCATTGCTCTTTCATACATTTCAAGTGCTTATTCATTGTAGGACCCATGTATTTCAGCATATCTTACAAAAATCAATTCCTTTCAGACTATTGCATGTCTCATGGGTGGATTCCGTGCTCATACATCAAAACTCGAACGTCAAGTTAGACTATCTATCCCGCAGAATGAAGGAATGTGGTAACTATACGCACACCTTACGAGTCCTCATCCGATAAACGCGACAATTGTAGCCTCCTCGTCTCTCGCATTATGGCAGGGACACGTTGTGTGGTACGAGGGACTATGTCTGTGCTTTCTATGGTCAGAATGTCGAAGCCGCTTCCCTCATACCTGTTTACAGGAACATACGAATCGAAATCCTCCATGACAGCATGGTCATGCAATCCGTGTGACCATGATCTTGAGAATATTCGGTACCAGATGATGCAGTTTTTCAGTATTCTCAGTGTGCCTTACTACCAAGGGCTCATGTATTGCAGAACTTCTAGATTTATTGGAAAATATAGAAGTGCCGTGCCATGGATATATCCCTTGTATTCTATTGGAGCAAGACGAACAACTGCAACTCGAAACATCTACCCACTGCGTTCGAATTCCGTGGTGAGCAATTATTAATACAAGCTCAAGGTCAGAACGGAACTTCTGGGTCATCTTTTCACCACAATAAATGAAGCCTTGGCATGTTACGAGTTGGACAAACTGCGTAGACTTTTCAATACTTCCTTCCTGAATACAAGGTGACGGTAAAATGAAGGTACGTTATTGTATTGATGGAAGAAGAATGAACCTATCCTGACCCTGAACGCTAGTACTATCATGCCGTAGGCAATACAAACATTGGTTTTCCGCACGAGTCCATATGGATTCCGCTTCGGGAGGAAAGCAGATCCGGTAACCTCCTCATTCGATCGTACCACCATGACTGCCTGTTCGGTCGCCTGTTCTAACAATCAACAATGCTCAAACACGTTACACGGTACAACTATGAAGCAGTATGTATATTCAAGTCTTTGGGTATCATTAACTTGAATTAGGATCACTTTTATTGGGAAAAACATCAAGATAGGATATTTCGAAATTGATATTGGTACAAAGTCATGAATTCGGGATATCTCATTAAAAGTTCTTGTCAATTGTCATCAGATTTTTCTTGCAGAGTCTCTCCTTTATCGTATCACAATTTATTTATCGATGCCGGGGTTCTCAGACGTTGATGTCCCACTGGTAGATATTTGATGGGGATTGGGAGATCACATAGATGTCCTTGAATGACTGAGGGTATGAAGGTAGACGGAGCGATTGCAGCTACCAATAAATCTGGAATGTGGGTGTTGACATCGCTGTGTACAACAATGGCTGATGCTTTGCCAGACATCCATATTTAGCAAAATATAGTATCTATTGCGGATGCTTGGCACGCGTTTCACGATCTTGTTACAGAAATAATATGGGACAAGCGGGGATCACTCCGTTTTCTGAGAGGTTAATTGTAATGAAGAGATCAAGGTGGCCATACCCCACCCATTGTCTTGCGTACATTTGGTGCATGTTCCTGAGCACTCTCACTGACAACTTATACACACACGATCTCGATTTTGGACCTCGAAGCTCGAATTGAGGAGCATCTGATATACTTGAGATGACTGCAAAGGAACAGCAAAGCCGTTCTATGGTATGCCCTTTGTTTGATTCATCGGTGAGCCATTGCTTACTGAACTGAATGGATAGAACGTCTACCTTTGTACGCTAGTACTCTGAACACACCGCTGAATACCACAAGAGTCGTCTCCTTGATGTATCAGATGAGGAACAGTAATACTACGGCATGATCCCCGACAGGGTGGCCATGTATCCATATCAATTGGACTCATCTGAACCAGGGTCAGTCATTGAATGGAAGACGAGACAAATTGAATACTAACCTGAATCTTTTAATAGCGGCATATCCATCTTCCTGACTAAATTAGATATAATGTGGTCATTGATTGCTCCTGTGACCGTGAGCAGGCAAAAAGAAGCATACCCTGAACATACGGCGAGCAATGTAAGCCCTGGTCTTAACAAGTGAGCAAGCGTCACTCTAAATATATGAAAAGATACCTACTAGCTTGCTGTACAACACCATGACAATGTTTCTAACATACAGTATGACATCGTAAAGTGAATAATTGTATAACTGAGGTATTACTAGGATCCGTTGTCCAGTGTCTCCGTGGAATGAAGGACTTTCCGATGGCTGTGATCGCCCTAGTATTCCAGGAACATTAGGTACACCATGCATGGTGGACTTCATTTGTTAATCTGATGGTGTCAGAGTCTAGCCGTACCCATATTCTAAGGTGAGTAATCATTGAATATTGGACCAATGACGACTCACCAAGTATCAGGGCAATGAACTCGAGGCTTTGAATTTGAACAATCCATGCTGTGGAGTGAATGATGGACTGTGTTGTCGTAATGCCCAATACTAGTGCATATGGGACATGGTTACAAATTCCACCAAGGGACGTATTTGATTGACCTGTATTTCGGAACTTGTATTGACTGTTCAAGTATCCTGTTAGCTTTGTATAGTCCTCCAGCTGCGATGAACATACCTGACGATGCAGAGGTAAACTGTTCAAGTTGTTGAATAAATGTGGACACTTGTTAAGGGTCAGATGAAACTAAATCATGCGGAATAGATTCCCTCTCTTTGGACAACACGTTACGGAGCACCCAGGGGCCAGTGGATCGGCTCGTAGGCCTTCAGGCTAGTCCATGATCACCCTGCCGGCCTCTATGATTTCGGTGGATCGTCGCATGTTCAAAACTCTCAAAACTCAATTGGCACATTCAGGTGATGTCACATGGACCCAAAGAATGTATCAGAGTGTATGTGAAGTGACGGAAGGAAGCAGGGATGGTGGGGAATTCTCATGGTATCATGACAGCCTCGTAGTTTAATTTGTATGATACATACCTTGTGAATTGATATGGCTTCTGACTGACTTTCTCTTCGCAATCTTTAGGTATCTTGTAGTCTTGGAAAACTCAGGGGGACAGTCGTAAGAGAAATTCAAGTTCCATTAAGGAACCGACAAATGAAAATTTGTGCTTGAATACTTGAAGAGGTTGAAGTTGAATGTTGGTGTGGTTCTCAAGGTCACACCTCACACGGAGAGAAAGAAATAGATGCCATAGATTTAGTACATTCCAGAAGCATAGGAGCACTCATATGAGTGTTCTTATGCGCCTGGAAGGCCCTGGAATCTATGACAGGTGGCAGAGTAAACATCCGAAGGAAATTTGCAGATTGATGCGCATGCTATGGGTTGGCATGGGATACGGAGCCTAGATGTGGAAGATCAGTGCTTCCATAAAATTATTTTTTGTTGACCTTATGAGTTACGGACCGTGAATCCGATCTGCAAGTGTATATAAGCTTCAGAAAGTGAGTGATCGGTACCCTTTGTTCTTACCTCAATGCTGCCATTATTCTGAACTGTCGCACTGCACCTCATGTACCCTGCTGTGCGCAGTATGGAAACTCCCCATCCATTTCCCCCATTACGATGGTGTGTTGCATGGAGGATGCGTCGTTGTCGTGGCATGACGGGCGTTGAATGCTTAAAATGGCATATTTGGCAGCAGTGTCGTGTTTGGCACAGCCATCTCCTCTATTCCTCCCTTCCCAGTCCCTTCCGTCTCTCTTCCCGCCATCTCATCTCATCTCTTGTTTCTGCATAAGTTTTATATTATATTCCTTTCCCTGTCGTATTTGCTTACCAACTTCTCAGATGTCAGTATTCGCAATCTCAGTCGGCGCGGTATGGTGGCCTACTGAGTTTTTTTAACGATGTGTACTGGCGCGAAGGAAGGATGTTTTATAGGCGGTTGATATGGATCCTATCTAGGTTTGTGAGGCAATATTTTATATTCTTGCTTTGTGATTCCCTGGCTGACGGATTCCAGCCATCCCTTCCACAACGCCGCCCCGTTCTCAGCAAACTCAGCAATTCCGGCAATGAGCACAGGACGAATTTTGTCTCGACGCGACGTATCGACTTGCGCGGAGCAGGGTCAGCAAGGAGCATCGGGCGTGGAGAGGTGTTTGAGTGGAGGACATTTGAAGGTGCGGGGAGGGGATATGATCGATGCGCTGATCACGTCGCTCTGACGCGTACCCTACACCCGTATGTCATTTCCTACCTTTATTCCCTTGTCCCTCCTGGATCCCTGTCGCCGATGTTCAGGAGTTGAAAGATGTTTCTCAAGGGTATTTGCGCCCTCTGTCTCCTTTTAATCATAGCACTGAAGGTCTGACCATTTTTTCCGAGGATCAATATCGACGTCACGGTGGGATCTGTCAGTTCTCGACGTGTTTTACGCCAAGACGACGTATCGCGTTCCGGTGAGCGAGGGCAGGTGCATGAGCAAAGGTGGGGAGTGGGGGATGTTGCGCGCATTGGTTGTTCAGGCGGCTTCAGGGTTGCTTCGCTTCGTTGAAGGTGAGTTTTATATTGCCCCTTATTTCTTGCTAGCTAATCTACTACTTGAGTAGTTCCTTGTCCAACGACTTTACCCTCGCCTGAAGGATGTATAATAAGGACTCAACATCATGTTGTACCCTGCCTAGCAACAGAATTTTGCCGCGAGACGACGTATCGGCTTCCGGCGAGATAGGGCAGAGGTGCGGGAAGGTGGTATGCTTGGATTGTTGGGTGGGCATTTGGCTTTGCAGGCATGTTTCATATCTTTATCTCGCTTCTCACTAGCTGACTTGTTTGTACTAGAGTCGCAGTCGTCGATTCTTCAATGGTTTCTCTTTACCAAGACCACCTCCCTCGCACTGGGAACTCCATAGAAACAGAGCTTTGCGACGACATGATGTATCGAGTTCCCGCGAGCTAGGTGGATGTACGGAGAGGGGATGAAGACAGCGCATGTCAGGCTTCGGGCGGGCTAGGGCAGAGGGTTGGGCCCTTGGAGTGTTTGGCGGCGATTTCACATGCCAAAGGTGAGCTTGATATTTTCCTTTGGTTCGTCAATGGCTGATTCTTATTACAAGGAGTCCCAAGCCTTTGCTATCATCTGACGACTTTCCGTTCACCAAAAATGTATCTACAGCGCTACGACCCACGCATCTATCAAGTTTCGCTGCGAGACGATGTATCGAATTCATACGAGCGAGGGGCAAGCCAGCGACTCGGAGACGTCCACGTATGACAGGGCGACGATCCGCCGATCACAAAGTCTCACCTCTTTCCGATGCGCACACGAAGGCACATCCGCGCTCGGTCTCGCACGTACCGTCGTCCCCGCATCATCATTGGCTCTTCAAATGCAGGAGGCGAGGTCAGGACTGGAGGGTACTGAGGGAGGTAGACTTGCGCATGGGTCAGGCTTAACAGGTACGTGTTCACCGATTAAGTAGTTGATCTGGCAACTGATACTCTTCCCGAGTTTTCGACGATCTGCTCAAAGTCCCAGTGAGTTTTATGCCTTTGATGATGTTGACGACGACTGAGGCGCATGCGCAGATGTGGCAGTCTCATCCAAACGACGACGATGACGACAGAGTCGACCACCGGACGCCTTTGATCACCCCCGTTTAACCCGTTGCGCCTGATTAAATAGCTGCCATTTGAGGAGGACTCGGGGTTGGAGAACGGCGTCTTGTGATCAACTCGTATGGCGATGTTTGATTTGTACGAGGTAAGCTAGCTTTTGTTTGCTTTTGCACCAGTTCCTGACTTGCTTCTATGATAGCTCGTCGCTGTCTCTCTGAAGGTAGGTCCACTGTGGTTGGATACTGACAGTGGATGTAGGACTCGTTGTATACTTTTTTTGGGCAAATCGGACCCACGACGGCGAATTTCGGTTCGCTGTTGGAACGATTTGAACGGGAAGTTATGCTTGTCCGGGACACGAACGGGAGGATGTCCTCTCCCGTTTGTGCTTCTGATGAATACCTTCGGGGTGGGGAAATTATGATCCTATAGGCAAAAAATACAGTGGACTTGGGTGTTTTTTTCACACATTGACAGGTGAATTTTTGAAATGTGGATCTTCGGGATCATTTGTTTTGGCTTCGATCCTCTTCTTTTGCCTACAGCCTGTACAGTAGTAGTTCCAATACACAGATTCTGCTTGTTCTTTCCTTATCGCGCACATCCTCGTCGAGAAATCGGCACTTTCGTCGTCGTCCTCCTTATCACTGATCCAATCTAGGGTCAATGTACTCATACAAACTCTCGCACTTAGCTTCCACTACTGACAGTGCATTCGCTGCTGGTGTACTTTGCACACGAAAAAGGGAGGTCGGATGAGATTAGGGATATCGAACTTGAGACCAGATGCTTGAGCTGTGAGGTTCAAGTCGCGTTGGTACACCGCGCCGTTCGCAAAACTGCATACGGGCCATATCATAAAGGAAAGTAGGAGTGCATCGATGGGTAGCATTGGGAGAAGTCGACGAGCCAAGGAGGGTGAAGGGGTGGCAAGCAGACATCGTCGTTTATTATTGATAGGATGAAACAAAGTGATCGATGGTCGCCAGTGAGAACGATTAGCATGTGGTCGTGGTTGCTCCCTGTCGTGTGATATTCAAATTGAAATTGATCCCGGGTTTGAGGTGTGAACGTAAACTCTGAAAACCTGTGTTGAGTATGGGTTTTGTTTTATCGCGTGTTTGAACGACGACTTGCTACCAAAAGACAGAGTTCAGCCGCCGGCGCCCTATTTCAACAGACTGTCATGGGAGGTCACATTGAAGCTATCGTTGAACGGCTGAGAGAAGATTGACTATAACTCTTTGATTTCACCTTGTTGTATTTCCTTCAAACTGATATAGATGATAGAATAATCACTGGCAAAGATCTATATCCGAGTTCTCTTCAGCCATCACGAGTCATATATCGGGAAGCTATCCGACAAACTCTTCTCCATAACAGGGCCTTATTCAGAGCTTCACCGTCGTTCTGGGGCGTATTTCTCATTGGGATTCCAAAGAAACATGGTGCAACGCGTTCTCGAGGACCCTCTTGCCTCCAGGCAGGAAGTATGTTCCAGAAGGTCAACTAATCAACGTGTCAGTAAGGAAACCGTGAAGCTGCCGCATTGGCAAAATGCTGTTTTTGATCGAACTCTGACCTTGAAACATTACGTTGCTTATTCACTGGACGCGGTGCTGGGACTGGCACGGCTCGGTTAGTGCACCGGTCTCGCTTCGAAGCCGTTTTCGTGAGGACACAAACACATCCGGAAAGGGCAATGAACGCTTCGGATCGGGAATTTCGGACTTTCGGCAATCGCCGGAGTTATGCACACCAAACTTCATCTTATTTTTTTTACCTCTATCTCCTTCGACCTACATCCTCATTTTCCTTTCCTGAACATGCACCTCGTCTTGTATTGTACTCTATCAGAATGACCGCTACCGTGCCGCCGTATGTATCATGCGCCAATGATTTACCTGCAGTAAGCTCTCCTTTGAATCCACCATATGCATATGGTGACGCTTTGTAGATTTCTGCGAAAAGGGTACTGTGCTGTCAAGGATGACGAACCTGCGCCACCCTCCTAACCTCACCACTTCAGAGGTCGATGACGTCGATCGCGTCATCACACTCCAGGATCGACGTATATAAGGGCGGGCATCGTGTTTGAGATTCTCAACTATGTCTTTACCCCCCGCCCCCAAGGATATCAGCGCCCACCCACAGAAGGGCAGCGTTGTCGACCCCGTCGACAAAGCTGCCAAGGACGCCGACGTCGACAGAAAGGTATGTTTGCCTCTAGGCGGGACACTGTAGGCGCTGATATTATGCATAGATTAGGCTATACGCTACTATTCAGGCTCTGCGACAATCACGACTGCCAACGAACAAGCAGGTTGACTCATGGATCGACTACGCGCTTGACAACCCACCCGTGAACACTTCGACTCTTTCGAAGGATGGTCAGAAGCTCGTTGCCGATATCCAAGAGATCCTCCGAACGCTGCGCAGTATGGTACAGGAGAAGAACGGCGACGAACTCATTCAAGACTGGATATGGCAGACGAGGGAAGTGGACGTGTCGGATGCGAGTCCTGGGAATGTCAAAAGTGTCGACAAAGAGAAAGCAAAGACGGATGCCGATACTGGTATGTATTGAATCTGCCTGGTGTGTTTCTTAGCTAACCTTGACATATCCCTTCAGCTACGCGTCATGTTCGCACACTCGTCAATCTCGTTCTGACCAACGCCGAGTTCCGTAAACTTATCAAAGATTTTAGCGTCGTTGGACGAGACCTTGCTGCCAAAGTCATTGCTCCCAGCGCCGAGCAGCTTAAGGACGTCGACGAGGGTGCCCCTGAAGGTCATTTTGTTCCCGATGAGGAGAGGCCCGAAACTCGACTTCCCGGGGTGAATGGCCAGCAAGACGCCATTGATCCTGGAGAGGTCAAAAGATCGGTAGACGCAGAGGTTAGTACGAGCGATGAGGAAGGAAAGAAAGTATCAGGAATCATGGGCAAAGTCAAGGTTCGTGGTATTCTGGTCGGTTCAGTGTGTCGTCGTATACTTATGACGCGTTCAGAACGGTTTATCCAATGCGATACCTCAGCAACATAAGGATCGTGTGAACGATAAGCTGTCGAGTGGCAAGCAGTTTTTGACTGAAGAGTATTTCCCTAAGGAGAGGCGGGAGCAATGGATTTGGAGGGCGAAGAAGGTAATCCTTCCTTGGTCATCATTTCACTCGCGATCTGACATCGTCCGCCCAGGTCGTAGTCGAGTGCCAAAAGCATAGCGATTATCAAGAGTCCTTGGGCTGGTTACTGGATTACGTTGAAGAGTATGCTACTCATGGGCGAAACGCCGTAAACGGTGCCAAGAGTGAAGCTGGTGGGGTCGTGAAGAACGTAATTATTTGCTTGTTTTCTCTTATTCCATCTCATTACTTATGCCTTCTCAGAGCCAGCTTCAGTCGTCACTCACTCAACTGCGCACCATCATGGAACGCTTTGCAAATGGACAGTCTATGGATCTTATCCTCGACCCTTTTTACGCCCTCGTCGACGATGCCCAACGCGATCCTGAATTGCGTGCGTGGTTCAGAGAAGGTACTGAGTGGCTGCGGAGCGTACTTTTGAAGCCTGGATATATTCTCGAACCTCAGGCCGGGTCTGATGGACGAAAATGGACGGATCGTGGCAAAGTTTATTACGGATCAGATGGCAAGTACACGGAGCACTTCGATAGGCTTTTCAATGGCGCCGGCACTTGGCTGAATGGCATCGGAGATGACCCTATCAACCGGAAATTTGCTGGTGGTTGGACTCGACTCATGAAAGACCTTCTTTTTTCCGAAGACGGTGCGTTGACGTTTAAAAGTGAACTCTGGGGCGATATTCGTAGGGTAGTGATACCGATGTTGGTCGAGAAGGTACGGTTCTCGTGTTTTTTTTTTTGATCTATCTTCTGACTACTCTATTCTAGGTCGGCTACGTCCCCATTCCAAGAATAGAGTACACGGACGACACTGTGGATATCGTAATCGAGAATCTTACCCTCAGCGGTCGCAATCTATTCCCCAATATCGTGTCTATCGAGGCGCACAATTACATGTCCTTTTCTCCATACGCCGCTATTCAAGAGGGTACCGAGGAAAGTCGGTCAGTCTTTTATCATAAAACTTTTACGGCTTGTCTAAATCATTCTGTAGACACGAGATCAAGTTGACCCTTGGTCAAATACAGGCAGATCTACGGGACGTAGCTTTCTACTTCAATAAAAAATCAGGGATACCCAAGGCCAAGGATTCTGGGCTTGCCGACATTGTGCTGGGTGGCCAGGGTTTGACTGTAGGTCCTATCCACATCTTCAGTGCGCAAAAGTAATGATTCCCAGGCCACTGTCCATCTCGCATCCTCACCTAAAACGGATTCAACGTCGGTGTTCATCATCAAGAAAGTCATTGTGAAGGTGGATTCCCTCAAGTTCTCTGTGCGCGATTCCAAGCACGACTTCCTGTACAAGACGCTCAAGCCACTTGTCATGGGGATAGTGAAAAAGCAGATCGAGAAAGTTGTCGGGGATGCCATTCGAACGGGCTTCGAGTACGTTGATGGAGTATTGGTCAGCGTCAGACAAGAGCAGCAAGAGGATGGCAAAGGGAAGATTGACGCGATTCAGGAGGTATGACAAATATGTCGCCGATGTCTGTGGTATTGACCGCCTGCCTTAGGTCTTTAAGAAGAGGAAGGATGAAGCCAAGTCGGCTTCGAGCACGTCTTCGTCGCAGTTCAAGGTGGTTGCCAATAAGCGTGACTCTATGTTGGCGTCGCAGGGCAATCCTTCTGGATGGATACACAAGACAGCTGAACACGAGCAGATGATTTCTCAGGGTGAAGGATGGCGAAGCGATGCGTACAATATTGTTCCTGTTAATTGATTGACTCCGTCTTTGTCTATAAGCTATAACTGGTGGACGCAATGTAGTTTTATGTTTTTTCATATGATTACCCCTCATTTTGACTCGTGGATATAGGTCCTTATATTCATGGTAATGGATTTGTGGATCTTATTATCAATACTCGTCGATGTTCAAGCGAGTATAGGTGCGGGGAGGGTCCTCATGAGCAAAAAGCGATTCCGAACATGGTCATTGGTTCTCTTCCCAGCCCTTGCTGGACATCCGACGCTTTTATCTGATGTCGTGGCCGATCTGTTACGCCTAGGAGCCTGTTTCTCAAATTTCAACGATCCTAACGAGAGGATATGCTATCCTAGGAGGTCCCTCGAACGGCTTCGTATGCGGCGTTAATCTATAAATTCAATTTACTGAACTCGAAAGACGAAAAGAGCAGCCTCGCCACCATAAAGACAATTCCACGCGGTCCTGACAGAGAAATAACACTCAGGGACGGTTTGAAGAGCGTTGACCGAATGCTCATTCCGCTCTGCGTCCACGCGTCGTATGGGTCAATTGTTGTACGGCATATGTAGATTGTCC
Source organism: Armillaria fumosa (assembly GCA_030407015.1). Taxonomy (NCBI): domain Eukaryota; kingdom Fungi; phylum Basidiomycota; class Agaricomycetes; order Agaricales; family Physalacriaceae; genus Armillaria; species Armillaria fumosa. The sequence continues at coordinate 2,219,697 of JAUDYM010000008.1, read as the reverse complement.
GACAATGACGAGTAAGCATATCTGGGTGAGTCGTCCTCTTTGTTCTCTCAAACTGATTGCTGAAATTGCCCTGCAGATGTACTCAGTCCCTCGAGAAGCTTTTTCGTAATAAGGTCCAATAATAGTAGGCGGCGAGCCGTCATCAACGGATATCCCGTTTTGTTTTGAAACCTGGGACAGCTTCCTTTCCAGGAACAGGCATAAGAGGCGCGACTTGGTTTTTAATTTGACCTTTCGGTGATCATACAGTCTGACCGCGCTGCAGAACCTAGCAAGAAACGAAAGTTCGATACAAATCGACCCAGCTTGAGAGTCGAAAGTATTCTATGAAAACACTCGTACGCGTTGTGCCTTGTCGCCGTGATATGGTCGTCAGTTTGATTCCTCTCTTCTCTCTTCTAGGCGTGCACCACCGATCGCAATAAAATTTCTTTCTCGTGTGCCTACCGCCACTACCGCGTAAACGCCCACTACACAGTGTGTTTTATCCAATAACCGAAAGTCTATCACGCTGACCATATGTTGCAGACGCAGCAGTTCTTGATGAAATGTGATGTCGTTATGCGTGCGGTTGACTGACTGCTGCCGGCACCCTGTCCATGTGCTTTTCGGAGCCGAAGCGTTCGTAGCCACGTTTCTTCGCACTAATGATACCCGGACAAGAGAAGATACCTTCTTGTTATCACCATCCAGGTGATTGCATGCGCTGGCAGCTCAATAGTCTCCTGGGATACCCTGAAACTATTTGCAGATACGTGTATTCATACGGGTTGCCCACGGATATGTCGTTGGACTCCCTTTCTCCGCCAAAAGCGGTTTCGCCCAAACGAGAACGAAATGTAGGAGCCAAAGAGAGTAAAGACGGAGCTCGGCCCTTGCTCGGAAAGTGCATTCTTTCGTAACCCTGTTGATTTTTTTTCTCGGCGCTTTTCTCTGACTTTGATACGAATCAGACTGTGAAATGGAGAACCAGAGGCGAAGAAAGGTGTCTTATCCTCAAGTGAATGAATGTTCATGCCTATCAAAAGACCTAACCATTGCTTTTTCGCCGCCGTCAGTCAGTCAGCCTTGTTAATACGCTACACTCATGGTAAGCTTCAATGTCGCCTTCGTCAAACCCTTTGACCTCAACGGCAGGGTCAGACGATTTTGCATTGCCGGTGACACGGACATGTTAGGGGGACCTGGCAGTCATGGAAACTGCTTCTTCAAATGGTCCACATTTTCCCTTGGTTCCTCCACCTTACGAAATCCACAGTCTTTAAAAGCATAAGTTCTACCCACCAATAATCATCAGCACCTCCCGCCTGCCATCTCTCGTCTTTATACACCCTCTCTCTCAAAACAAAGATGCCGAAACTTGTCTACTGGCCCTTTGTCGTCACTTATGCCTCTTCAGTCGTTTTGGGTAACCTCGGCGTCGATACGCCGTAAGTATCTGTACCAGTCTTCAGCGACGGCTATATTCATTCATTATTGTCTAGATCATCGACCTTGTAGTAGCAGTATGCGACGCTAACTGGTCCGTTCTGCTCCAGTCCTTGACAATTGCTTGAGGGTAAGTCACTTCCTGTTGTGAATACTCTCGAGACTGATGATTTGTGCTAGCCTGCCAAAAATATAGTATACTGTTCTTCGTATTGTTTCGGTTATCTTCTATTTAATAGCCGCTAATATTTCTATTCATAACGCACGAACTACTTTTTATCGCTCCTCGTTGTTTCTTCACCATATATATCAGTTGGCTATTTGCATCGTAACATACAAGGATCTGCTACCGAGACGTTAACGTCAGCGTTGGATGGATAATACAGCTTCTTTCCATTACGATGTCTTGCATTTGCGTGTGCCTCGCATTCAACTACCCAAGCGAAGGCGCTAGAAGTTTCTCAGAATGAACATATCGGTGGTGGAAAAGAATCTACTGATGTCCTCAAACCCAGTGGGCAACATCCACCGTGACCTCGTAACGACTGTTCGCCAGAATCGCCGATATTCTACGGCGTTGCGGCTCGAGCTTGCGACGAAGGTCATTGAGCACAAGCTCTGCATAGCAACGTTTCTTATACGGCCAAGTTGTCCATGCCATGACTTTCACTCTCTTCAGCTTCGATCGCCGTGACAGCACGAATGCCAACCATCCCCAGTCGCCTCTCCCTTCCATGACGAAATTCAATGGGAGCCTTATGGTTAGCTCTTCTAATTCAGCATCCGAGGGTTCCAGAAGGTCGCCGAGAGGCGTGGATCCTGGCCTCAAGGTGCGGAACGAGAAGGACAAATCTTTGATAGCCGCAACTTTGAGAGGTTCTGTCGTAGGGTATTAAAACGAGACTACGCTGCACGGAAAGAAGGTAAAGGTGCGCACCATTATTGGATTCCAAGAGAGGATCCTCAATGATCAAGTTGACAAGACGAGGGCTGAGACGGACCAATTTGTTGATGGTATGAGACCCTGCATGTCTCGTTTTTACTACCTTTAAGTGTGAGAGCTCGACCCGAGAATCGTCCCTTAACAGGAGCCCCAGTACCAGAGGGGCACTGATGCTAAGGCTCTCTATTTTGATCCTCTTGCCAGTCCAGAGAACTGGGTCATTTTCTGACATGGACACGAACTTTACATCCTCCCCAATCGTTAGATCTTTGACCTTGGTGGGCAGACTTTGCAGGAGTTCGAAAAGGTCCTCCAAACGCTGGAAGGTAATCCTATCAAGCTTGACGACTCTGAGCTTCGAAAGCCCAGATAAAAGTGGCACGTATATCGTCGGATTGGATATGGACCACATCTCGAACTCCCGTGCCGGGGTGCACCACTCCAACAGAGCATATGGTTTGAGATTTGTGTCAATGCCGGTAAAGGAAAGCTTTTGTACGCATGTATGTGGCCAGTGAAGGTGCATGTCAGTCAGGAAATTCCGAGGAGTCTTGGAGGCAGAGAATGATATCTCTTGGAAGATAGCGGGGAAGCAGATAGGGCGGAAGGCCGACGAGACGAGGCTGAGTTGCTTGATAGCGGGGACCCTGAGATAGCAGAGAATTTCAAGGACAAGTTCTACAGGTAACTGTTCGAGGAGTGCGGGTGAGCGGCTGTGTGAAGAGATACTAGGAGACATCCCGTATTCAATAAGGGACAGAAATCAAGGTACGTAGTTCTTATACAACGAGCCGCTACGGTGGCATTATCACATAGACCAGGATTCCCGAGTATACATAGCAAGACAATGGCAGGCGAATTGCCATTATACCTAAATCCAGTTCACAATTGCATCTCTGTCCTATAAGGAGACACGTAAAGCGATAAACAGTCGTGCCAGTATAGGTCATTCCAGGGTGTAAAGATATTGCAAGATGCACCGGAGAGCATTGCGTGAGAATTTTTTCTGGTGAGTCTTGAGAGACTCTGGATCTGACATCTCAGTAAGGTGACGGTCCTTGACGGTCCTGGCCGTAATGGGGTCCCAAGGTCCCCAAGGCTCAACACATCAATCACGTGATGTTTTAGGGCAGGCAGTTATTGTTGCTGTCTTAAAACGACAGACAGCCCACGCCCATCGACTAGATCTATCTTCGATCTTCCATTTCTGATGTCTTCTGCTAATCTTATCCAAAGTAGCTTTCCCATTGAACTCATCGACGAGGTCCTTGACTATTTTGATTGTCTTCCTGACAAAGACATTCAGAAAATCCTTGATAGCCCTTCAGAGGGGTACCAGTGCGGGCGTGTCGCTGTATTGACGTCCTGCTCATTGGTCTCCAGAGCCTGGCTTCCACGTAGCCGATACCATCTGTTCGGATACGTCCGGCTCACCCCAAAACCACGCACAATTCTTGCCGCTTGTTACCAGCCCATGGTGCTCCTTCCTCAATTCCGTCCGTGAATTGGTTCTCGCCGAAGAATACGGAGAAGAAACTTCACACTGTGGTTTCAGAGATCCTGAGGGGGGCAGTTATTGGATACGCAGAGTTCTACCCAACTTTGCTCTCTCCATATTCCCTCACATCCGACTGCTAACTGTCACTGCCGCTAGATTTGACTATATGTCGGAGGAGAATTTTGCGAAGGTGCTTGAGCATCTGTCCGGCCCCACCACTATCACACATCTATCTCTCAGACATTGCGTGTTCTTGTCTCAAAATCACTTGATCCAAGCAATGTCGTCGATCAAATCGTTAGATGCCGTGAACTTGTGGTGCCCCATCCTCAGGATAATCCCGAAGCGCTGCGACAAGACTCAATCTCCAATCTCTACACTCCCTGCATCGGTTTCTTCGTTGACGATCTATATTGATAGCGCCGAGGATATCATTTGGATGGCAAGGATTATATCCGTGACCGGCCGATCGCTCAAGCGTTTGAACATAGAATTGTGGCCCAGGATGGTTACGTGGGACAGAAGTAGTATGTATCAAATTGGTTCGAAATAACTCAAGCTAATATTCTATAGTGGACGAATTCTATAGCGCCCTCAATTTTGACTGCCATCCGAATCTCGAGATCATCGCATTCGATTCCCTTTCCTTGGGTACTAGGGGTGATGGGCTGGACAGGCGGATGAAAACCCGTCACATCCCTGCAATTCTCCGCAAAATTACTACCTCGTCTATCAGAGAAGTCGTCTTAAACCTAGCCTCCGGCAATTCGAGGATAAAGGATCTCGATGACTTGGATTCTCTCGACTGGGCGTCGATTAGTGACATCTTGCGCCAGGAAAACTATTCCAAGCTGAAGGAGATTACTATACTCAGAGTGAATTCGGATCTGCTTGATGAAGCAATGGATATAATTATGGATGGGATGAAAGGATTGTTGGAGACAAATCCGTTGGTAGATCTTGTGCTTTCCAGCTCAAGACGGCCAGTCATGATTCCACTTTTTGGATGGTAGTATTTCGCTAAAGTATCATGCATGTATTTTGTACAATCCACATCCATGTTGTGACATTAATTCATATCTATTACATACGAGGCTTGTGACCTGTTCACCAAAGAGAAGGTCCTACTAATAGGACTTGGACTAGGCTATTGAAGCAAAGACTGCTGACGGACCGGGAGTCTCGGAACGGAAGCGCGCAAAGGACAAGCTCCTGCCAAACGGTTGCATTCCACTCTTTTCTTCTTACCAACATCTTCCCTTACATCGACGGGCTCCTGTCCCCCACTTGCTTTGGTGCATTGTCCACTCTCTCGTCATGCTAATCGTCTTCGGAGATGTTGGCTGAAGAGCCGACGGAGAGGGTTGCACGTCATGGGAGATCATCAGCCCTGTCTTCCATCTTTTGGATTTTTCAATCTATTGGCGTAGTACTTCCGCATCAAGATGTAGTTCCCATATCTCTAACCGCCGGGTTGATCCCAACACATTTTGCCACAGATATTCGGTATTTATTTGCAGGTTCACGTCTCTATGTCACACTTTCTATAGTATTCTCATGCCTGTTTTCGCAGAGGCTTTGGAGAACGGTAGTACTATGTCCCTCACCGAAGCCATAGATATTCAATTTAACAGATGTTAAATTGAATATCTTTCTTGGCGCCACATTGGTGACTTGTCACTTGAAGCCGGTAACTGGTGAAACTCTGGCTTCCTGTTCATTGGTCTGCAGAGCCTGGCTGCCCCGCAGCCGATTTCATCTCTTCGTATCCGTCACTCTTCGACTCGATAATTATACATCTTTCTTGCCTCTGATCGCCAGCCCATTCTGTTTGTTCCTAAACTCCGTCTTCGAGTTAGTCCTCTCCGATGAATACCATGAAGGGACTATATACACCGAAACCGAAGACCCGGAGGGGGATGATTATTGGATACACAAAGTTCTATACAACTTCGATCTCTCCTTATTCGCAGATATCCGGTACCTGACTTGACTATCTATGCTGCCAGATTTGACTATATGTCGGAGGATGGTTTCACGAAGACGCTCGAGCGTCTGTCCAGCCCCACCACTATCACGCATTTGGCTATCGCGTATTGCGTGTTCTGGACACAAGATCACTTGATCCAAGCATTGTCGTCGATCAAATCGTTGGACAAGGTGAACCTGTCGTGCATCACCCTCAGAACCATCCCAGAGCATGATGAGAAGACTCATTACCCACTTGACGCTCCCTGCCCTCCCGGCGTTGGTTTCTTCGTTGATGATCAACATTGACAGCGCCCAGAATGATGTTTGGATGGCAAAGATTGTATCCGTGACCGGCCCATCGCTCAAGTGTTTGAATATAACATTGTGGCCTATGATGGTTACGTGGGACAAGTGCAGCATGTATCAATTTGGTTCAAAATAGCTCTAATCTAATCTTCTGTATAGTGGACAGATTCTATAACGCCCTCGATTTTGACTGCCATCCGAATCTCGAGATCATCGTGTTCGATTCTCTTTCCTTGGGTATAAGGCGTGGTGAGCTAGACGGGCGCATGAAAACCCGTCACATCCCTGCAATTCTCCGCAAAATTACTGCCCCCTCTATCAGAGAAGTCGTCTTAAACCTAGCCTCCGGCGACTCGAGGATAAAGGATCCCGGTGACCTGGATTCCCTCGATTTGGAATCAATGGGCGAGATCTTGAGGCAGAAAAACTGTTCCAAACTGGAGGTGCTTTCTCTGCTCAGAACAGATTATCATTTACGTTCACAGGTGACGAAGATATTATCGGAGAGGATGTGGGGACTTGGTCGACCGGTACATCTCTATGTCCTCCGAAAGGGGGATGCTCATGCGAGAGCTCTTTGGATGGTATTCAATTACAAATACGTGTTTTTCTGTGACCCATGTCCACGATGTGATCTTGGTACAGAGCTAACAGGAAATTTATCACCACCTAAGCACTCGGGAACGAGTCAGCTCTTCTGCCTGGGCGCTGGCCAGTGGCGTAGGCCACAGCCTTTCACAGCAGCGCCACAGAGGACAATACAGAAAGATGATGGTCAGAAGACGACGAAAAGAAGGGCAACTTCCGCTTACTTTAGCAAAGATGATATGATTCCCTAGACTAACCAATCTCCCACCCACAAATTAGTCCGAGTCGCAGTTTCAAACCCTCTGAAGGAAGAAAGCGTTCTTGCCGGATGAGCGTATTTCGAGCCAGAATACAAACGGTGACAACTCCCCAAGATCAAACGAAACACAAGCACAGCGCCTCATCATACTTCTGGCCTCATAACGAGGAATCCACCGTCGGAAGTGACTGATCTCTTCTCGGGTTTCGGAAATACGCATAGTCAGTAAATCCGGGCCAAGAGTGCTGCGATCCCTTATGCAGTCCATAGACCCACATCTCGCGGACGGAACTACATTAAGTTGGACCCGGTGAAAGAATGCTGATGGGAACGCGTCATGGTGAGCTCTCTATGTCCGAGAAGCCCACTACGTGACCAAGAATATGCGCTAAGAGCCTCCGGAAGGAACTCGAGCAACCAGCTCTTGGGGAAGAATAACCGACGTTCACGTTATGTGAGTCTCGGAGTATACTTATTTGAGTATCTGAGTTCTGAAAATCTGGATCCCGAGAATAATAGAAATAGCATCGACCGAATGTTGAATGAACGCGTTCGTAACAAATCTCTCCGAAACTTCGAGCCTGACATCTCCTAAGTACGGTTCAGTCTTTCCGTACAATTGCCTTAGGAGTGCGAGGATTTTCCATATATCAACCTATAGATGTTGTGATAAGTCCCGACATCATCATCGAAGTGTATGTGACCCACCTCTTGCTACTGCAGTTCTTGCCGTCAGCAAATACGCCGCGAAACGAACTCAAAGGTCCGGAGAAATCTCGGACTAAAGGATCGCCATATTTTCGGAATCAATTATCCCACAACACAAAAAAAGACCGATGTAATGTAGCACCCAACACCCAAAGAAAGATCACTCGACTCCGACAATACAGAGCCCTCATACAAGGCCGTCAGGTCTGCAAAATGTTCGGCAAAGAAAGGGCTTGTGCACAATTGCGACACTCACATCGGCTTGTCCTCCGAGCTTAGCGTCTCCCCCTTCTCTCGACAAAATAACTCTTCTTCTCCCCCCTCTGTCTCGCCCCACAACCAAAGAATCAAATTTAATATCGCCGAGATGACCACGGTCGAAGCGGCCGTGAGCCCAAGGAGAAGAATGGGCGTTAAATGTACTAAGCGAGGGTGCATCTCAATAAGGAAGAAAAGAATCGGATAGGCAATGAAGATGATTAGGAGGCATTCGCTCAAGAACTGAAGCATGGTGGGATAAACGAACAGGCGGCTCAAAGGAAAGGCCTCGCAAGACCCATACTTATATAGCAGAGAAACAGGCACGACCCACATCATGAGATCAATTTTTGGTGGCTTGGCAGTCAGGTTCCTGCCGAGTCGACCCATCGAAAGTCACTGGGATGGTTTTTCTTTACTTAGTGCTGTGTTAAGTACGCTTCATCAGTATCAGGAAAGACAACGGACAATGAAAAAGGCCATTCGATGAAGATGGATTTGGACGTACTGATACTTGAACCGCAGATTGATATCACGAACGGGCCAAGAGGTCAGCAAAAGTATACACACGCAAGAATATCACCAAGCCTTGCAACACAGATGGCCGCCACCATCAGTACAACGTCCGAAAATTTCTGATGCGAATGCGAAGCGTCTACCCACTGGAAAAGTTTCCCAGCGAAATGAAAGAAAAGCGCGCCGCCATCATGGCAACCTCCGAATCGAAGGGCACAAATCAGAATGATTCTCTGCGGATCAGAACTCCGTATCACGAAAGTGCCCCGACCGTAAAGCTGAAAACGAAACTTGTGACAGGAAAGGTATACTGTCATGGGAAATTTTCCACTCAAACCGCGAAACAAGTTCGTAAGCTTATCGGCAAGAAAAGAGAATCGAAGTCATACATTGCGCTGTAGCTAACTGTTACAGCTAAATTAATCCTTTGCAAAGAATGAGAACACAAAAGGTATTCGATCTAAAGTTGCGAACCTCAGCCAAGATTAATATGCACGTTATATCCATGTTGAGGGTCGACGATGCAATACGGCATGTTGGAAATTGTCATAGCATCTTGACTACAAAAAGGATTGTCAACAATGTGCTAAAGAAGGACTCCAGACGTTGGAAACACACCATAAACACTGATGCGCCCACACAAGGAAAATTCACGAAGGGCCGGAGAGTGAAAGATCCACTACTTTGGGTTACAACGGAGCCTATCAGAGTCGGCGTACGCCGACACACCAGTTCCAAGCACAAACGCCGTGATCCGCGACTACAAGCTCGCTGATATCGGCAAGACCATGGTCCCAAAAATCGACTGCCGGGCTTGTACGCTCAGGGCAGTTCATTGGGCACAACCGTGGGCTCAAAAAAGACTTGAGCTCCGACCGAAGTCAACATGCTAGACATAGCGAAAGTAACATGCACACCTCGATTAAGTGATCCTGTGGCTAGTAGAGGCAGACTCGCGAGACGCCGTGTCGGACACTGACGAAGTAAATGGGGACTAGCTGCACCGTCTACACAGGGCAACAACAGACCCTGGAATCTATCCAATTGCAGCAACGCGCGGCTGCATATTTTTTTAAGACAACGAAGGACGCACAATGCCAAAAGAATACAGGCTATCAATGTAGAGATGAGGAAACCCTTTCACGAAGTCATCTCCATCGACTGCCTCACAGTCAACATCATGAATCCTCGCAAAGAAGATGGTGGTAAGAAGCAAAAGGGACAGGCGCAAAAACAAACAATTCTTTTCGTTGTTCGGCATGCCATTTCCGAGTTCCGCTCCGCCGGAGGCGATGACCCGTGGGGCTTAAGTATTTCCATATTTAGGTTACGTATCCGGCAAATATTTGCATTTCTTGGACAAAAGTTCATGCCGGAGTCAAGCCGAAGCAGTATGCTGGCGGCTATCGACAATCTTTCCCCTTGCACGTCTAATCATGACCACTAGCTAGTTCGAAGCAAAGGGATCACGTCGGGTGCACTCGCCCTAAATTGGACCCAACGAAGACGTGTTCATTTGACATTGCCTACCGCCCCAGGCGGACGTACACTACATAGCTATCCAATAGCTATCCGTTGCAATTGCGTGGTTCAAGCTGCATTGTGTCACTCGGGACTGCTTTTTATACCTTTCTTTAGCTTTCATAGCTATAGACAGCTAGTATTACATCCATTACCGTTGGGGATTTTTACATGCCGTCGGGCTACTGACTCCCTCCACCGCACTCCCATATAACCGACGGCACAAAAGACGGTGGCGCCGGATTTTCCATGTGAAGGGATCTCGAAGTTGGAGGTACCAAACCTATGTCTTTTCAAACATCTTGACCCAACTGTCTTTCTGGCTTCTGGCTTCTGATCTCCGTATGCTTGGTCAGTCGGAATTCCCGTCGGAATACTTAAGCGTCAAGAGAAGGTGCTGAAGTCCTTCATCTTTTGCATTACCATCATGTCCAACTCGTCTTCCAGAACGGCCTCTGACAGTACGATACTCTCTGTGAAGCCCCCGACATTGCCGTCCGATGTCGAAATTGCCACCGACCACAAGCAAGTAGACGCGTCTTCTGAACGCCGAACGATGTTGTTGCTTTCTTTAGAGCTCCCAGTCCTCTATACTCATCTTCTTACAGGCGCCGAGTCGATTGGCGGCTCTTGCCTTTACTAGGGGCCCTATACGCGTTATCTCTCATTGATAGGACGAACGTTGGTGCGGCAGGTCTTACGAGTCTGAATGCGGATCTCGTACGTGTACGTGCACACCGATACGGTTGCTACTCACTGTTTCTGCCAGCAGGGATTAGATGTTGGCGCGCGCTACAATATCGTCTCGTGCATCTATTTCGTCCCATACATCCTTCTGTTCGACTTTGCCCTTCAAATCCCCTTGACGTGTTATACTGATTATCTTCATAGTGAACTCCCAAGTAACATATGCTTGCGTGCGATCGGAGCCCGTAATCTTCTCACCGGTACTGTTATTGCTTGGGGCGCTGTGCAGCTCGCGATGGGCTTCGTTCCGACCTGGGGATACTTGGTACTCTGCAGGACCCTTCTAGGCGTTTTCGAGGTAAATAAATCACTATCAAATCATGTTTTTCTCATCTCGGTAACTTAGGCGGGTTTTTTCCCGGCATTGGTCTTCATTGCGACTACCTGGTGAGCCAGTCGAGTATGTCTAATAGCTTCATATTCACCGGTGTTGCTAGGTACAAACGCGCCGAAGTTCAAAAAAAGTAAGAATGATTGATGCCATGTGTTGCGTTATATTCCTGGCTGATCTTTTTGATGTTAGATTGGCTGTGTTGTATATGACATCAATTCTTGCTGGTGGATTCAGTGCTATCTTGGCATATGCTCTGAACCTTCTCGACGGTAAAGGCGGTCTCAGCGGGTGGTCCTGGATTTTCGTGAGCACTTAAATCTAAGAATCATATATCTTTATTCATTCTAAGGACATATTTTCGTAGATCATCGAAGGAGCTGCTACGATGATTTTTGGGATCGCATCTTGGATATTCATCCCTGACTTTCCCGACAGGAATACCTTCCTTACCGCTGAACAGACTGCCCTGGTGCTGCGACGTATCGAAGAAGACCGAAGTGATGCATTGCCTGATTCATTGAGGGGAAAGGTGCTACTTCATCTCAGTGATTGGAAGGTCTGGATATTTGGTCAGCAACTTAACCCTTATCGCAGATACGTTGTTGTTCATAAGTAGCAATGTAGCCTTGATGTATCTATGTGTAACAGTCCCAGCGTACGCAATTGGGTTCGTCTTCCAAGTTTCACGTATAATTCATTGACTGACAACGCTTTGAATAGATTCTTTGCGAACTTGATTTTGAGCGGGATGGGTTGGAATGTGGAGTTGTCTTTGTTGCTTGTAAGTTCGGATTGGATAAGCTCGCACTTTGCTAACGACTGAACGCTCAATAGACTGCTCCTCCGTACATTTTCGCGGTAAGTAATCGGACATCCGTGTCAAAGGGACTGGCATCTTATGGGTTTCGTCCTGTAGGCTGTGTGTGTCATGTCGTTTGCATGGTTATCCGACAGATACCGCATGCGAGCCTTGTTCCTCGCCATCCAAGCACTGATGACCATTATCGGACTGACGTTGACGGCATTCTCTAACCCCCCTGGCTGGCGTTATACAGGTGAGTCTGACAATGAGGTTATTGACAAGCCATTGAATGCGCCATTTCACTCAGGAATATTCTTGGCCAACGCAGGCTGTTCGGCAAGTATTCCAGGGATTCTAGCATATGTATGTGTTTAGCTGAGTCCTCACTCTTCAATACTTATTTCCATCGCCAGGCGTCCAACAACATCATCTCGCACTCTAAACGGGCTGTCACGACGGCGATCACTGTCAGTTTCGGCGGAATAGGTGGAATCGTTGCGACCACCATATATCGTCAGCAAGACTACCCTCGATACATCCCAGGGTTCGTTATAACGATCTCCCTCCAGGTACTGTTATTGATTCTGCTTGGTATCATGACGGTATACTTCTGGTATGAGAACAAGAAGGTGAGGTCAACGGGAGATGTGACTGATCAGATCGGGGTATTTTTTTATATTTTATGATCATGTTTTAGGAGGAATGGGCGCTCCATAACATCTAATCGTAATCTATGCTTGTTGTTCCGGGTCGGTAGCCAGTCTTGGATGCATAGACTCCAACCTTGTGGTTGATACATAAGTTCGATCTATTAGGCAGGCTCTTGCTGCACCTTCAGCTGGTCAATCCCAAGTAGCTCTCCATTTGAAATGACCTCCCTTGCTCCGGTTAGGGTTCGCGGAGCTAGCTGTATACGAGGACTACCTTCAGGTAACAGCGGCAGCAGATTGACCGAACAGAGCTCGCTTCGTTTCACAGCGGGGAGAGTGCAGCATACTGCCGGTGATTAATATCTCTGGGTTATATATGCCTATTTCAGGCCGACTTCCGATACGTCTGAGGCACGCCGGTGAAAATGTCAAGTGAACGGCTAGTGGTATCCAGTTCAGTACTGCTTTCCGATTCCTGCAATTATAGCATGTACACAAATCCTCCAATGTCTCCCTTCGACTTCACCTTCTTGTTTTCATACCAGAAATGTACCGTCATGATGCCAAGCAGAACTAATAAGAGTATCTGGAGAGCGATCGTTGTGATGATCCCCGGGATGTATCGAGGGTAGTCTTGCTGACGATATATGGTGGTCGCAACGATTCCACCTATTCCGCCGAAACTGACAGTGATCGCCGTCGTGACAGCCCGTTTAGAGTGCGAGATGATGTTATTGGAAGCCTGACCATGGAAGTGAGCTGTGATAGGCGAGGAATACTAAACACATACGTATGCTAGAATCCCTGGAGAACTTGCCGCACAGCCTGCGCCAGACACAAATATTCCTGTCACGAGAGATGAGACATGGCTCATTGATAAACTTATCCTCGTACTCACCAGTATAACGCCAGCCAGGGGGCTTCGCGAATGCCGTCAGCGCCAGTCCGATGATGGTCATCAGAGCTTGGATGGCGATGAACAAAGCTCTCATGTGATATCTGTCGGACAGCCACGCAAATAGTATGACACAAACAGCCGCGAAAATGTACGGAGGAGCGGTCTGTTAAGTTTTTGACGTGTAGCAAAGCAGCGGGCCAATCCAGGTCGAACTTACAAGCAATAGAGACATCTGCAGATCCCATCCCATCCCACTGAGAATTAAGTTCACGAAGAATCTGCGCAAACACTGCATCAGCCATGGGACTATGCCGAAAAACGGAAGACGAACCCTACTGCGTATGCTGGGACGGTTACACACAGATACATCACAGCTACACTTCTATGAATAATCAACACTGAAAATGAGAATCGAGATGCTGACCAAATATCCAGACCTTCCAATCGCTGAGATGGAGCAATACCTTTCCCCTCATTGAATCAGGCAACGCATCACCGCGGTCTTCCTCGATGCGTCGCAACACTAGGGCAGTCTGTTCAGCTGTAAGGAAGGTGTTCTTGTCGGGAAAGTCAGGGATAAATGTCCAAGATGCGATGCCGAAAATCATAGTGGCCACTCCTTCGATAATCTATAACCGTACGCAGGAGTCAATAATCGTGGATGGGCAGCGGTATGAAGTCCTCACAAATATCCAGGACCACCCGCCAAGGCCGCCTTTGCCGTCAAGCAGACTCAAAGCGTACGCCAATATATTGCTGAATCCACCTGCAACGATCGATATCATATACAGCACAGCCAACCTGCGTCATCAAGTCAACGGAAGAGCAACAGCATCGATAACATAGGTCGCCCATACTTTTTCTGAACTTCGTGGCGTTTATACCTAGTAATGCTGGTGAATACAGATTGAAACGGGCCAAACGTGTTTGCTGCGCTCACCAAGTCGTCACGATGAATACCAATGCCGGGAAAAACCCAGCCTAGGATGAAAATACGTTCACTAGATAAATAATACACGTCATTCAATAGCAATGGACTTGCCTCGAAAACGCCTAAAAAGGTCCTGCAGAGTACCAGATATCCCCATGTCGGAACGAAGCCCATTCCAAGCTGTACAGCTCCCCAAGCAAGAACAGTGCCTGTAAGAAGATTACGGACTCCAACCGCACGCAGGCAGATGTTGCTGGGAAGTTCACTATGAAAATTCGCATTGGAATGGTTATCCACAAATCAAAGGAATACAAGAACGAACAGAAGGATGTATGGTATAAAATAGACGCATGATGCGATGCTGTAGCGCGTGCCGACATCCAAACGCTGTATATCACAGGTAACCATCAAAAATTTATACCAAAGCATGTACGTATACATACGAGATCATCGCCCATACCCGTTACACGCGCCAGGCCCATGTTAGACTTGTCAATGAAAGCTAACGCGTGTAGAGTTCCAAGCAAGGGCAAGAGCCGCCAATCGACGCTACGCCTGTAAGAAGTTTAACATAGGGAATGGGATGGAGGCTAAGAAAGCGACATACATAGTTTTGTGTTCAAACGACGCATCGATGTGCTCGCCTTTGACCATCACATCTACATCGGACGGTAACGGCGAGGTCTTCACAAAAAGACTGAGTGAGGTTCCAGCACTGGAGCCTGATCTCGAAGGTAGGATAGACATGGCGGTACTGAAAGAAGATGTGGGATTTTAGCATTGCTTTAATATCTCAAAGGGACTGACCTGTCATTACAATAGAGTCTAATTGAAGATACAAGACTTCCATCGCAGAAAAGATGTATCCATGGAGGTGAAGGATGACGTGTGCCCACAGAAGATGCGACTTCACACTCTTCGCACCGTGTCAGGCGGAAAGAGATACCCGGCTGTTGTCGTCCGCACAAGAAGCACGAGTTAATTGATCGCAGTCTTTTTACACTCCGGATTGCATTATTGTATAGCTACCTAGGGCCCGGCTGTATCTGTACGCTCCCTTTTGAGAGCTTCGCGAGCCATAGATAGCTATGATTTCCGCACTTCCATGCTGTGTGAACGTTCCATTTGTTTCGTCGATGTTTCGATGTCTGACATGGACGTCGGGCCGGGGCGATACCGATGCTGCTAGCCACGGTTGATCGGTAGTGCGGCTGCTTAGCCTTATGCCATTACACTTTGAAAGGTCGCCAGTAAGTTCGCTTTAGCGGTATCACTTCAATGAGCTGTTAACTACCTATCAAATTTCTTTTACTCGTTCTAACACTTGTTTCCCGTGTCGTGCCAGCGCGACTCTCGTTGATTTGGGGTAGTTCCCACTGCAGAGGAGCATCCCTGTCAATAGCACCAACGTCATCGCCCGCAGTGTAAAGAGGGACATCTATCGAAATTTGCTCTATAATCACCAAACGCTGCACATTATCTGAGAGACATGGTGAACAACGTTGTTCTCAGTAGATGGCAGCACGAACTGAGATTTACCAGATTTGTAGCCTTACACCAGTCGACGCTACGGCAACGTTCACCATGATCTAGGTCTTCAGTGACGAGTCAGAAATAGTAAACATCACGATGGAATACCACACACCATATTATAGGAGAACACAGGGAGAGACGATGCAAGCACTAAGCCAGATGTTCTCAACAATTTCGGCAAAGCAGAAAATGATCCCCCAATGGCTTTTTCATCAGCACCGAACATAACGATAACGAAACAGAAAGATAGGATAACTACGTGTGCAGGCAGTACAATTGTCTCTCGTCCCACCTCGATGATCTCGCATCGATCCAAAGATACAGTCTCGGGTGCTCTGAAGAAACTAAGCCTGCCGAATGATCATATGACGCGAACTGACAATGGAACAGCCTCAAATTCACAAGGCAAATCAGAGTCGATTCGTCCTTTGCACGGGGACTCGCTACTGGCGTACTATGTCGATTGCGACATCGATAAGGTCTTGGCGAATCGCATGTCAGAGAGAGTTTTAGCCAAAACGCCAAGCACGCGCATGAGATTCAGCGCCCTGTAAAGACAGACAGTTCACCAGGTAGACGAAGGAAGGGGATTGAAATGATACCCTTCGTAAGCCCCGTAGGAAAGGCGAGACTGCGAAACTCATCAGAGAGGTTGCTGCTCGATGTAAGCAGTTTCATCACGGATGCAGTTGCGGAGCATTTGGCGCACCCTCAAACCACGATGCTGCAGCCCAAGCTACCAAGGTATCATGGTGGCGTCGATAGAGAAAGAGGTCTAATTTAATAACATCGACGAGAGTATGTAGCATTACCGCTAAATGAGTCCTCTGCTCTAAAATTAAGACACTGAAAAAAGGTTCAGTATATACACGAACCTAGTAATAACGTGTACATGCGCAAATATCTTCGAAAAGATATACTGGGTTTATCGACTCATTACGAGGATCTGTCGATGGTGAGCTGCAGAAACGTTGGTTGAAAAGAAGAGACGCACAAGTCGCCAGCTACCGACGCAGCAAGGACTTCCGAATAGCCGGGTTACAAGAAATTGAACACCACGGAAAAGAATAACGGAGCTCGTCATCATCGTATGCCTAATCAGCACCGCCAAATAACATTCTGCTCGGCCATCCCATAAGGGTTGGATCTACATTGTCCCCAGGCACACATAGGAGATATGCAACGCAACAGGGCTTAGCTGAGGTGGTGAACACTGACAAAGCCAACAAGGCAGGGACCATATATGGCAGATCCGAGAGCTCGCATACCAGGGTGTACTGATGAAGCCGGTGGTGCTGGCAATGTCGACCACACAGTAATTCCTTGAACTCGGGAAAGCATCCTTTGCATCACGCTAGCGAGTTCTGCAGCTGCCTTGACCCTCTACTGCAGGATTTGCGTCTCCATAGATACGCATACGACGTCGATAGACTGAAAATTCCAAAAGATCACCAAGCAGAGCCGCCGATTTCACCAGCAGTCTGGTCTTCGCGATGTGCAGCCTTCTCCATTGGCAGCCCTTCAGTCAACATCTTCGAGGACAATGAACGGGACGAGAGAGCGGATTGTATGCCAAGTCACCTAAGAAAAGACGTAACCGCCGTTGCGAAAGAAGGATGATGGTAGAAAGATAATCTGCAATGGCCTGAAATAGGGGGATTAATCTTTTGTTTGCTTGGCAGAAGCCTTGTCATCTGTGCCGTTCCGTTCCGAGTACGCTACCGCATGGGTGCCGAAAGACGGCAGAGCAGACTTCTACTGCTGGCGTGACAACAGCTGGGACAGTATTTTGAACAAGGTGAACACTGAAGTTAAAGGGAGGTAGGTGGTCAGGTCCGGGTATTTTTGTATATTTATGATTATGTTTTTTGGAGGAATGGACGGCGCCCTATTCCATCTAATCATAATCCATCGCTTTGTTTTCTAGCCCTGAACACATAAACTCCAACCTTGCATACCGAGATAGCTCTCCATTTGAAGTAACCTCCCTTGTTCCAGTTAGGATTGGTGAAGCTAGCTGTATACGAGGACTACCTACAGTGGTAGCAGGTTGACCGAACAGAACTCGCAGTCGTTTCATGGCCGGGAGCATGCAGAGTACGCCTGCTGCCGGTGTTTAATATCTCTGGGTTATATATGCTTAATCCAGGCCGACTTCTGATACATCTGAGGCACACCGGTGAAGAATGTAAGTGAATGACTAGTGACATTAAATTCAATATAGCTGTCAAATCCATGGAATTATAGCATGTATTTAAATCCTCCAACATCTCCCTTCAACTTCACCTTCTTATTCTCATACCAGAAATACACCGTCGTAACTCCAAGCAGAATCAATAACAGTACTTGGAGGGCGATTGTTGTAATGATCCCCGGTATGTATCGAGGGAAGTCCTGCTGACGATATATAGTGGTCGCAACGATCCCACCTATTCCGCCGAAACTGACAGTGATCGCCGTCGTGACAGCCCGTTTAGAGTGCGATATAATATTGTTTGAAGACTGCACATGTAAACGAGCATTGGTATAGAGGAAGGATAAAGACATACATATGCCAAAATCCCTGGAATACTTGCCGAACAGCCTGCGTTGGCCAAAAATATTCCTGTTGCGAGATAAGTAAAAGGACCTTATGCAATGGCTCACGGTAGCCTCATCGTCGGACTCACCAGCATAACGCCATCCAGGAGGACTAGCGTAGCCCATCAACGCCAATCCGATGATTGTCATCAGTGCTTGGATGGCAATGAACAATGCTCTCAAGTGGTATCTGTCGGACAACCACGCAAACAATACGACACAAACAGCGGCGAAGATGTACGGAGGGGCAGTCTGTCAAATGTTCGGTCAATAGCAACGCAGCAAGTCGATCCAGTAGAGACATACTAGCAACAGAGTCATCTGCAAATTCCATCCCATCCCACTCAAAATCAGGTTGACGAAGAATCTACGAAAACGTTACAGGGGCCATTAGCCATAGGATTATGATGAGTGACGGAAGACGAACCCGACTGCGTACGCTGGGACTGCCACACACAGATACATCGCGGCTACGCTCCTAATGAACAATAAGCACCGGAGATAAGAGTCAAGATGCTGACCAAATATCCAGACCTTCCAATCACTAAGATGGAGTAGTATCTTGCCCCTTATCGAATCGGGCAACGCATCACCGCGATCTTCTTCGATACGGCGTAGCACCAAGGCAGTCTGCTCAGCGGTGAGGAAGGTGTTCTTGTCGGGAAAGTCAGGGATGAAAATCCAAGATGCGATCCCAAAAATCATGGTGGCAACTCCTTCGATGATCTATGCGCAAGAATCAACAAACGTGGATGGTCTACGGTACGAAGCCCTCACAAATATCCAGGACCATCCACCAAGGCCGCCTTTGCCGTCAAGCAGACTCAGAGCGTACGCCAATATAGAGCTGAATCCACCCGCAACGATAGATGTCATATACAGCAGAGCTAACCTACAACACGAAGTCAGCGGAAGGGGTAATAGCATCCAAATCGTAGGTTGTTCATACTTCTTCTGAACTTCATGGCGTTTGTACCTAGTAATGCTAGTGAATACACATAAAGCGCGCTAAACGTATTCGATGTGCTCACCAAGTCGTCACGATGAATATCAATGCTGGAAAAAACCCCGCCTATAATAATAATGCGTTAAGTGAATAAAATACACCTTTCAATGACTATTGGCTTACCTCGAAAACGCCTAGAAGGGTCCTGCAGAGTACCAAGTATCCCCAAGTGGGAACGAAGCCCATTCCAAGCTGTACGGCTCCCCAAGCAAGAACAGTACCAGTAAGAAGATTACGGACTCCAACCGCACGCAGGCACACGTTACTTGGAAGTTCACTACGGAAATTCGCGTCTGAATGGTTATCGACAGATTAAAAGAATAGGCGAGGACGAACAGCAGGATGTATGGTATGAAATAGATGCATGACACGATGCTGTAGCGCGCCCCGACGTCCAAGTTCTGTATATCACCAGTAACCATCAAAAGTTATACTAAAGCATGTACGTATACATACGAGATCATCGCCCATACCCGTTACACGCGCCACGCCCATGTTGGTCCTATCAATGAGAGCTAACGCGTAGAGAGCTCCAAGTAAGGGTAAGAGCCGCCAATCGACGCGACGCCTGTAAGAAAATTAGCATAGGGAATGGAATGGAGGCTAAGAAAGCAACATACATAGTTTTGTGTTCAAACGACGCATCGATGTGCTCGCCTTTGGCCACTACTTCTATATCAGATGATAACGGCGGTGTCTTCACAAAGAGAATTGGAAAGGGTCTGGTATCGGAGCCTGCTCTGGAAGACAAGATGGACATGACGGTACTGAAAGAAGATGTGGGATCGCAGCGTTGCTTTAATATCTCAACAGTACTGACCAAGCATGAGGTTGTCATTACAATAGAGTCCGATTGAAGATACAATGCTTCCTCCATCGCAGAAACGGTGCGTCCATGGAGATGAGGGACGCGTGCCTACACAAGGGACTGGGTCAGAAGGAATGAGATATTGCTTGGCTGTTGCCGCCCGCACAAGTCTTTTTACATTCCGTGCGCCCTATTGCATGGCTACCTAGGGCTCGGATGTATCTATACGCTATTTTTGAATAGCTTTGCTAGCCATAGATAGCTATGGTTTCCGCACTTCCATGCTGTGTAAACGACGTAGCTAGCATTTGTTTCGTCAAGGTTTCCATGACATGGACGTCGGCCCGGTGCGAATCCGGTACCGCTTGCCACGGTTCATCGGCAGTACGGCTGCTGAGCCTTTTGCTATGACAAGTTGAGCCTTTGTTTCAGCGCTTACCCCTTCAACGAACCGTATCGAGGAACCGGCGGAGAACACCATGGTTTACAACCATGAAGCTTGAAAGTTGAAGAGCAGTCGATGCTCGAAAAAGAATCGGTAACAAGTGTGACGTGTGACAGCTGGAGCACGGTATGCAGTGCACGGAGATTGTCGGACTTCCACAATCATGCCACCGAGAAGCCCAGGATAGCATAGACCGAATCCTGTATACACAGGGCTCGGAACCAAATTTAACGATAAAGAAACAAAGAGATAGAATAACCACATGTATAGCACAGAAGGCAGCACAATTGTTGAGCTCAACTCTTGCCCATTCATCGAAGGATACACTCTCCGGTCTAAAGCAAGTAAGCCTGCCGAGTGATCATATAGCGCGGACTGATATTGAGCGTCAGATTCACAAGAGCAGGTCAGAGTCGACTGGTCCTTTGAACGGGGACTCGCTGCTGACGAATTATGTCGATTGTGAAGACACACACTTCACCAGGTAGATGAAGGAGGCGGATTGAGATGGTACATTCGTAAGCCCCGTAGGAAAGGTGACACGGCGGCGAAGCTCATCAGACGAGGTTAAAGTTCAATATACGTATTTTTGCATAGGTGCATTTGGGGACATTTTGCGCACCCTCAAATTGCGATGCCGCACTCCAAGGTACCAAAGTATCATGCTGGCGTCGATCGAAAAAGAGGTCTAATTTTATGACATCAATACCGCTGGTCTGGGATTAAGAACATGAGAAGAGGAGCAGAATATACACGAACCTGCGAATTGAGGATATATTCGGAAACATCTTCGGAGAAAAATGTTGAGATCGACACGAGGTGGGCTAATCAAGAGGAGCTGTCCATAATGCATTAATGAGCCTCAGAGCTGCTTGAAAAAGAGAGACGTACGAATCACGGTCCAACGGCGCAGCAAGGCCTCGCGAAGGGCCAGATTGCAAAAAATTAGCAATCACACAAAAATGATGGAGCTGACCATCTTCATACGCCTACCCAGCACCGCCAACGTACGTTCCGCTCTGCCATCCCATAAGAATTGAATTTACATTGTGTCCGGGCAGGCACATATAGGATACTCATCGCAAACGGAGCTTAGCTGGGGCAGCGAACACCGGTGAAACCAAAAAACCATCGACCATACATGGAAGACTCGAGAACTCGCATACCAGCGTGTACTGACGAAGCCGGTGGGGCTGGCGATGTCGGCCACACAATAATTCTTGATACTGGAGAGAGCATCCTTTGCAGCTGCGTTAACCTCCCACGGCAGGTTGACATCTCCATAGATACACGTACGACGTCGATAGACCGGGAATTCCAAAGGATCATAAGGCAGAGCCGACGATTTCACCAGAAATCTGTACGCTTCGACCAGACATTCATGTGGAGAGGGCACATGTGAAGGGACGTAACCAGAATAGGGGGATCAATCTTTTTTAGTAGAAGCCTTGCCATCTGTGCCGTTCCGTTCCGAGTCTGGTGCCGCGTGGAGGCCGAAATACGGCAAAGCGGACTTCTAATTGTAGCGTAAATTTTGCGATTTTTTGCACCTCGTTCACTGTCCGACCTTTGCTCTACTCAACGAATTGCCAATGATTATTTAGCTTAACTTAGGAACACGTTTAGGAAGATAAGGATAAAATATTTAAGGAAGCGGAACATAGGTGAGAGTTATTACGTAGCAAAAAGTTATTCCCTGACGATCCCACAGCAATCCCACACTACTGCGGCTGCCGGGTCCAATCCCTGACTTGGCACATTTCGGGCCAAATCTACTCGCGCCTGCTAACTCCCGAAGTGGGTGTCGAACAAATGGTCGGTAATATACACCACGTTCGCGCTGAATCCTTTATTTTGTTCGATTGCTTATGCACCACATTAGATGCCTCGTGCCGTCTCCCGACATGCCACAGTACCCCGGACACAAATTCATCGATGTCTTTTTGCAATGGTCTATGTGATTTGTTCCTACTGTGACTTACAAAGGCGGTTAAACGCTCAACGGTGAAACGGTGAACCTAACACTTGCCGGGTAAATCCAGCCGTCGATGACGTTCGTGTCTCTTCTTTGCTGTATCATTGAAGCCGCACAAAGCTCAGTATGTTTGCGATTTCGTGATGGTTCTATACTGACGGAGCGGCCAGTGGGGCTCCGAGGAGTGATGTCAATGATGTCCGCTACCTAATGTATAAGACATTGACCAGTATGGCGAAGATGACTGGAACCGTACGAAGTGGTACGTTTCAGTCATGGTGTAAAGACGAGCCCATGCTCATTTTCGTACCAGATGACTGTAACGGATTGATAGCTGAAACAACACTCGCGAAGAAGGTTGCCCTTCGTCCAGTTCTATATCTATGCGGCCGAAGTTAAAAATGTATCCACCTATAAATAAACGGCCAGTCTCGAGAGTTTCAAAACGTGAAAGCTATTTTTCACAGCAGATACCGCCAGTATTGGCATCGCGGCAGCATCCACCTCCCCGATGATGCCGTGTATCCTTTCCTGTCCTGTGTTGAAATAGATGGCTGTACGTCGTCGAAACATCCCGCACAGACTGACACGATCGGTGTCGATCACACGACTCATATGTGTGTCATGGGCGCAATTCTCACGCATGAGGCATATAAGTATAGACCGAAGATTCATTGTCCGAAATATCTACTACCACCTTACCACCATGTTCAAGTCACTGTTTCTCGCAGTCGCAGTCGCCCTCCCCGTTTTATCCGCGGATTATTTCGTCTCCCAGGTGGCTAATCCAGTGAAATACTCCTCATTCCATCCTGACCACCGACATACAGGCCGTCTCCGTCATGACCGGGCCAGGTCAAGTCAAGGGAACAGTAATATTCCAGCAATCCAGCACCGATGGGCCCGTTCACATAACGGGTTCCATCGAAGGCCTCGATCCCTCGTCACTACGGGGTTTCCATGTCCAGTACGCTCAACGTCTCTTTCCTTTTATCATTCTAACCGTTTCGTAGCACCTCCGGGAACCTCACCGGCGGCTGTGACTCCACAGGAGAACACTGGAACCCCTTCAACACCACGCATGGCGGTCTCCAGGATCCCAAGGATAAAAGACATGTAGGCGACCTCGGAAATGTCCAAACCGATGCGAACGGTGCAGCGACTTTGGATATAACTGATGATATTATGTCGCTCAACGGGCCGCTGAGTATTGTTGGGTGCGTTTTTTTTTCGCGAAGATAAAAGAAGTAGTATGTTGACGCAATTTTGCAGACGTGCTATTGTTGTTCACGCTGGTACGGATGACTTGGGCAAAGGCGGAACTCCTCTGTCGCTTGTCAATGGCAACTCAGGAGCGAGAGTCTCGTGTGGCGTTATTGGTACGTTTGTGTTGAGGTTTTTGAAGTTGTTCTGACGAGGAGAACCTTTTCCTTTCCAGGATTGTCATAGTTTCGACCTTCTAAGCGGACTTTTTTTTTTTTTGGTTTTATGAATATATCACTGTTACCCCATGTCCTTTGGACAGTTCCTCTTTTAAATGATACGGGTTTAGCCTTTTCTTCGCTTTGGAGCGCCTTAACGCCATGAAATCTGATGAAAGGGGGTCTTCCTTTGTTTGGATTGTTGTTCTTCAGAAACAATGCTTGATGACAGGTCGCAACGTGTTGGGAGATGAAATGCTTCTTTCTTTAAAGCTGGGGTTCATTTCTCTCTACATCTCACTCTTCTCCGGCCACCATGGATAGAACGAGGAATCCTGCAAAGAGACTTCGAGGAAAGCCCGTAGTCGTACACGAGGCTCCATCACCCATTCCTCGACTTACTTCGTCACAAAATATCCCTTACACGGATACATCGGCAACCGCAAATGAAATTACCACACACCGGTCGCGTCCTTGTCTCTGCGGAGTTTACGGTTCGGGGGGATGCAAGTGGCAATTCTTGTATCCGTACCAAATGATTATTGCTATACACGAAATCTTGTCGGTTCAGGATATTGTTGAACGGTCGCAGTAAGTGATGTTATTCTTCATTCGTCGCTGATGTTTACGAACTTGTGATGAGCAGAGGCCCCCCTACTCCGCCTCCGAAACCGAAACCCAAGACCCTCACGGACTCGCAAAAGAGGACATTCTTTGTGACCCCTTCACGCACAAATGAGGATCCGACGTTTGCTATCATCAAAACGTTTTCTTATTCCTCTCCAACCCTTGAGGGTGGCGCAGGACCTTGGGTCGAGAGCCAAGATGGCAAGCTCATTTGTTTGGGATGTGGTTGCGGACATGATTCGTCTACTTGGCCAGATCATCGCGATTCTTGTTCAGGAATAGACGATGCGATTTTGAGATCTGTAGTCGATGCATGGGAGATTAAGGCGAGGGTGAAGACGCAGTCTTGAGCGCTTTAGGCATGGCATATATATTGTAAAATAGATAAGCACTCAATGGGACGGAGTCTGGACAGTTCGGCGAAGTTTGTTGAAGGTTTCAATCGATGTTGTCCATCGCGTCTTCGTCGCGTCGCGTTAGTGGCGCGCACGTGCCTTTACTTGTATTCTGATTTGAAATTGGAACGGCCTCCACCTTCTTAATCGGGTACCATTCCCACCACCACCACCTTCAGCAACTCTTCCAACCTGACCCTGCAGTAGTCCAAAGCTCTCATAGCTGAGCTAAATTCAATACCTCACTTCCATTGGTGTTTTGACTCGTTCATATAACCACAGATGCCTCTAAAATCTCGTGCGTGCAATCGTGGTTCTGTACAGTACAAGTATCATATTAATCCGGGATCCATTCGAAGTATCTTCCCCTCGTATAAAGGGCCTTCTACACTCTAATGATCCCCTATTGGAAGTTGAGAAGGATGATTTACGTGAATTGGTTGATAGATCGCACTCTGCTGTAGCAGCCTTGGACGAGCAGATCACTGAAGCGCGCCAGGCTCTCGAATCCCTCATTCAAAAACGACAAACTGCCCAATCTGACATCGAAGAAGCCAATATACTTCTTCATCCCATGCGTTCAATCCCCGACGATGTCCTCGCCGAGGTCTTCCAGCATTGCGTAGCCTTCAGATCGCCCGATTCCCTTGATCTTCGCAATCCACCATGGACGTTATCGTATGTCTCCAGAAGGTAGCGAGACCTTTCTCTTTCACTTCCGCGACTGTGGACAACTCTCACATTCGACTTCCGAAAGTATGAAGCACTCAGCACGAGGACAATCGTGACGCGAGTTGCACTCATTCTCGAAAGATCTATGAACATGGATCTATCCGTACTATTGTTGTCGCAGAGAACCATATCTGACCATCCAGCTTCCGTGCTGCTAGATCTCAGTGCACGGCGGTGGAGAAGGTTCTGCGTTTCTATACCGCGTTTATGTCTTCAAGCACTGTCTGGTACTTCCTTTACCAGGATCCGCGAACTATTAGTCTCGAGACCTGATGGAGATGCTGTTGTCGCGCCGGTCACCACGTTCCGGACAGCAAGTTCTCTTCGGTCAGTCGTCATACTGAGCGATGAAACATCCGACTCTTTACCCCTTCCCTGGTCCACCATCGAAATGTATGTCTGCACTTCTTTTACAAGAGGTGATTGGGACTACCTGAAGAACCTCACAGCTCTGAAGCTATTAAAGCTCCAAGGCCGGAGTAAGAGGGCCGCATTTAATCTGTCAGAGCTCCCTCGGATCGTTCTTCCTACTGTCACATCCCTGCGTGTCATTGAGGAATGTGATTCAGACGCGGGGATAGCTGCCAAGCTACTTCAAACCGATTCCCTCGTCCTACCTTCGTTGTCCACATTGGATATCCATTTTCTGCACGACAGCACTCCCTCTTTTCCGCCATCCCAACTTCTGAAATCTCTGACTACACTCATAATCCGGGATGCTATGCATCGCGCCGCCAACACTGGCCCAGTGCTTCGGTTTCTTAATACCATAGCACATATAAAGAAGTTAGTAATTGATGGGCAATGTAGTAACGAGTTCTTCCAGGGCCTCACCGTGCAGCCAGGGAAGGATGCCATCTTACCGAATCTCCTTGTCCTTCAATTACGAGGGCATCGTCGACGTTTTCCTGATCCGGTCTTCCTTGACTTCCTTGAGTCACGATGTCGAAAGGATTATGGCGTTGGCGGGCTTGGAGCAGTCAACGAAAAGCACCACAATGCTAGCCAGTCCCGACCGGTGTTTCTTGAGGAGATTGATCTATCTGAGGTGCAGCTTGTTCCGCAGGACATAAGTCGCCTGGGTGACCTTCGTCAAAGGATGAGGGTCATATATACTCGGTAATAGGAAAGCAGGTTTCGTTGGTACATCTGTCTTTTATCTGTTTCTCCTCATATTCCTACCTATCGTCCTAATCATATTGTGCTTGGAATGATCCCAGAAACAACCATTTCTGAAACTTCCATTTAGTTGAGATTCACACATTGCGCAGTGAGAACAAACTAAAAGCACCGGAAGAAGCAAGAGAAATGTGATCACATTGAAGCTATAGTTATAAATAAAGACCAGAGCTATGGAATAAAAGTATATAACGTCAATTGTTCGAATAAAGAACTTTGCCGCAGCAGTCAGAAGGTCTTAGAGATCTTCCGCTGGCGTATCATCGTATATTGTGCACAGTTGATCCCATTGATCTAGGTCAGGAAGTTAGGACGACGTCCACCCGCAGGAAGAAATCGACATACCAGTCGGGTTGATAGTGGAGTTCCAGTCTTCTACAGCTTCCGCGAAAACAACGGCGAGTCCGCTACCAAAGGGGACATTAGCAAATTAACCAAACAGCTCACTGGAATCACGCACGCTTCCAGGTGCCAATCAATATGGCTACATCAAAATAGAGCCAGTGAGCATATATCCCGATCAAAAGCGGTGAAAGCTAACTGACCAGTGAAGGAACCATGGTCCAGGATTATCAGTCGTGAACCGAATCGTAACATTGTCTCCCGCGTTACCAATGTTGACGACGTCTCGTCTCGCGGGATTCTCATAGTTGTAGACGGTACTACCAGCACTTCGGATGACATCGAAGGTGTGCTAATCCCAATTAATAGTTGAGAACAAGCAGAGAATAAGATTTGAATGGGAGCTTACACCGTGCAAATGGAACGGGTGCTAGAGTTAATGAAGTCAGATAGCATAGCATATTAAACCACGGCGAGATTTACCCCTCCACCAACGACACCGCCGGGCATAGAAATTTCGATTGTAGAGTTCACGGGAAGCGGGTACACAGCACCCTCGGGAAGGAGGTCATTAGCGTCCCGTGCACCGCTCAAAATCTGCAAAAGAACTGGTGTTGTCGGAGGAATAAATTGTGCGCCATTGACGGTGAACACTCCAGAGGTCGTCTGTATATGCTCCTGAGTTAACAAGGGCAAGAATTGACGTAAAAAGGGGAGACGCACAAAAGCAAAGGCTAGGTTAAGTGCGACGTCAACGCCTCCAACTTCAGGGGATCCGGGCTATTGCACATTTAGATTAAGGGTATCGATGAATGTGGCGTTAACTTACGGCTCCTGGATTCTCGAGAGGCTTTCATGGGATGCTTATCAGTCTCAGCGGGAATTGAAGGCAAAGTTAGAGGTACGTACTACTAAGTCGGTCTCATTCATTGGCAGCACACTCGTGAAAGCTGCAGTGTCGGGCTCCACGCTATCGGCGCCGGCGTATCGGAGGATGGCAGAATTGATACCGCCTTCGAATCCTAGCGTACCCACACTTGGGTTGGCGCGGATCCCTTGAAGTGCCGACGTTAGAGTGTTTTATCATGACGATACGAATTAACGTACAATAGTTATCAATGTCTTGATTGGCGTTCAACTGTGTGATAAATTAGTGAATATACTGGTATCCCTAAAAATAAGTGGAAACGGACAACAAACGAATAACGTTGGCCTGAAGAGGGGGAGAACGAGAACGAAGCCCTGTAAGCAGGCGGTTACGTGAATGAAATGAAACGGAGAACGAACCAGCAAATATGTGGATTTCATCTACGGTATACGGGACGTGGTTTACACCATCGACTTCAATGATTGTCCTGTGCATCACAGTTGAATAAAGAACAAGGGAAAGAAAAATGTAGACTTACATCAAGTGGCTCTCAATAGAGAAAGTAAATGCCGCGTCGCAGCCAACATTGAGCATTCGAATGCGGTATCTGCATTGCACCCTTCAGAGAGAAACTTCAGGGAGTCACAGAGTGCCTACCGTGTCCCCTTCACGACGTTCACAATTGCCAAATCATGGCTGGGGTCTTCGCTCCATCTAATCCGCCAGATTAATACTCTCTTCCCAGTCCAAGACATGAAATTTACATACCGACCCACGCCGTTAATAAGGGTCGCGTCCGGAGTACTATGATATCCATCAGTTGTCACGTCTGCCTCATACTAAGCGAGAAATAGACTTACGGGAAGCCCAATTGCTTAGCAGGTGTATGATACCAGTCTGACAAAGTCAATATACTAGTACTGTCTGCGACAAGATCACGCTTCAACACAAACAAGAAGGTATGTCAACGTACCATCATCGACATCATACAGATCAGCATGTGGATCATCGGGGTCGTAGATAATAAATGGTCCGCGAAGTCCATCGCAGTATTGAGTAGCTAGAGGTGATCATTATCTTCTCGAGAACATGTAGCGAAATTGTTAGGAAATTCGTACACAGATGGGAGTGATACCAAAACGTCCCTGCTTGGTCGGTGGAATCAAAGGTGTACAGAAACGAATCTCCTTTCACGATAGGGCACTAGTTAAGATCAGCACCAATAGCGAGAGATATTGACGACTCCGGATTACCTGGTTCACAAAAGCAGGTCCATCAGCCCAGTTAGTTCCTTTCTGGAAGAGGCCGTGCCAGTGCTGGAGAAAGGCATGAGACGCGGAATTCACTGGTAGAAAAAGAACGTACGATAGATGTGCTCTGCAGTATCGCGTTGTTGTCGAGCTGGTTGACGACGTTGATCTGGAAAATATCACCCTGAAAAGAGGATTGAGAAATTTCGTTCTGGATGGCCTGAGAGGCCAACCTTGTTTCCTGTGATGAGCGCGCCATCTATCTGCGAATTTGCCAATGCACCGAGGCGTTCAAAGCCATCGGGATTGACGTTCCCATTGGAGACAACGAGATCCCCTACGGGACCGATAGTTCCTTGTCGTTGGCCTTGAGAGCTAGCGAGGAGGAGAGCAATAGTGAGCAGAGAAGCGAAGGGAAAAGCCATTTCGACTTGAAAAACATAGAGAGGTGTCTGTCTTCACTTTATACCTGTACTGAAATGTGTACGGGGGCCGACACTCGGCTGAGGCCTTCCCACAGATTGTATTCATTGTGATGTCCGTGATGCTAGCGCCAGGCACATTCAGAAATTAGTTAGTAAATATGAGAAAAATAGAGCTGTGGTTCTCTAGGCCTCGATATCGGTAGAGAAAATGGTTCGGGTAAGGACCCTCACTGCCCAGTGAATTGTAATGAAGCATCGGCGATCCAAGATGGCTGTATGCCACATAGATTGCGGGTCATAGGGTAAATTCGAACGTCTCAGGTTATGGAAGGAGGTATCCGCGATCTTGCTATTTGCTTGGAACCTAGACCGCCGCTTATTGTAGCTATAAGTCGTGGACATAAGATTAGAGCGAAAGACCTTACGGGAAAGGTCCACCGATGAGAAGTAACTCGTCGACATGGGCTGAGCCAAATGACCACATGAAAACTAGTACGAGCCAATTCTGCCGGAGAACGCGTCATGCCGTGACATACATGAGGCTAGTGCTAGTGATCCGCCGGTAAACATGACAAAACGGCCCCTGCTTCTCCAGACCTCCGCTTTGTTGCACGATATGACTCGCCTAAAATGCCTCCATCGAAGCACGAGCGACCATCAATACGAGATGACTATATGGCACATAGGAACAGTTGACATTAGACCCCTCAGTATTACGTGGCGAGCTTAGAACGTACACAGCTATTAAACATCACGTCCAAAACTTGAGCTTGATATTTCACCAAGACCTAGATTGCGCTTGGACCCGCTTGTTTCGCGGTCGGAGTAAAGTACAGTAAAGAGATGTTCATTCAGTATTCACATCCCTGATGATGATCAGTGTCAAATAGGTCTCACAGATGTGGATGGCAGACATACTAATTGTTCCGAAATATCATTCTGGGGAACTAGGTTGATACCCACCAAAGAAAGGGGCTAAACAACCTCTCAGTCTCCGAAGCAAATCTGATTCTAGTGACAAATGCCCCCCGCGGACCAAAAGGCTGGAACAGCTTGTAAGTAGGGACAGCACTCATACGTCCCGTCTGATACGGAGGGAGCATGTTTGGTTCCTGCCAGTAAATCCATACGGGAAGTCACTTGTTACAAACGCGTCGAGTCAGTAACAGCATTGGGTCCAAGAATGTAAAGCCTACCCGACCTGCTTGGCATTTTCGCTGACAAAAGACGGCCAAGTCTGTTATCAGGACGTTAGTTCACATGTAGGCATCTGCTCGCCGACTGAAGTGCTTGGAACGTGGTGCGCCCATCGCTTCATTAGAGAGAAGATTTCAAAGGCTTGTTGAAATGCTGCAAGGCCAAGAAAGGGGAATCAGGTAACTTGAAATGTGAGCAACGGAATGTGCTTTAAAGTTGTAAGTCATTTAATGAAGAGTATACAAGACCTTAAAACGGAGAAAGACGCGCTGCGAAGGAAAAGAGCCATCCCAAAGAGTCATTGGGGGCCCTATCTCAACCGACACTGAGGCTGAACTCGGCATCAAAGGTGTTCGACAGTTCCGCGTCGATTAAGTTCAAAAGCGCTCAACCTAGACCCATCCAAAACAACGGAACGCCAAGCCGAAGGACCCACCTGGTTAAGCATAAAGGAGTAGTGCTCCGAGGTGTGGGAATACCCACGCTGCGGCTCCATTGAATACTATGGAGTGAGAACGCATTTGGAAGAATGGCGCTGCACTGGTGGGTGACCCGGGCCGTTGGAAACAGACGTTGACCAGCCTCGTATTGGGACGTGAAGGAAGAGACAATTTAATAGGTTTTTTGGAAACCAAAATGTGAATAGGATGGCTGAGACGGTGATAAGCATCCCGGCTCCTGGAGGAATAAGTGACAATGGCTGGTGGCGGTTGAGCGGAACGCGTTGTTTGTCTCTGTTTCTTGATCGATTGAGGCGCGTTACTTACATAAGTCGACTCCAGGCTCCAAAATATCAGTTGTTCAATAGTCCTTTTGCCCCAAGTGTTGGAATACTGAGTATATGCTCGTAGCCTCTCTGGCTATCGGGTTACAAACTCGCGAGGAGTCTGCCCGTTATTCACCTGTATATATACTATTTACTATCTAATCTAGTATCTTCTCTAACTTTCGTCCCATTTCTATACTTACTAATCATGCCGAGTGATGCCGGCTTGCCCGGATCTCAACACCAAGCTTGTCATTGATGTACGCATTTCTGCTCCGATATGAAAGGCTCGCTAATAACCGCGGAAAAATAAACCCACCATGCACCACTCGGGACAGAACATGTGCAGAACATCAGGGAGAGGGATTTTGTTCTGATGAACAGTTAACACGGGGAACTTGAAGTGGAGATTTTCTATGTCACCGCTTGTTTCTAAGCACATATGCTGGCGCCGAGGGCGACAATAAGACGGGTGAAAATCCCGTAATTACGAACTCTCAGGCTGTTATCCAATGACTCATTTGAGTCAGTATCCTAAGGGCGGGACGAAGTCGATGCCGTAGTTCATAGTTTGGGTACACGGACGTCATTTATAAATCCGGAAATTCTTACATCCACGGAGCTCCTCTACTTAATGCTGATGCCTTAAAACAGTGGTGTATTTTTTTGGCAGCAAGCGCGCGAGAGATACAGGAATTGATCACGATGATGGCTCTGATATTAAGTCGCTAATATACCACACAAATGATATTGACAGGTCCTGGCGGTTGAAACCTTTAAAACATGTGTCACTACCGATTGCCTAGGGCGGCTCATATCTAATCCTCAACCTCCCCGCGATAGTTAAACAACATTCCTCGATTTACTGAAAACGTGGGACTCGCGGCGCGCCGAAATCGACAGGCCTCGGCGTCTGTCCTGGATCGGATGGGCGAATTTCCCCCTTCAGCATTGGATCGAAAATGGTACACCATGCACTTCAGTCGTTTCTTGGACAAAGTTCAAAATAGGTGACAGCATTCAACGTTGACCTGAACTTCCGAAGGTGCCGTGCTAATCTCTTGATGCTGATTCGATTTCGACTCGTAATCACCATACATGCATCTGCTGTACTTCATCTCGGCAAGTTTGTACGACGCGTATTAACCAATGCCGATTACCCTTTTGTTCATCCGAATATCCGGATTGCAAATCACAGCATGTGTCAACCTCCTTCTCCATTGCCTAAGGTGACGCCTGCTTTAGCGCTACATTTCCTTGCGACGCTCTCACTGATGAAATCGATTGTCTTAGCTACATTTAGCACAATCCTTTCAATTTTATACCGTAGAATGATTCCGGTCTGCACTTCTATAATGAATTGGAATTGAGAACAGTGGTAGGTAGTGATATGTGATATACATTCCCACATTCACAGGCAAAATAGAGATTACAGTATTACACGTCTCATTCCTGGCGCCTTTAGGCTGCCCCCCCTCATAACAATAGGCTGTCGCTAAGAACAAGGATCCAACATGGATAGATAACCCTTATACAAACTGAACGTGCCAATTTCTTCTCAGTACACTCGCGGCAACTGTCAAGGCTTCCGATTTACCAGGACCGAACGATATAAGTTTTTCACCGCCTGTCTTCTGATCCACCTTCCACGTTCTACTCGTCTATAGTCCCTTCACTCTGGTCTTCGGAACCACGTCTGAAACGAAGAGACGACGTCGGTGCGATACTCCCGTTCCAAGACTCGTCGGGTCGCGCATGCCCTGCAGCGACCCGCCCGACGATAAGTGTTGGTGCAATTCCCTGCCATCATGTGTGAGAGCTGGGACGCTGAATGATAGAGTTGAGAAGACATACCCGTGCGGAAGATGCTATGACATCAGCATACGGCCCTCCGGGGCTCTCCCGAGCGACAAGAATGACATACACGAGCAGGGAAACGGAGTAGATCAGAGCGGACTCCACGATGATCTCAATGACACCTCTGTACAAGCGAATGCCCATCCCTCCTGGACCATGGCTGACTGTGACAATACGGTATATGATTAGGAGGGTGCAGAAGATGGTCGTGGCCATGAGGAAAGATATGTATAAAATAAACCATATAGCAGCGCTCCCGTAAGATAATAGATCCTGTGTGTTATCCGGTGTATCGTGGATGAGATGATATGTTTCTATGATCTTGATCGCTGGATTTTCCATTAGTGTTGAAAGGAGCAAATCCAGAATGGCCTATACCTGTTCCTGTCAGAGTACATATGATGGGTATGAGTATGACCAACCAACGTCGTCCCCAGACAGTCCAACATCTCCAGATCTGAGAAACTGTTAAACCTGGACAAGTACGAGTCGGAAATTGACGTACTAGGGAAATATCCGCAAGGAGAGTGCTGATCCCACCGGCAATGCTCACTGCCCACTGTGCTCTCGTGGATGGAGGTGAGGAGGTTATAAGTGCAACAAACAAGGTCCAGAGGTTCCATCCGTTTCCTATGAAGACATAGTGGCCCAAAGACCATACAAACGAGACGGTCAATATATCTAGACCGTAAAGGCATATAATGACAAAGACCATGGCGTAACTGGCCAGCCCACGGTTTAAGTCTTTGGCGGAGACTTCATCGTATAAGCCACTGGTAATAGATGTTTTGATCGAGGCTCACTAACATACATACCACAATGCGATAGCGATGATTCCAGTATATATTCCTGTAAGTTCAAGACTTGAGTCAGTTTGGACTATACTCGAAATTGGAGATATCATACCGCTACAGAAAGCCCACAAAATGATTTGGTTAAGATCAATATTGGTGAGTTGGAAGATCATTTGTATATCTGCTGAGGGGAGGTCTGGGACTTCTGTTGTCGCCACCATCTTGCTAAGAGTAGGCGTAAGTAATCTGGTAGCGGTCATCGACCTCAGAGCATACACCTTTAATATCTAAATGGTGCCGCATGTTGATTGTCTTGCGCACACCATGAGAGGATCATGCATATCCTTTCCTAGGAAAGCAGCTGAGACGATAATCGAGGTAAAAAGATCGAAATCATACCGTGTATTTGAATCTAGGCACTGATCTGACTATATTCTTGCCAGTGTGCGAATCGGTGTCATACCTAACATGGAACGGCGGCAGCATCTCTTTAGCTATGAGGGCGACGCTTGACTAACATTCGAAACTGCGATCGTGTTACAACATCAAGGGAGATAGGCGCTTTGGTAAGAAGACGTCATGAAAAAGATCCAATCGAAAATTTGCCATACATCGATTGTCCGCATTGACTGGGATCGCTGTAAACGGATTTTCGAATGGAATCCGTAAATCTTCGTATGGGATTGCGAACTGAGATCTGAGAGGAGATAAGTACAAGGAACATGGAAGCCTATAATGAAATATGCGGATCGTAGTGTGGCAAGTACGCCATGTGAAGGGAAGAGAAGTAATCAGATCGGGATTTGCGCTGCAAGATGTGGCTCAAAAAAGCCCCAGATATCACCATCACTGCAGTGGGTGGCGATGGTTCTCCTAAGATGATGATCACGAGCGCTCTGAGAAGGCAAGGTTGACGAGAGGGCGGCCAGGCCGTGGTGAAGGAAAGCACGAAGGGTAGTCTTACTTCAATGGGACGTAGGGGACGAACATTCTATGAATGCATATTGTCTATCTGAGGGATTTCTTTACCACTCCACCTTGCTGTCGAACGTTCTAATAATCACAGCCATGCGGAATAGTACTCTTCGTCAGGGGCATCGAAGACCACGGACCCTGATGTTTTAGCGCGAAGGCCATGCACATTGAGATTGTAACTGTATTTTCGGCCAGAGAGGGGTATACGAAGAATTCAGTCGCAAAATGTCGATACGACCATGTATACATTTTTACGTAGACCGCAGGAGATGAAGGGGAAGGCAAGGAAACAAAGAGGGCGTACCGTTCGGGTCCCATGAAAATGAACGCAGAACGGAAACAAGACAGTGACGAGGGGGAGTGACTCGGAGGCACACGATGAAAAGGAATAACTGGCACTCCCTCTTCGTGCCAGTAGAGAAGGAGACCTGACTAGTTGCGATCCTCGCCCACTTGAACGATACCCGACCACAGTATCAAAATGCTAACAGGTATGCAGAGTCAGCTCCTCGCGTCGGGATTACCGAGGTAGCTTTCTGAGTGAAAGTCGCGAACGAGGCGGCGAGAAGAAGCAGGATACACGAAGGGGGAGGAAAACCCGTTGGGTAGCGCAGCGATCAAGCCTTTGACTCCCGAATGATAGACTGGCGATGTACGATACAGCATCCAGGAGCCTGGTGGGCACCGGAGGGTCATAACATGAGCCTTAAAATCTACGAGCGGAGCAAAAAAAGTACATTTTATCCATCAACGCCACCTTGACCGACATTGAAGCACTTCTTGGGCTCGATTTGAAGAACAACTCGTCAGGCGAAGTTTCTCGTACAAGAGGACGCATTTCCTAGGCCACAGACGAACGGAACGTCGTTGGAGAAGATTCCAAGGTGATCCGGCAATGAGGAAGCAACCGACGCGGCGCTCAAAAAGCGGGCCACATCGGATCGAGCCGGACATTGCCGAAACTGTCCAATCACTTGGATAAAATAGGATAAAATCGCCTCTCTACGAACGTCCTTTAGGCCTGGCTCCTACCACCCGACTCCCCTGATATACATGGCGACCTCAGAATCGGTGTAAGTGTCTCCTTACCTTCTGCAGTTGCCTTCAAGTGAAGGGAATCGCTGTATACTGTTTCAGCTACAGTCCATAGTGCAGCACGACACGAACCCTATAGGTGTTCGACACGAAGGACTTGGTGCAGTCACACCCTTGGAATCGGAACACACTGGTGGCTTGATAGTTTTTTCCATCGCACGTGGCTCTCATGATGGGCCAGTTTTCGATTACGGTCCTCTCCGGTATACAGAGTGTAGCAACAGCTTTCATGTTCAGTCGCTCTGATATTCCAACTGGGCGTCGTCATTCTGCCTAAGCGATTCCGGGAAAGCTCCTCATTCTTGAGCCTAAAAATACCGTACTCCCGGATTTAGAGCAGGTAGGGTTTATCGTCTTTCGTTCGCCGCACCTTGCTAATCTAGGTCGTTCTTGCCAGGGAACGCCGTCTTGCAAGCGTACAAGCACGGATCTCACAGATTCCTCAGCCATAACCTCACCCGACCATCTGGTCTTCGAGCGGACTATCAATAGCTGTCGTGGAGACAGATGTTGTTATCCCCCGGCTGTGTACTTCAGGCCGTTTAGGGCTCAGCGTTCTTGACCATAGCTTGACAGCGATTTCCATTTGAAAGGCAGCTCGTCACGCTATATAGGATGCCGTATATTCTTCCTTCGAGTGTGTTCATACACGGGGTACACACGAGTGATGAAGGAAGCTCATCCGGAATCGACTGACCCTCAAGTTACGAGAGGGTGAAGGTCAACCGCCGTTGATCACGCTCCATGGTAAGCAGGTCCCTTTACCCGACAGCTTCTGTCTCCTAGACTATATCTTCTTCGCCAACAAATTCAGGACTGCAATGACCGTTACTCCCTCGACATGGTGGTTATCAAGAACAAAGCGAGACAGTCATAATATTTGTTGTCCTCCTCTTTCTGACCACTCTCTGGCGACGTTTATGTACTCAAGTTCGGGATCCGGACCGGAGAATATGCGGGCGATTGAGCGGAATTCCAATCGTGATGTACCTCTGCGGTCTCCCATGGCCAACGATATTCCACTCTAACCGCCGTCACCGAGTTTGTCGTCCTCCACTCAGTCCTACGCACCTAGAATCGAATCCTGGTGGAAAGAGTAGGGTCGGAGGACTTCGACGTCCGACATTGGGCGTCAATTTGAATCTTCTGACCATCTCCGGAAATGAAAGAAACAATCTCGACGACGACGTGGCTGTAACGATCTTATTGAAGCGGCCCCACGTAAGAGCTTGACAATCTCTTTTCCCTTCCGTCTATCTTCATAGCATTTCTGAACACCTAATTCTCGCCTAGTAAAACGATGATTATTTGCACCGGGGCATCGCTGTTCCTGGAAAAGGAGTGAACTGCTCAAAGGTATGTTCCCGTTTATTGTTTCTGTCGTCCGTGGCTGATCCATCCAAGTTCAGCATGTCTTCTTAGCCATCGGCATTCTTTTCGTCCAATATTGGTCTTCTATCACGAATCCGTCGGAACATGGCGCTAGTTTCATTGATTCTGATACGCACAAGACATCAGGTAGCCTCACCCTGTTGACGTCCTTGTGCGGTTCAATAATGACGAATTTATACATGTTCATATCCTGGTTTATTGACCGGCGGATGCATCAAAAATTCATTTTGATGTGGTTAGTACTATTATCAGCTTGAGGACGAGCGCCCTCAAGCCATGAAGTTTATTTATCTCTCGTAAGTATCTGAGCTATTTGTTGGAGTCGGAACTCACACCACCAGTGACCACGCAGTGGATCCGAAGAAGCAAGATTTTCAGATATATAGACGCTGAAATAAGAAGCCCAAGTCAACGCAATCGTTCTGAGCTTCGTCATCGCTGTTAGTTACGTCCATTGCTTCTTTGTCTCTTGGAGGTATCACACTGAGAAGGATGGAATCTAGTGCTGCCTTACGACATCCTCGTGTTAGATATCCTTACGGCTGGCTGTCTATGGTCATGGTCACTTGGACGTGTGGCAAACTCTTCGTACATACCGCACAGAAGCTATCTTGACCCTGGCTTCTAATCCCGAACGCGGCGATATCAATAAACTGTGAGGATGGCCCACTATAACGTTCAAATTGAGTGCGGAAGGGCGCCAGGTAATGCAAGCGGACCGGGCACCCTTGTTGTGAGGACTATTCAACTCTTTCGGGATATCTCATGCTGACTCGATTACCAGGCAGAACAACATCGCACTGTCACTGTGGCCAATAGAGTTTGGTGCATATCTTCTCAACGTAAGGCTAGCGCTTAACCAGTGTTCTTCATATCCAATGCACTCCAATATAGAAAGAAGGCAACCGGGGTAGAAACACCGTTTTTCAAATCCTTTCTCAAACG
Organism: Armillaria fumosa; assembly: GCA_030407015.1. NCBI lineage: Eukaryota > Fungi > Basidiomycota > Agaricomycetes > Agaricales > Physalacriaceae > Armillaria > Armillaria fumosa. The sequence continues at coordinate 2,180,732 of JAUDYM010000008.1, read as the reverse complement.
AGGCCGTGATTGACGCCGACAATGAATTGGTTGGCACGCCCTACAAACACCGCTCAATCTATAGGCTCATGTGTTATGTCTGTGGAAAATTCAAGTTTTCAAGTTGAAGAGACCGTAGGGAGCCTGTGTTCGATATCGTAGCCAGGACCTGCGCATTCGTACAATACGCATTCGCTGCTATTGACGAATGCGCCTTCTTCCTCAGATCATACAGAAGGAGCGTGGTGTCCACAATGAGAATGGGGTGCAAAGTCGCGTGCTTGCTTCCGGAACAGAACCCCTACGCTGTCGTAGATGTTGTTCCCTGCAAAATTGAACCCCGGCCAGCCTCAGTTGTTCATGATCTCTCGTGCGATTGGCTTGTCAGAAGGTCGGTTCTTGATAAATGAAGTTATGAGCGAGCTGAGGTGATGTCTTGATCAGGAGCTTATCGATGCGTTGTGACAATGTTGTGTTTTAAAACGATAAGATCTTGATATAAGAATTGGAGCATAAACTTTGTACGAAAAAGCGAATGAGGTTTAGGACTAGGTCCACGACCCCTCGAAAACAAATAGAACACCGTTACAGCTACTCCGTAATCATACGTACCTCTCATGGTACCTATTGAGCATTATGAATGTTGACATTTCTGATCATAGATACTTCATACCATGGAACCATGAAGGTATGACTCAATGTGACTCCATTATCGCAATTTAAAATGTATTTCTTCTGTCTATACTTGGCTTAGGTACATTTGCGTGGTAAGATGCTGAGGGTTGTTGTTGGAGTGGGGCGGACTTGACGCAACGCTGTTGGTAGGAGTTGGCGGTAGGCGGTGAAATATGTAGAGGCGACTCGGAGGCGGGATAGGGCACCTATTAAAATATCTATAATCAGAAATGGAATGCCATAAAGGTATGAAATGCGACTTACAGACAACCGTGGTGCAACTCCGAATTGGGGTGATACCCCAGGTGAGGCATGAGGGAAGTTTAGGGCTCCATTGGTCCGGTTACCGTTATTGTTGCTTCCTCCTTGACTTTGCATATACGAGGCCGGGATTAATTGCTATTGAAGTATCTATGATTAGAAATGGATAAAGGTATGAAATGTGACTGACCCATGTCTCATGAGCGACACGGTACATGCAAAATAGCTCGCTTTCATCCTCCTTCCTCCCCCCTTGACTTGGCATAGGCGTATTTGCGAGGTTAGGCGTTGGGGGCTGTTGTTGGAGCGGGACGGACGTGGGGGAACGAGGCTGTTGGTAGGTGTTGGGGGTAGCAGGTGCAATATAGTTAGGCGAGGTGGGATAGGTGGGATGGGAGTGTTGTCTGCTCGTATTATATCGATTATCCATCGTGAATGGTGGAGCTGTTGAAGAAGAAGCTGCTGAGTCTCGAGTATGTGCACGGTACTTATACTGCCAGACCTTTGCACGTGATGATCGCCTCTGTAGACGTCGCTTTGTACGATTTTTCTTCTAATGACCTCCGTGTCCTTCCTTGTGCCGTTAACAAGCGCTAACGTCAGTTACCGGATGATTAGATTCGCTAGTTAGTCGACGTTCAGTGTTCACATGTTTCCAATTTCCACCACATCAGGCCAGTTGCCTATCTTGGTGTAGTTTGACATGTTTTGAGAGTCGAAGGTGACCTTGTCGTTGAGCGAGGATGATGCGCTATGTGGTCCGGAGTCGATTATATTCGGCCGTGCAGTGATTCGTCCGACAATAAGTGTCGGTGCGAACCTGTACCAACATGTGTGAGATCTGCGACGCCGAATAGTGGAAAGTAGTGACATACCCGGTCTCCAGAGCGGTTGTTTATCACCGCCGAGTGTGGCCCTCGAGTTCGGCCAATCATTCTTCCATGTCACTGCGAATGATTCTCAATAGAGCACCACTTTGCATCTCTGTCGAGCCCAAGGTTGACGTTTGCGGGGGACGTTTTGGTACTCTATAGTCCTAGGATCCACGTAATAGGCGTTCTTGAGTCCGACAAGGTAGTCGACCTCCAGTGTAGACGATGGTACTTGTCAGGTAATGGTGAATAAGGATAAGATTATGAACATGAATCGGGAAGGAAAATAACCGTCTCGATGGAGATGGAAAAAGATCTACGAAGCAGTAAGAAGACTTTTTATTTCATAAGAAGAACGGCGCAAGAGGCGTACCTTATTCATCACCGCGCCATGGATATCAATCTCGACTTACCTTTGAAGCAAGTTCCTCTCGCTTCTTAGATTCGGCTCAAAGAACAAGTCGCCGCTGTCGAAGCCACCGCTCTTCTGCTCATTCAAAGGGATTCCTCGGATGTGAGACACGTTCGCTGACGACCATCCAGCGGCCAGAAAGTAGATGATACTAGACGATATCGACCGTGTCCCAGCTCCAGGACCCAAACACGCCATGCATGCTCATCAATCAATGGCCCGAGTCCAAATGGCCGACGCATATCATATGCAGCAGTTCCTCTCCCCAACATCCTCCTGTATGGCTCCTATTAGTTCCGCGACGGCTTGAAATTGACGTCCTCCAGCGTTGACTGTCGACTTCATAGCTGTAGACCGCCATACCAGTACTCGCACGGCACCTCGCCCTTCTCTGGTATATGCGCCTTCGTGCCCATCCGTAGGTTGGTCCGCCATGTGCGCTATTGCTGGTTATATGTGAAGGTAAGCCTAATCTTCCAGACTACGACTGTCGAGAATTAGTACCACCGAAACAGGGCAAAGTCAATGTACGCACCATGGTCGCTTCGCTTGACGCGTAATGCAATATCGTCCATTAGAAGCGTCTCTTTCTCTGAAGAATCCGAGACGTCGGAGAAGATTTCCAAGGTATCTAGCACTGAGGATTGAGTGAGGAAGGAGTGACTGTGACGGACGCGTTCAAAAAAGCCGTAGGCTACATCGGACCGAACCGGACATTGCCGAAGCCGCTCTCCTGCTGCTTTCTTCTCGATCTTTTCTTCGGGCCCGAGTCGCTATCTCTCGAACCGTACAGATTGTCCACGGGGCCCTCCCACCTAGCACTATGACAGTCCCAACTCATATGTGCCATACTTGAAGTAAGCACCCCTCGATGACCTTGGCTTCTGTATCCGTTTTACTTATCCCGCAGTTGTCGAGCTAACAGATAACCGGAAGGACGGCATATACCGGCTGTATGATATTTTAGCCATGGTTGAACGGTGCGAACATACATCGATGGGGTGTATGCGTTCGACACGAAGGATTTGGTACAGCTATAACTTTCGAATCGGAACGCGCTGGTGAGTTGATAGTTTCTCCCATTACACGCGGCTCCTCATGATAGGCCAGTATTCGCTTGGTGTCCTCTCCAGTCTACAGGAGAAACCATATTTATCTCGACAATCGGCCTACCTGTAAAACTATTCCTATAACGATCTCAATGACATTCTCTCCTCGCTGTGAGGATCATTCTCAATAAAAATCCACCGCTTGACTACGACTGAGCTCAATGCGCAACCAGACCAAGGCAAGCTTGAGAATATCCTTTTTCTTCCATCTATCTGACAAGTATTCATAGTATTCCTACTAGACACCTAGTAGATTGACGATTTTTGGAAGAATTATCGAGTGTCTGCGCCAAGACCGTAGAAAGGTGACAAGGAGGGTCGGTTCCAGTTTATTGTTTTAATTGGTCCCTCATACAAGTTCGGCATGCTTTATTAGCTACAGATACGGCTGCCTCCGACCTTCTTTTCATCGCCCATGGTGTGGAACGTACGTGGCGCTAATTCCGTTGATACCAGTCCTTCAAAAAGGGGTGACACTACTACTCTTCTCGGGATGCGATAATTCCACGAAATGGGCAAGCAGATTTTTCTTTGACATCCGTAGCTCTCTGTTATCATATAAGCTTCAAGTTCTTGATACTAGACATAGAAGCGACGATCAGAAGTGTCAATTTCGATTCCTTCGTGCTCCCACCAGAGGCTACAAAGCTCTTTATGCGAGGAACATCTCCGCGACGTGTTGTTTATCTTGACGATACATCCCCCCCCCCGAATACTTCATCCAGCTGACATCCCTCCATCTAACGGAGTATCGTCACGAGGTTTTCCACAACCCCCTCCCAGCTTTCATTACCGTAAACATCCTGACCCCCGCTCACCTCGACATATGATCAGAAGCTCATGGATAGCAGATGGGATCAGTAACCTTCTATTGCAGATCTTCGTGGCTAAACTAATATACGAAATGTACCGCGTCGTGATATAATGTTTAGCAGTCCCTCGAACGCGCAATCTCCAAGTGGACCTCAGAAATTGTCAAACCCTGAGTTAGCTGGCGCCATTGGTATTTAGACTGGACGGCTTTGCTTCTTGGTACCATTACGGCCCATCAGCGCCTCGACAACCTGTCCAACAGAAGAGCGAACGCCCTGTTGCTGTTCACACTCCCTGGAGATCAGTTTCGAAGTCACACTTCTCGTTCGGAGGCGCACACCTTCGTAACGTGGGTACCCCACAGCCATTTCCCATCGTTCAGGAACCAAGTGCTCCGATTCGGTGCTCAGACGTGGTGGGCAAAAAGCAAGTATCCATCTAAATATTCCATTTTGCTATTTCATTGATCGGCAAATGACGGTAAGATCTGGGAAAAGCCGCCTAAAGCTGAGTGGCGGTGGCAACACTAGTTGCGACCTCCTTCCTCTCCTCTACGCTGTTTGATCCTCTGTCGTGATGACTCGGATGTTGATGCACATGATGATGAGGTTCCCGTCCACCTGTCGTCACGCCAAGTGCATCCTTGTCTTCGCCAGCAAGCTCCTGCTCTAGTCCAACGTAGTCATACGCGAACTCACCCATATCGTAGTCGTCCATACCGACTGCCTGGGCGTCCTCTGACACGTCCTCCCTGAGACACAAGCGGCACCCAGGGACGAAGTGCATAATTCAGAGGATGATTGTCGTCATTGTGAATGAGTATGCAGCGCCAGAGACACTGTCGACGAGCTGGTATCCAAGCTGGATGTAGTGCTCGTCCATCCAGCCTCCGGGGATGACGGTGAGGCCGTCGAATACAGCAACCGAGGCCTGAGCAAACAACGCGGTCAGGATATTCCCGACGATGCCGCCAATGCCGTGAGAGGCGAAGATATCGAGGGTGTCATCACACCCGAAGACGAATTTGAGCTGGGTAGCAAGATTACAGCATGTGCCTGCCATAACTCCGAAAAGTACCGCGGCGGCTGTAGTAGAAAGTCATCAGCACCAAGCAATGTGCGGGGAGATCAACTACGTGCGCGCTCCTACGAAACCACTTAGAGGTGTGATTGCCACTAGTCCTGAAATGGCACCGGAACAGAAACCGACTGCGGACCACTTCTTTTCTATGCGGTGATCCCACAGCATCCATGTCAGTCCCCCGACGCTAGCGGCGAGATTGGTCACGATACATACCTGGGCTGCCCTCAAGTTGACGCTGAGGGCGCTACCGCCGTTGAAGCCGAACAACCCAAACTAGAGAAGCACGGTGCCTTTAGAAAAGCAGTATTAGCTTTGGCAGGCGAAAACCCAATGACCAGAAAATGTCTAACCTAGAATGATATAACTGGTGTTATGAGGCTTATATGATAGCCGTTCGGTCCCCCGGCCTTTTCGCTTGCCGAGATAGATGCTGATAGCCAACGCGGCGGTCCCTGAAGAGATATGAACTGGAGTCCCACCGGCGAAGTCGAGACCACCCATGATGAAGGACCACCCGTTCGCTGACCAGGTCCAACACGCTATGGGATCATACACGAGGGTCGACCACGCGAAAACGAAGATAGGCACAGGACCCAAACGTCCCCGTTCTGCGAGGGCGCCAACCGCGAGCATGGGGGTGATTGCTGCGAACATGAGCTGGTACACGCAGAAAACAAGTGCGGGTATACGTGTGCTGCCCATGGAGGGAGGTCGAGGACACCTTTGAGAGCAAAGTATTCTGTCAAAGGGTTAGAGAAATGCTCTAATGAAGAGGTTGAAACACGTACTGAGGTTTCTGATGTATTTTCTACCGGTCTCGCTGAAAGCGAGGGAGTAGCCCCAGAAGAACCACTATATGAACCGTTTAACATATGAATCAAGCGAAAGGTATCGCACACGCACTTGGAAAGAGGCGACAGCCAACACCATAATGCTCATATAAATTTGACCGAGCACATTTTTCCTCCTCAACAGACCCGAATAAAGGTACCCCACACCGGGGATCATGATCCACACAAGCGCAGTGGAAGCAAGGGTCCATGTGATGTCATCGTTGTTGTACACGTTCACGACGCCGTCGTAGTCGGTCGTGATGAGAGTACCGGCTGAGAACAGGTCAGAAATATGAAAAGAACTCGAGAAAATATGGACGTGCATGCGTCGTAGGTGACGTTGACCATCGTGGTTGAGAGGAACGGGTGTAAGAAGAAATTTACTTAATGACATCCCCGAGGGCTTGATAAATTCCCGTATAGACGCTGAATTGCTGACGTGATGATCGCTTGGCGTGTGCTTCAGTCTTTCTGTTAATAACCATGAAAATCCTAAAATGTTAAAAGGAAATGGAGGGAATCTGCAAAACATCCGAGTCGCCGTGGGCAACTGTTGTCTGTTATACCCCTAAAGTTATTGGATCATCATCAAAAAATCCATTGGGACCGCACTGAAATCAGTAATGATCAATCATCGATTGGAGGCGTGTGGACACTGCTGTGGACTTGCGAGACCATCAAAGAATTTCGGCGCCGAGATAGAATTGTAAGGATGTATATCGGATCAGCAGGTCAGTGCAGTCCACGTCAACTGTATGTAAGTCGACGCGATGGCTCCATGCAGCTAGAATGAAAGCCAAGAGGGCGGTGCTTCACATTGTCGAGGCCATCGGGCCTGTGGCGAAAGATAAGAGAAATGGCGGGGATTGGTAAATACTGGGCATTGAGCAGTGGAAGTGGAATGACGGCGTAAGTTAGATCTAGGGTCTTCATGGTTCCGTTAGTGTATACGAGAAGCTGCCTCGACTTGGACGCAAAACCCGATCGACCGTATTTGATCTGGGATATGTACAGGAGGAAGAAAATCCCTGTTTGAGGGGAGTGTATGACAGTGAGCACACTGCACAGCTATTCTAGGCGAAGACTATGTGTTGTAGAAGATGACAAGGTGTAAGGCATTAACCGTGTGAAGAGCGGGTTGCATGAAGGGGAGCAAAAGCCGTTGGGTGGTGCGGAGATCAAGCTTTTGACTCAGGAATGATAGACTGGTGATGTATGGTACAGCATCAGCGATGACACCGTCCAAGGGATGAGAGCCTGGTGGGCACTGCAAGGTCACAACATGAGACATGGGATCTATGAGCGGAGCAAAAGACGTACATCTTGTCCATCACCGTCACCTTGACCGACATTGAAGCACTTCTTGAGCTCAGTTTGAAGAACAAATCGTCAGGGCGAAGCCATGCTCGTTCAAGAGGACGTCTTTCCTGGGCCTCCGAGGCTGCAGACAAACAGATCGTCGAATGCAAGATAAGATGGGTGAGATGGACGGCGCCACTCTGCTGGACAGACTGTTTGAGGGCGGGGACGCGTTAGCCGCACGGGCTCAGACCATCGAGTGACGATCTCGACCGTCCGGGACCCGAATGCGCCATGCACGAGTCCAATTAGCCTCCGTATATGATATGCAGCAGCTTTTCTCCTTTGTACGGCTCTGACTCGTTCCACCACGGCTTGAAATTCATCGATATCGCCGTCCTGCCGGCGTCAGAGAAGGTCGAGGTACTGGTATCGCGTGAAGGAGGGCGGTCAGACATTGGAGGAACCGGGCTCTCGTTTCGCGTTTTTGGCGACGTAGGCTTCAAGTTAGCCCATTCGAGTAAGCGACTCGATAATGGGGGCGGCGTGAGGAAACTGGAAAGAAAGGAGCGGAATATCGTCGAGATGCACGAGGAGAGACCGCAGTTGAAGAACACTTCGTAACAGTCGGAGTGTCTGGGATGACGGCTGTTGATAGTCTGCGGCTGTCGTCGATACCTGTCGGGTTCTGGATGTCTCTCGCACCGAAGAGGAGGTTTTTCCTATCACCTTCGGTGCGAATGTCAAGCCGCCGCTAGAAGAGGAGTTGATAACATTACTGCGAAAGAGGAGAGATGATATACCCTCATGCAGGCAAGACTTCCGTCGACAGCAGCGGGGACATGAGAAGCACAAAAAGAGGGTATTATATTCGACAGAGACACGATTGTTGAGAATTAGTACTGTAAAAACAGGGTAGAGTCAATGTACGCACCATGGTCGCTTCGCCTTCCAACCGCTCCGAATCCTGCACCTAACCAACGTGTGATGGAATATTGTTCATTGAGTCTCGAGCAGAGTACAGAAAAACCTGAGGCATTGGACGCGCTCAAACAAGCAGGCACATCGGACCGAGCCGGATGTTGCCGAAACCGTTCCATTCACTCGGCTCTCGTCAATTCACATCACTTGATAAAATCGCGTCTCCCATAGTAGCGATACAGTACAGATCATTAACACACTTTAGGGCCTCTACTATGTGATTCCCCTGATATACACGACGACCCTAGGATGGCTGTAAGTGTCTCTCAATGTCCTTGCCTTCTGCAGCTGCCTTCAAGCGAGAAGGATCCCCGTACGTTATTTCGATTATAGTTTATACAGCACGACACAAACCCCATAGATATTCGATAAGAAGGACACATTCAAATCGGAACGCGCTGGTGAGTTGATAGTTTTCCCATTACACGCGGCTCTCACGATGGGTCAGGTGTCCTTTGTCTAGCAGTCTCCCGAACGCGCAATCTCCGTCTGGACCTCAGAACTCATTTCACCCTTAGATAGCTGACGCCATTGGCATTTAGACTGGACGGCTTTACTTCTTCGTACCATTACGGTCCATCAGCGCCTCGACAACCTGTCCGACAGAAGCTCGAAAGCGCTGTTGCTATTCAGGCTCTCTGGAAATCAGTTTCAAAGTCACACTTCTCGTTCAGATGTGCACACCCAGCGGTACGACTGCCACGGGAAGCTACGGTAAAGGAAGTGCCGATGAATAGGTCGGGCGTCTAGTAGAAGACATGGCGCCTTCGTTTTTTTTAAAGCTCTACAGAAGCTATGAACGGGATGATAGAACTTTAGTCGCTAAATCAATGAACCCGCATTGTTCACTCGATAACAATATCACCGAATCTGCCGGAGCCTACACCCTGTAGAGGAATATAATATCATCAAGAGCTACAGCTTCGCCCAACCCAAATATTCCTCGCGACCCGTCATGTTCAACAAATCCTCTATCTCCGGCATCACCCTCGAATCTGCAGGGCTCGTCGCTCTAGCCGACCTCCCCACCGTCGCAGTGCGGACAGCTCTGATGGGGACGGCGCCCTGGCTTGACGTACTTGTCCTCGCCCCAGGGATGCACCAGCAGCAATCCGCCGACGAGGTCAATCGCGGCGAGTTTCCAAAAACCGGCTCATTGACCAACGGATACGTGTTTCGCGTTGAGAACCCCGCTACTGTCAGCTACCTCCAACGTATTGGCCGTACCGGACACCTAGTCACCGCTCTGGTACAGCCAAAACTAAAGCCCAAGAACCCACGAAACAATTCTTATATTGACCTATCTCCCCCGCGATATCATACTTTCTACGTTGCAGGAGCGTTCGTGGCTCTGCTATATCTATTATGTCCGGTATTGACCATCGTCGTCTTCACGCTCGTGGGAGCCATCAATGATTGGTGGGCGCTAGCGGTCTTGGGGATGCTTGTTTTGTCTAGAACAATCAACGTGTTCGTCATAAAGCGCAGAGCCTCGGACTCGAAGGGATGGAAAGGCGGGGATGAGAAGAAGTCTGAAGACGGTGATCTCCTCGTGGTCTTGAGTCAGGACCGCTGGGTTCGTTTGCAGGGAAAGTTGTCTGATGTCAAGCGGGTGACGGCGGGCCAATGGCTACGGGATGAAGATCGGGTAGAGAGCCTTGCCGTAGGGGTGGCTACGCTGCTGGTCTACGCAGCTGCCGCTCTTGCTGGTAATGCATCGACGACGGGGAGCTTGCTCATTGCATTGCTGCTCCTTTGTTCTGTCGCTTTATTGGCTCTCTGCAACTCCCTCACACATCGGCTACAAATGTACGATTGTATCGTGCAGGAAGACAAATCGTTGAGGAGGCGTTATAACCGGAGGTTGGAAATGGTCAAAGCTCTCGTCGAAGAAGTTGAACGGAACGGGACGCAAGAAGGCAAGCCGGGCACATGGGCTATTAATATGCAGCTAATTCAGAGCATCGATGAACTTGATGATATTTCCCTGCCTGCGAGCACGTCAGCGACTAATCATTCCCAGGAACCGAAGCAGTCCGATAGCGTATCTGCTTCTATGTGTTGATTAGGACTTTACCTATTTGATTGTATTCCTACTAATTGATCCTTGTACGAATTACAAACGGTACTCGACACAGACATGACCACTTTCGACACGATAGTCCACTTCAGGCTGGTGTAACATGATAACGTTTAAAATGGAGACCATCCGGCACCGTATAGCCCATGCTCGTAATGCACGACAATGGAATACTAATGATAGTTCCTTGTTCTCGAGTCTTTTATCTTGACTGATAGCGAACGGCACTCCCGGATTTATGAGGAGGTGGATTCCCCTCCGGGCATCGCTCGTCTATATCCTGTTCAGCGATCGTCACTGTTACCAAAGAATGCCATCTTGAAAGCGTACAAGCAACAGCGCATCGTTATTCCTCAGCTGTGCACCTCAGGACAATCTCACGATCTTTGTCAATGCCGTCCTCGAGCACAGGACCCAAACGTCCCCGTTCTGTGAGGGCGTCCACCGTGAGCATGGGGGTGATTGCTGCGAACATGAGCTGGTACACGCAGAAAACAAGTGCGGGTATACGTGTGCTGCCTATGGAGGGAGCGTCGAGGACACCTTTGAGACCAAAGTATTCTGTTGAGGGGTTAGAGAAATACTAGGCTAATGAAGAGTTTGAGACGCGTACTGAGGTTTCCTATGTATTTGCTACCGGTCTCGCTGAAAGCAAGGGAGTAGCCCCAGAAGAACCACTATATGAACCATTTAACATATGAATCAAGCGAAAGGTATCGCACACGCACTTGGAAAGAGGCGACAGCCAACACCATAATGCTCATATAAATTTGACCGAGCACATTTTTCCTCCTCAACAGACCCGAATAAAGGTACCCCACACCGGGGATCATGATCCACACAAGCGCAGTGGAAGCAAGGGTCCATGCGATGTCACCGTTGTTGTACACGTTCACGACGCTGTCGTAGTCGGTCGTGGTGAGAGTACCGGCTGAGAACAGGTCAGAAATATGAAAAGAACTCGAGAAAATAGGGACATGCATGCGTCGTAGGTGACGTTGACCATCGTGGTTGAGAGGAACGGGTGTAAGAAGAAATTTACTTAATGACATACCTGAGGACTTGATGAATTCCCGTATAGACGCTGAATTGCTGATGTAATGATCGCTTGGCGTGTGGTTCGGAGTCGACCAATACGTCAGTCTTTCAGTTACTAACCACGAAAAACCTAAACTTATGATAAGAGGAAGTGGAAGGAATCTGCAAAACACGAGTCGCCGTGGGCAATTGTTGTCTGTTATACCCCCAAATTTATTGGATCAAAGCCAAGAGGACGGTGCCACATCATTGTCAAGGCCGCCCCCAGGCCTGTGGCGAAAGATAAGATAAGAGAAATGGCAGGGATGATGGATAAATACTGGGCATTGAGCAGTGGAAGTGGAATGACGGCGTAAGTTAGATCTAGGGTCGTCACGGTTCCGTTAGTGTATACGAGAAGCCGCCTCGACTCGGACGCAAAACCCGATCGACTGTGTTTGATCTGGTATATGTACAGGAGGAAGAAAGTCCCTGTTTGAGGGGAGTGTATGACAGTGAGCACACTGCACAGCTATTCTAGGCGAAGAACGTGCGTTGTAGAAGATGACACAGGTGTAACACATTCACCGTTTTGAGGTACAGTTAGCTGATAAGAACCTCGATCCAACCATTGGATCGATTGAAACGGTTCGAGTACCCAGAATGTAGGATACGAGCACAACCGCAAGGCAAGGACCATCGCTATCTGCCTCTTCAAGGTCTAGACGTCTATCAATACAGGATAGAATGAAATAGGAAATATTATTCCCCCGGGGTGTGGGTTGGGAAGTACGGAGGCGACGTAACTCGATGCCAGCGTACTACGTCCGGATGGAAGCATACTACGCATCGTATATTTTTTGGAGAGAATTTTTTTCCGGTCGATAATTACGAGGGGTCCCGAGTTTATTCAATAGAACACGAAGTGGTCTGACAGATGTCGAATGCTGGAAATGATGATCGCGAGCGCTTTGAAAAGGCGAGATTGACGAGAGGAGACGGCCAAGCGGTGGTGAAGGAAAGCACGGAGGACAGTTTTACTTCAATGATACATGCGAATGCAGGCTCGTTTTGCATGTAAAGTGATACGAAGCATTTGAAGAAGAATCTGAAAGCTGACCGAATGTCTCAAGGCAGAGAAAGGAGGGGGTGATAATAGCACCTGCCAGGTATGTAAATGATATCTTGACTGTGAATTTACAGTCCAGTTGAATACCTTGACATAGACGTCAATAATTAACTCATACACCGGGTCGACAGAAACTGACCACCTTCCACGTCCGACTCGTCTATCGTATCTTCACCCTGGTCTTCGGAATCATGTCTGAAACGAAGGGACGACGTCGATGAGATACCCCCGTTCCAAGACTCGTCTGCCCGTGCATGCCCTGCGGCGACCCGTCCGACAATAAGTGTCGGCGCGATTCCCTATCGTCATATACGAGATCTAGGACGCTGAATAGTGAGAGGAGAAGACATACTCGTGCGGAAGAAGCTATGACATCAGCATACGGTCCTCCTGGGCTCTCCCGAGCGACAAGAATGACATACACGAGCAGGGAAACGAGTAGATCAGACCAGATTCTACGATGATCTCAATGACACCTCTGTACAAGCGAATGCCCATCCCTCCTGGGCCGTGGCTGACGGAGACAACACGGCTCATGATCAGGAGGGTGCAGAAGATAGTCGTGGCCATGAGGAAGGATATGTATAACATGAACCATATAGCATCGCTCCCGTAAGATAATAGATCCTGTGTGTTGTCCGGTGTATCGTGGATGAGATGATACGTTTCTACGATCTTGATCGCTGCATTTTCCGTTTGTACTGGATGGAGCAAATCTAGAATGGACTATACCTGTTCCTGTCAGAGTACATATGATGGGTATGAGTACGACCAACCAACGTCGTCCCCAGACAGTCCAACATCTCCAGATCTGAGAAACTGTCAAATCTGGACAAGTACGAGTCGGAAATTGACGAACTAGGGAAATATCCGCAAGGAGAATGCTGGTCCCATCGACAATGCTCACTGCTCACTGTGCTCCCGTGAATGGAGATGAAGAGTTTACAAGTACAACAAACACGGTCCAGAAGTTCCATCCATTTCCTATGAAGACATAGTGGCCCAAAGACCATACAAACGAGACGGTCAATATATCTACACCGTAAGGGCATAGAATGACAAAGACCACGGCGGGACTGGCTAGCCCGCGGTTTAAGTCTTTGGCGGAGACTTCATCGTGGAGGCCACTGCTTGTAATAAACATTTGGTACATACTCACTAACATACAGACCACAATGCGACAGCGATGAGACCGGTATATATTCCTGTAAGTTTAAGGTTTCAGTTAGTTTGGACTACACTCGAGTCACAACATGAGACGTAGGATCTACGAGCGGAGCAAAAGACGCACATCCTATCCATCTTATCTATATCGCCGTCCTACCGGCATCAGAGAAGGACGAGGTACTCGTATCGCGTGAGGGAGGGTGGTGCAGACATTGGAGGAACAGAGCTGTAAAAACAGGGTAGGGTCAATGTACGCGCTATGGTCGCTTCGCCTTCCCACCGCTCCGAATCCTGCACCTAACCGACATGTGATGGAATATCGTTCATTGAGTCTCGAGCAGAGTACAGAAAACCCTGAGGCATTGAAGAAGAGTTCCAAGGTGATCTGGCAAAGAGGAAGTAAAGTACGCGCTCAAAAAAGCAGGCCACATCGGACAGAGCCGGACATTGCCGAACTTGACCGTTCCATCCACCCGGCTCTCGTCAATTCACTTGGCTAAAATCACGTACAGTACAGATCGTTAACGTGCTTTGGGACTTCTACCATCCGACTCCCCTGATATGCACGACGACCTTAGGATGGGTGTAAGCGTCTCTCGATGTCCCTGCCTTCTGCAGCTGCCTTCAAGCGAGAAGGATCGCTCTATGTTAACTCAGCTATATAGTTCATACAGCACGACGCAAACGTGTAGGCTTTCAATACAAAGGACTTGGTGCAATTACACTCTTCGAATCGAAACGCACTAGTGAGTTGATGGTTGTCCAATTACACCGGGCTTTCATAACGGGTCAGTTTTTCCTAGAATCATTGGTGTCCTCTTTGGTAGCAGCGGCTTTCATGTCCTGTCATTCTAGATTCCAACTGGGCGTCCTCATGCTACTTAAGCGATTCCGGGAAAGCTCCTCGTTCTTAAACCTTTTTATTTGAGAAGCGTAGTGTGCTCCCGGATTTATAAGGAGGTGAGGTTTCCTGTTATTGTCCTCCGGGCCTAGCTCATCTATATGCTGTTCAAAGACGATCGTTCTCTAATATGCTGCAAAAGGAATGTTGCAAGAGAACGCCGTCTTGAAAGCGTACGAGCAAGAAATGCAAGACTGTCGACGAGCCGGCGCAGACGGATGTCGTTATTCCCAGTTACACATTTTGAACAATATCACGACCTTCGTAAGCGTCGTCTTTGAGCGGAAGATAGGCGATACCGATGATATCTTTGTTAATAGGTGTGTTAGCCATTTTAGTTTCGTTCATCGTTCTCTGCCATTACACCCACAGCTTAACAGCGACTTCCTTCTCTTCGTGAGTCATCGGAGCGCTCCTACATATTTTCATGTTATTGGTTGCCCAGCATAAGTCATTCGATATCGTACAGGCTTCCGAACATACTATGGTGAATGTCCAGGGCGCCAGTAGCATTGATATCGACATGCTAAGTTTCAAGGCTATTGTAATGTCTCAAGGCTTTTCTGCTTCATCGAAAAGGGATTTCATGCACGTATAGCTGCTCTGCGCGGAAGCCTTGTCTTGTCGTCCGATTTGATAGGTTGATGCGCGCCGATGTCGGCGCTGGACGAACGATCTCCATGCCCTAACTGTTCTCCTGCAGGATGATATTTTGACACGAACACACCTCAAACATGAGCGATCGGGGGAGGACTTCTTACATCCACCGTTCTTCTGACACTACTAGCGCTTGTTCTGACGCTCCTCCTGGTGATATCTGCGATGATCACTAGCAGTATGGAGGGCCAGCTTTGGAAACAGTGGGCTATAATAACCGGTCAGGGGTGCGTCGTCAACACGAGGTCGCCGTTCTCTGGTAGTTCCGTTTCGTTCTACGGTTGATGGAAGTGTTGTGATCAACGGAAAGGCAGGGTGAAGTCTTGTCGAGGGCCCTATATTGGCAGCTCACGCAGTCGACATGGCATTCGCACTGTGCATATTCCATTTATCCCTCCTTCTTGTTTCCGTCAGGCTCAACTGGTGTTTATTTCGCCATCGAAGTTGCGGGCGTCATCGCCTTCGAGGATCTCTACTGTCGAGAAGACGATGGCCCTGGTGGGTGCGGCTTCATACATCAACACTCTTGTCCTCGCACGAGGAAGAGATCAGCAGTGATCCGCAGAAGTCCCCCGACGACAGGGGTACGAGTTCGCGAAGACAGTTCTAAACAAGAGGTGTATCTTTGACGTATGTAGGTCTGCCTTATCATTTGGACTCCAAGAATACTGAGTTCTTGATGCTAGATAAGCACGACGACCAGAAATGTCAGTTCTGATGCCTTTGTATTTCGACCGGCCGAGAATTTCTGCTGTATGAAGAACATTTCCGCGACGCATTTATCTTGATGATATTCATACTTCTGACGATGGCCGACAGCCCTCATCCATCGGAGCGCCGTCCTTGAGATGAGCTACCCACTACCAACCTTCATTCCAACATCCTGTCCCTTCCTCACATAGGCTGGGTGTTGACAACTTACGGAACGCAGATGGCGCCAACAGCTTTTGAAAACAGCTAACTCTGATCGGACGTATATCTTCGTGCGGCGTGCCTGAACCGGTATACGAACTTAGCGTGCTGTGATACCACGAGCAGCCTCTCGAACACGTAATCTCCGTGTAAACCTCAGAACTCGTTGGATTTTCTGGCGTCATTGCCATTTAGACGGAACCGCTTTGCTTGTTAGTACCATTACGTTTCGTCAACGCCTTGCTAATTTGTTTGACAGAAGCGTGAACGCACAATTACTATTCACCAACGTTTCCTGTAGATCGGATTCGAAGTCACATCGCTCTGACAATACACACTATCAACGCGAGGCTGCCTCACAGATAATCTTTTCACCCAGGGACTAATTGAAGATGCCTCACAACCCCATTTCATCTATTTGCCGATGGAGACTCGGTTTACAGCCTTCTTGACCCCACGTCCGTCAAGCCCTTTGTTAACGGAGCCTCAGCCACGGGACAACTATGCTAAGGACTACGGAGTGCCAATGAATAGGTTAAGCGCCTAGCAAACATGCGGTCTCCATAACATTTTCAAGCGCTACGAAGTTGCGAATATGCGGCTGACGCTAATGAATGAAGCAATTGCGGCATTTGTGAATGGGGTAGGCAAAGTGGCCGAATCTGCAGGATCGTGTTCCCTGTAGCTTTCACCAGCAATATAACATCGCCAAGAACTTCAGCTTTGCTTGCTTCAAGTCCTCCTTGCCGTGCTAGTGCTCATTGAGACCTCGTCATGTTCAAGAAATCCTCTATCTCCGGCATCACTCTCGAATCTGCGGGACTCGTTGCCCTAGCAGATCTCCCCACCGTCGCAGTGAGGACTGCTCTTATGGGGACGGCATCCTGGATTGATATCCTTGTCCTTGCTCCCGGCATGCACCAGCAGCAGTCCGCCGACGAGGTTAATCGTAGCGAGTTTCCACAAACCGGGTCACTGACCAACGGATACGTTTTTCGTATCGAGAACCCCGCTACCGTCAACTACCTCCAACGCATTGGACGTACCGGTCACCTCGTCACCGCTCGGGTGAAGCCAAAACCAATGCCCAAGAACCCATCAAAAAATTCATATGTTGATCTATCCCTCCCGCACTATCACACTTTCTACATTGCAGGAGATTTCGTGGCTTTGCTATATCTATTATGTCCAATATTGACCATCATCGTTTTCGCACTCGTGGGCTCCATGAGAGACTGGTGGGCGCTAGCGGTCTTGGGGATGCTTGTTCTGTCTAGAACAATCAACGTGTTCGTCATAAAGCGCAGAGCCTCGGACTCGAAGGGATGGAAGGGCGGGGACGAGAAGAAGTCTGAAGAGGGTGATCTCCTCGTGGTCTTGAGTCAGGATCGCTGGGTTCGCTTGCGGGGAAAGTTAGCTGATGTCAAACGTGTGACCGCAGGCCAGTGGCTGCGGGATGAGGATCGAGTAGAGAACCTTGCCGTAGGGTTTGCGACGCTGTTGGTCTACGCAGCTGCTGCCCTTGCTGGTAACGCGTCGACCATTGGGAGCTTGCTCATTGCAGTGCTACTTCTTTGTTCTGTCGCTCTACTGGCTCTCTGCAACTCCCTCACACATCGGTTGCAGATGTACGATTGTATCGTGGAGGAGGACAGAAAAGAGAGGAAGAAATATGAGCGGAGGATGCAAATGGTCAAAGTACTGGTTGAGGAGGTTAAGGGCTGGAAACAAGAAGGCGGACAAGCAGGCGGGAGGCGAGAATACGAGCCGGGGACATGGGCTATTAATATGCAGCTCATTCAGAATATCGAGGAACTGGATGACATTCTCCTGCCTGAGGGCATTTCGACGACTGATGATTCCCAGGAACGGAAGCCGCCTAGTGCATCTATTTCTAACGCGTCGACGGCCACTGCTACGATGGTTTGATTAGGACTTTATCCCTTATGATTGTATTGCTACTAATTAATCCTTGTATATCCTTTTAACGGTCATCGATACAGGCATAACTATTTTCCCTACGGTAGTTTACTTAAAACTGGCGTGAGCATCCCCGGCGGCGATGACTACACACCCAAATCAGACACGAAGTACGCCGGGAACAGATGTGAACAAAGCGGTTGCGCGGTGTAGATGTGATTGCGACTCGTGCAATCAAAAGGCTTTTGCGATGGTGCATCATCTCGGAAAAGGTTTTGGACAATGGAGATGATTGTGGCTTGAACACCGCCACGAAAGATAAGTATGCATGCCTGTTGTTCAAAAGCCTCGGTCATTAGAGTCTAGAGACATACCGATGTGATAATCGTTCACAGAAATTCAGAATATTAGAGAATACACTGGAGGTGAAAAAGTAAGGAACAGCTAGATAGTCGTGACGCCCTTTTAACGCACAGACCACCCAGACAGAGAACAAGCCGCTCTTGTTATTACGTTCATCGGTTTTCATACAATGATCAGAGTATCTGAGAGCTCAGAAGGAGACAGTCTTCAAAGTAATATTTTGTGGTACGAAACCAATTGGTAGAGCTGACTCGACCAGAGAAAGATTCGTGCCACGTAAAACCGAAGGCCAGGACTTCTTTCTTCGGCCTGTTTGTTCAGGGCCCAACCCGAATCCGCTCTCAACGCCATATCCAAATGCTGTCATCTACGTGCATTCCTTTAATGCCTAGTAAGTCGTGGAAGAGTCTGAGCGATTGTGCTCTTGCAAGTACTTAATCGTTTAAGTTGAAGTTGTGATGAGGCTTGGCGCAGTTCGGTCTCCATAGTCACGTGATCTCAAAGGCAATGCTTACGACCTTACTGACGTATGTGGATGACGCCATTCCAGGACGAAATTTTGCTTCCGGTTTTTCCTCGATTCTGCCTCCACCTCGGTATAAATACTCGCCTATCACGATAAAACTTTCCTTTCCTCCATTAGCACCACTTTTCTATTACACCCCAACTTTGAACTACAACTGACGCCGCAGAGCAAGCGCCTGTCAAACGTCCCCAAAATTATGGTTTCTTTGTGCCTGTTGCTGGACATACTTAATTTCGATGTCACGGGAAGACGATCTTTGCTGACATGTGGAAAACACAGGGATATCTCATGGCTACCACGATCGTTCAACGGAACTATCGATAAGATGCCGGGTCTTTCGTGTGATATTAAATGCTGGCTATGATCACCTGCTTCGTTGGCAGCGGGCACTGAGTGTTCTAAAACTGCACTAAGCGCTGAACTTGAATGAACAGCTTGCCTTTTCTGTACGTACAAAGCTGTGCAAATCAACAGCAGAGTGACAGCACCCCGAAGATTAACACAGCCTGGGACTGGAGCCTAAGGTTTGCCTGGCCTTCTGGGGCTTCCTGCCACTAAACACGATGAAGTCGTGCTTTGTGTGAAGCTGTTCGAGTCATAAAAACCTGCGAATGAGGCGGAGATTACAGCAGAATCAGTGAAATAAAGGAAACGGCAAGGAGCACAGCCTTGAAGGGCCTTCCGATCTAAGAATGGATGTTTGGATCCCACGCCTATAACACCTTTTCGATTCCAACATCCATCTTTTCGGTACTTAGCATCCGACTATGCTTAATCCTTTCGCCTTTCCCTATTCTTCTCAAATCCCCATCATGTTTAGCAAGGCGTCCATATCCTCACACAGTATCATCTTACAGGCGGCGGGGCTCTTCGCGCTGGCTGACCTCCCTACGGTGGCGGCCAGAACGGCTGTGACAGGCACAGCCTCCTTTCTCGACATTTTCCTGCTCGCACCTGGTATGCACCGGCAGCAGGCCGTAGACGACATCAACCACGGCGAGTTCCCTACTACAGGCGCCATGACCACAGGATACGTTTTTCGTGTCGAGAACCCGGCCACTGTGAGCTACCTCCAAGCTATTGGGCGCACAGGGCACCTCGTCACAGCACATGTCCGTCCAAATCCATCATGCAACGAAGAGCTGTCCTACCTCAACCGCCATCTACAGTCGTTCTTTGTTGCGGGTGTCCCCGCCACACTCTTTTACATCGTCGGGCCGGTGCTCACCGGCGTGGTCGTAGCGCTGATGGGTGTTATACGGGATTTCTGGGGTCTAGGGGTGTTGGGGTTATTTATGTTGTCGAGGCTCATAAATGTGGCCATCATTAAGCGGAGAAGCTTGAAAGGGTGGAAGGGCATTCCCGAGCCAGGCGTGAATGGCGATCTTCTCATACTCCTCAGCCAGGATCGATGGATACGCCTACAGGGATCAGTAGACGATCTCAAGACAGTCACGGCCGGGCAGTGGTTGCGGGATAGAACCATGCTAGAAGGTTTCGCCATCTCCTTTGCCACGCTACTGGTCTACGCAGCTGTCATCCTCGCATTCAATGCCTCAACCGTGGGGAGCCTAATGATTGCCTGCTTGCTACTGTGCTCGTCTGGCCTTTTGGGCCTCTGCAATACATTCACGTCATGTTTGCAAATGTTCGATTGTATTGTGCGCATGGAGGGAGAGCCGGTAAAGTATGAGCGGAGACTATACATGGCGAACGAGATGATTGAGAAGAGTGGGAGGAATGACTGGGCTATTGGAATGGGACTCATTGTGCCAAAAAATCCTACGGGCCCAGTTAATGTGTGATATGTGTCTGAAAGCGTGCCATCTTATGTCAATACGCCAATACTCTTATATCAGGTCTTACGTGTACCTCTGGGCATAGCGACTTACTTCGTATCTTTATCATGCTTCAATAGCCCTGTTACTTATTGTACTTCGGATACCCCCTTACTTCCCATCTGTCCGTTCTATTTTTTGAAGTGTACGTTCAAGTGTAATTAGAAAAGTAATAGGGATGATGACACAATTTTTATCGCCGAGTGCTGATCTCCGAGAGAAAATATGATTGGTGCTTGTATGTTGTCGACTTCCTTCGCGTTGAAATCAAAGCTCCGAGAGTGAAAAGATCATTCTTGGGCCTTCTGTCAATTCTACGGGGAGGGCTGAAAATGAAGCCCCGAAGACAGGCAACACAGCTATAATCTCTAAGTACTAGTGTTTGTAACAAGCAGTCAACTGATCCCGCTTGCTCAGCAAAGGTAAACCATTCATTAAGCACGGGAAAGGACAGAGCATAAGGTATGTAATCATGATGGCACAATTCGTCGGCGCGCGCTAATCATCGAAAAATAGAGAACGGCCCTTCCTGTGCAAGTATACAGCTCCAACAATAGATCCCGCCCGTCCATGATGGAGTTTGACGAGCCCAAGGGTAAATAGTATGACGGGTGACCCATAGTATTTCAAAGATTGAATTAGAGGATGTGTATCTCTGGACCACGCCAAAAGTATTGCGGCGTCCCGTTCACTGCCTACTCAGGGAGGGTATCTGCAATCAGTCACGATTAGATGGATCCTTTTGCTCAAAGAGAGATAATCATCCAGTCTCCTTGGCCCCGAGTTCAAAAATAATAGCGCTGGGGAAAAATAGACACTGTTGGTGTCATGTGTCATCCACACCTATGAACCTTCGCACAGTTTCTCGGGACAATTGATAAAATGGCTGTAGCAATAGCTTAAAGCGCTTAGAACCGATGGAGAAGGAGGAAAAAATTACGCTATTGCCTCTAAACTCTGAACCGCCCAACCAGTGGCCCTAGGAACGAAATTGGTGGAATAGTCCCACTGATGCACGAAAGGAATAAAGTCACAGTGGCGAGGTTCAACGCCTTCGGTAGCAGACGCGAAAATGTCTTTATGTCGTGACTTGTCTTCAACGAGCCCCTCCATTCGAGAGCAAGACGAAACAGGGGGCTCCGGGTGACATAAAAACTGTCTTTCTAGTAGCATTACTAACATTAGCAGAGGCCAAGGTTAGCAGTGCTAGGGCCGATGTAGCGATACACCACTTCTACAGCGGAAGTGATGTCCAGCTGACTCCTCTTCCCTATCACAGGAGCAGCCTACCGTGTATCGCGTGTAAGTACCCAGATAAATCCCGAGCAAGCGCTGAGAACAGTGCCAACACCGCTGTGTGACAGAGCTCTCACCCAGACCTTGGAGAAGTATAGATGTCGCTACGATTTTTCTAGTCACACAATGCGGGACTGATGTCTATCTCATCGTGTCGAGCACTGCTGAATCAGAGTCAGGTAAACAGTGAAGGTAGAAAAACACGCAAAGTTGATCCGGAGGGTATATATGGTCCGACCACGGCTTCCAAGGGGAGAAGGATGAACTTTGATCGACAGGTATACGCATCTGAATTCGGCGTAGTCGCGCCTGGAAAGGATCGATGTTGAGGGAGTGTTCCAAGTCTATACCCATCCAGTAAAGGATGTTCTGGTGCATATATGCGCGACTTCTGTGGTCTTTCTTGGATGTATGCGTCTTTTATGAGGCGCTGAAGCATTACGTCGGATCGAGGAATAGAGAATGTCCTCGAAATGCCTTAACACAAGTTGAGGATCGCTGTACTACCCTTCTAAGTATTAGACCATATGATTAGGAGTCGTGGAATCGAAACGTTGAACAACTCGCCTGAGTAAGTACCACGCTCCGGTATTTCCGCGAGGGCAACTCACGCTGTGATCACTGAGCGAAGATCGCGACCCGCGCAGCGCGCTGCAAAAGCCCAGAATACTTACGTCTCAGGTTCGTCCTACTAGCACAATACTAGCACAAGAACTCCTCGCAGCTTTATCCTTGGACATCACATATTCGAATATCACTCGTCCATCCACGCCCAGAGGTCGAAAGAGAGGATAGAGAAGGATAGCGACATGACTGCGGATGACAAGCGGACGATCGAAATCTGGCACATGTGCGAGCACGTGACATCATAAATATGAATTTTAAATTCATGGCAGTTCTGGATGGCCCTGCAGAATTTCACGAAATATCCTTTGAAAAACTGCAGAGCCAATCTACTTCAATTTCTGCGATATTATGTGCATCCGCACGACAGTTCTCTGTCGGCCCAACGACCACAGTAATCATACACTGCATCATCAATTCTATCGAGGCTTTGTCGCGTAACTTCGAATTGTTGCTGAGACTACGTGCATCTTGTCTTCTACACAGACTCGACGATGGCTATGGATATACCTTGACGGTATGCTGCTGGGTTAGGGTAGTCACGGCTGCATCGAGTACCGTTAGAAATTCGTACAAGGATCAATTATTAGGAGGAATACAATTTGAAAAGGATTAAAGTTCTAATCAACACATAGCAGCAGCGGTAGAAATAGATACACTATCGGACTGCTTCGGTTCCTTGAAATGATTAGTCGCCGATGTGCCCGCAGAGAGGGAAATGCCATCAAGTTCATCGACGCTCTGAATGAGCTGCATATTGATAGCCCATGCGGCCGACTTGCCTTTTTGCGTCCCGGTCTGTTCAACTTCTTCGACGAGTGCTTTGACCATTTCCAACCTCCGCTTATACCGCCTCCTCAACGATTTGTCTTCCTGCACGATACAATCGTACATCTGTAGCCGATGTGTGAGGGAGTTGCAGAGAGCCAATAAAGCGACAGAACAAAGAAGCAACAATGCAATGAGCAAGCTCCCCGTTGTCGACGCATTACCAGCAAGAGCGGCAGCTGCGTAGACCAACAGCGTAGCAATCCCTACGGCAAGGCTCTCTACCCGATCTTCATCCCGTAGCCACTGACCCGCTGTCACGCGCTTGACATAAGATAACTTTCCCTGCAAACGAACCCAGCGATCCTGACTCAAGACCACGAGGAGATCACCCTCTTCAGACTTCTTCTCGTCCCCACCTTTCCATTCCTTCGAGTCCGAGGCTCTGCGCTTTATGACGAACACGTTGATTGTTCTAGACAGAACAAGCATCCCCAAGACCGCTAGCGCCCACCAATCCCTGATGGAGCCCACGAGAGCGAAAACGATGACGGTCAATATTGGACATAATAGATATAGCAGAGCCACGAAATCTCCTGCAATGTAGAAAGTGTGATATCGCGGGGGAGATAGATCAATATAAGAATTGTTTCGTGGGTTCTTGGGCATTGGTTTTGGATGTACCAGAGCGGTGACGAGGTGTCCGGTACGGCCAATGCTTTGGAGGTAGCTGACGGTAGCGGGGTTCTCGACGCGAAAAATGTATCCGTTGGTCAATGAGCCGGTTTTTGGAAATTCGCCACGATTGACTTCGTCGGCAGATTGCTGCTGATGCATCCCTGGGGAAAGGACAAGAACGTCAAGCCAGGGCGCCGTCCCCATCAGAGCTGTCCGCACCGCGACGGTAGGGAGATCTGCGAGAGCGACGAGCCCCGCAGATTCGAGGGTGATGCCAGAGATAGATGATTTGTTGAACATGGTGGATCACGAGGAAGACTTGGATTGAGCGAAGATGTAGCTCTTGACAATATTATACTCCTCTACAAAGTGTATGGTCCGACGCATTCGGTGATATCGTTATCGAGTGCAAAATGCGATTCATTGATTTAACGGCTATTCCTTCACCCACACATTCATAGCTTCTGTAGGGCTTAAAAAAACGAAGGTCTCATGTCTGCTACTAGACGCCCAACCTATTCATCGGTACTTCCTGAAAAATGTTACTTCGAAACTGACTTCCAGGGAGGATGAATAGCAACAGCGCGTTCGCGCTTCTGTCGGACCGGTTGGTGAGGCGCTGATGGAACGCAGTCGTACTAAGAAGCAAAGCCGTCCAGTCAAACTGCTAATGGCGTCAGTTAGCTAAAGGTCTAATGAGTTCTGAGGTCCACACGCAGATTGCGCGTTCGAGGAGCTGTTAGACATCGTATCACGGCGCGATACCGTTCGTATGCCGGCTCAGACACGATGATCTCAATGGAAAGCTATCCTTCTCAAGGACTATTGATCCCATCTGCCCTTCGTGAGCTTCGAATGATATACCGAGGTGAGCGAGGGGTTGTGATCATCAGGACGACGCTCCATTGGATGTCTGTCATCAGAAGGATGAAGTATTCGGGAGCGACGTATCATCAAGATAAGAAATATGTCGTGGAGATGTTCCTCGTACGAAGAACTTTGTAACTGGAGGGAGCACATAGGAATCGGAATTGACAATCTGGCCGTCGTGACCATACCTAGCATCAGGAACTCAGTCTTCTTGAAGCCTAGATAATAAAGTAAACCTACATATGCCAAAGATACACCTCTTGTTTAGAACTCTTCGGAACCACATGAGAACTTCTACCTTTCTCGCGAACTATCATCCTCCTCATCAACAGCTTCTGCTCATAATTCTTCGGCTCTCGGGCGGTAACGCGATGTCCCGAGTGCTTGATGGTTTGCAACTTTACCTTAACATGTATACTCCGAGACACACAGGCCTTCCGAATTAGTTGTCATTTTCTAGCGTCGAGGTGAGCGTGTGCACATCCCCCAGAACATTGCATTCATATAGAATAGACCAGTCGAAGTAATGTCCTGAAGAAGAGTTAAGATACAGAACAGACAGAACAATATGCGTACGTACCAAGATCTGGCCTACTAGATACGCAAGTCCTTTAATCGTCCGCTGGACCACAGCGAATAGCATTCAAGAGTAGCGTGAAGCGAAGGTGACTTTCTGGAGCACCGTAAACATTCTCACAAGATTTGAACACGAAAAACACGACTGACCGTCCATATAGTCTTGCATTCTGGTGTCTGGCAGTTCGTAGCGTGTATAGCCCGCCAGCAGGACGACAACAAGCCTTGAATCGGTCCATAGCAAACTTAGACAGTATGTTCCGTTAACAGGGTTCGAATGAAGGCACTCTAGAAGCTCAGGTAAATGTAGCGCTGTGAACTGTAGGGCATCAAGATCAGAAACGTCGATGTTTCATTAGTAAACATACCTGGAAAATGTTCTTCGCTAGAATACATTGAAGAATCCCCTGCACATGATGAAGAGGAACAGCATCTTAGTATATCGAGGAGATACTACGGCTGACTGTGTTATAGGCGCTGACTTATTGCCGTGGTCGATGTAAAAAATAACCGTGCGATGGTGGTCCGTCATTAAGAGGCGCTCGGGGCTTTCCGGACGAAATCGTTTTGACGTTGGTTTTCCTCAAACTTCGGCTATGGTACCCCAATTCTCATTCACCAAAATATCAAACTCTAGGTTCAATAAAAATACTTATTCATCTTAAAATCTGTTGGTGTTCTTCGCGGAAAATTGCACCGTAATAACTGGTGGACGCCTGGCTACCTGATAGGCAATTCCAATGAGGGTCAAAACATCTGAGTCAACAATTCTGGTAATCAACGCTATTACTACTATGATTGGAGCTTGAAAGCCTTGATACTTAACAAGCATTTAAAACTGAATTTTATATCAACGGAAGATCAGGATGGAACTGAAAATCAATGCGTTACTTGTACACCAGGGGTATCATCAAAGCACAAGGGCTATCCCGAATGTGATATATTTCCCTTGAAACTTCATTTCATCTATGCCTTCGATTTTCCGAGTCATTACATTGACAGTGACCTGAATAACATTGAATACAGCACAAATTTGTCTCGTCTATGTTACAATATACCTCCGAGTCAGCATACAAAAACTACCTGGTAGGGGAAAGGCCTAGCACATTCACGTCAACTCCTCAGCCGTCTGATCATCAACTCTGCTAGGCCTAGGGGCTGGGGCTGGAGAGGCTGGATTCATCAGATGACGAGTCAACCACAAGAGATGCCTCCTCCTTCTCATGCTTAGGCTTGAGACCCATTTCATAGGCCCAGTCACTCTTCTCGCTCGCACGAATCAAAGCATCGACCATATCCATCCTTCGCTTATATCTAGACGATATCCCGTCTTGCCGCACGATACAATTGTACATCTGCAAACATCTTGTCCAGGAGTTGCACAGACCCAGAAGGGCGGCAGTGCAGAGCAGGAGGCACGCGATAAGCAAGCTCCCCATCGTCGACGCGTTGCCGGCCAGAGCCGCAGCCGCGTAAACTAGCAGTGTAGCGAAGGCCACCGAGAAACTCTCCGCTGTGCTCTGGTCTCGGAGCCATTCTCCCGCCGTCACGGTCTTGATATCATTCAAGGAACCATGTAAGCGCACCCAGCGATCCTTGCTCAGAATGATGAGGAGATCACCGGGGCCTTTTTCTGGAGCACCTTTCCACTCCTCCGAATCTTTGCTCCGTCGCCTGATGGCGATCACGTTGATCGCTCGAGCTGTTATCAACATTCCCAACACCCACAATCCCCACCAGTCATGTATAGCGATGAGTAAGACGAGCACAACCACCGTCAACGTCGTACTGAAGAGGTATAGCAGAGTCGCTTGGACCCCAGTGACGAAGAACGATTGTACAAGGCGATCGTATCGGGATAAAGAGGCGTCGCGGGAAGGATGCCTGGATACCTGTGCCGTGACAAGGTGCCCGGTGCGACCGATGCGCTGCAGGTAGCTGACGGTGGCAGGATTTTCGACACGAAAGACGTATCCGTTGATTATCGAACCAGTCGTTGGAAATTCACCACGGTTAACTTCTTCAGCAGACTGCTGCTGATGCATACCGGGAGCGAGGACGAGAACATCGAGAGGGGAGGCTGACCCTGTCAGAGCCGTCCTCACAGCGACGATGGAGAGATCTGCGAGGGCGACGAGGCCCGCAGCCTCTAGGGTGATGTGGTGACGGGAGATGGAGAATTTGCTGAACATTGGTGAAATCTGAAGTAGTTTGGGAGATATAAGGAAGGGAACAAGGCTGCGCGCATGATGGCCATAGACAAAGCTGTAGGTAATAGACCCTGGCTTCCTCGGCCCGGAATTGTACCTCTTCGCGTATCACAGCAATTTACATCAAAACGCAAAAATGGCACAAGGGCAACAGCTAGGTAACGTGGGTATCGTTGCTTCTACCATTCAACTGTACAGCGCGGCAGTGCTCACAATGCTGTAGTAGACTATCACGGAAAGGTTGGCAATCTTGTCGGCGCCTGACAATTTCTATTTTTGCTGGTCGGCGACAAAACAGGGCTTCCGGTTGATGACGAATGGTGATGGAGAAGACTCTTCCTTAATATCTTCTTTCATTGGAGCGAATTCAGCGGGAAGACAAGCTGGTACAGTGAAGCGCCAAACTGACGATGAAACACCGAGTGCATCAAACTTTATTTCAATGCTGTAACCGTCTCACGGTTTCAGTGTAGTCTGTCCGATAAATCAGTGAAACGGAGATCCCACGATAACTAAATAGTCCTCACAGCGTGTATAACAAGATGGGTCCAAATGGTATCCTTCTGTACTGGCGCTGAGTACTCGAAGTTGCGGAAACCTTGGTGATTTGGAATGATCATTCTCGGTCCCGCAGTTGTCGATACTGTCCACTCCCTCAAACATGTATGCGATGGGTGATGCTACCTCTGGCAAGAAAAGACGGGTTTAAACTGCGTATGAGTCTGGAGATGGGCGATAATATAAATGCTTCAATTGATCTTTGATGGATTATTTCGAACACTAGAAGTATCAGTGTTCTGAGTTTTGTTCTGAGTTTTTGTGGCCACATATATCGCTGCCGTTTGTCTGTGACGTGATTCATAGTGGAAAGAGGAGCACTTGTCAATCAACAGATTATAACCCATGAAGGGCGAACTAGAATTCTGCAAAGCCGCAATAAAAATGAATCAGTCAGCGATGACCAGGAATATCAACGAGGGACATACTTGTTTCCAGCTACAATCACTACGATGTTCTTGACCGTAGAAAGTGTTAAGTTCCAAAATTATGATAATCGTACACTAATAAACCGATGAGCCTGAGGTGCGATTTCTGCCAGTGCTTGCTAACGAATAAAATGGAGCGAAAGCATGGATTTAGAGCTGAGAAGTCGAAATCTAAACCGGCGTGTCTAGGCATCGGTAGGACCGGAGAACGTCGACTCCTTTGGCAGATCAGACAATGACATACGCTTGAGAATGGCCTTCAGCTCGTCGAGTTTAAGCAGTCCCATGCTAACAGCCCATTCTCCCTGCCCGCTTGCACTACTGTTGAATGTCTCCTCGATAAGTTCCTCGACCATCATCCTCCTTCGCTCGTAACGTTTTTCCTTTCCTTTCTCTTCCCGTACGACACAATCGTACATTTGCAGGCCATGTGTGAAGGAGTTGCAAAGCGCCAATAGAGCGACGGAGAAAAGAAGCAGCAATGCAATGAGCAAACTCCCTACGGTCGAGGCATTTCCGGCAAGGGCTGCAGCTGCGTACACCAACAGTGTAGCAAACCCCACAGAAAGGCTCTCTACCCGATCCTCATCCCGTAACCACTGACCCGCCGTCACTTGCTTGATATCAGACAGATCCCCGTGTAAACGAACCCAGCGATCCTGACTCAAAACCACAAGATCATCTTTTTCAGGCTCCTCATTCGCACCCTTCCAATCCTTCGAGTCCGAAACTCTCCGTTTGATGACGATTACGTTGATTGTTCTAGACAGAACAAGCATCCCTAAAACCGCTAGCGCCCACCAATCCCTGATGGAGCCCACGAGTGCGAAAACAACGATGGTCAATATCGGACATAATAGATATAACAGAGCCACGGAGACTCCTGCGATGTAGAAGGGTTGATTTTGCGGGGATAGATCGACGCCCTTGAAAAAAGGGATTTCTAGTGCCCTGGAGCGTGGTTTTTGCTCTACTACAGCAGTAACAAGGTATCCGGTACGGCCGATGCGTTGTAGGTAGCTAACCGTAGCAGGGTTCTCAACTCGGAAGACGTATCCCTTGGTCAATGAACCAGTTTGTGGAAATTCGCTACGATTAACCTCATCGGCGGATTGCTGCTGATGCATCCCTGGGGCAAGAACAAGGATGTCAATCCAGGATGCTGTCCCCGTCAGAGCTGTCCTCACTGCAACAGTGGATAGATCTGCTAGGGCAACAAGCCCTGCAGATTCCAGGGTGATGCCGGAGATAGAGGATTTTTTGAACATGAAAAGGTCTCGAGAAGCGCTGGGAAGACGATAAAGACTTGTATTGAGCGCGGGCGTAGCTCCCGACGGTGTTATATTGTTTTTTGATGGTGGCTGCAAGGAACATGGTCCAGCAGGCCGGGGAACTTGCAAACCATCAAATGTACGTGATGTTCCTGCAACGTTGCAACATTTCGCGGCTTCTCCGGTTCCTGATAAACTTAGGCGCCCGGCCTATTTATCGGCACAGATCATCCTTAGCGCGTGCCTTCTAGTAGTACAGATGTGATCGACAGAGCATATGAGGGTCAAATCGAACGAAAGAGACTGTGGTGATTATCGACCTTTGCTAGCTGTGTGCCTAAGCGCCGAAAAATTCGTTCTTCGAGAGTGTCGTTGGCAGCAGAGAATGTCGGTTAGGCGCTCGTTTCCACGTGTGAGAGAAGATCTGTCTGAGCGCTGTGACAACGATTCCGGTTTCACAAGTAGCGTGAATAGGAATAGTGCACCCGCAGCTTTACGGTCGGACAAGCCTGTAAACCACTGGCATGATGCAATGGTACTAAGAAGCGCTGCCTGATCTTCTCCGTGTTTCGTCGACATTTCTATTAGCATTGTCAACCAGTGTTCCGGGAAGGCAAAGGCGGCTATGTTGGAAGAATTGAATGTGCAATCACAGATTCGACAGCTGACAGATAGAATGTTCAGACCCTGTACTTCATTAAACGGAGTAGGACGCCTCGAGGCTGCGGTATATTCCATAACAAAACCATGGCTTGCTTTCTATCCACCGTCAGTCTGAACACAAACGTTTTAGTGACAGTTTCGGGGGAAAGGAGAGCGGAAAATAATAACTTTGTCATTCCGAGTGCTGGCGTGTCCGCGGAAACCGATAAATTAGGCAATGGCAGTGAACACGCCTCGACGATACAGACTGGCGGCTGCCGTACAATTCCCGGTCCAGACATTGAGTTATATTTTGAACTATTGCAGCCTCTCTGATAGTAGTCACACTCATGTTAAGAGTCGCCACGTTCCCACGTATAATACTTCATAGCTGCACGGTTGCGCATAGAAACAGGATTCCTCATCGTAATAATTTCGCTGTCGCAAAAAGGGTTTTGTTCATAAGATAGAAAATCATGGCTGGTAGGAGAAGACATTAAGACGACACTGTTGGTAGTAGAATATCTGATATCTGATAGACTTAAGATTGAGGATTGTGGTGAAGCCCAAAAGGTAATGCAAACTCACTTGTGCTACAGACTATTCGCTCTGCTAGAAAGACCTCCTTCCGGAGAAATAAGCCCCATGAGAGGGGCCTAGTCCTTGCTTTTGGTCACGTCGATCCATACTTTTCTCGGTTCTCTTTCCGTACACACAACACAGTGTATCCAACGTTTTGTTTTCGACGCGGCGGAAGACGTAGCCATCGGTCATCGCGCCTGTTGTCGGCGTTTCGCCGCGATTTACGTCGTCAGCGTACTGCTGTTGATGCGTCCCTAGTGCGAGGACAAGAGTGTCGAAGTAGGAAGTTGCACATGTCAGAATCGTCTTCATCGCGACGCGGAGAGATCCGCGAGGGCGACGAGTCCAGCAGCTTCAAAGGTGACGCGGTCTGAGAAGATGGACTTTTTGAACATAGGTGAATCGTACAAGGAGTTGGAAAAAGGAGGAACCAATAAAGGCTTTTACATAGCGTACACCAATGATGAAAGGCATTTTGATTGCCATGGAATAAAAGCAATGCCAACCGTAAGGTGCGTAGGCCCCATATTCTCATCAACAACCCAATCATAAATCGATCCTTATTGTGGGCGCTATCGACAGACAACAGCGGTGAGAGACAGTGATGTTGAATCCGATTTCGCTGGTGCCCTTCTTAACAGCCATGCGGTTGAGAAACCGAGCAAGACAATGAATGCACTCCGAAACGAAGATAAAGTGGCGGCAAGAAAGAACTTCGGCCGATGGGCGTCAAAAGATATCATGCAACGTTCCGAGGCTCTGTAGGTAGGTAGATTGTCATATCCGAGGATCCAGTTTGGTCCGACCTAGATCCATGTTTCCAGTAATCAGCCTTAACGATCCCCATGCCAATCGCCCAGTCTTTCTTCCCAGTTTCCTCGAAGAGGTCGTCCGCCATATCCAACCTCCGTTCATACTTCTTCGGCTCCCCTTGGGTACGTACGACACAATCTTACATTTGCAAGCACTTCATCGTGGAGTTGCAAATACCTAACTAAGAGAGCGACGGAGGAGTGCTGTAGGCAAGCGATAAGCAAGCTCCCCACTTTTGATGCGTTGCCAGTCAGAGTGGCAGACACGTAGACCAGCGGCGTGGTAAACGCAGCAGCATAGCTCGCGTGTACCGACGGCTCTCATAACCACTGGCCCGCTGTCACAGCCTTGAGACCGTCCACCGACCCTTGCAAGCGTACCTATCGATCCTTACTCAGCAGGACGAGGAGGTCTCCTTGGCCGATTTCGTGAGCGCCCTTCCATCGCATGTGACTTCTCCGCTCAATAACGACCACATCAATCAACCTAGCCAACACAAGCATCCATAGCACCCCAAATCCCCACCAGTCCTCAATAGTGCCTAGTAGTACGAGCACTGTGATAGTCTATGCCGGACACAGGGCATTGAACAGAGTCACTAATTTGCCAGCGACTATAAAGGACTGAAGTGGGCGATTGGCTGGGGATAATGTACTGTCGAGGGACGGGTTTGGGGATACCCGGGCGGTGACCAGGTGATCAGTGGGACCAATTGTTTGGAGGTATCTGACGGTAGCAGGGTTCCCTACATGGAAGACATATCCAGTAGCCATCGCACCCGTTGTTGGTAATTCACCATGGTTAACCTCGTCGGCGGATTGCTGCTGATGCAATCCTGGTGCGAGGACCAGAGTGTCAAGGTAGGACGCCGTTCCCGTCAGAGCCGTCCTTATCGTGACAGTGGAGATCTGCGAGGGTAACAAGTCCCGCTGCTTCAAGGGTGACACGGTTTGAGATAAAAGAACATGGCAGAAACCTACTAAGGAAAGTTGGGAAACAAGAGGGAGCCATGCCAAGTAAAATACTGTGCTGTCGAAGATGAATGTGTCGAACGCGCACTGGCTGCGCCGGGGAAGGGGTGAAGGATATATCGACAATGATATGTGTAGGTGATATTGCAGCCGATGTCCTCCGATTCCTTCCAGATTTATTCGTCACAAACACTTCCATCTGCCGCAAACGAAGCTGAAGCACGAAAAAATATGGGAAAAACATGCTGATGGAGTGCCCATCCAATTAATCACGTTGTAGCTGACAAACGAGATGCCCATCTGTGGATTGCGCTAAGCCAATCAAGGCCTCTGCTGGTATACACGGTCGCTTGACGATCCTCCCCCAATTGTCCACGTTTTGGAGGTACTGATGAATTACTACCGCCTTGCGGAACAGCAGATTGACCATGGGAATCATTGGTCACGCATTCACATCGTAGTGTATGGAAAACACTGAAGAGTTGTATTATCGAGCCACAGGTCGAGACTTCTGTGAAGAGCAACCGTGCATCTCCTTTTTTTTGACGGATGAAATGAGAGCTCTGTTCGGAAGGCCGGAGATCCGAAAAATGCGTGTTCAAGAAGCCGAAAGGCCTACGATAGTTAAACCACCGAGTGATATGCCAGCATGCTTGCGAAGTTAAGCGTCGAAGAAGGTTTGCTGTTTTCGTGGGTTATTGCTACATTCACAGGTTCAACACATACCTATGTTCAGGTGAATGAGCATCAGCACGCTTGAATAAAAAGTCAACTTACAAGAAGAACCGCCAGCTACCGTGGAAGAGGGTCATAGCTCAGTCCTTTAAGGAGAGACGAAAGGTCCATCCTCTGGCCTCAGAGACAATGCGCATGTCGGTCAGCGCAAAATTGAATCATCATAGAGATACGCCAAAGAAACGCCTCATCAAATGACCTGGTGATCAATAAGAATACTGAATTTACAGAACCGACAGAGTACGCACCACTTATAACAGCATATACCCATCCCCATGAATTGTCCGTAGTACCACGGCCTGTGAAGACGGCATCCAAATCCAGCGAAGAGCGAAAATAGCCTTTGAGAATGATTAATGCGATAAAATAGAACACAAAGACAAGGCCTACACTTTATAACCTTGTATTCTGGCTTTTAAGGATACAGGCGTCCACAGGCAGGCCCTGGGTGCACCGAGTGACAGACTCCGAGGACGGTATCTTCATAAATCAGAGTACGTCAGAGCTCTCGAAGAGTTTAAGACCGCATGCAGGGAATATTGACTGTGCATTAAGGTCAGAATGACTGGGTATTTACTGAGGAGCTATGGGCGTACCAGTTCCAGTTCTCTACAATTTCTTGGGTGAGACCACATAGCGATGGGAGGCTATAGAAGTGTAGTGGCCGACTGTAGTTCAGATATCGGGCGCTGCATCATCGCCGCTGTCGGTGTACCGTAGTATAGCTGGATGATAGTGGTTCGTTATTAAGAGACACGGATTTCCATTTTTGGAGCGACTCCGATCCTCGGCATTTCCCGGACATTATACATCGATTTTCGTTCTGAATTGCTGAAATTGCGCTGATATCTCAACTTCGAAGATTGAAAATAAAAACTACTTACGAGAAAATGCGGAAGACACGGAACCAAGCTGTATTCATGTTTAGTTCATGTCTGTGCTGTACTGTTAGCGAGGCGTCGTAAATCTCAATATGTTCAAAGTGAATAGGTGGAATAATGCTAAGTCGCTGATATTGTAAATGAATATCGTAGCAGGGCATGAGGACACCAGACATTACGGAAATGACATTTTGCCGGTAATTTATGGACTCAGGGGCTAGCCAACAGCGCAGTAGAGTACGGTGAAGCCTGGTGAAGCCTACTCGTGGTGGTCACTAGGAGTCACCATGCCGAAATCGGCAATGTGCGGCACATCGGCAAACCTGGCATGTCAACAGTTCCCGATCTCCCGATCGCAAGGCCGCCCGCGTTTAACCTCAATTTGACCTCTTCACGCATCACCATTCGTTGCCCACCTTCGCGAGCTGGTCCCCTTCTCCCTGTGTCATTCATCTATTCAGATGCTACTATTCGTGTCCTTTGGCATTGATTGATGTGCAGGAATAGTCTCAAAAATGGACCCACAGATGGCGAAGCATAGTGGGAGTAAAGAAGGCGGCTTGCGGTCGTCTAACAGCATAGCCTCCACGTGGAGTCAGGTCGATTAATAGGATGCTACACCTGCGGGACTCGGGACAGTTCAATCTGTCGGCGGTTTGGTGTTGCAAAGAAGCACCCCGTAGATGGTCGTCTAGTAAACTCATTCAAGTTGCTCTTCCTCCTGTTTCCTTCGGCGATTCCTCAGAACAATTACCGCAGCTCCTCGTTGTTGATATACAACTCATAGTACATATCTTTGGTCCAAGGTGTGTACCGATTCAGATTCCCTTCAATATTTTTTTGATTACTACATTCCATAGGCTTGGCCCAAGGCTAAATGTAACACAACCTGCATCGCTAATATAGTCTACTGGTACACAGGTCCTAGATCCGACCCATATCTCGGCCTAGTCTAGATGACCAAGTACATACTGATGTAGGTATGTATTGTTCCTGAATACCAGATCCCGAACCATAACCATTCAACTACAGCAAAACAGAAAGCGCTTCGCAGCCTAGGTAAAATGATCCCAGCAAAAACGGCTCCTGAAGACCAAAGCAAACGTGGTCTCTGCACACTCAAGTGAACAGCCTCATATTGACTAACGTTAGTGTTCATACGACGAACTCATGTGGTATGTCTCTTGTTTTAAAAGTATAGATTCAGATCTCAGGCGTCTACAAGTCAAATGGGCGACTCTAAAGCTTGATCTGATTTCTGTGTTCTGTGTCTACAGCCCCACATCCCTCCCCCCTACCCACTTACAATGCCTCTTCTGTAATATGCTCGCGAGCGGTCCTGCCAGCGCATTTGTTCAGTTTAGTAACCAAAGGAATATGCTACCATCTGCACAAGTAAGCGGTATCAAACGGCGCATCCATGGGTAGTCATGGCAGTCCGTAAGTGTCTTGTCCGATCCAAGAATGTAAACTTAAGAATTTCATCTGTGTAGTTCCCCATTGTGATGGGTACGAGCGCGGTTTTTATGACGCTCTCGGGCTTGAAGCGCCATCCTGAGTTTGTGTAGAGGATAGAGATGGCATTTTTCGTCTTCAGCATTACTCTGTTTCTTGTGAACGTAGTCATGCTCCTCCTACAAGCTATTTGTGCCTTTCGCCCCCTGCATACTTAAGAGGTTCTTTTCTGACAGTGTTTGTTTGTTTATGCAGTTTTCCCTCACCGTGCATGGTCCCGTCTTCAGAATCCGATACATGGGATATCCGTCCCGTTAATGGCAAGTTTTTCTTCTCTCCACGGCCGGTGAGTACTCTTCTCAAACTACTTCATAAGTCGTTTCATTCGCTACTATAATCGTCGGCACTATCAACTACAATGCGGCCTATGGCCACCTCAGTTCAAACTGCATTCATGCTTTATTTTGGTCGGTAGCATGCCCGTCGCCCGGATACAGATACTTCAAATAACCGGCCATAGGGTATACCTAGCCATTGCAATGGCAACAGGTTTTCCCATGATAAAAATAACCTTCAGCCAGCACCGCGACCTGCTGGAGTTTGCGCCTTCATGCGCATTTCCGGTAAGCGCCCATTTGGTATATTTTGGTTCATGGGGAATGACCTGGTTCCCAGGTATTCCCATTAGTGCGTGACGATGACAAGGTCCCCGCCGTCTATGGGGTCTGATAGCATATATTTTCGCAGATGTTGACAGGGCTAGTGTCAGCTAATACCCTGAGGGTGATCGATGCGTCCGATGCAAGGGCTTTGGGTGTTTTACTCGTCGGCTACGTTGTTCACGGTGAAGTATCCCTAACATCTGACGGAACTCATCGTACCAACATTTCCACCAGGTCTCGGACTCTTCGTGGCTTTCTTCTTTCTCTCTATTTACATTATTCGGTAGATCTTCAGTATTCTGTTCAGTCACCCTTGCTAACTATCTGTAGACTTATGATCGTGTGTACAATAGTTCTAAGAGCTGAGCCTGACATTAGACTGACAATCATACCTAGAACGGGTTCATGCAGAGTTCACAGCCGAATCTCGCTTTTGTCGCGTGTAGTCCGCCCGGGTTCTCCGCACTTACATTGATGAGCCTTGGTGACCATGCAAGATCGATGTGCGTACTGTGAACTCATATCTCATATCTCGCGCATTTTAATTTCCGTACAGCCTCACTGCACGGGGGTACATTGCAGAGGTTGCAGGCGACGTCTGGTATTCGGCGAGCGTGGTGGCAACCCTGGTGCTCTACGGGCTGTCACTGTCTTTCTTTGTTCTTAGCGTCATTACCAACCGATACCCATTCAAAGGACATATGGATGAGATTCTTACTTGTGCGTACCGATGTATTCCTTACATTGTTTCGTCGCTGATCCACGTATACTTATGGCATCCAGGCTGGGCGATGACTTTCCCGAATGGTTCGCGCAATCGGCTCTTGGAAGTACGTCGGCTAAAATCTCATTTTCTCTCAGTGGGATAGATAAATGCTACACACCTCCTTGGTGACATCTTCGAAGTCTAGTCATTCTCAACGTTCCACCTCGTCATGACGATCCTCATGTGCATCACATGGTTATTCTTGACCATCTTAACCGCCACGGCATTCTTCCAAGGAAAGATATTGAAGTTGGGGGAAGAGGACGTTAACAAGGATGTCCAACAGACTCTGGACGAGATAATGGAAAATCGTCCGACCAGTGCACCAGTGACATCTTCTGGTACACATCATCTGGGGAGTTCCAGTCGGACATTGATTACTGTTTGACCACCACATTCGCCCATATAGAATTCTGCCGTTGCTATACTATCTAAACTTATCTATTCATCTCACAATAATAGATTTAGCATATTTTATTCATCCATGATGATATACTGCATTAGTCAATCAGACGCAAATCAGATTGCAGGGGGTGTGGCTGCCCTCAACTCTTCCTCCGCTATCATCCAAGTCATGACGTTGATTCAATCTCGCATCTTTGTTCCGATTGAGATCTGATTTTTGGAATCCTTTAGCTACTCTTACCGCATTCGTAAACATATCAGACTTCCTGCTTCACATGAAAGAGATTATCAACGAGCCTTCATATAGTCGAAGCGTCCCCTGATCGTAAATACAAACTACAAGAAAATGTTTTGGCAGTACTTCAAAGATTATGGATCCAAGTTGGCAGTGCTAATACTACTACTGTCCCCGGGGGTGCCGGAGCCCTTGGTTTCGTCGGCGAAATTAGGTCCCCCAAGAACAGTAGCCACCTCATCAGACTTGATCAGGCCCATTGCGAGAGCCCAATCGTCCCTCTTGGTTTGACGAATGAGGTCCTTTACCATGTCCAACCTCTGAGCATAGTCCTTCCGATCTCCCTTCCTCCTCACAACACACCCGAACATCTGCAAACACTCTGTCGAGGAGTTGCACAAGCTCAATAGAGCGGCAGAGCAGAGCAGCAGGCAGGCTATGTGCAGGCTTCCTACCGTCGATGCGTTTCCGGCGAGAGCAGCAGACGCGTAGACCAGCAGCGTAGCGAACCCTACGGTAAAGTTTTCTTCTGAGGTCTGACCCCGCAACCAATGGCCAGCTGTCACCGTCTTCAGATCGTCCACCAACCCCTGCAAACGCACCCAGCGGTCCTGACTCAGAAGTACGAACAGGTCACCATAGACCCCCGGCTCTTTTTTGCCCTTCCATCCTTCTTCACTTCTCCTCTTGATGACGACGACATTGATAAATCTAGCGAGTACGAGCATCCCCAAGACCACAACTGCCCACCAATCCCTAATAGCGACTAGGAGCGCAAAGACGATGATAGTAAGTATCGGGCACGTGAGATACAGGAGAGTTGCGCGACACCCAGAGACGAAGAAGGGATTTTTGTGTGGAGATAGATCGAGGTTGCAGAATCGATTCGATGGGCTGTGGGTGGGTTTTAAGGATACTTCGGCGGTTACGAGTTTGCCAGTACGGCCAATATGTCGTAGATAACTGACGGTAGCTGGATTCTCAACTCGAAAGACGTATCCGTTCGTCATCGAGCCGGTGTTTGGCAATTCACCGTCATTGATTTTGACGGCGGACTGCTGCTGATGCATGCCTGGTGCAAGGACAAAGACATCAAGATAAGAAGCGGTTCCCATCAGAGCCGTTCTCACTGCGACAGTGGATAGATCTGCTAGAGCGACAAGCCCAGCGGATTCGAGAGTGATACCAGAGATAGAGGAAGTATTGAACATGACCAGGACGTGACGGATGTTGAGGGTTCGAAGAGAACATAGCAGTCCATGACAGTGTTGTGCTCTAGACGGTGGCTGTAGGGCAGCTCCGAGAAGATCAGGGATGTGCTAAGCAGTGTTTGAATGTGACGGCAAGTTCATTCATCAAAACCCTTCCGTCAATCACAGCATTGGCTTCCGACGACCTCGTGTTTCCAACGCGTCTGGCTAATGTGTTCAATATTATCACAAAGGTCGACGGGTCCGCAGAGATCCGCCTTCGATTCGGTCTTTCAGCGTTATAAACATTACTTCATAAGGTTCAACGCTAGGGAGGCTATGCCAGC
Organism: Armillaria fumosa; assembly: GCA_030407015.1. Taxonomy (NCBI): domain Eukaryota; kingdom Fungi; phylum Basidiomycota; class Agaricomycetes; order Agaricales; family Physalacriaceae; genus Armillaria; species Armillaria fumosa. Next base: position 2,140,942 of record JAUDYM010000008.1, on the reverse strand, counting down.
GCTTAAGTTGAATAATACAGTCAAGCCAATTGTGTATTAACAATGCGCTTGCATCAAAACACTTAACCCTCCTAAGCCGATTGGTAGCAGGAAGCTTCGACAAGCGCCATGTTTACTTGGTAAGAAGTCGGAGTATCAGGTTACTACACTGCTGTGTACATAGGTTGACACTGCCGTGGACAACAACAGAGTGTTCGTGGGTTAGCCAAGTACTAACGAAACGACGTAAGAGCACTAACAAAGCCGGTGCTGCACCTTGCGCGCGTCCAATAGAATCACTAGCGCCCTTCATGCTGATCGAATGTTCCTAGGCTAAGCCACGGGGGAAAATTGGTCGTACGGTTAGTGAATGATACTGAATATTCCAAAAGTCCGATATTCGAGTGCATATGTGCGCGACCATGAATTGACAAGGTACTATGGACCCTTGTAAGATTGATATAATGAAGAAGAAAGGAGATTTTTGAGCTTGCCTTTGGTCCCGGAATGGAGGTTGTGCATTGAGCTTGCTCAACGGAGCGGTCAATATCCTCGGTCTTGAATCGTAATAAGAATGAAGGTTAACGTCTCAGCGAGGCGGTCAGGGTGAAAATTTCATGGAAACCACTATCTTCGTCGTCGAGATTCAGGTAGCAGGCCATTCGTTGTCGGAGACGGTGGTCACAAAGAAAGGAGGTTTCAAAACCGCGGAGACGCAGCAGCTGGATGTGGCCTAGTAGCAGATATCTGGTGCAGCATCGTCACCGCTGTCCCGAACATCTGCAGGCACTGTGTCGAGGAGTTGCACAAGCTCAATAGAACAGGAGAGCAGAGTAGCAAGCAGGCTATGTGCAGACTTCCCACCGTCGATGCGTTTCCAGCGAGAGCGGCAGACGCGTTGACCAACAGCGTAGCTAACCCTACAACGAAACTTTTTCCGAAGTCTGACCCCGTAACCAACAGCCTTGAGATCGTTTAGTCCCCTTCAGGTGCACGCACCGATCCCGACTGAGCACTATGAGGAGGTCACCATCGCCGACTCTTTCCCCGCCCTTCCATTCTTCCTCCCTTCTCCTCTTGATGATGACGACGTTGATAAATCTAGCGAGCACAAGCATCCCCAAGACCACAACCGCCCACCAATTCCTAATAGCGCTGAGGAGCGCAAAGACGACGATAGTAGGTATCGGGCACGTGAGGTATAGGAGAGTTGCGCGAATCCCTGAGACAAAGAAGGGATTGTTGCGTGGCGATAAATCAAGGTCGCAGAATCGATTTGATAGGCTGTGGGTGGGGTTTAGGGATACTTCGGCGGTTACGAGTTTGCCGGTACGGCTAATATGTCGTAGACAACTGACCGTGGCTGGATTCTCAGCTCGAAAGACGTATCCGTTGGTCATCGAGCCAGTCTCTGGCAATTCACCGTCATTGATTTTGACGGTGGACTGACGCTGATGCATGCCTGGTGCGAGGATAAGGTCGTCGAGGTAGGACGCCGTTCCCGTCAGAACCTCTCACTGCGACAGTGGAAAGGTCGGCGAGAGCGATGAGCCCTGGAGATTCGAGTGATGTCGGAGATAGAGGAAATATTGAACATTGCCAGGAAGCAACAAATGTTGGGGAAACGAGGAGGATTTGAAGAGAATCCGATAGTTCATGATTGTGTTCTGCTGTTGGCGGTAGGGAAAGAGTACCGGCAGCTTTGAGAAAATTAAGGGATGTGCGAATCACTGCGAGAATGCGAAGTCGATGTTCGCGATGTTCCCCGGTCAGATTCGTTCATCGGCCCTTCCGTCAGAGTCCATCAGTCAAGGACTAGGACGTACTGTGTGCAGGGATCATGAAAACATTAGTGGCGTTGGGATATCGATTTACCCTGTCCAAAATCGCGATGGCATGGGTACATGCATTCTCCAGCTGTGACATTACCAGGGGAGCTACGACAACAACACTGAAGTGGTGTAGCAGAACGGGAAAAGCGAACGAGTCGTGAGGCGAGAATGTACCCCTCAGATCGATGTAGATACAGTAGGCGAACACGGCGGTATCGTCGTTGTTGAGGTGGATGTCGGTAGTAGGTTGTTCGCTACCAGAGATAGTGGTCACAAGGAAAGGAGATTTCAAATTGGACCACCCGCATCCTTACTTGACCTCTTACCACCATCATCGCCAATTCAATGCACGATACCGAACCTACCACGAGCTCGAATACCGCGACATCATTTGAATGCTCGACGTCGGCATGGTGAGCATAGTGGAGACAACAAGACCTGGCACGGCATGAAATGCCCCGTTCGCTTCTCCTCAAACGGTAAACCACTTCTCTGTGTTCGATGCTCAGCAGCGGCATCTAACCTCGTATTCAGGACGACGATAATATTTTTTTCTGCTGGCAAAATCGCCTTGAGCCTCTAGGATAACGTGCGTCTGACCTCTTTCCTGGCCAAAAACATGCTTACCGTGATAGTACTAGGCGGTCTAGGCCTATACCGGGACAACGAAAAATTTCGGCCATATATTCCAGTTTTCACACGATATTAAAGCTTACTCGATACTGGAAGACTCGTATTTGCCATCTGACACAATGGGAATAAAGGTATGCGCTTCCATACCTGATCTTCATCTTCGCTGAAAATACCCAACAGTATGCGTAAAAATTAAATCAGACCAACTCGCTGTCAGTTTCGGCACAGGATGGCGAGCTTCCTACATCCACCTCTTTGGGCGTCTGGATCACACACACGCGCTGACTTTCCCTGTACGCGCCAACAATAGCTATTACACCCCCCGCGCTCCACCAGGCCATCGCCCTACCCTTCGCGACGATTCACAAGTTCGACATCTGTTCACCTTCATTGCTTTGCGTCTGAGGCCTGAACACTCTTACCCTTTCTCAGATGTATCGACGCCTATCCATTCTCGTTGCATTGGATCTAAAGTGTAGGGCTGCAGCCTCATCCTGCCCCCTAGTTCATCTCTCCGTACCCTCCGCGTACGCACAATACGGTGATAGCGAGGAGGAAACTCTTGTATCAATGCAGGTTGCAGGCTAAACAAGCTTGTGAAAATTGCTCTCTTGCGGTACGAGCTACCCCGTTCTTTATCTTTACACAATCCAGATTTCCCTTTTGCGTAAATGCGTCGAATCTACAACTTGGAGATGACAGATCAGAAGGACGTAACGTCTCTTGAGTCGATGCCGCAATAGCAAAGGGAGGGTGAAACTCCCGTGGGGGCTGTCGGTGGTCATAGCGAGGAAGACTGGGAAACGCTGGCGGACTTGGGCCCGGATTAGTGCCTCCTCATCCTCTTTCATGCCAAGCTAGTTTGCCATATGTGGCTTAAGAAGATTTTCATGTTGTCAGCGTATCGGGATCTTTGACGTGTTCCACTCACTCAGTGACCTGCAAAGGATAGACTTTGCACCTCCGACTTCATGCTAACGCAGTTCCTCATTTCGCGATCGGATGCGCAGCGTCTGTCGAATGTCCTCATTACCCATGCACCTTCAAATTCCCGGATGCTAGGGGCGCAGCCCTGTGCCAGTGACCCGACGGCTTGGAAGCTCCGAGATATTATGGAGTTAAATGGCCTGTGCTTCCTAGGCCATTCCTAGCCGACCGGGAAACGTGCCCCGTTATCGACTGCGCTTTGTGGGAAGCAAGTCGCTCAATACGTCCTCAGAAGATCGGAAGCTGTGCTGACCAGAGCCGTGCAGAGTATTCCAAGTAGGTAAGTAACACGCTTCGATGAATCATGTGCAGCTTCATTGATGTTTCAATCCGAATAGATACCAAGTTACCAACTCATGCTACCCCCAATGGCGAGCGTCTCTCTCCACGCCGTGCAGTTGTGTATCCAAGTGCCACATCTCATGTAAAATGAATTGCTTCGTATCCGAAGAAACTATTCAGAAGTCTCAGCGGCCTAAATATGTAAGGCCGTGGAAACGAGAAGGGGCCGTGGAGGCGAGGGCCGCGCCTCGCCTCCACGTGGTAAATTGCTCAAATATAATGGCCTTGTCGTTTTCGGTCGCCCTACCACCCAAACCCCGTCCACCATGTTGGCCTTCGTCTCCCTTCTCGTCCTTCCTTTCGTCCATGCGCTTACCGTCAACAACCCAAACACTACTGTCACCTCTGCAGGAGAAATCACAGTAACATGGACCACGTCCGCCGGCGACCCCGATACGTTCTCCATTGAGCTGATTAATCAAGGGTTCAATCGACAGTTCGCCATTGCAAACAATGTGGATGCGAACCTTCAGTCGATAACTTTGGCGTTGCCTCAACTTCCAACCGGGTGCGTATGCTTTCGTTTTCGTTTGCCCGGAAATAGCCGACCGCAACAATGGTCGACATAAACCTTTTCTGTATCTTTCTCTGTGTTGCCCGTATCGCATTACTGATTTGGCTTGATATAGAGATGGCTTTACAATCCAGCTGGTGAACATTTCCAACATCAACGACGTTTTCGCACAGTCGGGCGACTTCTCCGTTGCTGCAGCAACGTCCTCGTTGACAAGTGCTAGCGCAACTGCAACCAGCACTGCGCCCACGATATCGGGCTCGATAAGCGCAACAACGTGAGTCGGCTTATTTCATCCGCAATGTACCGGTCTCTTCTGACCGCTCTTTTCCTCCAGAACGGGATCTGCGATCTCATCTGGCGCCAGTGCTTCAGGCTCTGTCATCGGATCTTCCACCGGTACATCTGGATCCTCCGCAGGGTCTGCTTCTGCTTCCTCCACTGGTAGCTTCAACTCTGCTTCCAGGCTTGAGCTAGGCTCAGCTAGCGTGTTGGCAGCGATGTTGGGATGGGTTTTGACTCTGTAAATGGACTTATTACTTCTGATGACGATTTCACTTCCTATTGGGCTAGTATAAGATATTTACGGGCCACTCAGGGACAATTATCTTTTTTTGCACACTTTTGCACATCACGGACATTTTTCTTCCACGCACACGACCGATTTGTACCACCTATCTTTACCTATTGCTGATGTACCAGTTACAATAACACGCGCATTTCATTACGCCGCTTTTGATGAGTACCCGACATACAAACACCTAACATACCTAGCTTAGGATTACCGCAATACGTTTCCCTCCATTCAATATAATGTCTCTATTCGCACCGACGTCGATAGCAACTTCGTCAACGACCACAGAGCCTGCCCTCGACAGCTTCACTAGACCATCGGTTCCCTCCGGAGTATCGACCGCCACGAAGAATTGATTGTTCTGCAACGCCCATCTCACGCCAAACCATCCCAGCGATGTCTCAAACCCGCCTTCAGCACCCGGAAGTCCGCCATTGATATGCGGATTCATAGACCAAGTTGCACCCCGAGATGATGTGATGGTCAATCCCAAGATATAGAATGTTAACGCAGAAGTAGGTCCAGACCACCATCCATGCGCATGCGATGTATATGAAGGGTCATAGTTGTATCCTCTGGAAGATTGGTATCTGAGGTGAAAATTAGTCAAATGCGAAAACAATGGAACGACGACGTACCCGAGAGCCATTGGCTGTGAATCACTCAAGTAAGGTACTTTGCACGGACAGGTTCGTGTACAACATGTAACCCCATTCCCGACGCGAAAGGTCCAATGCTCGGTTGTCCTGGCCAGCTTCAAAGTGGGCTTGGACCTATCGACGGGAGCCAGTCAACTCCGGGGTTATCGTTTTTCGAAAATCTCTCACTCACCTCAAATCCGCTGATACATGGCGAGATAGTATCCGGGAGCTCGGGAACTACCGGTCCTAAATCATTCCAATTCTTTTCAAGACCTTTGCTTACAGCGACCTTCTGATCGTCCCGAAGGATCAGATTATAAAGAACAGCGAACGAGTTGGCATCCTGGGGGTAAAGGATTGTTGTCTCGTTGTCTCGATACGTTCTCGCACTTTCCAACCCAAAACGCGCCGTTGTACTTTGCCTTGAGCGCGGTAGCGTTTGCCCCCCATGCTGCGGAGAGAAACTCCTCGCCCATGTAATTCGCTAGATCTGATGCTGTCAAAAGCACCTAATATAATGCCAAACGGATTTCCTGAAGGAAAGACGGAACGCACCTTGTAAAGAATTGCATTTCCCTCTGCGTTGATACGACCCCAATCTCTGGGACTAGTAGCGTTCATTAATGCGGTGCTGTCTACTTTGCCTTCTAAGAAGGCGACAGCATGGGTATTGTCGGTCCAGACGGTACTAAGCTAATCATGATCTCCAGAATAAAGATAATAATTGTCTGCGCAAGCATCAGCTTCAGAGATCAGGCTTGACAGAACATGACTGACGCGTTCCGGTGAGATTCCAAGCGTGATAAGTGTTTGATTTGGGTTGGTAGAAGGTAAGAGGAGGGTCAGCCTGTGATGAAACGCCTGTTTCGGGATTCATAGTAGCAAACATAGTAGAAAGCGAATTCTGGTTGGGACTAAATCGAACGTGGAGACGAACTGGGTGGGGACAGAGACGGCCATATCGCTGGGCCATGTTGTACTGTAGGACAACAATATAAAAATGGCGCGATGAATAGAACGTTGAGATACAGACCGATCGCATTTCGCACCTACATTTGACTGTTAGCTTGAGACTGGAATGGTAACAAACGCAGGCAAATTACCATCGACAAATACGGGGCCTGCCACCTCATTGTTCCATTATTGAACCAGCCTGGTACACGTCAAGACGTAGAAAAAGACACTCTAGGACGGCCTATCGGTTGCAGCGTACAAGAATGGAAATTGTCGGCCCGATTCGAGGGGAACGGTGTTCGTCTGAATTGTGTATGCGCCAGCATACCATACTAGGAGCTGATTGAGAATTTAAAAAAACTATGTGTCATAGAATGAACCTTGCGTCAGGAAATCCGGATCGTGGAATACAGGATCCGGAGCATAGAAGTAACCAGTGTAGGTTTTCAAATCGTCTACGTGAGGCATGAAAGCAATGGCACAAGAAATGTTCGAGAGTTCGAGAGTAGAGTTCGAATTAGATGCGATGGTCAAATATCGGAAGCCACCGCGCAGGGAATAGGAGGGTTGTGACCAGTGTCCTTTTGATAACGGCCCAGAAATGGTAAAAACGCCGTCATAGTTTATGTCAGGTGTCGAGTATGAGGAGTCGTCTGAAGCGAGTGGGTTGACATACACGGGAGACTCTGTGAAAGCGAGAGAAACTGAAGACGTATCGTCTACTGTGTCGATGTTGAGGGCAACAAGACCCCCGACCTACAAAGGAATTTTGAGCCCTGGATCCTTGTAAAACAAAGAAATTTCCGCACCTCGATTCCGAAGTCCAGCGTGAGCCATGAACTTGGAGATAAAGTCACGCTACCAGTATTCCCTACCATATTTCTAGCACCGGAAACGGATCCTCCACTTTTGTATACGTCTCGGACTTAGGTGCGTAGTTAAACACATCCCAAGGACCACCTGGAGCGAGCGCGAGGGCAACGGGAAGGAGGAGGAAATATAACGGCATAGAAATGGCACTCGATGTCACCAGGGTGCATATTTAACTTCACGGATGTTGCCAGCTCATCAAATAACGAAGCACGAAATTCATAGAAGGCCTGATGAATCGCATGGCCGCCCCACCGTACTCCCTCGACCGAGTGCGAGAATACATAGCGGATTACTAGTGACGCCAGTGCCACATGATGATGTCCGATGTCATGCTCAAATAGAATGTTCCCAATATCTCTGGTGGAATTCGCATTTGTATAAACACACTGTTAACACGATTTTCATGCGATTTCATATTGATACAAACTTACAGGTCAATAATTACAGGACTCTGTCGTTCATCGCCAATGGAAATCGCAATCGAAAAATCCAGAAAGAAGCCATGCAATAGCTTGGAAATAGCGAGTCACGACGGCGCTTTAAGGTAGCAAAGCGAGTGTGATATTGTCTGACGTAGAAAGAGTTCGCTGGCCGGGCTGGACGTTATGTTTTTGGAAGCTCTCTACGAAAACGAAGACTTTAGGCTAAGCACAAAGAAAAACTAGGGCAAGGGCTTAAGCCCTGGAGAGCCAAACTAAACCCTAATAAAAATAAGGCTAGTCCCTGAGTGCTACGTGAGTACTGAGAATTAACGAGGCATTGAATAGGACTCAACTGAGCGGTCTAAACTAGACAATCCCAATAAAGTTAAATCTATTTACCACCTTGTTCGGTGGTCCGAGTCAAGGTTCGAAAACAATTCAATGTTACCAGGACCGGCATTTTGATCAGTTCAAGACCCGAGTACATGAAAAAAGATCGAAGTCTTTGCGAATTGCCGTCTTGTATGAGGGAATGCTAGAGAATGTGGATTTGGACTCAGTGGACTGCATATGCTAGGGAATAATTCTTGTCAACGCGGCTTTGCAGTGTAAGAACAACTGCACAAAGTTGAAAAGGCAAGGCCCCCCCTCAGTCGAAAAGGCACCGAAATGAATTCAGGAACTTGTACTAGTGATTGAAATATACGTCGCACTAGTCTCGTCCCGGATGCTCAGAGTAAAGGACGGATATAGTACATCGAAGTTGATGAATGATAACAGCGGTTTTTTCGTCCCTTGGGATGTGTCAGCGGGCCGCTTAGGGCCGGCACTTCGCTAGTACTTCGCTCGATGCCGAATGCGTCGGACTAGATAAGCGGCACTTTTGGCAACTTCAACTTCAAGCCTCGAATCAGTCTGCCGAGATACCTTCAATGAGCCCCTCGTTTGACACGATTATCTTCGATATCGGAGACGTGCTTTTTACCTGGTCATCCACCACCAAAACCCGTATCTCCTCCAAATCCTTACGCGAAATCCTCGCATCCCCGACTTGGCAGGACTACGAACGGGGAAAGGTCGGCGAGCAGGATTGCTATGACCGCGTGGGGGAACAGTTCTCCTTCGACCCCTCCGAAGTCAAAGATGCCTTTATCCAGGCCCGGGAATCACTCAAGTCGGATGACCAGATGATCAACCTCATCCGCGAGCTCAAAGAGCAATCGCAAGGTCGGCTGAGAGTATTCGCTATGTCGAATATCTCTTTACCTGACTACGAGGTTCTCAAGACGAAGCCAGCGGATTGGTCCATTTTTGACCGTGTTTTCACGTCCGGGGAGGCTGGAGAGCGGAAGCCCGACATTGCATATTATGAGCATGTTTTGAAGGCGACCAACACCGTCCCTAGCACCGCCATTTTCGTGGATGATAGGCCCGAAAATGTGCTCTCTGCTCGTTCGTTGGGTCTTTATGGAATTTTTTTTGACGATAAGCAACGGGTGCAGAAAGAGTTGCGGGATCTTCTTGCCGAATGAATACCACCACGAAGGAATAGAAATAGATTCTTCAGTTTATTATTACAGATATTAGACTGCTTAGAAACTTCTCCCTTCGTGCTCTCCTGATCATAAATGTATCGTGTATTATATTTGGTCATGTAAAGTGTCGCCTAAGATACATTATAACTTGTACTCCGTGGAAATATGAATGAGTTATCGTACATAGAATATGTGGAAGTCCGTATAAGAATACCATAAAAATAACATAACTGAGTGGTGTGACAACATATTGAGTAGCATGATATCCGAATACAAGAATACATGTTCTACAGGGAACGAAGAAAAAAACTCACACCTATACACCCGCAAAGAGTTTCAACAATTCACCAACTTGCCACCGATCGACTTGCCACTTTGCGTCGGTACCTTTGCCGCTCGTTGAGCACGTCTCAGCCGTATCCAGTTCATTCAGTCTACGCAGAAGCTTCTCGTCCCCACTGACAGCAAGCACGAACTCGAGATCGTCTCCAGACTCCATTGCCAGATCGTTCGACGTCCATGCCGACCTTCCAGATAGAGGAGCATGTGCAGGACCACCAGGGTGCAGGATCGCACCCACCGCAGTCGACCGAGAGATATTGTTCGGGAGAACAAGGAAGCTGTTCGCACCGGGTATGATCCGGAGGCCGTATCGTTCGCCTAGACTGCAAAGACGTGAGATCGCACTTGAATAGAGACCCAGACGGAACGGCTTACCTGTCGAAGATATGGTTCTGAGCTTCGGCAGCTTGTCTTCGAGCCCACTGACGATCAGCGGATTCCTCCGTGGGATCACCCGTCCAGAATCGCCATACGACCGAAGTCTGGCGCTCTTCAACGAACGAATTTGGTGTTCGTTCAGTGAACTAAAAGGAATAGGTCAGGTGGGAACGATACAACAAGACCAAGGACTCACATAGTTGAGCATCTCAACACAGGAAGACTTCCACGTTATGTTCAGATTCCCAACCATGTTGATCCACTGAGAGGGTTGCCCGCGTCGCGTTCTCGTTTTGATGAAACATCCGTTTTCAGCACTGTAAAATTGGATTAGGTTCTGAAATGAGGTAACGGCAGTGAAGAACATACACTATACCAATATCTGGTAATTCTTTGGCCACAACACCAAGCGCACCCTGGACAGTCAAACCGCTGAGCACCCACACCTCGTTTCGCTTATCGGCGTTCAGGCATCTGAGCACCTCGATCGCTGCCTTGAGTCCGGGATCCAGCACGTCTACGCCCTTCTTGAACTTCATCTTGGACCTGAACTTCTCACGATCCCACAACGTGCCCTCCAAGTCCACCAGAACGAGCCTTCTCTTGCAGTGCCTCCATTGCACGAGGACGCGTCCAATCTTACTCTTGTCTAACACTTCTACGCTCCCGCTATTGCCGTCTGTCCCCCGCTGATGTTCCTGCCAGGCGCGTGAGCAGCGACCTAGAAATCCGGTGACGAATTTCTGTGCGCTCTGCTCTTCAACCCAGCCAAGAAGCTCTTCCCACCTACGGCACCGCCCCTCAGCCATATCCAGCTCACAAGTGTCGTTAAGCGCCTCGTAGATGCCGTTAGCTGTACCAGTTTTATCCCATGGGTTAATGCCGATGCAGCTCCTAAAACCCCTGAAGCTCCAGCTGCCGGTAAACTCGCTGAGAATGAGTACACCTTCCTTGCCGCGTTCCTTTCCTTCCTGAAGGACGACAAACTCGTGTGTTCGAAGCGCCATCCCTTCTCGAAGCGAGGTAACAATAAACGCGTCCGCGCAGGTGAGCAACGCGAGGTACTGAGAGTACGTAACATCCGACGTTGGTAAAAATACGATGGGTTGGTAGGTGAGAGTCGAAAAGCGGGAGTTGATGGAAGATACTGTAGTCAATATCTGATCTGTGAGGGCAGAGTTGGGCATAGCTGCGTTCGGTGACCTCGGTGCATTGGAAGGTATCGCAATCTGGATGAGAACCACCTAAAAAAGATTCAGAGAACATCATAAAATGGGATTAAGATGTCCTTACCTTGCCTTGGTACTCGGGATGTTTCTGCAAAAAGAGTTCGAAAGCTTGAATTTTTTGCTTGACACCTTGAATCTCGTCCATCTTGTCTCGACCGACAATGAGCTTCATCCCCGCGTATCGCTGCCTCAGTACAGCTATCCACTCCGACACTTCTGGTTCGCGTCTCCTCTCCCTCAGAAGCGCGACATCAATGCCCATGGGATACACTCCCACGTCGACAAACCTTCCTTTGCCTTCCTGACTGCTTCCTTCTTCCTCGGCCATGAGTTGAATACCCCTCGGGAGCGCCTCGACAGCCAGAATGCGAGAACATGTCTGCCGGAAGTGGCGCGCGTAATTTGCCGTTTGGAATCCCACCAAATCGGCGCCAAGCATTCCCTTCAACAGCTTTTCCCGTACGGACAGGCACCGGAAGATTTCTGACGATGGGAACGCGACGTGCATAAAGAATCCTATAGGACCCGTCACGCCTGCCGCTCGTAACATAGCAGGAAGGAGCATCAGATGGTAGTCATTCACCCAGACCACGTCGCCTTCCCGCCAGACTTGCTTGATCGTATCGGCGAATTTCTGATTCACCTTGACGTACTGCTTGAAACTGGCGCTCTCGTAGAACATTGTAGTCTTCGGCGCATCAGGAATGGCGTAGTGCAGGGCTGGCCACAGGACTTGGTGGCAAAATTCGTCGTAGCAGCCTTCAAACACGGCATCTTCGACCCAGACGACCTCGCTTTCGTAACCTCCAGCCCGAAGACGCGTCGACGTACGCTGGCGGAGCGTGTCACTCCAACTATCCGTCTCCACGCCCAAAGTACCGACCCACACCTTCTTCCGCATCTGAGGTCGGACCGAATTGAATGATACCGAGTCCACGGCATTTTTGAGACCACCATTACAGTGGGCATTAGGTTCAATATGGAAATCGGGATTTGGACCGTCAAGGTCAGGGGAATAAGGAACTTGGTCTGCTCGTCGAGAGAGCGACCGAGAAGAGGTGCGACGGCGTAAACGGCGTTGATTGGGAGTTCTGTAGGAAAGTGGCGGCCCCTTCGCTGGAGACAGCAACTCGCCTGTACTGGGAGACTTGGAAATCGATGGAGGTGTGTTCATTTTGGAAAATGGGTTGCTGGACTCGTTGACTGGTGACGTTGGTGCACCTGTAGGATGCCGCGACTGTAAAGGTACGTCAGAATATATTGACGGAACTCCACATTGGGGTAAAGATGATCGCTCCTGAACGACAAATGCCTCCTAGGGCTGCGCCGACAGGAAATGAGACAGTACAAATGCGCAGCGACGAAGCTTATAGGCAGAATAAAATCTGGAAGACAGCGAAAGCTTCGCAGAAGGAAACACCAGAGAAAATGAAAGGTAATTGACAATACTCACTCGATCCTTTAAATCCTCCACGATACTCTTCAAGGGGGCAGGCCTTGACAGCACCGCTGGCTTCGTCTTGTCGTTCTGAAGCCTCAGGACGACCTCTGGCATGTTTATCTCCTTGGGCTTCAAAGCAGAGGAGACGCCATTGGTCTTCGACGTCGTCCGAGGAGCGAGCTTGTCCGGTGTCGACTTCCCTGACCCATCTGTACCGAGAACGATGGTATTGGGTAAGAAAAGCGAGGCGATGAGAACCCTATGATTGCGAAACGATGACGACGACGACATTGGACGCTGCTGGGGAACGTAGTGGGGGTAAAGGTAAGGAAAAAGGTGATGTGGTGGTGGTCGTCATAAGAGATGCGACACTTTGGGTCGAAAGTTGCCGCATTTTCTACACATAAGTTCCCCATTTGGATTGGCTCCGCGAAATTTCCGAAATCACGAGATTGTGCGATGAAATTGGTCTTGCCTTTTCTGGCCATCACCCTTAGAAAGTGCTCGCAAATCCGAAATCATAGATCCCATCCCGAGTTGTTCCACCATCATCTTTCGTTTTTACTTCGGGTATTTACCACGGGATCAGCGGGCGCAAAGGGTGCGAACGTGCGCTCTATTACAGGTGTGATGATTAATCATTAATCATATATATATATATATACTATAGATAGCTATACGATGGAGCGATGGGGAGAATGCCGATACAACGACAGAACTCGGTAAGCCTAAAATATCTATTAATTCCCGCAGTAGGTGTGAACCCTGACTTACGTCTCCCTTACTAGAATCTGACGCGTTTTGCTTTAATAAACGACCGGTCCATTGATTCGCCCTCCGACTTTTGCCGATGTAATTCCCCTTCGATCTCATGTACCGAGCGAAGCTTCTCATAACATTAGCGGCCGATGAATGCTACGCATCAGTATGACTCCGAGGATCGTGAGTAAATTGCTCGTGAATCATGCGCAAAACTTCTACTCGTGTCGTAACAGAGGCGTGATACACATATAGAACCTCAAGTCCCGGCTCACATTCAGCCACAAGGATGCATAAATAGAAGGGTCAATCTTCAGCGCTCACCACTGGAAAGATACGAGATACACTGCCTTGCCAAGACCGACGGGTTCTCTTTACTCCGACTACTCAAGGAGATATGACATTCATCCTCCCGAAAGGAATGGGGTAAGAAAAATAGTCTTCGCGCGAAAGGTTTCAGAGGGGTAAAATGGGACAGAGATAGATGGATAGATAAACGTACTTGGGCAAGGGCCCAAAAGGAACACCGGGTACATCGTAGGGAGGGTAAAGCACCATTGACCTGTTGGATGTGAGCTAGTAAAGATAGAAGCGGGACTCGGAAGAGTTCTAATGCGGCTTGCGCTGTGTATTGCGACAAGTCACAAGCATACATGCTACGCGTGGAGGAGAAAATCTACCACTTAAAAGACATCTGGGGCCTGGGCATAATATTACACAGTATTTCCATGATACTTTTTGAAGTTTTATAACGTAAACAAAGACAGTACTCAAACAGGAGCAGTGCTCCTATAGAGGCAACGAATGACCACCTTTTCGACGCAGTCCTTGCCTACGGCCCATAGCATGGTAGAGATAACCCAGTTGCCGGCCTGTACCGGGATTGATCGAATGATCGATCGCCGATTCGGCATTGCGGCAAGCGCCGGATATCCTTGCAGCCGCCCTCCATCTCCTTCCATAGAGCACAAATCATTTTGAACTTCAGAACTTGTATAACGCAGAAAAAGATGATGGAGCCAGAGCTTTTACCTCGTAAGTTGCACCAGAACACTGTGTCAGGTGCGTTTCTAGAAATTTTTTGCTTGCTTAACCCTGTCTTTTGGCATTGATTGAGTTGAATGCGACCCCAGTTTCTGCGCGCCCAGAAACATTAGCGAAGTTGCCTCCCAAGTACAAGACAAGAAACGCACGGTCAGGTTGACATAGGTTACAAAAGGATTGCCAGGCTACCAGTGGTTTCATGGAACGACGCCAGTGGGAATGGTGTACGGGACATCAGTCTTGGTGAAGTACCCCTAGCAAGGGCGAAGATTCAAGACAGCCACGGTGACTCAGCTTATGGTGCACGGGGACAAACAGACCACAACGCGTCCTTTTTCGACGCGCTCGCCCACGAGTCCCGCAAGTTCCGCTCCCAGTACTCCCTACCGTTCGAATTGGCGGAGAACGGTTAAAAACGTCCTTCTGGGTGTAAATACTCGTCTATGGGTGCGGCGAGTCGCGACGTCCAGCAGCGAAGATCAAGTGTGGTGACACATTACACGTCACATCACATTCTCTTCCCTTCCCACCCACTACCCCGCTAGCCTCGCCTTACGACCCTCTCTTCAATCAGCCTTCATTCATTAGTCCTGCCGTCTGACAAATATCCCAAATCTATTCAGTGCAAGACCCGAATTTTGCCTTGAGAGCGACGAGCCCGTGTGTGCGCTGAGACAACGTATTGCAGGAACTGGAGATCTATCGACACTATCGACGCTGTCCTGTTCTGGAGAATTTTGGCCCGACACGACATAGCGTCGTCCGGTGAGCAGGGTCCTGGGATGAAGCTAAGTGAGATGCATATTGTGCGCGGCGGTGTGTGGTGCGGGACTGGGCAGACGTCGAGCAGCAACCTCGAGTGGTAGGTCCTGCCAGTCACCGTGTGCGTTTAGGGGTACTCACCTTCTTGTAGATCGACATGCCTCCATCCATCGCTCTCCGCCCCTCAGCATTGATTTCCTTACAATTTGCCCCATCGGTTGCGACCACCTCGTGTTTGTGCCGAGACAATGTATCATCGTCCGGGCTCGGAAGACCAGGATGTCGATAACTTGTGTAGTTACGACCCTCTCTTTAAGCAGCCTCCATTCTCCACTACTGCCGTCCGTCTAATACCCCAAATCCGCTTATGGCCGTCCGGCGAGCAGCGTCGTCTCGTATCTTCTACCCTCGTCGAGCCATGGACCGTCCAGTTGGAATGGTGAGCGTGGCCCATGCATTGACGCATCGTGTGGGAGGGAGCACGGATGTAAACGATGGAATTATATTTGGCTTGCTGGGTGATCTGTGAGTCAAAACCCGAAGTATTTTGAAGGGTACTGACGTTACAACTTAGCTGAATTAGTAAGAGCTAGACTTGTACTCAGACTGTCATGCGTAACCCTGGACAGTTTCTTCTGTATTGTTCCGTGTACCTATTTCGGGGTCATCGCAGCTGATGATGCCGCGCCAGTTGCGACATATACGGCAACTATATCTTGCTAGAAACAAGCCGGATCGATTGAAGCTAGAGATGGAGCTGAAGACATACTCGAATAACACGATCAAGGAGAGCATTCGGGTGCGTCGTATTCGACTGACAACTTGACAATTTCTAACGACAGGATAGATGGCGCATCGCGACCTGGGGGGCTTTATTGGAGTCATCGGAGAATACCAATCCCGGGAATACTGCACCACCAGTCACCACGTCCTCGATATGTGCCTTTCGTACTCCCAGCAAGGGTTGATCAGGATGGACACAATGAAAGCTCGGTAGTGGTGAAGAGTGGCTCAGATGGTGACTGTATGAATGGCGAAATAGGGACATGACTATTACAGAGGTCTACTGTGACAGGCTCTTGTGGCGTAGTGGTAGCGCGTCGCACTTGTACTGTTACTAATAGGTTCAGTAGAATGCGAAGGTCACTAGTTCAATCCTGGTCGGGAGCACACCTTTTTAGTTTGATACATCTTGTCTTGTACTTGAGAGGCAACTTTGCTGATGTTTCTGGGCGCGCACTGTCGGTGCAAGGTAGCGATCTTATTTTTTAACACCTGCGCTTGTTGAAGTCTGCAATTGGCAAGGACCTCGTACTTCCCACGGTACTGTAAGGTAAGCAGGGAACGTTCCTCTTCCCCACTCTTCCTTGCTCTGCCTCGACGTCCATTTACACCTCATAACCGGAACCCCCCGCCAAGTTATACTCTATCCTGTCCGCAAGCACAAGGAGATATGAACACGAATTTGCTCTGTGAATCGGACCTCACCTCAGAGCTTAGCTCACGGCGACTGACACAGTTGCACGTCTCGAAGGTCGTATGAGGGAGGTAGCCGGCACGAGGATTGGGAATAAAGGTCTCCATGTGCCAGGAGTGAGGGGGTTTCATTGGAAAACAGAACCGAGCTCATTGTCGACACTGCCGAGATCATCAAGGGGACCCCGCTAATGGATGACGAGTACCTAAGAGCTGCCGTGCTTGGCCGGGGTATCGAGCTAGTGCGTCTAACCTCTGATATTCATGTAGGCTACCTGTGAATAGCTACACTTTGCACTAATAATTAAGTCCATTCTATACTCCTACGGTTTTCCTAAACATCACTGCCATGTCTTTTCATGAATCTTTGTGAAATGGGAAGACTTATGCCAAGTGCGGCTGTCCCGGCCCGGTGAACTTTTTTTTGTTACTGACCGTCATCAGCAAGTCATCAGCACATCCGCCCCGCTACCTTAAAGCAGCAAGACGCAATAAGTTAGAGAAGCCGCGATTTATATTCAGTTGATTAGGCTTCTTTGTACTCATGGTTCGTCCACGAGGACGAATCCAATTGGCAAGAGTCTCAGCCCACCGATTCGTGATAGCAGGACGTTCGTTCAACTTGTACTTCACTAGATCGAAACACAATCATTCTTTGGACAGGAAGGTCTCATACGACGTCTTGAGAATCCTGCTATTCTTGGTGTGTCACCGGACACCACTATGCATGACAAGTAAGCCGGAAGAGCCATGCCATCCAGCGGGCCTTCTGGACATCTGGTGATCACTCTTTTTGTCATTTGATGAGGTGGTGAAATTCTGCGAAGCGATTAAAATGTCCCCCCTTGGTTTCCACCTGGCCATTCATATGCTGCTTTACTTCCTTCTCCTTCCTTTTGTCCTCGCGCTGGCTCCAGGCGGTCCCTGGGATACGTTTAACTATGCGCCAAAGTCAAAGACTGTATACCCTCAAGGCGTTTACAAAATAGTAGGTTCGGTGTCTGGTGGCAGCAAACTGGTTGGGAACACCGGAAGCGCGACTTTGTCTCCGAAGTCATGGATCGCGCTGGATTTTGGAATCGAGGTGTGACAAATTTTCACCTTTTCGAAGATTCATGCTTCAAAACCCTGTAATAGGTCGGGGGACTCGTCTCACTCAGCTTTGACGCTATCAATACTACGTCCTCAGTATCTC
This sequence comes from Armillaria fumosa, assembly GCA_030407015.1. Lineage (NCBI taxonomy): Eukaryota > Fungi > Basidiomycota > Agaricomycetes > Agaricales > Physalacriaceae > Armillaria > Armillaria fumosa. Next base: position 2,123,030 of record JAUDYM010000008.1, on the reverse strand, counting down.
TCGCTTTCACAGAGTCGCCGGAGTTTGTCAACCCGCTTGCTTCAGATGACTCTTCGTACCCGTCACCCAACATGACTTACGATGGCGTTTTCACCATTCCTGCGCCGTTGGAAAAAGGATACTGGACTCAGCCTTCTTATTCCCTACGTGGCGGCTTCCGATATCTAACCATTGTGTCTCATTCGGAGACTGTTCTCGAAATCTCCAACGTCTCTTGCGCTATTTCTTTCATGCCTCACGTTGAAGATTTGAGGGCTTATACGGGTTATTTTTCTGCTTCGGATCCTGGGTTTCATGATCCTGATTTTCTGACGAAAGGTCTGATCCATTGCGCACGATTTTATAATCACTAATAAAGGATCTGTAGTATGGTACGCTGGTGCGTACACCGTACAGACGAACACCGTTCCCCTTGAAACAGGCCGAGAGGTCCCATTTGCTGCGGCTGGTAGTATGTCTAATTTCATTGAACCTCTCTTTCCCATCTTAACATAGATCAGGTTGGTTCAATAATGCAACGCTTGGCGTCGCAGGTCCGATAATCGTTGATGGTAATGTACTCTATTTGTTACATATCATTCCAGGGACTCATAAATTTACAGGCGCAAAACGTGACCGGTAGGGCTTCGGTATTCCGTTCGAGTTACAACGCGTCCTTGACTGTTCTATAATCCTGCAGTGCAGTCTGGCCTGGAGATATGGGTATTGCAGTCCCTACCCAGTTCGTCTCCACGTTGGATTTAATTCCCACAAGAAACACGTTATCCACTATGTTCGCTGCGATCAATCCCCAAACGAGCGCATTACCAGAATCGGGTCCCCCTCTGAGCCAGCTAGGCTCGGACACCTATCATGCCTGGACTCTTATTGGAACACGTCAGTCTTTGCCTGTGAAAGCTGATCTTTAAAGCTGATGACGCACAGATAATTATTATCTTTATTCTGGCGATCATGATTGGCTTAGTACCGTCTGGACCAACTATACTCGTGCCGTTGCTTTCTTGGAAGGCAAAGTCGACAGCACAGGGTTAATGGATGTTACTGGACTACGAGATTGGGCTCGTCTAGGTGGAGGCGGATACAACGCTGAGGGAAATGCGATCCTTTACAAGGCGAGCTGCATGTCTCCTTCCACACATCCTCCCTAATGTCTTAGTAGGTTCTTTTAACAGCGTCTGATCTAGCGCATTACATGGGCGACGAATCCCTCTCCAAAGTCTGGGGAGCAAACGCCACTGCGCTGAAAGTAAAGTACAACGAGGCTTTCTGGGTGGAAAGCGCGGGAATGTATCGAGACAACTTGACAACTACGCTTTACCCGCAAGATGCCAATTCGTTCGCTGTTCTTTATAATTTGACTCTTTCCAACAATCAGAAGGTCTCTGTAAGCGAAGGACTGGAAAAGAATTGGAACGATCTAGGACCAGTGGCTCCAGAGCTCCCGGATACCATCTCGCCATTTATTAGCGGCTTTGAGGTGAGTGAAAGGTGTCGTAGACCCATCGACTCCAGGGCTGACGATAGTTCCCATCAATAGCTGCAAGCACACTTTGAAGCCGGTCAGGACAACCGAGCGCTGGATCTTTTGCGTCGAGAATGGGGGTACATGTTATATACGAATCTATCTGTGCAAAGCACCTTACTTGAGGGATTTACGGCCAATGGATCTCTTGGGTACGTCGTAGCTTTCATTGTTTTCATATTTAACTCACATCAACCTCAGATACCGATCTTACCGAGGATATAATTACGATGCTGCATATACATCGCATGCGCACGGCTGGTCTTCCGGACCTACTTCTGCGCTTACGTTCTATATATTGGGGCTGACTATAACGTCTCCCCGTGGCACTACGTGGTTCGTGAATCCGCACGTCAATGGCGGACTTCCTAGTGCTGAAGGTGGTTTTGAAACTGGGCTAGGGTGGTTTGGCGTAAAATGGGTAATGCAGACTGATCAGTTCTTCATAGAGATACACACCCCGGAAGGAACCCATGGTCGAGTGAAGCTTCCCATTGAAGGCTCTGTGGTGGTCGATGAAGAAGCTGTCGACGTTGCTGCGGATAGGGAGATTACCTTGAACGGAGGTAGACATACTGTGGTCATCATCAGCTAAATAATTATATATCGGAACGCCTCCTCGTCGAAAGTTGTGTAATTAAATGGACGTTCTTTTGCACAGCCTCTAGTAGTTGCATTATGGGTACATTGACGATAGGCAAGGAAATTCGGTATTATTATGATCGCAGGGAAGAGAAAACAGTCTCTCATGTTGGCCGTCCAAATGAAACACGCTGCCGCTACGCCGTACAGGGACTATGGACACTGCAAAAAATTTATACTAGATAAACAAGGGTTTCGGCGCTCGGGCCGCTGACATGCAGTTAGTCATCGTGGGAAAGATTTGGGCGGTGATTGCTATATCGGGCTCAAGTCTTCGTCTTCACCTTTAACCACGATGAGTACGACAACATTGACGTTGGTGTATGTTTTTCTTATCTCTACCGCTGGTATGCCTATCATATATCAATTAAAATCCTATTTTACTGATCTTGCATCTCTTCAGCGCCCTAGCAGAACGTAACTTACTAGTAGGGGCACGTTTTGATTATGGCACGTATTCGGAGGGTACCTCTTGAGGTACGTCGACTTGGGCACCATTTAATACTAAAAATCTCCGAAGCTTATTTTCCAGCGACCAGAGTTTCGGAGGCGTCCTCTTTCTTATACGAAGAAACATACTACAATTTTGAATATTTCACCTTGAATATGGGACCCCCCCAGCAGGACTAACTTGCAAGGTACGATTCTGTCATATTCGTAATAACGCGCATACTGCAGCTCAAAGCTGTGCGATGACCACTCTCCAAGTCTGCTTAGACAACTGACGATCTCAGCAGTGCTACGCAGCGTCTGTTTCGTTATAAATTATTTGATAACAGGAGTTATGCAGATCTATATGCATTAAATCTTCCGCTTATATGCACGTATATACCACCGGTATTATGTCCGCCAAATCGCCACTCATCCTCATTTCGCTAAAAACGTACCTTCCACGTCACGGTCTCCCTTTACTCGCACGTCATTTCAATGAAAGGGTGCTTTGCTTTGATCTCATTCACAGAGCCTGTATTTCCTGCTCAACACGTATACTCCTCAACGTGTCGCGTAGCTTTCAGTACCATTGTATCATCTTGTACCCACAATACGTGGGCCATATAGACTCAGGAACGTGTAAGCCTGATTTTTACTTTCAGAACATAGGTACGCACTTACACACCTGTCGGGGTCTCCTTTGGCTGTTGTCAGAGGTATCGTTGTATGCTAACTTCGAACAGAATGTTTTACATCCGAATATATCCTGTTCTGCTGGTGACAACGAATGTATTTGTGACACGTCGTGAGTCGCAGAAAATTGTCGTACTGGTAATTACCATCAGAGTGACACGAACTTCGCTTGAGCAAGCCCTTGGCGCCTTGCCAAGGGAGAAATAGTGTACGTGATTTGTCCTTCTGCGGTGTAAAGTCTCAACTCCTTTAAAGGACAAACGCCACGTTAACCATTTCCACTGTTCCGAGAAAACGGGTATCGTAAGAGGACCACGTCGTTCCCGAGGCTTAGAAGCCAGACTATCATTGCCGTTGGCACATGCTTAGTGTATCTCTACCGTGATCTAAATCACGCCGATAATTTCAAGACATGCATGCAGCTGTAGCCTTACTTTTGTTCATGTGGGCAAAGCCAACCTCACCCCAATACTCGTTGTACGTGGACCCAAAGGCCTTGACGTTTCTACTTTTGGTCTCACAAGCAGAAATATGGACCCGGAGTCCAAGTCCGTCTTCTCGACTATCCCCTGCCGTAAAATGGTAATTCTGATCGCATCCTCACTTGCTGCTGATGAATTTCATCAATGTTTACGAACAGTGCCTGCCAGCACTCATCAATGATAGTGCAAGACACGTAGTGCCGCTTTAGTTTAGGTCCGGACGACTTGTATAAAGATGTATCTGTGCAAGACTGTGACTTCAAGCTGCTGGCAAAAGTTCTTTACCACTATCTTACAGCCTTGGTCCTCTATCATGCGCACTATGCATTTCAACTTCGCCCTTCTCTCTGTCCTTAATTTCTTCACTGGATATACCTTCTCACAGGTCACCTCGATCCCATACGATCCTTCTCCGTACGCAGCAGGGGGATATATTACCGGGTAATTTATAGTTCCCTTTCTTGGACTGTGTCTGACTCTGCATGTAGCGCGACTCTCGATAACTCTTCCGACATTCTATCTGGTGGGACACTGTCTATCAACAACATCGATGTAATCATCCCGCACAACCTTCTTGTCAACACACCGTCACTCACGGCTGTGGCATGGAGTGAGTTATTCAACGAGGATGGAACCATCAACCTTCCGCTCTGGCCCGAAATTAGCTGGGAAGCCCAGGTTGGTCATTTCTTCGTAATTGTCAAACCCAATTCTAAGTGTTTCCGAGGTTTTCGCCAATTATATCGGAGGACAATATATTGCTGGCATTGTATACATCTTCCAAGAAATAGCGAATCTCAACGAAGGGTTCATCACTGCTATTGACTATGAAAAGGGTGAATTCCGCGTTGGCGGTGACTTCGATGATCCGACCACTGGCGTCCGCGTCGTCATTAATGACCCAGGTTTGAAAGTTTACTTCCTCCATGGATTGTGGCTAACAGTATCGCACAGTCGGGAGATTCGGTATGGTTCATGGTGACTGGCCGCTTTGGACTGCCGACACAGATAACCCTTCGATACAAGCCAGCACTGGATTCCCATTATGCCTCCCCCGAGCTGATCCCGCAGTTGTCGATGATCCGTTATGTCCTGATTCCAACCGACCAGTGGATACGTCTGGAAAGCCCTTGACTGGATTGTAAGAGGCTAATATTACGCTGATCGTATATTGGCATCTGATACCGCTATCATTTAGTACCTTTGCAGCTCCCCCTGTTCCTGCCGGTCAACCCGACCCTAATTTATTTGTCCCCTTGAAAGTTGGCGAGTAACTTCCTATCGGCCTCCTTAGCTGTGATGGCTCACCATTGCACAGGCGACTTCATCATCTACAGTGGAACTATTGTAGAGGATGCGAATGGCCGTCTCATCGCTGCGTACAGCATCGAGGGCAATTTGGGAATCTATACTACTCCTGGAACTATGTAGGTCTTCCCCGGAAAATTTCCTTCCATTCTGATGTTTCCTTCAGCCCAGCATATCTTCGGATCGAAACGCAACAAGCAGGTATTAACGGAGGTGAAGTGTATTATTTGTTTAATCTCTTTGTTTCTAATGCCGTTATGTAGATCCTGCGGGTGAAATACAAGAAACAAGAGTATGTTGGTGTTCCGCTATGCGTCACCATACTCAATGTCCAGTAACAGGTTGAAGGTTATACTACAGACGAAACTGCGACGATACAGATATTTACCATTGACGTGGATCCATGTACTGGAGAAGAGAGCGAACGTTCCTGGGGTACCGCTGTTCCACGCGCTCTAGATAGGAAAGGACAATGGCGGTTCCGGTCAAGATCCACTGCGCTTCCTCCATACACTCGCGAAGTCGGCGTTCGAGTTACTGGGGGTACAGTTGCCACGCCAAACGGGATCTTAGCTGGCCAATTCATTTCTCCTTATCCTCCTGATGGGTACATCTTCCCTGAGCTCATCGTCTTTGGTGACCCTCAGATTCCTCACGAGTTCAATTTGATGCCTCATCTGGCCTCAGGAAGTGGACCATGGTTGGGCGGGATTCCTGGCGTACCGCAGACGGCGACTGGCCCAATCGTTGGACAATTGAATCCATGGCCCGGTATGCGGTTTTGTCTTGCTTCTACTTTCCCTCTGTTTTTGATCTGATCTGCGGATAGGTGTTGGCTCTCCTCCGATTCAAAACTGTCCCTTTGTTGATCCTCTTGTACCAGTTGCGAATGCAGGCTTTGATGCCACAGTTGTATCTGGAGCGAACGTAACGCTTTTCGGTGGCGTCAAAAATGATATTGACGGTGAGCCACCTTCGATTCGTGCGCCTTCAGGAGACTTACTTGTTTTCAGTGGCTAATCTCACTTTCTCTTGGTTACAAACGTCTGGGGTGGCTGTTGAATTGGCGAATGCCAACGGTATGAATGCTACGTTCCTAGCGCCTGCGGTCTCGACTGTCTCGACTATGGTCTTCACTCTAACAGTGTCCAACGATGCTGGCGAAAGCAGTGACCAGGTTGTCATCAACATCAATCCGGGCCCGACTGTAGACAGTGTCAGTTATCTATTCTTCCTGTTTTTCCAGAAGTAACCGACCTTATTATTTGAATAGATAACTATAGAAGAAGCATCCTGGAAGAGTGGGAAAGGCTCTGGCACCCTTACAGTTATCGCATCAACGAATGTCGCCTCCTCGCAGCTTTTCGTATCTGTGAGTATATCGTACAAGACCTCTCTGGTTTTCTGACCAATGAGCCTCCTAGGCCACTGATCCTGACGTCGATACGATCGCGATGACTTCACTTGGAAGCGGTCGATTCCAGGCTCTGGTTTCGATAAGACCTTCCCCTGTGTTGGTAACAATCACATCCAGCCTTGGAGCTTCTGTTACAGTACCTGTATCATAGTCCTGTGAAGTACCTTCTATGTGGCATGTATATCGACAGCTTGCTACATATATAGGATCGTAACGAGATTACCTGTATCAGACTAATTTCGTACATCTCTTCAATTACAGTGTCCTCATTCCTCTCGTTATGTTTTACTTAAAAGGGACACGGAGCCTACGTCTCGGATGGTCAGGTCGTAGAGTGTCTTAGAAGAGCCCTTCGATCACCGAAGGTCACTCAATGCCTCATGGATCTGCAGATGCTGGCGGCTCGACTTATTTTCGTCTACACAAAGAAGAGAGATCTGGAGTGTAGCGTCGGGAGGGAAGATGATAGGATACGATATGATAAAATTGCAGAGGTGCTAAAGGGAACGAAGATATATCTTGCCGCAGAATTAGCGAACATTTCATACATATTGGAAGTTCAGCTTCGAGTTTTTGAGGAACTAGCACCGGACATAGACCATATTCATAACAGTATTCCTAACAGTAACTGTACTGGTAACCAAGAAAGTAGGTAGTAGTACATATCAACAAAGGGGGAACTACGCTACCGACGCAAAGCATTTGGTCCCTCGCTCCGTCAGTAATCTCATTCGTTCATAGGTTGTGTGAGCAAAGGGTCCCATGCCAAGAGTGACGTTCTCCAGCTTCTCCCTAGCGTCAATCATATCCATCACCAACGATTCATCCAACTCAGAAAACCATATGAGCTCCAAAACCTGCAATTTCGGCGCTACTTCTTCATCAGAAAACTGCAGACAAAACATCTCTGATACGGGGTGTGGCGCATCCTCGATGTCGTCACTAAATCCGTATTCAAATCCATGCCATATCATCGGCCTCTCGCGCGACTCGTGGACCACCAACTCCTCCAATAACGGCACAACCTCCAACAGGCTGATCAGCTCGCTAGCCCACATCACAACACCCTTCAAAACAAGTTTACGCAAATTCGCCGCTTCGGAACGGACGACAAACGACTTCAGACATTCAGGAATGAAAGTCCTCGCATTCATGGGATACGGTTCGACCACCTCCAGCGTGCGTAACTGTGGCATCTCAAGCGCAGCCAGAAAAGACGAGAACACTACCCCCTCACTAATTTCTCCGAAAACGATCGTAAGCCAACGTAGGTTGGTCCTCAAGAGCGAAAACCCATGCTGCTGCGCTGTGTCCGGTTTCATGTCTTGCAGCACGAGCCTCTCTACATTGAACAAGGAACCAATTGTTGGTATGAGCCTTCCGTAAGGTACACTTTGGAGGACAACGGTCTTTACAGCTTGTTGTTTTCCTAATTTGGGAAGCAAGGAATACAAGAGGGGATGAAGGACACTGCCTTTGAACTGTATGTGTTTGAGCGTCGTGGCTGATGCAAAGCCATCGCAGACGTTACTCGTGCCCCGTGCAAGGTCTTCCAACGTCAGCGTCTCCAACATCGGAAAGCCGGTGATAGCGAGGTCAAACATGGTGTAAAGAGGCGCAATATTGCCGGAGGAAAGGTTCAGCGCGAGGTGTCGCCATCGCGTAGCATGAGGGATAAGGAGGGGGATGATGACATTCGAAAGGCGATGCAGAATACGTTCATGCGACGAGCGAGGATCGCGACTTGGGACAGGTGGCGGAAAGCGTAAGCGGATGGAAAGAGGAGCAGTCTTGGATCTCTCTGCATATCTTTCTACCAGTCTTTCGAGCTTATCGCTATCCTTTCCACCTCTGTCGAGGCGAGGAATAAAATTAATGTCGATGCACGCCCATGCAGATGGCATGTCGAGCACTATTTCGCGCCAGCGCGTGCAGACCGACGCGATGATCATCGGTGTTGCAATCATGATCAGATTTCCCTGCAGCGGTGGATCCGTGTGAGGGTCGGTGGCGCAAGCATAAGAAAAGATGGTGCATAGTAGCTCGGTGGGAAAGAGTGTCAGGGTCTTGGTGGAAAGGAATTGTTCGAGTGAATTAGAAAGTGAGGAAATTAACTGCTGGTATTGGGCATAGATTAGACCAGGAGCTAGTTGGGAGTATTCATGAGCATCTGAAAGGAGTCGTACTACACCGGGATCCATGATGAGAATGCTGTAGGGTGAGGGGAGGAAATATGTCGCAAGGGCGAGGGAACTAGACAAAGTCAGTGAATAAAGAGCGAATCTTATGGGAAACAAATAAACACACCTCCCTACGGAGCACTGCCTGCAGACAAGACCAATGTCTGCGGGACGTCCTCAACAGACAACGTTAAAGATGGTGGTGGGTAACCAAGCGCTGCCTCGGAACCGAATTACCAATTCCATTAATCGCCGTGAGTCGATTCATTTGTCGGTCCGAAAGTCCGGGGGATCAAAGAAAACAAAGGATGGGAAAAAAAACTTTGACATAAGTAGATAGTGAAGTGCAGACCCCGCGAAATACGCTTATAGGTGAAGATTAAAATATCCAAACGAACATTGACTGTGCCAAAAAAAAACCCAACAGTGCTTAGTAGCCGTCCTGCAAAAGCTGTAGAACAACTTCGTCTGTCAAAAATTCGTAGTGACCTCCTTTGACGATAACAACATGTGCATCAGGGAGGCATCGCTTTGTGCCCAAATCGGCCCACGTTGTTCTATCTTCTTCCGCAACAGCCCCCAGCGCTCCTTCCGGGGCAACAACCACCGTTATCGGCACCTTTACTGTCCGCATCCACTGCGCCATCAATTCGATGTCAGCCACGCCCATTTCGTCCGTGGTCAAATCGTACACAAACTCGGCGATGGCAGTGAGAAATCCTTTGATATTGCGGATAGCATTTCGGAAGGCATCACTGGCATAGACGCCCTTCCAGCCATCCAAGAGATGGTTCTTCGCTCGCTGGAGCGTGTCGCGGTTAGAGTCCCGGTCCATGAGTCCTTCAATGGCACTCATGCCCATGTCGAGCATATTCCGAATGTTCTCCGGAACCCTTGGGTCAGGATTCCCTAACTTGTTGGCCGAGTACACGAACATTGCTGGAAAGTGGTCTAGCATAACAGCCTGAACGACCTCATTCCCATTATCCTCAAAGAGTTTCAGGAGAACGACAAGGAGGAGGCTGGACGAAGAGTAGGATGCAAAGCGGTAGGGACCGTGAGGCCTTTCTGCTTTGATCTTTGCAAAATAGAAAGATGCCAACTCGGGTAATGAATTCAGAGGAGTTTCGGGTGTAATGGTCAAAGTCCAAACCGCTGTCCTGAATTTATCGGCATAGGATGCATACTCGAAGTATACTCCCCCAGCGCCTAGAATGCCATGACGAAATGTCAGAGAATTCTTTTTGTGTAAGAAAAGTGACTGACCGTGAATTACAATCAAGGGTGGCTCGCCAGCACCATCTCGCAATTTGACTATGTTTTGAGTCAGATCTGGAGAAGGACCGACTTCACGATGGGCAGCTTCATCGGCCTCTTCGCTTCTGGTAGATAGTTCTATCGCTGGTGAAGCCTGCGCACTCAACACGATCCCGTGAATGAAAGCACTCATAACACTGATCGAAGGAAGATCAAAGACAAAGTTGGGAGGAAGAGCTCTGACGACGGTCACGGGGACCACTTTGGACTTGCGCAGCGCACGAAGAACTGAGTTTCGAATCGACATTGCTGTAAGGCTATAGATGGGATGGGTCAGAACACTAGGGCCGAACCAAATGAAATCGCTAGCATACCTATCACCCCCAACAACAAAAATATCGTCAGTGTCGCCTACTTTCCTCTCGAAGACAGCTGTGACAATTTCTCTAATCATGGCCATGACATTCTTCAGGGTCCAGAGCTGCGGAATAACAACGTCCGTCTGCGATATGCCGTCGACAGCCTTGTACAAATCTTCTATCTCTTGCTCGTACGCTTTCAAGATGTCATTCCGTCGCAAAGTACCTTTCGCAGTAAATTCAAACGGCTTTGATGGTTTTGCGACTAGAATCATCTTTGAGGGGATAAATAAGTAATACTTTAGAAGCGTGACGAGAGAATCACCTCCTTGTAAATCCGAGAATGCTGTGGTGCTTGCTCGTTAACTTTCGTGATGGTATCCCTGTCAATCTCCAACTGAGCAACACCAAAGTGAAGTATATAAGAAGGCTAACCAGATGCTGGCTCGGTATTCCGCGAGTCGTTCAGTATTGCTTGGATCAAATGTTTCCTCCGGCGTGGGTAGGATGAGGACGCCTGGCTGAAATTTAGACCGACCGAACATCAAGGCTGCTGCGACGCGTTTGTCTGTAGTTAATCCAGCCTCTGCAGTTACCCGGTTAGCAAAAGATCTACACGGCACATTGCCTGTTCACCTATTGGGCCAGGGTTTGTCTGCACAGCGTGATAAGGCTCGACTGCGAGGGATGCAATAAGAACTTGGCTCACCTTTTCCTGAAAAAAAAAGGAGACAAGGATGAGTTAATGCCATCGTCACGAGGAGACGCTCACCCCTGTGCTATGCATAATTTGATCATCTGTAAACCGATATGAGGACATCAGATAAGAGATATGAAGCACAGACTCACCAGCCCGTCCATAAACCTTGAACAGTTTCCGATTTGAAGGGTGTAACTGTACCAGGTCCTTCGTGTCAAGAGCCTTGACTCCGTCGATTTCCGTATTAAAGATCGCGGGTGAGTGACTTGGACTTTCCTACAGGCCGTGTCACACGACGTGTAAAATACCAAAAGGTTATCACCTACTTTGATGCAAAGACGATAAATATTCTTCTGGTCTGTTGGCATAAAGACAGCATCGACATGATTTCCTAGCTATGCGGCATCTCTCAACGGAAGTCCTGGGAACATCCAGGAGGCTTTACCTTGATCCACTCCCAGCCTTCGGCAGGAATACTCTCTGAAGCGACTCAGACTATGGCGTGGCAGGAATAAAGCAATGCACATACTAGGAAGGATTTCAGAGACTCCGGATTCAGTACTAAGAACGACAGTGTGCACTCGAGACAGCTACAGAAAAGGACATGGTACTCACAGTCCATAGAGAGATATAATTAAGATATCATTTGCTACAAGAGTATCGCCAGCGTCCTTCTCGAGAGGTCCGCCGCCGAAAGTCTGGAGAAATATTTGTAACACTCGTGAATATTAAATATTCTGAACGACCTACAACTGCAGTCATAGATTTCAGAGTCTCAATGGCCTTGGGATCACGAGCCCACTCCTATAATTGCCGTGTGGTATGTTAGCGACGCGAAACGACAAAATTCGGCCCATACCACTAGGAATGAAGGTACAGTGACGACTAACGTCGTTCTAGTACTGATTACGCTCGATAAAAGACGCTCAGCGGTTGGAATCAAAGGCGGCTCTACCGGCGGGAAGGAAGCGACGATAGCACCAGTTGCGGTCTAGCAAAAGAATTAGCAATGAAAGAGCCGTGCTTGAAGGACGCACCGGAAGAGAGATAGAAAAGAAACCCATGGCGTCTAAAGAAGACTTTAGCATTCCGCCGTTAGAGAATATGGATGGTGAGATCCTCACGATACATCGGTGTCGCCTGTACTCCAAGGACTTCTCCGCAGAGGTCCATTTCCCCGTGGTCTGTAAAACATTGAGATCGGGCCAAACCAGAATTTGACTACCCTTACATGGTCTCCCTGCGCTCCGTAGCACGTTCATGTGGGTGATGTGGATAGGACTAGGAAAACGAGTTGATCCTGAGGAATGTATAATGAGCGCCGTTTGCGACCAATCAGGGTGGACAGGAGGAAGCGGCTCATAAGATCCAGGCTTCCCCGAAAAAAGATCGCTGAAATGAGGCATCGGGATGATGGTGATCTTATCGTTGACATCAGCTTCCCAGAATTGTCGACATATGATCTCTGTTGTGCTTTGTAAAGATGCATCCTGGCTGACAATCAGATGCCTGGCACCCGTGGACTTGAGGAGATGGACAATAGCAGGAACTGAGTTGCGGGTTGAAATGGGGAACGGAATGAAGCCGAGACGCATCAGCCCAGCTATTACCGCGAAGTATGTGATCAAATCTGAATGAAGACAGCGTTTAGAGGATTGACGCTTCAAGGCACCACAGACTTACTGGTATTGGCAAAGATACCAACAGTGACGGGAGCATCACCGTGAACGTACTTCTTGAGATAATGGCCAGCGGTGTAGAAGGCAGCAACCCCTTCCTCCCAAAGGATAGTACGAAATCCACCATTGTCAGGATCGTCGTAACGAAATAACGGGTGTTTGGGACTGTGAATAGCATTATAATCGAATAGTTCTGGGAATGTTAACAACCCATCGAGTGGAGGAGGTTTGAAAGTCGAAGGGGTGACGTCTGGAAGTGTTGGTGGCATTGCATAGATAAGGCCTCGCTCAACAATTCTTTGGGAATTATACGTCTTGCGTAGAATATTCCCATGTTATTAAGCACAATGACCGCGCGAATCTCGTACTTTCCGAAAAGCACGCGAGAGAAAAGCTCATCGCCATTTCGCTTGTCCAAAACGTATTCATACTCAGGAAAACTACAGAATATCAGAAAGTTTCCATGAGTAAAAGAACATCCTTACTGGATCCGCCGCGCATGTGACCATCGTACGCAACAGTGAAAGCCTCCATTTAGACCATGTTATGTTTGTCCCTCGCTGAAGTACTGATGCGATTGGAGTCATCGGTTATAAGGCTCAACCGTCAACAAGCGGTTAAGTACCTCAGTTGACACTTTTGGTAGCTGCCCAATAATCAGCAAGGCAGAGATATCATGGACCCGTACTCACCGATTTATATAAAGGCTCATATGTGCTATCAGTACTCATTAATGATATTTACAGCACCGGATAGCATTTCCGGAGTTTATTTTCCTGATCAATGTCGGTTAGATGTGACTTTTATCATCCTTGATGAGACCTATAATTTTCAAACAACTCAAGCAAAAAATCGAGTGCAAAAGGTCCTCTATTGGCACAGTCGACAAAGAGGAATGGTGGGGGTTGAGGAGAAGGAGCATTTGTTTATATGATTGACGCGTCTGGGGACAATCGATATTTGCGGTCATGTTCCTTTTCAGGTCGAAGCGTAAGTGAGAAAAAGTTCCAGTTTTGTTTACGTCACGGTGGCACCGAATGCGGCATGCCGGTCTGAGAGCCGACTCTATTACGATGCACACTTTACGTCGGATACATGCGTACTTTTTTACTGTGACCATGACGCCCCGGACGTGTTGAAGTATTCCTTCGACGTCGTCCCAGGATTATTCCTGGTTTTTGTTATGACAAATCCGGACAGACACCCGCTCATTCTCCGGCCTTGCATGGGACCGTTGAGAATCGAAATCACATCGAGATCTCCGTACAGATAAAAGTCCAAATTTCTGCGTATCTGATGCTACGTACTACTTAAATATGAGGAATGTATCTTGTCCAGTCAATCTCCTCCAATGCTCCTGCTGGAAGAGATCTGAGAGAGACGAACATATCTACTGGTAAGTAAACTCTGGCATGAACATCGGAGACGTTGACAGCACCTATATTACTTCCATGTCCCAGTTCAAACGCTCTTCGATTTCCCGTCGGAGAACGCCAGGTCTTCAAAATGCAGCTTGATAACGACGTCATCCGGAGAAATACATATCGTCTCGCACCACTTATCCATACTGAGTCCTCGACATGTTCAGGTTTTGCTGGAAGCTTCAAGACTTCGCAGATTTTACTGAGTTTCCGACAAACAGCCTTGTGTGGAGCAGGGTTGTACTCCATGCGCTCTTCTGGAATTCCGGGGAACAGTAGGGCACCCTATGACACCTGCCGCAGTTTTGAAGTTTTTGTCCTTTGCTTGACACCGTTTGTCGGGACTCAAAAAATAGAAGCAAATAACGCGTGTTCGCGGCATTACTCTTCATGAATCATGCTTCGGGTGGCTGAACTCTATAAACGCATGCCAAGGGCTAAGCTCCTTGAACGTTCAAGCCTGAGTTCCAAGAAAACAAAAGGTATTACAAGTCGATCTTTCGAGGAACTTCTTGAATGGTGTCGATAAAGTTAGTAAAAGTTATCAATGTTTTGCCCAAGGTTTGCCTCTATGTGCAAAACATGTGGATTCAAATAGACGCCCATGGACAGTCAAACAACGTGACCAACGACATCGAGATGAAGACAAAGCAAAAAAATCGTCCTACTCTAGAGTCTACAACCAACCGAAGCAATTTAACAAAACTTAAACCTGCTCGATAACTGAGAAGTAATACCGATTTCTACCTACAAATAGATATTCAGTACCCTTCTTGTAGTAACTGTATGACAGCCTCGTCTGTCAAGAACTCGTAGTGACCCCCTTTGACAGAAACCACTTTCGCCTCAGGCAGACATTGCTTCACGCCGAGGTCTGCCCACAATTCTCTATCTTCTATGGAAACACCCCCCGTCGCCCCAGCAGTTGCGACGACCACTGTTATCGGCACCTTCACTGTCTTCATCCACTGCGCCATCAACTCAATCGAAGCAGCTCCCGTTTCGTCCGTAGTCAGATCGTAGACAAACTCGGCAATGGCAGTAAGATACGCCTTGATCGTACCAACCGATTTTCGTGACATCTCGTTCGCAGGGCCACCTTTCCAGGCATCCATGAGAAGATTCTTCGACCGCCGGAGTGTGTCACGATTCGAATCCCGCTCCATCATCCCTTCGATGGCAGCCATACTCGAGTCAAGCATTGTCTGGATAGTCTCCACCCTTGGGTTCGGGTTCCCAAACTTGTTAGCCAAGTATACAAACATCGCCGGGAAGTGATCTAGTATAGTGGCCTGAGCGACCTCGTCTCCATTGTCCTCGAACAGCTTCACGAGTACGACGAGGAGAAGGCTAGATGCCGAGTAGGACGCTAAGCGATATGGACCGGTGGGTCTTTCCTCTTTGATCTTGGCAAAATAGAAAGCCGCCATCTCACGTAGGGATGTCAGGGGAGTATCAGGCGTGACGGTCATAGTCCAGACCGCGGTTCTGAACTTGTCGGCGAAGAACACGTATTCGAAATATAATCCTCCAGCGCCTACGCTGATATCGGAAACGGAATACGTGCTATAAAGGAAAGTACGTACCATGGAGCATAATCAAAGGCGGCTCACCTGAACCTTCTCGTAATTTGACTAGGCTTTGACCAAGATCAGGGACAGAATCGATTTCGGGAAAGGCTTCTGCATCGGCCTCAGCGGCGGAACCAGCTCCTGGCGCAGCGCGTGCACCCACAACAACTCCGTGGATGAATGCACTCATAGCAGTGATGGAGGGAAGATCGAAAACAAAGTTATGTGGTAGACCCCTGATGACGGCCACAGGGACAACTTTGGACTTGCGAAGGGCACGAAGAAGAGAATTTCGGATGGATGTTGCTGTTAGACTACAGATCCAGAGAATTAGTATGCTGAAAGGTGAGCGGAAAGTAGCATACCTATCACCTCCTGCTATAAAGATATCCTCAGCGTCACCTATTTTCTGCTCGAAGACTGCCGTGACGATATCCCTAACCATGATCATGACGTTCTTCAAAGTCCATAGCTGTGGAATAACGACATCCGCATGCGACACCTCGTCGACAGTCTTGTATAAAGCCTCAATTTCTTGTTCGTACGCTTTTAACACGGCCTTGCGTCGCAGAGTACCTTTTACAGTGAACTCGAAAGGCTTTGCTGGGTTCGCAATAATGATCATCTCCAAAGAGAATTAACAAATGGTACTGGATGATTGAAAGAGCAGACCCACCTCCTTGTAAATTCGAGAATGCTGAGGTGCCTGTTCGTTGACTTTCGTGATAGTATCCCTGTAAGTCGGAGAATGAGCGAGATTCGGGGACAATAACGAGGGTTTACCAGATGCTAGCTCGGTATTCGGCCAATCGTACAGTATCACTCGAGTCAAAAGCTTCCTCCGGAGTAGGCAGAATGAGGACACCTGGCTGAAATTTGGAGCGACCAAACATCATGGCTGCCGCTATGTGCTTATCCATGACTAGGCCAGCCTCTATATTCAAACGGGTTAGCGCAAACTCATATGTACCACTGCCTGCTCACCGATCGGAACAGGGTTTGTCTATAGAACGTAATTAGTACGAGCGTAAGAAAGTACAACAAAGGTCCTCACTTTCTCCTATCAAACGGAAGACTATAATAAGGTCAGAATCTTACGAATACACGCAAAAACTAACCCCTGTACTGTGCATGATCTGCTCGTCTAGAAACTGGACTAAGTGTCACATTTACGATAGCTGAAAGAATCGCTTCACCAGCACGTCCATAGACCTTGAATAAATTCCGATTCGAGGGATGTAACTGCACCAAGTCCTTCGTGTCGAAGGCTTGGACACCGTCGATTTCAGAGTCAAGGACTGCAGGAGAGTGTAATGGACCGTCCTAAAGTGTTGCATAGTTAACTGCATATGTGAGGCATGAGCCAACGATAACCTACCTTGACGTATAAACGGTAGATATCCTGCTCGTCTGTGGGTATAAAAGCGACATCGATGTTTCTTGCCACCTACGGCGCATGTTACAATGAAATGTCGATGATATCGCGAAACGCTTACCTTCATCCAGTCCCATCCTTCGGCAGGAATGCTGTCTATTTGGTAGGTAAATCGGGCTGTAGCAGGAAAGGGGTATTAAACATACTAGGCATGACCAGCGATACCGTAGATTCGGTGCTATAGTCGACATGAGTATTTTATGGTCACCCAAAAGATATAAAGGGCTCACAGCCCATAGACAGAGAGTAGTAAGACACCGTTGGCGACAAGAGTATCACCGGCATCCTTATCTAGAGGACCGCTGCCATAAACCTCAAGGGACGTGAGCGTCGGCTATCCGGCTATAAGACAATGACCTACAACTGCGTCGGCAGTTTTCAGAACCTCGACAGCCTGCGGATTGCCGGCCCATTCCTATGCCACATGTTAACGATGCAATGTGATATTCAACAAACCGTCCCATACCACCAAGAACGAAGGAATGGTGATGACCGTGGTTGTGCCGGTGTTGATTACACTTGCTAGAACGCGTTCAGCCGTTGCTACCATTGGCGGCTCTACCGGCGGGAAGCAAGCCATAATAGAGCCAGTTGCGGCCTAGGCGATGTATATTAGTGAACAAGTAAACGGGAAATTACCGAAATTACACACCGAATTCGTGACGGCAACAAAACCCATGATATCTAAAATGTAGCGTCAGCTTTTTAGTAACCGAGGATAAATATGACATGTCACTAACGATACATAGGAGTTGCCTGCGACCCATGCACTTGGCCACATAGGTCAATATCTCCATAGTCTACCAAACATTGAGTTCGAACAAAAGCCAAAATTTAAATACACCTACACGGTCTCAGTGCATGGTGCAACATGCCCTTGTGCGTGGTGTAAATGGGACTGGGAAAACGGGTTGTCCCTGATGAATGCATAATGAGTGCCGACTGGGACCAATCAGGGTGAACAGGAGGAAGAGGCTCGTATGATCCTGGTTTTGTGGAAAAGAGATCACTGAAGCGGGGCATCGGTATAGTCGTTATCTTATTATCGACGTCAGCCTCCCAGAATTGATGGCAAACCGTGTCCGCCACTTTCTGCAATGATACGTCCTGACCAACGACTAGATGCCTGGAGTCCGTGGACTTGAGAAGGTGGGCAACCGCAGCAGCAGAGTTACGCGGTGAAATGGGGAAGGGAGTGAACCCGAGACGTATCAAACCAGTGATTACTGCGAAGTAAGTGATCGAATCTGGAGAACACGGTGAGATGCCTCGCTCTGTGAGGGCGCGTGTATACACTTACTGGTATTGGCCAAAATACCTACGGTGACGGGAGCTTCGCCATGGATGTGTTTCTTGAAGTAGTACCCAGCGGTATGAACGGCAGCAACACCCTCCTCCCAAGAGATTGTGCGAAATCCACCATTGTCGAGGTCGTCGTAGCGAAACAACGGGTGCTTAGCGCTATGAATGGCATTGTAGTCGAGTAATTCTGGGAACGTTAGAGAGCCGTCAAGCGGAGGAGCTTTGAAAGTTGGAGAGGAGACGCCTTGAGGAGCTGGGAACGACATTTTGACGTTGACGCTACGATCCAAGTGGTTTCATTTGTATTTGTAAGGGCTGTAGTAAAGGTATTCCCATGGTATTGTGTCAGTCGGCACAATGAGTGCGAGAACATCGTATTTCCCGAGCCTCGCGCGTCGTCGTTTCAAGCCTTCATACACAATGTACTGCGTCAGCAGAGAGAAAAGGTCCCGGGTAGATAAAAGAGTTTCCTTATCTGTGACCTTCTTAACCGCGGGCGTGTGGAATTGACGTACACAGCATAGTAAGAACTTCCATTTGGACGTGTTATTTTTAAACATTGCTGATTTTTAAGGTGTGCAGTCATCATCGTTGACATAACTTATAAGGGTCGAGAGCTGGACAAGTGCGGACATTGTCGCCCTTCGGGTAGGCTACGCCTTGGGTCCTGCGCGTGAAGAAGTAAACTTTTGAATGGCACTTAACTCGAGAAGTTACACAGACTTCCGACTTTGTGCTCTGCGTCGCACTTACCATTCCTGCCGATGGAGCTCGAGATTGCTTCCAGTGATTATTTTCCAGGGTATTTCCGCACAATAGTCTACAACGTTGACATGCAAGTGCAGCGTAACAAGACGCGTCACTTCGGATGTGGCACGGCTCGGATGTCTACTACGTAGCGAACGCCAGGACAAGCTGATGGTCGCAACTGTAACCTGAAAATTCGATACTGGAATGTGAGCATCATGACGGCACATACTTTTGGAAAAGCAAGATATTTTCCCCTGTCACAGCATGAGACATTGAGATCTGAAGAATTACTCACTAAGAATGGATGAGGAGGGCTGGTTCCGAGCAGTCAGCGCCAGTAACTTCCAGTTGTTTTCGGTTACTCGCAGGCCCACTGGTGAATTTGCAATTTTAGGACGCGTCAATTATATAAGCAATTACCCCTTCCTTCCTGTCGTCCACTGCTCTCGAGCGCGCGCAAGGATCTGCTGCAATTGGCCTCGGGCAAGTACTGCAAGTCTTCATTGACAAGTAACGTGGACTCTCAAGTCCGTCCGAAGCCAAAGATGACCGATGTTTGCTTACTCCAAGTGACATTACAAACCAGGATTGGAGCCGGATAAATTCATCCGCGAATTCTCTATCGTGTGAATATGCGAATCACTGTTATGTATCTCCTCCGTCTTACGTATTTCGATAATCGCACCTATCCACCTCCAAGCGATTCAGACTCTCTTCAACATTTTTGGCGTTTTTCTAGATTGCATTTCATAGGTAAAAATACCTTAATTTTTACGCAGTGATGTCGCATTTCGTGCTGGTTAGAAGCTACTACGAACCAAATCAAGTTACTCCTGCAGTAATCAATTCCGATCCCAACGTCCTATCCTTCTAAATTCTTCTCCCGTCAGCGGAACTGCGCAATGTACGCTCATCTTGAAGTGATTTGAGCTTTGACCATCCAGGCATGTGTGAGAATATGTCAGAATTGAATCTACATCTCCTGTAACAAGGGGGAAATTTATACTTGAATTTTACTTGGTCGGTGTTGCTTTGGGTGTCCGCGGCTGGCAGTGGGGGAAACATGGCACTTGCATTCTACATACACGCCAACTTGAGGTTCGTCAATGATCCAAGCCATACTGCATTGCGACTTGTCACTTAGGTGATTCTTTCCAGTCTCAACGGTCGATTCAGACTCGGTCGGACCGATCCCCGAGGCTCGAGCGCAAAATATTCGTTCTAGCTGGGAATACCTGACAAAGAAGACGGTGACGGGCGGGTGTACAAACCGAAATACTACCAAAGATATTGCACCTGGATTCTAGGACCATCGTAATTTCAGTCATGCAACAATGTCAGGTAGGAGTCCAAGACGATACGCGGTAAACTTCCCAACGGTTTCTACCCGTTGTGCTTACAATCAATCTCACATACTGCAAAAAGTTAAAATATGCATAAGCGTATGTAGCATATGTAGAGGCGACATAAAAAGAAACGATAAACCATTTGGAGCCACCAATGCTCGACTCTCAAATAAGTACCTGTCTTCCACGAAGAAACTGCGCGGAAATAAATAAGCTTTGGTGGATCAAATAGAGACAAGACGCACAATCTATGGTATTGTAATTCGATCGAGATTTATCCTGAGAAAACGGTCGGTCCAGGAACCTGAAACGCACTAATTTAGTACTAGATTTTGGACTAACTGAGTCCAGACTGCTCACCGTATAAGCGGTGGGTGTAGGGTAATAAATGTCTAGGGCTAGGTTAGCGACTCCTGTTACAAGACGAGCGTTACGTTGAAAACTCACTAACGGTGAGTCCGGCATCTATAATAGGCATACAGATCAGTGGGTGGTCGCTTTCGATAGTATAGACTCACCATCGGCATCTACGTATCCAGGAATCTCCACCATGTCGGGGCTTGCCGATCCTCCGTCCGTAATGGAAATTTGCGCGCAAGAGATGTACCATTGAGGCGCTCCCGTTGAATGGAGACCAATCTGCAGACTTAGCCTTCCTGCGATGTCGACTTGGATAGAGGACTCACCTGCTCAATGCGGGCAAGGTACTGATAACCACAGGTCAAAACGATGCACCTAGCAAGTAGAAAGAGGAACTCACTTCACCAGCAGGAACACTGGAAGGGATGGTAGCGTTGAGGGCACTAGCGCCATAGTCAATGAAGGAGAAGGAAGGTTCGAATTCCGCTCCCCATTCAGCAATCTATGGCTCTGTAAGCCGGGGACTAACCAAAATATGAAACATAACCAACCTTGAACCAATTGGCACCACTTCCATCCCAGTCGGCAGCAGTTGAAGGAGCCTTGCCCAGGTAAAGCGCAGCAGGACCTTGATGATAGATCGTGTTGTCGAGTTGGAATCCAATAATGTCACCAGCAGCAACGGAGACCGTCGCAGTGGCATCGGCTGGACTAACGTTGCATGTAATATCATCTGGTAATGTGTCAGTCGAGATACCGTTGAAGCGAGGGAGATGTGCAAACCAGAAGTCACGTCCAGGACGGGGGAGTTGCTCTGAGGCTGGCGTACCGCCGCATTGGAGACTGTATCGCCAGCAACGAGAGTCGTCCAGATATCTGTCTCGTTGTTGTCAAAGACGCAGACGGTAAGAGCAGGGAGACGGTCAACGCACAATGCGCGGAAGCAGCTTGGAAGCCAGAAAGAAGGGCGAGAGAAGCGAAAGTAAAAGCGACCTTCATCGTTCAATAGGATCGAGTGAGAAGTAAAACGACTGGGGAAGAAACGGGACTGGTGTTGGTAGAGGCATTTTGGCGAGTTTTTATACAAGCTTGGGGTTTCTACTAAGAGCTGTCGTATAGCAACGGGCAGCCGAAGCTCTTTCGTATTGCGCGAGCTTATTCCGACGCAGGTCGGCGGCGCGTAACAGAAGCAGGTGGTTGCGATTGGAGTTCCAGAGTGACCTAATACTGGTATGTTTTTGTTAGTTACGGTGGTGTCAATGCATAAAGGAAAAAAGCTACCGGAATAGCGTCGCTCAAAAGCTTGTAACAGATCTAACAAGAGCGTATCAGATCGAGACAAGCTCAAGGGATAGCGGAAGTCGTCCTTGTATTTTCCGTCGGGTGCCATGTTGCTGGAATTATGATTGCAACTGGAGGAACCACGAAAGGCGAAAATTGCTCGTTTTACCAGATGTGCCTAGGTCCAAGAAATTGAGCTCGTGGAGCACTGATGGTACTATACCGAGGAATACGGAGAGAGCTCGGGACTCGTGTCCGGTCGTTCTCACATGCCAACTATCTCGGAGTGGCCGAGGGCCATGACGACGAGCTACATCTGAGTAGATTATTCTGGTTTAGTTTCGTATACAGGACTCATGCCATCCGCAGAAGTCTGTCGGCACATACGTTTTGTCCCTGGCTATAGCTATCAGTAAACTACTGTCTTTGAAGTAGGCGTGAAGGGTAAACCTGATAGTCGGGCGGTTAACCCGAGAAACAAACGTGTTCGCAATGCTCTCGGGGGAATATCTCACCGGCCCTCCTTGGCAACACAAGCTTGATACACTTGCCACGGAAAATTTGTGCATATGGAGGGCACAGTCATGCCCAAATCCATCTGCTCTACCTTCCACCTTGCATAATTCGCCAGGTGGACCTCCGCAGTAATCCAAGACTACAACCAGGAGAGCTGTCTTGCGGATACCAGATGCTAGAAGATGCCTAAAGAATAGAAGGGTCATGCGAATGAGGATTTTAGAGCTCGCTATCTGAAAGAGAATCAAAGAAAGGGATTCCCCACTACTCCCCCCACTATCTGCTCTTCATTTCCGAAGAACCTGCGAGGATTTATGGGCCGTAAGTAGGTTTACTGCACGTATGGGAAGGAACCGATCGAGAAAAGACTCACATGCCAGTGTGATCAGGACATATGGGGAAAACTGCTAACCATCGTTCGCTTCAAGTTGACCTGGAGAAACATTGTACGAGGACCACTGAAGCATGTTATAAACTGAAAACCTGTAAAGGGGAGAGCATGCAATAATTAATGTTCGGCATGCGTGTTGTGATGCGATTTCACGGCAACGCGTGAACTTCGGCGCTGCCGCGTTATCGATGCCTTTTTAAGCCTTAGAAAAGGGTGCCGAGACTTGGAGATCCTATCCGGTTACCAAACCGAGAAGTTTTGGTGGGAGTAGTACATATCTCAGGCGACGAAAACCCCCGTGAAAAGTCTGGTGTCGTTATCTGAACCAGCCAGGAGTCCGGTGTCCACTGTGATTGTTGATGAGTGGTGCATATGGTAGATGTATTGCATCACAGGCATTAAGTTTACAAAATGTCTTCCTATATCATTTACTGTGTATGAGCAAGCCCGCCTTGGTAAAATAGGATTTACCGATTTTTCATGCTGTCATCTGGCATTTTGAATATATGTCGGAGATTGTGCAAGGACCTTATTAGGCAATTTGAAAAATTATCCGGCCCGATATCATAACGTGTAGAATATTAGGTTTCTGTTATCTTATCGTACCATAATGAGAGATAAGATAATCCCCCTCCCACCGGCCCGAAGAAGTTCGCTACAAGTCCTGAACCTCGCAATTCAACACTGAATGATGTTCTCTTGGTTGTTAATGCATGGAATAATCACGCTTCAAGACTTCTTGTGCTGCAGGTATCCTCACAAATGCTAATGGAGGTACATGAAATTTTGTTGGGCAACGGCCATCTACTACCAAAAATGTAACACTCTGCTCAAGTTGCTACTAACCGCTACGCTCGAGTTCGAAAATGCAAGTAATATAAAACCTGCTGTAGTCTCTGGTGAGCCATTCATACTTACCTGTATCCCCCAGCCATTAGCTTGGCATCCTCATAATACTCAAACCTCAATTTGACCTCAATGCAGGCTCCTCGCACTCGTCAGGAGCAATGTCAACACTGTCGTCGTCCGTTTGCGCTCCATGATCTGAAGAGACATGAAGCAGCCTGCAAACAAAGGCTTGATGAGCAGCAGGCCGACACCCTTTATGAATGACAATTACTATTCCAAACTGGTGAGCAGTTTACTAAGTCTACCTCAGATTTCATTTCCTTGTCTGCATTCTAACAGATTGATTTAGGGTTAGCAGAAACAATCGTCACAGTACCCTCACCAGGGGAAGATATCAGTGTCGGTCTTGATAGTCAACCACCTGTGAATGACCTTGATCCAGAATGTTAGTTGTTCTTTAATTTTATATCCCACTTTGCACTGTTAATACTTGTACAAAGTGACTCATCCTGTTCCAAACGACTGCATAGTTTCATTTCCACCTGAAACTCATGAAGAATCCATTCACAATGAGCCAGCATACAAACACGACGACATACGAACAATATACCACCCATTGAGTGGATGAGTAACCGTCATAGATCATTTTGAAAATTATCGATCACATCCTGATTTCCAGTATGCTCAACCGCCCATTGACCCACATCCGTGGCCACCATTTTCATCCCATCACAACTTTGAACTCGCCGAATTCATTCTTGATGCAGCTCTTACCGAGAAACAGATGAAGACTATGTTCCAGCTACTGAAACCAGAGGCAGGGAGCAATCAGGACAACATGGAATTCAATATCCGTAGCCCAAAAGAATTCAAGGAACACTGGGATCTTGCAGTGAACATGATTACACCTGTGAGTTTTTATTTTTGCTTCTCATAATATTATTCAGTGACATGGTTGCTTTAGTTTGAGAAATCAATGATCACTGTGTCGCTCTGGGGAGACGACTATACCTACGATGTTTACCGGCAGAATTTATAGACTTGGGCATTAGATCTGATCCAGGACCCAACACTGGAGCTGTACTTTGTATGGGATGCTGTTCAGCTTTCAAAATGGAATGGACAGGCATTTGAGAGGTTCATAGATGAACCATGGACAGCCCAGGCCTTTTGGGATCTACAGGTGCATTTCAGAATTTCTTTTGAGGGCCATGTAGCTTAGTACTTATTGGTCGGTTTATCATAGACAAAGCTCCCCAAAGGAGGAAAGGTCCTTTACTATATTATATATGCTGACAAGACATGTCTCTCTTCGTTTGGAACAGCTCAAGGCTATCCTGTCATCGCTCGTTTGGGAAATTTGAAAGTTAGCATATGAAACAGCAATGGAGTTGGTGGTGGACATGTCATTGGATGGCTGCCAGTGGTATGATGTGTCTTCTACTGCTGTCCAGCATTTATGTTTTAGCTAAACAATACAATGTTCCTAGATAAAAGAGATAGCAAACATGAAGAGGAAGGTTTATTATGTAGACTTCAAGTGCCATGTTTGGCATGCTGCCTTCCGATATATTCTTGAGCCAATATTTGTACCAAGCAAATTAGGGTCCTGGGTTCATCTCAATTTAGCGGATGAAGATCTTCAACTTTTCCCTTGAGTACCAATTGAAAGTTGTGATTATGAAGAAGCGTCAGTCATCAGTCTTGTTCTATTACCATGTGAGCTCACCAAATACTACATGAATAGGAATTTTGTTGTCCTTACTCGAGGGTCCAGCGGTAAGAAGCCCTGTGTCGTGTGTTTGGTACCTAAGTCAGAGCAAAACCTTCTCCATATCACATATGAGCTACGGACGAAGCGGCAAACTCAAGAGATACTTACGGATGCTGCTGCTATCCCAAGGAAGGATAATCGGAACTCATTTCTTTCTGCCTTCGGCTTGAGAAATATCCATGAGGTGCTGAATACTTTCTGCTGTTTTTCTTGCCAATAATTGACTGAACCTCCGATAGAATGCTTTCTGGAATGTTGAGGACTGTGATCCATTCCGGGCACTTTCCTTTGATAGCCTTCACGCTCATGATAATGGCCTTTTTGGAGACCATCTCCGAAGCGAAGTTGTTTCCCGAATTGAAGCATTAGGCTCCAAATCCGTGGGCTGGGCAGATGATCAGTCAGTACTATTATAATATCTCACACTCACGCTTTATTTATATTCTTTGTTTCTTTGATCCAGGATCAAGTGTTTTCCATGCTGGAGGAATTTATATCATTTTGAAAGCGGCTTCATGGCAGTTCATTTTGCCGACAGTACAAAGTACGAAGACCTATCTAAAGTAAGTTCACTGTTTGGCTTTCATCGCAAGCAAATAATAGATCAATGTTCAGCACATCATCTTTGTCACCCAGAATATCCTCACAGAGATCAAAGATGTGCATGGCTATCATTTGCTGAAATGTGTCCGAAGCTATATGGAGCTTCACATGTATGCTGGCTTCAATCTCCATACCGAGCGTAGTATGCAGGCCATTCGGGACGAGCTTGTCAAGTTTTCGGAGCTAATAAGAGTAGGAATATCTACTAATATTCATGCTCAATGGTCTGATTAAATCTAGGAATATGAACAACTCACAAAATCTGTTAAGCCAGGCGCAAAATCATGGAACTTCCCAAAAATACACTCTCACAAGCACATGGTTGATGACATCTTGGCAAAGGGAGTTACGCTCAACTACAATACGAAGCCGAATGAGAAAATGCACGGACCCCTAAAGGATGCATATCAAATGTGAACAAATTTTAAAGATGTCGCAGAACAGGTCTTTATATATTCAACGTTGTGTATCGATATCGAAGCTGAACCAGTTCTGATGTAGATTCTATGGGTCGATTCGTGGTGTAATTCAGCATCTTTTATACAGCAGCAAATTGACTTACATGATGAGCAAATGTCTCAAAATGATGGCGATGAGGAGCTAGAAGATGAAGATTCACAGGTGGAACACTCCAGAAATGTGACTTTGCATGGTAGCCATGGCAAAGGGGGTGGAGTCTTCACTATTGAGGGAATCCGAGCCTTGAAGGCAGATGATCCAGCATTCACAGGGTTTTGGGGCCGTCTATCGAAGTTCATGGAAGGACAGTTCAAAAAATACCCTGATATAATCCCCAAAGTTGATGGACAGAAGGTGACATTTCAGTCTTTCCAGCCTAAAGACAAGGTATGCAACAATTTACTTAGTAGAGTACTGTTTTTTGATTGATACACCACTTACAGATCCAGTTACATGGACTTTTGAAAGTCAACTACGAGAACACCATTGATTGGACCACATCCACTGACTACTTGCAGTGCAGTCCCGATTTCTATAATCATCCTCGATATGATTGTCTCCTTATTGACAGCACCGACCGACCATTCTTCGCACAGCTTGTGATGGTCTTCACCTGTGTTATTGGCGGGAAAGTGTTTCCTCTAGCCCTCGTTCATCCATTCGATCAGCCTGTCGATGCAGCTACTGAAAAGCTGGACAATGACCTAGGCTTTTATCGAGTCCATGCACAAAAAAGACAAGAATCAATGTTTATATCTGTCTATATGATTATCCGAGGGGTGCTCCTGGTTGAGGATTTCAGAATCAAACCAGCAAATGGATTCAAGGAGTATTTGATCGTTGATTGTGTTGACAGTGATTTGTTTCTCAGGATGAAATCACTCAAGTATGCTGGGCACCGTAACTGAGGGGTTGAAGTTGTGTAATTTATAGTAGCAGATAAAATACAAAAAAAAACTATACTGCAATACTGTTAACAATGAGGAATGAATGCAAAATGATCCCAGAGAACTCACTGAACTCAATGATGTTTCTGACATTTATGGCAACTAATGGAACTGTGCAAGATCAAACACAAGACCAGGTCTATGTGTGTACATTTCCTCGTGTTTCTCGGGCACAAACAATGTTTGAGGAGAGTGGGACAGGTGACGTGGAACAACTGGTGCATGGCCAAAGAAGTGGAAGAATGATTCTGTATAGAATGTGGCAGCACATTTCTCCATTTCAGCAAATTCCATCTCGGTATAACTAGTCTTTTGTTGGATCAGATGAGGGCATGCCCTCCAGGACCACATTGCATTTATCAGTGGAAATATATAGGGAGCCCTCTGCCACCAAGTTGGGTGTCCCAGTCCCTGATTAGCATTACCGATATTGACTGCAACAAAGGCTGTAGTAAGGCCATAGGGTAGACAACGCAAGAGCAGGTTGTGGTTGCCGCCATTGGTTGCCGCTCGTGCATCCAATGCAAGCAATTCAAACCTGAAGTTGAGCTCTGCAAGCTCCCAGGAAATTTCATGGCGATGATCGTTTGTTAGCTTCTCGAGCTCCACGCCTCTCCAAACTGCCACACCAACGTTGAAGTTAGCGTCAATTTGTAACTCACCTGCACAACCCTGCAAGAAATCGGTAGCTTGTTCTCTCCACCTGGCAGCTTTTGTTGGCGTCCCTCTTGATGAGCTATCACCACCTGACCTCACTGCCTTCATCAAATGATCCAGGTTTAAAATAATGCACCATGACTGATGAGCTATTGGCTGTGCTGAGTATGACGAGCAAGAGACACATGCGAGCAGCAGAGGACATAGACATAGCCATGCTTTTATGAGCTCAAGGGATTTGCGTTCGTCTTGCACACCAACGAAGATATCTGGCTGTGGAAATATATACCCGTTCGCCTCAGGAACTCTCGCTTCTGGGTAACATCGAGAACGATCTGAACTTGTGACCTCTACTGCTGCCTGCCACACTGGAACAGCAGGTGGCAAACGAGGGTGAACAATGACAGAAAGGAATCCCATCTGGCTAGATGGACTCAGCTGTACTTGTTTTCCTCTTTGATTGGGATGGTCATCTACGACCGATTTCAGAACATTAATGACAGGCGGAGAACACAAAACTTACATGGCTTGCTGCGCGATGTTGACGGCAATGGCTCTGGCAGAGGAGGATCCGAACGAACTTGGTCGGAGACAAGTGCAAAAGGGTTCAGCAACCGCATATGATTACGAGTGAAGTGCTGGAATGCCTTGTACTTTTCGGCTTGGTCGGATGCCCCGATGAAAACCGATCGAAGCCATATACATGGAGATCTAAGAGTAAGATGCTGGTTTGGGTCCAAAGGGAGGGTGTATGCATCAATTCATGTGAAAGGGAGTTGATCCAATTTAAGCAGATGCCAGACTGGAATTTTGGCCCTGTAAAACTCTTCGACAATAATAGGGTCCGTTGTGAAGACCCAAATGAGCTCCATATTGGCAGCGATATTGCTCCTGGGAGCTTGATTGGTTGCCAGCATACGTGGGCAGTAAATTGTGATATAGTCCATGATAGCATGCATTACGATGGCTATGCGCTGTGTCTCCACAACTGTCAGACAAAGTCTATCAAAAATGAAAGGCAAAGACTCTAGGCAGTGAAGGAGTGTGCACAGTCTGGAGTGGAAATCTTGAAGCAACGAGTGCGAAGGCCCCCAACTCGCCATCTGAGATTTGGACATGTCAATGACTTTTTTAGCTGCAGTTTGTAGACAAGCAAAGGACGTGCTCGAAAATGTTCCAAGCTGATTGTCTTGTGATGCATATGCAAAAGTACTGAAGTCGGATTGTGTGACGGAGTCATAGAGTGGCAAGAAAGGGTCAAGCGGGTCCTTGGGACACTTTTGTATGCAGCCAAGCCATGAATTTGAGTGCATGTAGAATTGTGGCCACAACAGAGGGTCATCGGCACCGTATCTGAAGTCTGCTCGGATGTACATCTCCCGGTTGATACCAAGAGGAGGCCGGTACAATCCTAATGCATTAGGAGTCACCATAAACCATCCCTCTTCAACCAATGCACCCAGCTTTCCATTGAAAGGTCCGATAGCTAAATTCTTATCAATCGAACGAAGTCTTCAGAAAAAGCAGAATGGACATACGATCTGCAGTGTTTCTCTTGTGTAGCAGGCCAGTAGGATTCTTGGATAAATGCTCGTAGGTAAACCGATGTTCCATAGTCCTAAATATGATAAACTTAGCGACAGGAATATCCTCATAATGCGTAACTCACTTTATTATAACGTAGAGCGAGTATCGAAGCAGGGATAGTCTGGCACAGTGTAATAAGTCCATATATCAGATATGAGTCTATAATAAGGGCTTCCAAGAGCACGAGAAACATGGAAAAAGCTTTCGAAACCTATTCCAAGTGCAAAGAGGCCGTTAATCGACGAGCGCTGTAAGTCATGGAGGACCGGTGGCACTGATGATTCGTCTAGACCGAAATCAAAGCAACACCGACGAAGTCGTCTAGATGCTGAATGAATCAGGAAGGCACCGACGAGATGTCTAGGTGCTCAAAACAAACAATGATTTGCATACATACCTAGTAGTATTGTAGCAGAGAATGCGTCCGAGGCAACGTAGATTAATATGTATCTAGATATAAAATCAGACTTAAATAAAACATTAGAGAGAACATAGTTGCCATTGACTTACAACTGAAAGTATTTCCAGGTACACAGAGATCAGCGGCGCGTGAAAGCAGAAGTATGAGGTGCGCAAGGTAAGTCATAGCGGCCTGGGAATTTAGAAATGATAGGATAGTGTTAGGACGAATTGCCTTATTTGGATTTGTCTCGTCTTTTCGCCACCACCACTACCACTCTGCACTGGGGTTAGACCTTGCATCACCCTCTATCCCGCATGGGTTAGACCTCGCGTCACCCACAGGATCGTGCATACAAATATGGTCGACTCGAATCGTAATACTCATTCTCTCACCTCTTCAACGATGCAATGGATAATCACATGACATGGTCTGGGCGGTCCTAGTTTCACTGCAATCACAGCCACTGGAAATGCTGCAAAAGCTCTGATGGACATGTCTGGTTCGTTCTCTGCCCCCCTGGGTTCAATCTCAATTCAAACCTTGGAGTAGAATTTACCTCTCCTGTAGACTATGGACTTTTTCTGCATACAAATATCTACATTCCAGACAATGAAAGCAACCCATGGAGGGCATGGGTATGCCACAGCAATGGCAAGAGGCGCTCCAGATGGTCTTCACAAACTGCCTCAAGGATATCGCTCAGGTAGGCGTTCAATGCCAATTCAACCCAGACGTCGTAAAAGATTTCATCCGTATGTTCTCTGACCTCCGATCATGATCTAGCCATGAAATCATAACCTCCAGTGCAGGTGGACACCACCATCGTGTTCAGGATACTCGAAAATGCAGGTACAATCCACGGGAAGGCAATGTGTGAGGTATGCCCTCGCTATGACGTCCCCAGAGTGATCTCTTACTGTGCTGTTCTAGAGCATGACCCATGGTGCAGCATCTTTCACTTCCCCAAATGGGGCCATGCAGAACCCGTATGCCAACACGTCCTGGGAGGTGATCAAGGAGATCATATTCGAATTGTGAGTGCGTCTCCAAGCCATGTCGAACTTAATCTTATCGGACATCTGGCTTGCTACGTTCTGTGGATTGAAAGCGACCTTTCGGCTGGTGCCCAGCACTGGTGTCTTACCGTTGGAACGGTCCCTTGACCACATCCTCAGTGTACCAAGAGAGACTATATTCGGGGCATCATACGTACCAATGTCCATGTCCATGTTGTTGTCAGGGTTGTTTTATGCTGACTCAATATAAAGGACATTATTCGGTACCATTTTATTAACTGTCACCCCAAAAATTTTTTGTGCAACTGTCTCTTTCAACCATGGATGTCACCCACCCATCTACCACACTCAAAAACATGAACATGGCAGACATCTTACTGGTGCGTTGAGTTCTTCAATTGTCTCCCTAGTCAACTCCAAGCTAATGTAAACATTTCAGGCTTTAAAAGATGCTCAACTGAAAAACCAAACATTGCAAGAACAAAATTGCTGGCTCTTAACTGCGCCTACCCTTCTTCCGAATGCTGCTGGATCCTTCACCCCACCACAGGACACTGGTAGTGCCACCAGTTCCGCAAATGACTCAGCATCGACTACTGATGCAGATCTTTTTGCTGGCAAAGACAGTCGAAAGGCACTTGAATATTGTGCCATGAAAATGGTCATATTTGCCCATGTATAGTGGGATAGGAAAGGTTTATTTGGTGCCGGGTTGGATTTGGAATCTGCTCGTCATGAACTCGATGCTGCCACCCTCACAAATTCCCTGGATACCAGCGTGCAGAGGCCATCAAAGGATCGTGTAGCTGTTTTACAGCTGATACTCAAGCTCTATGAATTTCTCCCCGAAGCGTTTTGCCCACTCATCAATGCAACGATCAAGGGTGAGTATTTAAAACTTTTCAAAACAGTATGTCTATGATATTACGACTTTGATGGTTGATTGGACTAACTGTCTTGCTATGTTTTAGATGAAATCTGTTGGTGGAACCTGCCGGTCAACCTACATAAACCGCTTCAGGAGTCATGCCGCGGTTATCTTCCAGGACAACAAAATTCCACTGGGGCATTTCCAAGGGGCCTTTGATCACAACAAGGACCCACTCTGCTGACAACTTTTGGGCTATGAATCACCCAAGGTCTATAGCAGGCATCTGCCTTGCCTGTTTGCTAACAGTTACAAAATGGGGGGCACTGTGTTCAGGACCATGTCCAGCATCAAGGTATGGGCTCACTACCCCTTTCAAACTGCAGAGTATGACCCGTTTTTGTAGATACTCATCTGTCTGCTGTGGGGCAACACCGCCCTTGACAACCAACAAATTACAACCAAAGGGACAAATGGTGATTTGTGGCACGTCACCGAAGTGAATGCTGCGGCGATCGCCTTTGCTGCAATAGTGGTAAGCCGTAACGAAGATATTTTTGTTCTCCCAGTTACAAGTTCATCATTTCACAGACTCGATATCTACTCTTGGGCGACCCAGAATTTAAGCCAGTAGGAAGCAAATCTGGCATCAATTATATGGCCGATTTCGAGTACTACGTCGAGCGAATAGAAGACCAGCTCAAGAAAGGTACAAAATTGATGCATGACACCCTCAAATTTTACAATGACCATGTCTTTCCTCCAATGCAAAATCGTCGATCCAGGGCTGTGACTACCATCCCCGTATCGGTGACGGAAGAGGAGGAAAACTTCTGGCACAAAATCGAAGCGCTTGACAAGTCTAAGGAATCCGACGACTCGGATTTTGACAGCGCCGACCAAACTGATATAGTGCCTGCAGATGCGCTTTCAGCCTTCTCTCTTGAACCCAGGCTACCGGTACTACCCATGACGAACGTCCCTTCAGTCACCTCTGAATCTGTTCAAGCACAGATCCCATTACAACCGGTATCTACCACGAGCGAGGCAGTCCATTTGGAGACCACAGATCACAGTGACAGGGTCCGATCAAAGGCAAAGGGCAAGAAAGGAAGTCGACCAGCAACACCCAGGGTGACTAGGGTGACACATAGCCGAGGGGGCCAAGCGAAGGTCAGAGCTGAAGCTCCCATTCCATCGGCCATGAAGAAACGAAAGGGGGGGAAGAACAGTGCAACAGAAGGTCCTGGTGCCAGCGGCTCAGTAGGCCATGTGAAGTCTGCAGCATCCCTACCTAAGGCTGTAACCTTTGTGCCTCTACCAACTGTCGTGACTGACATAGCACCAAACAGAACATTCATCGGTGACAATGTGGATCAGAGTGATGATGAGTACAGTTCAGAGGAGGAGGAAGAAGAGGAGGCATAGAATTAGCCCTTTCTGTAATCCCCACTGTAGTCGCCACATTCTATGAAGCCCATTTCTTGAACTATCATATTCTTTGTTAGATTTTACGATGTGATAAAGCAGATGGCTTAGAGGATTGGTTAGTAGGAAGGGCTATCATATCATATTAACCCAATTGTCCATTACAGATATGTACTATATAGTGTAATGGTTAAGGTGTATTTATGTTGTAACTTATTTGTAATATTATTTCTCTTTGTTGTGTGTTCAATCTCTGGTGGACTCAGTTAACTCATTCATTCCAGTGCCAGTAACCAACAATTTGAAGGCTAAGAAAATAGAAATGGATCAACTAATTTTTTCTCTTTGCTTTCTTGCACCATTATTTTGCCTTTGGAAACGACAATTAGCTGCATATAATGAATAAAATTAGTCGGCTTATTAGACCGGGTGTGGCCTTATTAGGCATCCGGTGATCTTAATATATCCGGCGTTTAGGGGGCTTATTATGGACATAATAAATGGGCTTATCACGATTGATGGGGGGGCTTATTATGCATCATTTTAGTTATCTTATCAAAAAGAACTTTCACCTCGTTAGGTCTAATTAGGGTCTCGGCCGCATAACGGCATAATATGGCATAATCGTGGCTAAATAGGCCTTATAAGGCAATTGCAAAATGTCGGACATAGGCCACAGTGGACAATGCAGCATCCTCAGACGGGAGTAGGCACGTTCGCAGCGACATAGTGCTTTTATTTCCTGCAACGGTGAGCACTCTAAATCAAGGTTTGTAGTACGTTTCAAAAAGTGCACAGGTATCCGAACCCCGATGAAAAGCGCGCGTCGTAACAGAGTCGACTCTCGGCCGTCCGCGTCATGCCGCATTCGGCGTGCACACCGTGACGTAATCACAACTGGAACTTTTTCGACTTACGATCGCTGCAAATTGCTGAATTCCGTGTTCTTCTCGATTATTTGCCTCTGATATAAAGAAATTAGTAGGTGCACTTAATTTACTAAAGCTACGGAGCTCAGGTTGCTCAATGCATGATGCATGATTAGAATGCCGGACTTTGAGAGTCGGAGAGACAACAAATGCGATAGTCGACATATTCGTTGAAACTTGACCTGGTCCCCAAACATCTGGCTTTTTGTGGTCAATTCTATGTCTCGAGTCTTACGGATGTCGCTGCCACTGACGTTCTTCAAACCCTTAGGGCGTCCCGACACGACTTTTGGGACTCCATGAATCGTTTCCTTACCGTCGTTCGCACACATGAAGAGACTGTCAGCCTTTCTAAATCAATAGAGACTTGAAAGTGCACTCTGAAAGACAAAAAATCTGTCTTGGCCCATTCCTTTTGCCCGAGCCGATTTACTTCTGACCCGGCGTCGCGAGGAAAGATAGAGGAAGTTCTGCCTACAATGGTCGGTACTCCATGCCACACCTTCCTTGCGCCTGGTAGTGCACAACCATTGGATGTACCATACCTCAAACACTTACCACGGCAAGCTCAAAGGTCGCGATGTTCTTTGGCCCGTTAAGCCGTCAGATTATGTCAGAGCAGACCCGCAATCCGGAGCTTAGAAGCGCTATCAGGGAGCAGAATTTCCAGGACATTGCTGCTGTTCTCATGTGGATGTTCTCCTTGCCTGAAGATGCCCCAAATATCATCCTCTGATCATCACCACGCTGGGAAGACAACGAGAGAACGTTCTGTCCTCTCTCGCGCGATCTCCTTGCGCGTCTGCATGTGATGTCGTCCGGACAATCTCGGTCAGGGATAGATGCGACGGGGTAGGGCGCTCACAGACGGTGTCAAGCAAATGACATAAACTTCAATACTGCGGCAGGTGCCATAGGATGCCCCACTGTTCCCCGGAACGCCAGAAGTACGACCCTGCTCCACACAAAGCTGTTTATCGGAAACTCAAAAAGTTCTGCGAAGTCTTGAAGCTCCCAGCAAAACCTGAATATGCTGAGGTCTCAGTGGTGGATAAGTGGTGCGAGATGATGGGTATTTCTCTGGATGACGTTGTTGTTATCAAGCTGCATTTTGAAGACCTGGTGTTCTCAGACGGAAGGTCGAAGAGTGTTTGAACTGGGCCATGGAAGTAATATAGGTGCTGTCAACCTCTCAGATGTTCGGCGCTTTTCAAAAACTGATGAGATTCCTTGAATAGCGCAAATTCTACCACATGATGACTCTGAAAATAAACCCTGGTTGACGATGGCGGGCATCAAATCTCTACAGCCTGAGAGCGCTAGATGTTATCAGCCGCGAGAATTGACGTAGCAAATTCAATGGGATATAACAGTTGACATTTGGTTCTTCACGACGTTGAGCTATGCGTTCCTCGTTGCCGTTACCGAGTGCAACGAGTCCTTTGGCTCGCTATCGCAGTTCATTGCGTTATTGTGTTGCCTTACCTCTCTTCTCACTTCCAGAAGATAGATGAAGTCACATCGATGGATGGCTTTTCATACTACTCCGGGAGCGGGCGGGCATTACCTCAGCCCCAATACCAAAGGTGTACTATTGCTGCGAGCAGCTGTAAGGGATTCTTTGATCAACCAAGGTCGACGGGAAACTCACCCCGCATTTGAGCTTAAGAAGCTTGGTACTATCAGCGCTTTATGATGCAGTTTGCACCGCCATTTGAACCATCGAAAGCTAGTATATAGTATACTCGGAGTCATGTCTGTGCACTCTCACCTTCGTCCCTTCTTTCATCGGTGAGCTCTGTCGGTTTTGCTTCACGAATGCTTTCAACATGCCTTTCTTCAGAAATGACCATATTCTATTTTCGTTGTCTCCTGACTCTCCTCCTTCTCCTGTCGATGGCACAGACTAGAGCGGCACAGGGTAATGATGATGTCTCGAATGTCTCGAATGGTAGAACCACCTGGGACATCGTCTGGAACTGCCTTGCCACTATATTCGCTTGCACTTGGCTTGCCGTGCACCCCAACGTTCCCAGCCGCTACATAAGGGAGAAGGGCCGACTATTTCTTGGCCTGCACCGTGTTAAGCACGCGTTGCTGGCTATCATTTGTCCGGAAGCCATAATCATGTGGGCGTTTAGGCAACGACTTGTTGCTTCGGAGCTATCTAAACGTCCGTTATGTCCCTCCATTAAGTACGTTTCCACAGTGCTGAACCGTTATCCCCAGATTTGAAACTATCAATGACGCATGGTTTTTTCGTCAGCATGGGCGGATTCGTAGGGAAAGACGACTATCTACTAACTGCTGCCGATTTCTTTGTTCGGCCGTATGTGTTGTTCGACTGCGTAATACGCAGGAAAATACGCTCTGATCTGGACCTATCTCCCATACTGCGAATCCCCAAGGAAGAGCTGATGGACAAGAGCAAAGGAGATGCGCTTTCAAAAAGCATTTCTCTTCTTCAGACCACTTGGTTTGTGGTTCAGTATTTTTCCCGGATAACCCTATCTCTTCCGACGACCCCGTTGGAAACTGCCACGCTAGCCTTCGCCCTTCTGAATTTCTGTAACTATATTCTATGGTGGCACAAGCCTCTAGATGTACAGCATCCTCTAAATGTCCCTACTTTCAACACCGTGGGCTTGGAACCCCGAACAGTGTTCTCCGACAGTACACCAACTTCATCCCGTGTATTCACAACGGACTGTTCCCACGTTCCCACATCTCCCAGTTCTACATCCACTTTCACACACCAACTCCCCGCCGACTGTGTTAAAACCCATGCATCAGAGTCGGTTTGCTGCAGTGAATGCTTCGAATGCGACATATCTAATCCCTTAGCCATGTCTATCAATGATTGGCGATTTTTCTACCAAGACGCTGGCTTGATAACTTGTGACTTATCTCGTTGTCGCGGCTCAGATGAATGGTCGGTCTTCCAAACCTCTGCAAATAATATTGATATCCTTCCCACTGTGGCCATTGTCTCCCCTCGTGCTACGGGAATGACCCTAGTCACAGAATCTGATGAGCCCCAACGGCGACATCGGCTCTGGTTACATGAAATCCTCTTCATCCTGATACCGTCTTTGTGTGTCAGGGGTTGGAGACGGTACCGTTATATTCTTGCAAGAATATTATGGGGGTCAAGAAATGGATCAAGAATTCCGAATGCGACTCTGCCGATGCTATGGGCCGGGCAGCTGAGTTGGAATCAAATGAGTTATACAGCATTGTTTGGGGCATTTCCTGGAGCACTATTTGGTGGGCTTCATTGCATTGCATGGTCATCTTCAGGTTTCTTTGCTTCGCCCTTGGAACATCTTCTATGGAAAATCTCATCCTTACTGGTAGCTATTATACCCATCCTCTTGGCTTTTGAAATTTTGACTCTTGGTAAACTCAGCTGGATACCTGTCTTCGTACATCATACTACTCCGATTTTCATATTCGTTTATATATGCGCCAGAGCTTACTTACTAGTAGATATGTTCGTCTCTCTCAGATCTCTTCCGGCAGGAGCATTGGAGGAGATTGACTGGACGAGATACATTCCTCATATTTAAGTAGTACGTAGCATTGGATATGCAGAAATTTGGACTTTATTCTGTATGGAGGTCTTCTTGATGTGATCTTGATTCTCAACGGTCCCATGCCAGGCCAAAGCATGAGCGGGTATCTATCCGGTTTGTCATAAGAAAAACCAGGAATAATCCTGGGACGAAGTCGAAGGAATACTTCAACTCGCCCGGGGCATCAGTGCAAGCCGCAGCAGGTACGAAGCTCCTGGCGTTCATTGCCTCTTTCGGACAGACTCTGGAATCTTTTGCCAAACGCAGACACCCGGGTCAAGCGGCGTGAGACACGCAAACTATTCTACCAGGCTTGCAATCTGTAGAGGAACGAGAGATTCACGTATAAGGACAGCTTCGTACTCCGACCCACCCCTTTGCTCACGCAATAATGCCTCGGACCAAATGTTGCCCCACGTGTTAAGGGCAATCATTGGTTTGCAGACATGTGGCGCAGGGGGCCCGATGGACAGAAGGTGAGCGGTGAATGGCCACCATCGCTACGCTTACAGTACCGTCGTCGTAAAGGAACATGTGGAGTATTTAGATTTCCTAGCTAGGGGAGAATTTTACATGAAATGATGCAAGTGGAGAGGCGCTGCTTCGAGGCGTCAAGGGGGTAAAAATGATTTATATACCATTGTGATACATTACCATCGGGCTTGAAAGGTATTTAGGCAGACCTTGTCGTATGAATTCTCTTTGATTTCTACGTATAAAGATAAACACATGTATCGTTCGTTATATGACTGATGGTACAGAGATAGGGAACGTGTAGACCACAGGTGGCGCGATGCTGGATGGATGTGCTACAAGTGAATGTATCGAAGGCAATGAAAAGCGTAAGATGTCAATGATATGATAAAGAAAGAAATAGATGTCAACAGGGAAAAGAGACTGTGAAGAAGAGCGACAGTGTATGAAGAGAAAAGAGCCTTCAGAGCAAGGCAGGGGGATGAAGCCCTACCTACGTGCAACTCGCTTCCGTTCCCGACCACTGTCGTCTTCAATGTCCATCGCCTCCGAAGACAACTGAATCGAATTAACGTTCTGATTCTGTAGATGACTGGTGTTGCTCCGTGTGCTCCTGGTGCGCCGCCGGTTCCCCCCTGAACCTGACCCGTGATTGCAGCTAGAGGATGAGGAGGTCGAAACGGGAGCAGACGAGCCGTCGAGCATCATCATTACTGCATGTCGCCGCTTGGCGCCTACGACGACATCAGGCACAGGGAAAGGTGGAACTGATAGGGTATCTTCGGAAACGAGGTTGAAAGGGTAGTCTGAAGTGAGGAGTGGGAGGGGAGAGATGGTCGGTGAGTCTCCTCCTCCCTTGGAATTGGAAGATGAAGTAGGTTTCGCTCTGTTTGTCGAACGCTGGGTCTGTCGCAGCGTACTTGGTGGTGCTGGTGGTGGGGGAGACGGAGTTGACGGCTGTGGTGAAGGCCGTTGAGCTCGAGGCCAAGGTGAATTCGGTGTCGGCAATGGTGGAATCTACAGACGTAAAAATGAGATAAACACAATGGATTCCTGATTTCCAGGCGCCATACCTGCTCCTTTGCTTCCACTTTGACTTTCGTAGGCGCCGACGCCGCTGTCTTCCGTCCACGTTCCTTCTCCTTCTCTTCCTCTTCTACTTCCTCTTCCTGTCGCGATTTCACGGCATCCAGTCGAGCGTCTATCCAATCCATGACTCGGCCGATAGACATGCCATTTGAGTCTGCAGACATCCCTGGCTCCGCTAGGCCACCGACCGAGACTCCTCGCTGTATCATTGCCATCAGGTCTTGACATGCAGCAGCATATCCTGCACTGTACGCTCGCTTTGAGGCGTCTCTTGAGGAACGGTACAGGGTCGTGATGCTCAGAGCAGCCGCTGGAAATTCGTCAGTGATTATACCTGGCTTCCAAATAAATATCCAGTACCTTTGAAATTATTCAGCAGCTCTGCCTCTGCATTCTGGTGCGCTGATGGCAAGGAACCAGCAAGAGTATTGAGGTCCAGCGACTCCATTCGTGGTAGTGAAAGAAGAACGATACGAGATTACGTAAACTTAGCTTAAGGCCTTTGGTATACAAAGCGCAATATAATTATTTAATAGATATTTTTATATTCACAAAGAATCTTCCAGAATATTGTCTCTAAATAGTAAGTTGCGCCGAATCTAGGTTCTATCCTCTGCAAAAGGACTGTTTCGTCCCGGGCAACGAGAAAACGATATTATATAATACAGTCCAAAACTGGCTTCCAATTGATCCTACGGTCTACAGATCTGTCAGTAAAATATATTACAAATTTCGCACTTGTGATCACTCATGCAAAGAATTTCCAGACACTCCGAGAATATAGAAATTTGAAAGCATTTTATTTACATGTCTATACATAGGATTTCAGAAGAAAAACATGACTTATTAAAACTGATAGCCATACTAAAGGTTCAAGAAGGCTTTGAATCATTGCCGGAATGTAAAAATCAGGTTGAAATCCAGCCTGCCGTAAACGAGTTCTGAAAGCAAAGATTCTGGAAAACCCTGAATCCGTGATGAAGGTCTCCATTTGCGGCAGAGTTTTGGCAGATGGTAAACCTAAGAATCGCGAGGTCCGAAACGCATGCCAAGATCTTTGATTACCATGCTGATCTCAACCATACCAAAACTATCCCAAACTTTAGTGTGGCTATCAGTTTTAATAAATCATGTTTTTCTTCTGAAATCTTATGTATAGACATGTAAATAAAAATGCTTTCGAATTTCTATATTCTCTCGGAGTGAGATGCCTCATCGCGCTCAGCCTTTGCCTTCGCTGATGCCTGCAACTCACTGAAGCTTCCAGACTTTAGGCACATATTCCTGAATATACCATCCTCTTTCTGTATCAAGCGTAGCGGCGTATCGAACTCAGCTATCCTCCCCTTGTCGAGGATGATAAGACGGTCGTAATCAATCACGGTCCGAAGTCGATGCGCCACTGTGAACGGTCAGACGACAGACGAATCAGAATGATTATTACGCTCACCGGTCAGCAGTAATGATTGCGTGAACTCTTCCCGAATGGTCGTCTGGATCTTCGCATCCGTAGCGAAGTCGATGCTGCTTGTGGCCTCATCCAGAACAATGATGGAGCTGCGTCGGAGTAACGCTCTCGCCATGGCGATCAGCTGCCTCTGTCCCTGGGAAAAGTTGGTACCGCCCGGGGAAACCTTTGTGTCCAAAGACACGGTAATCTTCGCGTCCACATCAGTAGATGTGGCTGAGACAGAATCCGCGGTGTCTTCGTGGATGGACGCAGGACGAGACGTTGCAGGTGTCGACAGTTCCGAAGGGGCACGAGATGTCCGCCGTGAAGCATACTGGCTCTGTGATATCATCTGTACACGGTATAAAGCTTCCATGCATTCAGCATCATCGTGCTCGCCTACATTATGCTCAGTAACGTAAAGATGATAATACCGAGCAGACTATACCAAAGGGATCCAAGTTATCTCTCAGAGTGCCAGAAAAGAGGGTCGCATCTTGCGGGATAAATGTCTTCTAGCGTGTCAGAGCACCTTAGGAACAAGGGTACAGAAGGACTCACTAGTCGCGACCGAAGGTCATGGATACCAATTGTCGACGTATCAATCCCATCGATGAGGATACGCCCTTCCGTCGGATCTACAAAGCGCAAGATACTCATAGCCAAGGTCGACTTCCCTGATCCAGTCCGGCCAAGAAGACCGATCCTTTCCCCTGCTTTCAATGTAAACGATATGTCTTGCAGAACCGCAGGTAGCTCAGGAGAATATTTGACGACCAGATTTTCGACCGCGATAAGGCTGTTATTCTCTGAACTGGATGGCCAGTAGGCAGGCGGTCGATGAGACTCAATTACGGCAGGAGGTTCTTGGGGCAGCTCCAGGTACTCGACAACCCTCTCCACCGAGCTAGGATTTAGTGATTAGCCGACAATACGTCTTCTCAAATGTATTCGGGCTTACTTGAGATCCAGTTCCAGACCTGTGATATATAATTAGACTGTATTCATGGTAACAATTCATACAAACATACCGGTCCAAAATCGGCATGCCCAGTACACCGACGAGGTGAAGCTAAGAGCGCTGGTAATGCAAAGACCTGCAATACCTGCTCGACCCGTTCCGTTGTCGAGGCTCGATATCGAGAATAGAGCAGTAACAAAGACGGCCTTGAATTAAATTAGCAACAAAGGTTACAAAGATGCACACCGGGGATTCGGAAATTTAAAATCATCTTACGCTCAAAGCGAAATTCGATCACGTGACTCCCGCCTCGGCGGCTTCCCATATTTAGGAACTTCCGATGGGGCGGGATTACGTAATATTATTTCAGTTTACGAATCAGATGATATCAAATTTTCGAATTGCCGGTGTGCCATATAAAAGGGACGAACAGTAGCACCTGTCGAATGATCAGCCACCAGAACGCCTCGATTGAGAAGAACTTACCCAGGGCGTCAAAATTTAACAAGAGCCACCGGTTTGTCATCCAGAAACCATACCACATCTAAGCGACATCAATTCCCACTCTTCGATAAGGTAAATGTCAGTTCAATACCTTTGTGGTCGTGTCTATCTTCTTGTGGAGATTGTCCAAGAACCTCTTTTCTGCTGAGAACGCTCGGACAGTGACTATACCTTCCAGCAACTCTCCAAAGTCGGAAAAGATGGGCGAGCGAGTGTTGGACTGCATGCGGCGAAGGTCGCGTCCAGTATTCAAGTACCCAATGGCAAGCTCTCGATAGATGAAGCCAATGAGTGCAGCCGGAATGAGGAATATGGGAAAAACGACCCTGCCCGTCAATTAAGTATGCCGTCGCCCACCAAAAAAACGAAGAACATACGCCACAGTCAGGATTGAAGCAAAGAAGCTGGCAAGCGATGAGTTTACAGCTTGCATAGATCCGGCCAACGATGAATCGATAGTCTCGATATCCTTGCCGAAGCGATTCAGCATACGTCCTTGTGGAGTAGTATCATGGAACCTGAATGTTGCTCGAACGACGGTGACAAGGAGTTGTCTGAAGAGAAGCTCAGCACGATCTGACCAAAACAAGAAGCGAAATTAAGCCGTACTCGAAGAGAATGCGTGAAGCTCTGAGAGCACCCGTAAACTGAGCTGTCGTTGACATCACACTTACAATCGCGCCTGCAATGCCAATCGCGGCATAGATACCAACGTAGAACAATGGGTGTTCCCGGGCGTCGGGAAGGTTAGGACTGGTGAAGCTTATCGATGGAGGAGCGTTATGGAAGTTATGAATGTGAGACTGAATATGTCCATCGAACACAATTTCATGTTCTGGGACAGAGAAAGCTCTGTTGTTGTAAGATATCGATGTGTGGACTTCTCCATAAGCTTCTCCCCATGTCTGAGAAAGATACCATGAGCACGCATGGTGCGAATCCTGCAAGGGGACAACGTACCTTAATCCAAAGCTTCTCAGTGATACCGAGGAGTTGATTAATGGCCACGAAGGATAAAAGCAATCCCCAAATCCAGTATGACCTTTACAAAGAGAGCGTTAGTACATACTCAATCTCCAAAAGAGTTGTACATACGAAGCCTTTAGATAGCTCTTGTAGATGCTCCACTTGACACCACCTGTTTCGCGATGTTCGTCTTTGATGAGTTTCCGAGGTTTCTTCGCCTCGATGTCAGTAGGTTTGTCAGTAATAGCCTCGACAGTGTCTTCTGTGGAATGTTCGGCCTCTATATGCTCTTCGTGGGCCTCAAGTGCCGCCTCCTGTGTTATCTCGTCCAATAGTCCTTGCGCACGGAGGTTCTTGACGGTACCTTTTGCATCGATACGCCCGTCAAGCATGCGAACCACATAATAAGCCCCCGGAAGGACAAGCTCAACATGATGGGTAACAAGGACCTGTACAGACGTGCTTTGAGCAATCCTAGTAATGATCCATTGGTAAGAGGAACTTACAACAGTCCTGTTGGCCAAAAGGGGTCCAAGAAGAAGACGTTCGTACAAGAACCTTGACGTATGACTATCCTGTTAAACAATTCTCAGCTCTATCGTTCCCTCCCGCTAAAAAAAAATAAACACACCACAGCGCTTAAAGGGTCGTCGAGAAGAACGTATTTGGTACGAGCGTAGACAGCACGAGCAAGTGCAACCCTATAAAGTAATCTTCTTTAGAATACACATACCTAAAGCCTTTGAAAAATCTTACCGAGCCTTCTGTCCTCCACTTAGACTAACACCACGAGCACCAATTTCCGTAGCATCGCCATCCTCAAGCATGGCCAGGTCGGGTTTCAAAGCGCAA
This sequence comes from Armillaria fumosa, assembly GCA_030407015.1. Taxonomy (NCBI): domain Eukaryota; kingdom Fungi; phylum Basidiomycota; class Agaricomycetes; order Agaricales; family Physalacriaceae; genus Armillaria; species Armillaria fumosa. The sequence continues at coordinate 2,078,595 of JAUDYM010000008.1, read as the reverse complement.
CACTCTATTACGGCTTCATACCGTTCCTCATCTAGCGGGTTACCAAACAGGATATTATCCTTGATGGACTGGTGGCGTAACCAAGGCGCTTGGGCAGCATAAGAGATCGCGTGCATATTTCCGTATTCATCGATTCTAGATCTATCCTTTGCCATGATGATGCGACCATTGAGGAGCGTCATTTCACCAAGGACGGCAATCTGTGTTATCATAGTCACTCAGATAATAGTCAACTGTGGCATGTAACAACGATGACTTACAAGTAAGGCCGTCTTGCCACTACAACGGGAAAAGCGAATAAGTTAAAAATGACGATAGAAGAAACAAACACTTGCCTAGCGGTGGGGCCTGTGACAATGCTAAGTTGTCCCTCGGGAAACAACACCGAAACGTCACGAAGCTCAAACTTATGGTCGATAGGTTCGCCCTCAATAGTTGTCTCGGCCTGGCTCTCAAGAGATTCCGTAGAAGACGCAGTCGACAGTTTGTTATGGTGGTTGACCTCATCCTCTTTGGGTTTCTCGACTTCATTCCACTTCAACGAAGCGTTTTCGAGCCCTAGCCCGTCTTCATCGGGTCCAAGGAGGAGGGGTTCTGAAAGATCTTTCTTCAGCGATGAGACCTGTTCCGTAACCTCCTCTTCCTGGAGGTAGACTTCGATTCGTTTCAGGGCAACGCCGGTCTGAACATAATCTCAGCGGGAATTCATACCAGGTTCTGTGCACTTACCTGAAGAACTTGAACGATCCACATTGGTATGATGTTGAGCGGTCCCCTAAGCAATCATTATCAACCACAAGTATTGAAGCGTCGAGAATAATTACATACCGAATCATGGCGAAAAGTGAGATGGCCTAAATGACGCGTCAAGCCTAAAGCGAAAACAAAGACGAAGGGTAAAAGCATACCGTAAAGGCAGTACTGATGGTCAGTTCGTTGCCCTGGACAACATACGCGAAGAAAGCGATAATGGATACCAAAATGGGAGCAGTGGTCCATAAAACATAGAACATTATCCAGTTGATTCTGCCTATCGAAGCCACCGAGTTACTCCTGGCCCAAGCTTGGTTATAGAAGACTTACTTTTAATCAGCCACTTCAGCTCCTTGCCTCTGGCCGCCATAGCGCGGTCAATCCATCGGTCCTCCCAAGCAAAAAACTTGATGAATTTAACCTGAATGTCGATCCGTTGGCGTTGAACATGACGATGAAGGCGAGTGAACTCACGGCTCCGATGAGTTCATTGAGGACGCCCATCCGTTTATCCTTTTCAGCCATGTAACCCTTTTGAATCCGGATACTTCTCTTGGAAAGGTAGCTATTCAGAGGCCAGCCGGCGAGCAGAATGACAAATCCCGCAAAGGCAGACCATCCCAGCAACCTGAAAAGCAGGGTTAGATATCTTCACATTTTCAGACCATGAGACTGACTGGTATAGGAAGAGTCCGCCGATAATTATTTCAAGGGGAGCTACAATTTTAGTCAATACAATGCTTTGGAATCGGATGACATATGCATACCGCCATAAATATAGTACGCCCCGGTGACCATGTTCGAAATCTAGACCAAAAATTAGGAGTGTATAAAAGACGAAAAAGCTCAGCAGACCTTATTAGCATCACCGGCCATCAGGTTGACGATTTTACCGACATCGGCACCGGCTTTGGGATCGTCGCCTTTGTCGTCTTCCTTGGCTTTGTCCTTCCCTTTGTCTGGCAGGGCAAGCGTTATAATGAAGCAACTATGAGATGGCGACGAAACTACCTGTCCCGTTCGCGGTAGTAGCGTCCTTCTTGTCCTCGGCGGTTTTACCCTTATCTGAGTCAATGATACCGGAGAAATCTTTTCGCTTCAAAGCTTTGTCATAGATTGCTGCCATAAGTTGAGATCGGATTCTTGTGGCTGCTCGTCGCCCGAACCATAGATGTTGCAAATCTAACTCGGCCCTAGCGACGGATATTATAAACATCAAGAATGCATAAATGTATGCATTGGTGCGACGTTCTGGCGTCGCATTGTCATCGATGGAAGCTAAAATTCGGCTACAGAACGGTTAAATATAATACCGGAAAACAGGCTTCAGTGCGTACTTGAGGAAGAACGGCGTCGTATAATTGAAGATCACACTGAGAATCGTGAAAAGGGCATCAAGTATGATGTCCAACGAGTTAGATGCCCAAATCTTGCGGAGGAGGGAAGAGCGACTGAACATAAATGAGATACGTAAACATACAAAGAAAAAGACGTACATGACACTGCTGAACTTTATGAATAAGGGGCGAGACTGAAATGTCGGGCTGAGGTTCCAGACGTCGATGTCGTTCAAGGTGTTGTATCTTCCCTGTTAGCTGATAAGTCGAAAGATGATTCCGGGAAACAATTATACGCACGTTTTTGATTAATGGATAAACCCAAGAGAATGTGAGCCATCCGAAGAGCGTCGTATAGTCTTCTGGACTGACGGTAACTCCCTTTGAACAATGTCAGTATATTATCCCGACTCTCACTGGACCACTAGGCTTACAATGGATTTCCTATCAACACGTCTGCTTGGCAAATCGAGCGGCATGTTCACGACGACCCCAAGGACCACCAAGATGATGACTAAATTGATCGAATATGCCAAAATGAGTGTTGCCGGTGGTAACGGTAGATCGTAGACCGAGTTTTCGTATAGGGCGCCACCTAGCAGCATGATTCCACTGAAGAGATGTACTACGTACAGCGTGAACAAGTCGTATGGTGGAGTGGGAGAAGGTCGAGCAACGGGTACCACGACCGTGTAGAGCCACGTCAGAGCTATCAAGAGCGGTTGTATTCCTACCCAGGCATCTTGCGGGTACATAGCAAGACGATAAGAGCCATTTCCCAGCCATGATAGCGCCTCTACGAGCCCCAACAACGCGAAAACAACGGTCCGCCATAGAGGGACGACATAGTCAACCTCGACCTCCCCTTCAGACTCCTTTTCATCCAGATCGAGAGCTTCTGCCTCATGAAGAGGCAAGAATGTCTGTAGTGGCGCTTTGACACTGTCGATATACGGCCGGACGATTTCTGGCACTTTGATTGGAATGGAGGATATACAGAACGCGACGACGAGTACTGTCGGTATCAGTGCTGACCAGGATCCTCGAATGCAAGCATCCTGCAGGTCCAGAGGACCGGAATCTCTGCAGATACTCATGTCCTAGACGCTGTGGATGGTGATGGTGGAAGAAAAGGAAGGACATCATTCGAAAGTGAAGGGTCCCCGGACACAGCCACCTAACCCGCGCGGTCACGACAACATACCGTAACTAGGCATCTATTTTGGTATTTTACTTCAAAGAAGTCAGAAAAGGGTAGTGGCGACGTAAAACATAGGCGACCAGTGAGAGAGGTAGACACGGGCTGCTTCAGGACTGTATTGACCCGTTTACAAGTAAAAGATACAGTCATGTGTTATGCAAATAGTAATTGCGCAGAATAACAAGTATGTTCGCCGATAACTGTCTTTTCAAGAATCGTCCTCGATCTGTGCGAATTGTTTTTGTTCGCAAAGCTCGGGGCCTCCCACAGTCCATGTGATGCATTGTACCCAACGGAATTGATAAAAGAACAAGGTTTACCTTGGAGAGCATACTACGTATTGCACACCATGACTCGGTGGGAACGCTATGTAATTCCCGTCTGACAATGCCAGGTCCCAAGGATTACCGAAGACGAATGCAGCCTCATCCGTAATAGTAGCTACTGCCACGTTGTACTACCTTTTTACCACCGACTCACCATACTCAGCTTTCGCCGGAAGCTTCAAGCCTTCAACACATGGCAGAGTATTTTGTGTGTCCGACAAACGGCCTTAAGTGACATACGGCCGTGCTATCATGCACTTTTCTATCATTCCTATGAACAATACGGCACTCTACAAAATCCGCCGCAATATTGAAGTTTTGGTCGTGTGCGCGACAACGGCATGAGATGACCTACATACCCCTGGCTGAAACCGTCCGTGCGCGAAGATCTCTGGGAGGCACAGGAACACTCTCTTGCCTTCTCGGTGCCGTGAGGATCAGGGGTAATATTTTGGGGGCTCTTAGTCCAAGGAAAACACTCGCAATATCCTGAGAATTCTGCCCCCCTGATAGCGCCCTTAAGTTCCCAGATGTACGCCTGTTGTTAGATGCGAGGGGACTTACTAAGGAGATCCACAATCTTACTAACGTGAGGCATCTAGGAATACAGGGTGTGCTGGACGTCTTCTTCCTGGGCAGGCGACATTCCCCTTCATCATCGGCATCATCTGCTCCAGCAAACTCTTCAAGGAGACAAATTACAGCTGTTCCTATATCGGCAGGCACAAATCTCGTTCAAATGTTTATCAAAACAGCTTTGAACTAGGCAAGGAAGTCGGGCATCTCGACAAAGTGGGGAATGAATTTACTTTCAGTCGTCATACAGAGCATATTGAACCAGTTATGACACTGGGAGCGCGGGGAATATTAAATTATTGTAGGATCATCTGTAAAGCGGTACTCCCACCTTCGACGGAAAAATCTGACAACTTGACGGGCCATGGAACATCGTGACCTTCGGCCTTTAGACTTGCTATGGTGAGCGTTTGAGATGTGGCACATCACATGGGTGTGCACCACCAGACGTAAGAAGAATGTGACATAGAGTATCGACCATTGCATGCCGAACGTCATCCATCTTCCCTCGCGACGCCGGGTTGGTCCAGCTGAGGCAAAAAGGAATGGGCAAAGAGACGTTGTTCGCCACTCAAAATGCACGTGCATTATTGATCTAGAGTTTGTTTGGTGAAAAGTACCTTACTAAGTGACTCCAAGATTCTACAAACATGGAGCATCCAAAAGTAAAGAGTGTAGTAGGATGTCCGAGTCTTTCTGCCAGCGCAGAGGCATGAGGCAGCGAAATTGAAGAATCTTGTAGACGTTTGACGTTCATTGTAAGGTATGAAGATAGACTTCCAGAGACTTGAAGGGCAGAAATTGGCATATGTTGTGACATGAAAGTACAGGTGAAAGCAGAACTAAGCAGAACCGGAGTGAAAGTTGTGATTGCCGTTTAGAGTCAGTGATCGTTGATCGATCACGTGCATTTGCCGCGGACCTCTCCGATCGATTCCGAGCACCCCGAGCAAAAAATTCTTTCGCCCCACCATCTTCCGGCTTCTGCTCAGAACTTTCGAAGCTGATATGCTGCAACTTGTTTTGTTATTCTTTTCGCACCTCTCGGGTCTTGATGAACCGAAAATGAACCGGAATGACACCAGGACCTGATCAAAATGAAGATAATCATAAGTCGTCGACCGCACTGTCTCCCAGAGGCTTCAACCGACGAAAACGAAATGTCGAACGCCTACCTCCTTACCCGCTGGGCAACGTCGGAGAATATACAACATGATAAGAAAGTTCAATATCCGCTCCTTGAGTGACTGACGCATTTGTACTCATCTCCAGTGATTCCACAAGCTGTGACTTTGTAATAAGGTTTTTTTGACCATCAAGATATTTATCCTAGACCAGTGTCGAAACTTGATAAGATGCATGGACAGATCAATGAAACGGACAATGCCTCTTTCTATCAAGGGTACGAATTCAATGGACACGGTGCTTCATCCACTAAGGCGGTACGGGTGTTTCAATGACCGAGATGGCCCTAAAAATAGGGACGGGACTGTTTCAACCCAACGTTTCCCGGCGCTCCACCAACTTGAAAATCCTATCCATTCATGATCCACGGCAGTCCAGAATCATCAAGACGGATGGAGATGTCTGACAATCAATCAGTGATATATTACAAGCTAGCGCTGGTACTCGGGTTCAGTGGCTGCATGGTCACCAACAGTTCCGCGGGGTGCTTGGGTGAACGTACACATTTTTCCAGACACTCCTAGTCGTATCGAACGGCAAACGAACGATTCATGCTGCACTGTGAAATGCAGACTAGTCATTGGATGATAAGCGGCATTTTGGTACCTGGCAGTTGCCAAGTCGGGCGCTTGGTAGGCGCTCGTCAAGACTGAAACTAACTATACTTATCACGGATTCTGTTCTCATGATGACACCGCCGCGACAATTCCATCCACATAAGAACTCCAGGTCCCTTTACGCATCTTCCACACTACCAACATCTTGCTCGCTTATATGTCTCCCAGCGCTGCACTCAATACCATCGACATGGGTGACCTGCCATTGACAACTTCCCCGGAAGCCGCAACCGGAACCGCCCCTCAAAAGAAAGCTCTAATCATTGCCATTGGGAAGACGTCCGCCGAAGGATTGGCAGAATTACGGTGTCCACATCGCGACGCGAGAAACATTGGACAGCTGCTAGCTGGTAAGCACTTGCTACTATTCTTTGCACGCGTATCCATTTAGCACATCCTAGACGTTTATGGCTACAAGGCTGAAAATATAGTCACACTTTTGGACTCGAATGACAGCGATTCACGTCGCAATTCCAGACAGCCGACCCGAAAAAACATAGTAAGCCTATTGCTATCATTCAGTGTCACTTCAACCGAATGTTATCAGATATCACGCATGAAGGCCTTTACACATGACGCCCAACCGGGAGACAGATTCTTCTTTTACTGTGAGCATTAACTCAGTGTTCTTGAGAGGACGCAAATGAATACTTGGTAGATTCTGGGCATAGCACGCAACAGCAGAATGAATCTGGTACCGAAGAAGATGGGCAGGATGAGTGTAAGTCTATCGCGTATACACTCTCAGTTGTATTGCCCCAACTCATGACGCGGACGGCTCATCAGGTTTGGTCACCAAGAGTGGAAGCTGCATCCGAGATAACGTAGGCCACTTAATCGTAGCCCTATCTCCATCGATGCTCAATATACATTTGCAGGACCTTCGAAGATACCTAGTAGAGCCCCTCCCTGCCGGTTGCCAACTCACGGTAAGGCTCGTTTCCTTTCCAGTGCCTATGCACCAATTTATTTGTCATTCAGGCTGTTCTGGATACATGCCATTCGGGATCCTTGTTAGGTTAGCTCTGCCTCTTGACTCGTCTCTCCTTTCTCACTAAAGAGACGGCTGCATCAGACTTGCCGCATTACCGTTGTAATCGCGTTTTTGGTCGACGCAGGTCCGAATCATGGTGGAAAATCCTTACAAATGAATCAGATGTGCCTAGTACGCCGGGTGAGTCTTTAATATTTCGAGATATTTTGATGGCGTGCTGAGACCCGTTTCGGCAGAAAATGACACATCTAATGCTCAACGTGACATTGAGCTCCAAGGTGAGAAATCTCATCCGTTATCGATGACAAACCTATCTTATCGAAATTTGCAAAGCCCTGCTCGATCGAATTGAGGAGGAATCTGATACTGACGTCAATTATGATGAACGCGTATTCAAAGGCAGAGACAAGATGTGCCTTTCTCCCGATGCAGACAGATACTGTTCCGGATTTTGTAAAATCTCCGGCGAGTCTCCAAAAGGAGCAACCGTTGTAGGTGTATGTTGTCTGTTCCTGCGCAAGCTGAACGCGGGTCTAGGTGTGCGTTTCTTCGTGCAAGGATAGTCAGACAACTTTGGAAATCAAAGGCAAAGGATATTCGATGACCAACGTGCGTGATTTCCCGCACGCTTTAACTTTGAAGGGGAAGGCCTAAATTTTGACATCTGAATCCAGGTCTTGATAGAATATTGCAGTATGTTCCCGTAACACCTTGGAATAGGTAGACTAACTTATGTCGCAGGACGCCAACGCAATCCTACACTGAAGGAACTCATGCTGCATGTCATGCGAGTTTCTTATCTTTCGTGCCCTTAACTTGCGGGCTGACTTTTTTCTTTTGCAGACACGAAACTCGAAAGATGACAACGGGCCAACGACAGACTTACGCAAAAGAGGTGAAGGCGTGGTGTCAAAAGCACGGACCTATCCCGGCGTCTCATTCACCGGCCATTAGGGAGTATTTGGACAAGAATATGAAGCAGGATCCACAGGTATGCCTATTTCCTCCTTCGCATCTTTCTTATGATAACTTCTGGATTTAAAAGCTCTTCAGCAGTCCCGGTCCAGTAGTAAGAAACATCTTATTCACGATGCATGGCATTTGTTGATGTTGATTTAAACTTTTAGGACATGGAAAACGTCTGTTGGGCTCCTTGAAACGGATCAAATATTTCTATTTAATGTGGCATGGGTACCATATCATTGCTCAGGCATAGTCAACTCTCGTTCGCTTGTATACACTATGGGGATATTGTGATCTGTAGACCGTTACAATATATACATGATGTCACGCTGAGTTGGGGGAACGCCTGAAAACGCAGGGAATAGGTCTAGGTAGCACGTTTGTGGCCACCATACTACCCGTGATCTACGGGCGGCGATCGATTGATTTCAACTGTTGTTAAATTACTACTTAGTGGCAGTGCACAACGTGGATCTGTCATCTCGCCTGGGGTTAGGCTCGTAGACATTTTATGATTTTTGAACCCTCCTCACAGAAAAGGAGCAGTGAAAAACCGCATTTCGAACGCGCTCACAATAACTCGAGAATTCGACTTGTTACGTGTATAACTGAGCCATCCCCTCAACTTGCCGCGGCGGCGGATTTTAGATGGCACTCCCACTTAAAAGTTTAATTAAATTAACAGCTCTCAGCACTGCAATGATAGGATGTCCTTAAAGGCTGGACGGTTCGTCTCTTTCCACCGCCCACCTCCTGTTAAACCCCCATGGATGACATACAGCTGCCCAAACTCGAGACTGCAACGGCCCAGCCGAGAACTTCGCCCAAAAGGAAGGCTTTGATTGTCGGCGTCAAAAGATCGTCGGTCCCTGGGCTGTTAGAACTGCGGTGTCCGCACCGTGATGCGAGGAAGATTAAGGATCTACTCATTGGTGAGCCCTGTTAATTTTTCATTTATATGCTCAACTCAAACTGGTTCTAGGAGTCTACCATTACACAGACGTGACTATGCTATTGGATGACGGCGACCCAAGTCATGATACAACCCAACCAACTTACAAAAACCTAGTGATTATTATATACTGGAGCATTCTACTATCCCTCGAGTTGACTCCGATTTCGATCATCCCAGATGGAACACATCAAGAATCTGACCCAAGGTATCCAGCCCGGGGACCGTTTATTCTTCTACTGTAAGTCTGACCCTTCGCTTGTCTCTCGAATACGATTTAATACTGGATGCAGTTTCAGGGCATGCTGCCCAGCGAAAGAATCTCTCAGGTAGCGAAGAAGATGGGATGGACGAATGTAGGTCCTTCGATAGCATGCTTTTCTTGCAGTCCATGACGACAATATAGTTTTATATACCACGAGTGGTCGCTGCATCCTGGATAACGTGCGTCTCACTTCGTGCTGAGTCCTATTCCTGTTGTTCAACCTTAACGGACAGACCCTTCGAGAATACCTTGTTGATAACCTCCCCGAGGGGTGCCATCTCACTGTAAAGCTACTCTACACTCCCGCATTGATAGAAAAACTGACTAATCTCTCTGTCGAAGGCTGTTCTGGATGCCTGCCACTCAGGTACCTTGCTGGGTATGTGATCTATCCTATTCCATAAAGTTTCTCTCCCACGGGTTAATCTCTGTTTACATCTAGACTTGGCTCATCACCGCTGCAACCGAGTCTTGGGTCCACGGAGATCCAATTCGTGGGAAATCACGTCTACATATACGGCCACCTTGCCTTCCGGAGGACAGGTACAGCGTCGTAATGCAGTCGGTAAGCTTTCGTATTCTGTTACTCGTCCCGTTGATCGTCTCACGTTAATTTCAGACGACTTAGATATCCTCTACCCTCTACTCACCAAAACCTTTCTAGGTGTGGAAACTTATTCGCCATCTACTAACACAGCCGTTCTCAACAAAACATCTCAAGCATCAATAAGAACCGTACTGGAAAGCTATGGATCTGATATATCCAGCAATGTGCTACCTAAGGAACGTATACTGAATGAAACAGACAGAATATACGAATCTCCGCTTTCGGAAATATTTTGTAACGGCTGTTGCGAAATATCCAAGTATTCGAAGAAGGCGAACGTGGTGGGTGAATTGCCTTACTTATACGGCTATATAACGCCTATTTTCATCTAGGTTTGTCTCTCGTCGTGTAAGGATAGCGAGTCAACTTGGGAAATTGACGATGAATGGTCAATGACCAATGTGAGTACTAAATGCTTCCAGTCACCTCGGTTACTTACAACTTTCAACCCACACTTTTTCCTCCAGGTATTGATAGACCTATGCAGTGCGTACCCTCACTACGGTGGATATCTACATGGATCTCGAACTAAAATCGGTCACAGAGAGCAATCCGCATCGAACGTTGGAAGATCTCATGGTGCAGATCACGTAAGTACAGACAATTCGTCTTCACCGTTGAACTGAAGAAGTAAAATATATTTCTAGACAGGCAACGAATGAAGCAACGCATAGGATTCACTGTCGTAATCAAAGCTATGCAATACAGGTTCGGGCGTGGTATGAGAAGTCCATTAAAGCAGGAAAACCAATTCTTTCTTCGGAGAAACACAAGATCCTACAGTTTCTAAAGCAGAATTTCAAACAGAATCCACAGGTAGTGACTTGGCACTCGTATCGTCTCTCTCTACTGACATGGATGAAGCTTTCTAGCCACCCTAGCCCGATAGTAAGAAGTTTCTTCCACTGGCCATAACACGACATGATGATGGTGTATACTTCCAGGACATGCCGAACGTTTTTTGGGATCCCTAGTAGATAGCCTCTGAGCATTTTTCGTTTCTATTTCTGCCTCTTTGTGTTCTTCTTCACGTCACGCTACTCCAGGTCCGGCTGATCTAACCTAGAACTCCCTTAAATGATACCCTTATCATACATTCTTGTGCCACATGCTACTTATACTAGATGTAAATCTATCATTAATGCCAAACAAGTAGAGACCCAATTACTTACAAGGTGCAACTATGGTTAAATTCCGAAACATTGTACATTGGAGAACAATGTTGTGGTCTTGAAATTAGCCTGGAAAGAAAAGACTTGTAAACTTGTACAGAGCACTAGTGGGATATGGCGCAGAGGTGTCGGCACTGGTTGTTCCACTGGAACCCTGAGCCGAACTCCTGGCACTACTAGTAGGAAAAGTCACTTACTAACCCTCCCTCTGAATTAAGGAGTTGACGATCATGATGCTACACGATGAAGACGAATTTACGGCTATGACTAGAAGTACTATGCAATCCGTGATATCGTCTAGTCGGAGGGATCGTAGAGGACTGTCCGAAGGCATCAAAGGGAAACTTCCCCTGTGGTCCACTGAGTCTCGCGAAGTATCTCCCGTAAACCCCAGTCATATTCGTGAAAATATGACCTTCTTGAACCAAGAACAAGCAGAGCAAACAAACCGTCCGGGGGGCACAGGTCACCATTCAACAACGACGTTATACAGTGGCTTACATGAATGATATAGTAGAGAACACTGATGAGTCAAGGATGTCCAATCTTATGTACAATTAAGTCTATGTAGGAAAATGGAAGGAAACCTGCGTGCACTGAGATCAAAGTCAGTTCTCACTGGCTCGCTCAGTGACGTGGTATCCACATATGTCATAGCGAGATGTAGTAGTAGCCGAGGGTCCCAACCTCTCAAACGGTGATATCAATATATTGTGCTAGTCCTTGAATATTTCAATGTCGGATATGCTAAAAACTGTTCTGATTATCGAAAGATAACTCCTCAACTACTTCACTTAGCAGTCATTTTGGAATCCTGGCAGACTCAGAGAGACGGTACGTAGTATAACTCTGAGAAAAGAATATGAGCCTGAGGAAGCTATGAGGAAAGAGTCAGGTGTTCAGAAAATTCTGCTGTATGCTTGTGGTGGCGGTAATCTCGTAGACAGATGATAGTGCATAATACATACTTGACTCTGGGAAGCCGACGAGGAAAGGTCGGACTTCGCACCACAACAATGATTCTCTGACAAGATAGGGCCGTGCACCTCGGATAGGCTCGGAAGAAGACAGGCACGTAGCACAAATCAGAAGAAGCGAAATCATTATTCCATAGCTATGTAGATGCTCTGTGCAGAATGAAGGCGGCGAAGACAGCCCGGCGATCCCGCGGACTCGGAATCAAAGAAAAAAAAAGATTCAAATTTAAAGCTCGAAACCTTGAAGATCTTGACTCATAGCAGCTGCCAAAGCAATTTTCAGCGAAGAGAGTTCTTTGCTCTACTAGGGATGAGGACGATTGTACCAGTACAAGCACGAAATAAGCAACTTGCCAAGACTATCCTGCACAGCCCTGCATCACGGAGAATAGCTAAGGCGGTGCCGACTTACTGAATGCTTCCCAACTATGACTGTTGTTAACATATCCGATTTTCCCAGCTACCATGGACGACGGGTTATCCCTCACAAAAAGGAGAATGACCCGTGCGTGCGACAGGTGTCGTGTAAGAAAAAGCAAGTTTTTTTCTAAACCCTTTTATTCGACTCTGACAACCTTTGCTAGTAAAATGTATAACTTGCTCGCCGCAGACCAGATAAAAGAGACGGCTGAACACCGGTTTACAGGTTATGATATCGCTGAACAGGGAAACCGCTGTTTAAATTGCATCGTCCTCGATATGGAGTGCACATATATAGCTCCAACAAAGGCCAGTTTTCTCTTTGCTGCGAAAGACTGAAAACTTATCACAACTATCGGTACAGAGACGGGGTCCGAAGCCCGCGTTAGTTTTGTCTGTCTCGACGCACATATTTGACACTGATTTCGGTGTCTTTAGGCAAAACTCGACTGCATCTTCAAAGTTACACAAACACAAATACAATGCTGGGTGCGATGACTGTGAACCTACCGAAACTTTGTGACGTGGAACTGATTTTATCAGCTACATAGCGGACTTAGAACGACGTGCAGAACAATTGGAGCGTACGCTCAAAGAGGTTCGGAAAATTTGTGTCTGCTCCGCGCCTGTTCTCAAATAGTATAGCATGACCTGGATATCGTTCTACCTGAAAGCAAAAATAGACCTGTGGCTGCGTCTCTGCAAGGAAGTTCATCTCGACCTGCAAGTCTCACCTCCGAAGTGGCCGAGCTTGACGACGACTTTACGGACCTGGATCTTGGGGAAAAAATGAAGAATCTGTCGTTAGAACACGACAAGTCCCTCAGCGAAAGGTGTTTCGGATCGTCAAGTGGTCTGGCGCTTTTTATGAGCGCCCTGTCCACCAAAAAGAAACTGACCGGTAGCTTGACTACGATGCAGATACACGACTATTCTAATTTATATCCTGTGTGTCCTGCTTTACCGGCTATTTACTCTTTCACTACTTTCACTAACCAGTTTTGACCAGTGGGAACGCGCTACGGCCGACGCCGAGAAAGCTTGTTACGTTTTTCCTGACAACGATCTTATCACAAGTCTAGTCGCCATATATTTTGATACAATGAACCCAATCCTCCCAATCCTACATCGACCTACGTTCGTAAAAAACGTCGCCGACGGGTTGCATCTTCGGGATGAAAATTTCGCTGCTACACTATTATTTGTTTTAGCGGTTGCATCGCGTCATTCGGACGACCCAAGGGTATTAGCCGATCCCAGTTCGAGGCTTTCTGCAGGATGGTCATTTCTTGAGTTTATCCCTATCGCCAAGAAAGTGTTATTGCGTCCTCCCTGCTTGAATGACATTCAGCAGACTGTTGTAAGTTTATCTCCTTTTCGTTCCCAATCAAGCTCAGGATGCTTTCACAAGCTAGCGGTGATGTACGCATTTGGATCCTCCGTTCCTGAGTTTACTTGGATGATAGTTGGACTTGGACTACGCTACGCGGTAGAAATTGGGCTACACAGGAAGAAGCCGAAGGGGCATAAGCTGACAGTTGACGATGAACTGAAGAAGCGATCCTTTTGGTAAATTCATCATGCTTTGTTTTACTCGGGATGCTGATTGTACTATATGTACTAGGGCGCTTGTCACGCTCGACAGACTGTTAAGTCTATACGAAGGACGGCCTATCATGATGCAAGAAGAAGAGTACGTCATTTTAATTCTATCAAACTGCGTCTGGTGAACATCCATGATTTGACAGTTTCGACGTGGAGCTACCTGTTGAATGTGACGACGAATACTGGGACATCCGTTCAGATGGAGAAGTGCGCTTTTGCCAGCCGGGCAACAAACCTTCCAAGATCAGCTATTTCAATGCGCAAATACGGTTGAGCGGAATCATGTCGGTTGTCATGAGGAATCTATATTCCATCAAGAAAGGCCAAGACAAGTTGAGCCTTCCCAGAAAAGTTGGAGACCGCATCATTTCTGACATAGATTCTTCTATGAATGCTTGGATGAATTCCATCCCCGACCATTGTATGCATTTCATCATGTCAGTTCCATGTATTACTGACCATGTTTCAGTGCGCTGGGATCCCGACCGCGACAATAAGCTATTCTTGTATCAATCAGCGGTTTTATATAGCACTTACCATATGCTCCAAATCTATACACATCGACCCTTTCTACGCCCAGGATCCTCACTTTCCACGCCGTCTCTTGTGTTATCTACGATGGCAGCTAGGTCTTGTTCTCGAATCCTACAGGTTCATTTGACAAGATTAAAGATTGTCACACCCCATCTTCTGGTGAGCGGGAAATCCCTAGTCCTACATCCATATTCATTAATTAGAATTTGATTTAGATAATGGCCTTCATGTCTGGTACTGTGCTGGCTATGAACATCTGGAGTGGCAAACGGGCGGGCCATCCCTCACATGCAGAAGATCTGGCTGGCTATGAACAATGCTTGGCAACCTTCATACATGCTTCCGACACGTAAGTGCACTGAGCGTATTTCTTGCGATAAATAAATTGGCATTCGTCCTTTGATAGGTGGATGATTGCCGGTCGTTCACTGTGAGTTGTCGTCGTTTCGAAGTATCACACTTGCGTGACAACAACGGGACCTCCAGGAAAATATTCAAGGGCATGGCTTCCTTCGAGACTACTAGTGCCTTAGATAGCACTTCTATACCCATTACACATCCACAGTATAGTACTGCTCCCATACCTACTCCCATCTGGAGTTCGTATGGTGCCGTACCGGACGCCTCATACGAACAAGTCCAGCCATCTGGTACCTGTGGCCTTCCCTCCTTTGGTGCGGATCTTCATTGATGAGATTCGGCTTTGACAGACCCGACGTGCCTGAACGATTATCTACCGACCTACCTGCGCACAGATCTGCTGTTGGACCCGACAAATGAGAACTCGTCGAGTTCATTTCAGCCATTAATCCTTGACATTGGGCAATCAGAGATGTCAGGCGGGCCAGACGCCATCAACATGTGGACTTTTGCACCTCCAGGATTCAGGTAAGCTGTCGCAGTCTCTCGTTCAATGTTTGCTGAAGTGTGAATTTGTAGCTTTGCGGCGTGGGACACATACGTCACTAATATGTCTCTTGAGGAGGAAGACGACAAAAGCATTGATTTCTCGACGAGGACTGGCGCGATAAGCAAAGAAAGAGCAGAATCTGTTTATTGGAACTAGTACTGTACAGGCTGTAACGAAAAGAAGAGGATCGGAACGAATAAATTTCTCCGAAGAATTACCTAGCAAGAAATTAACACGGTTAGGTAATGGAAAAACGCTCTAGTCCGCCATATTTCTGACCTATAAGATCATAATTTCCCTGCCCCGAAGGTATTCATCGGAAGCACAAACGGGGGGGGGTGTCGTGGGTCCGATTTGCCCAAACTCAAATTAAAGCAGTCCTAGATCCACTATCAGTATACCAACCCCGACGGACCTACCTTTAGAGAGACGGTAACAAGCTAAAATATAAGCAAGTTAGCACATGACGTAACAGCAAAAACAAGCTATCTTACCTCGTACGAATCAAAGATCATCATACGAGTCAATCACAAGACGCCGTTGTCCAACCCCGAGTCCCCCTCAAACGGCGGCTATTTAATCAGGCGCAACCGGTTAAACGGGTTAAACGGGGGTCACTGCAGAGGCTGGTGCATTTTAATGGCCTAAAACGGGACTTAAATGGTTTCTATTTCAGCTTCAGTTTCTATGCCTTTGTTTTTCCCGCTGTAAAACAAAAGGTACTTCAAGCTCATTGTTCTATAGGGGGAAAAGTCTTTCATACCGTTTTATTGATGGCCTTTTTAGGACCGACAAAGGCTTCGCTGAATGAAAACCTTTTAAGGTTTCGTTTTTTTACCAGCTAAAATGAACTGGCCTCTGCTGTGGGTGAGCAAATCCGGTGTTCGACTCCCTCGTCGTCGTCGTCCTTTGGATGATAATGCCATATCTGTGCGTGCGCCTTAGTCGTCGTCAATGTCATCAAAGGGATAAAACTCACTTTGACTTTGAGCAGATCGTCGAAAACCTGCAGGAATGGTATCAGTCGCCAAAACAACCACTCAATGCGTGAATGCGTACCTTCGAAGCCGGCCATCTGCGAGTCTACCTCCCTCAGTGCCCTCCAGTCTTGACGTTGCCTCCTACGTTCGAAGACTGTATGCGATGGTGCGGGGACGAGTGTACACGCAAGACCGAGCGTGGTATCGTTGGCAGGCTCCTTCAACAAAGGGAAATATAAACTCACCTTTGACATGTAAAATTGCCTCCAAACTCTCCAAGTGCCCAACCCTCT
Source organism: Armillaria fumosa (assembly GCA_030407015.1). NCBI lineage: Eukaryota > Fungi > Basidiomycota > Agaricomycetes > Agaricales > Physalacriaceae > Armillaria > Armillaria fumosa. Next base: position 2,061,928 of record JAUDYM010000008.1, on the reverse strand, counting down.
GCTCTACCTCGCCGGAAGCCGATACGTCATCTCGCCGCGAAATTCGTTCCCTAGACAGTAGTGTTGTTGCTTTCAGCCAAAGCAAAGTTCAAAGCGAACAACGGAGGGCAGGGACTGTTGTAAGAAGATTAGCTAGAAATACAGGTGAAGAAATTATAAAACGCACGTTTGACAAACTGGAATGACCCGAGCACTTCAAGTGCACCACCTTCCCTGCTCACCGTCCTCACTAATGTGCCTGATCTTGCTCGTCGGAACGCGATACATCGTCTCGCAGAAAAACTCGGTTGCCAAGCACGGCGCAACGCGATGTTGACGCTCTGATATACATGCTTCGGGTGAGGGCAATGTCGTCGGACAACGGTATAGGCCAGGGACTGCCTGAGAAGTAGATTAACTAGTGAGCAACAAGGCACAATAGAACACTTACATTCAATGAAGCCGAACAGCTTTAAAGCCTCCTCAACGACCCATGGACGCAACCTCCCCAACTCCCCCTCTTTGCCACTGCACCTACTCTTACTCCCGGAACTCGATACGTCGTCTTGCAGTAAACTCAATGTCCCAGAAGTCAAGATGGCGCTCAAGGTCGCTGTGTACACTGTTTGGGTGAAAGGAAGGGTGTGAGGAAAGTCTGGATAGCAGGAATTCTGCCAGGTACTACTCGAAGACAGATCAGGAGGAATAGGGGAACAAGAAAGGGAATGGCATACAGGCGTGGTGGGCCTGTTCCATCAGTGTGATCGGCGCGTCAAGCATGGCCCCGAACCTCAAAATTCCTCCACGATATAAACACCCCTCCATACTCCCTACTGCTCACTGAGCCTGCTCGCCGGAAGTCGATACGTCGCATCGAGGCAAGATCCATCCCTCGTAATCATTGCTGGAGCTGCTGAGCTAGCTGAGAACGGTGCATCAATGCGGAAGTGAAGGCTAGAGTGGGGAAGAGGATGTCGAGGGAGCGAACAAGATTGCTCTTGAAAGCTGAGGGAGAATCCGTCAGCCGCGGACCCACAAAGCAGGAATATAAAATATTACCTCAAAAACCTAGATAGGGCCCATATCAACCTCCTATAAAACATCCTTCCTCCGTGCCCATACGCAGCGTTGACAATTGAAAACCAAGTTGTCCACAGAATACGCCGACTGAGACTGCGAGTACTGATATCTGAGAATAGTAGATAAGCAAATATGACAGGAAAAGGAATGTGATATAAAACTTACGCAGAAGATCAAAAACGAGGGATGAGATGGCGGGAAGGGAGACGGAAGGAAGGAGCAGAGAAGATGGCCGTGCCAAACATGACGCCGTTGCCAAATATGCCGTTTTCGGCATTCAACCCCCGTCACGCCACGACAACGATGCGTCCTCGATGCAACACACCATCGTGGAGGGGAAAATGAATGGTGAGCTTCCATAATGTGCACAGCAGGATACACGAGATGTGTGACAGTTCATCATAACGGCAGCATGGAGGTAAGGAAGGGTACCGATCATTCAGTTTTTGAAGCTTATATATCTTTGCAGATTGGATTCACAGTCCGTAACTTGCAAGGTCAACAGAAAATAATTTTATGCCGGAAGCACTTATCTTCCATGTCTAGGCTCTGTATCAATTGCCAACCTACAGCATGTGCATCAATCCACAAATTTTCTTTGGATGTTTACTCTGCCACCTGTCATAGATTCAAGGGTCTTCCAGGGGCATAAGAACACTCATATGAGTGATCCTATGCTTCTGGAATGTACTAGATCTATGGCATCTACTTCTTTCTCTCTGTGTGAGTTGTGATCTTGAGAACCATACCAACATTCAACTTTGACCTCTTCAAGTATTCAAGCACAAAATTTCATTTTTCGGTTCCTTAATGCAATCTGAATTTCTCTTAACATCGGCCCCTGAGTATAAGACTACAAGGTACCTAAAGATTGTGAAGGGAATGTCAGTCAGAAGCAATATCAATTCACAAGGTATGTATCATACAAATTAAACTACAAGGCTGTTGTGATACCATGAGAATTCCCTGCACTATTCCATCAATCCGCATACACTCCAATACATTCTTCAGGTCAATGTAATATCACCTGAATGGACTAATTGAGTTTTGAGTGTTTAACAAGCAATGATCCACCAAAATCACAGAGGCTGGCAGGATGATCATGGACTAGGCTGGAGGCCTAGTACAGGCAGATCCAGGTGCTGACTACCACAATGTGTTGTCCAATGAGAGGGAATCTATTCTGCATGATTTAGTTTCATCTGACCAATAACAAGTGTCCACATTCATTCAACAACTTAAACAGTTTACCTCTGCATTGCTGGGTATGTTCATCACAGCTGGAGGACTATACACAACTGACAAGATACTTGAACAGTCAATACAAGTTCTGAAATACAGGTCAATCAAGTACATCCCTTGGAATTCATTACCATGTCCCATATGCACTATTATCAGGCATTCCAACAACACAATTCTGTTAGGACTCGATCCTCATGTGACTTGAGAATGGGCGGTCGCTAAGCTGTCTCGCATTCGGACAGTCACTTGGCGATGCCTCGGATATTCCCAAGGTGATGAGGTGAGTGCTTACTGATAAGCTCTCAGCAAGTGAGCAAGAGTAAAGTTTTTGGGTATTGGTAAACCTTAGCTTGAAGCTGAGGTTTGTACAGTGAAATCGTAGCTACTTAAATACTGAAGTGTGAGTACTATTAATAGATACAAAAGTTTTATCGAAGCTAGGAGGTGTGCTGGTCGGGCAATGAGCATGCAATATCATGCGTTGTCCATCATGAAAGATTTGTCGAAGTCGATAGTGGTGATACGGTGGTGATTATGCATAAGCATGATTATGCCAATAAGATGAGATTGAGACTAGAAAAGTGAAAAAGGTCAATAAATCGTAACATTACCCTCTCATTAAGGCAGTCATCCCGACTGCCCTAGGGTTTGTCTTCTTCCTCTTCCTGGTCACAGAGTATGCAGTTTGTGACTGGTTTTTCGCTCTCTCTTTCCCAGTAGTTGTCGATGAGTGCCTTCCATACTTCCTGATCAGGTTCCTTGATCCAGAATTTCCTCCCGTCCATTCATTCTGCTTGGTAGAACATGCTCCATCCACCCATGTTTTGATTTTCTCGATAGTTGCGATCAACTATTCGTTTAACGGCCTTTTCTGATCTGTCAATGACTTTGTGTGCGGTCACGACTGCTCTTGCTTCAGAAATGCTGTCCTCATAGTCTTGGATGGCTTCTTGAGCATTGGCCATATTGTCCTCTCAGACCCATGAATTGTGCTCCCAAGTCCATCCCTTCCACTTGATGAAGTAGTCTGTGATGAGTCGTGACTTTTGACCCTTTTTTCCATGGACTCGGCGGGTGCACGAGTCTAGGACTTCTTCCACCTCATATTCTTCTTCATCCTCGATGAGGTCTGGCAGCAGTGCAGGAGGCTGCTCTTGATTGGGAAATGCTGGTGGTACATACGGCATTAGCAGCTTCTCATTGAAGCGCGGGTGGATTTTCCAGTGTGGGGGAAGTTTCAGTTTGTAGGCAGATGTGCCAGTCTTCTCCAGGATTAGGAATGGGCCAACGCGTTTGTCGTCGAGTTTTTTCTTTGGATGGGGCAAATGAAGGTTGGTTGCATCGAGTCATACATGGTCTCCAGTGGCGTAGTCGATGGCGTTTCTTTTCCCTTTGTCATATTGAGTCTTCATTTTGCCTGTGGCTTCCTCCAGTGCCTCCTTGGCTTGATGATGTACTTCCTGCATGCTTTCCGCAAACGACTTGGCTGACGGGTTGGTAAAGGTGGTCGTTTTAATGGAATCTGGTAGAACATGGGGATTGGTTCCGTAGTTTGTGAAGAATGGGGTCTGGCCGGTGGCAGAATGGGTTCGGTTGTTGTGAGCGAATGCCGCAAGTGCTAGCCACTCACTCCAATCGGTCTGTCGATGGTTGATGAACAGTTGGAGGTACTTGTTGATTTCCTGATTTGCTCATTCGGTCTGTCCATCGGTCTGGGGATGAAAGGCTGTGGATGCATTTGGAGTGATGTCGAGAAGCTTGAGGAGTTCGATCATGAACTTGGAGATGAATTGTGGCCTGCAGTCAGAGATGATGGTCTTGGGCATTCCATGGCAGGCGTATACATGGTCACGCAGGAGCTTTGCCCATCCTTCAGAGGTGAGTTCCATGTTACACGTGATAGGGATGATTTCCTTAGAGAATCTGTCGACTACTACGAGGATGGCATCGTAGCCATTGGATTCTGGGAGTCCAGTGATCATATCGATGGAGATGTGAGTCCACGGTTTGGAAGGAATCTTGTTAGGATGGAGGGGTGCGGCTTTGGGGTGGGTATCCATCTTGGTTCGCTGACATGCTTCACATGCCTTAACATACCTTTTGACGGTTTGCTTGAGTTTTGGCCACCAGTATTCCCTTTGAACGAGTTCCTTGGTCTTTTCTATCCCTGGGTGTCCTGCTGTAATATGGTCATGATGGGTGGCTATGATCTCTCCATGGAGTTTGTCATCATGGGGAACATAGACTCGTCCATCATAGTATAAGAGCCCCTTTTCTTCTGAGATTCCTCGTTCGTGATCGAGGGAGTTCTGAATCCCTGAGTCCCATTTGTCATGGTTTCAGGTGGTGTCTTTAATGTGCTGATGAGTTTCAGAGGTCATGGGCATGATCATTGTCTGGAAATGCTCAGGCTGGAGAACCACGACATTGTTGTTGTCCTTTTTGCCCTGATCGTGATCATCTCATCAGGAGAGGAGGTCAGCCTTTCTGTTCGAAGCACCCGGTTTATGGTGTAAGGTGAAGTGATATTCGGCGAGTTCAGTGACCCATTGGGCTTGTCGACGGTTGAGCTTTTGGGGTTGACGGAAGTACTGTAGGTTCTGGTGATCGGTCCAGATTTCAAAATCCTTGGCTGCACCCATGAGATAGTGTCTCCATTCCTTGAGGGTGAGCATGATTGCTAGCAACTCCTTGTCATAGATTTCGTAGTTGCGTTCGGTGACGGTGAGTGCTTTCGAAAGGAATGCTACTGGCCTCCATTTGCTGTCCTGTTCTTGGCTTAGAATGGCGCCTATGGCTCCTTTGCTGGAGTCTGCCTCTACACGAAATCAGCCTCTTTCTTTTGGTAGCACCAATACCACATCCTCTGCCATTTGTCTCTTGAGTCGCTAGAAGGCTTCATTTTGGGTGGCTCCCCATGTCCATGGGGCGTTACCAGTGAGTTGAGTCATAGGGCGGACGATCTTGGAGTAGTCCTTGATGAACTTCCGATAGAAGTTCGTAAAGCCTAGGAAGGATTGGAGCTCCTTCTTCTTGGTGGGCATGGGCCACTCCGTGATCCCTTTGACCTTAACAGGGTCCATCCATACTGATCCTTCGCTAATGATTACTCCGAGGTACTCTGTTTCAAGTACCTCAAATTCACACTTCTCTGCCTTGAGGAATAGTTTGTTTTCCCTCAGACGCTGGAGCACTCGCTTTACGATCCATCGATGCTCTTGGAGGTCCTTGGAGAAGATTAGAATGTCATCGAGGTAAATGGTCACCTTTCCTTCCATGATAAGGTTGTGGAAGATGTCGTTCATCATCCATTGGAAGGTGGCTGGCGAGTTGGTCAATCCGAAGAACATGACTGTTGGTTCAAAAAGTCCTCAGTTCGTCTGGAAGGTGGCTTTGGCTTCATCTCCCTGTTTGATCCAGACATTGTTGTAGCCCCAGCGGATGTCTAGCTTGGTGAAATATTTGGCACCACGGAGCTTGTCCATAAGTTTGGAGATGAGGGGCAGTGGATACCGATTCTTGATCATCATCTCGTTTAGCTTTCGGTAGTCTTGTATGGGATGTAGGGATCCATCCTTCTTTTTGATGAAGAAGAAGGGGGACACAAAGGGCAATTTGGAGGGGCGGATTCATCCTGACTCCAAGTTTTCATCAAGAAATTTGTCTAGCTCCTCCTGTTCATGTCGATTGAGGGGATAGACCTTGCAATCTAGGGTGGACTTGGCATTGGGGATCAGTTCGATAGCGTGGTCCCAGGGTTTGTGTTCTGGTAGTTCATCGAAGTTTTCTTTGGAGAAAAGGTCTTCGAACTCCCAATAGTGGGGGGGAATCATCTCTTCAAACGTCTTCTTGACCTTCCCTTCATTTGCTTTGGCAGCTAGATCATTCGTGTGATGTACGGCATGGATCTCTAGTTCTTCCTGAAGGTCGACCATTAGAATTGTCTTGCCTGCTTCTAATTCCTCATCCCACGGGTCCTCCGGGTCGGCATCGGGCAAGGGGAACGGATTCTTCTGGCGTTGACATTGGGCAAAGATAATCTTACCAGTAGCCCAGTTGATGATGGGGTTATAGCAGAGTAACCAGTCGTGCCCCAGGAAGATGTCTCCTTTTCCTAGGTTCATAACGGCAAAGTCGACCCTCTCGTTATGGCCTCCAATCGTCATTCTTACTTCGACAAACTCAGTGATTTCTCCTGCCTTGTTTCGGGTGCCATCAGCATTATAGACCGAAATGGGAGCAGGCACAGGGCATGTGATGAGGCTGTGTTTCTTGACATACGCCTCGTTGATCGTACTTCCTGTGCATCTGCTGTCGACAAGGGCTTGGGCCTTAAGGGTCTGTCAGTTTTCTAGTGTTTCGAGCTGTACATCGAGGAATAATTCTTGGACACCCTTGGTGCTCACTTGGCGTTGATATCAAATGGGTTGGCTTAGTTCATATAGCTGTTCCCTGGCCTTCTCGCCTCTGACCCTTAGGTCATCTAAAAGGTGGTCGTCGATCTCATTGACCTTCTCTTTGTGCACCCAAAGGTACAGTGAAGCGAGTGCTTCTAAGTCCATGCATGCTTCCCTGATGGCCTGAAGGGTCCAGTCCATGCCAAACAGCTTGAACCAGGTGGGCTTTGGGGAGGAAACACTCACTGGCTTGTTCTCGGAACTCCTCACCTCGATCACTTCTTCTTCCTTCTTCACTTGCTCCTTGGCTTGGGTTATCTTGAACGATGTGTCATCTTCTTCATCGGGGACCTCGATGATGGTGGTATTCCAGACCCATGAGTGTTGCGCATCCAACGCTGGAATCCTACTTGATCCTTCGACAGTCGGGGGCTTTCGAGGAGTCTCCCTGGTTGGGGCATGCTCCTTCCCCAGGGATTGTCCGCAGCCAGCTCTTTCACCAGGATTCAGGGGTTTGGGGAGCAGGTCACTCCTGGAGTGGTCGGAAGGCTCGTCAGGACGAATGAAGGGAGTCATGCACGTCACATTCTTGTTGCATGAACCATGCTCCCTTATTACTCCTGGGTCCTTTGGTGCCTGTCCCGGATCCCTATCCTTTCTTGAGGCATCTTCTTCCTTTCGGGTCAGGGGCAAAAGAGGTGCTGTCATGTTCAGAATGACATCATCGAGCGACTGGTAGGGGGCATTATCTTTCACGTCTTCATCCAGATGGGGAGAGAGGGGGTCGTGTATCCACGACAGCTTGTGAGCGTGTGGCAGATCATTGCGGGTCACGTCGATGGGCATCGATCCCATGTCCCCACCTTCGTCTTGATGCTTCCATTCAGTGATGATAGGCTCGGCCAGTTTGGGGAGCACTTCCCTAGTCCCTAAGGACTGGGAGATCCCCGACATTGTTCGGATGAACTCCAGTCCCCATCAAGTCTGAAGGTCCTGGATGGTGAGGAGTTCTGGGATGGAGAGGGTTAGCGAGGAGGAGGGGCAAAGTTCTCCTCGCTTCTGAGGGATTATATATGGTTTTTTAGGCGGAGTCTGAATTTGGTGTGATTCTTTCGGGGTGGTATCGGGTGAAGTCATGAACGTGGGTATATTTGAATGTGCAGATACAGATGTAGACGTATGTAAAAAGTTATTACAACCGAGTATAGTCCACTCAGCAGGACTCGATGACCGACCACCTAGGGAGGACTGGGCTGAGAGAGTGGAATCACTCACTTCCTGGCCTTGTCTTTTACCTCCTCTATTTTCATCATTGAGGGCATCTTCTCCTTGACCTTCTCCTCATGACTATGTCCATGTTCCTCCTTGTCATGTTCCTCAGCCTCTGTTAGCATTGCATGAAGTTGGGCCGTCGTGTATCTCCTGCTCTTCGGGTCCCTGGGCCGCTTCAGTTTTTTGCAGTCTTTCCCTAGATGCTCTTTCCCTCCGCAGTTGAAACACCTGCCTTCCTTCTTGAGGCGGTCTATATCCATAGGCTCCCTGGCCCCACCGAACGTGGTCCATCCCGAACCTGACGATCCCTTGTTGGTGGGTTTGTCGGCTGCGGAACTTGTCACGCTGGAAGTTCCTTTGGAGGAGCTTCTGGCAGATTGGTTCTTGGGTCAGTCGACATACCCAATTTTGTCAAAGGCCACTTTACAGGCTCTTTCATCGTATATGCTGCAGATCCAATGCTTCCATTCTTGGTATGTGGAGGGGATCATTATGCTGAGATCGGCAATGGAGTCGGTGTACGAGGTAGGGACTCCCCTTCTGATGGCTTGGACAATTGCGCTGTGAGGTCCAAGGTCGGTGAGCTGGTCGGCTTGTCGGGCCAGTTCCTCGAGGTGCCTAAAGTATTTGGATGCCGTTCCGGTCATCTTGAGCTCATTCATGCACTGCTCCATTACTTCCTGGAGGGCAGGGTCTCCGTATTCGACTTTTAGGGCAGCTTTAAAGTCGGTCCATGAGAAGTATCAGTACTGCTCCTCGTTGTCGCTCCAGAACTGGTGGCAGTATTGGGACCACCAATTTTGGGGTTTCTCACTGAATAGGGAGACAGCGAATAGGATTTTGTTTGCATGGGTGGGATAGTAGGCCTTGAAGACAGAAAAGTAGTCTTTGCAGGCCCCCGTGAAGCGATGGATGTTGCTGCTCTTTCCATGGAAATCGCTGGGAAGTCGTACCAGCGTTGGCTTTACTTGGAGCCAGGGGTCCTGTTCTTTGGTGTTCCTGGATGGCCAGTATGGGGGGTTGGGGGGGTTGTATCTCAGGGGGGGGGGGGGGTCATGGTACCGACCACCGATCAGTTCGATGAGTGGGGCTGCTGTACCTTCTGGGGGCTGGGTCAGCAGGTCATCCTCGGGGTTGTGGTTGGTCAGGGATGTCTTGGAGTTCCTTGGAAATTGGTAGATTGTGGGCAAGGGTGAAGGCCCTGGTCCTTTGTAACTGGGCCACTAATCCTGCGGTGACGTTGGGAAAAGCGTCCTTCTCAGCTTGGAATTGCTGTCTCCTGGCTTCGGCCTCTTGGGCCTCTCATACTCGTCGCTCGTCTTCTGTCTCCATGGGCTCGCTAGGCCCTGCTTCTCTGGACCCAGCGAATAGCCTACTCTTCCCTTTCCAGGGGTTCCCATTCCTGCGCCATTCCCTGGGCGGCTCATCGGGCATTGGCCTGGGCCATTTATACATGGGCCAGGTGCTCCTGCTGATGTTCATCGGCTCTCCAGGTTCAGAGTACATCCTCCAGGTTCCTCTGGAGGGTTCATTGCTCCTCGTCAGTTCTAGGTCGTAGCCTGTATATATAGATTCCAGGGGTGGGGCTGTAGTCCTGCTTATGTCAGTATAACTCCTCATTGGGGAATAGGCATAGTCGCTGCCGGTGTTCTTCCAGGGACTCGTCGATCCCTCCTCTTCTGATGTAGTCCTCTCTTCGATAGGCCCAAGCTTGGGTGTGGTAGGGCCCGAGGGCGATCCTTTGCTGGATGGAGAGGGAAGTCCAGGCTCGAGCTGGAGCACCCAGGTAGAAAGGGTTGCTCTCGAGCTCTCTTCTTGCCAGTCTTCATTCATCCCTAAGCTCTCGAGGGGGCTGCTCCAGGTCCTCCTCCTGTCTCTGTAGGTGGAATGCGTTCTTGGTCTCCCAAGCTCTTCTTCATCGGAAGTAGGAAGGTCTCCCGATATCGCAGATCTGAAGTCTTCCTCTCCTGAGGTTGGCAGGGTCGACCCTGGTTGATGAGTGCTCCGAGTCAAGGGTCTGGTGGGAGGACTCATCACTCCCTGTTCCTCTAGGTTGATCAGGGAGGGAGTTCCTTCAGGGGGGGGATTCAGGGGGAGTGGGGGAGGTGGTTCGTGTAGCTGATACCTCAGGTGTACTGGGTGGGGTCCAGCCGAGGTTGTAGAGGGGGTCCCTGTGTATGTGCTCTGTCTGATTATAGAATGCGTTGCTTCACACCACAATGACGGAGCTGCTTGCTGAAGGCGGAGAAGGGTTTGTAACTCGGAGGGCCAGATGGGTAGGGGATGTGCTAGTGGGATTGGACTCTGGGTCCTCAGTTGGAAGTATCTGTGCACTGCTTCTATGCAACTCTGAGTCGTACTCGATAGTTCTGGGGCCGGCGTAGGCTCAGATAAGTTCTGTGATGTCTCCCTTGATAGAGGGAGAGCGAGATGCTGTCCTATCAGACTGCCTAATTCCAGAGGGCCCAGTGATGGGGCTTGGGCTTCTTCTTCTTCCTCGAGGGACCCCGGCATCGGATTCGGGGCTCGGGGCTCCCAACCGCTCCTGCCTATTCAGTGAGACAGTGGGCATGTAGAACTGGTCCCTTCTGTAGGGCTTGTATGTCGTGTGAATGGGATGAACTTGACCATTGTAGGGCAGGATGTAAAAGTGTGGAAGGGTAGGGGGTGGATAGGTTAATGGTCTTCTAGGTCCTAGTCCATGTCGTTCGAACCAGCTTCGGTTTCTGCAATAGACAGTGGCAGCAAAGAGGGCTAATCCAACTAGTGCTGCTGCTCCTACGAAGGCTCCTATGGCCATGTTTCTGAGTGTTTCATCAATGTCAGGGGTTTGTTGGAGTGTCATGCGGAATCCTTCCTGCATCTAGCATCATGGAAGGGTGAGGGAAGCTTTGAGCTAATTGTTAGGACTCGATCCTCATGTGACTTGAGAATGGGCAGTCGCTAAGCTGTCTCATGTTCGGACAGTCACTTGGCGATGCCTCGGATATTCCCAAGGTGATGAGGTGAGTGCTTACTGATAAGCTCTCAGCAAGCAAGCAAGAGTAAAGCTTTTGGGTATTGGTAAACCTTAGCTTGAAGCTGAGGTTTGTACAGTGAAATCGTAGCTACTTAAATACTGAAGTGTGAGTACTATTAATAGATACAAAAGTTTTATTGAAGCTAGGAGGCATGCTGGTCGGGCAATGAGCATGCAATATCATGCGTTGTCCATCATGAAAGATTTGTCAAAGTCGATAGTGGTGATACAGTGGTGATTATACATAAGCATGATTACGCCGATAAGATGAGATTGAGACTAGAAAAGTGAAAAAGTCAATAAATCGTAACAAATTCACTCTGCAGTATGGATCATTCAAATTTAGAGTCTCGAGTTCATTGCCCTGATACTTGGTGAGTCGTCATTGGTCCAATATTCAATGATTACTTACCTTAGAATATGGGTCTGGCCAGATGCTGATGCCACTGGATTAATAAATGGAGTCCACCATGTGTGGTGTGCCTAATGTTCCTGGATTACTGGGGCAATCACAGCTATATGAACATCGGAAAGTCCTTGATTCTATGAGGATGCTGGATGACAGATCCTAGTAGTACTTTGGTTATACCATTATTCACTTTACGATGCCATACCATAGTAGTCTAGAAACATTGTTGTGGTGTTGTACGGTGACCTAGTAGGTATCTTTTCATATATTTAGAGTGATGCTAGCTCACCTGTTGAAGATAACTGAGGCTTACATGGCCCACCATATGTTCAGGGTATACTTCAAGGGGGTCCTAGACGGTTGTTCCGGACCACCGGGTCGGTCAGTCGCCGGGTTCGACAACGACGTTGTACAGTAGCATACATGAATGATATCAAGACCACCGATTCGGTTGTCCAATTCCATCTACAATTAAGTCTACGTAGGAGAAAGGAAGGAAAGATGCGTGCACTATGGTCAGAATCAGTTCTCATTAGCGCGTCGTTGACGTAGTATCCACATATGCTATAGCGAAATAGCCATGCCACGCGAGGGTCCAAGCCTCTCAAACAGTGATAGGTAATCAATGTAGTACTTCACTTAGCAGCCAATCCGGAATCCTGGCAGATTCAGGCAGACGGTACATGGTATAACTCTGAGAAAAGGATACGAGCCTGAGAGAAACTACGAGGAAAGAGTCAGCTGTTCAAAAAACCTTTCTGTATGCTTCTGGTGGTGGTAGTCTCGTAGACAAATGACAGTGCATAATACAGACTTGATGATGGGAAGCTGATGAGGGAAAGTCTGAGCTCGCACGGCGACATTCTCTGACGAACATAGGGCCGTGCACCCCGAATCCGCTCGGAAGAAGACTGTAGCACAACTCAGAAGCAGCGAAATCATTATTCCGTAGCTATGCAGATGCTCTGTGCAGAATGAAGGCGGTGAAGACAGCCCGGCGATCCCGCGGAATCAAAAAAAAAGATTCTTGAAATTTAAAGCTCGAAACCTTGAAGATCTTGACTCATGGCAGTTGCCAAAGCAATTTTCAGCGAAGAGGGTTCTTTACTCTACTAGGAATGAGGACGATTGTACCAGTACAAGCACCAAACAAGCAACTTGCCAAGACTATGCTGCACAGCCATGAATCAAGGAGAATATCTAAGGCGGTGCCGTGCGGCTGTGCCGACTTACTGAACGCTTCCCAACTATGACTGTCGTTAACATATCCGCTTTCTCCAGCCACCATGGACGACGGGTTATCCCTCACAAAAAGGAGAATGACCCGTGCGTGCGACAGGTGTCGTGTAAGAAAAAGCAAGTTTTTTTCTAAACCCTTTTATTCGACTCTGACAACCTTTGCTAGTAAAATGTATAACTTGCTCGCCGCAGACCAGATAAAAGAGACGGCTGAACACCGGTTTACAGGTTATGATATCGCTGAACAGGGAAACCGCTGTTTAAATTGCATCGTCCTCGATATGGAGTGCACATATATAGCTCCAACAAAGGCCAGTTTTCTCTTTGCTGCGAAAGACTGAAAACTTATCACAACTATCGGTACAGAGACGGGGTCCGAAGCCCACGTTAGTTTTGTCTGTCTCGACACTCATATTTGACACTGATTTCGGTGTCTTTAGGCAAAACTCGACTGCATCTTCAAAGTTACACAGACGCAAATACAATGCTGGGTGCGATGACTGTGAACCTACCGAAACTTTGTGACGTGGAACTGATTTTATCAGCTACATAGCGGACTTAGAACGACGTGCAGAACAATTGGAGCGTACGCTCAAAGAGGTTCGGAAAATTTGTGTCTGCTCCGCGCCTGTTCTCAAATAGTATAGCATGACCTGGATATCGTTCTACCTGAAAGCAAAAATAGACCTGTGGCTGCGTCTCTGCAAGGAAGTTCATCTCGACCTGCAAGTCTCACCTCCGAAGTGGCCGAGCTTGACGACGACTTTACGGACCTGGATCTTGGGGAAAAAATGAAGAATCTGTCGTTAGAACACGACAAGTCCCTCAGCGAAAGGTGTTTCGGATCGTCAAGTGGTCTGGCGCTTTTTATGAGCGCCCTGTCCACCAAAAAGAAACTGACCGGTAGCTTGACTACGATGCAGATACACGACTATTCTAATTTATATCCTGTGTGTCCTGCTTTACCGGCTATTTACTCTTTCACTACTTTCACTAACCAGTTTTGACCAGTGGGAACGCGCTACGGCCGACGCCGAGAAAGCTTGTTACGTTTTTCCTGACAACGATCTTATCACAAGTCTAGTCGCCATATATTTTGATACAATGAACCCAATCCTCCCAATCCTACATCGACCTACGTTCGTAAAAAACGTCGCCGACGGGTTGCATCTTCGGGATGAAAATTTCGCTGCTACACTATTATTTGTTTTAGCGGTTGCATCGCGTCATTCGGACGACCCAAGGGTATTAGCCGATCCCAGTTCGAGGCTTTCTGCAGGATGGTCATTTCTTGAGTTTATCCCTATCGCCAAGAAAGTGTTATTGCGTCCTCCCTGCTTGAATGACATTCAGCAGACTGTCGTAAGTCTATCTCCTTTTCGTTCCAAATCAAACTCAGGATGCTTTCACAAGCTCTCGGTGATGTACACCTTTGGAAGTTCCGTTCCTGAGTTTACCTGGATGATAGTTGGACTTGGACTACGCTATGCGGTCGAAATTGGGTTACATAGGAAGAAGTCGAAGGGGCATAAGCTGACAGTTGACGATGAACTGAAGAAGCGATCCTTTTGGTAAATTTATAATGCTTTGTTTTACCGGGGATGCTGATCGTAACATATGTACTAGGGCGCTTGTCACGCTCGACAGACTGTTAAGTCTATACGAAGGACGACCTATCATGATGCAAGAAGAAGAGTACGTCATTTTAATTCTATCAAACTGCGTCTGGTGAACATCCATGATTTGACAGTTTCGACGTGGAGCTACCTGTTGAATGTGACGACGAATACTGGGACATCCGTTCAGATGGAGAAGTGCGCTTTTGCCAGCCGGGCAACAAACCTTCCAAGATCAGCTATTTCAATGCGCAAATACGGTTGAGCGGAATCATGTCGGTTGTCATGAGGAATCTATATTCCATCAAGAAAGGCCAAGACAAGTTGAGCCTTCCCAGAAAAGTTGGAGACCGCATCATTTCTGACATAGATTCTTCTATGAATGCTTGGATGAATTCCATCCCCGACCATTGTATGCATTTCATCATGTCAGTTCCATGTATTACTGACCATGTTTCAGTGCGCTGGGATCCCGACCGCGACAATAAGCTATTCTTGTATCAATCAGCGGTTTTATATAGCACTTACCATATGCTCCAAATCTATACACATCGACCCTTTCTACGCCCAGGATCCTCACTTTCCACGCCGTCTCTTGTGTTATCTACGATGGCAGCTAGGTCTTGTTCTCGAATCCTACAGGTTCATTTGACAAGATTAAAGATTGTCACACCCCATCTTCTGGTGAGCGGGAAATCCCTAGTCCTACATCCATATTCATTAATTAGAATTTGATTTAGATAATGGCCTTCATGTCTGGTACTGTGCTGGCTATGAACATCTGGAGTGGCAAACGGGCGGGCCATCCCTCACATGCAGAAGATCTGGCTGGCTATGAACAATGCCTGGCAACCTTCATACATGCTTCCGACACGTACGTGAACTAAGCGTATTTTATATGATAAATAAACTGACATTCGTCCTCTGATAGCTGGATGATTGCCGGTCGTTCACTGTGAGTTGTCGTTTCGAAGTATCACACTTGCGTGACAACGGGACCTCTAGGAAAATATTCAAGATCATGGCTTCCTTCGAGACTATTAGTGCGCTAGATAACACTTCTATACCCACTGCTCCTATACCTGCTCCCTTCTGGAATTCGTACAGTGCTGTACCAGACGCCCCATATGAACAAGTCCACCCATCTGGTATCTGTGGCCTTCCCTCCTTTGGTGCGGATCTTCATTGACGAGATTCGGCTTTCATAGACCCGACGTACCTGAACGATTATCTACCGACCTACCTGCGCACAGATCTGCCGTTGGACCCGACAAATGAGAATTTCCCGACTTCATCTCAGTCATTAATCTTTGACATTGGGCAATCAGAGATGTCAGGCGGGCCCGACGCCATCAACATGTGGACTTTTGCACCTCCAGGATTCAGGTGAGCCGTTGCAGTCTCTCGGACAATGCTTGCTGATGTGTGACTTTGTAGCTTTGCGGCGTGGGATACATACGTTACTAATATGTCTCTTGAGGATGAACACTCGCAGTGATCTGCAGGAGCAAGCCGGTGTACACTACACACTTCTGCTTGGCTCGCCTCTGCAAGATTACAGCCTGCACATACACTGAAAGATTTAAACAGTTGACTTGCATAGTTAATGGAGTTAGGTTGCCTGACCGAGTGAATTACACACGAGTGGGTGATACGGCCAGCTATATTGTACAAAGAACAGACGGTGCAAGGGAAACGTCTATGATGGTGTCCTCTGAGTCCAACCGCTGTACAATACAAGCATCGTTCTTCTACCGACCTCTCCGTGACACATTTCATCGTGAAGCGTGTAGTCAGATGAAGATGCTAGAATACAAGTCCAAATTGACATTTCAAGAATGAAGACATGCAAGTAAAGTGTTAGATAAAGGCGAAGAACTAAGGTCCAGTGTCGTTCAAACCAATCAGTCGGTCTCCGAATCATCATTCGTATCGGTATCGTGATCCTCGCATCCAACAAAATACCCTCGTGGCGACTGTTTGAGCGTGAATGACTTGGAGCAGTGAAGGGTCACCGCGATAAGGTACAAGGACTGTCTATCATCGTCGCCTACAGGAATTTTGCTGTCATAACGGAAGTCATGCCACGCTATGACGCTTTGTCCAACTGTAAGAGCGGCAAGCGTGATTCCCAGTGGTAAGTGCTGCGTGCCGATACATACGATGAAAGCGAAGAAAATCATAACATGAGGGAAAGCGACCTCAGCCCAATAAGCAAAGCGGCGGATTCCTTGAGGTGATGCAATGTATCCCGGAAAGAACGCAGCATATTCTAGATGCTGAGGGGAGAGTAAAATAGTTGCACCGACGAGAACACACCAAGGGAGGAAGAGAAGAGTTTTCAGAAGGGCTGAAGGAACCGCATTTGGGGAAAAGTCCGGGAATCTAGGTGCGAGAGCTGCAACAGAGAGAAATTCATCCGAATCGGCGATGAGAGAGTCGTCATTTTCAACTGTTTCAATAAGAGCCTGGACGATGGTGTGTGAGTGTACTTTTAGAAAAAGGACCGGTCACGAACATTTTCGATGGGTTTTTCGCTAGTACTTTTGACTGCAGTCATGGAGATGGAATTAGCTTGCTGGATAAGGGTTCCCTGAGATGGAGCATATTCTAATCGATGTGGTTACTAGGATACTCACTTCATGGTCTGATCCTGAGGGAATATTCTTGGTGCTATCCGGCGAGACCGATATATTCAAACCATCTTCGAGGTGCACATCAGATGGAACCGTTTCTGTATCATCCCTGCTATTAAGTACGTCCTCAGGTATTTCCTTCGAAACAGCGAGAGCGGGAGAGAGGTCATTTGCCAGAACAAGGTCGGCGAGAGCCGAGCCTAGCTTGTCGTCGCTAAAAGTTTCTTGAACAATGATAGTGGGGGAGGGTTGCTCCTCAATGTTGATCTCTACGCTGTCCGTTGGTAATATCAGGCTAGGTAACATGCGTTGGTCCTCGAAGACATTTGCCTGGACGTCTGTAAGCACGGAATCGGTAAGCACCTCTGTCAGCAAAGCACTCACCTTCG
Organism: Armillaria fumosa; assembly: GCA_030407015.1. Lineage (NCBI taxonomy): Eukaryota > Fungi > Basidiomycota > Agaricomycetes > Agaricales > Physalacriaceae > Armillaria > Armillaria fumosa. Next base: position 2,044,650 of record JAUDYM010000008.1, on the reverse strand, counting down.
AGCTTAGTACCAATCCTCTCGCGAACTTCTTCGCCTTTGTCACCACCTTCGAAAGCGAACGAGTCTTGGAAGGCGTGTCAACAGTATCAAATTTTTGGTATCTATCCGGCCTAGGCGTTTCTTGCAGGTCTAGGTCGAATTCGGCGATGAGCCGCTCGTGAAGGCCAGCGAAAGGCTGGAGATCTTCGTCCACAGGCGTCGTGAGTCCTGATCCAAAAGGCGATTCGTCCGTTGCCTCCGAGTCGGTACGCTGCATAATGTGACTGTCCTGAACAGAAGGTTACCATCTGAACAGTCAAGACGAAATAAGAACCCGCCATAGGCATGATTGTCGCCATTATCGCAGAAAAGGAGAGAAATGGTGAAAACAAAAAGAAACGACCAGAAGAGATGCTGGTGGTAGTGGTAAGAGGTCAAGAATTACCACGGTTGCGGAATATGATATTTGTGGCTGCTTTGGGTCAATCACGATCACGTGTCGTTGACCATTGCGGGAAGCTCCTGCCAAGCTTGTCCGGAAATTAGTATATTGTAGGCTCTACAAAAGCGAGATATTTGTCCATAGATGCTTGTATCATTATGCGCTTCATAAGGGACCTTTGTGATGTTAAGTGCAATATCATCTTTACCTTCTCTGCACTTGGGCCTTTGGCACTCTCGACGCGTCTGTCAAGCACCAAGGAGAGGAAAAATCAGACATTATTCGCCTTTAACGTTACCCACGATCTACTTTCCATCAACCCTCCATATTGTAACAATCTTTATAGATTTCCCAGAACAGTACTCAATCACTTATAGTCAAGTGCCCGGACAGGAGCGGGCTTGGTATCTGGGACCCCGGAGGTCTTCCTGGTGCATACTACTTTAGTACAGTTTGTTTATCATGTTCTCCAAATACTCAAAAGCAAGCTATTCTTCGAAAGTCGAAGTACAGACATATAACATGGTTACACATAAGAAATACATATTAAGATTAATTTCATGCTCGGTCAGCTTCAGTTGCTTTAATCCACATACCACCCTGAAACAAACGTCAGCGGAATCTCAAGGCGAGAATATTCGTCACTTGCCCAGCTATACAAAGTCAGTGTGCACCTCGGCCAAAACTTATCAATCGCCTTCCTCCCTTTGCACTTCGTCCAGTGTGCCGGTGTGCGACATTCAGTTGACAGATCCTCCCTACAGAATTCGAATGACGAGAAATTCTGCAAGAGCCTGACAAGCATGAAAGATATTTCATTATACGCAAACTGCTGTCCTAAGCATATCCTTGGTCCCGCATTGAAAGGAAGGAAGATGAAAGGATTGGGTGTCAGATAGGTTTTGAGTCGGCAGTCCAGGAACCGGTCAGGGTCGAATTCCTCAGCTAAATAGTCATTAGTATTCGAGACATGGTATTTTGTACCAGATACTCACCATCAGAGCCCCAGAGGTCCTTGCGGCGATGCATGAGGAAGACAGAATAAATGATCCTGAGATGTGTGCACATCATGAGATCAAAGAAGAAATTTCAGGAAGATAAATAGTACTTTGTGTGTGCCGGGATATAAAATGGCTTTTCAGAAGGATCATTTGAAGGGAAGGTTGTTGCGTTGATTGAATCTCTAAGCGGTGAGGTACGTAGGACTCTAGATAGAGAATACCGTCGTCTCACCTGACATCGAATGGACTATGCATAGACGGTCAGAACGGGTTTTAGCGGATGTACAATGGATACATACACGACGGGATACAATCGCAGTGTTTCTGAAAAATATGACACAACGACACGGTTTTACAAACAAATGACGGCTCGTACCATTAATGACTGCTCTCAAAAATTTCATTTCTTTGATATCTTCAAAAGTAGGCATACGGGTAGGACCGACTCTAGCTAGGATTTCCTGTCTGAGGCGCGCGCAAGTTTCCGGATACATGGACAAAAAATAGATGATGAGTGTAAGGGTTGATGCAGTGGTATCGCGAGCGGCTGTACAGATGAGCTCCAGGCCATGACAGAAATAGAAGAGCGCACATACCTAATAAAATATTCAACCTTTGAAGAACCATCAGCTGAGAAGTGACTTCTGGTCCTGTGGAACTTACGTTTCATCCCTAATGACTGCCAGGTCTAAAGAAGAAGCTCATGAGGAAAGCTTCAAGTTACAATTTATATCTCGCACCAGATGTCACGCAGATAAGGTGGTCCAACAACGTCTCATCATCGCCGATTTCATTGATATCCTTCTTCCTCGCAGAACCAAGTGCTCTCTGTTTCTGCAACGCCGCCTTGATGATAGGCTCGACAAAGCCATGCACGACCTTCATGGGAGCTTCTGTTTTATCCTTAGTGATCTCAGAGAGCGGCCAGATCCATCCTTGACGCTCTCGAATCGACAAAATACGTTGTGCTTCTTGAAAGGACTCCACAAATACGTGCGCTTCTGTAGGAAGATTTTGTTCAGGGTCTCTCATGGTAAGAGAGGCGTTGCGGGGATAGGGTAATGTCGCTGAGAGACTGTTAACACAAGATCCGAAGAGGAAATCGGTCGCTGAATCTATCGTAAATCGGCCCATTAGATCCTTCGAAATGAATCATCACATCTTTTCATGAACACGAAACGGAATAAAACAACATACCTGGATGTCTACGGAATAACCGCTGCGAAGCCTGCTCTTCATCTGAGAGATTACCTCATCTGCATGTCGATCATATAATTCGAAGTGAGTGATCCTGTCTCGCGTAAAGAAAGGCCGAGTCATTGATCGATGAAACCTTTGAATTCAATTTCAGAACGGTTCGTGATAAATGTGTAGTAGCGACTTGCTTCCACATGCTGCCTAAAGGTGGAGGAAGTTGAGATTGGTATCCATAGGTAAGAGCGAACGTACCGTCAGCATTGAATACCCCGACACCCAGGACAGATTTCATGGCATGTTGAAACCTTTGACCTGCGCGAATTACTTCATAATTGCGCCTATAGAGTATACATGCAAGTTATACACACCTTTCTCGAAATTCTCAAATTCTGTGGCAAGAATCTGCTGGATATGCTTTGGTGATGTCGTTACGACCATGTCCGACCATAGAGGGAGCATGTTGAAGATATTTCCGTGTGTTTCTATTAGCTCGTCAAAGCCGTCACCTGCCAGTGTAGGAACTCGCAATCAGCGTCATTATTTCTGTAAAGGGGAAGCGCTTACTAGGGTACCCCGAGGCCCATACCCTGACGGATTTCGCCACTATGTCGATATTACCAGGCAAGTTACCTTGTACTCGAGGAATAAGGCGGGCACCCATAGATCTGGCGTCCTTTTTTTGACTGTAATCTGTGTAGACGACGTGTAACGCCCAGTAAACGAGAGCTGATGATGTCGCACCCAGGGCTACAACCCAAGAGGAAATGTAATAATGGTCGGGATTCACGTAGAGGAACCATTTTTGCAAGACGGTCATAAACCCAACAAGCAGAGCAATGGAGAGCAAGACCGGCGCTAAAAAACGAATACCAGGAGTGATGATCATAGTGAGAACGACAGATTCTGGCGTGGCAATTTAATATAAATAGTACCAATCGGGTAATGGAGCAGACGATTTCCCGGTGGCTGAGATAGATGAGAGTCAGCTGAACCAACGGAGCACGCCTGTGATAAGCCGGATATAGCATTAGGCCAAAATGATAGAAATGGGAAGCCGCTCAGTGGATGCTTATTCTGACGGACAAAAACTATAGCTTGAGAATTACTTGAGATTGGAGCACTGTGAGCGGCCCCGAAATACACGACAACGTGCAAACGCTGATCTTGAACATCTGACTTTTTTCTGAAGGTTCAATGCCTATTCATGTTTGTAGGTAGATTGAACTTCGTACTTACGGCTAGTGTCAGTACAAATAAGTAATATGGTTACAGAAGCCAAATATACCATAAAGGGACATACGCGATACGCATCAGCTTTCAAACCCTATCGGCTTCGGGCGCCTTCATCCACATACCACCCTAAGCATAGAAGACGCGTGAGGCAGAGAATAAGCAGAAGAAATTCCCCGCTCACCGCGCTATACAATGTCAATGTATGTCTCGGCAGAAATTTGTCGATTGCCTTCCTCCCACTATATTCAGCCCAATCCGCTGGAGGGCGGAACTCGTCCAGCAACGCATCCTGATCATATTCAAAGGACGAAAAATTCTGCAGAAGCCTGACGAGCATGAAAGAGATTTCGTTATATGCAAATTGCTGTCCCAGGCAGATCCTCGGTCCCGCATTGAAGGGAAGAAAAATGAAGGGATTCGGCGCTAAATACTGTTTAAATCGATGGTCCAGGAAGCGGTCAGGATCGAATTCTTCAGCTGGAAGTAAGTTAGTGTCTGGGTCATTGACTAGTGTATCTGTTAATGCTCACCGTCGGGACCCCAAAGATCTTTTCGACGGTGCATGAGGAAAACAGAATACAATATCCTGAAAAGGAGGGGAATCAGGAACTGAGGCAGGGTATGAATAGAGGCAATACTTCGTGCTTGCTGGGATATAAAATGGTTTTTCCGAAGGATCTTCGGAGGGGAAGGTTGTAGCACTTATAAATTCTCTAATGTGCCTGATAAGCCTGGAAGAACTGGAGAATATACGTCTGTCCTACCTGCTATTGAAAGGACTGTGCGTGGGGTATCATGAAGTATATGGGCATACCAATAGTGGATACATACACGGCGGGGTACAATCTCAACGTTTCTAAGGTGAGCACCTAAGTACATCGCCTGCTTTCATCGATTTTCAGACTTGCCATTGATCACAGCCCTCAAATACTTCATTTCCTTGATGTCCTCAAAATTAGGTGTACGGGTTGTGCCGACTCTTGTGAGAATTTCTTCTCTGAGGCGCGAGCAAACATCTGGATACAAGGACAAGAAGTAGACAACAAAAGTGAGTGTCGATGCCGTAGTGTTGCGTCCGGCTGGCAGATATGAATTATACATTATCGCAAGGATGAACGTTGATGCTAACCGATCAAAATATTGAGTCTCAAGACAACCGTCAGTTGAGCGTCAAGTGTAAGAACTGTACGACTTACGTTTCATCTTTGATGACAATCGGGTCTACGATAATACCTTCGAAACCAAAGCCCAATTAACAAAAAGTATTAGGTCGCCGTACCAGACGTCATATTGATCAGATGATCCAAGAGTGTTTCGTCGTCACCAACATTTCTGGACTCGGAATTCCTATCTGCAGAATCCGACGCTTTCTTCCTTTCGAGTGCTGCCTGAATGATGGGCTCAAAGAAGCCTCGCACGATTTTCATTGGGGCGTCGGTCTTGTCCCGCTTAATCTCGAAGAGAGGCCAAATCCACCCCTTACGCAAGCGACTAGATAGAATTCGCTGCGCTTCCAAAAACGCCTTGGAAAAATCATTGGCTTCAAGAGAAAGGGCTTCTTTAGATTCTGCAGGGACAATCGATATACTTTGTGGATAGGGCAACGTGGCTGTAAGAGTATTGACACAAGATCCGAAGAGAAACTCAGTTGCAGAGTCCATAGTAAAGCGGCACATCAGATCCTGCGAGAAAAGTTAGACCGCGTCTTTCATCTAAAATTCATCAACGAACTTGGAAATCAACGGGATACCCACTTCGAAGCCTTTGTTTCATTTGCCTGATTGCCGTCTCAGCATGTCGGTCGTATAAATTGAAATGGATGATCCTGTCCCGGATGAAAAAGGGTCGAGTCATGGAGCGATGAAATCTAAGAATATAAGTGAAATTGATACGATTCAGGTTGTTGAGGTTACAGCATACCTCCACATGTCACCTGAAGATCTACGAGTTAGTAGTGACTCATGTGAAGAAACTGAAGGCAGTCTCACCGTCGACATTGAATACCCCCAAGCCTAGGACAGATTTCATGCAATTTTGGAACCTTTCACCTAGGTAGCTCTCCGGATCAGCGTTCGTAAGCAAGTTACAAAATAGGCTACCTTTCTCAAAATTCTGGAATTCTGTGGCAAGAACTAGCTGAATATGCTTCGGCGACGTCGTAAAGATCGTGTCAGACCATAGAAGAGGTAGGTTAAAGAAAGGGCCGTATACGTCCATCATTTCTCCTAGGCCATCACCTATACAATTTACAATGGAGATCTATGATTCGGAGCAGTTATGATGTCTTACTGGAGTAGCCGTCGGCCCAGGTGCCAACCATTGCTGCCAGGATATCGGCATTTCCGGGCCATTTCCCTTTAACTCGTGTCATGATACGGGCACCGATAGCTTTAGCTTCTTCTTTATGAAGGCGGTCAATGTAGACAACACGCAAGGCTAAGTATACGAAGGATGTGGCAACAGCTGTGAGAAATACAATCCAAGGCGAAGCATCCCAGTTCTTGGGATTTAAGAGAAGGCCCCAGTGCTGCAAGAAGGCGGCAAAACTGGCAATCAAAGCGACGGGAAGCAATGCTGCTGCGAGAAAACGGATTCCGGGGGTGAGAATCATGGCGAGAATGAGAAGAAATGACGAGAAATCCAAAATGACATAGATATGATGCTGATCCCGGCCGGGTAGGTGAAACACAGTCACAAGCCAGCAGAGTGCTCCGAGTTGTCGGCTAATACGAAACAACAAGAAGACAGGTTATCATGAAGGTAACATCCTTTTGTTGGACATTTGCATGACAAAGTGTGTTAGAATAAGGAATTTCCTTTTTGGGTTTCGAGCTTGCATGAATATTCGAGCTCGTTCTGCCCATATTCCCCGAGACGCTTACTCATTTTCTTAGTAACAGATTACTGATTATTCTAGTATATTCTACATAATCTTCGTAGTATAAAAGCCTGTAGTATGTAGGGCATCGCTAGCACGATTGCCGTGAACATTAGTTCTGTGATTGCTTACCTCATGAACCGCGAGTTCTAACACAAAGTGTGCCGGTGAGGACCTGGCGTATTTGATAGTATCGGTAGCGGTGCAAGCACCAGGTCCCCGATTCTTTCCCCGTGATACCTCGAATAATTATTAAAATAAATAAATAAACCTATTTAACCACCGACACTAGAGTTGTAAAATATAATACTTTTGCTGTAAGGCGGTTCATGAGTCTTTTCACTGCTTCCCTACCTTTACCTGGCAGGTAAAGAATTGTTATTATTGTGAGTATTGGATATAATATAGCGTATCTGTATTGGTCGGTACCTTTTTCTCCATTGGTCGTAAGGAAATGGAGAGTATCTTCCAAAGTAGGAAATATGTTCTTCGGTCATTATCGTGAATCGCAGAGAGAGCATGCGAGTTATTTCGCATAATTTTTGGTCCAGAACATACATTTGCTGCAGGAGCAACCCCGAATTTTCGCAATCAAACACGTGAAGTCGGATAATACTGTTGCACAAGGCTGGATACAACACACACTCGTTTAGGATTGTCACTATTGTGGACCAAATGTGTGACTGTTCCTGCAGGGAAGTGATAGCAACATCCATGAACAAATGGACCATGGTATTTGGTACATCCATGGATTGGAAGGAACATAAAGTTGAGTGCAATGTAGTGTCGATAATGGTTAGTTTTAAGGTCTCCATATTTGGACAGTGTGATAAATCGAAAAAGCCATGGATTTTATTAGGTGACCCTTGATGCAATATTAGAAGGGTTTGCATGAGTAATCTAGTATGTACATTGATGGAACTTTAAGTCTAGGGTAGTTAACGACTCTTTACAACCTTGGAAAATGACCAAGACGCTTGTCCAGTTATTTTTGTTAATGGCGAGTTCCAGGCTGTTTAGGTTGGTTATCGCAGGAAGGATTGTTTGTGAGAACTGTACATTGTCGGATAGACAATTTGGTCCGTGTTCGGAATGATATGTTAAGTGCTGTAGAGAAAATTGACAACGTATTGGTTGTGAGCGAATGCTGATAGGAATAATCAATGAATTCGGGCCTTCTTTTGGCAGTAAAAGAGTCTCAAGGGAGTGAAATTGGCGCAACCACGTGTATATGTCTTTGGCAGAGTATATAGATCCCAAAATGTTACAGGTGTTGAATTTTGACCAATCTGTTTCCAATAAAAGCAAGTCTCGGACCAATACCCCATCGGCTGTAAATTGTATGGAATGTTGACCAAGTAAAGTTATTGCTCGTGCGGTGTCTTCGGGCCAGCATAATTCTGGTCCGTAAAGAGCTATTATTCATACATGATTGAGAAGGTGGCTATTATCGGAGAAGAAGCTGAATGCGCTTATGTGTTGTGTAGAGGTGACAAGCATATATTTTTGAATAGGTGTCCTTGGGCATGGTGACGACATTGCCGGCACAGCAAACTAAGGTTTGCAGTATCATCAAAGGAATTGTCTTGTGAATAATCAATGATTTGGTCAGTTAATTCGACCGGGATTGATAGTTGTGACAAAAGGTGGAGAAGCATGATAGAGGTACTGCCAAAGAAGTGTGAGACATATCGGTCATGAAAAAAACATATGATTACAGGTACATCACAATATGAGAAGCTAATTATAGTACAAAACTAGCGATAAAGTTGTTACAATAGTACTGTACATACTGGACCTAATCTGTTTGCATTGGAAGCTGAGAGGATGAACTTGTTCCCTGATTTTGACTTTTCGGGACATTGCTTGCTTTCTTGGCTTGAGTCTTCATAAACATGGTTGGCCGTCGTTTTGCAGGTAGACCATGTTTAGGCTGGATTGGTTGAAAGCGCCATTCATCCAAGACCTGAAGTGGTACTATAAGTTAAAAGTAAATATATAGACGTTTATATGATTACCTTTCTTGCTCCCCATGATAAGAGTGAAATGGAATCAAGATGAGAGATGAAACACATCAGAGCCGACGTCTTAGACTTGATTAAATGGAAAGAGACACCAACACTGACGATCTGTCCAGGACGGAAGATGCCAGGTTGAATATGATCAACAAAATGTAACCTTCATGGAGTCAGGCAAGATTATAGGTTTAAAGTAAAGGACGAACTGGTCTTCAGCATCATTGGAGACAAGCTTATTGAACTGGACTTGGTTGTCTTTCATAAACGCAAATCTCCCTTTGTCGATTGCAGGCTTAAGGCTATCACTGGGATTGAGTGTAGACAGGAAAGTGATGATATCCTCGGGAAAGGCAGAATGCGTGGGAGTTAACAGTCGATTGACGAAGGTGATCTCATGGCTGGTGCCGTGCTGAATGGCATAAGGAACTTGGATGGAACTCCCAACAGATCGTTGCAAGAATTCACACATAGTGCTAATGGCAATAACTGCAGCACAAAAATCTTGATCATCATCAATACTGATGAGCTTCACGGTTTGAACTAATCTGCCCATACTGACGCTGATACAATTAACCAGGTGCCACATAAAGTAAGTGAAATCATACCGATGCCCTTTGAGAATGGGAGGTAAATGAGTCTCCGAAATTATTCCATGAACATAAAAAACCTCCTCCTCGCCACCTTCAATGTTAGCAATGAAGACAAAGTCATCCAAGGTTTGGTAATCGACAACAAAAGCGTCTAAAATAGCTTCGGGAGAATTGTAGCATGCAAGTCTGTTCGGTACTTCTCTGACTTGTGAAACTACTTCTCGGTACAGTTTTCCTATGGCAGAACAACATGATTGTCAGTAATACAGGATGTAGTGTAGCTGTATTACACTTACAAAATTCATCTCCTTGTATTGCAAGAGCAATTCCTTCATCTGCTTCGCAGACAGGAAGAGACATGACGGCTAGTAAGAAGAGAAGTGGATGTTATTATTGGTACATAAAGCGATCTTGTTAGACATAAAAAGGAGCTCAGAGCGTCAGACTACAATTTAAATAAGTAATGAAGAAAAATATGAAGATCATTTTGGCCAAACCGGTAAATAAAGACATGACATGTTAGCTGGAGACCCTGACTATTTGAGTATTTTTTCCACATGGTTTGCAAATTTGTCTGGGGACCTATTAAAAATAGAGTCAGATCAAGCGTGTGTAGTCAGAATATTGACGTACCAAGTCAACATGTGGGTATTAAGGCAGCGCATAATTTTGTTCGAGATACAGATGTACTGATGGAACCAGGGAAGCAAAAACCAAGCATAAATAGCATAGAAACCTTCATCAAACTGACATGAATAGAGGAGTTGCCAACTATGCACCTTCAAAACATCCATAGCTTGACTGAATTGTTTGTTCGATGCATCCACGATGGTAAGTCTGCCTTCACAAGGAATGCACCAACTGTATTGATCACCCACGTAACAATTGAGGGTCCATAAGTCAAGTCGGGGAGACAATGTGTTTTCTGTCGCCATTCACCAACCACGGGCCGACCATTTATCCCGAGCTTGTATTGAATTCATATCATCACCAATATGAGCAACAGATACCCTGTCGCAGATGGTCGCTGAAGGATATAGACAGTAGGCATAGTGATAACTAATCACATTCATAATGCAGGCTATAAAGTCGTATGATTAGCTTTAATCGTACTGTATTTGAAGGAATAGATGTTACTCGAATGAAAACCGAAAATAATGTCCATCAGCGGTCTGTGTGATGCAATGACTTGAATTATCTTGCCCTCGTCGTTATGGTACTCCTTAATGCTGGCGATTGCACTGCAGACATACTTTGTGCATAATATCATCTCGTGGTTTCCCATAGCTGATAGAAGTTCATTGTCATCCGATTGATCAACGTTCTCCCTAGACAAGTCAGTATAAAGCATATAGCCAACTTGAATTAGGGCTATGGCAAGGAAACTTTCCCTTTTGGTGTTCACATACAGGTCAAGATTGCTGGCTTTGAATGATGTGGTGTCATGAACGAAAAATCCTGTAACCTGTGAACCAGACACCAACACTCCGTGCCTCTTTTGTGTCTCTCTAAAGATGTGATAGCTCTCGTTGGCAGTGAAGAACTCTTGTAAGAGCTTGCAAGTGGAGTAAAGGTACGAGATTGTGTCTGACACCCATGCGAATGCAAGACGGCTACAAGTACCATAACGAAGAAGTTCTGGAGGTTCTAGATAGCCAAGAATTGTTGTTTCAATCTCTGGTGGCCTACATAATGAGTACTGAAAGGATTGCAAGAGGTACTTATTAACTTACAAAATTTCCATGGCATGTAAGGCAGGGAGCGACATCGCGTTGCTGAATTGGTAGTGGTGCATGAATATACATTATACTCTGCCGAGTTTCGGAATAAAGTGCCAACCAGTAAACAAAGGTTTGAGGTATTCCATGACCGCCATGCATTCAACGACGCATGGGTGGCGCTTTTACAGACACAAATACCAAACAATAACAATTTCAGTCACATGTTTAAGGACATGAATTGATTGTATATTAAACATTTACATTTACTTTCCACACAATTGAATATGCTGGGTCCACTCAGGATCCACTTCAGTGATAATTTTACATTGTTATATCATCAGACTGACGTCAAGGTTCCCGAATGATCAGTACTAATTGTACGCAATCATATTTGGTGTTGTTATCACCCAGTAGTACAGTACCATTCTAAAAAAATATTGTTAGTGGCATGTCAAATATTTCATAATTACTTACCAGGACAAAAATTAAATCGTCTTTCAAATTCACTGTCGTAAAACCAGTGAATACCTAATTGGCCTAGGGCGATAACATGAAACAATCGGCCGACAATTATTCCAGAGTACACCTGTTGCATTTCGGCTTGTTTAGAGGTATCTTTACAAACGAGATATATATCGACCCATCGTTTGGAGTGTAGGAGGCCTTGGTGTGCAGCCATGTCGAGAGAATGGAGAGAAGAAAAGGTGCAATCAAGTGCTGTCAATGGAATAATAATGGAAAGTTGCCTGAAGGACAAAGTCATGATAGATTGCAGCATTTGTACTATATCAGCCACTCGTGATTCATCACAGGCAACTTCCAGCATATGTAGTTTGGGTAAACACCCGAGATATAAGTATGCGCTTCCTACATAAGTCTCTATTTAAATAGTTAGCTGTTTCCTGTGCTTAAATAATTTTGGGGTACTTACCAACAAAGAATAATCTCAGACAGTGCAGTGTTTCTTGTGCAAGAGAGATAATCCTTTTGGGTAGGTGAACGTCGGTTGTGAATAACTTGCACTGTAAAACCGACAGGGACATTGGGCCATGCAAGTTTCTGAGCCAGACCAATATTTTTGGATGAAAAGGATTGTTGAGATGACTACTCTGCTGATTCACAAGTCCACAGATGTCCAAGTGAAGGAACACGAGTGTGGTTGGAAACAAAGGGGGTGGAATAGTAGGAGTATTGACAGGGTTGTCCGAATCATCTACCACCTCTGATCCTTGTCCTCCAATGGCGAAATGAGTCAGGGTAACTGTGCTATGTATGATCAGAAACAAGCCTTGAATGGATACGTGACAGTCCCAGATCGATAGTCGTTGTAGGGTCTTGAGGGAGTATTCGAGATGATTAATACTTTTTAGCACAAGTGAATTCAACTGGAGTGTATGTAATGAAGGTAGTGGTGCTGTCAACAATCCTACTGGGTAAGTAGCTTCAAAATTGTCGGATTCTCCATTGAGAACCAGATGAGTCACTTGAGAGTCCTCTTCTTCTGAGTTTTCTTCGCCTACAAGTTCCAAAGGATCCAGCTCGGGCCATACAACCAACGAAGCTGCAACTAAGAACTGTGTATTGATTAAAGGTCAAGTTGGATGGCCAGTGATGCTATGGCAGTTGTGTCACATATTGAGATGCAAGTTATCGCGTGTTACGGTTATCATGATGGAAAGGATGGCGAAAAAGTATGCGCGGTTGTCTTTTGTTACAAATCGTGGTGACATCATATTATTGAATTCCTACTATGTATTACCCTAACCCTAAGTTGTTGGCATCCGACGACCATAGCAGGTACGTCATATTGGCAGCCAGTTCCCGCAAATTTTCATTAGGTACTGCCCTGTTGAGCTCGTTGGCTATATATCGAAATATATCAGCCAAAAGACGTCTGTTGAATTGTGTGTTCTATTGATTTCATTTAGACGCATGTTAAGAGACGATGCAGAACATGAAACGTACAATACCCTCTTCGAACAATAAAGCATGAATAGCTTCACTATCTGCCTCTTGCCTGTACATAAGCAGAGGAGGTACTTCCTCGAACTGGTAGCTGCTGGTGCTGCCTATAATCATCTGTTCGTCTCTGCTAGCTGTACTCGGAGAGGAAGGTCGAAGAGCGTATGAATTATCCGGCCATGCCCAATAAAGATGCGGTTCCACTGTCAGATCATTATCTGCTGAGCCTTCCGTTCTCCATAAATGGTGTATGGTAGATCCACCCCTGTCTGCCAGGCTTGCTAGTGCTGCGGAGCCACTGGAGAACCTATGAGGATTTGAGGGTGAACAATTTTCATTTAGGATGACCTCTTCTGCACGTGCTCTCAGAAATAATCACGGTGCAGGCCAGGTCCCTCCTGATGTAGAGAGGGAGTCATGATCAGCAGTATTGCAATCAGTTGGCATGAAGTGAAGTGAAGTGATAGTGTTAGACATGTCACGGTTTTGTAGAGGGCCATGGGTTTTTTTTTCCCGATATTAATCATATTAAAATGTAAGACTTTGACATGCCACGCAATATGATTACAGGCTGTACTAATACGTACAGCACCAACAGTAAATTACAGTACAATTTAGAACCAAGGCAGCTAAAGGAAAAGAACTGCATAAATATTCAATACACCTTTTCCGCTGTATCGTCGTCTTCTTGAACAGCAAACACATTTTTGGTGTCCACGATGCCTGTTACACCTACAGGTTCCAAGGACATTAAGTACGCTGGTAACGGAGTTGCAGGCTTCTCCCCATCCTCATCACTAGGCAGATCCGCCAATTGAAGAACAACCTGTATATTATAAGATGTGATGTTGTAGCTCAACTCCCTGTATCGGTTGAGAGTAAATATCATGAGAACGATGCTACCGTTTTCTGGATCCACTTTACTCGCCGGACATGTATGATATGATGAGAGCTTAAAGGGACCACGGCAATCAAATACAGGAACTAGAATACATCATTTACCATTGACCTAGACAATGTAGTAAATTGTTACTTACCTGGTTCATCTCGGGGGCGAATACCTGCAGACACCGCCGTAAAAAGAAGGGTCTGACTATAACAGAACTACAACCTACTTGGTCTGTGTCATTTTCCGTTGATGGGAACAGTAGATCCCGAGCCTTGGTCTACGCTTATATGAACAGAGCAAAGGCTGGTAATAACGACGTGTACTTACAATCACCGGTCTTCAACCACGATGAGAAGGAAAGACCTCGGCAGTAGCCATTGCTCATCAGGACCTTCTTGATGCCTACTTCAAAGATTTGACCGATAGCTGCAGCTGTACGTGGCCACAGAAAATGGAGAGGTTGAACACAAATTTGTTTTGAAGTCGTCAGTCCAAATAGATCGCTATATACAACTGAGCTGAGCATGAAGAAACTCTGCGCTACAACTGTGGTTCGAACGACATGGGTGGAATGAATCGCAAAGTCATCCGGGTCAATGAGAGCGATGTTGTTAAGATAATCCTTCGAGGGCGCACAGGCGATGTGCATTAGTCAACTGTTGGGGTAATTTAGGCATGTAAGATGTCCCTTACTATATCTCACGCACCTTATTACAGGAAAATTATTCCTATACAGAGTTGCAACGTTGATGGTCAGAACCCTCTCGGGGATATCTCTGGACTTGATGTAGTCATTGACCGGTGTAAGACGAATAAGACTATTCGCTATAGCCTCATAAGGGTTGGCATTAGGGTTTGTAGAACCTCTAAGTTAGATAGTAAGAATCTATCGGCTATATAGTATACAAAACATACGAATGTTTACTATTTGAGTTGGAAGCTTTGCTGTACAGTAGCTTACAATCAGCCCCTGCTGTGCACCAAGTAATACAACTTACCTTTCAGCCAGTGAATTCAACTCGGCATCTGCAGAAACTTCATTCTGGGTGTCCAAGACGTCATCGCTGAGTGGATAATTCAGTAAAGAAGGGTCCACCTAGGTATTAACGGCGTATGTTTGTGAATTCAATGTACTAGCTGGTGAAGCTCTGGAATACTGGTAAATATACATCATATATTTTCTAAATTCACCTACGTTTGAGCTTTTTTGGATGGACTGGCAATAACCGGCGAGTGATCTCATTTAGGCATGCTACAGAAAGTGCATTAGACTATAATGTAGTATCAAGAAGAAGCTAGCCTAACGTCATACGACCGCTATTTTTTGGCATAACACAAGTTGGCAAGAGAAATCACAAAGGTGACTCCCTTTTTGTGCAGCCCAACGTCGTCATCTGATATGGCACAAATAGACTGAATGCAAGAGTTATCCGTGCGCAGTCAACTGATGGTATTGAAAACTATTTGTCTCGGTATGATGTAAATTTGCTGTCTGACAAATAAATCAGATCGAAGAAGGATCGGTTTGGTGTACAGAAATGATCATGATTATGTGATACCAGTTTGTCTTTATTGTATGATCGTGTCTAGGATGGCACCACCAATATGTTATCATGTGTTCTTTATTTATCACTGTTAGCTTTGATGTATTCCAAATTTTTCATATAACATCCTTAATATTTTTATGCCTGAATGACTACAGGTTTTTATTTCGGTATATAATAAATACCTACTCCATTATCAGCTAATCTATTTTTTGGGTTTCCAAAGATGGAGAGCACCACACTCAATGATATGAAGATGCCCGTACTTCTTTGAAGGCGAGCATACATCCCATTATTTTACCTTTACACGAGCATCAGACTTAATCTCCTAGCATTAAGAACTATCAAGCTTTCAGACAACTTTAAAACAACACAAAATATTGGTGTCCGATGCTCAAGTTCCTTGCCACACGTAATTACACTGTAAGCACACGTATACCTACCCCCTCACCCTCTAGCCTTTCCAATATTGTACTACGGCATCAAACAATACAGGACAATATGAGCTTTTCCGAAACGCCAACGATTAAAGTCCAAACTGTCAAGTGGCATGGGTTCTAATTTACCTCCATGCAATTGGCTGTCATATTGATATATTCCCGTAGGTAGGAAGAGGCGTGCCATGAAGTGACTTCCTGTATAGTAAATTATAGAAGCAAGCCGATAGACTGCTTGCCCCTCTAGTAACGATACCCGCAGCTCAAGTGGAATTCTCGTCGTCAATGCATAGTCCGGGAAGAGCTGAAGGTACAGAAACAACAGTGAATTGATAAATACCTCAATCCACGTCGCGTATCCAGGACAAGTAGCAGCATGTTGATCTCTCTCTGCCAGCATGGCATCGTTTGCTCATGGACTGGACAGAAATCCATAACCTTGAAGACATGCATATAGCCAATCTTGCACAGTTCCAAAGCTTACCTGACTCATTGGATACCCAGCAAGCATCCATACGTTAGGACTACATGCACCCAAAAACGTAGACATTCTGGAATGAACAGCTGTACGGCAGCCCATATTACAAGAAAGCAAAGGAACGACCTTGTTATTGTCAGAAGTGGTTAGCTGATCCAGTACATCCACTACAGTAATCATTTCCTTCCCATATCTGGGAAATAAAGTAGCAGAGGTATGACTCAACATGTCCTGTACAGTATCTCTCATTGCGTTCATACCCATACTTCCATCACTAACTCGTTCAATAGGTAAGTTCGTGAAACAACGACCCAGTACACTTCCAAGTCCGGAATTATTGCTAAACTGTTCTTTCCAAGCAGTCCCGGCACAATGATATAAATAATACATGCTAGTTAAAACTGAATTGTAAGCACAAGACCAGTTCTCCGCATCCCAGCTACACCCAAAAGTGGATGTAGGCAGAGATGTAGTGTGTTGCGATGCTATTCTCGAACATATCTTCTTAGCACTGACACCTACATCGTCATCGGAAATCTTTCACTTTAACTGAACAGGACTTATACTGACACACTTGCTCTGCTTTCAGGTCATTTCTAATCCTGGCATAATCTTGGTATCTTCTTCTGGCTGTTTTCTCTTAGTGCCCTTGGGTTTCTCATCTATCTTATTGTAAGATATCAAATACGGATGTTCTCGTGGACCAATGTCTATTAGGGAACCCTGCTGAAATCCATAAGTTATGGAACTATTCCACACAATACTGTCAATTTTTCTCATCTCATCTATAAGATCAGGTGGTAGGCGTTTGTTGAGATCATCCAGTGTAACTCTATTTGCAAGGTACAACGATTTACGAGAACGTGCTTGTGATGCAGCCACATACGCTGCAAATCCACCTTCATCCATATAGGCAATGACACTGTTCATCGTTTGGCCCTGAGCTACATGTCCTGTGCATGCGAAGCTGCCTTGAAAGGGCAATTGTTCTTGTGTGACTGACACGTTAACCAGCTTACCTTGTTCATTCAGCATCTGATGCTTAAACGTCCATGATATCGGGCTAATTGGAAAACATCCTTTAGGCAAGCCTTCTAACTTGACATTCAAAGCGGGAAATTCAACAATAGCATATTTAGCACATCAATTTCCGTACTGATCGGTATGGGTTTCCATATGACGAAGATAACCTTGCACACCATTAGTTATCTTTAAATCCGTTGAGAGGTTCTTCAACTGAAGAATGACAGGCATTCCGATATAATATGATATTCTTCCGGGTAAAGCTCCTTTATTCATGAGACTGGAAACATCCCGAGCTAACAAATCATCACAATACCTTTCAGACACCAATACCCCCTGGACTTTATCGATAGCACAGCATGTGATTAAATCCTTCGCCTGAGCATTACTCTTTGCCTTATATGAGTTAATGGCATGGCGCATCATGTTCGTTCGCACAACAGCGACAGATTCAATACCTTCCATGTCAATACCATGCGGCTTGTGCAGAGACTTAATCACATGCTCATTAAACAGATCAACGTCCTCAGGAATACACTGACAATGATGCAGACATTCAACAGCTTCTCCATATTCGGGATCAACTGCCATTCTTTTCTGTTCATTCAGACAGACGGCATCAGTCAACGTGTTCCAAACCATTTGTCCGAGTCACTTCATCAAGTTGTGATCATCAATTGGTGTACGTTCCTTTACTGCTGAATACACTGGAGTTCCTCGCACCGGAGGAAACTGATACAAATCTCCTGTAAATATCACCATCATTCCACCAAACCACCAATTTGGCTTATCCTTCGCAAATCGACAGCAGCTATCAATTTCTGGCAAGATGCCCTGATCTAGAAGAGAAACTTCATCGATGACCAATACTTCTACGTCTTTAAAGCTCTGACGCAGTTTATTCCTTCGTCGCATGGACAATGTGGAAAGGTAAGAATGTCTACTGTCCAAGGTCTGAAAACTATGCTGAGACTTCTTATCGTTAATGTTCAGTCCAAATGCCTTGTGTACTGTCATACCATCATTGATTGCTGCAGCAGACCTGGTGGGTGCCAAAAACTGAATAGTGTGTCCATCTCTGCACTGCTCCATTACCGATATCAGTGCCTTAATTACATGGGTTTTCCCTGTACCCCCCAGTCCCATCAAAAACAAACGCATCGAATACGGTTCTGGTTCGTTGCGATCCACAATCTCAGACAAACCCTTTCGACTGAGATACGTATGTGCCATAATTTTAAACGCCATGGCTTGGTGATAATTCAGCTTGAAACGATCTACGGTAAGCTCAATCAGTTTATCTGCATCACTGAGCACAGATATGTTGATTTGGGACTCAGGAGGAGGAACCTTTACTCCGATATTGAATTTGTTAACCTCGTTGGTTTTTGGACAGCTTTCAGCTGTTGCTGGCATGTCAGGAGCAGACTGGTGCAGTGCATCTGCAGCATTCATCCGTGTCGCTGCTATAATACCTTCATTGTTCTTGATCTCAGCATGCCAACGCCTCATCAAAAGACTTGTAATTTTCATATCTTTGAAGGCTTCATCTTGATTGCTAACAACATTCAGTGTAGGAGTAAACCAATTTGATTCACATAGTCGAAGTAAATCATGAATACTTCATTCCTCACCATTTGTGTTGTCCTTTCTGGAAGGCGGCAGTTCCATAAGATCATTCAAATTGCCATCAAAGACCTTATCCAACAACTTGGACTCTCTCATCATGGCCCGGCGTTTACGAAGAGATTCTGCTTCACATTCATGCATCGCCTCCCAATTATTCATACATTGCTTTGTGCGATCTGAAAAATGATATACATCAAAGCTATCAGAGACCTGGCAACCATCCGAAACCAATGGTATGGTTCTATGAAAAGGTTTGAAATGAGCAAGCATGAAAGCTTTATAACACCAGTCATGAACTCGAGGTAAGCGGTGCCCTACGATATGAGGTACGACCTTTGTGATGTATTTTGCTTCCTCTTCCGTCGTGTGCTTGACAATCTCATGAGTGTTTGATAGCTCATAAGTAGATGATAACTCATAGCGAGGAAATTTGTCAATTCTGTCTTCTGTCATGTATGTCGCAAGTGCTACAGAATCTTTGACCCCCTTTCTAATGACCTTAAATCTAGAACAAAACTCATAGAAAGAAACATCTTTCAATGCTATCGACCAATTAAGGTACTCATCCAGCTGTGAATGAGAGATCAACGTGCCCCTCTTGTTCATGCGAAGCGATATATATGCTGCCTCTTCTTCAGATTCATCTGCAGGAACCATTTCATTATCAAAGGGCCATTCACGAAGAACGTATTGCATTAACGCTCCAGACATCATCGGAACCGTCTCGTGGGAAGAAAAGGCTTCTCTTTGCCCTCTAAGAACCTTTGTGGCTTGCTGTGCATGCACTTGATGTTGTTTAGCAAACTGCAAGAGACATTTATGCAATACAGTCTGTGCTTCCAACTCCTCTCCTTTCAACAAAGATGCATGAGCATTCATAAGCACGTCTCCCATTAAGGACAAGATCTCATATGTCTTCAAATCCAATTTCGTAATATAATCCGTAATATAATACATGGTGGCTTTGCAAGACTTGCCCGATAAAATACACTTCATGTCATGGTTGTGGCGGCAGTAGACCATCACATAATCGTTAAAATAATTCACAAGAACATCACGGCAAACTGTAATCACCGACTGAGTTTCTTTATCATAGTAAGAGCGAGGCACATATTCATGGGGAAAATTAAACCGACAGGTAGTGTGACCATATTTGAAACAAACTTTGCGATGAAAATGCCTCTGCATCAACTGTTACGATTTATTCACTTTTTTGCTTATCTTATCTTATCTCATCATACTTTCCCATCACAAGACCAGTATACTTGCGCAATCCTCTCGCAACCCACTAGGACCCCTTTGATCTCATCTTCCCCATCTTTTCATACTATTATTAGACCCAACGTTTAGTATATAAGGACAACGAAGTCCACTATGTAACCTCAGCTTCAAGCTATAGTTTAATCAACTCTATCTTGCCGACTCACTCGCTGAAAGGCTATCTAATTGTACCTCCACCATATTCTGGACGCTTACAGAGATCTCTAAGGTGACTGCCTGAATGCGAGACAGCCTTAGACCTACTCTCATCCCTTGAATATCGGCCCAGGTCTAACAGTTAGCTTGAAGCTTCCTTATCAAAGGTCTCCTGCTCGCTAGTCGAAGAAGACCTATGATCATCACAACCGACGCCTCCCCACGAACCACGATTATAGTCTCCACCATATTAGGGACTATAATCCTTGCTATAAGCGTGGTAGCATTCATACAACCCCATCGCCGATGACAGAGGCAACCAATTAGGACCTACCACCCCAACCTTCCTCGCTACTATGTCGGACCCTCCCGGCCAGCCACCCCAGAAGAAGGGATTCATGCAGACCTTGAAGGACAAGGTTCTGCCGAAATCCACTGACGATGCAGCATCCGTGAAAACAGTGAAGACCCGGTCATCCCGTCGATCCTATCAGGATCCCAAACCACCAGAACTGAGTCCTCTGATACTGCCATTAGAACCCCTCCAGCAATATCCCGCCACGAGCCCAAGAACATCTCCTATGAAGATGTCATCAAGGCCTATGCAATGGGAAGCAACCTTGCAGGAGATGATAGAGATAGCCTGGAGTCTAGCCCCACAAGGCCAGACCCCCACCCTGACAAGTCACCCCCTCCAAGAATCCTATCGCCCAGACCCATTCTCCCAGTACAACCCCCCGCGGCTCTCCTCGCCGAAGCAAGGAGAGGCCGAGGACGTCCAGGAAGAGTATACCCCAACCTCCCCTCCCTGGAGGTCATCACCATATGAACGGAAGAGTCCTCATCCCAAGCAGCAAGCCCAGCGAATGAGGAGGGAGAAGAGCGAAGGAGACGTCGACACGAGCTTGTTGATGCATACTACAGCACAGCAAATTGTGTTAGACTGGCAGGCGAGACAAGAACCAGATACTGGGACCAGCTCCGAAGAGCCGAGTGGGCCCAGCAGGACACCGTCGCGGAGCAGCTCCGCATCGAATACCAGCAGCGGGAACGAGACCGTTACGAGCGGAGGTTCCAGGAAAGCCCCTTCCACCTTGAGGGACCCAAAATGGAGTGGACAATCCTCTCCGCAGAGGACAGACTCGCCTTGGGACCGTGGGTCACCCTCGCATGGGAAGTCCAAGTACGAGACTATGTCAGAAGAGGAGGATTACCAGTCTCCACAGACGACTACATCCTCGGAACCAGCCCCAACTACAGAATGGTGGGAGGAACAAGGCAACCGCTCACTCTGCAAACTGTGGGAAGAAGAATCCACGAAAGCATATGAAGAAGCTCGCAGGGCCCCATCCCCCATCCCTATGAGGGCCTGCCACTCCGTCCCAGAACCGACTCCGAGCAGAGGGAGATCAAGAGGACCCTGGATTGGGCCCTCCAGAATCTCGCAGCCAACCGAGAGGTGGCCGAAAGAGTACGACAGCTGGCTGAGGAGGCTAGCAGAGACCGCGCCTTAGCCAACCAGACCCAAGTCTATCGCGAGCGTTTCCAGCAAGTGGCCGAGCGAAGGGCCAGGAGAGTACCCACGTCCCCTCCCCAATGCTCTCCCTCCCCGGTGGCAGGACCCAGTACCCTGACCCTGCACCGCAGAGCCCCCACTCCGCAGGCAGGACCGAGCACCCCGACCCAGCACAAGTAGAATGTTTGCCGGAGCAGGGGGAGGAGCAGAAGCGGGACCATCCGGAAAGAAACCAGAAGTAGTAAAGCTAAGCTCCGCCAAATTGCGAGCGAAGCATGAGAAAGAACTGGAGAAGGCCAAGGAGCTTCGCGAGCAGAAGGAAGGAATGGATCAAGAGCTCGAAGAGCATTACAAGAAGTATCCAAACACGTGCCCCGTGTGACTACCGGGGGGACCAGGAGGAGACCCAGATGATGACCCCTATGACAATGCTGATCGATGGTCAATCCCCCAACCTCTGCTGGATAAGATGCCCCCAGGCCCACCACCTCCATGGCCCTCAGGCAATGCCACCGACGATGCCCCCTTCCTGGGAATCAAGCCTGTTCTCATCAAAGAACCCACCGCATTTGACGGGACTCATTTGGAACTCAAGAGATTCCTCTATCAATGTACTAGCTATTTTGAGACCTATCGCACCTACTACCACTATGAACCCCAACAGGTTGCTTATGCAACCTCTGCCCTAATCGGGCCGGCTCTAGAATGATGGGTCAACCTCGTTGACGAATACTTTAGCAGCAACCTCGGAAGGTTTCGATATCCTTCCTGGGACAGGTTTGCGGAACTACTTGCACAGCGGTTTACGGACCCCACGATCGAAGACATCCACGAGAAAAAGATGATGGACCTCCGCATGGAAGGAATGACTGCTTACCAATACTTCCAAAAGTTGGAGACCGAAGCCCAGATGGTTAACAGGAGGCGTGATGAAAGCGCCCGGGGTCCCCTCGTCACCGCAGTACGATGAGGGATCCCCTATAGCTACTCTCATGCGATTGCTGATACCGGTTTCAACATCCCCGAGACCTACCCTCAGTGGAAGCAACAGGTCACCACAATGTACGAAGAGCGACAGAGATGAACACTCTTCGATCAAGCACACGGTGGGGACTGGAGGGAAGGGAAGAAGGCTGATAATCAGCCAAAACCCCAAGGAACAGGGAGTACCACGGCAACCCCCAAGAAGAAAACAGGAACCGGGATGACCTACAGAGGCAGCGGACAACCGATGGATATAGATCAGCTCAAGTGCGAAGGAAGATGCTTTAACTGCAGCGAGAAGGGGCACATGTCGAAGGATTGCAAGAAGGAGAAGAAAAAATGACCCCACGAGGCTCGTACTGGATGGTTTACCTGGGAAGAGCTTAGGGCAATGATCGAAATCGCAGAAGAAGGCGACAAAAAGGAGGAGGCACCGAAGACCTCCAAGGTTGAGGAGGTAAAAGACGAGGCTGACAAGTAAGCAATTCTACTTGCTCGGCCCAGGACTTTCAGATAGGGAAAACAAAGTCGAAGCCTGCAGCGCGGTCTTCCTCTTCCTCATATGTCACATTACCATGTATTCATCATGCGCATTCAAATATACCTGACTTGACCACTTCCCTATCTGAACCTGAATCGCCTTCGAAAAACAATAAAAGCCGCCTCGATAACAGCAAGACCCCATCCCCCTCACGATTGCTGACTCCTCCCGTTCCAGCCAACCCCTCTCCCACTGCCTCAGAAGCAATCCCTGGACCTCCCGCCTTGCGGATGGGTAAGTGCTATGGGCCGTGGGTGCCATCGACCCTCGGGAGTAGCAGGGAAAACAGCGTGCCCGATCAAGCACATATGACCCCCCAGGACACTCGCCCCCTGAGACAAGTCATGAGAGACCCAACCCTGGACCCACCAAGCCCCGCCAAGGCAAGCGGCGATGTTTGCCCCCCAGTCAAGGCATACACCTCGCCTGGGGAAGCGACATCCCGACGACTCTCGGGATCAGTGGAACGAGGAACCAAAAGTGCTGGAAGAGCGGCACCCTCTAGTATGCCCACAATGGAATCAAGCAGCATCGGATGTGCAGTGCCACCACGAGTTACAATGGAAGAAGTACCTGATGAAGAAGACGACGTCTCTTATCAATGCTATTTAAAGGTGCAAGAGAAGCGAGACGAAGAAGCGCGAGTGGAGAGGCAGTCCATACCCCCCCCAGTAAGTGTCTCCCCCCCCCCGAACTTCACCTGGCTCCCACCATTTGGCGCGAGTTGGACCCTTCGGGCGGTTAGGGAGGCACGAACTGACATGGAGGCTTTATCCTCCCTGTATCTCTGGGCACATAAGGATAAAAGATCCGAAATAGACACCAACCTTCTCCAACTCCTTCGGGAGGATCCCCCTTCGTCTGCAGTCGACCGAATACATGAGTTGAAAACCCCTATTCGGTATCAACGATGTGTAAAGACTTCAGGCATTCGTGAGCTATTTCTCGAGGCTCAGATCGAGACTCTCACCAATCGGGAGACGCTCAAGGTCCAAGTGCTCATAGATAGTGGCTGCACTGGCAGCACAATAAACGAGGACTATGTCAGGAAGAACAACCTAACCACCCAGAGAGCCGCCAGTCCCATCTCGGTATATAATGCCGATGGCACGCAAAATAAGGCGGGGAGCATTACGGACTTCGTCGAACTCCGACTCAACATCGGAGGACATAGTGAACGAATCGACCTAGGAGTAACTAACCTAGGAAAGGGAGACATCTTCCTGGGACACGACTGGTTGAAACAACATAACCCAGTCATCAATTGGACTACCGGGAAGGTATTATTTGCCCGATGCCAATGTCAGCGAAATCCCTTCCTGCTCCCCGATGCGGACCCCGAAGACCCTTGGGACGAGGAGTTGGAAGAAGGGGAAACAATCCTAATGGTTGACTTGGAGGAGGAAATCAGAATCTGAGCGGTTCACCACACTAATGACCTAGCGGCAAAGGTGAGCAAAGGGAAGACGAAACGAAGTCTAGAAGAGATGGTACCACCTCAATATCAGGACTACCTCGACCTTTTCTCGAAAGAGAACTTCGATGATCTCCCGGATCGGAAACCATGGGACCATGCCATAGAATTAACCCCCAATGCCCAGGCGACCCTCGATTGCAAGATATATCCTCTCAATCGGAATGAACAGGAGGAACTAGATAGGTTCCTCGATGAGAACTTAGAGAGTGGGAGAATCCGACCCTCGAAGTCCCCCTTTGCATCGCCCTTCTTCTTCGTAAAAAAGAAGGATGGCTCCCTCCGTCCCGTACAGGACTATCGGAAATTAAACGAGATGACCATTAAGAACCGATATCCCCTTCCCCTCATCGTGGACCTAATGGACAAGCTGCATGGTGCCAAGTACTTTACCAAATTGGATGTACGTTGGGGATACAATAACGTCCGAATCAAACAGGGAGACGAGCACAAGGCAGCGTTCAGAATGAATCGCAGACTGTTCGAACTGACGGTAATGTTCTTTGGACTAACAAACTCTCCTGCAACTTTCCAGTGGATGATGAATGATATATTCTCTGACCTCATTCATGAAGGAAAGGTTACCATCTACCTAGACGACATTCTGATCTTCTCCAAGGACCTGTCGAAACATTGGCAGGTAGTCAGAAGGGTCCTAGCTCTCCTCCGAAAACACAAACTCTTTCTCAAAGCTGAGAAGTGCGAGTTCAAAGTCCTGGAAACGGAGTATTTGGGCGTAATCATCAGTGAAGGATCTGTCCAGATGGATCCCATCAAAGTCAAAGGAATCACCGAGTGGCCGACCCCCACGAAGAAAAAGGAATTACAATCCTTTCTAGGCTTTACGAACTTCTATCAGAAATTCATAAAGGACTACTCGAAAATCATTCGTCCCATGACCCAACTGACCAGGAAGACCCCCTGGATTTGGGGAGCTGCCCAGAACGAGGCATTCCAGAAACTCAAGAAACAGATGGTGGAGGATGTAATACTCACCCTACCACGAGAGAAGGGCAAGTTTCAGGTGGAGGCCGACTCCAGCGAAGGAGCCATAGGCGCTGTTCTTAGCCAGGAACATGAGGGGAAATGGAGACCCGTTGCGTTCCTATCCTAAGCGCTCACTACCACAGAGCGCAATTATGAAATCTATGACAAAGAACTCCTCACGATCATGCTCTCCCTCGAAGAGTGGAGACATTATCTTATGGGAGCTGCAGAAGACTTCGAAATTTGGACGGATCATCAGAACCTCCAATACTTCAGACAGCCCCAGAAACTCAACTGCCGACAGGCTAGATGGGTAACCAAATTGGTGGAATATCATTTCACTTTGCATCATAAACCAGGCACCGCCAATCAAAAGGCCAACCTCCTCAGTCGTCGGAATGATCATGACCAAGGAAGAAGAGATAATGATGACATCATCGTCCTCCAACCCGAACACTTCAGGGCAATGATCATGCCGACCACGAGCAAAACCCACCAATGAATTAAGGATGCCACACGAAGTCATGAAAAATGGGACCAAGGGATAGCGACTTCCCTGAATCACGAACGAGGAATCTCAGAGGAGGGGGGACTACTAAGATACGACGGACGCATCTATGTCCCATGAGACGACAAACTGAGGGGGGAGATTATCGCCAACTACCATGACCATATCACGGCGGGACATCCCGGAATCGCAAAGACCCAAGAACTTATCCAGAGGGAGTTCTGGTGGCCGAAACTCAGACAGACCATAGAAAAGTACATCAAGGCCTGTGAGATCTGTCAACAAACAAAAACCAACACACAGCCCAGAGCTAATCCACTCCACCCCAACAAAATCCCGTCGGCACCATGGACCCACATCTCAGTCGATATGATAACCGGATTACCTGAGTCCAATGGCTATGACGCGATCCTAGTAGTCATGGACCGGTTCTCCAAGGAAATCGTTCTGATAGCGTGCAACACAGAACTTACAGCCGAAGGATGGGCCAAGATCCTCCGTGATCACATCTATGCCCACCATGGGATGCCCAAGACTGTCATCTCCAACTGGGGACCCCAGTTCATTTCCAAATTCATGATGGCTCTCCTTCAACTTCTCGACATAACTCCGAATGCCTCAACCGCATTCCACCCGCAGACAGATGGACAGACCGAACGCGCGAACCAAGAAATTAACAAATACCTGCGCATCTTCGTCAACTACAGACAGATGGATTGGGACGAATGGCTCACTCTCGCCACCTTCGCGCACAACAACCAAATCCATTCCGCCACCAGTCAGACCCCCTTTCTCACGAACTATGGCGTCAATCCCCACATACTCCCAGACTCAATCCAGACGACACCATTCACTAACCCAGCCGCTAAATCATTCGTAGAACACATGCAAGAAATTCACCGACAAGCAAAAGAATCACTCGAAGAAGCCGCCGGGAAGATGAAGATGCAGTATGACAAAAAGAAGAGGCCCGCTATTGACCATGCCATCGGAGACAGAGTGTGGCTTGACGCAACCCATCTCCACCTCCCTCGCCCCAAAAAGAAACTCAATGACAAATGAGTGGGCCCCTTCCTAATTCTGGAAAAGTCCGGCACCTCCGCCTACAAGCTAAAGCACCCCTCCCACTGGAAGATACACCCTCGCTTCAATGAGAAACTATTGACACCCTATGTACCGCCTGCATTCCCAAACCAAGAACAGCCTCCACCCCCACCACCAGACCTAATCGAGGACGAAGAAAAATACGAAGTTGAAAAAGTCCTAGACTCGCGCACAAGGCGAGTCTGAGGAAAGAAGGGACAAAAATCACAACTTGTAACTGATTACCTCGTCCAATGGAAGGGGTGGATGCGCGAACATAATTCATGGACATGGGAAAGCAACATGACCAACGCCCTCAAAGCAATCGAAGATTACCAAAAAGAACTCACCAAACACATGCCATCAGCAACAATGCGAGGGGTAATCAACAGATCACAGAAAGCAGTCAAAAGAATAGTTGACTGCGACTATCACGAGAACCAAACTACCAGGGGATGGAGCATGTTCTACCAAGTAGAACGCGTAGATGGGAGAAAATTCTGGATAGAGGAACCCGACAGAGAGCGATGGAAAATGCTCCTCGACGACTACTGGCACAGGGAAAGCGAGAAGGAAGTAACAGACTGCATACAGTGCGACGAACAAGACGAACCCTAGGGCAGTCGGGACGACTGCCTTAACAAGAGGGTAATGTTATGATTTATTCACTTTTTTGCTTATCTTATCTTATCTCATCATACTTTCCCATCACGAGACCAGTATACTTGCGCAATCCTCTCGCAACCCACTAGGACCCCTTTGATCTCATCTTCCCCATCTTTTCATACTATTATTAGACCTGACATTTAGTATATAAGGACGACGAAGTCCACTATGTAACCTCAGCTTCAAGCTATAGTTTAATCAACTCTATCTTGCCGACTCACTTGCTGAAAGGCTATCTAATTGTACCTCCACCATATTCTGGATGCTTACAGAGATCTCTAAGGTGACTGCCCGAATGTGAGACAGCCTTAGACCTACTCTCATCCCTTGAATATTGGCCCAGGTCTAACATCAACTCTCCACAATATTTAACCTCTTCTTCAAAACAATGAAGAAAAGCTTCAATCTCTTCTGAACTCACATCTGGTGATGGGGGAGCAAGTGGACATTCTGTCCTGGGATCTCTGTCTTCATCAAAAGCAATGTCTTCAGGCAAATCATGCTTTATGATATCTTCATAGAAACTAAAAAACTGATCCTGAAATTCTGTAGACTCAGCCATTCGGCGATGTAACTCAGCTGGGTTCAATCCACCCATTAATATCATGAGAAAATGGATATGGTAAGACCCCCTTTCCATAAGTTCATTAGTACCATAGAATGCTTTTAGATGACCAATAATTCCTCCTTCCTTTGTCGAGCACTTTTTTTTAAAATCCCAACCAAATAAGTATTGTATCATAGCTTTACAGGAAAAGTTGAAGAAATCTAAAGCAGCTACTGGATCCTTTGCCAGTTGCATGGCACGTTTTACGGTATCTACCACCTTAGGGAACCTTTCATCAAGGTCAATGCTAACATCACCACACATCAACTGAAAAAGTGGACTGTGCTGTGGAACCGGATTCGCAGTAAAGAAAATATGAGGAATACCAAAATGTCCACAATATGCTAATATTTCGTTGCGATACAATATTTTCGATGCCTCCAATCCAGTTACTTTTGAAGCAATGGTTTTCACCTTTGAAAGTAAGGAAAACACCTTCTTCTCCTCTGCAGTCAAATCAGCAACACGTCCTTCTTCTTCCAGATGCTTTGCTACATTCTTCAGCATCGAGGGTTTGACACCTGCAATATCTTCAGCTACCTTTGCAAAATCTTCATTGTTCACAGTAAAATGAGTATGAAGGTGCACCTGCTGATGTTGAATCATATTCATCACAACAAAGATAAATGCATCATGGTACCGGAAACAACGATTATCAAGATCGAGACAATAGTTTGCTTGTGTTTCAAAAGACATTGAAACCTTGCGATGCGGCTCCTCAAACCCCCCCCTACCGAAAGGGAAAAGTGTCAGAAACATACCTTTAAGGAGGTCAGGATTATTGTACTCTCCAATGGCAGCACTTCCCCTAAATATTGTCAAATCCAGCTTCTCATCAGGCGGACGAACGAGGTTCATCAATGCAGCAGCTTGGAAGGTTCGTCCTTGTATTTTAACAGACTCAACATCTGATACACCCATTCGCTCCAATAAGGGCTTATGTACATCATCATCAGAATCAATGCTACTTGACAACCCTGCTGCAAAATGAGGCTCGAATCCTGCCGTCTCCTCTTCAAACACTTGCTTCACAGATTCCGAATCCATAGTAATAATACGCTGTTCCATCCCTGGAATTTCATCATTTTCATACATACAAAGGTGGGCCTCAGATAGACGGATTTTAGCATATAAAGGGTTGTTAGCCGCTAACCATGTCAGGAAACTCCACACCTTAGCTTTTCTGACATGATACAGAGGTTTCAGTGACTCCTTTGGCTGCCGTGGTCCAAGAAAGACTATACTCAACATCCCTTTCACATCTGCTGGAACTCTAGGCAAAACCGTCGCCGTAGAGACAAAATTCAGATCGTGCGCACACGTATTTCCGTGAAAAACTCGTGGCTGATCCTCAGTGTTAGTGTGAAACAATCTTGTTACATGGCAAGTAGAACGATATATGGCACATACCATTTCTTCTACCCAGGTCAAGTCACGAAACTCTTCAGGCAATGTTCCTCGAAACAGGTCATTCCTTAACGCATACATAGGCAAGTAACCGTTTCTTAACCGTGCTTCACATGCATGGCAAACGTTCAATAGCCCATCAATATATCCTCGAGGATCTAGAAGATACTCCCTTAACAAAGGGTGCGCAATAACATCTTTTTCCGACCTAGGATCATCGTCTGTTGCAGCTAGCAAATGAAAATGTAAAGATGTCCGAATTTCATCTACATCATCATCGGCGTAACGCGAGACTGCTAAAGGGTCGCCTCCTTCTAACTCTCATGAACAAACCGAGCATACGAATGTCTGTGGCCATTTGCTACCTTGCATGTACCGGCGTGCGCAGTTTAACTTTGTTTCCAAGGGCACAACTTCTGGCCAACATCGTTCCACGTTCTGAAAACACTCAGCAACCAAATGCTTCTCATTTTCACGAGCTGTCCACCTTAATTCACGTCGAATCTGTCGGCGATGCCGGATACGCATCGGAGACAAAAATCGATTACAAAATGGAGCACCGTATTCATACTCCAATAAATCCAGAACACCAAATGTTCCATTCAAAACCACATTACCGGTATAAGCATTGGAAAGGTCTCCGACTACAAACGAGGGTAGGCGGATTAACTCTTGCCAACGCTGAAGTACGCTTGTTCGAAGTGCCTCCAACTTAACAGCTCTATTGTCCGAGGGTAAGCAAAGGCGTCTCGAATAATGTAACCTCGCTAACGTGCATTTTAGCATATCGCCAGTGAATGCCCTCGACCGTAACCGGAACGTCTTTCCATCAAGTTCCGGATCGACATATCGAAGCATAGCATTCCCCCGTTCACGAACACAGTCGTACAAACATTGGGCAGGCCTAACAATTTTTGGGAATATTTTTTCTCCATAGATGCTTTGAAATATATGAAAACACATCCAACGTCTGCTATTTACCTGAGGACATCCCTTAACATTTCACTCCTCACACAAGTTCTCAAGCTCACTATCGGTAGCCCACATAAGCTTACGAGCCAATTCAAGGAAGGAACGTACCAAAATTTGAATAACTTCGTCCCGTTTCTTCATCTTGCGCCAACACCCCAGTACCCTTGTAATCTCCCTAACTGTAATACCTTCGAACGAATCGGCCAATTCATCTTCTGTGCGATACAGCCATGAAGGGTTTGTACGAAGTACAGGTTGATTAAGTCTGTAGTATGTCCGGGGATGAAAACTCGAACACTGGATGTCATCACAACTTATTATCACCCTAATGTCATAAGATACATCTTCAACAAGAAAATTTCCATCAGAGTAAACAACCTTTACATCGGACCATCCACTTTCCGCACCGAAAATGTCACGAAGCCACTTACAAACTCGCTCAGGTGTCTCAAAGACATCACGATGGAACTGCGGAAAATACAGAGGGTCATAATAGATGGGATAGCAAGCCACGGAGTCATCTTCACTACTCAAAGGCACCAGCTCTTCATCCAAAACACGAACACGACGACAGGCATGCTTTAACAAAGGGAAATTCATTTCAACGAGAGCGCCAAGCGACAAAAATGCAACAAAACTCCTAGGGAGCAAAAACGTAGAATGCCAAGCGTTGTCACCAAGTGACGGCTTATCAGTGAATGACTGGAGAAGCCTTTTTGACCCAGACAATAGGTGAAAAACGGGAAAAAATAAATCTCAACCTTGAGGCAGCGGTCAGAACAGTACAACGTAACGACATATAAACATAACGTACTTGATTATGCTGTACAGATCAAGGACAGCAGTTTTAAAGGTAAGACTTAATGGCAGGAGTTAACAGTTCAAGTACCAAAGTATTCGCCCACACAAGCCGTCGGAGAAGAAGGTAGTCAAAGGAAAAGCACGCCGAATCCGTATATATAGATATGACACTTCGGAGGGTGACGGTGTCAGCTGCAGCATGCTGAATAACACAGTAAGACATAGTAGCTCCGGCCTATCTTATCTTTTACCATAAAAAGGAATCGATTACTTATTTTAGGCATGCAGATGACTATAAACAAGTGCAAAGTAGCCCCTAGCCGCACGAGTTGGCAGGAGGATGGTCGTTATCGTTTCCACAATACCCTCTGTCGTTTCCTCCTTATCTCGGAAGGAATCGGGGAAGTACTGAAAGAAATCGGCACAGCAATTTGCGAGACATGATGGGTACCGGACCGGCTGCTCCGAGTTCAGCCGCAGAATGTGTAAAGGAATTTCATAACAACTAATCAGTCTGGAAAACACAAGATATATAGGTGAGCTAGTCATTTCATTTCTGCGTGCCAAAACGTCGACCTGTGAGAACATCTTCCGCCTACGACAGACATTTTCAATGATACTACGCCCCAGTTGAATTCAGATAGTTGGTGTTCATGATAGTGTAGGACGCGGTCGAGTCCACTCCAACGGCTAACATTCGCAGCAAAGTCAGAGATATCTAAGAGTGTGTCACAGAAAGAAGAGCATACTAATGTATCCAAGCAGACCACCAGACAAGTTGTTTCCAAGCAATTCAAGACTTCACAAGCGAGTCAGGAAATAGACGGATTATAAAAATCAGATCTTACCCAACGTATGGACTGTTACCATTGGAGTTCTCTTCTTGCAATATCGAGTCCTGTTCATTATAGGTACGGTTCTGTGTGGTAGTAGTGTAGGGATCGATTGCATAGATCTGGTCGTTCCAGTCTTCGTCAAAGAAGAACTGACCAATATGCACGAGACTACCAGCATGTGAAATCAGGGTGCCGTTTTCAGATGACTCCCAGTTGAGGTGAACCATGGTATCTGAGCAAAAGACGTGTAAAACAGAGGGTCAAGTCGGACAAAAAGAAATAGGTACTGACGGATGTGCGCAGTCCTTCCAGTGTAATAACCGGGATAACTAAAAGCTGGTGTCAGATTGCATAGAGAGAAAGTCAGAGGTAAAAAACGCACATCGTAATCAACTCAGTGCTTAGCAAGTCGAATCAGGTCCCTGACTGATAGCAATTGAAAGGGAAGCTCACATTCCGGCGTCATCGGTAGCCAAACCTCCTCTTAAGAACGTCTCGTTCCTAGCCATAACCTGGGATCCTCCACCAGCCCCTCCTACGGGGCTGCCAGGGCCCTGGCGACGTTCGACGGGGGGTCCCCCAGACGTAGAACCATAGGAGCCATAAAAACCAGTAGCATTTGCTTGAGGAAAATAATTTGTTGAGCAACTAGAGTCTTCCTAGGCTGAGTGAGCCTCAAAATCATAGAACTCACCTGCCCAGATCTCAACGAAAGCATTAGAAAGAGGCTCGCAAGTAGTAGTGTCCAGGACACCGATGTCGAGGACAAGCTGAATACCGCTATCAAGAATGGTTAGCGCCGTTATGTGGTGCTTGTTAGTTCTACCTTTGGTCCTCGGTGAGATCTTGTCGGACGAGCTCATTGTTGATGTAGTAAGGGCCTTCGGTGACCTCTGGAGCTGTAACGCAGGTCGTGCTGTAGACAAGGAAGTTGAGGTTACGATATTGTAGTAAGAAACAATACCGACTTTTGCAATTCAGTGTAATGAGGGTTTGCAGCAGTAACAGTTAGAGAAGGGGCACGAGGCTCAAAGTTTCGTCGAGCGAGGTCTCTCTTAGCCTTTCTTCTGGCAGTGAAGTCAGAGATCTGAGGAGCGCAATTGCGAGCAAGCAAGTGACGTTTATGAGCTGCCGCCTAGCAAAAAAAAAGGCTTCAGTCACTGCGGTAAACAGCACAGAAAGCATTTACCTTACGAAACATAAGCTCGCGCTCGCTTAGGCGCTGATGAACTTCGCCGGGGTGAGCTGTAGATGTTATGAGAAAAGGATAGATTGAACGGAGAAGCTGCACAGGCCTGCGGCAAAAATAGCCAGAGTAGCCAGGGACAGAAGAGATGTAGCCAACATGTTCAGGGAGCGAGAGGGTTGGAGAGGCTGGAGAAGCCACGAGCACCATTTTATGTCGCTCAACCTTTATTCTCAGGCTGCTCTTGCGAACTATCGGGAAGCCTTCAGTCGATGTTACGTTGGATTCTGGAAACATCCCAGATCACCTGAATATCAGCCATGCTGCGACTAACCAATGATCGTCTCCGGATTACCAGAATCTGAAGACCATGGCATATGTCCATTCATTGGCAGAGCCGAGGAAGAACCGATTCCAACAAAGCCTTTGAACGCCAAGTAATTGCTTGTTGTGCGCACCAGCTGATGCCGTTGTCGGTTAATTCGAGGCTTTCGCCATGCTGCGGATGCGGGGCCTTGCGGTTTCAATGACGACTAGAAGAAGCATTGTTGCACCAGGCAAGAAATCATGCACAAAAACGGCACTTGGTAGTACAGTTCAAACTCTGCTGATTTTGGCCGTGAAAGTGCCAGTGCAAGTTTAGGGAAATACGACTCGCATCTTCGCTCCGATTCAAGGTCGACGACAGAAGAAAGCGCACATGCAGGAGGACTTGGCAAGTCGACAGAATTAAAGTTCAGGCCTGTGTGTGCTAGAGCCGCTGCGCAGCATCCTTCGCCGTCAGATATACAGGCTCCAGAGCGCAACGAGGAGTGAAATTAAGTAGATGAATGGCAATTGAAACTGAGTCAACCAGTTCTTCTGATCCCATTTCGCCTTGCTTCCAATCCAGAAAGGTGTAGTAGTAGATTCTGACGCGCCAATACAGGATCGATTCATTATAGGTTTCGATGTAGGTTGAGATTAAGTGAGTTGTACGTCACCATGTGCGAAATGTTTGTGACGATCATCTATGCATTGCAGAATTCCCGACAAGAAGAGCTTTGAGGGGCGGGAAGTATGGTGGTGTTTTAGAGACAAAATTAATTGTGTGCTTTTTTTCCTGGCTACTTCAGGTATTTGTAGGTATTTGTAGGTATTTGTAGGTATTTTCAGGTAGTCATCAGTATTTCAAGGTATTATCATGTATTATCAGGTATGTTGAAGTAATGCAAATTCCGGCAATCAATACTTTGACCAATTTCGGTAGCATACTTCAAAATACTTCTACCTGCTTTTACTTGGCTTTACTGAATTCTTGATGATCCGAGAAGTCAGTCACTCTGTGGTTTCCGAGGTCCAAATCCAATATCCATATTTCTGATCCGACCGGTTACCAATAGACGACACTATGGCCCTCACCGATCGGAGATGTACTATATATGGGCACATGCACCCTGAGGACCCCGTAACAGTCGTTCCATTTTGGGCCTATGTCGATGTGCCCACGGGAATGCGAAGTATTTCCTGGTATTCTTAAGTAGTGCACTATCTCAAGCTGTCGCCTATGGCATTCTACATCCGTACCTATCATTACTTATGTTTACCTTGCTTTACCTCTGATTACTTACAAACATTTCATAATACCTGCATTTACCTGTGAATACTCATTCCAAGGCAGAAAACTTGAAAAATATGTGATTTTGTCTATAACCCACAACAATAGGGAAGTCAATTTCAGTGCATCGCTTCGTATGGCAACGTAGGTGTCTGGTACGAGGCATGGAGGAGCAATCGTGAAAATGATGATGGGAAAAGATGAGTGATGGCGGTCTGGGCGTAGTCCGTCGGAAGTCGTCGTTCTGATGCGACTCTGACATTTTTTTCATGGCGGCGTTTCTTGTCTGTCCCTATTTTCAGCGAAATGTCGCGTACCTTCGGCCCAACAATTACCACTGCCATCCTGAGAAAATTACGCAAGACATATACTTGACCTGGGACAGGTCCTTTGACCGACTCGGACTTCAAGTGCTTGCATGTTGCAGTTACCTAATTACAGTCTCCCGATTTTTCAGGCTCTGGGAAGTTGGAACGAAAGTAATGCATGTGCTTCTGAGAGAACCGCAAAGCAACGGGTAAGCATCCCTGGTTTATGTGATTATTCCTCGGTGGTGCATGGTCAACTGTTGGAACCCCCCCAGATAACCCCATTGTTGGTTGAATCAAAGCATGCTATGCTGCTGCGGATGCGAGCCTTCGCAAAGACAACTTAACAGAAGCATTTTCGCTCCACTGAAGGTCCACGTGCACTCGGATGTAACTGGCGCGAAAATTAAAACACAAGCATGAACTTGCAAGCACTTCCCTGATCGGTACTCTGCCTCGGATATTTCGCTGATGGCCCGACGATAGACTGAATCGAAATTCAAGTCAGTGGACGGCTGGTCTGTGACCGAGCAGATGGGCGGTACCTTTTGGTTATCAAAGGCGAAAATGGAACCAAACTGAGGCATCGTTCTGATTGCTTTGACAATAAACCAGAGAGGTAATGGCTAGGTGGCAACTTGACGACGCCAAGTTTGATATAGATGATGATTTAATGTTAGTACATGAGATACGTGCAAAGATTAATCATAGATATTCAAGAAACGGCGGCCGACCAAGATCATTTCCCTACTACCTTGTCAATTTCCCTCTCTGCTTTGGCAATCTCCGCCTGCCATTCGGACCACCAGATGGGATCCTCTTTTACTTGAATATCACAAAAGTGACACTGTACATAGAATGATGTAGGTGTTTGGCCGTAGTTCAGTAGTTGGCTGAGTTACAACGAATGAGATTGAGAATTAAGGAGAACGAGGAAACGTACTATTCAGGCAGTGTATCACCGATATCATTGAAATCATCAGGAAGACAATCCTCGCAGAAGGCGCGTGGACACGTTCGGCACCTTGCAAGGAGTAAAATAAAGCACGAAGACAGGCACAAGAAACACACTTGTAAAGCATTCCACCAGATTGGGCTGTTGAACGAGAGCATTCACAGCATGCATGTTGTCTACAAACTAAGAAAGGTCTCCTGTCGGCCTCTCTTTGAGATATACCATAACATTCGGCGTGAAAAACTGAAAAGGGGGCAAGTCAAAACCATAGAAACATCCAGGCGGAGGCTGTTACCTCTCGGACAATGTTCACAAGTCACGAGTTCCCCTCCCTCGCGACAGTGAATACACCAGTCTTCGTTCTCCCATTGTCTCTTCTTCTTGTTAGCCTTCTTGGCTTCCATCATATCGCGCTGACGCTGTTGCGCTTTCTCTTGAATCTACGCATTTTGTCAGTTAAGGGAAAATGTGCGGAGAAAATTAATACACACATCTTCCGGTGAAGGTCCGTCAACGATGAATGTCATCCCACTTATTGTCACCGTGTTATTATTCCTTGGGCGTTTCTGGGTATTCGACTCCAGGGCAATATGCTCTACGTGTTTCGTCTTTTCGACGACTTTTCCTTCGAATAGTCGACATTTCACCTGTGCAATGCCGCTCATAAGTTGCCGTTCTTCCTCTTCAGCACTGAGAACAAGATCTTTGGGGACCGCCGACTCGTCCTCCCCGGTGGTCTGCTTCAGCCTCGCCTCACGAGCATCCTCTCGTGCCCGTGAGACATCCAAGATATCTGAAAGGG
Source organism: Armillaria fumosa (assembly GCA_030407015.1). Taxonomy (NCBI): domain Eukaryota; kingdom Fungi; phylum Basidiomycota; class Agaricomycetes; order Agaricales; family Physalacriaceae; genus Armillaria; species Armillaria fumosa. The sequence goes on along the minus strand of JAUDYM010000008.1, from coordinate 2,006,983 downwards.
ACGCGTCAAGGAAACGGCCCAGATTCATGTCATCGTCGGATGACGACAACGCGCTGCTACCCTTTCGAAGAATATCTTTCAATTCAGTCAATCCCAATGAGGCGTTTTCTGATGACAAGGAATCGCCATCCATAATCTTCAGAGACAGGAACAATTTCCTTCGTAGGCGGTCCTAGTATAGAAAGGATCAGTTGACACTCGGAGCCATTGGCACCGCACTTACCAGCATTTGATCTTCGACACTTCCTCTGCATATCAGTCTGTATACCTAAGACGAGAATTAGAAATTACGCGATAGCAGTTGGAGGGTGGCATTACCTTCACTGTCTTCATCTGGCCAATCCTATGAGCCCGGGCAATAGCTTGCAGGTCATTCTGAGGATTCCAGCTGCTGTCGCACATAATGACGTTCTGAGCTTTCGTAAGATTGATACCTGGATCGGCGGATAACAGATCAGTACCATCGGCTGGAAGTGCCAAGAGGTTCATACCGAGACCACCGGCTTGAGTCGAAATGAGGAACACTTGATACGCTGTCAAAAAGTATCAGGACCCCATCTCGTGTAAGTAGGTACCACATACGCGAATTTTCTCGTTGGAACTGTAACAAGAATGGTCAGGTGGACCAAGAAGAAAATGGTGCGAGTCGACGCACCAGTTTGATATCCAGGTTCCGACGAGGTCGAGTAGTTGATCCGTCTAGTCGGGCAAAACGTATGTTCCGAATGGTCATGAATTCTTCCAGGAGGTCAAGCATCCTTCGTAATACAAGTGAATACAGGTGAACTGGAAGAACACATGCAGCGCGCACCCTGTCCATTGCTTCGGAAACAGAATCAGGGCGAAATTCTCAGACTGAGACAATGAGGAAACTCACCGAAAATATAATCGCTCTCTCTCCCTTTGGGAGAACATCGGCAAGGATTTTATCTATCGCTATCATTTTTGAGGAAGACGCAACAACATGTTCTCCATTCGTGTATGGATCAGGTTGTGCATCGGGTAGAAGATAGGGACTACAATAGAGATGTCACCAAGAACCAGGAGATGTGCAAGTAGCATACTCACTGGTCGCATAGCATACGCAACTGTAAGAGGATGAAGCTGAGTTGTTGCCATACTAGGAGACACAGTAAGCTACGCCACAATCAATATATGTTAACGAACATTTCTTGTCTTGCGTTGTTCGATTGTTAACATCGTTCTGTAGATGCGATAAGACTTCCCTACGACCTTCATTTGCAGTCTCGCTATCCAATTTGAGCTGTGGATCAAATATTTGCTCAAGATCGACCATGTCTATACGGTGCAAACTGAGGTAGTTTAAAGATGAACGGTAGTGGAGGAGTTGGAGGATCTCACAGTCTGTAGTGCCAAAATCTCTGGGCCTCGGTCAAAGGAATGAAGACTGTGACTTCATCCCTAGGCGGTACATCCACAGAAACGACGGATTTGGTACGCCTGAGCATGATTATGGACAACAATTTCTGCACCGCCCCAAGAAAAGAGACATCATAGGTACCCCGGCTTAAATCAAAAGATTCGAGGAACTTTTGCTCCGTTTTCGCCGTGAAAATATTAGGGTAGAGGAAATGAAGGAGTCCCCAAACCTCAACGAGGTTATTCTGGACTGGAGTGCCCGTCAAGACCAGCCGGTAGAGGCTACCAATCGACTGCAAGTTCTGTGCCACCAGCGTACCCGAGTTTTTGATTTTGTGTCCTTCGTCGAGCACACAGTAGTTCCAGCGACGAGATTTGAACCACGATACCTCGACAGAAAACGCATCGTAGGTGGTCAGGACTATATCGAAGGATTTCTCCAGGAACGTCTTCTTTATCATGGTTCGTTGGGCGCTAGGTCCGTGAAAGCGTAGCGTCCGCATTGAAGGGAGCCATCTGGCTGCTTCCTGAAATAAGTAACATGAGCAATGAGCTCCTAAGAACATCTCTTAAACCTCAACTCACGGCTTCCCAGGACGACAGAACAGATAATGGACATATAACAAGGTGAGGAGCATCATGGCTTGAGGAATGTTGCTTGATGTAAGCAAATAAAGAAAGGGTCTAAACCGTGATTTAGAGCAGAGGGGCAGGTCCATGATATGTTGCTTACCTGCAGAGTCTTTCCTAACCCCATCCTGTAAAGATGAGATCACAAATCTTCACAGCGACAAATGACACGTACTCATCTCCCAAAATACAGTTCATCCCTGAAAACAAGATTGAGATGCGTGCGGAGTCAACGCTACGAGTTACATACCATTTTTGAACATGCACACAAGAAACGATAGGCCATGGAGCTACACCATGGTTCAACCGGTACTTTACATTGAAAAATATAACGGCACTCACTTGGTAATCTTTCATTTCACCTCCCTTTATATCATCAGGCTGCACTTGAAGCGAATGAAATTTTACTGGGGCACCTGATGTCCCCGAGGCGAGAAAAGGCTCGATTGTCGTGACGGATGGCAACAGAGGCTCAAAATAGTCACGATGAGCACGAAGCCAATTAGCCATCGCAACATCGCGAGCCCCCCTTTTTTCATGAACCAAAACAGTATTCTTCAAATCTTCGATTTAGCAATGAATAATGTCACGAATACACAAGCCACATGCCGCTTTCCTCTCCTCTAATTTCCGTTTCTTCAGAGTCTTCACCGAAGTATCTGCCCCAAGATTTGTCGAAGCTGAACGCTTCCGCGGCACCTTTGCTGCGATAGTGAACAAGGTTGTTTTCGACCGTGAAGAGCGCCGAAGATTGGATCCACCATAGAACTGGGCGGGCGTGATGGGAGCGCTCATCGTTACAGGCGAGTCAGACTCAGATCCGGCAGATGATTGGATGGTCATGGTGTGTTGTTTTTAGGAGGCGACCGCGCGCTTCAACCAGACCAAAATTTGCCACTTCAGGGCAAGCCTTTTCGTGCCACGATCACGTGGTTCATTTGATCACGCTTCTGGGACTTCAAATTAATAATGGAACGCATTCGTTCGAGATCGCAGGATATACAGGCAGCATCCTTTCATCGGCTCAGTGCTGATATTGAGTCCATAGGGTTACAGCCCATTTTTGCCGCTAAAGCTTACCATTTGTCGTTGGGGCTTTAGACCCACGAGAACAAAACCGGTTGAGCCGAGAACGAGATTGAATATTGCGAGCTATCTTATAGCTCTTAAGGTTTCGCGGCCACAATCCGACAATCACCACATAGCTATTAGCATCCCAGCCGTACTGACTTTGTTTTCTATCCTGTTCTGCTTTGCCCTACTGGATGGTCAAAGTGGTGTTAAGGTACGTTTCCTCACTAGTCCCTATTTTCACATTGAAGTCGCCAGGTTCAACAACCCAGCCATTGTACGACCACACCGCCAGTTGTGAGGATGATACTTGAATCGTAACCGTTCGTGGCGATCCCGCACTAGGAATCTATGTCAAAACATGGAGCACGCGGTGAGTTAACTCTACATACGGAACATCGACCTTGTTGAAACCAACCAGCTGCTGATTTGGAGTGACGACGGAACTGACGATGTCTGTAATGTACACCTGTTGGTGAGATGGACAGTGAGTCATGAACCGAAGGGGGGCAGCGGATGAGCTGACCTGTACAACTTCCTTGCCGTCAACAGCGCCATTGTTATGAACCGTTACCGTCACATTGAAGTCATCGCCCGTTCCAATGGTGGATTGCGATAGTATCAGATCTGTGCTGCGCAATTTATCAAATCCCGTTCCGGCCTACTAAAGAGGGGCATGCCGCCTACTAATTGAACGTCGTATAGCTAAGACCATGCCCAAAGCTCCACAACGGCACGGGGCTGTTGAGCACGTACTACAATGGTATCAGCCACGTAGTCGCAGTGAATGAATAATCGACCGACCTGGTGTCCAAACACCAAAGTCCCGTCATCCAAAACTGATCCGGGATCGACAGGACGTGCACCCTTGAGGTAATTGTAGAAAGCTGGGGCAGTACCGACGTCTCTCGGGAATGATACCGGGAGTTTGCCTATCCAACTATGAGGACCTCTAGATATATTTGGACAAAGGACGACTCACCGGAAGGATTCTCGGCACCAAAGATAATCTCTGCTATTGCTAATCCGCCTAGTTCACCGGGGTAGAACTGCTGTATCACAGCATCGGCATCTGAAACCTCTCAGAATATATCAAAATGCGGCACTGCGTCGGCATACTTGCTTGGATCCATGGCTCAGCTACGGGCTTGCCGCTGACAAACACGACGATAGTCGGCTTCCCGGCTGCTTTAACAGCTTGAACAAGTTTGAGCTGCGCCCCAACGAGGGCGAGGTCCGCCACGTCAACATGTTCGCCTGTGGTTGCGTTTGTTCCTGGTGTCCACAACAGCGTCTGGTCAAGAGACCATGTACCAACCTTTATCAGTATGAGGAATGAATCATATAAGGGTCAAAATGAGGAGAGGTTGGTCACCATTACTACAGCTGCGTCGGAAGCTTCTGCAGCACTGACAGCCTCGTCGAAACCAGATTCGTCGTTCGACCACCGCTTGCATCCTTCAGCATAGTTTATCTGGGTTGCACTGGATATGCTGCTGAGGTACTCTTGAAAGCCGGTCAACGGTGATATGCCATTGTTGGACGCATTGAAAAATACGTAATCACCAAACTGCGAGGACTAATCAGTATGCAAGTGCATTCAGAGGAGTAAAGTGGGCCCTACTGTGACGACACCAGCTTGAGGACCAATCAGTGCAACACTGCCTATATCAGTGCTCAGTGGAAGTACATTGTTGTGATTTTCCAGTAAGACTATTGATTCTAATTCACTCTGATGAAGAACGTTTCGAGCGCCTGAAGTGCGGATAGTCGATGCGTAGTCGTCATAAGGATATGGATCTGCATCGGCCACATCATTGAGAATTGAGGCCACAGGACCAGACGACAGAGTAAACTCACCCTCAAACAGACCGAGTTCAAACTTGACTCGCAACAATGCTGAAACAACCTGATCAATGACAGACTCATCGACGAGGCCTGCATTGACTTGATCTGTAACATTTGTAATAAGCCAAGGCCACGATAAACGAGGTTAGTCCCAAACGTACCGACCAAAGTCAAGTAGGTGTAGGTACCGCCGCCCATCTCGCCGCTGAGACTGCTCTCTATAGTAGTCTTTGCTGCACATTCTCTCGTGTCGCATGTCCCGTGCAAGGTAATCAACAGGTCCACAGAACCGGCATCTGTAGTGACCCAATAGGGATAACCCCATTCCTCTCGTAACTGCAGAAAGTGGTCAAAAGGCGGCACACAAAGGGCAAGTAAACGCGACAAACAATATCGATCATCATATCTATGTCCGTCAGCGTTAGTTTGTTTTGCAAACTGTCGAATAAACTGACGTACGTTTGTCTGCAATAGCCGGAATGCCATCATAACTTGAATATGCAGTCATGATACTCAGACTCTCCAAACACGCCTTCTCAAACGGCGGGAGATACATCGTCCTCAGTTCCCTTTCGCCTCCAGCCACGGGGGCCAAATTTAATCCTCCCTGCGGGCTTCCGAATGCGGCAAAATGTTTACAAGTGGCAGCCGCTCGCTTCCGCCCTTGTCCCTTCTCCACTCCTCGACGAGTACCATCTTGCAGACCACGAACGAAAGATAAGCCGATCTCTCCAGTCAAGTACGGGTCTTCACCAAAGTTCTCCTCGACCCTGCCCCAACGCAGCTCCCGCGACAGATCCAGGACAGGCGCAAAAATATGTGTGATACCGAAACCCTCCGCTTCGTCCGAGACGACCGCGGAAACATTTTGCACAAGGTCCCTGTTGAAACTAGCAGCAAGACCAATCGGAGAAGGGAATATCGTCCCATTGTTTGTGAAACCGTGTAGCCCTGATCATCTATGTGAGAAACAAATTTAAATGATGGATTGATGCTTACCCTCGCTTTGGAAGAGGGCCGGGATACCTAAGGTCGTATTCTCCATGAGGTACCTCTGCCCTGTCTCTATAGCAAACGCGAATTTCTCCCATGGCATCGCGTACCCAGCCCATATTGATCCCCCTTTCAAGCGTACCATCTCCTCCAACCCCGTCTGATTGAACGTAAGCGTGTTATCAAGGGGATCTGTCGTGTTCATCCACCCGTTGATATCTCCCTGTATCCTGTGAAGATGATCAAGAAACGAAACAGAACAAAAGAACAAGGGTTGACATACAGCTGCGACACCTTCTCCTCTAACGTCATTCGAGGAAGTAGATCCTTGACACGATCTTCAATGGCCGCACTAGCGATCTTGTACACCGGAGTGGATCCATCCGCGTTTGTAGCGCGTGAAATCAAGTTGGCAAAGACCCCGGGTAGTATCAGGCAGGAAAGGGCGAGCTTCCGCATCATCAACATCATCACTCAATTGTTGAAGAGCTCTAACCCAGTCTTTTATACCGATAAAATATGCCATATTATTTCCGCACCGGCCAAGACGTGGCGGAAGTTATATGGAACCTCTGGGTGGTGGTGCTTGAACAGCTGACATCAAAACTATGCGATATGTTGCCAGAGGCGGCCCGACGACGGTAAAGCCGAGAATTAGCCGCGAAAACTCGTCAAAGAGAAAATCCTTTGGCTACTTAGAAACGGTGAACATTACCGCAAAGAATTGATTCGAATGATGGGAATTTACGGTGGTACCTTGTGCCAGTGTCGGTGTTAGTCTTATGGGTTGAGTCAAAGCTGCACGAGCTCTACATTCTTCGACTTTTCCTTGGGCTCCTGATGCAAGTTATCCAGAATTCCGTCCAAAGGATTAAATTCGGAGAAAAGACGAAGAGAAGAAGAGAAGAAGCCCCGAGTCATGGGATGAAGTGTAACTTTGACGGTTATGGGGGGGGGGATTCGTCATCGCACAGACCAATATTTAACAGAGCTATCAACACCTGCATACAGGCAAGGATCAAATACGTCCAAATCCCCCCCCCCAGTTGACAGACCAGGTATAGATATTCTCGAGCTGTTCTTCTGTCGTGATGTTGGTTAAAAGTTTTGATGGTTCAAAGGAAAGAATGAATTTGCCACGTGGAAGATGCAGACTTCCTATTTAAGCGTTGTCGCCTATTCTGACTGACCCTCGTCGACATCTGTTACAGACTGAAAGATTCATATGCGTTCTTCGAACAGATCCCGCGAAGGATAATATTATCTGGCATTCCTGGATACTAATGATGCAACATTATCTGTCATTGTGGTGTTGACTTCATTCTGACATCACCAATTCTATCCGTTTCATATATAAGCAGCCTTGCACCGTGAAATCTCTATACATCCAACCATGTCAGGAGCTCAAAATTACACATCTGCCCAAAACTCAAACCAAGGTATTGTCGATGGTCGCCCAGCAGGTAGGTGAGTTTGTCTTCACCATTCTTCCGATCACTAAAGTCTAATCATCATTCGATGTAGGGCGGCAACCATCCCCTCAGCCAGTCGGCCTCAACACCATCGTCGACCGCAACGCTACTGGTGAGTCAGGTCCAACGCAAGAGCTGCCTGGTGTCACTTCGAAAGACGTGTATCAAAGCACGGGACAACCGGGTAGCGGGATGTCCTCAAAGGAGCTGCAACATGACGGCCAGCCGGGTAGGAAGAAAGACAGTCTAGGCTTGGAAGCTCGGTGGGGAACCGGGGGACAGTAGATTTCCCGCTCTGAATTTGTATCTTCAGGCGGTCGGAGCATGATTGAAATACGCGTGTTGCCATGTAGTATATGATTACGTGTCCCACCAACTATGCTGACTCCACGACTCTGATCTGCATAGTTCCTGAGTAGTTGTATGCTGTGTTCAAGCCGAAACAATAGATTTTTCCGTATCCTGGCGGTACAAGCGACGCCATCGGAGGAAGGTGTCGACAGAGTTATAAGATCCATCACTCGATCGTTATTAAGCTAGTCTATCCTCGGAACAAGGTCAGCAAAATTCACGAGGATTCCCGGCAACTCACCAAAATGTCGGATTCATTTTGCCCATAATTCTGGCCTTCTTCCGCGACAAAAATCTTCGGCACTTGAGTCTTGGAGGCTCGAAAACTTCGGACCAGACTCCAAAGATTAGACCAAGTGACGAAAAGCTGTAGAGGAAATGCTGGATTACCGAAGACCTTTATGCTGTGGCATGCCTCATGGTGCAGGCTTTCGAGCCACTGTCTTCTAAGCACCTGAACGCCGCACAGAGATTATACCAGTGAGGGAGACATCCCAGACTGCTGTTTGTGTAGTTTATCACTCAAGTAAGATTGCAACTCAGGTAGCCGTCAGGACCATGAGCTGCGCGACAGCAGAAGAGGAGTCACAGAGGCTAAGCGCTCCTTCGTCGTTGAGGTGAAGTAATACAGCGCTGGTTGCCACGCGGATCAAGTGTGACTTGCTATATCGAATTGTCATGATGAGATGGGCCCGAGACCGACCTTGGTCCTTGGAGATGGGTTTACCTGAAGGAGAGTAAATTCTCTAGAATATAAGCAGACCATTGTGCTGCTAGGAGAACGGGGAAATCTGCAACCTGTAACGGACTGTTGTTCGTATGAAAACAGCCTGTATTTCCCTTGCGGTACGTTTGCCATTCCGGGCCGCTACAGGGTCGGAGGCAGGCCACACCGCATGTATCCACAGATGTATCAGATGCCCCTGTTGCCCATCGTCCATAAAAACGAAATGAAAGGAGCACTGGACACATTTTCCCAACTTGACAGCCTACCTTTGAGTCCATAATTTGGCAAGTGCAAATCGAAGATTTGCTTCCGCGATCAGAATTTGAAATCTAATCGGGAAGATCTTCTCACGCTCGGTCACCCTCTTTATACCACCACCTTCACACCCTCGCTGCTCGCCGTTGTCGACGACGCGCAGGGTCATTTCCTTACATTCTACACTATGGAAAAAGCGAATCTTGCGCATATTCCTCCATCCTCCGAGTCGGCGTCGACCGTTAGAGTGTCGTCACCACTCAACCCATCTTCCCCCAGGCCTGAAGGCCGACGTCGAGGGCATTCCGTGTCGACGCTCAGAGAGCTCCCTATCAATCCATTGTCACCTGCCTCTACATCATCCCTAGATATCGCCCTCCTGGACGACAAAGAGTCTTCCTCGTTTCGCTCGCGGTCTCGTTCCAAATCGCCTGGAGTCATAGACGAATCCGTTTGGAAAAAGTCTGTCGGAACTCCTGCACCCCTTGTGGAATCGGCATCGACGTGGTGGGGCAAAGGCGAGTTCATTGCGAGACCATGGAAAGAATCGCCAAAGCGCAAACAGTCGTTACCTGCTGGGCAGGAGGAGGGCTGGGCCTTGACTCGGCAGGTGAACTTCCTACCCTTTGGAACGCGACGTTATGATTTACGATGGATTTAGCGCGTGTCACAAGCGGCATCATCCATCCTGGGTAATGCTCTCGATGTTGGCCACGAAGCGCTTCTGTTGAGTCAAGACTTGCTTGAATTTGCTCCAGTTCCAGGCCTGCAGAGTATTGCGCGAACCTTGCTTCAAATATGGGACTCCCTCCAGCAGGTTGATGTATGTAATTTGATTTGACTGACTACTCTCACCTCATTGGCTCTTAGATGAATCGTTTGCAATGCCTGCGTCTCACGGAACGCTGCGCAAATATGCTTCTTTCGATTCGGCAAGAGATACATGACGCGGGTGACATGGTTGGCGCCGAGTTGACCCTTCCTATCTCAAAGCTCACAGAGTACGTCTCTTCGCTCCCTATGGTTGTTGTGTAGCGATTTACGCGAGATCGTAGCGCGTTTAATGAAGTCCTCCTTTTCCTTCAAAAGCAGATCCATCGCCCTTTCCTCAAGCGCTATCTTCGACGAGACGAGATTTTGAAGCAGATCGCCGCCTGCGATTCCGGATTGCAGGACGCGATGGAAACATTTGGTGTACGTGCTGTGTTACAGTTGTTCCTTTGTTTCTTGCCAATATCTTTCCAGCTTTCTATCCAAATCCGTATCCTCAAGCAGGTCCAGGCGTCAGAACAGCGAAGACAGAAGGATACAGAGGTCATCATTGAGGAGTTGAGGCGATCTAGCGTGATTTCTACGGACAATGCCCTTCAACTTACAGGCATACGAGAAGAGGAAACTACCCCGAAACTTTCCGCCCTTCCTGGTCTTCCAAGTTCTGGTTCCTATGCATCACTGAATACCGGCGTTTTCAAATCTCCCTCACCTGCGTCGTCCTCCCCCCCACCTGAATATCACCGTCCGTCCGTGCTTCCGCGCTCGGCACCAACTGCTTCATCTGATCCTCCGATCTCACCAAGATTGGTATCACCTGCTCCAGCAGCAGTCATGCCAACTCTTAAAGAATTGCGCGCCAAACAAAACGAATCTGACATGGCGCTGGATATAGCCGACTTAAGGGCATTGCTTCGAAATGCTCTGAGCGCTGGCAGCGACGTGCAAATGGTGGAGACATTGGGCGTATCGAGGGAGGAGATGCCCGAGGCCATCAAAACACTGCAGAGAGCCCTGGAAAGGATAGTGGAGAGGCAAGGCAGCCTCTTCAGTACCGGAGAGGAGGTTGATACTGAGGGCTATGATGTAGGCAACGACATGCCTTCTCCAGCGATATCGTCCAAAGAGAAAGGGAAGGAGGTAGTGACTGATGACATTGAATCTGTTTCCAGCACCGGGCACAACCGTGGCAAGTTGATCAAGATGGTTCGGAGGATCAGTATGCAAGGCAAGGAGGCGGTTCCGGCTATTGCAGGGGAAATGAAGAGGTCAAAAACAGTGTCCACAACTCGCAGTTCAGCGAGTGACAGTAGCACCGAAAGCAGAAGGAGGCGTCAAGACATTTCTCCCTTGGACAAGGAAGATACGTTGGATCAAGAGTTCATGGAGAGTGGTATCGATGCATTGCGGCGAATGAGTAAAGGTGCTGAGGCAAACTTGAATCTACCAAGTTGGACCATCACTCGGTAAGGGTTTTTATTCCTCTAAAATGATATACGGTTGAGCTATCGGCATAGGTATGAAGTCGACCGCGAGCAAAAGATCGGTCTCGGGTTCTTCTCCGATGTTTATCGGGGAACCTGGCGCAAACAAACTGTTGCTATCAAAGTTCTTGCAGAGACGACCCCACGGAACTTGTTCATCCGAGAGGTTGAAATCTGGAAGACGCTGCAGCATCCGAATGTGTTGGAGCTGTACGGTGCCAGCAGTGCCAGCGGGGATCCACCTTGGTTCTTTGTCAGCCCTTACCTGAAGAACGGAACGTTGGTGGAGTTCTTGCGAAGGGTGGAGGGAGGGAGGAGTAGAACAGGGAGCTTACCTGATTCGCGGAATTTCATGGGTGCTAGTCCCGGGAGGGTCAGGGAGGCGAATCAAGGACTGGGTCTCGGGCTAGGCCTGCCTGCTGGCAGGGGAAGAAGTGGTAGCGGTAGCGGAGACTCATTAACAGTCGATGCTGGGAAGGGGTGGGACCTGCTAAAATTCATGCATGAGGTTGCTAAGGGAATGGCATACTTGCATAGTAAGGGCGTGTTGCATGGGGATCTTAAGGTCGCCTTCTATTCATTGATCTGGACCCCAATTGATGACGATTTAACAGGCCTCCAATGTTCTGGTCGATGATCGGTGTAGATGCGTTATCTCTGACTTTGGCCAGAGCGAGATGAAATCGGAGGCCTTTCGGATCAGCGGGACACCTCCGCCTCGTGAGTCGAGATATTGTACAGCTCCGGTCTCACACTAACCATTAATCCACAGACGGTACATTGAGGTGGCAGGCGCCGGAGTTGATGATGGGTCTCAACCAGCTGACGACTGAAATGGACGTGTATGCATTCGCGATGTGCTCGATCGAAATTCTGTCAACGGGACGAATGCCTTGGCCGTTCATGGACGATGATGCTGTCAGGCATTTTGTCCTTAGTAAGCTACTTCGAAGCTAGTCGTGAAAATGCTCTAATAACTGTACTAGGGGAAGATTCTCGTCCCGTTATTCCGCCGACACGTTTTAGTACACCAGCTTTACAAGAACTGCTTCGAGCATGCTGGCACAGGGACCCGTTCATGCGGCCGAACTTCTCCACGGTCGTTCAAGAACTGAAACAGCTACGAAAAAGCTCCGGATCACCCGAGGAGATTGTCTCGCCAAAGTTCCCAGAATGGCAGGAAAATGAGGGAATCGAGTTCCGTGTCTCGCGTCCAAGTCCAGACATGCATCCCATACCTTTGTTCCCTGGCACGCCTCGTAAGTCTCTGTACCTCTAGATGCATTTTTCTCATCCACTTATAGCGCGTGACTTGGCTCTCGGACCGCTGCAAGGCTCGCCATCTTCAGATGCAGTATCATTTCGTACCGCTCGAGACATGTCATCGTCTCCTCCAATGCCATCTCTTCTGTCCCAAGATGCTCCCATGCATGTGCACATGCCTGAACCCATGGCATACATCTTGTCAGCGCCTTTGAGCCGCGCTTCTTCCACCGCTGAGTCGACCACACCAAGTACTCAGTCAGAAGATGAAAGCATTCGCAACATGGTGGAATACGATGGTTATGATTCACCGCCCGTTGCCGACAAGAGGATCGCTGAGGCACGGGATGAACGCCGGTACAGATTACTCCTAACCCACAAGTTCCATCCGTCTCGTAAGTTTTAATGTCTTGATGCGATATTTGTCATAGGCTAATCTCTGGGCACAGTCACTCTGCCGTTATGGACCCCGTCCCAAGTGTACCTAGGCGCTGTTGGATACTTACAGAAGCCGGAGGGTGCCTTTGTAACCTTGTTCAATTGTGTTAATCCAGAGAAATCGCCTTATGGGCATCCTGCTGGAATGCCTTCGGTATATGGATATGGCAAAGTTACGGCGCAGAGTCAACGTTTAGATCAGCGTAGCGCCGCCCAAAGGGGATTCGATGCTTTTACCAACATCTTCAGGAAGAATGATGGCATATCATCGTGAGTAACATACATATATATGATTGACCCTTTCATTGACATGTCATTTTCGTTCTAGACGACGGTATTCTCACCCGCTCCGTGCTGGTCATAAGACTGCGTTTCTGTACACGGAAACGACTGTTTACAAATATGTTGAGAACCTAGATGCACCGAAGAAGTGGTTCAAAGCTAATGTTGACGACATCCTGGCGACTTACGAGGCCCAACATCGTATTCAGAAGGAAGACCTCTTTCTAGGTGTGTGGTTACTGTATCCGTACTTGTAGTACACCATTCTGAGCTCTTCATTCAGTTATCGGGACGTTGACTACTCCCGACTACGCGCTGTTCGTCAGTCACGGACATCCTGACGGACAAGTATGTTGTTAACTGTTTCGAGTCATCATTCACTGACGCGACGTCCGCAACAGGCCCACTTCAATGTTCTTCCCCCTAGGAACGGTCAGCCGTGGGGCGTGATCACTACGGATAACGAGGTTCCCTCTGAACTTGGTGGACCTTCCTATCACGAGGACCTCCCATTCGTGTCTACCCCCAAAGTATCCATAAACGGCTCTCCAGACGCCACTGTTCTCATCGCCCGACTACGCTTCAAACCTGATGTTTTAGAACCAACGTCACTGTAATCTCTTGAGCACTTCTGCATTCCTACTCCTGCTTCTCAGCGTTCAATCTAGCTTCGGAAACACACTATACCTTTGAATACTCTGGCATCTCACATTCTATGGACTTTGAGCATATCTTATTCCGGCATCACAATTATTTGTAACCACCACATTCGTATCCTTGTTCGAATACTCGATTCTGTTGTATCTAGAACTGTAATGCACCAGATCACCTGAAGAGGCAGCTGTCGCATCGGATCTCTGTGAAACATCATGAATCATGATTCGCCCACCGGGGTGCAAATCTAATTTTTTTCCCTGGCTACTCTATTATCTATCTATTTTTACAATCTGCCCCGATGTATCATTATCGTGGCCAAGTTCCTGGTAATCTGTGTGGCTGTGCCAATATTTGCGTTTGCTGAGCAGAAAGGTCCGATCTCTTTTATTCCTAGAACCTGGTACCCATTTTTTTCTTTCGCTGTGTCGGGTATCAGGGTAAAGCGTCTCTGTATTGGATCCGGGCGCTTCGGCGGCTCTGTCCAATTCTACGACTTGTGGTATATCAAGCGTGCCATGGGTTCGGTGTCAGTTAGAAAATTCGAGCCTGGATGAAGCCTTTTGGGTAAGTGTTGCAGCATTTCAATGATTGAAGAGACTCCGAAGTCCGGAAAAAGGCTTCCCGAGTCGCTTGAAGCATGCATTGCGGGTAACGTTCTTAGTTTTTATGTCATAGTAGCTGTTAAGGCGGCCTAGTACTAATAATGCCAACGAGTTCCCCGTGCCCATGTAGTGGTACGTCACCCCTTTGTGAACCATGCCTTACTTTGACACAAACTCTGGGTTAGACATATCTGCCATGTTGTGGCTCTACCATGCATGCTGGCATCTCCCGGGGTGCTTTACTTCTTGTGAGAACGATAGTCTTTGCCTCGGCAAGATATTCGGCGTCGGTAACGTTGTGTAGCCGGAAATATTTAATTTTCTCGGCTGTTAGACCTCACTTGCGCTAGTGCGTCAGGAGGAGCTTAAGACCAATAAGATGACAATTATGTTACAGGGACAGGCTTATCGCAAGGGATTTCACGTACAGATGACGCCAATACGATTCATTTGTATTTTCTCTTCTGGCTCCTGGCATCTTCCACCCCACAAAAAGTTACTCCAGCGCCATGGTGGCGCGATGTCAATCATTCCCGAAGGAACGGTCAGGTCTAAAACTCGAGTTGGATCCGCCGGGCTAGCAGGACCCCGGAGAATGCCCATGTAACGTTGTTCCCGAAGATACCAAAGCTGGCACATTCTGTCTAGAAAACTTTCTGTTCAGGGCCAACATTTTCGCCGACTCCTTGCATACCAGACTTATACGACTGCACGCTGTGACTGTATCATACACGGTTATACGGCTCCCGTGTCCGCCGAAGCCGTGGTCTCTAGGGATGGCGCACAGCACAGCCGTCGACGGCCGCGTTTATGTGGCAGGGTTTTCGCTGTGCGCATACAGCTTCTAAAATGCAGTAGACTAACATTCAGGTCTTTTCAGTCCCCTATACATACTATACTTATCTGACTCGAAGCCTTCTTCGTAGAGGACTGTGAAATCATAGCGCAACCTCCAACCCATTATAGTGCCTCAGAATGGACAAATTATTCATGAAGATGCATTCCGCACATGTCAACCAGCATTTATTCTAGAGACCAACTCACCACGGCATGTTCGACTGTGAAGGCTCAAACTGCAAGGACTGCCGTCAGCAGTCCCAACCATACCGTGTGCAGTACAACTACAGACGGCTCGCTTCCCTACGCGCTGAGACCCGGCGAGGTGTATGAAGAGAAGTTGTTGAATTGTACCGCGCTATGGCGATCAGGATGGGAAAATTGAGTTGCTCGACACATTTCCTTTACTTTTGGAACTCGAAAGAATTCATGTACATAGAAATGGCGTTTTCAAGCCTTCCGAACTGAAAAATCGGGAGATCTCATCGCGTGGGGCACGGAGCAGTAGCAAAAATTTGCTACAGTATCAGTAAATACCTCATAACTACATACATCCAAAGGCTAAATGTTGGACCTCAGGACGCCTCTCAGTCCCCACTCGCCTGAATGTAACGCAATAGAAAATGATGTTTCCGATTTTTGGATACTCGTGGGGCACCAGGTTCAGCCTTGACACTGATCGGAAGGAGTTAAAGGTCATAGTACGTCTCATTCTTCATCGGCTCAAAGCATGTTGCCTTTGGTCTATTGTTCGACGAGGGGGAGGCAAGGTGGAGGGAGAATACTGCGATTGAACCTGATGGCCGAGATTCGGCACGGTGGATGCCGATTTCAAGCCGGGCGAGGTTCCGTACGAAATATAAGTGCTTGGTTAGATGTCTTTGAGATACAGCAATTTCTCTCAAATTCTGGCCTTCACTGTCGTTACATAGTTTCAGGCTACGCTTATGTAGGTTCTAAACCTCAAGGTATTCGCGATGCCGGGAGCCGGCCATCACTACATTTCAGGTACCGCTTCTTGCTGTTTTGGTTGAAATTTTCCCAACAAGGTTGTCATGATAATAAGATCGACGATCTACAGGCATTCTCCGGGGTCCTACTGTAGCCTGACGCAGGCATCAGTTTGCCGGTAAGTTCCTTGTTCATTTAGTCACCGTCCACCGGCCATGTCGATAAACGCGCCAACAGAGCTCCATATGTCGTTCGCGGCCGGCAGTTGATCATCAGAGTTCTGGCTAGAATCGCCGCAGAAATTTGACGGGTTTTCAGGGTTCTCCCCTTCCCCTTCCCCAAAGGCACAGGACCTTATACGTGCCTTACCCAAAATGTTGCCGATCATGTTCACTTGTCGTGAAGATGGATATTTCCAGTCAACGGTCATCCCTCCAATCATGTTTGCACGTTCGACGCTTCGACGCAAATCTGTCCTAACCTAGCTTCCTTGGTTATCTGTTCGATCTCTAGACTATCCTTATCCTACCAAGGCAGTGAGTTTGCTCTGTGGCATCGTAGTTTCGGTGAGGAATCATCAACACGAAGCCATTGGAGCGATAGGACGGCCCGCGCTTGGCGTCTGTTCTGCACGGGAAAGACCCAAAATACCGCATGTTATCACTTCAATACAGTACCTTTGTGCAACTGCTGACCATCTGGTCTCTGGCATTTGCACAAGCCATATAACTTCCCCATCACTCGTAACAACGCTGTTGCTTCTCAATTCAGAACGGTGAAAGTAGTTTGCCCTTCTGTGGATAACCCCGCATGACACTAGGTTCGGTTGGATCCAAACGCTTAAAAGCTCGCTAATGTATACACATTCAGGATGGCCACATGTTCATACACCAGGTAAAGTAGGCCTGATGGATCAGGCATCATTTTCCGTTGTTGGAATGAAGCTTTAATCAGCGTCATGACAGGTGCAGGGCGCCTTGGGCCCTTGAACCACCGTTATTGATGGTATACGTGTCCATCTCTGCTACGCTCGTCTTAGCTTGCTTTTCTGTTCACTATCAGTTCATCCTTCACCCCCAAGTAAAGTGGTCGTTCTATCTTTCAGAAGGTGATGTCATTCTTCTCTCACATCGACCGCTTACACGGCTGAGAAAGAGGGATAATGAACCCGAATAAATCAGGCACAGGGGCATCGATCTGTTCTTTTTCTAGGTGTCGCACGATTACGGTGAGAATTGACTATTTTACCTCCGTTCTCGGTACGCAGCTGCCTGATGCCACCTCGTCAAATCGAGAAATCACACATCATGAAAAGCAACGTAAGCATCTGAAATAATTTATATTTTCTCAAATCTGCCTGCCTATATTATTGTGTAGGTCCGTTTCCAAGGTCGTGTGAACATGGCGCTGTGATCAGTACACCAGGTTCACCTAGTTGCGTTCCCCGGCGCGCTAGATGCATGGACAGTGATGATTTATCATTCGCACTTACTGATATTTGAATTTCACTTGCAGGGGAAACTTCGGTATGCCGAGAATTCTCCTCACTATTCCGCCTGAGCTTCTTTTGAGGTGTTCTGGTGGGGTTTGGACCGGGATCGAGATCGACTACGGAATCCGCTGAATTTGATTCAAGTCTATTCAGACCGTGATGCGACTTACGTTGGTGGCCAAGGTTGGTTCGTCGTTAAATGGATTACTACACGTATTTCTCGGAAAGATGCCTAATGCGTCAGAAAAAAACAACAAATCTCTCTCGGCGAACGCGGTCCGCCATGTGTTTCTCGCCTAGGCCACTTTGAGAGTCCGTAATTCCATTTAATCGGGAGCTTCGTTATACTTGTACCACTGGTGTGGGACGGACCTAATTTTCTCATATATCATACGTCTTCTGCTGCTACTCTTTGGTGTACGAGTCTCCTACCTATCGTCCTTAAAGTCTACTCTGGTTTCTGGCGTCTCTTTCGACGTGACGAAGATGTCTTTCGTGCCTCACTACAGCAACAGCTCTGCGAACCGAGCCTTGACGCATCCGTCACTCCGTAAGTCCTGCCCCTTTTGCCAGCGACGTGGACAAATTCCTGACCTCGAACGTAGATCTCCGGGACGCCCATGACGCTCAGGTCATTTTAGAAGCTGTCCGGAGAAATATATTACCACTTATCAAGCGGCGGCTTGTGGCTTCTGAGAGGGACCAACTGACTGCCGGGAACGTCTTCGTATGGGAGGAAGCTGAAGACGAGGGCGGCTTGCTTCGATGGACGGACGGACGACGATGGTAGCATAATGCACGTCCTGGATTGCCCCTGATGTTGACATGGAATTATTTTAGGTCACAAAGTCGCATGCGTGGCGACTACTTATTTTACGAAGAAAAAGTGGAAACGACTCAAGAAGAACGAGACGCGAAGGCCGCACGCAGGTATCCCCTTTTCGCTACTCTTCCATGCCATTTAAGTGCTAACCTGCCGCTTGTCGCGAATAGAGCCCGCAGAGCCACAGATCCGACAGCAGTTATACCCCCTCCTACGAGACGGAAGGATCGTCCGTCAAAGCCGAACGGACTAACGAAGCAGACTTACTCCGCTCTAGTCTATCTTCCCGGTGCTAAAGAAGGGCGGAAATGGCACGTCGTTGCGTATTTCTCGGTACGACTTGCAATTTTATGCTGTTCGGTCGAAGGCTAATGTATCTTCTAGGGCAATGACTACTCATCGCTCCCAGTCATCGAAAACTACGAGAACCTTCGTCGTATTCAGGTACCGAAAGGCGTTATAATGACGACTAAGACTGTGCCTCTGAGGACCGACCGATTCTCATATTATTCTGACGACACTGAAGCCAACGACCAAGTAGGACCTTCGCGGCACTCCGATTATGGTACTCAAAGCCCAGCCTCCCCATCAACGCCTTCGACTATGTCCTCGCCATTAATGACCCCCGGATCACTCCAGCTTTCCATGCCAAATTTTCACGCGCACGATCCAAACCAGCGGGTTATTCTACCTCCTTTGTCAGCTATGGGATATCCTGGTCGTTCTCACACCCATGAAAGGAGCCCTTCTTCGTCCAGCCGTGGGGGTGTAGCCACCGCTCCAACATTATACACACCCTTATCGTCAGAGGATCGCCGAGTGTTGGACAAATTTCGAATCGGTTTATGACATGCAGGTGGGTTTGTTTATCGACTGATGTCGATGATCGAGTCTCAAGCTCAAGATGTGCATAGCTTAAAGTTTCCTGGACATTCATGCTCGAGATGGATAATTTTCTCAGGCTGATCGCACTGGCACATTGCGGCTTCATGTAAAAAAAGCTTTAACAAGATCTGTCGGCTGTCGGCTTCGTCTGTCACTCATATTATTGTAATGGCGCGATTGGTTACCCGTCGAAGATAGCTCGTGCGAAGCTGGATGTCCACAGCCGCGGAGCCTCGTTAAGGAGCGATCAGTAGATGGATTTTGAGCGGCCTATCTCTGCAGGCGCTTCTGAGTCCTGGCTGGATGCTGTAATATCTGTCCGAAAACATAGTGAGATTTGGGACAGGTATTCTTATTTAGGATAGTGGGCCACCGGGTTAATGCCGTTGAAGGGGAGTGCCGCATTGAAAGCTGGGGAGTCATCGTCCGTTTATTCACCGTAGGTACAATAATGGAGGCGTGCTTAATGAAAATTACATTATATTGTGGCCGGCCGTTCGTCTATGGAACCGGATGTGATTGTGATCAAATGGGCTTGGCTAGTCCTGTCGCAACGTTTACCGAACCGTATTTGATTCTTGAATCCCCCTATGATGCAGCCACGATTGGCCAGTGGCAGCTGGCGGCCCAAGTTTCGGAGCCACCGGAATCCGCCACCGCGAAGGGAATTCTTTTGTGCACACACCATCGATGTATTTTCGTTACCATTCCTTATTTCCGCCATCTCTATGAATTAAAATTCTGTTCTGCTTTGCAGAACCTGTCAGCAGTGATCGAGAAGTCGAAGAAAATGATGACTGGACAAATAAGGCATCGACATCCCACGGTCCACATCTTTCCCTCCTTACTTCCTAAAGTCATGGGCAGGCTTGCGAAAGTTTGATAAAATGCGGGAAATTCTGTATATTCAGGCTGGGCCATTGGCTAACTACGTAGGGACACATTTCTGGAATACTCAAGAGGCTTATCTGGACGACGAAACTGGCGACGCGATCCAAATCTCCCATGCAACGTCCTTTGGGGAACAATACAGCCGACAGGTACGAGGGTGACAGCACTGTATGTTGTGATGTTTCTAAACATTTTCTCTATCAGGGAGAACTGACATACGTTCCGAGATTGCTCGCTTTCGATAAGAAGAGTAAGCGCTGAAATTGGCAGAATGCAGCTAGGGCTTAACCTTGTGCCAGGCAACTTTGGTACTGCACTCAGTAGTCACGTCACTCATGACGCACTTCCGGACAATCCTTCTGTGGAAGGTGATGTAGGAGCGTGGTAAGGACACCAGGCACTTTGTACGTATTCATTTTGAACTGATTAGAATACAAGGGATGGTGGCGTTGTGGAATACAGGCAAGACTTGATCACTCCGAGAAAGATCGACGACGAGGACAACGCAGAGGCACCTCAGGGCGACGATGGGCGCCACCGTGAAACCATCAGATACTGGTCGGACTTCAGCCGTGTCTACTATGCCCGTAAGACTATCCAAATGGTTCCCCAGTCCCTGGACTGGGAGACCACGGACGGAGACTGGAAGCAGGGAGAACAGTACTTCAGGCAGTTTGATGAGGTAATTTAGTTTCTCGCGTGCTGTGTTTCCTATAATATCACGAAACTCCCAGGATGCTTCTCTATTGGAAGGCTCTGTTAGATTATTTCTTGAAGAGTCTGATTCCATCCAGGTGCGTTCTAAATATCTCGTAATTTTTCACAAGGTCATGTCCGGACAGGGAATCCAAGTTTTAAATGATACGGCTAGCTTCGGTCCCTTCATTCACTCGCTCCTCACGGCGCTACACGATGATGTGGTGAAGCTCCCATGTCTGGCCTTTCCTTTACTCTCGAATTCAAATGGATGGGATATTGATGTCGAAGATGTATGAAATCTCCCACATATCAGCTTCTTTTCCGTGAACACTTTTTTCAGCGTAGAGGAGCGAGAAGATTGATCAATGACGCGATCTATCTGCGCGGACTAAGCGAGACCGCGTCTCTCACAGTTCCCATACAATCCCCTTCTGTGTGGGCCCGTTACGAAGTCTCACCACAGCTGAAAACTGAAGTGGGCTTTACTTCTACAATATCTTGGTTAGGACAAAAATTCACTCCCGTTATGTCGCAGAATGATCTTTACCATACATCCGGAATAATTTCCGCACACATCGAAAGCTCGACTCTTCCGTTGAGGTAAGAGAGTTTGATCACCAGACCCCACAGCAACTCTAACTCTACCGGCGTGACTGATCAGGTTGGCCAAAACTGCGGATGACATATCCAGCTTCTGCTCTCAACTGAATATCCGTGGATCTCCCTACGCCGAGATATGCGGAATTACGGACATTACATCGACCGAACAGGACCTGAAAAGCAATATATTCAACTTTTCTAACATGGAGAGATTTGATGTAAGGAACAACGTTCTTTGGAACGAATCACTGACCAACTGTACTGCAGAGTCGTCGCCAGTTCTCCCGCCGCGATGTGACACGAGGCTTTACAACCCACAGTCTCGGGGCATATGACCAGTGGTCCGCGCGGTCGTCCCTGCACGACATGTTTATCACACGGTAAACCTGTTTTTCTTGCCAGCGCTTGGTTCATATCAACCTTACTTTGCGACAGCACGCATGCGCCTGCGTACCCAGCACCACCGGCATTCGTGCCCTTCCTTAGGCCCACAAACCCCTTATCTTGGTCACGTTCCGGTCCCACGCCCGTCGAAATGTTCTCTTCGGTTTCAACATCTAGCGGTACTGCGCGCATGTTTGCCGACTACGCCAAATTTGTCGACTCAACGCTCCGAAGACGGACCCTGGGTGTTTCTGATGAAATGGATGATCTTAAGGAGCTAGCTAGCGACCTATGGACAGTCCATGACAATTTCTCAACGGATGGTGATGAGGAGTCCTTGAAGTCTGGCCCGGACTCTAGCCTTGGCGAAGATGAGGAGCTGTGAATAACAGCGGTAATCCACATGTATATGAATTCTTGCAGTGAGTAGTCCCAATTCGTTCACATGGCCCGACAATTTTCACCAACATGTACATAAGAAGAACAACCTTCGCTTAATGACCGTTGTATGTCAGTGATGGCTTTCCCCGGTAATACACACACAAGTTTTTTGCTGCCCCTTGGCTCTCGACTCGCATGTAGCCGGTACATGGCATCAAGACAGATACGAGGTACATCCGCTTTAACTGATCCAAATCTCCAACCAGTTTTCTGCCATCAGAATAGCAAACGGTCACCTCCCAATCGCCCTCTCATGGATAGGTGCCGCTTGTAGCGTTCCTATCCCTATTGGTTTCTCAACCTTGCGCTTACCCTTCGCATCCCTGGAAGTTGCGTGCGTTCTTCGGGCCTAGGTACCAAAACCCTCCGAGTCGAGGCGTCCTCAGCTAATTTGAAAGATCGCTCGGGAGAACTATGGTTTCCGGGTGTGCTGTGCAGTGTTTCTTTTCTGAGCCGCAGTATGGGCGGGGCGGGTGGTGGGGCGGCAGGCCCGAATCTAAGTCTGTATGTCCCTGGCCCGAACCATGGAAGTGGGATATGCCCGGCACGTCTTGTGCCAGAAATGAGCGACGGCGATCTGGGCTAGTGAATGGGGTGTATGCCTGAAGAAGACGTTGCCTATCAGGTGGGGACGATGTTCGACAGTGAGTTCCTTCAGTGACAGAAGGGCAGCTCGGGATGTACACTATCCGTGGCGGACCGTTATGGCCCGGTACATATTCAAGGGCCACCAAGCAATATGCCTAAAGCAATAATGACGAATCTATTGGACGCACGCTTCTACGCTCGTCGGAAAATGGCATTAACCCGTTGGTCCGCCTATGGTGTCAAAATAGGACTCACCAATGTGACCTGTTCCCTATTCTTCGAAAGACACCCAAAGATGTTAAAATCGCATATATATAAGTCCGGGTTTAATAAGTGGTATATGTCCTAGGAAAGAGAAAAAATGCAAATGCGGTAAACAAAAAAGGTATGATAGATATCATAACATATGAATAGAAACAGTCCAACCAACTATGACAGCGAATAATCTACAGCATTTGATTGGATACAGTAAGCATACTACATAAGTTATACAGGATCACCTCTGGCAGAGCGTCTAGTCAACAACGGCGGCAATGTGTCGTTTAGGAGGGTCCTTGATGAATATATTGTCGCCTTTAATATTCAGGAACGAGTACTGTTTTGAACTATTAACACTGATAGCCAAAGATGGATTTAAGAGTTCACTCACCTCCGCGAGATCAGTGTTGCTCTGTTTGTTGTAGTTCTGATATACCAGATTGGGCTAGAGAAGATAGTCAGTGAGTTTTAGCGTACGCAGGCCCTTAAGACTAGGCTCCGAAGCACGTCGCATGACACGTTGGGGGCCTAGTCAAATCCTACGGCGACAGTATATCAAGACGAACCTCAGTCCAGAAAGGTCGGAGACCCGCAGCCTCAAGAGTCTCCCACCACGTCAAGAATTCGGCGAACTGCTTGCCCCATATGTGAATTTCGAGCTGAAGCTGGCCAAACGGAAGCGGCTTGTCAGCGTGCAAGTACGGCCCGATGAGAGCAGTCAACGTTTCAAACTCCCATCCCTCCACGTCAATCTTGAGGATGTCGATGTGGCTATGTCCTAATATGTTAGGTAAGTGCCTGTCAATGCGAAAGAATGAATGGAACCGACCATTCATTGCCATAATGCTTTCGAGGGTAAACATAGGAGGCGAATCATCTGTCGCGGGCTTGTCGCTGCCTGCCAAACCATATGGGAAGAAATGGGTGCGCGACGCCAGGGACCGTGGTATTTGCGGGCCAAATGACTTGACGCTGTAATCATAACCCCAGATCTCGCAATGCCGGGTATTGGCGAGGATTTCCGCCTCAAATGAAGACTCGTAATTGATACCTGCGGTAAATATAGATGGCGAAATCCGGAAGGAAGGTATGGCAACGCACCAACAGAATAAATAACACAGTTTGGCTTCTCTTGCACGCGGGACAACCCACAGACCCACTTTCCGCCATCCCCAAGTGCACCAAGCCGTTCTACCTCGTGTGGGCAGTTATACGAAGCTGGGAAAAAGTCCCCTAGGACATTGGACCAGATTGAGCAGGGTACTGACGAGGTTATTTGGACACATACAGACGGTATAGGCTGGCCAAGGATCCTTATCAGGAGGAAACCTGGCGGACGTGAGATCAATATTTGAGTTCAAAAGCAAGTGCTTACATCAAAACTTCATTCGGAGTCGGGCCGAAGGTTCGTATGAGTCCTTTTCGATCCCGAAGGGTCTTTTCGTAAATAGCATCTGCTCGCGCCAGCCTGGCTGGCAAATCAGAGTCGCGAACGAATGAGTAGGAAGAGATTGTGGGGGTCGTCTCGTAAGGATTTAGCAGATACAGGGTAGCAGCCAGTACAACCAACACGAAAAGTGAATAACGCGGGTGACGGGTCCAGATGCCAGGCATGGTGAGTGCTGTTGAAATCAAGGCGGGAAACTGGTGTAGCAGTCGCCGTCGTTGTGGTCGTCGATGGGTAGAGAGACGATAAAAGCCTTACCGACTGTCTTCGTGGTGGGAAAGGAACAGGAAATGAAGAAACAGGAGTCGTGGATCATTGAGTTTGTCTCTGCTTGGTCCCATCAATTCCTAAGATAGGCTTTCATCCGTTGCAAAGTTTCCATCCCTTCATTTTAGAATGAGAAATTAGTTATTATTTAATGTTCATCTTATTCAATGACTACACCTACTCTCGCTCATCTCGACGACTATTGAGACAACTTTCTTATCATGATATTTTCGTTTGAAATTTACTGAAATAGACATGTGGCTGCCATCGCAAATGGAAGCAAATGGAGCGCTCCACAAAGTCCATGCCAAGTCCATGATACGCAATCAATCACGGTAACGGGGATATAGGTTTATTCTGCTTGACGTCATTCTTTCAGAGGCACAAAGGCAACATAAAATTTGGGCGGGACTAGTGAAAATCGGACAAGCTTGGAATCGATAGCGGCGCTTCTTTGGTAATTCTTAAATGTTCAAAGACGGTGGACTCTGTGACCCGTCGACTCTCAAGTACTATTACTTTCACAAGTTAGGCCTCGAGTTCAAAGCTAACGCAGAAGGAAATTTAACGGAGTCCGTAATAAGCATTAGCACAGTGCTCAGTAACCAGTCCTGATCCTTGATTCTTGAGTGTTACGAGATCGATAATTCGTCCGATAGTCGATTTCGAACGAAAAACTATATGGTAATCCACATTTGCAACCACAGAACAAACTGAAAAAGCCACCTTTCCAGATGACCGAGGCAGGGGTCGAACCTGCAATCTCCTGATTCGTAGTCAGACGCATTGCCATTACGCCACGCGGCCATGTCTTTTGCCGACCGCGTGCTCTCAACTCCGTGGGCGTAAACAACCTTTCATAATGCTGTATCTATGTACCAAAGCGCTTGCGGTTCGAACTTACGTAGACATCTCTATTACAGAGCTAAGATGTGCCAAGTTAACAGATATATAACCATACGCAATTTGTACAGAAGAGGGTATACATTTTCTGGTACAAGTGTTTCAGTTATCCAGTGAAAACAGCTGGACCAGGAACCTAAAGTGAAAAGCCTTCGGTTGAGCGCGTAGCTATAGAAATAGAAGGTGTTCTTACCGTGTATGCCGTAGGCACAGGGTAGTAGATATTCACAGTAAGGCCTGGATCTATATAATATCCAGGTTCAGGGATAATTCATGCTTATCAGATGAGAGCTCACCATCCGAGGAAACATAACCTGGTATCGACACCTTGGACGGACTCGCTGACCCTCCCCCGGTAACGGAGATTTGGGCACAAGAAATGTACCATTGAGGGGCGCCCACAACATGCAGCCCGATCTTGTGATCGATATAATAAATCACGGATGCTGAAGCTTTGAATTGGTAGAACTGACCTGTTCAATCCGGACGAGATACTAACAGAAGCCTGGTAAAACTATCCGGGAATTCAGCAGTATCCAGAACTCACTTCACCGGCTGGAATGTCAGAAGGAAGCGTCGTGGTTAACTGACTGAGGCCGTAGTCAGTGAAAGTGAATGGGTTGAATGTTGCACCCCATTCCGCAATCTATTTGTACCCTTGTTAACGCCTGGTCACCAAGGCAGAAAGACGAGTTCCATCCCATACCTTGAACCAATTCGCACCGGACCCATCCCACGCGGCGGCGGTGGTAGGAGCTTTACCTAGATAAATCGCTGCCGGACCTTGGTGATAAATGGTGTTGTCCAATATAAATCCAATGGTGCTTCCCGCAGCGACAGAGACTGTTTCAGTAGCAGGGGAAGGGTTGACGTTGCAGGTAATGTCCGCTGACTCGACATCTGTTACCGGGGAGTTGTTCTGTGGCATACGCACTGCGCCGGAGGACTGGGTGCTTCCTGCGATGAGCGTCGTCCAAATATCTATGATGGGGTCGGTAAAAGTGGGGAGTGGAAAGGAAATCAGAGACTCACAGTGGGCGGAAACACTCTGAGATAGGATGCAAAGTGACAGGAGAGATGAGACAAACTTCATCGTTGCGTTGCGATGCAACAGCAGGAGAGCTCTGGTTTGCCTTAAATATGACGATAGCTTGTACTAGTGGTCACGCTCATTTTCAGAGTATAATCCGAGAGGTCCAAGGACGGAGAAGGTACGGGTAATAAGTCGAGTTTATGCCACAAGGACTGCAGTCTTGTGCGCGCAACCGGAGATACTCAAATTTCTTCATTGGGCAATGAAAATCGCCTTCGTGCTGCGAAGTTGGGTTTCAACGCACTCAGTTGAATGTCAGTCCTTGACTAGCCATGAGTCGGACGCCTGTAATTATTCAAGTCGTTTACTCACCAAAAAATAAGGCAACAACTCGAAATCATGACCTTGGAAATGACCATTACCACACCATTTAACCGAGTTTCGGCAAAGAAATCAACTAACCAAACCGAATATCTTCCTCGTCTCCACAAAGTCGCGGATAATACCGTTCAAATGACGCTCGTTGATTGACCACAAGACGCTCTCACGGAAAAACAATGTGACCGAATTGATTTTTTCTGGTTGACTGCTACTCGGAGCGCTCATACTAGATCAGGTAAATCTCGTATTTCCTTGGGACTCGCACGATACTCGGCCATTGAATGTCGCCAATCTACAAATTTCATTGCTTCTTGATCATCCACTCAAAACGGAATTCTGGTACCTGAGGGACAATTAGACGGTACCGACAGCCAATAGAAAAAGCATACCGTACAGGACGTAAAGGCAGGTCCACCATGAGTGATGGGTCTAAATATAACATACATTTTTTTAGTGTGAGTGCGTGCGCAGTTAAGTGACTAACCAGCAGGAGAAAGATAATCTAGAATAGACACTATCGCAGGACACATGTATTCTTAGCCCGTGACCATAATTTAGGCGTAGGAAATGGAAAAATCAAGATCGTAAGGGATGTGAATTTTGATTTATTCAATTCTGTCTCAAATGAATCTCGGGCTCAATGATAAACCATGCCGTAGTCAGGCAACCAACCTAGCGAGGTACTGGTAGACATCGTGAGTTTCAGTGTGAAAAGATCCATATAATGAACGCACCTCTCCAATCTGATGGAAAGTGGTCTTGAGATGTGTCACCCTGTAATCCGTGAACGACAATTGGATCAAAATTCGCGCCCCATTTTGCGATCTATGTCTGATGATCAGCATCGAGCCTCTTCCCTTTGCCCGCTGGATGCCTGCGGCATACCTTAAACCATCGCGCACCACTCCCATCCAATTCTGCTACCGATCCCGGGGCCTGTACTAAATATATAGCGGCAGGACCGTGATGATTATTGTTGCAATTGAATCCAAGGGTGCTCCCGGCGGCGGCGGTAACAGTTGCGGGTGGGATTTAGATTGCAGACAATGTCCGGGGAAGTCATTCCGCACGGGATCGTTGCTCAAGGTCATAAGTACGTACTACGGCGGAAGAAATTGTACCACCTGCAAAGACGCGATATCTAGGAGAAAATAGACGGATCAGATATAGAACGGCAGCAAAAGTGAAAAACGGACAATGAGTGAGCGATAGCGAGTGTTGCGAAGAGTGGAGATACGCATGAGAACTTCATGCTGGACAGTGTTAATCAAGAAATTTTGTGTTCTTTCATGAATGATTTATAATGTCAATCAGAGAAAAGGGATATTTACGATTGCATACTTAGCATGCGTATCACACGATAACAGAGATATAGATGGCTTTCGCATTCACCACCACAGTTAACGTGTCGAGACAGATCTATTGATGAGTAGCTTTTTATTATGATATGATTCGCCTGACATCCCATAGTTGTAGTTCTGTTTCGCATCGTTCAAATATGAGTCTTTGTATAGCATGAAGACGATAAGGAGCAATACTAACATCGGGCTCTCAAGACAGGTCGGAAAACCATGAATTAAACAGTCAGGCGTCAGTTTTGCCGAGGAGCAGCAGGGAGCGCCGAAGGAATCCCTGAAAAGCAGGGTATTGGATATCCAATCCCTCACATCAACCCATATCATTGGCCTTCAGGATTGAAAAGTCGCGAGATGGTAAGTTAGTGGGGTCGGAGCTTCGGCCCGATATCAACTTCGTGTGGCTTAGTCATTTGTGACACGTGCGCTCTACGCGGAGGCGAACGCCACACCTCTTTCTTTCCTTCACCCATCATCACCGTCTCCCACGCGCGTATCCGTGCAGGAGGCAACTCAAATTTTCCAGCATCGATGTTCTCGGTACGGTTAGACGATTGACGATGCGAAGCGTTCAAGTTCGCCAACGCATACATCGTCTAATGTTCGGACTTTTTCTGACGCAACGCGTACACCAGATTGCCCAAAAAGCATGATAATATAACGGAGACAAGTTACGGTTAGCATTGATCTGGTCGAGGTTCGGTTATTTTCATGGAATTTCTGCATTTATTCAATATTGTTCAGATTCGGTCAACTAATTTGATGCGACATCGAGGAATTTTCTTTCTTTGATGTAAAGGGTGCATATAATTACTCGGGGCCCCTGCGAATGAGCGCATATATGCGTATTCTTGAGTCGTATAAATCTTGTGGACGACAGGTATGTTTTGTTCTGTCTACGCAAATCTATCGAAGTTTGACATTGGCAATAGCTCGACACTGCCCTCTTGTATTAACAGCGATTACGGGACAAAAATCCTACTATACCGACATCTCCGTTATCATACACCACAGCAAGAGAACCTTGAAAAAAACAACCGTTCATGCCTTACCCATCATTCTCCTTCCCTCTTCGATCTTGGTCTCATTATTCCCCAACTTTCCCGAAAGAACCTTGACCTCGCCCTTAACCTTGTCCATGAATTTCGGCTTCTTCCCGACACTTCCATTACTATCGAAGTTGTTAGAAATCTGTGGCGAAACAGCGAATATCTCGACGTACTTTGAGCCATTGGAACTTGTACTGTGACCAGTTTCAGTGACATCCAAGTTATCATTCGTAATGGGTGGTAAGGGAGCTGGTCCCTTGTGTAGGCCCTGACAACAAATGAGGACTCATACTAGGTTAGATAACGGACGACATACAGTTGGAGACGATCGGTCTAATAGTGTGTCAAAATTGTCTTGCTCATGAGTAGGCGGCGTTGTGTGCACTGGGGTGATACTTGGTGGGGAAGCAGGAAGATCAGTCTATTCTACATCAGCACCCTGGAACGCGCTGCGTATGGCCATGCACTCACTTCCTCTCCTGCTGTCTTTCGGAGCTCTTTGTTCCGCTCCTCTGGTAACATTGCAACGTTTTCCTCTGAGGGAGGTCCAGGAAGGTCACCCACGCCCCTTGTTTTCGTAGATGCAGTCGGTGTAACGATGGGCGGTGTACCTATCTGACTGCCGCTCCCCGGTTGCGTCACCGTGCTCAGCTCAGAAATGGATGGAGCCTCAGAATCGCTCCGTTTAGACGGCTGCAATGCAGGATTCGTAGCAGGGGTCAGCATGGATGTGTTGGTGGCTGGCTCAGCGCTGGTTTCCTTCGTCCCCTTGTCGTATTCTTCATCAGGAACAGCAGGAGCCTCCTTATCCGCACCTTCGGCAGCGGGATTGCTTCCAGACGAGTTCGAATCGGCTGAAACTTTGTCAGAGGCCGTAATCGTCTTGATGAAAATGGCACTCACGGAAATACGAAACCACAGCCTGGGGCAAATATTGCTTTGCCGTCTCCGTGGCATTGGACAACGCTTTGCCAACGTCTTCCTGGCCCGGGATATACTGCTTCGCCGTCTCTAGAATTCCTCCACCCCCAGAAGCAGTTCCTTCGACGGCTTTCTCTTCTGATCCTCCTGGATACGCTCCCGGAAAATCATGTCCTGGTGTTGACGCAGCTGACAGAAGTGCTGGAGCTAGGGGCTTCTGCGACCCTAATGCTGACTTTGTCTCGTCGGCCCATTCCTGTGACGACGTCTGGGTATCGAGAATAGGCGGGATGTGCGCGGTAGTATTATCCATTGATGATTGATGGAGGTGATGTTCGAGTGACGTCCTTTCTGAGACCGCATTTTATAGGCCATCCACTTTGGCTCCCAGCCCAGCTTCAGTGGCGAGATGACGTCGGATTTGCGTGATGTCATCTCGGTGACCATCTGGTCTCCAACTCGTCATTTAGGCCGTATTTGGATGTCGTCGCCTAGCAGGGGATGATTTGAATCTTGGCTGCGTCGCAGAGGAAATGAGTTCAAATTATCCATCTGGATGGCAAAGTCACACTTGTAGACAGAAAGTGATATCAGGACCCGACACGATCTCTACGAGATCAGCGTAAGGGAATCATGTAGTTCCTAGCATTCTGCCTAGTGAGTTCTGTGGCATATATTACCTTGACCATAACATTAATTAATGCTGAAGGTCGTACCATTGTCTTGCCCATAACGATGAGGGAGGGAAGATTTAAGGTATCACTTGCTCCAGGATCACCCAATTCAGGCCATAACAGCCTTGGTGTCACTCTCGGTGTTCCTAAGTATGCCTATATCTTTGTCTTCCAGTTTAGTTGCGCACTCGTAACCTGAAGAAGCGGACACATTTTTCCGAGGGATCTGTTCGCATTGGACATTACAGGCTGAACCTGCTATCAGTCGTGTGCGAAATGATCATTCTAGTACATGGCGCATAAATCCAGCGGCCTTCCCATTTCAATCTACATGATGTTCTCCCGACTGGGACGACCGAAAGATGGACATTTCATTTTTGAAGGGCAAGGCTTTATTTAGCTGTTTCTTGTCAGACCGAGCTGATGAATCAACCTGTCTGTGATGGGTTTCCACACCTTCCGACCCACCATCCGTTGTAAAAGGAACAGTCCTTACAAGGGAGATTCTCTCATAACCCTCTCAGAGCACCAGGAGGGCCTGGACTCAAACTCGATAAAATCTTTATCGTCACTGTCGCGTGAAAGAAAGCTCGAAAAAGAAAAGACTCATTGTCCCAGCATTCAGGATCTGTTGGGCATTCCGTCTCAGATCTTGATGTGAACGCGGAGCGTGTGAATATCTTTGACTGAAATAAAATTCTGGTTTTTGAAGATTTATGGGACATGTGTTGGCAGACGCATCAGCTAACATCAGGTCCACAACCTAGATACATTTTGTATTTACGTACAATATGGCCGTGTGGCGTAATGGCAACGCGTCTGACTACGATTTGGAATCAGGAGATTGCAGGTTCGACCCCTGTCTCGGTCATCACCGTAGCGCATATTCAAGTCGCTACGTTTTGCTACAAAATCCAGGATGGTACTGGGCGCGCACGACGCACGTCTCACACAAGTAAAGGTCATTTACTATTGAACACAGTTCAAGGAATCGGGCACCCTCCTGGGGAGGGATGGTTCAAATTGTTTTGCTATGGGCACTTACCAATCATGTGCAAGCGCGTTTTTATGCTTTTTTCGTCATCCAGGAGCTGTTATACGTCTAGAAGTGCTACATGTATCTAACTCTATAGTGTATACATAATAGATATAATCGTAATGAATGCATATGCTAACTGGCAGTCACACGATTGATAAGTTACTTCGACACAAATCCCATAAAATCCCTCTAAGTAGTAATTGTGCCTCGAAACCTATGTTTCGTGCACTACCCCACCTGTTCTCCTGTGCTACGTAGCCTGTAGGTGTAACCCGCTAGGGTTGCGCACCAATCCTCTAGACTGATAACGGCTCCTCGATCGGTAGTGCACTCCGACAAGCGAGGCGTGTTTTGAGCATACAAGGTTCTGAAAATGACCTTATGCTTTCTATGGACTCCCGCCAGGTCATACACAAGAATAATTGCAATAGTCGAATAAACGCACTACGGCTGCTCGGGAAAGGAAACCATGAATTGACCGTTCGCGAGATCCAACGTTGTTTGACCTCCAAAGTTCTTATTCTACTTCATCGGAATCCTCTCCAACACAAAGCGTCCTATTCGGCTGCGAGCTCGGGAAGCCATCCCCGCCACCCTCAGATATGGTTCTAAGAATACAGAAGGAAGGCGGAAGCGACGACTTCAGAAGCGCAAGTGACAGAAATCTCGACAATAGATCTCTGCTGCGCACCGAACAAGATCCATTGAGTCGGAGAATCTGTGGAGCTGCATTTACGGGATCATTCTTGGTGATCAACGTCAGCGTATTCGAAAAGCTATGCAAGACTCATCAAGCGATGGTCGGCTTCATATCCACGAGGAGCGGTCTCGTACCCACTCAGCCGACAGTCGTGCAGGGCACCGTAAAGCATGATATTTCATTAATGAGTCGTACACATGCGCATGACCAGCAACACCCCACGACCCAGGAATATTACACCTTGTCTTCCACGGCCCTCCTCTTGTCATTGTTCGGAGTCAAAGTTGGGTCGGCAGGTGAATGTACGACAGGAACTTCAGCCGTGCCAAGCTCGATGTGCGGTATCTGCCCTTCCTTCTCTCCATGTGTCGGTGACGGCATAGCGATAAGCATCGATACGCGTAGCGGCCCAGTACCAACGGTTGGCATGACTCGAGGACCAGCAGGAGGCGAACCCTTGATAAGCGCCCGTATACGTGCACGCAAAGGATCTTGGTGCTGCGGTGGAGTTAGGGGCGACACCTCTTGAGTGTATGACACAGCAAAAGGCTATGGAGATACACGTGAGCTAATAATAGAACCGGCAAATCACGATGGGGTCGTACTTTGCATGTTTCCCAGTCATGATGTTCGTTGCCGACGTTCTTCATCGTCGTTTCGTGCATGATGGGCTTGGAGGGCTTCCCGTTCAGCGCTACCCAGGTCCCGTTCCGAATGGCTTCCTCCATCATGCGTCGTTGGCGTCGACGACGCATGATAGCTCGAGTTACGATGGCTGCTGAGATGGCAAGCAGTAGTAACAGCACTCCTGTTGATGGTTAACTACTTGGTCGGTGATTTTTAGTGCATTCGAACGAACCTAGGAAAGTATACACTGGTCTGGCCATCACGCAGGATTCCAGTCATCGCAAAGAAGACTTACAGTACACAGAGGCAGATGTACCACCACCCCGATCTCCACCAGGCCCGTCGTTGCCTCCGCGATCGCCACCACCATTGCGGCCAGGTCCTCTGGTAAATGATGGATTCGGGTCGAAGCCGGAGAGCGTCGATGAAGGTGAGAGGGAGGTCAGCGTGGAGGACCCGGTAGTGCTCATTGTAAGAGACGACATGGTAGCGCGAAGCCAGGATATTTAGTGCCTGTTGACCCACATACAAGATATATCATTTCGTGAGATGGGTTTCATCGATGGAGATAATGTGGGCTTACCTTGGCAGTACTTAGCAGCTTAGCTGAGACGCGGTATTACCTGAAGTGATGATCCCGAAACACGGATTCAAGGCAAGATGGACGTCGGGTCAAGGCAGAGGCCTGCGCCGTAGAATTAGTAAGACTGGGTTGTCTCCCAGGATCCATAGTCTCGTACTATTTCGAGGTCGCAAGAGACAGTGATATACCGAATTGCCACGTTGATGCAATGTTCCGTAATATGAACGCCACAACGATCCTCCCTGAAAGCACTTGGCTAACTCTTAGTGGGCCAAGACAGACAGTGGATGCTAGTGCTGGGCACCATGGCATCTAGCACAGGATTACTACAAAACTCTCAATGAAAGCAAACTCCGTACTCACTCAAAGCGCCGCAAATAACATAGCCCATGCAGTCCTGAGCGTAACCTGAAAAGGTGTGTCTTCGAAATCATGCGGCTTCGATACCCTTTGTCACAGGACGACCTTGCAGGCTGTGGCAAACGGCCGAGCTCTCAAATCGCAATAAGCAGATATTTAGATGTCATAGACAACATGTACAAAGCTGCAACGTGTAGATGAATACTGAAGGCAGAGCTATCATCAATTGACCTGGGTTCAACGATTCATACCGACAAAATCACTGACCAAATATCCAATTATGACGGCTAGGGGAGCAACTTATCGTTTCATCATGTCCCCCTCATATGTCTGACCTGATTTCGGAAGACAGCAAGCGGCGAAACGGACGCCATCGATAAGTACCAGCGGACAACGGCGGTAAGGTACTACGGGGATATGACTGTCGGAACGAGGATATGCAACGCTATTATAGCCGACCCGAGGTGTTTGGATTGAAAATACAGGTTTCGTCCCATTCTTCTTCATTTGGGAGGTCTGTACTATGTAGCCGTCTATTGTTGCGCGACTCCTGCTCCGTGGTGTGGGTGATCGACATGTGCAATGGAATGCTGGCTTCGGTTTTTTCTTCTTTTCGCAAAAATTAACCAAAACTAGCACTTCGGCGACTCGGCTAGATTCGGCTTGGCTACCTATAACGGCTCGGCAGATCGGCTCAAGCGAGGGATAAAAACAAAACAGAAGACTGACACCTATTACTTGCGGGATGCACAAAAATTGAGAGATACTCACTTTGACCCTAGCTAACTTTCGCGTCAGTGTCATTTCCCTAAGCCCGGTATGCCGCTACTCGGCATAGGCGGCAATGGCGGATATCGTGATATGAATCATGCATATAATAATTGTGAGATTCTGCAAAGATTCTGGGGTCCGAGGGTAATTTAACTTTTGTTAACTGGCTCTCGCTATAGCACAAAAAAAAAGAGATCCTAGGGTGCATCGATAGGAAGCTAACGAAGTGCAGGAATAGTGATATCTATGATTTCTGTAGCCTGATTCCTGGGGCGGGGGTCTATAGAGGAGCACCCCAATCTCAAGGTTCTTCCAATTCCGAAAGAATGCCGAAGATACCCCGACATCATGTTCTCGCATCCTCTTGGCACGGTGCGACACGTCTTGAATTTACGACTTGTTGGGGGAATTTCGTCAAGGTTTGTGCTAATTGTCTGCTGCGGAGTACAGAAGAATCGAAGCATTGTCGGGGAAGTCATACCATCTAGTCAACATCTAGTCCGGTTTTAACCGCGCCCCCCTGCTTATGAGCATCAGCAGCCATGTTCGGAAGGACTTCCCCATCACTATCAGGACTACTGCTACCTCTGCACATTTTGTTAAAAACTTAATAAGCCTCCGATCTATCTCGTTGTTGTTCCCAAATTATTCTGTCCTTCATCTTTGTCAAGGGTTGATTATGATTAAATATTTTCGTGCATCAGCGCTACCTACCTTCACGTGACCATTATGATGTCATATTGCCTAATATAGTTCTCTTTTCCACATCTCGTCTCATGTTCTGCACAAAGTTACCTGCATAACGGGTATTTCAATGTTTTCAACTCAATCTGGATTCCATCAGACTTGGACTTCAAAATTAGTTCATTAAAGTGTATGACATCATGAGAATTGACTCATCAAAGCATATAACATCATCATAATGCAGTAATTGACAAGCTTCGGTGAGGATGTCTGGATAGCAAGTTACTGTATTATGTTCTCGAGGCAAAATATACTAAACTACATTATATTTTGCATGAAGAATTATCCAAAATGTGCCCTCAAAACCTCAGTTTTAGACCCAAATAGGGGGTCTTGAACTTTTTTTTTTGACATCCGACTGGACCCACCGGTGTGCCGGGACGACGTTCCCGGACCCCCACTTTTTATTTGTTCATTCATTCATTTCTATCAACTGATCACCAGGGATCACAATCAGACTGGAACCAGTCAAACAACTCGGAGGCCCAGTGGAAATATCCAAGCGACAGGAAGTAGGTTCTACATTTCAATGCCGAAATGGCCGAGTGATGACTCGGACTGGTAACAGTGTTAGTAGGCATCACTGGATGCATGGAAGAACACGGTGTTAATAACAAATGGAAGACATGTATCTCATCTCGGTTCAGATCATCTTTTGCATACAGGTTGACATGGACATTGGACTGATAAAAGGCACCTCCGTGATCTACCGGAGTAGTTGTAACAATCCACTATGTTGGAGTCAGTGACACTCCTGGCCCCCAACAATTTCGGCACAAAGGAAATTTGACGGAAATGTAATATGGAGCTGAAAAAGTTTCCTTAGACACATTTCCGTCTGTCGAAAATCAGATTTTGGCAGGGAGAATCCTGTTTCTGACTAGATGGAAACTGTATAAGGAAATTTTTTCAGTCTCACTTTGCATTTCCTTCGGACAGAAACTCAAGCATGACAGGAGTGTGAGCAATCACTGTAATCATCTATTTCCTCGTGTCCTACGCCGACTGGCATGTGAAATCCGGCAGCTCGTGTGAGTCATGATGTAGATCATATATTCTGTTTTGCTACCCCATGCAGGTCGCTTTCTCCCACCTAGGGGGATAGGAGTGGTGGTGCTTGTCTGCATCTAGACTCTTCTTGCCTTCCTACACAAGTTGGGGAAGTCCTACTCTTCTTAGATTTTTCGAGGGCCAGACCTGACAGCTGAACGGAAGTTGCTCCATCAATGCATCATTACTCAGTAGTCCCGGGTAAGCATCTAAACCACAACTTGGATTTGTGTGCCGGACGTCACGGAATTGCCTCCATCGAGTACATGTAATACGCCTGCATAAACACGATCGAAAAAAAATAGGAGTTCGCCGTCGGAGCGTCATCAACTCGGAGTCGCCCGGATGCTAGTGGCCCTTCTCAAGGGTTCGAAAACGCCGTGTAGGAAGGCCTTTGTGGTCTTTTATCTCAATTCATCCCCATCCAAAGGTCTTCTGTGAACTAGAAGAGCAACAGATTGGCAACAGAGGGAGCTTTTTCTCAGATAAGATTAGATACTGAGTGATCCGAGACCTTGTGATGTCAGTACGGAGCGGCCCAACCGGGGCTTATTATTGACGTGCTTGTCAACCACGGCATTCCTTCTTTGTTCTTCACCACCACTTGGACCCGCCTAAGGGTAGTTACCGTGCCAGTTCCCCTTGTTTATTTGGTGGCGGAGGCATTGAGTTCTCTTGTTCTTTGACATTTAGTAAGCTGTATCTAGGCTATATTCCTGAAAGGCCTCACGATCTTCAATTTCACAGCTTTTCTGCCACTAAAGCTCTTGCTTTTGTTCTATCATGTCTGTTTCTTCGACAAGTTCTACTGGGGTCCCTACCTTGACGTCTGTGGCCACGACTTCCTCGCCAACATCCTTCACACCCTCATTGACATGGTCATCATCAATCAGCTCAACGTCTAGCGACCAAGGGAATAACACCAACAGCAGCGGCAATGGATTTGGTGACAATGGGAATGGGAATGGGAACGATGGCGGCAGCCTCAATTCGTCGGCGTCGTTGTATCGTACGTGTACTTCTCACGATAACCGTAGTCATGTTACTGACCAGATTATAGTATATACTTTTTTAGGTTGGTTGACTTATCGACTTTTCTTATCGACCCCGATGCTTAGCGCTCTCTTCAGCAACACTCATATTGCTCCTCGGCGTTTCAGCAGCCATCGTGTTTCGGTCTCTGATTCTTCGACGACGCCACAGACGCATGGTTGAAGAAGCCATTCGAAACGGTACCTGGATCCCACCAACCAACGGGCGAGGTATGCGCTATGACCCTTCTCAAAAACCTATCATGCACGAAGCAGCCATGAATGTCCAAAAAAACCACCATGATTGGGAAGCATGCAAGGTGCGACCCTGTATTAATTATACTCCTTCCTATTATTGACGCGTCACAGCCTTTTTCTGTATCTTACACGGTTGCCGCCCAGAACCGTACAGCGCCCCCTGCGCCGCCTCCCCCACAGCAGGACAATTCTGCTCGAGCCCGTCTTCGCCGAATATGGTCGCATGTTGATGCCTCCCCCCTTCCGCCACCCCTCTCACCCGCCGCGTCAGATGCACCTCTACTGCCTGATCCATCCGGCGGACCACTGCGGGTGTCCGTTCTGGTTGCGATGCCGACACAGCATTACGGTGAACAACAAGATGAGCTGCCGCATCTCGAGTTTGGCACAGCAGATATCCCTGTTGCATATCCCCCAGACGACGCGAATCCGAATCCAAGCAACAATACCAAGGGCATCAGCAGTTCGGCGGAGGATAAGGTGTAGGATGCGAGAGTAGAGGATTGACCTGTTTTTGTATTTGTATACAGTATACTTCTTTTGCTAATGACGGTTAGGCTCTGGACTAGCGATATATATGCCCGGCGAACGGGTTAGCTCTTCTTGGCAACATCTCATCTGACCTGCGTCTGATAGCCCATGCCGCACAGCAATCTTATCAGCGTGCTGGACATCACCGATATCTCCAGAAACGATACAACGGAACAGAAGATGCCCGCTAAACATCGTACCGCAGGAATAGAAGATAATACAACGACTTTGAGAGGTGCACTATGATATGATAGATGGACAGCCTTGCAAGATCATTATATGAGCATATGCATTCCCTCCAACTGAGTTGGACCGTCAGCTATCAATGTGAAATGTCTTTCTACAAGGCCTCAGCTAAGAAAGGATGAAATTGCTGCCGCTCAAAGTGACAAGAGGCCTAGACGTGTTTCTCCGCACTAGCCGTTGCTAAAAATACCATCTTTAGCGAAGTCCAAACTTAAAGCTTGCAAACCTCAGCAGATGAGTCGTATGATCAGAATCGTAGATTATGGGACTACGTCATTGCTAGGGATTCCCCGCAAAGGGTTATGGGTTATGAGGTACAACGGGTGACGTCATTTCAGGCGGTATTGTCATAAACCGGGTTCTGAGCAAGATCCCCGAAATCGCCGTAAACTGTCGCAATCAAGTCTTAACGTGGCTTATGACTAGTTGAGATTCAGACTTCAGAATCACACGCCAAAGCCTAAGACGTGTCAAACTGATTCAACTTCAAGCTTCAAGTTATACACGTGATTCTTATCAAACGCGTCAGTGGCAGCGCGTTGTCGGAGTTTGATTACTTTCCCATCCTTCCTTCCTCCCGGTTTCCGGGTACATGCGCAGCATATGTATTCATCTTCCTTCATAAGCCCGCGCACCCTCACACACCTAATGGAGAGAAGAATTTGGAGAGTCATCGTAGTCTGCGCGGAACCCAAAGATCATGATGGCCGAAATTCGGCACTGTCAGCGCGTGCGTCCCAACTTGGAATTCACTCCTACCTAGACGTCTCGTCGTGTCGTCCCTCGCTTGCTCTCGCTTGCTCTACACGCTCGCACTGTTCCCTGAGATATATTCCTATGATCTAGGACGATAGTATGGACTCTCAAACAGTAGATGACGCATCCATACATCGCCCGTAATTGACCATGAATGTGAGGAGCATCAAGACCCCCTTGGCAACACTGCAAGTCATCCGGGCGTATCTCGCGACACTGTTCCGGTCGCTCCTCATGAAAGACAGCCATATTCTTATATTTGGCA
Source organism: Armillaria fumosa (assembly GCA_030407015.1). NCBI lineage: Eukaryota > Fungi > Basidiomycota > Agaricomycetes > Agaricales > Physalacriaceae > Armillaria > Armillaria fumosa. Next base: position 1,966,919 of record JAUDYM010000008.1, on the reverse strand, counting down.
CACCTGGAGATCTGGTTACCTGTCGTACAGTAAGTCCTTGTTGAGATTGATTAAGCCATCCTCCTCCTCAATAACGGAAAGAGTATGACAGGATTTCCTCCTCAAATGGCCATCCTTGGATACTCAATCAACCCATTTTCTTCTCATCCAGTCACCTGACATGCCCTGCTTTTGTCTTCAACAACTCCATACTCCCATCACCACCTCTCAATTGCTACCGGGCCAGTTCTCCAAGCTCAAGCTCGCAGGGCACCGATTCCGTCACAGATTTTCAGTCTTCATTAGAGAAATAGTTTTCTTCTGGCCTTTTCGATGACGTGTGTCCCACCATATGAGGAGGGAAAGGCTCGCGATCACAATTTCGATGGCTGCGCATCCTTGACGTATCGGTGACAAGTCAGCTTCAGCTGGTAGAAGAATTTCAGTACAACCTTAGGGAGATTGACTGAGTCCCAGAAATATTAAAGGATTCCATCTATAAAGCAAGACGCGTCCTCCGCCTAATTGCTAAACATATCCGTTACCACCAAGATTTCTAAAATCCTTTGAATCCATGTCGTGTAGGACCGTGATCTCTCAGAGGTGTGCAAAAGGGACTATAGCATTTATAACGACATTAACCCATGTTTCACAGTCCTCTCAAATAGCTGGGGATTGGGCTCCTGGACCAAAAAGGCTCAATCGTGATGTCCAATTTCTCTCTCTTCCTGAGCAATGAAAAAGAGTCGAAGAGCACCTTCTTTATTTCCAGGAGTTGGAGGTCATCCTCAGGCTGGTTGTGCCCATACTCCCACTGGTCAACATGGATCGAAATACTCAACCGTTGAAAATCGGGCGCGAAGGGACTATGAAGGAAGGTGTCCAATGCTTTACAAACGGATGTAAGTGACCAGTGCAGATCTGAATATTCCGTGGATCGACAAAGAGCCAGATGGTGATCGTCTCAATAGGAGACGGATGTGGGAGCTGCTCGAGGTTCCTGAGCCACCACTCGAGTACAGAGCCCGGCGAGAGGCCTCTATAGTCCTCGAGCTTAAAGGCAATGTGTCGGACATGTGGGATGTGAATGTTGAAGATGATAGGACTATGCTCTGGTTTAACTTCTGCCAGGAATCTAAGTCAGCGCAGCTCATTCAGCCGTGAAAGGAAGTACTAACCACGAACGTAGGTGAAGCTCGTTTCCAAACTTACGAGAGTTTCGGCAGCGTCGCGGACTAATTCTTCAAGCGCCCTATACTCATTCGCATAGCGAACGTCTGCAAACGTCAACTTCTCCAGTCGAGAAAAGGACACCCCGTATGCGTAGTTGCGATGTGTGAATACTGACGAGCCTTGCGAGTGCGAGAGTGGGTCTAAAGCTAGCTCGCGTGGGTGGATACAATCCTTGTCGTCCAGAAAATAATAAATATTCAGACGCCGAGGGCAGCGGCGAAAACCGTGCAACGCCTTCCTCTTCAGGCAGCTCTATGTTGTGCAGAACGAGAAAGCTGAGTTTGTGGATGTTCTTGAAAAGCTCTTGGCCCTGGGATGCCCGGGGGAGGTCGACTTCGATCAATCAAAGCGTGGATAGTTGGTCGAAGGAAGGGAGTGGCGTACAACACACCAGATCCATGTCTCGTAGTGTCAAAGTAGACACATTGTGGAGAGTCTCAGAAAACCACCTGGCACTGGTGTTTTCCCATTGAAATTGAATGTTCAGGCTTTTCACCAGGGATGCGAGATTCGATTTTTGGTGGCATAGGTCGCGGAAAGCATCAAATTGCTCTTCCAATTTTATGAAGCGGATGTGGATTTCTTCGAAAAGGAGGGCGGTTGCTCTAGGGTAGAAGACCTTGGAGGTGAGATCGCATGCTTCGAGGCTCGTTCTGTCATCTCTGAGTTCGTCAATTATCGTGCCGACCAACTCTGGCGGGATGGAGACCACTACACAAACATGTTTGAGGACAAGATGCCACACATGAACTCGCTTTTGAGCTGAGTGGTTGTTCCACAAAGTACATTTGGGTCGATATCCAGTGTCCACGGTGACTTCAAGTTGTACGTCTTTACTCTTGATTTTGAATGAAGCAAAACTAACTGACTCTCCATAGATTCACTTTGATAGATGGACAGAAGGCGTGCAAAGCTAGTGATCTGCGTACGTGCCTTCCACCTCATCCAGGTATGAGTCTACAAATGTCTTCTACAGAAGCAGGGCGAATTTGGCAACCATGTGGCATAATGACGCCTGCTGTGCAAGGTGATGTTGCGAGAAGCCCACAACTGCCGCTCAAGGTGAAGCTTGCGTCTCACCAAGAATCCGAATAACTTCTCAATCAATGATATAAGATCTGGTATAAGGTCAATCAGTTCAAATGAAACGAAGCGCAGTGATAGTTGATTATACGATATACAACAGAAAGCAAGAGTCACTGGAAATACAGAGCGTGCATGGTAAAGAAGCTAAACAGCTGCGGAGTTACGTGTCGACATGTTCCCGGTGTAAACGCTGGCTCTAGGATCCCACCGGCCATGCAAGGGCTCGTTAAATGCGCCATTCACCACGGAGAATATGATGCTCAAAATCATAATAAGCGTGAGGACAATCCATCCCAACCAGGCGAATGCGAGCATGGCGGTGAGGATTCGGCATGGCTGATATTGTTGGCACCAACTGAGGTCACCCCAAATTGTCTGTACCGGATAGTGTAAGCCCAAGAGGAAATGGAAGCGAGAGGGTACCCACGCTGGATTTAGCTGCACCAACTATCCAGAATAACCAGAGAACGAAGAGGCCGATGAGCTCTCCACGGAATGTGGAAATGAAACCGTTGTCGATACGTTTGTGGATTGCACGAACGCTTTCGGGATATTAAGGGCAGAACGGAATGGAGGGACTGTGTGAGACGCACATATAGATGCACCATGCCATCGTTAGGACGGTGGTAACCAACAACTCCACAACAATAGGGTCTGAGAAATATTTTAGTCTTGGCTCGGTGATCGCGGTGATCTTGCGCTCACCGTAGAAACTGATGCCGCTATTGAGAGGATCGCCTGCTGGAAGGTCGGTGGTATAGTGTATTCGTGCAGAGGTCAGCCCGAGAAGGACGAGGGAGAAAACGCCCTGTGAAATGGCAACACAGCATGAACATCAGCCCATTCTCTTTAAGACGAGCCTTACCAGAGTGAAATAAAGAGCAATTCGAAGAGGTGGTAAATCGAGACCCATTGACGTTCAACGTACAAAGAAAAGAGTTGTAGGGATGATGAAAAGCCAGAGGAGATGGTTGTTACTTATAAAGGAGGAGAAAGCTGTTATACACGATGCGTGCATATTGCTTCCTTGCATGCGTGATCGAACGATTAAAAGTTCCGTTTCGTCCGAGTTAGGAAAGAAGTTGGTAGCAACTACCCTATTGATGCGAGTAAACATCTGCAAGCCCCCTCTTTTGTCTTCTGTTCTCTTGATACCGACCTTGCATGCCAAGTAAGCGACAGGACCTCACCTCTTCCCTGCGGCGATCTTTCTTGATGTTACAAACGTAACACCTCAGGATAATAATCGCCCGAACTCCAAGTGCACGTTGCAGGGTTTCCTGTGCTCGACACGCCTCCCGCACGAGGTCCTTGACGTACGATGCACAGACATATCTAGTATGGGGTCGATTTAGGTCAAACATGACAGATATCGAATCATACAGAATTGCTTGAACTGCCACGACGCGTGTTCGCAACGAGTGTATAGATCAGTTCCCTGTGCCCTTCACCCTTGTCTTAACAAGCTTTTGATACTAGCGAATCATCGCCTTCAGATTATGTGGCAATGCTTGACTGCGAGTTCAATATTTTTAGCGTGTAGGAGTTCATCACCGAGACGGGATCCCCAAAAGACCGATTGTTGCACTAACCTTGCGCTCTTCTAATGTTTCTCATTAATGAGATCGATTTTCGTAGAAACACTGCCCACTTTGGTTTTATATAGCAGCACAGGACTTCGACACAGAGAACGGGCATCGAGAGGATCAGGGGCTTAAACGTACACCACGGCGTCGGAAACAGGGCATACGATCCTGGATTAATGGTTGAGCACACCAACCTCGAATAGGGATAGGCTATTAGTGCTTTGTTGAGGATAATAAGCGTATGTGGCACCCTTTGCCCCCCTCAATTGATGCTCGAGTCTGTGATGCCATGATTACGAGGACCTATATCTGGGAGTGAGAATACCAGATACTTACCCAGATTCATCCAATAATCAGGACCGCAGGGGTAGAATTCCAGGCAGATTGCGGTTTGGCTGCATTTCAAAAAAAATCCATGTTTTCGATAATAAGACCATCGTCGTCGAGGATTATTCCGAGCTGTTCTAGGTCACTAGATGCCTGGCGACCGTTCCAATGTAATAAATGCGACAAGAAGCACTTGAAAACGAATAACAGATGAAACGAAGCAGACTGAAGCAAGCAGAGTTGCAGCCCCGCCGACCCACCCCATTGATGTTCCGGCATCTCGGCATGGGATCTCAGGGGCTTCCAATTAAATAAATTTCCCGTGGTGTAGCGTAATACCCTACTTCAAGTCGTGTACATATCTTCCGTTTTATCTACTTTTTACTTAGGAGGCATGTTGTCCCGGTACCATGCCACAGGCTCCACGGTTGATCTGAGGCAGGTGCCGACTGAAATAAATAAAATAACCATTATTTTATATTTTATTAATTCTTCAACGTGGCTTCCAACGGATCCAATTTCCTCGCGGTTTACACCAATAGCATGTTTCCCACCACCGCCCTGCTCGCATTCCCTCTGCTAGCCCTCATGTTTGGATTTCTTTTCAACCGCAAGAAATGGGATCCCAAAGGGAAGGTATAACAGTTTTCAAAGTTCATGACTGTCGTACTGAATTTCCTTGGCATGTAGCATTGTTATGTGACCGGTGGATCGCAGGGCCTAGGACTCGCACTCGCGCTTCTTCTAGTCAAGCTCGGTGCAGACGTGTCTATCGTTGCCCGTAATGAGGAAAAACTTCGTGCTGCACTTGCTGAGATGGAGGTGCGTCTGTGCTGTACTTTCCTTCATATAGTCTAAAGCAAGGCAGAAAGCGCGGAAACTTTCCAGTCAAATTCTCAAGTGGTACTCCTACGATCTCATGGAGTATAAATCGGCCGAAGCTGCATTGGAAGCTGCATCCAAGGGACACAATGGCAGTTGCCCAGATGCTCTCTTCCTGTGCGCTGGGACATCAATACCGGGATTTTTCGTGGAAGAAGACGAAGCTTCGCTGAAGCGAGGGATGGATAGTGTGTACTGGGTACAAGCATGGTCAGCCCTAGTACGTGACTTCTGGATTTCTTTGACGCCTCCTTAAAACTGTTCGAATAGGCTGGGGCCAAGCGCATGGTACGGGAAAATAAGGCTGGAAAGATTGTGCTTGTCTCTTCTCTCCTTGGTTTAATGTCCATGGTTGGCTACTCTTCATATGCACCGGCGAAACACGCGTTGCGAGGTTTTTGATTCCCACTTCCGTAAAAACTGCTGTTGATTTTCTTATAATATAGGCCTGGCGGAAACGCTTCGTTCTGAGATGGTTCTGTACGGGATATCTGTCCATATATTCTTCCCAGGGACGATCTATAGCCCAGGCTACGAGGTCGAAAACAAACACAAGCCCAAGATCACCCTCAAAATTGAAGAGACCGACGGTGGTCAGACTCCCGAACAGTCTGCGGAGAGCCTGCTGAAAGGTTAGTTCCGATTACGTTCAATGTCTAGTACCATACTCACTGAAAGCCAGGTGTCCAATGCGGCCATTTCCATATATCAGCTGACTTGATTGGGAACATCTTCCGCGCTTCTACCAGAGGCGCGTCGCCCCGAAGCCTTGTGTTTCTAGACGAAATCTATAGCTTCATTGGCTGGGTACGTCTTCGTATTGACTGTAGTAGAATCCCGTTGACTATTGTAGGTGGGATTCCCTATCTGGCGACGGTCCGTGGATTCAACTATCAAGGGACACCGGCAAGAGCATCATGGCTATCTAATTGAGAAAGGTATACTCTCTAAGTGAGATACGAGGCTGTCTTTGAATTATTTACGTTTTGTGAAATCGTTTGTCCGAATCTACCGTTTATACCCATTGGATCGCTATTTTGTTCTTAGACTTGAACTAGGTTTACAGGTAGTTCTCTTCTTCGCATACCCGAGACTGAAAGCTATCTAGAATAATGGAAGTCGTACGACTCAAGATGGCGCTTGATTAAATTCGCATTTTCCACGTTCGTCTAGGACCTGAGAATATGTATACGCATCTGAACTCAATACATCGCATCTCTGTTGGGATTTTAGGCGCAGCGGTTGAAGGGAACGTGATAGTGGGGCTCGATGCAGGTACATTCCAGAGTACAGGACGCGGGATGGTGGTGGTACGACGCATAAATTTGATGGTAACGATCGGTAATGTAAATAATGGTCAAAATAATGTAAAATAAAATTGGTGGCTCACATTTCAGAATGGAAGACCCAAATCTCGCAAAGCAAACTTTCCCGAGGCATATGAAGAGAAAGCGATCATGGACATGTACCCCAAGAACGAAGAGATGAGTATAATTTTCCCCTGGATATTGACAGGAAAAAGAAGACATTATAACATCAACGTTATATAGAACGATGGATTTACGAGAGCTGACAGTGCTTGCACCCAATAAGCATCATCCATTGGAGATGTGGACAGTAATCCCATAGAGGAAAAATTCGCGGCCAATCAATCGCGCTAAGGCGGACATTGATGACCTTGGACAAGGACGAAAATGCTGATTTCTGGACGGCGTTGGGGGCGATAAGAAGTCTGAGAGCAGAAATTGTATATTGAAAGTACTACGGTACAGGCTGTAATAGATAGAAGAGGATCGAATGCAAAAAAGAAATCTCCGAAGATTCGCCTAAAAAGGTTGGTCCGTTAAAGAATGAAAAAACACAGAAGTCCAGCCGTATTTTTTACCTATAGGATCATAATTTCCCCACCCCGAAGGTATTCATCGGATCCACAAACGGGAGGGGCCGTCCTCCCATTTGTGCCCCGGACATGCGTAACCTCCCGTTCAAATCGTTCCAACGGCGAACCGAGTCTCGCCGTTGTGGGTACGATTTGCCCAAAAAAAAATAGTACAAGTCCGCACCTGCTGTTAGTCAAACTCGCACTTGAAGGACCTACCTTGAAAGAGACAACGTCGTTCTGGCATAGAAGCAAGTCAAAATCACGAATAAACGAAAAGAGAAGGGAGCTCACCATTTACATGCCCAGAAATGCCGCATCGAGTCAAACACAAGACGCCGTTATCCAACCCCGTGTCACCCTCAACAGACGGCGGCTATTTAATCAGCCACGACGGGTTCCACGGGGTTGAGCAAAGGCGTCCCATGGTCGACTCCTGTGTCGATCGATGTCGAGCAGTCGTCCACTAAAGTCTTTGAACTGGAAAATGCTTCAGATTCGAAGCGACATTGAAAAGCAAATGTACCTCGTAGCAACACCAGCAAGCTGAGAAAAGATTTCATCCATGAAATTGGAGAAACTCGTCCACTGATTAACCCTTGCCTTGAGCCTAGAACAAACCACGCATACCGCACGAGGAGTCTCAGCTGCGGGACTAACAACTCGACGCGTGAACACATACCTTTCGTGCACACCGCCGGTCTTGAGCTTGAGCCTCGGGAGGAAGCGACGATCCGTGGATGGGCAAACGTGGGCATGTCTTCGCGTGCGTGGAGAGTTCGATCTGAAGTGATCGGCGGATCGTCGCCCTGTCGTGCGCGGACCTGTCGTTGACGTGCACCTTGCTCCTCGGAATTCGATACGTCGTCTTGCAGTCAAACTTAACTGCTTGTCACGTCACAGCACCATAGAGATAGCTTCGGTGAAGGGAAAGCCGTTGAACATTGAAGACTTAAGGGCTGGGATGCCGGTACAAATGGATTAGCTAGCGAGAAACGAGGTAAAGATATAGAACGCACCTGGAACAAAGCCAAACGACCCCCCGGACGATCCAAGCACGTGACCTTCCCAACTCTCCACCCTCGCTCGCCGGAACGCGATACATCATCTCGCGGCAAAATTCGGTGGCCAGGCGAGGTGCACAGTGAGTTGAGGCTACGGTATACGTGCCTTGGGCCAGGGGATGCTTAAGTAGTAGATCAGCTAGTGAGAAACAACGGACGAAAGAAAACTTATGTTCAACGAAGTGGGCCAACTCTGAATTCTCCTGAACAACTCATACGCGCAACCTCCCCAACTCCCTGCCTTCGCCAGTGGAGCTGCCCTTGCTCCCCGGAACGCGATACGTCGTCTCGCGGTAATTTTCGGTGGCCAGGTAAGGTGCAACGTGATCTTGAGGCTCGGTAATAAATGCTTTGGGCGAGGGCAACATCGTCGGAGAGTAGCAGGTCATGGACTGCCTGAGGAGTACATTAAGTAGCGGGAAATAAAGACAATAGAAAACTTACATTCAACGAAGCGGAACAACTCTCAAACCTCTCGAAAAACCCATGCGCCCAACCTTCCTAATTCCTCGTCTTTGCCAGTGCATCCGGCTTTGCTCCCCAGAACTCGATCCGTCGCCTCGCACCAAAACTCGATGTCCAAGAAGTCTGGAAGGCGCTCGAGGTCACTGTGTCCCAGTTTGGCTGAACGGAAGGCAGTTGAGAAAGTCTGGAGGCGAGGAAGTCTGCCAGGTACTAGTCAAAGACAGATGAGGAAGGACAAGGGAACAACAAAGGGAATAGCATACAGATGTGGTGGATGCCTTCGATCGGTGTGATCGGCACGTCAAGCATGGTGTACTCCCCTCTCCGCACCTCCATATCCCTCCTCCATGCAAACACCCCCTCCGTACACCCTACTGCTCACTGACCCTGCTCGCCGGAAGTCGATACATCGTGTCGAGCCAAAATTGGTCCTATATACGAATGTCGGGAGGTACCGAGATGGCTGGGAGCAAACGCCAAAAAGAACTTGAGGGACGGAGGTCGAATGGGAATGGAACAGCTTTGCATGTCGGATACGACCCTTGCACGTGAATATGCATCCATTATCAAGAGGGCGCCGAATATTGTCGTCCTATTAGAGGCAGAATGCAAATCAGCAAGTAAAATAAGATAAAGAACAGAAAATAAAACCTACGCGAAATAAGGCAGATATCGAGAAACGAGAAAGCTATAGATCGAGAATGGGTGGGCGACGCAGACAGCACGGCTTTGCCAAATACAATACTGTTGCCAAACATCCCTTTTCGAGCAGTCAACGCCTATCCATTTCGCGACAGCGACACATCCTCAATGCAACGCGCCGCTGCAGGGGGATAAATAGATGGTGGATGTCGCCACCATATAGGGTAAGGATGGGATGCACGACAGTTTAAAATACTGGCAGCATGGAGGTAAGGGAGAAGGATATTCGATCACTCAACTTCTTAAGCTTATATACCCTCACAGATCCGTTCACGGTCCGTAATTCGTAAGGTCAACAAAAAATAATTTTATGGAAGCACTGATCTTCCACATCTAGGCTCCATATCCCTTGCCAACCCACAGCATGCGCATCAATCCGCATGCTTTCTTCGGATGTTTACTCTGCCACCTGTCATAGATTCAAGGGCCTTCCAGGGGTGTAAGATCACTCATATGAGTGATCCTATGCTTCTGGAATGTACTGAATCCATGGCATCTACTCACTCTCCTTTCCGTGTGATGAGTAACCTTGCAAACTTGTCAACATTCAACTGCCAACAATTCAAGGTATTCTAAGGCTGTGAAGAATGTAAGGACTGCAAAGTGAATCTGAGTTGAACACAATGTAAATTCATGAGGTATGTATGATACAAAATAAGCTATGAGTTGTGTGATACACTGAGAATACTCCATCTGCATGTGCTCCCCTCCACATCTCACCATGCCCATTCTTCGGATCCGTGAGTCATCCAGACCAACAGATTCCTGTTCAGCAAACTTCTGATATTGCGGAAGCATGGTGACCAGGTACTGGGCTGCGGAGTCCCATGAGTGCATCTGAAGAATGTGCCGTACCATTCCAATTAAAGCCGGCTTCGAAAATGTCATGCAAATATGTTCCGTAATACCGGCGTAAGGCTGCTGGTTGTGATTTATGGCTGAATGGGTGCTCAGTGGAGGCCTGCGAGATGAGAGAACCCATTCAGCAGGATTTCAATTTTGTCTGATCAGTGACGTGTTTACTTTCATTAAAAGGTCAATCTATTCACCTTTGCATTACCAGCTATATAGACAGCTTTGGAGAGCTCTACAAAGCTAATACAGGGTCGGTGCGAGCTTTGGAATATGCGACAATCAAAGTACATCCCGCATGGACTAATGCCGAGTATTACAACAGGAACAGATGCTCCAGAGCATGGATGATTCAATTTTTGATTTTCAAGTCTTTCACCCTGATACTTGGTGAGTAACCATTGGTTCCATATTCAATGATCACTCACATTAGAACGTGGATACAGCTTGCCGCAAATGATGGCCAAGGGTCATTAGAACATGCAAAGTCTACCTGGAAGTTCCTGAATCATTCGGGCGATCGTAGCCGTCTGAAAATCGGGACCCCTTTCTCGTAAGCATTCCAGCCAGCTCACAAAAAATAGTGGAACACTTACTAGCACTGACTCTAGCATAGATTACAACAGCTATTCCATACACGGGTTCACTCGATAGCAGACGGACGGTCCGAGTACCCTACAATGAGCTGCCTTTTCATTAGAAACCTGACTCGTTTTCTTGAAGAAGTACGTACAAGGATTGGACAGCATTGCCATCCATTTGAAAGAAGGGTCGCAAACGTGTCCGCAGTTCCTGAAATATTCAGGTGATTGAATTAACTTGAAATTAAGAAACCCTGACAATACATCCTTTGTATGATCGCAGTTATACGCATTCGTAACAGCTTGGCAATTGTATATTCACGGATTCCAGACGAAATTAACTCACAAGCCCATATACAGAACTGGATTCAGAGTGCACAGACAACTTTGCCGTCATCTGTGTGCACGCAATGTACATGGTTTTGAGAGTGTGTTTGATAATAGGGTGATAGGGTCGTGTGAGGCAACGTCACTCGGGCAGGCCAGCAGGGTGTAAACGGCGCTGTTATTAGTGATCACGGTTAGCATATTCTCCGTTCTTTCTCATCAAGATCATCCCTGGTTGAGGCGAGTTGCATCCAGACGGACCCATCGCTGCCAGTATTCACCCGAGTTGTCAGGGTAGTTGAAGACATCCCATTTGATTTGAACTGAGATGAAGGTAAGGGTTTCATAATTTGGTTGATACGCTCACTGCTCACCTCTGATTGAGACAACGACGTGCGTGTCAGCTTCGCCGTTGTCCTCCAGGATATCCTTGTGCAGCTAAAACGTCCTCGAGTTTGCCAGCTTTAAAGCAAGAGGCCGGGATCACACGGATGTGATGCGTAGTTTACATCTATATTTTCATTTATCGAAATACAGATATCCTGCACTATATTAGCACTCAGTATACACGAGAATGCAAGGGAACACGAACCAAGGGTACAGACATCGATTGGTGAACGCTACTTGTCCTCAACTGGATCTCCTCCCGATGAATCCCATCAGAAATCCTGCGAGATTTCAATCCGTCATCGAGATCGTTAATGTCCAAGTGTCCCATGAGGTCTACTCTTCATGAGTATTTTCAGAAAGGCTTATATAGGATAATATGTTAGTGAAACAACGAAGCCCAAGTAGATCTTCGTACCACGATGCTCTGTATTAACATAAGTAAATTGAATACAATTCCGTTAGGCAGTCAGTGCCTGCACCCCATTAGCACTTATTTTACACTGGGATATCAAGGGATACATACCGAATAACTCAAGTCTGTGTACAAGTTCTGGAGTCACCTTTGTGTCACCAATAAATCCCAACAAGTGATCAACATCTCCTTCATATTATCGAAGAATTGGTAGTTAGATGATGTGATGCAAAGTAACCAGCTCACAGTTAATCGGAGTGCAAAGGTCCTTCAACACGACGTATTCCTGGAGAACGTCAATGGAGATACCACACGTATACAAAATTATAATGTTTGTCCTTAGATATCCATTGTCCATGTTTTCCAAGGGAGGAAGATACTGGTTGGGTTATGTACCAAAGCTTGAAGACCGAATTTCGTGGTGGTCAAGATTTGACAGAGGCTGAACGGTGAAGACACCGAGACTCGAGGATCGAACGAGCAGCATGATGGCAGTAATGAATAAAAGAGGAAGTAGCCGGTTCTGATGACTCCCAAAGAGGAATCCCCATGGTTTCCCTCTTACCGCTCGCTCTAGTTATTGTATTTCGTTCTCTCTCGACTCTCATTCGCATATTCACTCATCAGCTTTGCCTGGAGGTCGAAAATTTCATATATACAATTATAGATCAATACAAACTATGTGACGACACGCTTGGCGCTATTCCCAGTGGATGGGAAAGGACCTCAATTAATGGGTGACGGCTCTGAAAGCTCCCTAGGACCCTGCATGCCGCGTTCTCGCTAATGAGACCCATCGGACCGAGACACCGACGCGTCAAATCATGACGTCGCGCGTCAGCCCTGAACCTGGACAGGAGCTTGACTATCAGTCCGTGAGTTTTCATTTTTACCGCATGGCAAGACTTTTATTTTAATTGGGAATCGATTATTTTAATGCTAGATCAAGTCTACCGTACATGATTCTCTTCCCGACATTCAGGGTGGCCGGGTTTCTGTTTGAGGTCGAGTTACTCAGGTGGTACGTTCTCCAACGTTTGGATATCGTTATCGACGCTCACGATCACTGAAAATATAGTATCATGTGTTGTTTATATTGATGCAATTACGACGACGATGCCTAGATGGCTCTGCTCACGAGCTAACCGGTTGGAGATTACAACAGAAGCATTCTCGTCGTAAGTCCCAAATATCCGCATTTCAAAGTTCTCATACTCGTGTGGTTTCAGGATGATCCTGCTACGTTATCAGGGTCGCGGGCTAACCGGGCTCTCACCCCGTGCCTGTCACCACGCCCACTCGAAAGTCGGAACTCTCCCCAGTGCGTACTTTGCGTTTCTGTGTTTTCTGTAATGAGCTGAGTGATTGCGTTGGTACCAGTACGGTTCTGCGTCGAGCGGAGGGCGGGAACAGACTCTAATATTTTCATGCATGTCGAGATCTCGACTTGTCCGTAATACCGGGAGCACTACACTCCAAGCGACACGAGTAACCCATTCCGGCCTTGGAATCTGTTTTTCAGATCTTCCAAGTTTCGGGCGTCGCAAATTCTTATGCCCGGTATTCGCGTGCCTTATCATCAATCAGCTTGATTTATCCGCGTAGTCCCGGGCTCTAGACCATTGCGAGTGCTTTAAATACGAGGTATGTTCTCCCTTTCTCTCCATCATCCCATTAATCCCCCATTCCTCCCTTCTCTAGTTTCTCTCCCATTCCCTCTTCCTCTCCAACATCTTACACCGTTGTCTTCTCGTTGTCTAGCACGTCCTTGGTGGGTTTCCCGCCATCGAGCGCCTCCTCCTCAACTATTCCTACCTCGATGGTTTGGTCTCGTGACCTCCATCATTTCCATTTCGGCATTGTTCGTTGATCTTGATCCATCTTCACTTCTACCTCGACCACGATGATTCCGTCAAGCTCAACGTTGACAAGAGTGAAAGTGAGCTCCCTTCCTTTCTCCGTGGTTTGTACCGTGCTGACGTCGTGATAACAGCCGTAGTAGGTTTCTTTAAATGCAGGGGACGCGTCAAACGGGCGCTGGCTTAGCTAGATTAACTCGGCGAGGGTAGGGCTCTTTTGTCAAGTATAATTTTCATATCCTTACTCCTTTTTTTTCGCCGTTGTTCAGAACACGTTCCATCGATGGTAAGCTATTCCACTGTTTCTCGTTCCCGCCTCTACTGACTGCCGTTTGCTATAGCTAGTTGACGAAGTGACACAAGATGTAAGCCCTTGATTCTCCACGGCCCTTTCCCAAGCTTACCATTTTCCCAGTCGCGTTCACAGCTAGTCCTTATTATCTTCAACGACGGCCATATTCGGATTTGCGACTGTAGCATTTTCTTTTTGACTTTGTCTGTTGATTTTTCACCTTCGCCTTGACCACAACCTCGCCGTCGAGTTGGACGTCGACACAACGGTGAGCTCCGTTGTATTTTTCCGTGTACCACTCCACTCTAACATCGTGTAGACCCGTCGCTAATACCTTTGATGAAGGCTTCAACTGCAGGGGATACGTCAAATTGACATGGACTTAGCTAGCGGACGGTTTCCTGTACTAAGGTAAGCCTTTCGGTAACATACCATTTCCTTTGTTTCTGACTCTTTATTTCGTCGCTAGTCGTTCGTCTATCGAGTGATGGTAAGCTGCCGCACTGTCTTCAGTTCCAGCTTGTACTGACTAGTATTTGCACTAGCCCGTTCTCTTGGTATTGACGCACAGCCACCCGGCACCAAGTGGTCGTTGACTTCAACGACGACGGCCGCATTCAGATTCACGGGGCGCACTCTGATGCCAGAGGACAACGGTAGGATATTCCCTACACGAAAATTTATTGGTTCTGATGTCTTTCTTACCATTGAAGAGAGGACACGTCTATTGTAACGACCGACCATGACGACGCCTAGTAAACGTGAATTTGGTTATTCTTATCAGACCCATCTTTTTTTGCCGACATTGTATAGGCCATTACTCATGCGCTCTTTGACCTAGAGGTAAATCATTTCTCGGCTTCCGTTTAATTCTTTTTTTGACTAGTTTTCTTCCCAGTTACGTACGGTAGGCGGACGACGGTGAGTCCAGTACCAGCTTGTAAGGTCTTCAAATTTTTGGGTTTATCTAGGCTTGCGATCGTTCTGCTCTGTTCGGGTCTGGTACGAATATTCGATCTATTTTTCTCCCTATTTCTCCAGGAAAGGAGGGCTACAGAGCATGGTACACATTCTATACTACCTTGCATTTCTCCAGGCTAACGTCTTCTTCCTCAGTCCTCTGGAGCATGTCACGACGACGACGGCGACATCAACCTGAGGTCTAGTGACGGTGCATGATATCCAGGTAAGCCATTCAAGGGATGCTATCGTTTGACCCAGCTCATCGGTGGCAGAGTAATGACATTCGTGAGTCCATGGCAAGGTCTGGCTTGCAAAAACTCCCGATTACTGCGGGACTCGTCGACGACCTAGGCCTGTAGGCACGAATATACCAACAGAGAGGTGTGTAGACTGTTTTATTACTTTGCTTCAGCTTACTCATTCTTCGTTATGATACTAGGCTACTATCGAGGCGACGACCAGCGCATAATGGCTCTACTCGGCGCGCGGTAAAGACTGTTTTGGTCTTGGGGTCGAGGTTGAGAGAATGCGCAACTACGATGAGAGTGCATTATGAGCCTAAAACAACGGTGAGCGCGGGATCGTGCTCTGCACAGTATGGTAGCTGATAGATCTTCATTTAGAGCCGTGCTCGCATCCTGTCGATGCCGCTCGAACCCGGCAGCACGACAGGACCGGACGGCGTAGGGTATGAACAGGGTACTCAAGCATCTGCAGCCCGTCCTTCGTTGGTACGTGTCTATTTTCTTTTAAAGTTATTACCCTGTTTTCTGAGGCTCGTGCAAAGCTTCTCCTACGCTCCGACAGGGCAGATTTATCTCCATTGTAAGTGATAAATCCTCCCTCGTTCTTGCTGTCTTTCTCAGCTAGATAGATCCAATCCCCGCGGTGAGCGCAAACCCGGCTCATTAAAGCCCTGGTCGCCAGGAGAGATGAATAGGGTACAAGAACGCAAATGTGAGTTATTAATTAGTTTTACTCCTATGAAACTCTGACAATGAGCAGATCTACGACCATATCGCCGATGCGCTCGTGTCTCCGTCCAGGGAGCACTGTACACTAGCATGTAAGTTCATTTATATTTGCATATTTGTATTCACTCATCTACTCTCCGTTCAGATAGCCTACCTTACCGAAAATTACGCTGAGACGACGTACCGCCATCCGACGAGCAGGGTATGCCCATTATTAGTATCTTCTGGGTGACTTTTAACAAACTCATCTTCAGTTTATCCGGGACTGAAAACCTGCGGAGCCAACTTTGACGAACATTGCTCCGAGACGACACATCGCCGTCCGGCGAGCAGGTAGTTTAATTTGAACTTGATTATATCTCAACTGATGTAAACTCGGTCTATCTAGCTCAGGCCCTCCGCACCGAAAATTGCTCCGAGACGACGTATGGATGTCCGGCGACCGAGGTTTTCAAGCCTGTCGCCTGCAAATGCACATCGCAAATGTGGTAAGTCATTAATTCAGATAATTTTCATCCTAATCACGGTCTCTCCAGTTTCAAAACGAAAAGCTTTCCTTGCTGCCATTGGAGGTGGAACATGGCTGGCAGCATAAGCTGCCGTTCTTAAAGGGATGGGTTGTAAGGGCCTAGGGCCGCGAAGGATGCTGGATTGAAGGTGGGCGATCTAGCCTCTTTATTTTGTTCCCGTTGGCTGATCATTCCCTCAGACGACAGCCAATCTTGAGCCCGTTTAAACATATTTGTGTGTGCTAGATATGTCTTCGCCAGGTAAGTTTAGAGTCTGGCTGACTGCGTCCACAGACATTAATTCATGTAATGATTATAAAAGGGTGTGTCCTATTTACCGACCCTAGCTGCTTTTACTAACGGGCCGTACAGATGAATACAAGGTCACAACACGGCGGAACGATGAGAGAGGAAAGAGAAGCGAGGAAGACGCAGAGGAGCGCGGGCAGACACGACTCGGGGAGTAGTCCATGCGGAAATGGGGTGGAGTGTGCGGAGGGGAAGGGAGGACTGTGCGCGGACGGGATAGTATGTGGATGCATGTGTGGACGTCGACCGAAGCGATGCGCGTGGAGGTGATGGAGGGACGTGTGCGGAAGGGAGGGATGTCGACAGCAGCCGTCTATTATTAGCCTAGAGGTGGTCGTCGTGTGGCTGTGAGGGAGGTAGACGGCGGAGGGAGGTCGTCGACGGGGGTGGTCTATAATTAGCCTGGACGGAGGGATGGGAGGTCGAGGGGTCGACGGTCGTGTGGCTGTGAGGGTGGATGGCGGAGGGAGTTCGTGGAGAGTTTATAGGGACAGGCCATTTCGTGCATGAAGGAGGGTCGACAGGGATTTGGCGGGAGTTTATAGAGACGACCTTTTTCACGGAAGCGTCGTCGGACAGCGGAAGCGGGGTGGACGAGGGAGAAAGCGAGGGAGATGGAGGGAAGAGGAGGGGAAAAGTGATTTCGACAAGGTGCCGGCTCCTTAGGACGCATGTTGTCCCAGTATCATGCCACAGCACGGTTGATCTGCGGCAGGCACCGACTCAAATAGCTAAAATGACTGTTATTCATTAACTCTTCCACGTGGTTTCCAACGGATCCAATTTCCTCGCGGTTTACACCAATAGCATGTTTCCCACCACCGCCCTGCTCGCATTCCCTCTGCTAGCCCTCATGTTTGGATTTCTTTTCAACCGCAAGACATGGGATCCCAAAGGGAAGGTATAACAGTTTTCAAAGTTCATGACTGTCGTACTGAATTTCCTTGGCATGTAGCATTGTTATGTGACCGGTGGATCGCAGGGCCTAGGACTCGCACTCGCGCTTCTTCTAGTCAAGCTCGGTGCAGACGTGTCTATCGTTGCCCGTAATGAGAAAAAACTTGGTGCTGCACTTGCTGAGATGGAGGTGCGTCTGCTGTACTTTCCTTCATGTGGTCTAAAGCAAGGCAGAAAGCGCGGAAACTTCCCAGTCAAATTCTCAAGTGGTACTCCTACGATCTCATGGAGTATAAATCTGCAGAAGCTGCATTGGAAGCTGCGTCCAAGGGACACAATGGCAGTTGCCCAGATGCTCTCTTCCTGTGCGCTGGGACATCAATACCGGGATTTTTTGTGGAAGAAGACGAAGCTTCGCTGAAGCGAGGGATGGATAGTGTGTACTGGGTACAAGCATGGTCAGCCCTAGTACGTGACTTCTGAATTTTCTCTGACGCCTCCTTCAAACTGTTCGGATAGGCCGGAGCCAAGCGCATGGTACGGGAAAACAAAGCTGGAAAGATTGTGCTTGTCTCTTCTCTCCTTGGTTTAATGTCCATGGTTGGCTACTCTTCATATGCCCCTGCGAAACATGCGTTGCGAGGTTTTTGATTCCCACTTCCGTAAAAACTGCTGTTGATTTTCTTATAATATAGGCCTAGCGGAAACGCTTCGTTCTGAGATGGTTCTGTACGGGATATCTGTCCATATATTCTTCCCAGGGACGATCTATAGCCCAGGCTACGAGGTCGA
Organism: Armillaria fumosa; assembly: GCA_030407015.1. Taxonomy (NCBI): domain Eukaryota; kingdom Fungi; phylum Basidiomycota; class Agaricomycetes; order Agaricales; family Physalacriaceae; genus Armillaria; species Armillaria fumosa. The sequence goes on along the minus strand of JAUDYM010000008.1, from coordinate 1,948,559 downwards.
AAACAAACACAAGCCCAAGATCACCCTCAAAATTGAAGAGACCGACGGTGGTCAGACTCCCGAACAGTCTGCGGAAAGCCTGCTGAAAGGTTAGTTCCGATTACGTTCAGTGTCTAGTACCGGCGGTGGTGGTAGCGATTGCTCCTGCCACCGCTTCGGTGTGGCGACGGTGTCGTTTCTTGTTGCTTACGTTTCAGTGGTGATGAGAATGGCTCCTTCCGCCGCTCCGGTGTTGCGATGAAGTCGTTTCTTGTTACTTGCGTTTCGGTGGTGGTGATGAGGATAGCTCTTACCGCTGCACTGTTGAATAACGGTGTGCTGCGACGGAGTGATTTCTTGTCACTCCCGTTTTGTCTGAACCCCACAAAGATACTCTAACCCGCGAGACGCACTCAACGGCACGAGCCTTTGTGGCCGTTCCTTATTGGAACCTTGTACCGGTACCAATATCATACTCACTGAAAGCCAGGTGTCCAATGCGGCCATTTCCATATATCAGCTGACTTGATTGGGAACATCTTCCGCGCTTCTACCAGAGGCGCGTCGCCCCGAAGCCTTGTGTTCCTAGACGAAATCTATAGCTTCATTGGCTGGGTACGTCTTCGTATTGACTGTAGTAGAATCCCGTTGACTATTGTAGGTGGGATTCCCTATCTGGCGACGGTCCGTGGATTCAACTATCAAGGGACACCGGCAAGAGCATCATGGCTATCTGATTGAGAAAGGTATACTCTCTAAGTGAGATACGAGGCTGTCTTTGAATTATTTACGTTTTGTGAAATCGTTTGTCCGAATCTACCGTTTATACCCATTGGATCGCTATTTTGTTCTTAGACTTGAACTAGGTTTACAGGTAGTTCTCTTCTTCGCATACCCGAGACTGAAAGCTATCTAGAATAATGGAAGTCGTACGACTCAAGACGGCGCTTCCAGATATTAAAAGGCGTTTGATTAAATTCGCATTTTCCACATTCGCCTAGGACCTGAGAATATGTATACGCATCCGAACTCGATACATCGTATCTCTGTTGGGATTTTAGGCGCAGCGGTTGAAGGGAACGTGACAGTGGGGCTCGGCGCAGGTATATTCCAGAGTACAGGACGCGGGATGGTAGTAAATTTGATGGTAACGATCGGTAATGTAAATAATGGTCAAAATAATGTAAAATACAATTGGTGGCTCACATTTCAGAATGGAAGACCCAAACCTCGCAAAGCAAACTTTCCCGAGGCATATGAAGAGAAAGCGATCATGGACATGTACCCCAAGAACGAAGAGATGAGTATAATTTTCCCCTGGATATTCTCCTTGACCATTCGTTTTGCTCCTTCCTGACAGGAAAAAGAAGTCATTATAACATCAACGTTATATGGAACGATGGTCTTACGAGAGCTGACAGTGCTTGCACCCGAAAAGCGTCATCCATTCCTTTCTTCATTGGAGTTTCGTCATGTTCAAGGAAGAATTTCGGAGACGGTCCACCAGCACAGAGAAATAGTGCATCTGGGTATCTGCCATCATGCAGTCCCGATGCGGCATCCAATGCTGCAGCAGCAGATTCCGACTCTGTAACGGAAAAAGAGTAGGACACGAGAATCTGGTCCGGTGTTTGCCTTATTTTCTGTTTTTCATCACGGTTTATTCGATCGCTTCTTGCAATCGATTTTTGTTACGCGCCACTATCAATACGTGTGCACCAAGTTTCAGAAGACGAATCCCTAGGGCCGAGCCAAGACCTGAGGACCCTGGAGTAATATAGCAATGCTAGAAGATATACTTCGTTAGACGGCGCCATTTCAACGTTTGATATAACATGGCAGACAGAACCTTTCCTTTAGGATTCCATCTTGTTCGACCAGAGAGCTTTCCAAACCAAGTGGTTAACTGAGCTGACAAGTACATCGCAGGGAGGTTAGGCGCCATATAAGTTGGTCCGAGACTGACCTGCCGAGGAACGTTGTCTACGTCGCTTGGACGGAACTGGCGTGGGTATGCTGGCCATTAAAACGGACATCAAGTTTTGATGAAGACGGTGACAGAAACGAATTCAGCATTCGCCGGGAGTTCACGGACCGGTCCACAATCTCAAAGTCAGGCTGAAACGGCCGCTGTTTGTTCTATTTTCCTACTTCGCTACTTTGCTTAAATATCGGAATTTATGTTTCTGAAGGTTTCGATTCCTTCGCTCCGCAGCCATTCCAACGTAAGTCATGCTAGTCCTGAAAGATTGTAACATCCTCAAGATGACTTTTCGAATCTCGGCCGAAGGTAAATGAGGCTATGCGCGTGACAAAATATAGCATCTGATTTCAGTGTGGCCACCAATATGTTACCCTGAAGGTATGTGATGCTCTCGGTTATATAGGGTCATGATTGTGTCTACAGTTCACGAAAGAAATGGACAGTCCCAATTACTTATGACCACACATAGATCGGAGAGTCTGAAATTATGTAGAAAATATGAGACATCGACGTTGTTTTATAAATGATTGATCTATAGTATATCTATCCCTTTCCTCAGAGGACCAGTAGTGGAGGACAAGGGGGTACCGGAATCCCGGCCCGGCACACCGGGTAGGTAGGTAGGTCCAGCTGGATGTCACCAAAAAAAAAAGCTGACCCCCCCTATCAGGGTCTAAAATTGATGTTATGGGTAAATCATGAGGCATAATATACAAAAATGCTTCCCATTCACCTCTAAGAATATGGTAGCTGGCCTTATGGAGCTCTTCAGACCCACTCTCTCACATCAATGCTTATGGCATCATGATGATGTCATGCACCTTTTTGAACCAATTTTGAAGTGCGTGTCACATAGGATACAGATTGTACTCAAAAACATCAGAATATTCATCACACAGATACTTTTGTGCCAAAGAAACCCCTCAAAAGTGCATAAAGGACCTATATTAGGCAATATGACATCATACATGTCATGTGAGGGTAGGTAGGTCCAGCGCTGATGCACGAAAATAATTAATCGACCCACTGTCTTTTTTTGTAATTTTGGCACCCCCTTGGTGGAGGAGGATTAATTCGGCCTGGGGCCATTCACAATACCCAGCACTTTCCTGGAGTATATGGATGGTAACTTGTACACCTCCAGCGAAATGCGGCCCATAAGCCCTAAGCTCACTGGGAGTTCTCCTGTGTACGACGTGGATGAGTTCATACTTGGTCACCCATGCGAAGACGATGGTTGCCGTCGCTCTAGTAGGACATGATTACACCTAAATAAAGTGTACCAAGGGAGAAAATCCCAATAATGGAATCTAATGAGTATCAGGATGGGCACCATCGTATCGCACACTTAAAAGCATATCAATTATATGCAAATGGATTATTTGTTCTGAACAACTACATGGACTTCAGTGGCATAGACTGATGTTTGCAATGGGTTAGATATAGGTACCCTGGTCATCAGGGATCCAGTAGAAACCTGCTACATTGCAACAAGTGGTTGTGATAAAATTTGCAAAGTTTTGCATAGCCTGGGCAGCCACATACCCAGCAGCCATGTAATCATTCAGCAACCTGGTGCTCCAAGAGAGACAGCCGCTGCCATTTCCATCATACTTGTAACGCTCGCAGCCCTTTGCAGTGATCATGGCTATGAACATCTGGACTTGAAGACCAGCTATGATAATTGGAATGGTTAACTCCCAATACGTTGATGTGGCAGCTGACAGAAGGGTTGATTTGCTATAAACTCTGAATAAAGAACGAGGGTATATCCAATTAGGACTTTAGGTAATGGTTGATGGTTGACAACTGCTCACTCGATCCTGATGATGGAATCAGCTGGATCGTCTTTATATGTGTCCACTGAATATCAAAGTAAGAACTGACATTGCATCTGGATACGATTGAGAGACTGATGGACAATGGATCCCTTGGCAAGTGTACCAGCACCTACTCCTGCCCACTGACAGTGGACGTGCCAATGGACGAGATGTGTACCATCGACTGGGTTGGATTTTTTTGGATAGGTGGGAACACTGAAGATGCTTATTGCAGTGACTATCCTTCCACCATTGTCAGCACTCTTGTACCTGCTCAAATCGATCGGTTTGCCTGTGTGATGGTGAGCACAAGGCTCATATCAAGCGTGAATGTAGTGATGCACCAGTTGAGACCATTCTTAGGGATTTTTATGCCATTTATTCTGCTGTGCATGAATATATATGAGAGGCATCAGTCAGAGGATGTTTGTGCAACAGATCAACAAAGTGATTCTCCCCCAGGCACCCCCCAGTGACATAAAGCTCGCAATGCATGCTAATGTCTAATTTTAGTTGCGCCTTGGGTAATAAGTAGTTGCACTGTGTTGGAAATCAAATTTTAGATCTCCACGACACCTGATTGGTCTTCAGCATTACGTTCGACATTGAATCAGCTTTTAGATCTTAGGTTCAGTTATCCAAGTGCCCACTCATATAAGCTTGCCCCCATCCTACAAGAGAAATATCTTGAGTATCAGTTGCACAGGCTTGAGTGTTTCACTTATAATTTGGTGGCCAGTGCCTTGACTATCTTGGATGGCCTGTTTTGGGTGTATAACAAGTTACTTCATCATGCACCTATTCGAGTATGTTACCACTGCCCGTGTATACCACTACTAATCTGCTGTGAGTAGTTTCCAGACTTGGATACCTGGACAGATGAGGAGATAATCTGCGCTGTTGAATCTGCACCATATCTCGAGGGCTCTGATGACAAGCTTGTCCAAATTTCAGAAGACACAGTAGTTAAATTGTGCTGTGACTGGGACTCTACCACCTCTGAAGCACTCGCTATGGACCTCATTCACAAGCAAACATGAATCACCATCCCACGCATGAGATGTGCCATATGTCATCTTCATCCTGAAGCAATCCTAAAGGTAATGGCTTGATTGTCATGGACTTGGTGCCAGACAGCCAACAACTCTGGGTGACCTGGTCTTTACTGTCTCTGAAACTCAAAGTCATTCTCACCATATGTCTTTACCTCCAGCAGCTTCAACACGTCCAACAAGTTTTGTCCAGCCATATACCCGGTCCACTCGGTCCGGTGCCCTTACCCTGCAATGGCCTTCAATTTGGCTTCGATGCAAAAGGTCCATTCCCAACCATCTCCACACTTGAGACCCATTTCTGAAAGGAACATGCCGCTGCTGAAGTCCATGCATCTTGAAGTTGGGTGCCTTCTCCAGATTGCAAACCCCTCAATCCTTCCACATTTACTTCATTGATGTTTATGCACAATGATCTGAATATGTGCAACCTACTGCTAGACAAGGATGGTGAGTTATAGGTTGTTGACTGGGGTTGGGCAGGATTTTATCCACCCTGGTTTGAATTCCTTGGGATGAGATATGCCACGCTGAAGGACAAGGATCCAGAGAGCTGGCAGAAATGTATTAAATATATGGCAGAGCTGGCATTTGAGGTGGAAGAGTGGATGAAAAGGATAGGTCATGACTATACTGACCTACCACAGTGAGAGTTGAAGAATCAGGTAGTCTTATCCTGCTGGCTATGCGAAAAGAGTGAAAATGCTCATAGATTTGTCAGGACCTGGGAAGATCTTGCACCTCAGAAAGCAGAACAGGGCCTATCTCAATGTCAGACAGAAATGGCCACTGTTTGTTCTACTTTCTTACTTCGCTACTTTGCTTGGATGGTGGAATTTATGTTTCTGAAGGTTTTGATTTCTTGGCTCTGCGGTCCATTTCAAGGCAATCATACTAGTCCTGAAAGACATTATCATAGAGATGATCATTCAAGAGTCCTTCTCAACACTCAAAGCTTATTTTATTGGCCTTGGTTGCGAAGTCTCCTTGCATGGTATTCCTTTGGCACTGTTATACTCCTTGTATATCTCACGATAAAGCAGGACTTTATACCGGCCTGTTCCTGACATCGATGTATCTTCTGCTGTGAGAAGGATCACCAGAATTTCGCTTCTAGGTTCAAGAAAAAGAAATGTCATGTCATGACCGTCATGACATTCATGACATTTCTCATGTATGTTGTGGCTACTGCCCACATGATCATAAATTTCAGACAGAATTTTGTGGCCTTCCTTTGGCATAACAGTGCTAATTCCGAGAGCATGTTCCATAATACAACATCCAGGACATGTGCAGAATAGTGGTGGTAATACTACAAAAACCCCGTGCTTCCAAAGATCATGTCTACCTACACAAACAAATCTGATACTCATACAACTGCCCAGCCATCATCTTGGTCCCTTTTGTATGCAGATATGTGCATTTCACTAATCTGTGCATCAAGCAAGGTGTATTTTAGCCCACTTCGTGAGTTTCGCACCCTCTGGCCTCTGCATGCGCTGATGAACCTAAACTTCCGTGGCAATGGCAACACCAAACTTGAAGAGTATTTGGTTAGATGATGAAACAACACAGTTGTAGAGGTTTTGTGTGTGCGAGTATGTTCTGGGCACCTCCATGCACTCCAAGATATTCCTCTAGACGCAAGAATACATTGCGATGCAATAGTCTAACAGGTAGTACCTTTTAGCAGTCGAGTACTAGTTATGTAGGCTATATGCTGGGATTGATCTCGAATATACGAGATGTAACCGAAGCCAGTATGATGTGAATACCAAGAATTGGTGGGGAAGAAGGAAAATGTGACTAGACGCTGGTGCTAGACGATGATCCTCCAAAAGAACAATCTAAAAGAAGAGCATTGAATGTACATTGGCAAAACTGAAGGCGGCTTTGTAGTTATGAATGCGAGAGTGAAGATGAAGCCCTATATCAATGGCGAGGTTGCTGGTCCTATATGAAATGATGTTACTGAATGTCAAAGCCGAAAACAGAGTCTACATGGAGACTATCTTATCCTATGTCAATGTCAAACCTATAAGTCCACACGGGGACTATCCTATCCTATGGCGATCCTAAATGAAAGTGGGTTGAAACGATCCTATGTCAATGGTACTGGTCCTATAAGTCTGCTTGGAGACTACCCAAGTGGGTGGTGATACTATGTTGAAAGTGAAGATGAATTAAACTCCTATGGTGTGAAAGTGAAGACGATGCAGCCTATAAAAGAGAACGAGACGAAATGGGGTACGCAATACATGTAGTAGAGCGACGAGGTCTTATACTAGCGTTATGGCAAGTGCTTGGTATAATCACCAGTATAAAACTGTCTGGAAATTGTATTGTCGAAACCGGTGGCGATATGTGGTCAAGAATATGAGAGAATGAGAGGTGAACAAAGCAGTCAGACAGTATGAACCAGTCTTAGGCTTATAGCGACGTGTATAATGTGCAAAATGATTGATTGGTTGAGCATATATGGTTACGAAAAAAGAAGTTACAAGGTATAACTATTTGTTACAATTTATTCACTTTTTTATCTTATCTTATCTTATCTCATCCCATTTTCCCATCACGAGACCAACATACCTTCACCATCATCACGCCATACGACGCTCGATCCCACTGATCCCATCTTCCCTATCTTTTGATACTATTATTAGACCCGACATTTAGTATATAAGGACCCGAAGTTCACGATGTAACCTTAGCTTCAAGCTATAGTTTAATCAACTCTACCTTGCTGACTCACTTGCTGAAAGGCTATCCAATTGCACCTCCGCTATATTCTGGACTTTGCAAGGATCTCTAAGGTGACTGCCCGAATGTGAGACAGCCTTAGACCTACCTTTGTCCCCTGAATATTGGCCCGGGTCTAACAGTTAGCTTGAAGCTTCCCTACACAAATCTCCTAATCGCTAGATGAAGGAGATCTATGCTCATTGTCAATGACATGAACCCCCGAACCACGATTATAGTTTCTGTGATATTAGGAACTATAATCATTGCCCTATCCGTCGTACTGTTTGTGCGACCTCGCCACAGAACACCCAGATGACCTATTAGAACCTATCACCCCAATCTTCCCCGATACTATGTCGGACCCTCCCGACCAGCCACCCCAGAAGAAAGGATTCATGCAGACCTTGAAAGACAAGGTTCTCCAGAAATCCACCGACGACGCAGCATCCGTGAAAACAGCGAAGACCTGGTCATCCCGTCAATCCTATCAGGATCCCAAACCACCCGAACTGAGTCCTCTGATACTGCCATTAGAACCCCTCCAGCAATACCCCGTCACGAGTCTGCGAACGTCTCCTATGAAGACGTTATCGAGGCCTACACAATGGGAAGCGACCTCGCAGGAGATGATGGAAATACACCGGAGCCTAGCCCCACAAGGCCAGACCCCCACCCTACCGAGCCACCAAGAATCTTATCGCCCAGACCCGTTCTCCCGATATGACCCCCCGCAGCTCTCCTCGCCGAGACAAGAAGAGACCGGGGGTGCGCAAGAAGGATATACCCCGACCTCCCCTCCCAGGAAGTCATCACCATACGAATGGAAGAGTCCTCACCCCAAGCAACAGGCCCAGAGGATGAGGAGGGAGAAGAGCGAAGGAGACGTCAACACGAGCTCATTGACGCATACTACAGCACAGCAAATCGTGTTAGATTGGCAGGCGAGTCACGAACAAGGTATTGGGACCGACTCTGACAAGCCACATGGGCCAGACAGGACGCCATCGTGGAACAGCTCCGAATCGACTACCAGCAGCGGGAATGAGACCATTACCAGCGGAGGTTCGAAGAGAATCCGTTCCACTTCGAGGGATCCGAGATGGAGTGGACAATACTCTCAGAGAGAGATAGGTCCGCTCTGGGACCCTGGATCACCTTCGCATGGGAGGTCCAAGTACGAGACTTCGTCCGAAGAGGAGGATCCCCAATCTCCACGGACGATTACATCTTGGGAACCCACCCCAACTACAGAATGGTGGGAGGAACAAGGAGACCACTCACTCCAAGGACCATGGGAAGAAGAATACACGAAGACCTATGACGAGAGCTACAGGGCCCCGTCCCCCACCCCTATGAGGGGCCGCCGCTCCATCCCAGAACCGACCCCAAGCAGAGGGAGCTCGAGACGACCCTGGACTGGGCTCTCCAGAACCTCGCAGCCAATCGGGAGGTTGCCAACAGAGTACGGGAGATGGCAGAAAACACCAATAGAGACTGAGCCATGGCCGAAGCAGTGGCCGAGGAAGCCCGAGTTGTCATGGAAAGGGCCAGACAGGTGGCCGAGTGGAGGACCAGGAGGGTACCCATGTCCCCTCCCCGACGCTCCCCCTCCCCGGAGGTGGGACCCAGTTTCCCAACGGCCCCGTGCCGCTGAACCCCCCTTACGAAGGCAGGACCGAGCACCCTGACCCGGCACAAGTAGGATGTTTGCCAGAGCAGGAGGGGCAGAAGCAGGGCCCTCGGGAAAGAAACCAGAACCAGTAAAGTTGAGCTCTGCCGAGCTATGAGCCAAGCATGAGAAGGAACTGGAGAAGGCCAAGGAACTCTGAGAACAGAAGGAGGGAATGGACCAGGAGCTCAAAGAACACTACAAGAAGTACCCAAACACATGCCCAGCATGCCCACCGGGAGGACCAGGAGGAGACCCAGATGACGATCCCTATGACAACCCAGACCGGTGGTCGATTCCCAGGCTGCCACCAGACAGGATGCCCCCCGGACCCCCCCCACCATGGCCTTCAGGCAATGCTGCCGACGATGCACCCTTCCTAGGAATCAAACCCATGCTGATCAAGGAACCCGTCCTGTTCGATGGAACTCATTCAGAACTTAAAAGGTTCTTGTATCAATGTTCCAGCTACTTCGAGACCTACCGCACCTACTACCATTATGAAGCTCAGCAGGTGGCCTACGCCACCTCTGCCCTCATTGGGCCAGCTCTGGAATGGTGGGTCAACCTCGTCGACAAGTACTTCAGTGGCAACCTCAGAAGGTTCCAATACCCTTCCTGGGATAGGTTCGCAGAGCTGCTCGCCCAGTGCTTCACAGACCCGGCCATCGAAGATGTCCACGAAAAGAAGATGATGGACCTCCACATGGAGGGGATGACAGCCTATCAGTACTTCCAGAAGTTAGAAATGGAGGCACAAATGGCAAATAGAAGATGTGACGAAACCGCTCGAGGTCCCCTCATCATGGCAGTATGACGAGGAATCCCATATAGCTATTCCCGTGCAATTGCTGATACCGGCTTCAACATCCCCGAAACTTACCCCCAGTGGAAGCAACGGGTCACCACGATGTACGAAGAATGGCAAAGACGTACGCTCTTCGATCAAGCACATGGTGGGGACTGAAGGGAAGGAAAGAAGGCTGACAATCGACCAAAGCCCCAAGGGACGGGAAGTAGCACGGCAACTGAAAAGAAGACAGGAACTGGGATAACCTATGGAGGAAGCAGACAGCCGATGGATATAGACTGACTCAAACAAGAAGGAAGGTGCTTTAACTGTGGTGAAAAGGGACATATGTTGAAGGATTGCAAGAAGGAGAAAAAGAAGCGACCCCGCGAAGCTCGTACCAGAAGATTTACCTGGGAAGAGCTGAGAGCAATGATCGAAATCGCAGAAGAAGGAGAAAAAAAGGAGGAGGTACCAAAAACCTCCAAAGTCGAGGAGGTAAAAGATGAGGCCGACAAGTAAGCGATTCTACTTGCTCGGCCCAGAACTTTCAGATAGGGAATTCGAAGTCGAAGCCTGCGGCGCGGCCTTCCTCTTCCTGTAACAATTTGTCATGTATTCATCACATGCATTCGAATATACCCGATTTGACAACTTCCCTATCTGAAATGGAATCACCTCCTAAAGATAAAAAGAACCCCTCGACTACACCTCATCCCCCATCCTTCCCCTGTTCGCTAACCCCCTCTGTTCCAGCCGACTCCTCTCCCACCGCCTCAGAAGCAATCCCTGGACCTCCCGCCTTCCAGTCAGGTAAGTGCTATGGGCTGTGGGTGCCACTGACCCTTGGAAGTAGCAGGGAAGATGGCATGCTCGATCAAACATGTACGATCCCCCAGGTCGCTCACCCTCTGAGACAAGTCATGAGAGACCCAACCCTGAACACACTGAGCCCCGCCAAGGCAAGTGGTGATGCTCGCCCCCCAGCCAAGGCGTACACCTCGCCTGGGGAAGCGACATCCCAGCGACTCTCAGGATCAGCGGAACAAGGAACCGACAGTGCTGGTAGAGCGGCACCCTCTAGTATGCCCCCAATGGAATCAAGCGGCATCGGATGCACAGTGCCACCATGAGTCACGATGGAAGAAGTACCTGACAAAGAAGATGACATCTCTTACCAACGATATCTAAGGGCGCAAGAGAAGCGAGATGAAGAAGCGCGAGAGAAGAGACAGTCCACACCCTCCCCAGTAAGTGTTTCCCGCCCCCCGAACTTTACCTGGCTCCCACCGTTTGGTGCGGACTGGACCCTTTGGGGGGTTAGGGAGGCACGAACTGACGCAGAGGCATTATCCTCCCTATATCTTTGGATGCATAAAGATAAACAGTCTGAAATAGATATCGATCTTCTCCACCTCCTTCGAGGAGACCCCCCCTCGTCCGCCATTGACCGAATGCATGAGTTGAGAACCCCCATTCGGTATCAACGACGTGTAAGGACTTCGGGTATTCACGAACTATTTCTCAAAGCCCAAATCGAGACCCTCACCAACCGAGAAACGCTCAAAGTCCAAGCACTCGTGGACAGCGGCTGCACCGGCAGCACGATAAGCGAAGATTATGTCAGAAAAAACAATCTAACCACCCGAAGGGCCACCAGCCCCATCTCGGTATATAATGCTGATGGCACCCGGAACAAGGCAGGAAGTATTACGGACTTTGTAGAACTCCGACTCAACATCGGAGGACATAGCAAACGAATCAACCTAGGAGTAACTAACCTAGGCAAGGGAGACATCTTCCTGGGACACGACTGGTTGAAACGACATAACCCAGTCATTAATTGGACCACTGGGCAAGTCTTATTTGCGAGATGTCAATGCCAACGAAATCCCTTCCCCCTCCCCGATGCGGACCCCGACGACCCCTGGGATGAAGAGCTAGAGGAAGGGGAGACGATCCTGATGATTGATTTGGAAGAAGAAATTAGGATTCAAGCGGTTCATCACGCTAATGACCTGGCAGCAAAGGCGAATGAGGGAAAGGTGAAGCGAAGTCTTGAAGAGATGGTACCGCCCCAATATCGGGACTACCTCGATCTATTCTCAAAAGAGAACTTCGACGATCTCCCAGACCAGAAACCATGGGACCACACCATTGAACTGACCCCCAATGCTCAGGCAACCCTTGATTGCAAGATATATCCTCTCAATCGGAACGAACAGGAAGAACTGGACAAGTTTCTCAATGAGAACCTGGACAGCGGAAGGATCTGCCCCTCCAAGTCTCCCTTTGCATCCCCCTTCTTCTTTGTCAAAAAGAAGGATGGCTCCCTCCAACCAGTACAAGACTACCGGAAGCTAAACGAGATGACCATTAAAAACTGATATCCTCTTCCTCTCATCGCTGACCTAATGGACAAATTGCGTGGTGCCAAATACTTCACTAAATTGGACGTGCGTTGGGGGTATAACAATGTTCGAATCAAACAAGGTGACGAGCACAAGGCCACCTTCAGAACAAATCGTGGGCTATTCGAACCCACGGTAATGTTCTTCGGACTAACAAACTCCCCTGCGACCTTCCAATGGATGATGAACGACATATTCACTGACCTCATCCACGAAGGGAAAGTCACCATTTACCTAGATGACATTCTAATCTTTTCAAAGGACCTATCGGAGCATCGTCAAGTGGTAAAGAAGGTCCTAGCCCACCTCTGAAAGCACAAACTCTTCCTGAAAGCCGAAAAATGCGAATTCGAAGTCCTCGAAACGGAATATTTGGGAGTGATCATTAGCGAAGGATCGGTCCAAATGGATCCCATTAAAGTAAAGGGGATCACCGAGTGGCTGACCCCTACCAAGAAAAAGGAATTGCAATCCTTTTTAGGCTTTACGAATTTCTATCGGAAATTCATAAAGGACTACTCAAAAATCGTCTGTCCGATGACCCAACTGACTGGGAAGGCCCCTTGGATATGGGGAGCTGCCCAAAACGAGGCATTCCAGAAACTCAAAAAACAGATGGCGGAGGATGTAGTACTCACCCTGCCACAAGAGAAGGGCAGATTCTGGGTAGAAGCCGACTCTAGCGAAGGAGCTGTAGGTGCGGTCCTTAGCCAAGAACATGAAGGGAAGTGGAGGCCAGTCACATTCCTATCGAAGGCACTCACCACCATGGAGCGCAATTACAAAATCTATGACAAAGAGCTCCTTGCGATAATGCTCGCCCTCGAAGAGTGGAGACATTACCTCATGGGAGCTGCAGAAGACTTCGAAATTTGGACGGATCACCAAAACCTCCAATACTTCTGACAACCCCAGAAGCTCAATCGCTGATGATGTGCTCGGTAATCGTACAGAGATAGCTAGAATCTAAATATATACTGAGTGTAACTCATATATACTAAACCCTAAGCAATCCTTGCGCTCACAATCACCAAATATATGAGTTCGGGCGTTTCGAGATCGATAGAAGACCTCTGCAAACTGAATAGTCTAAACTTGTCCACAAATATTCAACTCAAAGACGAAAACAATGAGGATATTCAAGGAAATCTGACTTCAACAAAGCAGATATTCAATGTGTGTGTGTGTGGTCTAGTGGTATAATCAAGCGAACTTTGTCTGTTAGAACGCTGAATAGACTTCTAAACTCGAAGTTAATTGGCTCTTTGCCTTGATCTTCCAGTTCACTGACTGATATATGGGCGCACTGGCCTCTATCTTTAGCTCACTGGCTTATATTGGCTGCGATGCCTTTACTTCAAGCTTCGTTCTGAATATACAGCGGTCTCTGCGACTCGCAATGTTTTTACAATCAAATATATGCTTTATAATCTTTAGTGGACTTAGCGATATGCTATTTGTCCGAGACTTGACTTAATACCTCTTAATTCAACCTTAGCTTCTGCGCTATATGGTCAAACTGCGGGGTGGCGAAGCCTCCCGTATATTCGTATGTACAGTCCTTTTATACTACTACTGGTCCATGCTACCTCGGCTATTTAGTCATATACTATAGTGTAAGTTACTACCGGTCACAGGAAGCCCGAAGTACCCTTCCGTCGTGCTATGCAACCTGGTCTAGCTAGCTGTTTCTAATGTTCTAGGCCGATACAGTCGGTTACCCGCCTCGCAGTCGGAATGCTGTGTATCTCGCCATATGGGATAACTTAGTTACCCGCACGTTGCCTGGTTTCAGGCTGATTCACGATTAAGGGCAACTATAAGCTTTCTAGAACTTGTCTGATGCAACATGATCGGTCGGAATATTTCCGGAAGGTCGATCGGTAGATAGTATAGTCTCATCATTGATGCGAACCTCATGGTCCTTCAGGGCTATATCTTTCTCTAAGGTAATTCCGGTAGCGTCGGCTGTCCCATAATGGCCTTTAGCTCTGCCTGCTATCACGACTATTCAGTTTCATCTGGTATATCTACTCCTTGTTTAATGGCTAATTCGCGACTAGAACCGTCATGACGTATATATTAGGCTGGTAGGTCCGACTCGTAGCGATATCTTTCCTAAGTCCTAATGCCACTTAGTATATTCCATTGTGCGAAGCAATAGCTTTAGCTAGCGATCCGGAGGCTCAATCCTAGCTCTCGATATTCAAGTACAGTATAGATTGGATAAGTATATAGTATACAAATCGCGAAATCTACGGGTGGATACGTTCCATGCATATCACCGACAAGCTAGATGGGTAACAGAATTGGCCGAGTATCACTTCACCCTACATCATAAACCGGGTGCCGCAAATCAAAAGGCAGACCTCCTCAGTCGCTGGGATGACCATGACCAAGGAAGGAAGGATAATGACGATGTCATTGTCCTCCAACCCGAACATTTCCGGGCCATGATCATGCCAACCATGAATGAGATCCATCAGCGGATCAAGGACATCACTCGAAGTCACGAGAAGTGGGATCAAGGAATAGCCGCCTCCTTAAATCATGAAGGAGGAATCTCGAAGGAGGAAGGACTTTTGCGATATGATGGACGCATCTACGTCCCTAGGGATGACAGACTGAGGGGGAAATTATCGCCAACTGCCATGACCACATCACGGCAGGACACCCTGGAGTCGTGAAGACCCAAGAACTCGTCCAGAGGGAATTCTGGTGGCCGAAACTCAAACAGACAGTCAAGAAATATGTCAAGGCCTGCGAGATATGTCAACAAACAAAGACAAATATGCAACCCCAAGCTAATCCACTTCATCCCAACAAAATTCTGTCTGCACCGTGGACTCACATCTCTGTCGATATGATAACTGGATTACCAGAATCCAACGGCTATGACGCAATCCTAGTAGTCGTAGACTGATTCTCGAAAGAAATCGTTCCAATAGCATGCAATATGGAACTTATGGCCGAAGGCTGGGCCAAAATACTCCACGACCACATCTATGCCCACCACGGTATGCCCAAAACCGTCATCTCCGACCGGGGACCTCAGTTTGTTTCCAAATTCATGACGGCACTCCTAAAACTCCTCGACATAACCCCAAACGCCTCCACCACATTCCATCCACAAACAGATGGACAGACCGAACGCGTGAACCAAGAAATTAATAAATACCTACGCATCTTCATCAATTACTGACAGACTGATTGGGATGAGTGGCTCACCCTTGCCGCCTTCGCCCACAATAACCGAATCCATTCCGCTACCGGCCAAACTCCATTCTTCACGAACTACAGAGTTAATCCCCACATACTCCCAGACTCGATTCAGACAACACCATTTACCAATCCGGCTGCTAAATCGTTTGTGGAATGCATGCAAGAAATCCACCGACAGGCAAAAGAATCACTTGAAGAAGCTGCCAGAAGAATGAAAACACAGTACAACAAAAAGAAGAGTGTCGCCATCGAATATGCCATCGGAGACAGGGTATGGCTCGACGCAACCCATCTCCACCTTCCCTGCCCCAAAAAGAAACTCGATGACAAATGAGTGGGCCCCTTCCTAATCCTAGAAAAGTCCGGTGCCTCCGCATACAAACTAAAGCTTCCCTCACACTGGAAGATACACCCCCGCTTCAACGAGAAATTGCTGACACCTTATGTACCGCCTGCATTTCCAAACCAGGAACAGCCCCCACCACCACCACCAGACCTTATCAAAGATGAAGAAGAATACGAAGTCGAAAAAGTCCTAGACTCGCGCACAAGGCGAGTCTGAGGAAAGAAAGGACAAAAATCACGACTCGTAACCGACTATCTCGTCAAATGGAAGGGGTGGACACGCGAACACAATTCGTGGACATGAGAGAATGACATGGCTAACGCGCTAGAAGCAATCGAGGACTATCAAAAGGAACTCGCCAAGCGCACACCATCAGCAACAATGCGAAGGGTAATCGACAGATTGCAAAAAGCAGTCAAATGAATAGTCGACCGCGACTATCGTGAAAACCAGGCTACCGGTGGACGGAGCATGTTCTACCAAGTAGAACGCATAGATGGAAGGAAATTCTGGATCGAGGAACCCGACAGAGAATGATGGAAGATGTTTATCGACGACTATTGGGCATGAGAAATCGAAAAAGATGGCACAGATTGCATCTTCTGCAACCAGGAAGAAGATGACGAGGAAGACACCTAGGCAGTTGGGATGACTGCCTTAACGAGAGGGTAATGTTATGATTTATTCACTTTTTTATCTTATCTTATCTCGTCCCATTTTCCCATCACGAGACCAACATACCTTCACCATCGTCACGCCATATGACGCTCGACCCCACTGATCCCATCTTCCCTATCTTTTGGTACTATTATTAGACCCAACATTTAGTATATAAGGATCCGAAGTTCACGATGTAACCTTAGCTTCAAGCTATAGTTTAATCAACTCTACCTTGCCGACTCACTCGCTGAAAGGCTATCCAATTGCACCTCCGCTATATTCTGGACTTTGCAAGGATCTCTAAGGTGACTGCCTGAATGCGAGACAGCCTTAGACCTACCTTTGTCCCCTGAATATTGGCCCGGGTCTAACACCATTGGTGTACCAGCTGGTGTTTCAGCTGGTGTTTGCTAGATTGTGTAGTCTCTAGTGTGTACTACTCTTATACAATATTTTATCTCACTTTTATACTACAAGTCCTACTTTATCATTAGTTTCTACTTAGTAAAGCTGTAAGGCTGTGGCTTGGTCAGTATATGAGCATCCACATGTAAAACTGAAGCTTTCGGTAACAGCTATTCCTTTGCGTTGCTGAAGGGAGATAAAATATGTCGATCCTGAGTGACCGAGATGTGGATACTAGGATGCTGTTTAACTGCAGACTGTGAGGGTATGGCCATTGTACTGAGGTATACTAATGGGTTAAAGGTTTCTTGAGGTCTTGGCATAGTTATAGCCTTAGTAAACAAGGGCTCTAATGACCGTGGTCCACAAATATCGAGGGGAAGCAAATGTTGGTGCTTATGACATCATATAATTGCATGATCAAATCGGCAAGTCAAGCTGTGATGCATAGTTGATGCGATGTTGATGCGGCATTGATGTGGTTATCAGCACCTATTGCTGAATTGGGTGATCAACCATCAAATGTACCTTAATGTGATGGCATGTACAAATTTGAGCATGTTTCAAGAAGGGAAGGATATCGAGCTTTGTGGGGTACCATTGAAGTTGCATAAAAGTAATATGCCTTTGTGTGTAATGGCTGGTGGACTGAAAGGACTGTTTTCAGAATTATATGGGTTATTATGATGAATATTCGTGAAATTCTGAGCATACAGAGCCTAGAGGCTCATCAGTGCATGTGTGCTTCTCAAGCCATGACATGTCGGAATAATTTTGTCGTAAATGGGCCAATGCTGACAGAGGCAATTGGACAGACAGCACAGCTTTTTAAATCTATGGTGCAGGTCATGGTCAGGCTCCTCGTATGCAATCATTCTATCCCATAGTATTCTGTTTGCATCTTTGTTACCTTCCGAATCAATAGAAACCTGTAATCCCAGCTGGTGATACCAAAGTGACAATCCTCATGGAATGTTAATGGTGACTTTGTTGGGAAAGATGATCTGTCACGGTCCTAAAATTCAGTGTCTATGAAAGATGGGAATAAGTAGACTAGGAAAAGTCAAAAATCTAGCTAACGCAACAGCATGCAGACCTTTCAAAAAGAGCCTCAAGTAGCTCTGTTTCCAGATTTCCAACTTTGACAATAAGACAGACATTGCCATATATATACCCTAAAGAAGCCTCATTTCCATATGCGAGATAGTTTGAATTCATACAGTTAATTGTTGTAAGTGGTGTGACCCAGGCAATCTCTGGCAATGTCGTACTCCCCTCATGAGTCTGCAGTGGCCTGGCCCAATACTCAGTGGTCAATATCAATGTGCCATGCCTCTGCAACTCTGAATCGAGGTAATCGGGTATGATGGGAAATACTGGACTAAAGCCCCAGCTTTCCATGTAGACCCATGTAGACACTGGTGAATGCATGTACACTGGTGTATTACCATGTACACATATGTACATGGGTGTACACCTGTGCACATAGCCTCTCTCCATGACATTTGCCATGGAGACCCATGTCAAACCAGTGTGGTACACACTGGTACCACACTGGTTTGCACTGGCGATTGAGTGCAGACAGGTGGGGTGTTCACACATTTACATGGGTGTACATCCATATCAAATTGTCACGCCTGGAATGGCATTGGGCATTTTGGAGTGGCAGAGCCTGCTACCCCTACCTTCCAGATTGGTAATGCAAGCACATTTCATCCTTCCCTTCTCTCATCTTCTCCTCTTATTCTTCGTCTTCTCGAATGCCCAGCTCACTGAGGTGCACTGAAGGTCAGAACGACTCCAGGCCATCATGCTCATTGTGACTCTCAATGTCACACCTGCAGTGTGAACTTGAATGACCACCGTCAAGCCATGGTAAGTGCTTCCACACCACACCTTTTTCCCTATATGCTTATGTTGGACTCTGAACAGAATTCTATTCCCCCTTTACAACACCCAGGCAACTTGAGTCTGAGTTTCCAGTATTAGAAAGGTACATACTCACAATATTTGAATTGAGTAGCTTGCTCACATTTGACTTGGTGCTCAGTATGCAACAACATCATGATTGCAGCAGCACCCTTTACTCAATGAGGACGGCGTTGGTGACAATCAGACTGGAGGACTTTAAGAACATTTGGGTGCAAGTGAGTTAGGGCTTGAGCAAGAAAGGATTGACAGTGCATTCACAAGAATTTTTATTCCTATTAATCTAATTATATGTAGTTGGAAAATGCATGGAGTATGCATGCACGCATGCATGACCATTCTGACGGCACCAGCACTTAACACCCATCCACCCAGATCCATCAATGCAGCCTCCCGTGTCCATCGATTACCATCCCCACCAAGCCATCCCTCTCCTGCCCTACCTTCATACCATACTGCCATGTCCAAGATTGCTGTTCCATAACAGACACTGACCAGATGAGGAACATTGTCGTCGAGTGGGTAGAATTCGAGACTGGGGTGATGTCTGACAACGGAGGATAGCCAGGAAGGAAGGGAATCAGAGATGCCCTCTGAGGTAGAGGAGGGCACAACAGCCATTTGGATGTGGATGAGGGAGGAGTCCAATTTTTATTATCAAAGGGTGCGTACTCACAATTTTTGAATTATTCTGAGTAGCCTACTCAGAATTGAGCAGATGCTCATGCACTTGGGACATGATGATGACAATCACGCTTGCAGTTGTAGCCTTGGGCAATGAGACAAGGGTTCAAGAATATTTGGGCTCAAGTAAGTGGATTGTGTCAGAGATGATTATACTCAAGGTATGGATTTGCCATCTCTCATTGGATTAGGGTACTAAGACATGCAAATTATGATAGTGAACATAGATGACTACCACATGTATGCACTTGAAGTGAACAGTCTATATGCAATCAATGTCAGTTGAATGAGACCTTGGGAGATGTGAGGAGGCTCAGAGTTGCCAGGGAATTGCTGCTCATGCTGATTTTTTTCCAGTAGCATGCTGTTATGATCATGCTGCACAGTGTTGGACATTACAGTGGCAGTCTTTTGATACCATTTGTGACTGTAGGACTGTTGCTATCCAGACTGTTAACACATTGAGGGAAGATGCTCCAAAATCTCCAAGTTCCTCTTTCTGTGAGTACTCACATGCCCACCTCAAATTCTCAGCAATAATGTTCTTTTCAAGTGGGCCAAATTCTTGGGCATCTATCTTGCTCGATAGAACCAGTGCAGTCTTTGTGCCAAGCTTGGGTACAGCCTCCTGTACAACAACGACTTGATACCACACTCCATTGACGTCCTGAACTCCCAAATGCATGCGTGTTTCTGTCACTTGCAGTATTCAACATCCTAATTTTGCCTAATCAGGAGTACTTAAAATGGATAGGGAGAGATGGTTTGACTGCTATTATGAGGATGTTGTTCTCCTGAACTACAACGATGAAAAGGTAAGCGGGTAAATTCATCAAAAGAAGTACAATAATAATGTATAGTGTATAGCGAAGAGCACACCTCAAGTATGAGAGTCTTCCCAAGGTCACCCTCAAGTCCCTGGGCCCACCCTTCTGGGCATCTTCTTATAAAATGCTAAAGCAACAGTCTTACACCAGCAGGAAACCTGTCATACCATCTGCTCTTGCTGACACTCTCTGTGCCGATCTCACCGTTGAAATATTCTTAGCCCTACTCAACATCATCCTTGGTACATCATACACTCTGTGCACTGTGGGCATACACTCCGTTCTTGGGGACTGTATCCAGAAGAAATATGACTTTGGCACTGCATACACCCATATCCACCCATTTTGGTATGGCGACTTGACTACCCTGGTAGATGATTTATCTGAGTGCAAAGTGCAGTACCAACAGATGTTGGAAGACATACCTGTCAATGACAGAATTATCTACCCATGTGTGGCCCCCCATACATGTATGGGATTTGTATAGTAACCGAGTGATATCATGGTGTGTCACCTGACCAAGGCTGTGGGCAATATCGCATGCTTGGATGGACAAAAGTTCACATGAGGACATGCGGACAGCCATTAATGGCCATCAATGGCATGTGCCAATCTCTGAAGACACGAGCCTGGAGCGAATCTGGATCGAGATGCTCAATCTTGGTGCAGAGTATGTCTGGTTGGATGTACTTTGTTTGAGACAGGATGGTGGGCTAATGAAGGATCTGCACATGGGGGAATGGAAGGTGGATGTGCCCACCACTGGATCTGTGTATGCAGGGGCTGATAAAGTAGTGTGCTATTTGCATGGCCTAGGAAGGTCTTGGACTTCAAAGCTTCCTTGCTCTGAGGATGACTGGTTCAAGTGTGCATGGACCCTACAAGAGATCAGCAAGCATCTGATTATTGGTGGAGACTCTGACACTACATGGGAATGCATGAATTAAATGTATCACCAGTTTATGATGCTGGGGTGGATAGACTTTGTTGAGTTGTTATCATGGGCCATATATCAAATTATTGATTATAGACCTTGTGCCCAAATACCTGAGATGATCCCGAATTCAATTGTGTTTTTCGAGATGTTAATAATAAGCATAAATTCTCTCTAGCAAGGGGAGGCGGTGTAGTAGGTTCGAGCACTGGGCCCATTCATATTCCAACCAGGTGGGGAGAGTAGTAAGCCATCCCAAATTGCTGTGCCTCTGCAAAGCCTTCCACAAATGTCAGGTTATACCTTTGATATCCCCTCAACGCTGACCCATCGTGGCAGTCTGGTGGAAATGGTGGACACCATCAGGTACTCTCGACTGATAGTTGTCAGGTTCACCCAGGTTCCAATGTTAAACTAGCAGCAGACCAGTACCTAAAGGTTGATCAGTTAGTCAATATTAAGTAAAATCAAAATGAATTACTTACCCTGCTACTAACTCAGGACAAGAAGCCATTATTTTCAAACTGAGCTCCTGCTGTTGCATATCTTCATTGACTTTGAGTGATCTCAAGATGTTCCCTAACATATTTGTTATACAGTTTTCCTCCTCATCCTTTAGGGACTTCTTCATTGTCTTATGCATCCTCAACATCACAAGGATACCATCTGTCATCCTTGAAGCAAATCCTCATGCTGTGCCGCATGCATATTGCTAGAAGAAAATAGTGCACAATATTTGCAGAAACACATTCTGGATCGTCGTCCTTGGAATCTACCTTTCCGTCAACCTTGTGCTCATTGAGGTCAACAATGTACTTGGAGTGCCATCAGCTGGACCAGTAGTTTGTGGGGTTGTACTTGTTCACGATGACTTGGATGATGAACTGGTTGGGCAAGGAGGCACTGGAGAATACAGAGGAGACACTGTTGGGGAAGTGCATGGAGAGGTATTGGATGGGGTCAGCAGGTTGGGGGTCTGAGGCTTCCTGGATATATAGGTGAGGAAGAGTTCATGTGTAGTTGGATGAACAACACACCAGGATGAGATGGTTGAACGCAAAGCTTGTTTGGGAGCAGGGATCTAGAAAGTGTTTGGTGCCATTGACCTGCACAGCCTTGCTGATGATGAATTAGGTGATATCAGCATCAGGTGATGACAAGGGACCAGCTCCTACTTGGTGATCGGTCCTGGGGACATCGACAGCTATGAACTGGGCAAGGTTGTACTCATGCAGGGCAGGGAGGATGCCTTCTTGGAGGCTGTCATTGTCAGATATGATATTCCAGACATTTTGGGGGGGAGTGGTCAGTAGGATGCATGGGGTGTGAGGTGGAGAGGGCACCATTGAGGATGTCATTTATCTCTCCTGGTGGGGACTGCAAGAGGAAGCTGCATGTGGCATCGATATGCTCTTTGGAGTCCATGGTAGAGGGAAGAGGGGACTTGTCATATAGGGCGTTGAAGAGGCTGGCTGTGGGCACTTGTGGAATAGCGCGCAGAACAGTGTGATATACACACTAAACCTCACACATACTCACACAACTACTCAATCTAACAATCACCCTCGAAAGTGCGATGGGGGGGGGGGGGGGGAATGAGATTATATCAACTCTGCGACTACTAGTGCTTCAAATCTAGTAAAGCTCCTTATTATCTCGACGCTATACAGCGTTTACTCTTTTCCAATTGATCCTAAACCTAGGAACTTTTACAAGAAGGTGTTACTTCGAGGCGCAACCTTCTAGGTGAATGATAGTATTCAAAATACCCAGGACACTGGTCCTACAACAGAACGGAACATGATACCAGTCGAAACGACACTGAGCTCGCTCTTCTAACCACTCAGCTAAGTACTGACTTAGTGAGCTCACTACACGTCAGCATGTAGGGTTATCCAAAACTGACTCAAACGATGATATCAACCATGGACACTTCAACAGATCTCAGATTTGGAACAGAAACAGATTCAGAACAGAACAGAAGCGGATTTCAGAAACAGACTGACAGAAACAGATTTCAGAACTTCCACTTCAATTTATACTCTCAACAGACTCAACAATGCTCAGATGGAACAGAACAGCGACACTGATTCTTATTCGCTTGGAACTTAAGCACACAAGTCAGATTCTGAATATATCTTGATTCTTCTGGGTGAGCTCGCAGGTTTATATATGACACTCGAAGCTACAAACTAATCCTTTGCCACAGCACTCGCTTTCCATGTGCACACCGTAACTCGGGGGTTCAAAAACTTGTATACTACCCTAATATACTAACTATTTATACTAGAACAAGTTACTGATTACAAATGTCATGCTAGTACCCAGGTAAAATAGACTCCTACACACACAGCCCACCGCTGCTGCAGTTCTTACTTGGCTACCGACTCGGAGTTTCTTCATATAGTATTGTTTCTATAGTGAGCTCACTTAACTAGTAGCGTGCACTCTCTATCTATAAGTCCGAGGACATATCAGGGTAATGGCTGTTGGCTATCCCAGATCTAGCCTCATCATCGGGTTATTGTTTCTCTCTAGAAGGGATTCTCACATGCACTGAGCTCTCAGGTTGACAAGGCAATGTATACAAGTTACTCAGCACTCTGGTATTTGGCCAACACTGCTCATCAATCCATGTGTCCAATTTTATCATTTATCTTATCTCACACGCAAGGTTCAGACTGGCTTCTCAGGTACAGTATGTCATTTTAATTTAATGAGCGCACCGTTTTCATTAAGTGTAATCATATAGTTCTTCAAATTAAAAGCAGAGCTCGCTAGGTAGACTAGACTGTAGGTGCTAGGACAGGGGTTTTCGGTCTTTCTGCCAAGCGTGCCCATCAGGTACATGCTATGACTAAGTCCCTGGTTTATTCTGTTGTGTCAAATGTCACTTTACTGTCTATTTGTCTCGTCGTGTTGTATTTTATTATGTACACTCTGACATATTAGCTCCACTCACTGTCTATATAAGTCATATGGTCTAATCACTCAGATTGCAAAAATACACAATTGGATTGTCTGCAGTCGCAACAGCATGTTAGTATTTATTCATAAACTGAGCTCGATGCCCTAGCCCAGCACACCAGCCTTTAGGTACCCATTGTCTGTCAACAGGATCTCCTTGATGATCTGGATGGTGTTGATGACAGACATGACACAGTTGAGCTTGCCTCCAACACCTGTTGCAGTCACATTATCGTGGTGCTACATAAGTTGCAGATAGCGGGTGAGAATCTTAATGTGGGAAACAGAGGCGAAGTCATGTTTGATGGTCATCGATGCCCAGAACATGGCTGCGAGAAGCAAGGGAAGACCATGGGACTTTGGCTCAGGCAACAAATCAGGGGACACACGTACATACTGATTCTCAAGGTTGGTCCTATTGAGCTCACTGTCAATCTGACCTTGCTTTGCCTCTCCTCTTTGATTGGCCCATCCATGGCTCAGAGCTGATACTTTTCTCAACATCTGTTCTGCAACACCACAGTTGTCTGCCAGGAGCGCAAAAACAAGAACGGTTTTTTAATAGTATACAGGCATAGAACACCTATGAACACCGGTGATGAACCTAAACTTCCGTGGCAATGGCAACACCAAACTCGAAGAGTATTTGGTTAAATGACAAAGCAACACAGTTGTAGAGGTTTTGTGTGTGCAAGTATATTCTGGGCACCTCTGTGCACTCCAAGAAATTCCTCTAGATGCAAGAATACACTGCGACGTGATAGTCTAACAGGTAGTACCTTTTAGCAGTCGAGTACTAGTTATGTAGGCTATATGCCGGGATTGATCTCGAATATACGAGATGTAACCAAAGCCAGTATGACATGAATACCAAGAATCAGCAGGGAAGAAGGAAAATGCGACTAGACGCTGGTGCTAGACGATGATCCTCTGAAACAATGATCTAAAAGAAGAATGTCAAATATATGTTGGCAAAACCGAAAGCGGCTTTGTAGTCGTGAATGCGAGAGTGAAGATGAAGCCCTATATCGATGGCGAGGTTGCTGGTCCTATACGAAATGATGTTACTGAATGTCGAAGCCGAAAATGGAGTCTACACGGAGACTATCCTATCCTATGTCAATGTCAAACCTATAAGTCCACACAGGGACTTTCCTATCCTATCTTATGGCAATCCTAAATAAAAGCTGGTCAAAACAATCCTATGTTGATGGTACTGGTCCTATAAGTCTGCTCGGAGACTACCCAAGTGGGCTGCGATACTATGTTGAAAGTGAAGACGATGCGGCCTATAAAAGAGAACGAGACGGAATGGGGTATGCAATACACATAGTAGAGCGACGGTGTCTTATACTAGCATTATAGCAAGCGCTTGGTATAATCACCGGTATAAAACCGTCCAGAAATTGTATTGTTGAAACCGGCAGCGATATGTGGTCAAGAATAGGAAAGAACGAGGGGTGAACGAAGCAGTCAGACAGTATGAACCAGTCTTAGGCTTATAGCGACACGTATAATGTGCAAAATGATTGATTGGTTGAGCGTATATGGTTACAAAGAAAGAGGTTACAAGGTATAGCCATTGATGTACCAGCTGGTGTTCGCTAGATTGTGTAGTCTCTAGTGTGTCTCCATTTCTACAATATTTTATCTCGCTTTTATACTATAAGTCCTACTTTATTATTAGTTTCTACTTAGTAAAGCTGTAAGGCTGTGGCTTGGTCAGTATACGAGTGTCCACATGTAAAACCAAAGCTTTCAGTAACAGCTATTCCTTTGTGTTGCTGAAGGGAGATAAAATACGTTGATTCTGAGTGACCGAGATGTGGATACTAGGATGCTGTTTAACTGCAGACTGTGAGGGTATGGCCATTGTACTGAGGTATACTAATGGGTTAAAGGTTTCTTGAGGTCTTGGCACAGTTATAGCCTTAGTAAACAAGGGCTCTAATGACCATGGTCCACAAATATCGAGGGGAAGCAAATGTCAGCGCATATAACATCATATAATTGCATGATCAAATCAGCAAGTCAAGCTGTGATGCATAGTTGATGCGATGTTGATGTGGCATTGATGCGGTTATCAGCACCTATTGCTGAATTGGGTGATTGACCATCAAATGTACCTTGACGTGATGGCATGTATGAATTTGAGCATGTTTCAAGAAGGGAAGGATATCAAGCTTTGTGGGGTACTGTTGAAGTTGCATAAAAGTAATATGCCTTTGTGTGTAATAGCTGGTGGACTGAAAGGACCGTTTTCAGAATTATATGGGTTATTATGATGAGTATTCGCGAAATTCTGAGCGTACAGAGCCTAGAGGCTCATCACTGGTATGAATATATCTAAGATATGGAGCATGCATGATGTATGAAATGATATCTCCTTCCCACTGTGAGGAAGTTAAGAGACTGACCTATTTAATGCATATCAGTAGAACTCGCGACACTAAAAGCAAAATGTACAGCTGTACCATGAAGCCTATCATAGACTCTACCACTGCATCCATGAATGGGTCATGGACAAAGATGGAATTGGGTGACCCATTGGTCCCAGCAACTCGATATGGGGCAGGATGGAGGCTCATGCATGCTTTGAAGGTCATGACCGTTCCCATTGTGGCCCAGGACACAACTCCCAGAAGACGTCGTTTGGTGCTGAATAGGGCAACGACATTGTTTTTTGCACCGAGGTCGATCAGATCACTAGGTATTCGTTAGCCACAACACAAAATATCGTCTTTTATGCATTGGACCACTCACTAGACAACAAAATCCAACTCATTCGCATCAGTGAACCACTGTCCCAGTGAGCTCTGAAGAGTGGGCATGAGTTCTTCCAGGCATGCCTCAATATGCACGTGCTCTAGGACAGTATTGATATTGAGTCCCATGTCTGTGAACATTGTATTGAAAAGGTTGAAGAGCATCTGTGAAAATGAATATTAGTCAATAACACTGTTGTTACTTCAGTCTTCACAGGCTACCTGACCTTTGGAATTGGTGATTGCAGCTGGCTAGTTGATGGTTAAGATTGAAGAAAGTTTTTCAGTTTATGGAGGCCAGTGACCTCTGATCATCACAAGCACAAACAGCTCATATATTAATGATAGCAGGAGCTCACTCTACCTGTCGTTGCAAATAAATATGGACAAATGTATTCTTGGGATGGTGATGGTATGGGTGCATATATGTTTTGTCTGGGGAGGAGGTGGGAATGTTCCATTTCCACTTCTATCTGCAACAACCATCTACTGAAAATGCTTAAATGGAAATCAACTGAACAGATTGTCAGTGTTTAATGTGTTTGAAGGCAGACACGGTAGGCGTACCTATCGATACTTCCAATAACCACCAAGTATCGGGGTGCCTTTGCCATCCAATACTAGACACCACCAACGTACGGTTGTTTTAGTCTATCGTTCCCTCAACGATGCAACATCTGTCATTCTGCATGCACTCCTCGAGGGAACTGTTACATACCGGCCCGGCATCTCCTTCAGACATTGTGACCTGAATTTGTTTAGTCCTAGCTCCAGGTGTTGTCGTGTAGCCCAAGTTGATGCAGTAGACCACCAGTTATTTGAATGTATAAACAAGCGGGAAGGTGGACTTACCAAGATAAGATAAGTCCTCATATCAGATTGAGTTGTGTGAAATATGCAGATAAGGGTACAATAAAAAGCCGGCGATCACTGCAAATCTATGTCAGTTTCACTGCAAAGAAGTATGAGATCTTGTCGAACGTGGTGTAAAAAGACATGTATCCCTAACCCTCGTTACCACAGGCACTTCTCCCTGCTAAACATTGGTGTTGTTAGCCATGAGGGGGCATGTGTGTATGGAAAATATGCACAGATATCGAACAAGCTCCATATAGGTGCTGAACAATACTGTTATCAGTGGCCTTCTGAGGGGATCATTGAGGATATCTCTCTTTGGTGGGAGAGCATGATAGAGGAGATGGATGTCAATCATCCTTGTCTCAGAAATTTTTTAAAGAGCGGCCCACACCAACGTCCAACTTTGGTGGAAGAAATAGCCACTGCCGATGCAAATTTGATGTCGATATAGCACAATAACCTCCTGATACCAGCCTGGTACCATATCCAGCATACCGTCAAGTAAGAGTAAATGTCGTGATCGGTGACAGTGCAGATACACATGATGCAGGTGATAACATTGAATGGAAGTTCCAGAAGTTCCAGAGAGAGAAAGAGAGGTCATTTTGTTCTCAAGGTATAGGATGGGTGTCAAGCAGCAGGAGATGAGATCAGCTTAGTCAGAAACGCCCATCTTGCTTTGTGGCCTAAGAGCCTCAATCACTGCGCTCGCCTAGACACACACGTTTTCTCTGCTTTCTTCAGGTGTAGGCATCCGTAACAATGCTGTCCTTGATAAATGATGACTTACCCCATTTTGTTTCTTTATTTCCATTTCCCTTTGCCACTACCTCGGATTATGACATTACATGATTTTTCAAATCATTTTAGTGAATTGCATATCTTAACTCGTGGTCACATGTATTACATATCTATTTCTGACAGTGACATCAGCTTTCTGTTTCTTAAAAAAAAAAAAAAAAACATCGTTCAGTGCCAATTCCCCTCTATTTGTCAAGATATTGCTGGATCAAATCATCTGCACAGGACCTTGGAGGGATGAATAGTTATTTATCCTTACTGGTGAAATGTGTTGAGGGTCACAGCCGAATGAAATGACACGACCACAAGCTCCAGCATCTTCTGAAATGAGTGCAGTCGAGAATTTGACCCCACCTCAACTTTGGAACCTGATTTAATGTTCAAGACCTAGATGGCAGGAATATCAGCCTAAGTTTCATTTGCACACACACCACACATGTTTCTCGAAACCTCTCTTTCATGATCATGCCACCATCATTGACCATCTGCACACAAACTCCCTGAGAGCTTCTTTCTGCCATCACACTGTCATTGGCTCACCTTGCTGCCATGAGTCTGCCAGCTGCACTGGCCATATCCAACGCTGTCCCTGTGACCCAGCTCTTTCCATCCTCTGATCTTCTGCCCTCCTCAACTCCACAACTACCTTATCTCTTGGTTGCTTCCTCGACTGTGTCAGCCATGGCGGCATGGTTGGGGCAGATGACAACCTTACAAAGCAATCCAGTGGCTTTGGTAGCTCAGATGGTCTCCACCCAGTCGTGACCCCAACCTCCTGTCCCCTCCTTCTTCCCTGCTTCTGGCGTAGCGGCTGCACAGACAGAGACCAGTCTCATTCAAGCTGGTCTGAATCCTCCACCTCTGTTCCCTCTCTATTTGGGACTGTCCACCCTGGAGGTTCAGACTCACATGAACAGCACATCTGTGTGGCACATGCAACATCTCTGATCCCGCCATGCTGAGTTTGCAAACAACCTTGCCGTCAGACACAACAGTAGATCAGGTCCTTCAATAACTCAGCTGAAGCTGCTCCTTTTTCCTGTCACATGTGGCAATAATGTGCACCCACCCCAACATGTTGACCTGTCTATCCATGCTGATGACCCTCACCCCTGGAATTTCCAGATCTTGCAAGAGGACATTGGTCCCATGGACCAGCAATTTGAGCACATAGGTCTGGTTATCAACATGATCGTCCATGATGGTCTCCTCAGCTTCAGCGACTTCCATCGCATGATCACCCAACACCAGGCACTTCCCAAGAGTCCCAAAATTCCCAGCTTTAACTCTGATCCTGATGTGAGCTACCTAACGTTGATATGCATGTTGCATGTTTACCCTTAGATTTTGCGATTTTGTATGAGATATATACATACCAGAATCTATATCTACTTGAGTACGAGAGCTATTGCTGAGACTTTGAGCAGATAGCTAAGATCCTGTGCAATGAGAGAATATACAGAGTTGAAATACAGGACTTAGGAACAGTACCTCGAAGGATTGAACCTACCAGCCTGAATATTCAACCTGTAATCGGTCTAAACAGGCGAATATATGCCATAACGTCCCACTCATGCATGATCTACTGAAACCAGAAGTATCTAGTCCCTTAATATGGTTGACTAGCCCCCAGAAGACATGAATAGTTCCCTAATGTGACGATTAAGTCCCCAATGTGGTGGACCAGTCTCAACAGAAGGGAATATTCTCCTAATGCGATTGAATAGCTGTGATTAGTTGCCTATGGTTTGCAGAATATTCCGAGGCAGTTCAAGCTCTAGCAAGAATAGATAGAAAAGCATGCAAAGATTCGCACTCAGAAGTGAATATTCTCCCTAACATGGTGGAATATTTCCCCTCAGATTGAAGATACAAAGTGACTCGCCATTACTATTGCTTGATAGTGACTTTGGACCTGTAGATATTCTGCAGATGCACCGCCTTCCAGAAGAATAGCCATGAGGCTCGCATCAGTGATCGGGATATCAATTATTAATTGATTGGTCAGGAACATTCCCCTGGTTGCAGCTGCGGCCAGTTGCCTAGATACAGAAGATAATGATGGATCACCCATTGCATGGTGTGGTAGCCTGGGCCGAGGGTGAATTAACTGGTAACCAGGCTAGCTACCTTGGTAACACCAGAACATTCCATAGTCCAGCAAAGAATGATAGAATATTCTGGCTCCAACAGCCATGGAGACAGTATCTAGATTGTCTGGACTGATGAAACCCTCAACCCAGTAGTATATGCTCTAGACCCAGTCGGATATTAGCTTATACAGTATGACTAAATATCCGTAGTAGATCGGACTATGTACAGTATATAAAGGCCTCCTAGATGTAATATACGGGAGGCAACACCCTCCCCACGATTTGACCTTATAAGTGCAGTAGCTTGGGCGATTCAAGGGCCTTGGAGTGGAACCTCGGAGTTATAGAATAGTTGTTAAGTCCAGGAAGCTTGCCATCCCTTAGAGTCGCACCTTAGCCAGTGAGCAGGGCGATTTGAAGGCCTTTGTGCATATTCCTTGGGTGAGACGAATATTCCTTAAGTCCAATAGAGAAAGATAAAAGAATATAAAGATTGTTTATATATTTTCGAGTTTGAGTTGGCCAGTGAGCCATAGTATCAGCCAGTGAGCTGCAGAGTTGGCCAGTGTGCCATTATAAAGCCAGTGTGCTATAGAATTCGGCCAGAGTGCCATTAATCTCAGAACACAGAATATTTCAAGTACCAAGACGAGCAGTCATCGTTAATATACTTTATTTGCTCCCAAACCTATTATATATTCGCTAAGTCGAATTGAATAGCTTGGATACCTTTAGAATTGAAAGAACAAGTCATATATTCGAGCTTCTTGCTGGAATATTTGCGCACTTATCAGAATATTTGAACTTCCTACCAAACTAGTCGGTTTGCAGAGGTCTTCTATCAATCTCGAAACACCCGAACTTATATATTTGGTGATTGTGAAGTGCAAGGATTGCTTAGGGTTGAGTATATACGAGTTTCACTCGCTGTATATCCGATCTAGGTTTTTCCCTGCACCGTTACCAAGCACATCATCGTGTGACATGGTAAGGGACCCGGCAGGGTTGAGCTTGCTTATGAGGTATGTATAGATGTATTCCTACTCGTACATGACTTTTTACTGACAGTCAAACAAGGTGGACAAAGGAAGTAAGTTCAAGAAGTACATGTCAAAGACTTATAAAGAACAATGTGGATGGTCCATACATAGGATCAATATGAATAATTGGCCAATATAGTACAAGGTAAAGACAACAGATATGATGCAGTCTATTGTGAATCAAGACAGCTGGTATGGATCATGATCTGGTGGGTTGGATGTGAACATGGAATTTAATGACCATGGTCAGATCATGATGGGAGCAAGTGGGGCTCATCCTTACCTGCTCCTGTGTTGCGGATGCCCTGGAGCCAATTCTTGAACCTGTGGAAGAAGCAATGGACATGACCGCCTGGAGCTTGTCTGTGAGTAGAGGCGATGTGGTTGGTATTGGACGACATGCCCAATGGAAAACCAATGCCAAGGCTACATTGCCACAACATTTGTGAGGATTGTTTATGGGTTGATTGAACCATTGGATGGTCCGAGAGGAATGTGGAAGTGCATGTGGATCAACAGCAGTGTATGGGAGAGGGAGAGATTGTCAGTTGCACGATAAATCGTGAGGCTCTGCGAAGGTGTAACAACCAGGATGCAAGAATTTGCCACCACAAATGAGGTTCCTCTTGGTCTGAATGGTGAGCATGGGTTTCCTGAAGGATGGATGAAGGCCATCATGTTGGCATTGCAGATGCTCTTCAAGAGTGTTCACATTGAAGTGGGTTAAACTGGTAAACTGGATTTATTGGCCACCTCTGCTGATACAGCTCAGGTAAATAAGCACAAACTAATCTATCTCGGTAGCTCATCATAGGTAATATACATATATCAAGGGCGATAGTCATGATGGTAAGATAGGCAATAAAAAGGAAGGTAAATCAGTGGCTGCAGTGTTGTTAATCTTTTTCGGTGGAGCCGGATGTACCCTTCACTTATATTCTGCCCAAATCCTGCCTGCCAGACGAATGCATGAAGTGTGCCACATATGCGCAATGCGTGCCAACAGATGGTGAAGAGCTGCCTGCGTGCACAAGCTAGAAATGCACCAGCGTCGAAGACACTGATCACACCCACACCTAACACTACACACACAAACACACTCAAGTTCGTGGGGGATTCTGATGCGATAAAAGTAGCGAACCAATAAAACTGTATTCTCAATATTTCTAAGATGCACACATAGCAATAGCGCTCGTATAAAATCTAGACTTCTCTAAGTCCAAAGGCTTTTCTCAGACAAGAGGTGTGACTTCCGTCACTGGGCTGAAAGGCAAGGGTTGTATAACAATACCCAAATGTCGCCAAATGTAACCACAACTCTCTAGACGTCGCACACAACCCAAATAGTCACCGCAAGCAACAAACAACACACTAAACACGACTTAAAGCACCGCACTCTAAGCAGAAACCGAAACACTCAAACAATCCACAAGAGCCACAGGGTTTGAACCTATGCGCTCGAGCTTCTAACCGATTGTAGACCCACAGGGTTCAAACCTATGTAATCCAGAGCACACAAATAAACACAGAAAACCCCGTCCAACAAGCCAAAGGGTTTGAACCTTTGCCAACTTGTGGAATTAACACAAAGCGAGCACTAACCAGACCAAAGGGTTTGAACCTCTGCCGCCTGTAATGCCTTGTGTCACACAGAAACCTCAAGAACTTGAAAGAGTGCCCTCCAAGACACTATATTCTTATTCTCAGTATAGAGCGCAGTCAAACAATCAATGAAACTTAAGTACGGAGTGCCTCACTAGCCTTCTTGGCCTTGCTCGTGACTCAGATCACTCAAATTTATATCAAAGATGGTCTATATTCTCTCACTTGAAGCTACAAACAACTCCAGATGCTAGAGCACGTTGATACGCATGTTGCGTGTCTACCCTTAGATTTTGCGATTTTGTATGAGATATATACATACCAGAATCTATATCTACTTGAGTACGAGAGCTATTGCTGAGACTTTGAGCAGATAGCTAAGATCCTGTGCAATGAGAGAATATACAGAGTTGAAATACAGGACTTAGGAACAGTACCTCGAAGGATTGAACCTACCAGCCTGAATATTCAACCTGTAATCGGTCTAAACCGGCGAATATATGCCATAACATCCCACTCATGCATGATCTACTTAAACCAGAAGTATCTAGTCCCTTAATATGGTTGACTAGCCCCCAGAAGATGTGAATAGTCCCCTAATGCGATGATTAAGTCCCCAATGTGATTGATCAGTCTCAACAGAAGGGAATATTCTCCTAATGCGATTGAATAGCTGTGATTAGTTGCCTATGGTTTGCAGAATATTCCAAGGCAGTTCAAGCTCTAGCAAGAATAGATAGAAAAGCATGCAAAGATTCGCACTCAGAAGCAAATATTCTTCCTAACATGGTGGAATATTTCCCCTCAGATTGAAGATACAAAGTGACTCGCCATTACTATTGCTTGATAGTGACTTTGGACCTGTAGATATTCTGCAGATGAACCGCCTTCCAGAAGAATAGCCATGAGGCTTGCATCAGTGATCGGGATATCAATTATTAATTGATCGGTCTGGAATATTCCCCTGGTTGCAGCTTCGGCTAGTTGCCTAGGTACAGAAGATAATGATGGATCACCCATCGCATGGTGTGGTAGTCTGGGCAGTGAGTGAATTAACTGGTAACCAGGCTAGCTAGCTTGGTAGCACCGGAATATTCCCTAGTCCAGTGAAGAATGATAGAATATTCTGGCTCCAACAGCCATGGAGACAGTATCTAGATTGTCTGGACTGATGAAACCCTCAACCCAGTAGTATATGCTCTAGACCCAGTCAGATATTAGCTTATACAGTATGACTAAATATCCGTGGTAGATCGGACTATGTACAGTATATAAAGGCCTCCTAGATGTAATATACGGGAGGCAACACCCTCCCCACGATTTGACCTTATAAGTGCAGTAGCTTGGGCGATTCAAGGGCCTTGGAGTGGAACCTCGGAGTTATAGAATAGTTGTTAAGTCCAGGAAGCTTGCCATCCCTTAGAGTCGCACCTTAGCCAGTGAGCAGGGCGATTTGAAGGCCTTTGTGCATATTCCTTGGGTGAGACGAATATTCCTTAAGTCCAATAGAAAAAGATAAAAGGAATATAAAGATTATTTATATATTTTCGAGTTTGAGTTGGCCAGTGAGCCATAGTATCAGCCAGTGAGCTGCAGAGTTGGCCAGTGTGCCATTATAAAGCCAGTGTGCTATAGAATTCGGCCAGAGTGCCATTAATCTCAGAACATAGAATATTTCAAGTACCAAGACGAGCAGTCATCGTTAATATACTTTATTTGCTCCCAAACCTATTATATATTCGCTAAGTCGAATTGAATAGCTTGGATACCTTTAGAATTGAAAGAACAAGTTGTATATTCAAGCTTCTTGCTAGAATATTTGCACACTTATCAGAATATTTGAACTTCATACCAAACTAGTCGGTTTGCAGAGGTCTTCTATCGGTCTCGAAACACCCGAACTTATATATTTGGTGATTGTGAAGCGCAAGGATTGCTTAGGGTTGAGTATATACGAGTTTCACTCGCTGTATATTCGATCTAGGTTTTTCCCTGCACCGTTACCAAGCACATCAACGTGGCTGAAAAGCTTTGCACTGTTACACCAGGGGTCTGAAACTTGTACACTACTTCTATACTACTGTATTTATACATTCTATGATCTACAAATTAATACAACTGATTATAGTATTATTTCTTCTGTGGCCTTCTATTCCTTGCATCCTGTGCATGTCGTCTGAGCATGCCATCGCTTGGCACTTAGTCAAACATCCAACTTGGACCCAGACTTGGTCTCACTCATGGTTGTGGAGTCGGCTAGCACTGCGCGCAGTGTGTTGACACATTACTCGTTATCTCCTCGGAGTGGCAACCTATCATAAGGGCCATATTTTCCTTTAATCTTATTATTCTAGGTTTTCTTGGTTGGTGGGGATACCCACTCCATGCCTGGGCCTCACGCTCCTCGGCTGAAGTCAGTTTTCTCAGGTTTATTCATACTCAGACATTATTTCATCTCACGTGCAACTTGCCGGTCGATCCATGCCTTGCGCGTCATAGATCCATGCATCATGTAGTTCTCTTAATATCATGCATGTCTCTTATTGATTCTTTAGAGCACGTCTCCAGTCCATTCCTAGTGCATTCAGTATCAAGCACTGAGCTCTTATGCTTAGTGTGACCTCAGGTAGTATCATTCTAAGCTAGAGCATGTGCTCTACCAATTGTCACTTAATATATTTGACTGCACAACTTTGTAGCATCACGCTCTTCTCTATTCTGCCTTGTCCTTGTAACAGGTTCTTGTAAAATGTATGTATTGATACATTTTGCGAAATTACACACGTAAATGCTCTGAGAGCATGTCAACGGTTTTCTGGGTAGTGCCCTATGAGGAACAGCTTTGGACCAGACATTGGCAGTGTTAGCAGGGTAGGTATGAGTGGAGGGCGGCCCAGTGTGACATTGTGTGACAGTCACATGTGGTTGCATGTGGTTCATCGGGGGTGGCGAGCATGTAGTACAGTGTGGATGTGTGTAGAGTTGACAGGATTGACACGGCTCTACACGATCATGTAATTGCTATGGCAGGACATTGCCATGTGGCCCACCTGGGTTTGCACTGGATTTCATCAGTGTACACAGCTGTACACAGCTCCACACTGGTGTACATCCATTTACACCAGTGTACATCGATGTGCACTGGTGTACACCTAGTAAAGTCCAATAAATCCACTTGTAATCGGGCTCTAATTGCCCCTGGTTTTCCAGACCTTGAACGACATGATCCAACATGTACAAGGGCACCTAACCAAATGATATATCAAAGACTGCAAGATATACAAGCCATGATACATCAATGCACTGGTCCTGCAGTCAACAGTTCAATGTATCAACTACACATGGGCATCCTGTGATTGCCTCCACTGCCAAAATTTCATGCTTGCTTGACATCAATTTCTGCCCTGGTCTGAAGACAAGCCCTCCCAACAGCATGCCTCCTTTGTCCTAAAAGCACAATGGGCCTGTCAGGTCATCTGCCTATAAATGCCATGACTTCTAGGATCAAAATTGATTACTTCTACTAGATATCTTGCCTGATACTTCCCTTATATATCCGCAACCATCAAACAGACAACTTGGATGCTGAATACAATCAGTGGCAGAACTTGTTACATTCTGATGTTTTCGACATGCATATGTTTTCTTCTCTTTATCAACACTTTTCCATTTCAGCTGCTGGGCCACATTGTACATAGAAAGGCATGCATTATATACATTACAGACAGATGGTATATTATTGCTAGAAAGTGAAATTACAATCCAGGTAGCAAAAAAAACATAACAAAAAAATGACGAATAGTAGGTACTAGGGGGAAAACAGCTATCTAGGCATTTTCATGGACAATGGGAGGAGGGCGTATATATGGGTATTGATATCAGCCACCATTCCATTCCAAGCGTTCATTTTTTCTGCCAACATACTTAGCTAGACCCCACTGCACCCAGACCAATGAGCACAGTGATGATCTTGTTCTGACCATGACTTTGCAGAATGCATGCCTCGAAAACCTGCCAGGCAAGAACAACATCTGGCTGTTGAGACCTGGATTAGTATCTAGAATGGTACAGGTACTCGACAGGCCAACTCACCACTACCTGGCTGACACCCACTGGCACCACCGCAAAAGACACTGGCAGATTTCTGGTCCTCATCTTGTGATCCTCCAGATTCTTGGTGCCCAGGTGTTAGCAGGATCGAGACGAAAATATGACAGCATACTGGACACATCTCACAGCTCTGTCGCTCTTCACTTTTGAATCCAAGTTATCGTTGGCCCTCAGGGTATCACTGGACAAAATGCAGCTAAGTCAGGGAAACAAGCCTTGAGAGTTCATGAGATTATGACATCCAGCAGGCCATTTGGTAATTGTAGGGATGAGGGGAAATCTGAGGTGGGTAGATCAATGGTGATAGTCAACATTTCAATGTTGGTTGGGATTGATCGAAAGAAACCGATGAATTCTATTGGTTCAGTTGATCGGGTATTGATTGAACCGGCAGCTGGGCCCTGACATACTCACCTTTACTGTTTCTCAATGAATCATGTGGATTAATGAATGTGCAAGCTTTTTACACAGATTCTGTTTATCTAAAACCATTTATTGTGGCTAAACCAGGACAGTTTTTCCCATGTTGAGGTATGGATTCTGCTGCCTGCACAGTGCTGTCACCGTTTATTGAATCTTGCAGACCAGCGTTGACATGGTGTTGATGTACCCTTCGAATTGAAAATTGATTATATCTTATCATCAAACATGTTTTAATAAACCCACAAAGATGCTAAGGCAACGAATTAATGTTTGTCAGATGAAACTCCAAAAATCGGCAAATCCCTTCAAAATGCACTTTACCAACAATGATCTTTGATGCAACTATGGGATACCACATGAAGAGAAAAAATTCGTTTACTTTCAGTAAGCTTTGAGACTGCATTTTTCAGTGAAATATTGCTGCTCCTCACCACATTTTCTTCCCAAGCATCCACTGAACATTTGGCTTGTGAGATTGCTGAGTGGCTGTGCATCTCTTTCCCGATTCTTGCACTGACCATATCGCTATCACACAGTCACCAGTCTGCATTCATTACAGATTCAACAGGTGAAGGTACATTTTACTTATTTCTCACATCAATGCAAATTTTGTTGCTACTATTGATGTGTCAGTGACCCCCAAACAGCCGATTATCCTGCATCTTAGTACTTCCACCCAGCTGCACATAATCCCTCACACAAGGCAGCATTATTAGCTTCAGCTCAAATGAGGAGAGATGCCGCAATACCTCTACCATCGACTATGCAGACATCCAATATTGCTTACTGTGGCCATGCCCAATCTCATACATGACCCACCCCAGGATCTCCGCATAGAAACTGGGGCCGATCACCATCGATCATGACTTGTAAATGCACCACAGATACTAGATCCAAATACAAAGACCAAGATCAACTGCCATCTGCAGGAAGGAAAGTGACTTAAACTTGACAACATCAGTGACTGTTCACCTTGTCACTGCAGTTGTCAGTGACAGGGACAGCTATGGTGTGAGGACAGCAATACCAATGTTCTAATGGATGTCAAGTTTCTTTATTGCATAACTTACACAGATAGGGAATACGGAAATACAGGTTTGCAAACTGAGTGGTGCAAGACTCATGCCCAAGCACATCCGACATTGATGGCATGAGGAATGCAGGTTACAAGGTCAAAATGGAACATGTTAAATGCACACTCGACTCGGAGAACCATGCTAATCTGTGACTGTTGTGTGTCAAGAGCACCACAAAAGGAGTTGCTCTCATTGATGCTGGCGAGGGTATGTGTGAAATGCCAGGCTGTGATACGAAAATTGATTTGACTATCTTTTGAGGAGAAATGGCATGTTTTAGGACAATGGTTGGACCTAAGTGAGATGGATGAGGCAAGCAATGACGATATTTCACCAATTGAATAATTTCTGTGTGTTCGAGTGGAAGAATATTATTCAAATATTATTCAAATATTATTCAAATATTATTCAAATATTATTCTCTTTGTTGTACTATAAATATAACGAGTTACTATATGTGGCAGATTGAGAAAGAAAACAGGGCGGCTATAGTAACCAATTTGGACAGTTATACATCACTGGTAAGGATCTGCGATCCCTAATAATCCCTGGCGCAATCCAAGAAGGCCAGGCATGATTGAATACTCAGTTTGGGACCATGTCAACAACTGTCAGTCCAGCTCAGGTGCGGAAGAGCGGAGCTCATCATCATTGACAGCAAGCAAAGGTGCATTGATTTCAAATTGATTTGGGACCCCCTTTTGGACCCTTTTTGGATGCGACTCAGGTGATATATCAATCACTGACTGCAGGAACAGGCCTTTAATGTATCATGGTTAACGGTATCTTATAGACTTTAACATATCAGTCTGTAGGGTAGTGGTGACATGTACACGGCACCACAGCCTCGGGGACGATAGATGATACGTGGGCTAGGCCCCAAGGAAAGAGCCCAGCAAGCCCGAAAGATGCTGGCATCACTACCTTTCAGGAAATTGACCAGCTGACTGAACTGCTCTTTCTCCCGCGTATAAGAGTTATTGTAATCTGGCCTTGCCTCACGATCATGTTTGGGGTCTCCATAAATTTCATCGACCTGCCCTCCGAGGCCTGTCGATACGGCGATGGGATACTGATGATGGAGACCAAATCCTAGCATGCCTCCCTCGGGAAGGAAATCTGAAGCTGACAAAAGACCTTCAAGTGCCTCTTTGACATGGTCTATGAGTGGACTCTCTGTGCTCGAGACCAAACTAGGAACTATGGGTTTGTCCTCGAGGTAAAGATTATTTGTCAAGGTCACCCAGACCCCCGACGTTACTGGGAGAACTTCATGCTCGACGTCGCTATAGAATGCAACATAGGAGATGACGGGTGCTTCAGCAGTACTTTCAGCAAGCATCTTTTCAGCGCTGAATGCCCATTCTTGGCCATCTTGGCAAAGGACGAGCGACCCTCCTTCGTAGGGGGTAGGGAATATGACGACAAGAGATCCCATCATATTCTCAGCACGAGGAGTGTCCTTGTGTGCCTTGAAGAAGTCTCTTTCGCCTAAAAAATCCAATATGTCAACCTGATTTCCTGGTTACCCTAATGATAAATGGTCTTACTGTAAATGGTCTTACTGTAAACGGTCTTACTGTAAACGTTCAACTTGTACAGCTCAGAGCGCAAAACTTTTTTGATTTCATCTTGGCCTTCAACCAGATCAGCTTGCACCTGGTCAAGGATATTGAAAATTGGGTGGTATCGAGCTTTTTGGATTTGCGGTACGTCTCGTCGAATGTGTTTTGGTTGCCCAGACCGAATCCTGCGGCATCACAGGCACTGCAGAGATCACGAAGGGAATCCTCGGAGGCATTCGCAAAGTTCAAAAAGCTGGTGAAAAAAGTTAAAAGACGGCCTTAACCTAGCGATGACCACATACTATGCTGTTCCTGCCATTTCTTCCTGGCGTTTGGAATAAAACAGCAATAGTTTTTCAGAGGACACTTGGATTCGTCCCTGACTGAAGGTCCTTTCCTTCAGGGGGTTATTTACGGCCTCAATCGCGGGATGGTGTAGGCTATCAGTCATGGTGATGCCAGGAAAAGCCAGGGGACCCACGTGTCGTGAAGTCTGACTCAAGTCGTTTGGAGCCGTCTGCAGGACTTCAAGTTCTAACTTCTGGAATGATGCAAGAGAAAACAGCTTTTCTTATTAGTATCCTCCAGACCGCACATTAATATCTCTCATGTTTCCATAACAATCTGATTAGTACAGGGCATTTGCTTGGAGGCATCATCGATGCTCGCTACAGATACCTAACCCTGATCTCGACTCTCAGGCCGCTCAACTTTAACGAGACAAAAATCTCCGTATAGATAACCGACATGCATCTGCAAACGCTGGCATTCATCTTTCCTTACCTCGAAGCGCTCATCTTTTTGGTCGAAGACTCATCGTCTCAAGAACGTATAATAAAATGCCACAGTGCGATGATACATCGGCTCCTTCATCTCTCACTACGGTTATTCCCCCAATCTCGGCACGATGAACCCATCAAGTAGAGGTGGCTCCCATATACGATACCTCTCTGGCAACTTCGACAGTGAACCGCTATTGCGTACTAAGGACTCCATTCAACTTCTCACTGCGACTGAAATCATTCAAAGAACTCTGTTGTGGTGTGAAGGCAATGCTGGGGCAAACGCTCGTTAAGATATAAAGATCATGTCACTCGATTTCATTCAGCCAGTCCACCTACAAGATGGGTCAATTCAGATAAATTCAGACATTTTGGTGGGACGTACACTGCAGGTCCAGGGATGGGATAGGCCAGCTTAAAGTGATGGTCAGTTAAAGACTCCATGACAGTGTAAACTACACCCACTGATGTGTCTATTTGCAAGTCCCATCGGTTACGAGCGTCCAAACTTAAAAATTGAAGATACGCACCGGTATATATATCAAAGACGATTCCTGTTTCATCGGTGAGTTGAAAGTACGAAAAAAGAACAGTATAGTGCCATACCTGGCGTAGAAGGGGTATAGGCTCCGGGGAAAGACATGAAGGAGGTCGGGTAAGCGTTACCCGATCCTGTCACCTGAACTTGGATACAGCTTGGGTAAAATTGAGCACCTGTTCTGGGTCATTGTTGAACGTCAAAACAGGTAATGAGGAATATGTTACCTGGATAGCTATAGGCTTTGATTTTGATACAAAATCAATACACTTCGTAAGTTGTGACCGAGAAGGAGATACCTCTGTGCAGGGCAATTCTAGACACCGGTCAGGAGAGTATCACGGAGTGACTGAACCAGTCCT
Organism: Armillaria fumosa; assembly: GCA_030407015.1. Taxonomy (NCBI): domain Eukaryota; kingdom Fungi; phylum Basidiomycota; class Agaricomycetes; order Agaricales; family Physalacriaceae; genus Armillaria; species Armillaria fumosa. Next base: position 1,906,123 of record JAUDYM010000008.1, on the reverse strand, counting down.
TACATCTCATGACAGATGATATACTGTCCAGCCTTGAGGGAAGAAGGGATGGTAAACGTGTACACACTATTGGATGCAGTGAGTAAGTCGGTGGCCGCCCAAAGACAAGCCGAAGTCTTCCCATTTTTGGTGACTTTGAACCAAACAGCACTGTAGGCAGAGTATATCAGCATGATTGCCTCAAAATAAATGTATTCTTGGCCTCACCTGGTACCAGGACTCCAAGCAGTGATGTTGACGTTGTCGGGAGCGCGAGCCATGTAAGTAATCATTGGACCTTTATGACTGTCTGGCCAAGTCGTCCAGTTCAAAGCCACCTTGGAACCGGCTGCAACTGTCCTGTAAATTGGTGCAGGCGCAGTGTAATAATCTCCGGCCATGTAACCGTTGCATTGGAGGCTGCGTTCAAAAATTCTAGCTAATGCTCTTAGTAGATAGTAGGTAACACCTACTCGATCAGTGTGAGGTCCTCAACAGGTCCTGTGAACGATTCAAACTGTATTAGTAGAAGGACAAACTGGACTAGTGTAAAGCGCATACCGTTACTCGGAATCTGGCGTACAATGCGCTGGGGGACCAGATTGTAATACCTGTTGAAGACATGCCACATCAACACGATGTGACTGAAACGAAGCAGCAGAACCTACGGGTCTGAATACGGAAGATAGCCAGTATATTTAGTCGAGCCCAGTGATCTCTTGAATGTAGCCATGGCCCCAAGCGAGCCTCGCGACACTCAAGAGCACGGAGAGTAAAGGAAGGATCGCTGTCAGCATCGTGTAATTAATTTGTGCTCAACTCGGGACCCAAACTCCTATTTATACTGTTTCTTTGAGAGGAGCATGAGCCTTTGCATTTCCAAACAGTGCACGCCGGACCGGTTATGGATTGCTACAATGCGAAGATGAACCGATCTAATTGAATGAAATGCCTTTCCATGTGAGGAATGCGGGGCCAATGTGGTAAAGTCTGTAACCTTCTCGATACCTCATTTGTCGCATGACGCAACATTAGGGTGTTCGGAAAATAAACGACAGGCCAAGTTCATGGACAATAGGCATGTGGACTGGTCAAAGGACGACTGTCTCCACCACACCATGAGACGAAGAGGAATTATCTTCGGATTCACTGCTCCTCCCGAGCGAACATCAGCATATAAAGTATTGTTTTGATTGGGACAAGGTTTATCATTGGCAAAGTGAAGAAAAAACATTGGTAATATATCAAGCGGTCCAGCTACGAATTGTAAGTCAATTGAGCATGGCGGTGATCCATAGAGAAATACTCACATGTCTGGTCCAGGAATAGGATACTCCTGAGCATGATGTGGGTGTTATGCAGCAAACAAGATAAAGATGGTACTCACACCGGTCGAGGTATATGCATCGTAAACGATTCCTGAAGAGAACATAAGTGTGAACACAGACAATGGGAGGAATTGGACACACCAGGTGTGTCGGCATCATAAGCGCCTGAAGATCATGTCAGTGATCACTTCGAGCATCTCTGGTATTTTTACATACCAGGGAAAGAGACAAACTCCATAGGTAAGGCAGTTCCGTTGATGTGCTCGGTAATCATACAGAGATAGCTAGAATCTAAATATATACTGAGTGTAACTCATATATACTAAACCCTAAGCAATCCTTGCGCTCACAATCACCAAATATATGAGTTCGGGCGTTTCGAGATCGATAAAAGACCTCTGCAAACTGAATAGTCTAAACTTGTCCACAAATATTCAACTCAAAGACGAAAACAATGAGGATATTCAAGGAAATCTGACTTCAACAAAGCAGATATACAATGTGTGTGTGGTCTAGTGGTATAATCAAGCGAACTTTGTCTGTTAGAACGCTGAATAGACTTCAAAACTCGAAGTTAGATGGCTCTTTGCCTTGATCTTCCAGTTCACTGACTGATATATGGGTGCACTGGCCTCTATCTTTAGCTCACTGGCTTATATTGGCTGCGATGCCTTCACTTCAAGCTTCGTTCTGAATATACAGCGGTCTCTGCGACTCGCAATGTTTTTACAATCAAATATATGCTTTATAATCTTTAGTGGACTTAGCAATATGCTATTTGTCCGAGACTCGACTTAATACCTCTTAATTCAACCTTAGCTTCTGCGCTATATGGTCAAACTGCAGGGTGGCGAAGCCTCCCGTATATTCGTATGTACAGTCCTTATATACTACTACCAGTCCGTGCTACCTCGGCTATTTAGTCATATACTATAGTGTAAGTTACTACCGGTCACAGCTAGCCCGAGATATCCTACTGCCGTGCTATGCAACCTGGTCTAACTAGCGGCCTCCGATGTTCTAGGCTGATATATTTGGTTACCCGCCTCGCAGTCGGAATGCTGTGTATCCTGCCATATGGAATAACTTAGTTACCCGCACGTTGCCTGGTTTCAGGCCAATTCACGATTAAGGGGTAGCCATAAACTTGCTATAACTAGAACTATCTGATGCAACGCGATCGGTCAGAATATTCCTGGAAGATCGATCGGTAGATAGTATAGTCTCATCATTGATGCGAACCGCATGGTTCTTCAGGGTTATATCTTTCTCTAAGGCAATCCCGGTAGTGTTGGCTATCCCGTAATGGACGTTAGCTCCGCCTGCTATCACGACTATTCACAGTTTTATCTGGTATATCTACTCCTGGTTTAATAGCTAACTCGCAACTAGAACTGTTATGACATATATTCGCCTACTAGGGCGTATATATTAGGCTGGTAGGTCCGACTCGTAGCGATATCTTTCCTAAGTCCTAATGCCACTTAGTATATTGTATAGTGCGAAGCGATAGCTTTAGCTAGCGATCCGGAGGCTCAATCCTAGCTCTCGATATTCAAGTACAGTATAGATTGGATAAGTATATATATACAAATCGCAAAATCTACGGGTGGATACGTTCCATGCGTATCACCGTCACTTGTAACTTCGACCTGGATACAGCTAGGGTAAACTTGTGCTCCTTGAGACCTCGTTAGATCGAAAGCACACACGCATAGTACATGGACGGATGATTCTTACCTGGGTATTCGTACGCTGTTCGGGAGACGCACTGTCAGCTACGACGAACTAATTCTACTTCGGGACGAATCGCCTGCATGAAGCGCAATACTTTGGCGAAGTCATTAAAACAGGGGATTTCACAATTGCTGTGGACGCTTACATTTCGTGTCGAATGATGTATTGTCCAGCTTTTAGTTTAGCGGGGATAGTAAACGTCCAGACACTGTCCTGAGCGGACAACACATCGGTGGCTGCCCATAAACCATCATCGGTTTTCCCAAGCTCGTCGACCTTGAACCATACGGCACTGCGATTTCGTTCAGCTTGAGCCTTCAGATCTTCGGAGAAAGAGACCATACTCAGTGCCAGGTTGCCAAGCGGTTATGTTAGTATCGTCTGGCACACTTGCCATGTACGTGATTATTGGACCCTGGGAGAATGTATTTTCGCGTCAGAACCGACCACGGAGGGATAGCCATGATATTCACCATGTGAGAGTCCGGCCAAGTTGTCCACGTCAAGCCATCTCTGATCCAGCGGCAACAGTCGCGTAGATTGGAGCGGGAGAGGAACCTTCGACACCTCCATCGGTGTAGCCATTGCATTGAACGCTAGGATTGTTAAATAAAACGCAGATGTTAAACGGAAGACGCACTCAATCAAAGATAAGTCGATTACAGGTCCTGAAACTCTTTTAATGGTGGTGCTGAACCAAAAACATTGACAACACGAACCGTTGCCTGGGATTGGGCGGACGATTCTGTCCGGTACAGGATTATAGTATGAATCAGAATACGGAAGGTAGCCGCTGTATTCTGTACCATCCGCGACAATGGTCTCGACGTAACCATGTCCGCGCACAGAAGCAATGGAGGCTAGCAAAGACGCCACAAGAGTTGCTTTGAACATGACGCGTTTGGCAGAGGAGGTACACTGACTTACCTTGTCGATGCGTCTTTGATGCTTTCCGCGGCACCGAAAACCACGAGGAAGTTTGATCATCGTAAGATGAGTTGCGGAGTTCGTATCGAACGACATGGAGGCCGCTTGACGCATAACGTTCCCAAGTCTTGTCGTTGCTTAGGATGTTTGCGAAGTTCAACCGCCTTGGGAGGCCATAATGGACCGATGAGCGGAAAGATGCAAGATGGTACCTGGTAGTCGCACCCTGTTTACAATGACGTCCAATTTCCAAGCCTTTCTCAGGCGCAAAAGAAGCTTGGAGATAGGCGAATGATCATGTTTGATGACTGTAGTCAAAACATGAGGCTATTATGCGACATTGAGCCGGCGAACAAAACTCGGAGCCATGTCTGAAGTGTCTTCGGATATTCTTCTGAACAAGAACGGAAATCCAGGTGGCCCCCGAAAGTGAAGTGATTGCAATCAGATGATGTGCGTACCGGCCGTAAGTTGTAGCCTGCTAAGATTGAGTCCATGTGGCGAGAGATGCGCCGAATATACACTACTACTATAGGGATATGAGCCATACATGTTGCAACTTGCCTTCGAATAAGGGATACCCAACTGAAAAGCTGAATTAGTAGATGACAAGGATCCTGGAGACTATTAGTACTTAGTATGTTAGGACCAAACGAGACTTACCTGTAACATATCCTAATAGATTACCATATGATCAGGGAAAAATTTGCCCCAGATGACGGGGAAAGAATCGTCATCGAAGCTGGGTGCAAGTTGAGTCTTCAACAGTTCAACGAACCGAGGGCCGGTATGCCGACTTCGGCCCGTGCTACCGCTTGTCTTTGTTTGTTATCGCCATTTTGACCACACAACGACACTTGTTCGCACCGTCCACGGCTTCCTTCAATTCTTGCCGTTCCCTTATGTACGCGACGCTAGTGCGTTGCACCCTATCTGTTGTGTATCTATGCTTATCTGTATTCAGGCCCGGAAGTCACTTTTGAAGGCGGCGCCTTTGGTGGCGGGGACAGCGGTGGTGCTGGTTGAAAAGGAAAGGGACAAGGTGCGTTCTCTTTTTATCTAAATATCCTCCGTCTAAGAATCTCTATCCAGCTGCCAATATATCCCATCCCATCTCCTGATATTGTACTGCTGGATACGCCCTCAACGCTGGAGCGACAAATCGGAACAGTTCGGAAGACATTGACTGAGACCTATTCTGACGCATATTCGCAAGTTCAGGGTGTAGTTTCCAAGTGGATTGGTGTCGAGCATGCTATTGAAAGTCAGTGTTATCATCGCTCTACCGTTGACTCTAGCTGAGCGGATTACATAGGTCGGGTGAAGGCTATCATGTCTCCAACGGAATCCATAACACCAGGAATTCTCTATGTGGGAATTGCAACCCTCAGCGGATCCATAATAGCGCGAAATCGCCTACTGGTTACTCGGCTTATATTACCGCCTACGTTACTCGTCTTCTCCATGAACCATTTCCTCCCGCAAACGTCTGCCAACGTCTCCGAATACTTCGGCTCGTTGGAAGATACCTACTTCCCTACTCTTGCCCAGAAGCATGCCGTCGCTAATGCGCACACTAGAATGAGCTGGGACATGTTGAAGGACGCTACTGCAAACGGAAAGCAAAAGTTTGATGCAGGTGTGGAGACGGCCGTTGACAGGATTCAGGAGTCAACGGGCTTGAAACTCAGGGAGGCTATGGGCTGGGGAAAGAGTGTCACGGAAAAGGTCGAGAGCAAGGTATTAGATGCTGTCAATGCTGTAGAAAAGAAGGAGGAGCGTTCTAAAACGGACGAGAAATCTGTTTAATAGAGATGCCTTTCCAAATTCTTCTGTTCTCCTGAAAATTTGAACAGGTGCTTGTCGTTTCCGCTGCAATCCGATCTTTTCTGGACCGAACTGTGGGACTTTTGCAGTATCCTCGCGGCACCGTGCAATTGTTCCGAGTCTTGATGAAGCAGAACGCGTATCAGCGAGAGGTTATTGCATGTTGCATGTGGTGCGTCGCGCTACCTGAATCGAAGTCTTCGATCCCACTTCCGCTATTTGCAGTAGCTATACTACATGTTGATGCCTTTCATGTCCTGGCAGAGACCTATTATGTCCCGCAGCCGAGGCGATGAGAAGGGTTCTGATCGGAGAGAACTAGCATATCAGTCATGACCAACTCGAAAACCCCCTCCGACAAACTCTTACTTTTATACTCCGAGCGAAAGGGAGGGATGGAAGGAACGGCTCAGCACTGTTTTCCTCTAATACATTCTTACAATGTTTTGAATCTTGCTGATACCTCTAATGTTGCAGTGTTTGGTCTGGGTAAACCAAACAGATTTGACGAACAGTACCACGTGCTCTATTTCGATACAAAGTGTCGGAGACCATGGAACATATTTGATTGCAGTGTGACATATAATTCATTATCAGTGAGTACATGAGTAAGTGGGTGCTTGGAATACAATCTTGCGTAGCTGAATGGCGTGGTACAGTACAGTGACGCTAGTCCGGAGGCATAAACATAAGCATGAATCATAGCCATAGAGTAAGAGGACGATAGAAATACAGTTCACGATCTTCCAGTCGCCAAAATCCGGTATAGGTGATTGGCTTCTTCGAATCGTGAGTGGCGTAAGCTAAAGTGCGCCATTTCGGCAGTATCGGCATCCAGTGCGGCATCGACTAACGAGAGCTTGATCAAAGATGTGTAGAATCGGCAAAGCTACTTCGTGTTAATATCTTCATGCGCAGAAAAGGAAGCGACCTACATTTTGGACACCCTTGGTGAAGCGGTCATCACTGATAAGCCCCTCCTTCTCCTGTAGCTCCGCCTGGTCCAGCCAATTGATGCACTCGTGCACAAACTTGCCAAGTACTTCGATACGGACGAGGTCGGCAATCGCAATGGAACCATTGGTGGACATGGTGGGTTCACGTAGAAGACGTCCCATCAAGTCGAACGACGGAAGCGTAGGGGGAATAGAAAGCAGGATGTCAAGGAAAGGTGAAGGTAGATTACTCTCTGATGGTCCAGTTGAAAGGAGGGCAACAAAGAGAGGATGCGCAAGGTTAGGATTATTAGTAATAATAGGTGCCAAGTCCAGGGGGGTGATCATTTGTGAGGTGGCCAGTGCACGTATTGACGGAGTTACAGCCTGTATTGTGGACGATAAGCAAATAAACGCGCTCAGCAAGTCGAGTAACTCACCCGTTGCTCAGACAATGTCAGAACTCGTTCCCGAGCATCAAGTAGAAGTTTCATCGCGTGTGCTATACTCTCGTTGGCAGCATCCTCCTCGGCAGTGACCACTGTCGTAATTGTTGTCGTAGTCGTGGTAATCTGTTGTGATTTGGGAGTATAATCGTCTCTATAAAATAATCAGGGACAAAAGAAAGAGAGAAAATACCACACGTACATTTCGGATTCACTATTGTACATGTCATCATCGAGAAATAAGTTAGTGGCTCTAAGTTTGGGCGGCAGAGGCGACCTCGCCAGCGTGCTTGGAGAGTAAGGACCAATCTACAGCGTGGTCAACACAAATCCCATTCTTTATTTACGGAACCCACGTCGTTTCCGTCACCTCTGAGAATCTTCCATAGCACCCAGACCAGTTGCTCGTTGACGGAGATGTCGCCGTTGTTGGTAGCAGTGACAGCTTTCTCTCGTTCACAGACAAAAGTAACAAAGAGCACGGACTTGAACGGATTGATGGAGATAGGATGCGGAGCATATAAAGAATACAAGATAAACGAGACCAAGATTCGCTGGGCAAGCTAAAGAGGTCGTTCATCAGATTGTATACAAACGACCAACGACGCCAGGCGTACCTCCGATGAAGTGTTTGGGTCCAACAAAGGTAACAACACGTCGAGAGCCAGCTGAAATCGTGAAGTTGGTTGCACAAGCTGGATGAATGCCTGTGCCGCAGTCGAGCAAGGCAGTGTGTACGCCCTGGAGAGTAAATGACCGACCGAAGCTCGGACCGGGTCACCAGGAGGCGCTTGCGCCGACGATGGGGGTCCCATCGGGGGCAGTGAAGCAAGCGCGGTGGACATCGAGGACGGCGACGACGACGTCTAAGGTAAAGTCCGGCTGGAAAGATTTCCATTAGGTGTCGGAGTATATTGCGGAGTATAAATTAAGATCAGATGCCGGATACGCCGAGAATTGGAGCTTATCGTAAACAAATCACTCACCGGCTCTTGCTTGGCTGTCTCTCATACGCGCTGAACGAAAACCTCGACAACGGCAGACCTTGATAAGTAAGGTAACTTTTATCGTAATCTGCGCCACTACCGATACCCATAAACTTCTCTATTCGTTTCGCTGTAGCTTGGCTGTAGCCATGCTAACTCCTTGACCGGGATAGGCGGTCGGCATCACTTCCTTCTTCTCATCTAAAAGTATCCTTGTTTCCCTCCCCTTCCAACGGTGCAAAGATCCTGAAGCGAATCTCTAGCCCGATTCAGAAAGCTTTGAGAAATGGGAGTTACGTACCGAGACAATTGGTGACTCAATGCATCATGCTCGAGATTGATTTCCTCCAACCGAGTTTAAAATATGAGAAGATAAATACTGGAAAATTTACACAGATACCTAAGCTATTTGAGTACATATAACCGTGTCATGCAACATATTCAAAAAGAACATTGAGCAGCTTGGCTTCCGGGTTTTCCAATCTTAACATAACGCCTGCTTCAGCAGTACTCTCAGAAAGCATCCGTTCGGCGCTGAACATGCATTCTTGACCGTCTTGGCGAAGGACGAGCGACCCTCCTTCGTGTGGGGAATAGTAGGAAATACGACGACAAGAGAACCCATCATATTCTCAGCACGCGGGGTGTCCTTGTGGGCCTTGAAAAAGTCTCCTTTACCTGAAAAATTCAACGTATCAGCCTGGCATGCATTATCCGAACTACAAAATGATCCTACAGTAAACGTTCAACTTGTATAACTCAGAGCGCAAAACTTTCTTGATTTCGTCTTGGCCTTCAACCAGATCGGCTTGCACCTGGTCGAGGATATTCGTAGCCCGAGGGTCGAAATTACTAGAAAATTAGGTGGTATCGAGCTTTTTTGACTTGCGGTATGTTTCGTCGAATGTGTTTTGGTTACCCAGACCGAATCCCGCGGTATCACAGGCATCGCAGAGGTCGCGAAGGGATTTCTCAGAGGTGTTAGCAAGATTCAATACTCTGGCAGAGTAGATTAGAGGGAAGCAGGAGCATGAAGGCATACACTAACTGTGCCGCTCCTTCCTGTCCTGCTTCATGCTTGGAGTAGAAGAGAAACAGCTTGTCGGAGGACACCTCGAGTTGACCACAGCTAAAAGTTCTCTCAGTCAAAGCGCATTTCACTGCTTCGGCTGCGGGATTCCAATAGTTACTCAGGCTGCTCATGGTTTGTGCAAGAGCCATTTATAGGGGTCTTATCGATGCAAGTCTGAAATTGCGTGGGAACTTCCTTCCTTCCTTCCTTTCTACATTCTTAGCTCTTCGGCACCCTCGGCACATTCAATCCTACACTTAACTGCAATGTCGGTATTATCCAGGTTGCCAGCACCAATATCAAGTATTTCAAAATCTCACTCTACGAAAAATAAGTACTATCTTCCGATTCCGCCGTTACAGCAACCGATTTCGACTGCAGCGAACACATGCCGCCAGTCCGCAGTGACGGCACACCTGAATAACGAGTGCACAGTCAGGATGGTACTTAAGATTACGGCTGAATTTCCATGACTTACCAGAAGAAAATCTCGCAGATACCAATTGCATTCTTCGCATGTCGCTCCCCCATTTCTTCTTCTCCAGCTGTGTTGGACGCAATCGTGGTTGGATCTCAGCTGCTCTGCTCTTGCTGCCACTTCTCTCTGGAAAATATCTGGTGCAGCGGCTGTGGCGCGAGGTCCCATTTCCTCTTCCACCCTTCTCTGAGCAGTGATATACAATCGATCTTCATCCCACTGCGGGCACGAGCAATTCTTCCACGCTACTGCACAGACGTAGCAGAACTGCGTGAGGCACCTGCATGTCATATGATAGCAACCATGGTTCAGTTCAATAATCGAGTGACATCCTGGACAGGTCTGCCACTGCTTGTCTCGGGCTAGCGCATGCAAGTCTTGAATCGCAGCGTTCTCGACGCAGTTCTCTCCCCGATGTGCATTCTGCTTGCATGAAGGACAGACGGCCGTCCCACACGCTGTACACACCATGTCGCCATTGTGCCCCTCTGAGGAGCCAAGGAAAGCCGAGCAGATAGGACTCTGGCAGTAAACACGGCTCATGGCTGGCGTTCCGAGCTCTCTGGACTTGATTTGGAAACGTGATCGTAAAGCGAAGGAAAGAAGTGGTAGAAAATCTCTCTCGACAAGAGGTCGGCCGCAGCATCGGACGGGGTACAGCGATTCGTCATTGATACTGGCCTGGACGAGGTCTCGAAGGCAGCCATGGCAGTACTGATCTCCGCACGGAGCGCGGAAGCTACGCTGTGCCCTGAGACGGTCTCCGCATATAACGCACTGGGATGAGGTAGAAGGGGAAGGTGGTCTGGTCGAGAGAGGCGTTGTAACCGTCGAGGTTCCCGTAGTACGAACTAGGGCTCTCTCGACGACATCAGCACGGATCGCCGCGTCAGACGGTGCTTCCATCAGAGTTCTCATGAAGGCCTGATTCTCCAAGAGCCTTTGATTCGTAGATTGAATTGGGAGTGCGGCACCATCCCTTAGTGCGAGCGCATATCTGCGATCATCCTCCGCCGCCTGTTCTACAGCCAACCAGCTCGCATCCGTCTCCAATGCTCGATTCAGGCTCTGGGCCAGCTGGAGATCCAGCTCCATGCGCCAGTAGTCCGCCTGAAGATCGAAGGCATGTTCTTCATCTGTTTTAACTGTGTCATATCGTCCCTTTCCTTTGCGAGTGCCTGATATTTCTGCGATATCCTGGAGCGTGAGCTGGGCAATGAGCGCAGATGTTGCCTCGTCTATGTCTTCTATCATGGTGGTATTGGGGGAAGCGGTAGTCATTGATCTCGAGGATCTTACATGCTTTAATCGATGGATAGACGCGTTCCTTGGCGCTTAGGCGTGTGCACGATGTCATCTCCTTCCGGATATCCTCGTCTATCTTTCGATGATCTTTGATTTATGCTCAAACACAAATACGTTCTTCCAACAATAATCTAACAGTCCCTCTTTTCTTTTAGGCATTTATAAGCATGCATCGTCCACAAAAAGAATAGCGATATCAATGAGGCCAAGATAGAGGGTTTGATATTATCTGTGGATTCGGGGGTTCGGGGTAAGCGGCATCAATATCGACATCAACTTTAACATTTATACTTCCATTTTCCTTTTTCTTTGAGCCAACACTATCGTTGACACCGATGATCGATCCAATCCTTTTCTACGATTATGTGACTGTCCCGATGGGCAATCCATTTGACCTAAGAGCTTTGAGTACGATTGCTGCACAAGGGTACCCGGCTTTGCCTCTGCTAACACGCTGAATTCAGTGCTCGATTGAGAACCTATTGATCAAGGAATTTTCGTCGTAGTACACTACGAGTGCGACCGAACAACTGTCCACTGACCGCGTGCGTCTGGACATATAATATAAGGAGAGCAATCTTCGCTGTTGAACCATGGCTCTCTTTTCAACGTCCAGAATCATCTTCATAGGCAGGACCGTACGACCAAGGAAGTTTGATGACCTGGGGCGCATTTTCATTGACGCCATTGAACTTTTGAAGAGGATAGTGAGGCGCCTTGGCGACGCACAAGAAAGAGACACATATTTGTCATGACAATAATAGACGCCTGTGACATTTGGGGGCATCGCGCCTTAGCTGGAGTGTTGCAGACGACATAATTGTTTTCAAAAATTTCATGGTTGCGAAAGGTAGCTATATAATTTGACAAACTTTCAGTTCAGCAAGGAACTATGTAGATGTTGAGATGCTACCTAACACGCCTGGCGGCAGAAGCAGGAATAGTAAGACTTGTGAGAGAGAACCGGCGAGTTTTCCACACAGAAACGCCAGGTACATCTTCAAGCCTCCGTCAAGGACTCCCCCCTGATATTGAGGAGCCATTACATAAAAAAAATTGCAATAGTTGAGTTTCGTGTATACTACGCATCCTGAATTGGAAAACCAGAGTATTGGAGTAGTATACATACGCAAGGCTCACCAAAACGCACTGAGACTACAAAGTCATTGAGTAAAGGACTTCTAGTATACATCGACATGATACAACACGTAGTAGTTAACAATAAGTAGGTCTCGACGACAGGTTGGAGGATTTTGTCATTTACAATTTTTGTGCAATACGGTCCTCGATTATCTGTGCGACGGTTGGTCCATGGACCGGTATATGGTTTCCTTGAAATCCAGAGGGATAGTCAACGCCTGGTTTATTCGCGTGCGTGTAATAACTAGTGCATGGCATATCAGCAAGTTGAACAGAAGAAAACGGAAGTTAAGTTAGCACTAACGTATCGTTCCAAACCGCGACGTGCGACATTCCCAGAGCGCGCGTTGTCCACTGATAATCATGCGCAAATCCGCCTGGATAGAAGATCTCAATCACCATGGACACCTTCGTAGGAGGCATAAAGAGCAGATGCGTCAGTCCGTTTCCATGGACTCCAAGCATGATTGTCGTCCGGGCGGCAGCATGCACTTGAGCGTCCTTCGACATCTGCTCAGCATACATGATATTGAGTTCCCAACCCTCGTCCTTCTTCCTCTCGACGAGCTCTTGCAGAGCTGTTACCAACGAGTCATGCGCTTCGTCTGTGAGCCTCCTCCTCTCCGTGTTCTGCCGGCTGATATACGTGATCACGACCTTGTCCGGCATCTGAAGGTCGTCTCCACCAGGCCTGACGACGTCCATACCAGAGAACCTTAACACGGACGCACGAATGGGTTCCCACCAGCCGCCGACTTTGGTACCCATGAGCCGTGACTGATCGCGCATATATTCCCATGCTTCGGATGCGATACGTTGAGTCTGACTCCCGCACACCGCACCATGATGGGATGCGCTTCGATCAGTGAGGAGGACGAGTGGGAAATGCCACGCGCGATCAACAGACGATCCCGAGGTGGCGGCTATTCGATCCTCCCAATCCTGCTTATCCTCGATGGCGACCGAAGGGAACGCAGCGCGCATGAAATACGCGTTGAATCCAGGGCGATCGCGCCACCCATTGGCATCACTATGTGTGAATATCACCCGGTCCAGTGCTGGCGGTGAAGGGTAGGCGAATTTTGCGGACTCCGCATCGACAGCAGAAGGTACCGAGAAGGTCCCATGCCAGAAGGCTTGGACACCGAAGAAGAGCTCAGCGACTAGGTGATAGAAGTGTCCCAGAAATTGACTGTGCTCGTTGACGAGAAGCTACTTAGAGAATTAGAGAGCGCTATGAACATGATTTCAAGAAACATACCGTATTTCCTTCCACTGTCCATACGCGGTTCTGTGTCTCCCCTCCCCAGCGTTGCTGAGCCTCTGGAGGGGTAATGTAATTCATGTGCTGTGATGTCGGCTCGCTTAGTGCGAAGTATTCTGGTGTATCGTCTGCAGGTATGCCAGGGCTGGTCATTAAACGGAACTCTGGGAATGAGCGATTCGACGAGAGAAGAAATAGGGTGCCGTTAGACATGTACAGGTTTCGGAAAAGTGTCCATCCAGGAGCATGGTGGACGATAGATGTAAGTGGTAAGTCGCCGTGGACCGTCTGCAATGATATCGAAGGTTCTGGAGTTAAGGCAGCAATCTCGGCTTGCGGCACTACCTGAACCTCAGGGGGCATGTCTTCTTCCCAAACGGAAGGTGGCAAGCGTGCATCGTGGACGTGCTGAAAATGAGTGTCGATACTGATATTCGTGTCAAAGAGAGAATGAGAATGAGCGATGGTGAGGAGATGTGTTAACAATGCTCCCAGCATTAGTAGAATGGAGTCTCTGCGAGAAAAAGAGGGTCGGAAGAACATTTATGGTGGATAACTAGGGGGCGGAACGACACAATCGAGATTTTGTACCGCTCCACCATCAGGCACACGGTGAGGGCTTTTTTCCGACTCAGGCTCGGAGTGTACATAGGTAAGGGTCTCTGTATGTTCTTGAACCGAGATGGATTTGAATATTCGGTTATCTAAGCCCGCTTTTTTTAAGACCGTGTCCGTGCCGTTTTATACCCATCGTAGCGCTAAGAATGCAACGAAGAGCCATTCTTTCCGTGAAAGAACAGTTCAAGTTTTGCTTTCAGAGATCATTGCTGTCTGTTAAACATAAACAAAAATTAGCTCGCTTTCAAACTAAGTTCTATTTGCAGACCTTAGGAAATACGACTGCCAAATCCTGAAGGGGCCAGATGGTGCCTAAGCACCACATGGACGAATACCATAGAGACCCAAAGAAAAGCCGAGTATCATCGGCTAATCATTCCCTTCTGCGAAAAAAAGGCTACCCCTGGCTCACCATCTAAGTGGGAGGCTCATCACATGCGTGGGGATGGGGCTCGGACCGCTGCCGTTAACTAGACCTAAAGCGCAAAGGACAACTGTACGTCCACGATGAGACATCATCGTCCCATTCAACATGTGAGAGCTAACCCAAAAGACTTCATCCGGATTCCGTTCGAACCATTCGAACATCAAGTCGCCGTGGGTTGAGAGTAATAGAAAGACGCGTTTTTCACGCGCAGTAATCCGTGGACGGGTTGGCGTAGACGACTTCCCCATTGACTTCTAGGGTCCAGGGTAAGCACCAGTTGCCCACCTCGGTGTCATGAGGACCCAGGCTTCGGCAATTTGCTGTATCATGAAGGCTGTACTGTACGCCTAACGCTAAACGCTCCCGGAGAGATATGCCGTCAGTCTCCATACCGATGACGACCAATCATTCGCTACTAAGGCGAGAAAAAGTCCTGTGTTTTGACTCTCAGCGTGAACTACCCAGAACGTGAATAACACTGACGTGTGATGGATGATGATGATCGGGGACTGGGTTTGCTGAATTTTCCTTAGAGCGTCTTCTATGCCCTCTTGGCTGAACTTCCGCAACAGTTGTATTTGATGCGAATTCCAACTTCTTGGGATCATTGAGCAACACATCAAGCTGCACGAAACGATCGCTATCACAAATCAGGCGTTCTGAGTCATGTCGGCAGATTTGAAAACTCCTCTTTCATATTTTCGAAATGCTGATATACGCGAGATCCACCACGCCAACTGATCGCGACCTACAGTATCCACGAGTGATAAAAAAGACAAGGTTGAGGTCGCGCTGTAGCCGCATGCTCATGCAGTGCAGGTTTAAAAGTTTCATTTCATACCAAGTCCAAGCACTGAGTTGAACGAGACCTCAAGAATATAGCTTGTGAAGATAGCCTTGAGCTACATCGCCTGTAACAAGGTTGAGTACTGGTGCAAGAAAGATGTGTATAGCTACATACGTGACTCGCTAGGATCTGGAAGAATGGCAGAAGGCGAAGCTTCTGACAAAACAGAATCATCACGGAATCTCGTCGATGTACCACATGAATGTGTGTCGTCGTCGTCTCAGGGCCCACCATCTCTCCCGATGAACCACGTTCAGCCTAAAAGGTTATCAAGAAAATCCTCCATGTCTGCTTTAGCGTCTTTCGGCACAACACCATCAGGGGGCGGTAATGCAGGCGCATTAACATAGGACGCTTCTGCAAAAACTCAGTCTCACAGGTAAATGATACAAAACTCGCCGACTCACCTTGCTTTCTTTCTCGAGCAGTGGGGGCAATGGGCTTCTTTCGCAGTCGTTCAGATTTCGCACGAAAACGAGATTTCAGGTCTAAACAATGCTGAATCAGTCAGTGCACACTTACAGCGAAGGAAACCCGAACCTCGATTGGCATCAGCTATTGCCTTTTCTCTTGACAATTCATCCAGCTCGTCGTCCCATGCAATCTGCTCAACTTTTCCTTTCCGCGACGGTGCCTCTGCTCCTACACCGCAGGATGATATATGCGCCAGTGAATGATCCACGTCGTCGTCATCGTCGGGTAATGTCGCTTGCAACGACGACGCTGGGCCATCGGATAACCTTTGTCGCCCTAAGAATGATGACAAGTCCACTTCTGGTTCTACTATCAGTTCGCCTAGTGGAAATCAGGACACGGATCAGCGCTATGTGAAGCGACGCACCTTCGGAATCGAGTTCTGGCTCTGGCTCAGCGTATCTGTCTGCATTGGTGCCCAGTTGCCTCCGCGAAAACTTGCGCTCTCTCTCGGCCTTTTCTTCGTCATCTTCTTCAACTGGTGCCTCGCTCTCTAGGACCAGTCGTTGGTGAAATTCTGCTGGTCGACCATATCCGCGCCCTCGACCACGAGCTCGAAGATATTTTCCTAAGCCACCCCTGGATTTCCCTCGGCCTCTAGCACGACCAGACCCATTTGCCAACGCGGAAAGACCAGGTTCTGACATTAGTAGAGAATCACGTACGTTGTCGCGGGTGATGAGTTGAAATAATTCACAGGTGAAAATAACTGAATAGTTAAACCCGACTCCTAGTACTATTTCTGGAAATAAAAATAAAGTCAATAAATAACTCTATTGTAAAGTAAGCAAATTCATAAATAAATATTCCAGACACGAATATTCGGGGAGTAATAAGTCGATAAATAACCCTATTAGGCAACAAGAGCTCACTATGTTCATCCCTCGACACTTCAATCGATGCGGAGTCGTCGAAGGGCAGGTTACCTGTTATCATTAATTCTGAAAAAAAATACAGTGCAAGCCTTCTACTCATATTAGTCCAAAAAACCCGATCCGAAGCTCACTGATTTCATTTTTCATAATTGAGCAAAGAGATTTATGGTGTCTACCATACCAACAGGTACATTATTTGGATATGAAAAGTGCTACTGATACAATACCGAGTGTCTGTATGTGTGGCTGGATGACGGAGTGAAGGGAAGAATAACAAACGGTCTATTGACCAATTGATGATATAACTTGCGTTCTGGGTGTACCGTTGCTCTGATAAAAATCTGGCAAAAATGACGAGAAGAGATAGTAGAAGAGCAAGGATAGCCACAATCCGAGTGCAACACATCTAAGCCTGAATACGAATTGAAAAACAGCGATAATGAGGAGAGATATGCCACTGATTAACAGCAGTGTCAGCACGGTGATGAACCAAAGGAAGTGGTACCAATGCAACTCTGTGTCCGCTTTCGCGATGGCAGGCAGTCGCCGTCATTGTATTGTTACACCGTAGCATAAATGGCCCATAATGTTGTCTCTAATCTTCCTCATAATTCACGTTATACGTTAATCATAAAGTAACAGTACTGCAAGAGGCATGAAAATCATGCCTCAGGCTGCAAGTTTGATTCTTCGGACATAAGCCATCAGCCATTCAGTTTGGTCGAATCACTATTCGATAAGGCAAGATAAATAACATTGCATGGATATGATACATGAAATAGTAGTTAACAATAATGTGCCTGATGATTACGCCGACCCTTTGCATCACCGTCTTTCTGCAATGCGATCCTCGACTATTTGGGCGACAGTTGGTCCGTGTACCGGTATATAATCTCCCTGAAATCCTTCAGGGTACGCAATGTCAGGCTTGTTCGGGTACGTGATATAACTGGTGTTCAGCATCAGCATCAGCATCAGGTCAAACGATAGCACATAATTAGCACTAACGTATCGTTCCAGACCGCGACGTGCGACATTCCAAGGGCTCGCGTTGTCCAGTGATAATCATGCGCAAACCCTCCTGGATAGAAGATCTCAATTACCGTGGACACCCTCGTAGGAGGCATAAAAAGCAAATGTGTCAGTCCGTTTCCATGAACTCCAAGCAGGATTGTCGTCCGGGCGGCAACGTGCACCTGAGCATCCTTCGACATCTTCTCAGCCTGAATGACATTAAGTTCCCAACCCTCGTCCTTCTTCCTCTCGACGAGCTGTTGCAAAGCCGTTACCAATGAATCATGCGCCTCATCCGTGAGTCTCCTCCTCGGCGTGCCTTGTCGACTGATATACGTGATTACCACCTTTTCCGGCAGCGGGAGAGGATCCCCATCCCGCCTGATCACGTCCAGACCAGAGAACCTCAACACAGACTCACGTATGGGCTCCCACCATCCGCCGACTTTGATCCCCATTAGCCGGGACTGCTCGCGCATATAATCCCAGGCTTCGGATGCAACACGTTGAGTCTGACTCCCACACAGCGTACCGCGATGTGCAGCACTTCGATCGCTAAGGAGAACGAGCGGGAAATGCCATGCACGATCAACAGACGATCCCGAGGTGGCGGCAATTCGGTCCTCCCAATCCTGCTTATCCTCGATGGCGACCGAGGGGAACGCAGCGCGCATAAAATACGCATTGAATCCAGGGTGATCGCGCCACTCATTACCGTCGCTGTGCACAAATATCACTCGGTCTAGTGCTGGCGGGGCAGGGTGGGTGAATTTTGCGGAGTACGTATCACCAGCGGAAGGTACCGAGAAGGCCCCGTGCCAGAACGCTTGGACCCCAAAGAAGAGCTCAGCGACTAGGTGGTAGAAGTGTCCTAGAAATTGACCGGGTTCGTTAACGAGAAGCTACGAAAATGATAAGAAAACGCCTTTTACATAATTTCAAGACACGTACCGTATTTCCATCCACTGTCCAAACGCGTTTTATCGTCTCTCTTCCCCAGCGCCGCTGAGCCTCTGACGGAGTGATATAGTCTATATGCTGTGATGTAGGCTCGCGTAGCGCACTATTTTCTGGGGTATTCTCTGCGGGTAGACCAGAGCTGATCATTAGACGGAACTCTGGGAACGAGCGATTTGAAGAGAGAAGGAATAGCGTGCCGTCAGACATGTACAGATTTCGGATCAGCGTCCATCCAGGTGCATGGTGGACGATGGACGTATGTGGTAAATTGCCATGGACCGTTTGCAATGACTTCGGAGGTTCCGAAGTCATTGTACCAATCTCTCCAGAGTGGGTCTCCACCAGATTATCAGGCGATCCATCGTCTTTCCAGACGGGAAGTGGTAACGACGCGTCTTCGACATGCTGGAGGTGGGTATTGATAGTGACCGTGTTCGAGTCCGATACATAGATCAGAGAAAGGACGTGCATCAATGCCGCTCCAAGAACCAGCAGAACGGAGTCCCTACGAGAAATGGCGGGTCGAACAAACAGCATGATGAAGAGACCGGAGAGAAGATTGACGGTGGGACTACGTTCAGGTTTTGTTATCGTCGGTCCGGGATACCCGATCAGATATTGACTTCTACCTCGCGGCGTCGACTGTTGACCAAGGTTCGGGGGTGAACGCATGTAGGAGATCCTCAAGTATCTAAATACTTTGAGTGCCATCTTAAGCCGAAACGGTAGTTTGACCATCAACTCGCCATGCCTAAAAGGTTTCCCTGCGTCCTACAGCCGACGAGAAGCATCAAAAAACAGGCTAAAGAACCATTCTTTCCATCATGGAACAGCAGTTGTGATGAGAAAATCGCTGTCGTCCGTATGGTCCTAGAAAGCGTCAAATAACAGTTCTCAAAGTATTGGGTTGCATACCTAAGAGGATGTCTTTATCGTATTCGTTGATAAATGCCTTCGCAGGAGGCCAGATACTGTATAGGGAATGTATGAAGACGATCATAGACGCCAGTAAACAGCACATTAATTGACTTCCGACCATCATGTTCTTTTCGAAAAAGATCCACCCCTAGCTCCGACCACCGCCAAGAACTTGTTGCGAGTATTAATGAAGCGGTGAACACTACCTCATGCAAAGATAGAGATGAGTAATTTCTCAGGAAGAGCATTCTTCTGAAACATCCATAGAGCAAGTCATCCGTGATGACACGTATCCTTGAGACACTGTTTTCCTCTCCTGAACTGTTGACGTACGCAGGTGATCCCAAAAGATCTTGTAGTCTCAACCCCAAATTCCATTCGAACATCGGATCAGAGCGCGTGCAACCGAGGTAACCTTATTACATTGAATTCATCGACTAAGCAAATCAAACAGAATGTTCATCACACACATTATACGTTAACGGAACGCCCCAGCCACCCAGCCATTTACAGAGTAGAATCCATACACCTTGCACGGCTCGGGTTTGGCTAGAAGACTCTCCCATGGATTCTTCCTAGGTCCGAGGGTGGATACCAGTTGCGTACCATAGCGGCTGAGGATCCTAGCGTCGGCTTCCGCCTCATGACGATTGTAAGCCTACGGTTTTTAAATTAGAAACAAAGTTCAGGAGCAGGGGTGTAACTCACGGTGAAGATCGAGGGTATCTTCCGTTTAACGAGGAACTTGATGGTGTCGGGCCAAGTGCCGGCGCTTTCTTCGGAAAGTCCAGAGTTAAAGGCGACGGCGAGGTCGGGGTTTTCAAAAGTAGATCTAGCACCAAGCTCATGGTACAGTCTGCGAAATACGAGTCAGTATAACTCGAGTTACAAAGGTATACATACTCGCGGCGGTGTTCGTGAAGACGAGCACGGGACTTATTTTTGCAGTCTCTGCAAGTGGGTTAGACAAAGGCATCGAAATGAATCAAGACGCCGCACGAGCATGTGTCCAAAGTCGTCACCTCAGAAGACCACGGTTTCATCAAATGCGGTAGTTGCGGACCACAAAGGACAAGCTTGTTGCGACGTCAATACAGGTTCCGATGACGACAAAGGTAAATTTACTTTGAGAGTCTTGACTCGAGGAAGTCTGTGAAGAATCTCCTCAAAAATTTGACCAGCCGACACTTCGGCCTCATACGCGCCGATAACCTTGGTGGTATAAGTCAGGATAGAATCTCACTGGAGAGCACTAACATGGATCGTCAGCGTTTGCTTTGTGGTCCACGCGTCTCCCTCGTTGAGGTGTTCCAATGCCCACAAGATTGTCATAGGCATCGACAACTGGTTCGAGGCCGCTCGCACCATTACAGAAGCCGGCACATCGGCACCAAACGTACGCTGAACATCTTCTTGGTACTCGCTTTCCCATGTTGCACCTTCTAGCGTATGCCAAGCATCCTTCACACGCTCAGGGGCCCATGCAAAAGGCACGGACATTCCACTCATGAAGTCTGCAAACAGAATATCGGCGCGTACTTGCTGGTTGATCTGGCACTGCGTCGGTCCCTCTTCGCAGGCTTGTTCCTGGTGGATGTGCCGAATGGCATCCCAATGTTCGTTGCAGCAATAGAAGGCCATCTTACAGTCCGGGCAGGATGAAAGAGAGGAGGAGCGAAGTGGGGAAGGTTTCATTCGAAGGAGCCGGTCAGTCCGGGCACTTAAATTGAATGTCAAAGTAAGGCTCTGTTGCAGTAAGAATAAGTAGCGTACCATGCCATGCAACGGGGCTGGAATGCCAGTAGATTCTGTTCTGCAGTATTCAGTGGACGTCCTTCCTTGCGAAAGGGCACCATGATCTGACTGATTTCGTTTTGGACCAGTTGATCACCGAGCTCGTTGAGAAAGTCAACATCGGTGGATGGTGCATCAGCGAGAGAGAATGTGAGAGTCGAGATGGCAAGAGCGCTCTTTTCTACTACGTCCAGTGCCTTGCAAATCGCTTTATGTTGAGACCAGTCCTTCTATTGAAAGAGAGATCGTTACACCCAGATAAACCACAATGCATGAATTCGAAGGACAAAGGCTAACTTTTTGGCAGTCTAGCATGTCCTATTCATCAGAAAATTGCTTGAGGGGAAGAACAGTTGCAAACCTGTTCCACAGTAAGACACGCGTTTGCAGCGCGCACAACGCGAAATTCTTGTGCTTGGACTTTCTGTTTTGAAGCATGAGTAGCAAGCTTGAGAGTAATTGGCAGTCAAAGGAGGAACACGATTCATCATGGTGGTAGAAGACAAAGGTCACTCAGACTGCCGAAAAGGGAACCAAGCGTTGAATTCGGCTTTCGAAATCCCGGCCCGACGCGCCCCTTCCCGGATACCGTGAACTAGGACCAAGCGTCCCTGGGCTCGATTTCACATACGTTGTTCTGTGTTCTAGATTATCTACTGTCTAGGGGGGGAGCTTTGGTGGCTCTGAGGCCTTCGAACCCAACTGCGGCGCTGTCTTCTCTGCTTTTCGTACTTGATACAGGGTCGAGGCTTTTGTTTGAGAGACTGGAAGGCGGGCTGCGGCCATGTGCATTACGAGGAATCTGACGTACTCTCGTTGCACTACATCGAAGATCAATTTCAATAATATTCATTGAATCGGAATGAACTATGGCGCTCTGAGACTTCATTTCAGCGCTTAAATTTCAATCTGTTGTCGTGGTACAGCGCCACAGGCCGGATGTCGGGTTTTTAAGCAACGACTACGACATATACGTGCTCTCTACCGCCCCTCTTCTCTGCCTTGTCGCTGTCTCGCTCATCACACCTGACAGCCTGTTACGACGAATTTCCTCCGTATCAACGCCACCTGGGGTTCTTCCAGATAAATACCCGTTCCCAGAAGTGGGATCTCATTCATTTTGTTGATTAGCCTGTTCTTTGCCACCGTTCACACTGCTTCTGACAGTGCTGTTGATCGTCAAAATTCTGGCTCAAGCGCAGCAATGATATTGAAAACACGCCGCTACTTACATGAAAACGAATACTAGCTGCTTCTCAACTCTGGGTGCCGGTCCAAAGTTCTCTCTACCGTCAGGTGGCTGTCTTCTGGTCTGGATCGGGGTATTCACTGTCATACCTTTGTGTTGTGGATTGCTAATTCTCAACAGTCGGATTTACAGCTGTGTGCCCGATGTGAGCGTGATTACCTGGATTCTGATCGTGGAGATCGACCATGAAATAGGATACAGACTGGTGGGGGATTAAATGTATCACGGAAATGGATTTTTTAGAACCTGCACCATTCGTGGTGTCAGAGCGTTTCTCGCGCGTTTGTGGTTGTCTTTTCTCTCGCTTAATTCGCCGGCGGGGGCATTAGAATAGAATAGGAGCCCTGAATACAGCCGTCAAACTAGCTTTCATTTCAGGATTCGAAGTACACTGGTGCTTCTGACACCGCTCACCCCACAGGCCGGTCCTTTTTTTTGTGACGAATCGGAATTTGGTGCTATAAACCGACCAGTTCTAATTGTAGGTACGGACCAGCTTCTCTCCGAAATTGTTTATGAGAGTATCACGGTGGAGCATAGAATATTTATGATTCGAACAAAGACGGGTAAGTGCTCTGAAACCATCACGTCGGTTGACATTGTCCGTTCACATCTGAACATTAGAAAGGAGAACGGACAAAAGTTGAGTGACCAGAACGATGGGACGGGCATGTTTTTAAGTCAGATCCATAGTAATCGGTCAAACGTATATAATTCTTGCTAACTTGGTTTGCATTTTCTCACCCAATTATAGATATGTCATCGATACGGACTACACGACCCAACCGTAATTACATATTTTTAAAGACGGCCCGAGTCCCTCCAATAATCCTATGTGAACGCTCAGGAATCTCGTAAACAGAAATTCGTACAATCCATCTTCATATGTAGCACGAGCGAATCTCGTACGGGCCGTTAATTTTCGGGAAGCCCCGGAATGTACCCTAGAGTTTCAACATCTTGAAAAGTTCCTGAGAACGGGCGGGGGATGGTAATGTAGATTTGAAGCAATACATATTATCTTTCGAGCACATGTCGCCAGCGATTGGGTTTGGAGGCTAGATCTGGTCTGATCTGGTGCCCAGTCGTTCGACACTGACGTGACGGGAAAAGTATCCCTTTTCCAGGACGGTTGCAAGGGTCGCCAAGACGAGAGATTCCGGCCGAGAACTTGTCCCAATGACTGTATGTCAGGCACCGGAGGCCGGGAAATACCGCGGCACTGAGCCGCTAACTGACCACTGTAACCAAAGGGAAGGAATGATGCTTGGAACTGGAATGGTTATGGGTATCGCAGGTGAAATGCACGGCAATCCGAACTGAAGGACGCCACGCAATTCTGACCTTGTTTGTCGGGCTAAGAGGAATAGGCAGTTATTATGCCGCTTCTATCAGGGGCGAAGGAAGCACCGGAACGATCACGTAGAATGGTTGGTTCGGTTCTGCACATGGTGCGGAACGAATAAAACGAGTGAATTGAATATCATTGCAGGGAATGTTCGATATGAAATCTCACGATACTCGAATGGGAGTTCATGTAGTCTTACCTCTTACCCTTGCTGGTCTGGGGTCACTAGTAGCAGAAATTTTCTGCGTAACAGGAGATCCTCGGCTATCAGTATGGCGTGTGAGTTGTTGGACTTGGTGTACAAAATTCCGACTTTTGATTTTTCTATTGAAAATTTTATGAAGCTCCTTCAGGCGAGGAAGCACCGCACTACCGTTCAATCAACATCCAAAGTATAAGTGGCCGAATTACACCCAAATATGAAGACTTCGGCCCGTATTTTTGCCGATTTGGGTATGATCTGAGTTAAAGTATGAGCTTGACAACGGGCCCCGTGCCACAGAAAGGAAACGAAATTCTGTATATGTCAGCGGGGCCCTGAACAACTACACATTGCATAAATCATCAAGCATGAGCGGCGCTACGTTGCTTTACACCATTCTGTTCTTTCGTTCCTTTTCTTTCCTTTCCGTCGTTATCCTCGACGATGAGCACACAGGACCCAAACGAAAAACTTACAGAGAGGATTTCAGGCGACCATGAATCTGCTGTCACCGCCTACGACGCCGACCCATTTCCAGAGGATGCAGAGAGGGAGGTTGTGCAGTTGGCCAGGTCGTTGACAAATGCCTCTCTGGCAGGCCAGGGCCTTCGCGACGATGACAATCCATTTGAGGGCAGTACTGACCCACGCATGGATCCCCGGTCCGGTAAATTCGACTACCATCTGTGGATTCGCTCTGTTCTGCAGATCACCTCGCGCGACCCCGACCGGTATCCTCGTCGTACAGCTGGCATCAGCTTCCAGAATTTGAGTGTATATGGGTATGGGAAACCCACGGACCACCAAAAGACTGTTGGGAACGTGCTGCTCGACCTGCCTAAGATGGTCGGGGGTCTGGTTGGGAGCAAGGGACGAAGGATAGACATTTTGAGGGATTTTGAAGGTGTTCTTAGGCATGGAGAGATGCTCGTTGTTCTTGGTCGTCCTGGCAGGTGCGTTGATTTTTTTTTTCTGTACCGAGCTGTACGTGACAGTATTTTCTCGCAGTGGTTGTACTACACTGCTCAAGACTATATCTGGTGAAACGCACGGATTCTTCGTCGAAAAGGACGCCAAGATTAACTATCAAGGCCGGTTCCATTTTTACGATCGTGTGAGCTTATTTTGAGTATCATTCCAGGTATTCCATGGAAGACAATGCACCGCGATTTTCGCGGTGAAGTCGTCTACAATGCGGAGACCGACGTTCATTTTCCCAATCTCACCGTTGGACAAACTTTGTCCTTCGCTGCTCGTGCTCGGACTCCCCGTACTCGTATCCCTGGTGTTTCGAGGGACATGTGGGCTGAGCACATGCGAGATGTCGTAATGGCGGTATTTGGTCTTTCCCATACGCTGAACACTAAGGTCGGGAATGACTTTGTTCGCGGTGTTTCCGGTGGAGAACGTAAACGTGTCAGTATCGCAGAGGTGGCGCTTAGCGGTAGTCCCCTACAGTGCTGGGACAACAGTACTCGTGGTCTCGACAGTGCAACCGCACTTGAGTTCGTCAAGACTGTGCGGCTATCTACCAAGTACATGGGTGCTACTGCTGTTGTTGCGATTTACCAGGCTTCTCAGGACATCTACGATGTGTGTGACGTTATGATTCTCGATTAGCGCCCTACTCATTACGTCTTCCAGATCTTTGACAAGGCTGTTGTTCTTTATGAAGGGCGCCAGATTTACTTCGGCCGCACGGAGACTGCGAAGCGGTTCTTCGTTGAGATGGGCTTCCACTGCCCGGAGCGCCAGACCACAGCAGACTTTTTGACGTCCCTCACTAATCCCGCCGAACGTCAGGTTCGACCCGGGTATGAGTCGAAGGTCCCTCGTACACCCGACGAGTTTGCCAAGGCCTGGAAGGAGAGTGACGAGCGAAAGCGTCTATTGCAGGAGATTGATGGATTTGACCGTGAATTCCCCGTCGGCGGCGATCAACTCGACAAATTCCGAGTTTCACGGAAAGCACAACAGGCAAAGGGAATGTGAGTGGATCTTGAAAGATTTCGCGTTCACGTTTTCCTAACTTACGTTTGTAGGCGCGCCAAGTCACCGTATACTCTCTCTACCCCTATGCAAGTACGCCTGTGCCTTCAACGCGGTTTCCAGAGACTGCGTGGAGACATGTCCCTGTTCTTCACTGCGGTGTTTGGCAACTTCATCATGTCGTTGATCATCTCCAGTATCTTCTACAACCTTCCCAAGGATACCAGCAGTTTCTATAGCCGTGGGGCACTGCTATTTTTCGCTATCCTTATGAATGCTTTCAGTTCTGCCCTTGAGGTTAGTTTTGTAAACCTCTATCTTCATAATTGTCTAATCTAATAAAACTTGATAGATTCTCACATTGTACGAGCAACGCCCTATCGTCGAGAAACATTCGCGTATGGCATTCTATCATCCGTCGTCTGAAGCTATCGCCTCTATGATTTGTGATCTACCTTCCAAGATCCTCACAGCCATAAGTTTCAATACGGTTCTCTACTTCATGACCAACCTGCGTCGTGAAGCGGATGGGTTCTTTGTCTTCATCCTCTTCTCGTTTATGTGTACTTTAGCGATGTCCATGATTTTCCGGACCATCGGAGCGCTTTCCCGGACAATATCCCAGGCCATGGCTCCTGCTGCTATTCTCATCCTCGCGCTGGTTATATACACTGGCTTCACAATCCCTACGTCTGGAATGCATGTCTACTTCCGATGGATCAACTACATTGATCCCATTGGTTACGCGTTCGAGAGTCTGATGGTTAACGAGTTCGATGGTCAGCAATATCCTTGCTCCGCTTACGTACCGTCAGGACCATCATACACTGATGTCGGCCCCACAAATCACATCTGTTCGACGGCAGGATCTGAAGTTGGTTCAAACTTCGTGTCGGGCACCCGGTATCTCGAAGAAACATTCAAGTACCGTCGTTCGCATCTCTGGAGGTGGGTAAAACCGAGTTCGATAGATGGAATTCCTGTGCTGACGTGACGTCACTCTTTCAGGAACCTTGGGATCATCATTGCCTTCATTTGCTTCTTTTGCTTCACGTACATGACGGCAACCGAATACATCACCGCAGCCAAGTCCAAGGGCGAAGTTCTCGTGTTCAGACGTGGACATCTACCTCCCAAACCTAGCAAGGCAGATGATGAAGAGGCTGATGGGGATGCACTTGATGAGAATAAGACTTCTTTGGTTCGTCAGCAGGATCAAGCAGTTGGAGCACTTCAGAAGCAGACTGCTATCTTCCATTGGGAGGATGTCTGTTATGATATTAAAATCAAGGGTGAACCGAGGCGACTACTAGATCATGTCAACGGTTGGGTCGAGCCGGGTACGTTGACTGCTCTAATGGTAGGTTTCGTTCACAATGTGAACTGAGTTACCGCTAATTTTAACTATGATTTAGGGTGCTTCTGGTGCTGGTAAAACAACTTTGTTGGATGTGCTGGCGAGTCGTGTTACTATGGGGGTTGTTTCGGGTTCCATGTTGGTTGATGGTCACCACCGGGATAGTTCATTCCAACGCAAAACAGGCTATGTTCAGCAGCAGGTGGGCGTCCGCTTCAACCCGTTTTTAGGGATGGTATTAACTGTACCTTGGTCTCGTAGGACTTGCATCTCCAGACGTCGACTGTTCGGGAGGCTCTCGAGTTCAGTGCTAGGTTACGGCAACCAAAGCACATCTCAGACGCCGAGAAAGTGGCGTACGTTGAAGAAGTTATTCGTCTGCTAGAGATGGAACAATATGCTGATGCTGTCGTCGGTGTCCCTGGCGAAGGTATGAGCGTATTGTTTTGGTGTTCGATGACTGACTGAATGCAATCAGGTCTCAATGTCGAACAGCGCAAGCGTCTAACCATTGGTGTGGAGTTGGCTGCCAAGCCTGAGCTATTACTCTTCCTTGATGAACCTACTTCGGGTCTTGACAGGTATGATTCGCCTTCTCTAGTTACGGTGAATGGGCTTAATGTATCTTCCGATTCTAGTCAGACAGCGTGGGCAATCTGCACGCTTCTCCGTAAACTGGCGAAGAATGGACAAGCCATCTTATGCACTATTCACCAGCCATCTGCGCTTCTCTTCCAGGAATTCGATCGACTTTTGTTCCTCGGTCGCGGTGGACAGACAGTTTACTATGGCGATATTGGTGAGAATTCGCAGACGATGATTGACTACTTTGAGCGCAACGGTGCCCCGCGGTGTCCTCCTGATGCCAATCCGGCTGAATGGATGCTTCAAGTCATTGGTGCTGCCCCTGGCGCTGTTGCTATTCGTGACTTCGTTGAGGCATGGAACCAGAGCCCGGAGCTTGTTGCCATTAAGGAGGAGTTGGCACGTAAACGCGAGAATGCCAAACCTCTCGATCCCATGGCTGTCACCGATGTCAATGCTACCCGCGAGTTTGCCGCTCCTTTCTTCTCTCAATATCTTATCTGTACCTACCGAGTTTTCCAACAATACTGGCGCACTCCTTCATATATCTATTCCAAAACGGCACTTTCGGTTTTGACAGTGAGTGTCTTGTCTTGTTTCGATATCCTTGTTCATGGTCTTCTCTTATAGGCATTGTTCATTGGTTTCTCGTTCTTCAAAGCCGACAACACCCTTCAAGGCCTGCAAAACCAGATGTTCTCTGTTTTCATGTTGATGACCATCTTCGGTAACCTGGTCAATCAAATCATGCCCCATTTCGTCACACAGAGGTCACTGTACGAGGTCCGAGAACGTCCGTCGAAGACCTATTCATGGCAAGCCTTCATGTTAGCGAATATCACAGCCGAGTTGCCCTGGAATTCGCTGATGGGTGTCTTGATCTTCTTCTGCTACTACTACCCCGTGGGGTTGTACGCCAATACCTATGAAACGCACACTACGCACGAACGCGGCGCCTTATTCTTCCTCTATGTCTGGTCTTTCCTTATGTTCACATCGACGTTTACGGATATGATCATTGCCGGTATTGAGACAGCCGAGACTGGAGGGAACCTTGCCAACATGCTGTTTTCACTGACATTAGTGTTCTGCGGGTAAGCGCCTCTTCCCCGTAAGATTCGGCATTGCGGCCTAACTGACGTATCTTTATTTAGTGTTCTCGCTGGTCCAGACGAATTCCCTCATTTCTGGATCTTCATGTACCGCGTATCCCCATTCACCTATTTGGTCGACGGCCTTCTATCGACAGGTCTAGCCAACACGGCAGCAACCTGCTCGGATATCGAGGTTTCGGTATTCAATCCTACGAACGGAACTACTTGCTACCAATACCTCAAAGACTACACAGATGTGGTCGGAGGTAGCATCGCCAATCCCAACGCGACATCCGACTGTCGATTCTGCTCTGTCACATCAACAAATGCTTTCTTGACCCAGATCAACGTGTCGTACGATCACCGATGGCGGAACTTCGGCATTTTCTGGGTGTATATTGTCGTAAACATTGCTGGCGCACTCTTCTTCTACTGGCTCGCTCGTGTACCTAAAGGTGCCAAAGCGAGAAACATCTAGAGGTGTCGGTGTTCTATCAATCAGTAATTTTTTATGATGCTACGAAACTCATTCCCCCGCACGACCTAGATATACCTTTGGGACTCCTTCACAAATTCGCATACTTACAATTACACACATTTGGTCTACAAGTAATTACCTACATGTATTAGTATTACAATCTATTCCGCTTCATTGGATTTCGCTTGTCGTTCTTGCTATATCACGTCGTTCCACTTTACATGTACTTATCTTTTCCCACTCATGCTTTCGCTCTAGACACACTTGCCAGCATTCTGGCCTATCTTTATGGATATCTCTCGCGGTAATAATGTAGAGTCTTCTAATGAATTGATCCTCGCGTCTTCTCTAGAGAAAACGTAATACGGCAGAACCGTGCCTCTGGGTTACTCATACTATCGCCTGACAAGTTTGGACCCGACCACTCCTACTGTTGAACACCTTTAGATGTCTTGATGTATCACCATTTAATGATATCTGTCTTGAACTATTCTCCTTTATGTCGTTGATGTTCTTTCAGGCCCAGGTTGTATTACCGCTCCGCTAAACATATCTTCCAACCGTCATCAGTATGAACAGACATCAATGTCATCAGCAACTAAATGGATACATATATTCTAAGGTATGAAGCCGTCAAAAATCACCGTCTATCACAGGTGTCACTGCCATCCCAGGGACGACTGGCATAGGAGAGTACATATTAGAACGCTTTTTGGCCTGCTCTCGCATCTTCTCTAAGCGTTTGGCTTCTCTCTCTCGCTTCTCCCTCCGCTCTTGTCTTTCCTTCTCAATCCAGGCGTTAACATCATCCACAGCCTGTTTAGGTTGCTTCTTATTAGCAAGTAGGTATCCCTGTAACTCGGCCGTGGAGAACTCATCGGAGGGGATTTGATCCGCGAAGTGCCTGGCATATTGTTCGATTGAGTCTCCCTTCTCGACCATGATTCCAAGGTCCGGTAAGCGGCTTTCAGGGAAAAATCGCGTATAAAGCGCTTCCGCTTGCTCGCGAGTCGCGAGGCTGTAGGGAACTTTCCTGTCAATGCGCCCTGGCCGAAGGAGAGCAGCGTCGAGTCTGTCAATGTAATTTGTCTGTGTGATATCGTAGCAAAGTATTAGGTGCCTGTCACCAAGGATACTTTATGTAAGGGAACGTACCGTAGCGAAAAACAATTTGCCTTCCTCGCTACCTACACCGTCGATAACGTTCAACAACCCGGAAAGCGTAACGAGGGACCGTCGACGGTGTGGGGGCTGAGAATAAGGGTCATACGCGATGTATTGATTATGCAAAAGGTCTTCTTCTCGATCTTCGCGGGACGGGAAGGCACAATCGATATCCTCAATTAGAAATATTGAATGCTTGGGCACCGCTGAGGCTGCGCGTTGGAGGAATGAGTCGTCCACGCTTTTTTACGCAGTCAGGTGTCTCAGACCATAAGGATACGTTGAAGGAAAGAACACATACTAGTTTGATGCTAATGAGAGGGAATATATTTCAAATCCCAATTCGCCTGCCTAAAGAAATGGCGATGATAAGATAAGGGTGTCTTTAGCCAAGTATAGACACGCAGCCTCACCAAAGCGTATATTGTCGAACCTGGGTCAGCGTCAGAATATGTATATTAAGAGATCTGCGAACGGCGCCACATACTCTTGCCGGTTCCCGGGGGTCCGTAAAGCAGGATGCCCATCCGATGTGGGATTCCAGCTTTGTTATACCATTGTTCCGAGTCGATGAACTCCCGCGCGTCTTGTATAAGCGATTGTAAGATACCCTCCCGCAGGATGATAGATTCCAAGGGCCGCTTAGGCTTCCGTTTCACGTCAGCCCACATACCGCCTCTCCCGTAGTTGTGCCCCATCTGAACACGGGATTAGTGGTGAATTATAAAGACGGGGGGAACGATGACTACCACCACGGCTTCTGTAGAATGGACGATGACATTGGGCTTGCTAACATTGATATATCGACGCCGTGCCTCTTCTACAAGTCTAGAGAGGATGCTCATGTCCGTTGTATACACACTGCGGGCGTCAGTAAACCGACGTGCTGGTAGAGAGCTTGACTCACGTTACATAGATCGTACCACCGCCACTGGGAGGTCCACTTGCGGCACGATTGCCAGTAAAGAAACCGTCCGTACGCTTGATTTCCAACCAATAACCTCCCCAACGGAATATTTGAGGCTTAGCATATTCGGGTACATATTCCGCATTTCCGTGTACACTTTCAGACCCCGTTTCTATAGACCACTCGCGCTTCGAGCTTTTGGCAGTTACACGGAAATCTCGAGATCGTTTCCAGACTTTTTCCTGTGTCTAATTGTCATGTAAGCAGAATTCTACAAGAAGAGCATGAATCCATTCATGGATGAAGGGGGAAATGTGATTCCGTCGAAACTTGAGCATACGTTGAACAGACTCAAGATCGAAATGAACGTTTGTACGGGACCTGCTTTCAGGCTCTCGACACAAAGAGAAATTGTTTCGTACCAAAAAATGAACGATCCACTCGTAGGCAGGATCCCCTTGGTCAAATCTGGCCGTTAGAGAATATTCTGAAACATATTGAGGTCAGATTTAATGGTTTGCGAAATGAAGGACTCACGAAACCGAACACGCTCCATAAGCCACTGGCATAGTCTACGCCCCGTTTCAATAATAGACCCCAACACCAGTAACCTGAAGCTATCCCATATGTACGAATGTGTGGTGAGCAGTGCTCCTAGACCGAAGAGCGACGAAAAACCCATGAAATGATTGACCCAAGATGGACCAGACGACAAGTTCATACCCGGCTGGGTGTATTCCCTCGAGGGAGGAGCTGAGTACATGCTCATGGGGTCCATGGGGTCCATGGTGAGCTCGGGGGAAGAAGGATCGGGAAGGGAAATTTGACTCCATCTTTCTCGGCCGCTCTAATATAGTAGTGTGAGAGACGCCATCAATACGTCAATGTATACCAATCTGGCCGCCATGAGGCTCTCCACGAGTCATATCACGAGCAGGATAGATTTTCTGAGTCCCAATCCGTGAATGACTCTTTTTCAATATGTTTTGTGGCTGATATCCAATCTAGGATCTCTATCACTTCATCAGGCTGATGACGGTGATTATGTCTACGCGGAACCGAGAAAAACTACATAAGTGGTACGGCACTCCGAGTGGCATGCACTTACTCTGGTGATTGGATCAGAAAAACACTGATAATATTCATCATGCTTCGCGGGTGAGCTCCGAATCTGAGTCTGTCAATTCGGTGCGACAAACAGTGACTCGTGCCAGCGCCCGAGCTTCTATATCTGGTCTCTAGGATGTGCTATGCGCTCTGGTCCACCTGAAACGTGCTTCGAGTGAGATAAATGTGAAAGCAGAAGCGGACATGATGGTAAGAAGAGAAATGCATATGGAAGCAGCCGGCACCGGACCGGATCATTATCATTCAACTTAAAAAGTCAACTGTGACAGCCTCAAGATCCCAAGAGGAGAAGGATGGGAGACTTGAGACCGTCATGGGAGAGTTAAATATGTAGAACCTGAGAGAGGGCTGTGGAAGAAGTTTTTCAACAACTCCAAGTACTTCATGTCCCATGATACTCCACAATGAAGTCGTGACTTTCTTGGTAGCTCGATGTTCTTGAGTGTCTATAGGAGAGACAGCTAGTCTGGGAAAATATTGATTGGATCGATAGGCATCTCGATAACAGTATCGTTCGTATCAAGTCATTAATATGACTCGAATCTTTGAGTTGTACTTCCTGGCGGAAATTCGGGCACCTTAGCCTATTTTAATCGCCACTAAAGAGTCCGAGACATTGAGTTGCACCAGGAATGGGTATATCACTCAGATTACATTGTCTCCAAGAACCTTCCCGCAGGGAATACGATGCTTCGGCGACAACCGCGTCCTGGTGACCACCACAAGTGCTCACAAGGCACGTTCTCGCGCATTGCCCCGACAACCGTACCGCCAACAAGTTACGTCTCTACTGAGGTTCAAACGCGCTTCCAGGGATGACGTATTTTTTTATCTGTAATCAATCCGTAATAAAAATGACCCCGCGATAACGTCGAGGTACGTCTTGAGAATCTGGAACGAGGACAGAGCTCCATGCAATCCCCGACTTCATCTGGCCGAGTGTCAAACACAATGCAACTACGGCACCTACGAGAATTCGCAAACTTGTTCACGCCGGTAACAGCGCCGGAAAAGGACCTGGTGCGAGCCGCCCCGCTCTCTTGGTAATATCCTCGGATGGCTTGTTACAAAGGTCCGCGTAAAACCCTACATCCTGCTGGTTTGTCATATGTAAGTACAAGATGAGGCAATATCGTCACTTACGTCTGTAAAGCGTTGAGTATACGATCAGGGCATGTACAGACGGAAACGAACACCCATAATACATGGATGATGAAAATCTGGATTACCTTTGAGATGAGCCTAGAAACCGGAATCGTAAGGATCTCAACAACTCAGAGAATGAGAGGGCGCCTACAACTGGAACTAGAATGCTACATACGGCATTGCATGTGGTTTAATTGAAGGAAGTTCGAGGGACAGGTATCAAACGGCTGTGGTAAGATGCCTGGTCATGATCCCGGTCCATCTCTTGTCATAAATGAATGTACCGACATTCCATTGAATACAGGATTGGATTAGGGACTCAAAGTGACATCTCCTCTTGTGCGCCAGTGTTCCTGGGTGAAGAGTAAATCCTAGCGCTGGGTCCAGCGTCATGATGTGAGAACAACTTGCAGACCGTATGCTGTTACTCTGCTTCCTATCATTGTGGCCGATATCCGGTTAGCTGTAGTGCGTCCGATGCCGGAGACCAATGAATGGATTGATACCGCTCCTGCAGATATGAATCATGCTTTCGCTGTCAATGGGAGTAGAACAGCAACATGGGGGTCTGTCGAACACGGTCCTCGAATTTGTCTGACATGAAGGAATTCAGAAGGCACCGGCCAACGGACAACACGTTTTCATCTGCGTGTTATCATGCGCAAAAACCCAGACAAGCGTCAATTTCTCTAAAGTAATGATCAATTAGACCAACATTTCGCAAACCGGACTACTGAATGACTCACATGGTGCATTAATGCATTTGCCATGACCACCAAGCAGGCATCCTTCGAGATGCGTATGGCTCATTCGCCTTCAAATAGACACCGGCTTCAAGATCCATCGTAGATTTGATACGGAATTACTGCATTGTTGATGTACTCTGAGACGCCGATAACCTGAAAAGCGCTATCGCGGTTGATAGACCCGTCTACCGTCAAGAGCTGCCACAGCGTGTCAGACCGAGGTAAAGAAATGAGAGTAAGCAGGCTTCATTACGCCTACCGCAAAAGAGTAAACACAAGCGTCCGAACTCAAAGGCATGACCCACTAAAAGGGCTACGACCACAGCATGCAAGTCAAATTCGCCGCGACCAACATGCTGAAGCACACGGTTGCTGACCGATTGAAACCTTCTTGCTCGTTTCTATTCAATTCGCCGCAGTTAATTTGCTCTTTCAGCCTCACGGTAACCTTCCGATATCCGACCTGTGAGTGGGGTCTCCGAGTCAAATAAATCTTCGATAGCAATGGGCAGGAGGTCATAATTCGAACTAATTGACATTTGTTTTCCAGTCTCTGTATCTGCAGTAGCCGAAAGTCCACTGCATCGTGGCGCTTCCGTTGATGAAATGGGAATGCACAAGGAATGAGGGTAATTTGTAAAGCAAATTCGCATCTTGTTACGCGAACTTCGGATAAGCTGAAGAGTAGAGGACAAAAAATCCAGATGCTGAGGCAATGTGTTTAGGCACCAGACCGACATCCAGACATGATCAAAGAGATGTTCGCGAAGAGTATGTGCAGAACTTACGTTCGAGTCAGTCCGAAAATGAGAAGAGATCACGAGACCTTCAAGTTCCGGAACTAAGACCGAAGGCCGGCACTTTGAACTGTAAATGTAGAGATTACTACAAGGCAGAGTGCCATCATACGTTACAGAGAACACATATCGCAAGAAGACAAGACGTATGAAGACATGGAGGGAAAGCTGAAACAAGTGGCAAAAGGTACACAGGTACCTACTTGCCCTCAGACTTCTTATTCTTCTTTTTATTTTTCTTCTTCTTCGAAGCTGAAGCTGAAGCCGTACTAGGGTCTGGGATCGGCACACCATTGACGGTCGCCTGATTTCCGTCATAAAGATGAACTGCGCCACCAGAGAAATCAGTGGCGACTATCGGAATAGTACACCCCTCGGGCGCAGCTTTCCCAGCATGAAACGCATGAACAGCCACTTTCTTCATTTTGTGAAATTGGCAATCTGAGAACAAAGCATATCAGAACTTCAGAAATGTATCTCATAAACCGTAAAGACATACCAGGTTTATGCCTCTTCCAGTCATCCTTTTGACATGCCTGACTGCAGTACGAAACCTGGAGGACGTCCAACAAGTTAACCTAGGCCACAATGAACAGAGACTAAACAGCCTACCAGGTGGCATGACGAGCATCGTTGGAATTCTGCAGCACGGGTCTCTTTCAGTGTGCAAGAGGGCTTTCCACATTTCTTGAAAGTCGCTTCTTTGGCTTCTGGATGATTATTGGCCCAATTCCAGACATCGTCCTTCATCCATAGATCTCGCACCAACCAAAGATAATCATGAGCAACTTCTGGCCCGTTCCAGCCTCGGGAACTCATGTTCATTTGTTCTACAATCGATGTGGTCACAACAGGAAAAGATGTCTACAGAAAGTTCTTACCAGGGCGGTTGATTCTACCCAGAACCTTGATCATTACGTGGGGATTGCCCTTGGACGCGACCCTCAGGTACTGGCGCGATTCCTCACAATCACCCCAAAGTTTAAACGCCGCAAGAGCCGCTGTATAAGTCATGGAACACGGACTGTTATTCACTTTTTTCTCCTCTTCGGGAGAGAATAGTTTGCGTTTCGGGGCTTTGAAAGAGGTTCCGCCGCGGTAGGGAGGGACATAGTTCGTATGGTCGGAGATGAAATCTTCTATCCAGAAATGAGCGAAGTACAACGCATCTGAATAGCGCTCGAGACGACACAGAAGAGGTCCAAGCCAAGTACGTTGATTCAAATTGTCTCCGGGACAAAGACGGAGCATCTCCATGTTGGTCTCGCTGATAACGCGTCAGAATCGCGTACATTGTAGATAAAGAAACAGGAGACTCACGCAGAGAGCTTGTAGTCTCCGCTTTCAAAGGACATGCGCACTTGCGCTTCCAAAACGCGCATGTATGGACGTGTATCGAGGATCTCCCAAAACCCACCAACATAGGGACCGCTATCGTCGAAGCAGTCAGGACCTAGACGCGCTTTGAGCAGTTTTTTGCCTATAATTGTGTAAGACGGCTCGTCGGTACAAAGGAAATTAACGCACCATTCTTGGCCGCAATAGCTAGCACGTCCAATCTGCTCTCCCAGTCAGGCATGAGGAATGACATTTCAACGAAAGCATCCAAATTATTGTGATCCTGTATGGCCTTCAGTAAATACGGAGCCGCCTCGTTTGGCTTTCTTTTGCGGCAAAGCTCCGCGCCAATTTCATAGCTAAAAAAAGTTTGGAATTGACAGAGGGGGGGAAAGCGAAAGGCTCACTTGCGCTGCGATGCGGCCGATACTACTCCGCCTCCTGCAAGGCCTGTAGAACGCTCGATTCCAACTCTGCGATCCATGCCGGATGAAAATTGCTTGTGATTCAAGTTGAACTTGAAGGAAACCTGGTGCGGAATTTCCACTTTTATCATGTCGTGAAAGCGTGACTTTCACGTGCGCGTGGGTACGCGTCGTGATGGCTGTGCCGCTCCCAAAGTGCGTCTGCCGGTAAATTCAAAATACACAGGTCGTCCTCCTTTTACTCCACAAAAAAGAACAGTTTATTTCTCAGATATTACTCCCTCCATCTATTCTAGGCGAAAGCTGAAGATGTCAGGGACTTGGGAGCTGACGGGCGGGTCCAGAAAAACGATGAGTAAGCCACAAATGCGTAGTCAAGATTCAATGGAGACTCGGGACATGTCGGACTCTCAGTAACTGCTCTGTGTGACTTGCGCAGTAAGATTGCTTCGTCTTGATTATCAGCCCTCTTGTCATGAACAAGCTCGCTTTGGTGCTACATCGGTAATATTACTTTGCCTGGTAAAATTTCCACTAGTTTCAGGCTCAATCATGTTTAATTTCGGTCCTGCTAACGTCTACACTGTACAAATCTCATATGTTGCCTCCGACGCCACAGCCATCAAAGCCATTGAGGGCGGGGAAAGAAGCGAGGAGCAAATGAAGGTAGGTAAAGATACAGTGACGGGATATCGTAAGAAATGAACATGGCATATAGGGTGAATATTAACTTCTCGCGCCTGTAGTGTGTGTTTCGCACCCGAGTCTCGGTCCTGTATTAATCGTAACCGATGGTGCTCTCTCTGAGTCCACCGAGTGTATGGGCGTCGACTCAATCTCGACGTATTTGGGTGGGCTACCGGCTTTATCATAAGCTGGGAGAGTATCCTTGTCCGACCGATCTTCCTGAGCGATACCCACTGCCCGCGCGCGCGCGGGAGGGTGATAAGCCATTGGTATGTCAGATAACTGAGGTAATGTGTATCCTGCAGCAACAGGAACTCCGCGAGAAGGAGGCACGGAGGGATGAGACGTAAAGAAATGCGACACAGGTACTCGACGTGCTCTCAGCTGCATCATTCTGTACAGAGCATAAGGAGATTGATCGAATGAAAACCGGTATGAAAACGTACCTCCGTGATATTATGGACAGGATAAGAATACAGACCAAGGCAATAAAAAGCCATTCCAAAGTTGACTTGCAGACAATGACCTGAGCTGACTGGGGCTAATAATGCGTGATAGGCGTACCTTTGCGGCGCCATTTGAAGAATTGCTTCCAAGGGAAGCGCCATCAGTCGCCTCCGCTGCTGCGGAAAAGGTAGAGGTCGGGCCGGAGATGGTTTGTCGAATAGTAATGATCATCGTGATGGCATCCCCTTCCTTCGAATACTGCGCGGTTATATATACAGAGAAATCACTCTGGAACAGTGTGCTGGCACTGGTGCCAAAAACGCCTGTGGAGAGAAGATGAATGTGACTTTGGGTCTCGAGCCACGGCGACCGTGTGAAGATGGAAAACCAATTCACAAATGGTTCCAAATCGGGAAGCTCGCGTGTCTGCTGACGTTTGCGGGACAAATATCTTGCAACTTCTCCCCTCATGCGGCCGACGCTTAGCCTGTTCAAAGGGAGATCTGCTTGGAAAGGTGAATTGTTTTTGCCTGGTTTTCTGTATATTCCTTTCTCATTTTGTATGGTAGGTCCGTATTTCGTGGCCTTCTCTAACCTCAAAGAAGCTTCCCAGCGCAATGTCGCAATAAAGACACAAGCCCGGGCATGCACAATTCTGCCCAACTTCGTTGGGTGAGTTTTCAGGGACTGTAGGCTGAGATATCACTAATACGTGTACGTAGGATTCGATTTCTCGTTCATAACGGCAAACAGTACCTTCCCGTGCTAGTGACACAGGACATGGTGGGACACAAGCTTGGCGAGTTCTCGCACACGAGGAAGAACAATCCAACAAAGTGAGTCCCTTCTGATGTTCACATTAACACTAATCTTACGTTTTTCCGTAGACAAAAGATGACGAAGGATTCCAAGAGACGGTGACAGGTCGACACACTACCGTGCCGTTGTATGCTGCCATTCATTTTTGTCAAGCCTTCACATCCGTCCTCGTCGTATACAAGGGGCACAGCGCTCTTTTGTGAATACTACCTACCTTCAGAGCCTACCAAGATATCGAGCTGAACATTCTGCATGGATTTATCTCAGCTTATGAGCGAGAGACATTTCCGTAATCGTGCTAAGCTGGTTGTGTATCCTAGGAACAAGACCCTGAATGACCAGTATAGAAACGTCACGCAGTGCTGGTACGGCGATTGCCTGAGAGTGAGTCGTTCCCTCAACGAATGTCAGGAAGAATCCACCGACAGCTTGTCTGAAAGATTATGGTGAAATGGGCTTAAAGCACGAGTTTTTGGTCTCGTCGATGACCTGGGTATGCAGAGAGACCCTGTGATGAGTGATGCCTTTCCGGGTTCGGTGTGGATTTTACAGGGATTGAGCACCCCGCGAAGCTGCCTCCTAAAATGGAGCTGATGGTGGTCATTCCGTCGTAAATGAAACGACGGCACGTTCCTTCTTTGCTGCAGCGGTCCATATACTGTCTTTCTCTTAGTTTGGGGTGCGAAGCTGACCCTGGACCCTGAACTTTCCATCTCACTGGATCTGCATACCCGCCCTCGCGCTCAGCTGGCCTTTCACCAGACTTGTATCATGCATGGAGCCTTGAAAACTAATTGCGGCTAACCTGTACAATGCTGCCGTGTCTCCATAATCTTGCATGAAGGAGGTTATACGATCACTTGCTACGGCCGATGGCAATTATAGACTCGTGTCATAAATGCCTTCATCATCGCTCATGATTGTCTACTCTTCACTATCACTGAATTATGTTTGTTGGCGGGGTACCGGTCTGTACGCACCAGGGGTGCCGTTCGGGATGGGGGCCGTGAGTTACCTTGTTATCTTACTCGCACGGTCACTCTAAAACTGTAAGATTATCAAGAGATGATCAAACTGAGATTGTCCCTCACCCGGTCTGCGTTCCGATAATCAAGCCAACCAATGTGCTGGAGCATGCTCGGATATGTTCTTGTTGTTTTACTTCATCACGCTACGATTAACGTTGTCGTAGGCACGCGATTTTGGAACACTTCTTATCATGGCCTTCTAGTATGCGTTCCTACCTGGTATGTGCCCATCAACTCTCAGCCATCTCGTCACTCAATGATCGCTCTAGATTTTCGGGCTTATGAAGTGGCTGCACTACGAGTTCCGCGAGTTTCTCATAAAGCCGATTTACCCAGGCTATGGCTGCACAGGGTCACGGGGGTGCATGTGCCTTCTTCTAATACATCTTCTGTTCACTATTTCGTGCTCCGCAGAATGGAATTAGTACTATGTACTCCATTCTTCTGGCCGAATTTCGGGATAACATCGACTCTGCCGACGGGTTGAATGGTTCTGGTCCGTGTCGGCATTCTCAAACAATCAGCAGAGCAGAGCAGAGCCCAGGCTACATCCTCTCATCAGATGCAGGTCTGACCGAGTCCTGGCATGCCTGCGAAGATCTTTAGCTAAATCTGAGTCCCCCCGAAAAAATTGAAGCGTGGCGTCACTCTTTGATTGCACTGTCAAACGGCGAATTCATTCTTCGATTCATGAAGACGAGAAATGATTGTTGCCACTGAAGGAATCCGTTATGGAAATCCACTGACGGCCCTGCCTCTTTGAAGACAGCTCCACCACGAAAAATTCGGACCTGGCACCATAAATGAACGTAGAACAGTGGTCAATTGACAATCATCATTATGTACACGGACATTCGAAGAGAATTTTGTGTAAAAGGCAGAGTTACCTAGGTGATGGCGTGGCCGGATCTATCCGGACCTTACCGCCGTCAATCCCAATGCTTATGCCAAACAAAGCCCTCCTTGTCCTCCTCGCCATCTCAGACAGCGCCAAAGCATACTTCCTTGTCGTTGCAGATAACAGCGACGACGGCGACGACGATTGTCGCACAACCTCGACAACCAGGCTCTCTTTCTCTGCCAACATCAACTTTTGCTGGCATTGAATAGGCATCGCCGTACAGGACCCTGTATCACGATATTCTTACAACCAATCGAGTGGCATGGCCTACAATATAACGGCGACGTCGCTGACCCCAACGCGGCCAGCGCCTCAAGCTCCGCAACGGCGAGGAACTGATAGCCCACAATTGTACAGTAATTCGCTTGCTTCTTCAGGCTACAACACCTCGTTCACCTACACACCCTCCTCGCCGTCGATGTCGACGTATACCCCGTCCTATTCTGGCATCGGCGGTTCACCAAATCGTGCCATGGAGACCGGGCCGCCGTCCTCTGTGGTCCGTAGCGGCTCGGTGAGCGTTAAGGAGGAAGGCACGTTCGCCAGCTGGATCTGGCAAAAGAAGTGGCTGGTGCTGAAGGAGCAGACCTTATCGCTACATAAATCTGAGGTGTGTTGTGGTATAGTTGCTCAACGATGACAATCTGACCCATTTTCGCAGACATCGCCACAGCAGACCGTGATATTGTTGCGCGACATCTCTAACATTGAGAGGACTGACCTCAAGCCGTACTGCCTGATATTGGAGGCGAAGGACAAGCGACTGTTTTTCTCCTTAAAGAATGACGAAGAATTGTACAGCTGGCAAGACGATATCTACACGCGCAGCCCTTTGATGGGTGTGAGCAACCCCACCGACTTCGTGCATAAAGTACACGTCGGTTTCGACCCGGTCACTGGAGCGTTTACGGTACGTTTCTTCGTTTTGTCCATCTGCTGCTCTCATCTTTTTTGACCTAGGGCATGCCGGAACAATGGAGCAAGCTGCTAACCAAGTCGGCCATCACTCGGGAAGATTACGCCAAGGATCCCCAAGCTGTGTTAGAGGTACTCGAGTTTTACACAGATCATCAAAAGCGCGAGATGGAGGAAAATGCCGCAATGTCGAGGGCGGGGCCGTCTGGGTCATCGTATTCGGATACAAGCGCACCTGCGCGATTCAATGCTGGCACGGGTCTAGGTGGGATGGGAAAGCTCAATTCTCCTCTGCCGCCGTCTTTGTCGTCGGACTTGTCTTCGCGCCCCGGGATCAGGAGGCAAGACTCTGAATCTTCTACCTCCAACGGCGATATCCCTAGAGCTACTGCCAACGGAGCATACAATACGATGTCGGCTAGTTCTTCGAGGGCCCAACTTCCTGTCGGCAACTTGCAGGCGTCGCGTCCAGCTCCTCCTCGCCCCCTCTTGGCAACCAATAGAACAGCCCCTTCTGCTCCTAGACCATCTGGCGAGCATACACCATCTTCCGCGGACCTCCAGCTTCGTCAGAAGGCGAAGGGTCCGCCCCCTTCTGCGGGATCGGTTCCATCCCGGCAAGACTCACTTCAAGGACAACAGCCGGTGCAACCGCCTCCTCCAAAAGTCCGCCGTGAGCCCTCCCCTCCGCAGCAACGATCCAAGACGCCAGAGGCGTC
Source organism: Armillaria fumosa (assembly GCA_030407015.1). Classification (NCBI taxonomy): domain Eukaryota; kingdom Fungi; phylum Basidiomycota; class Agaricomycetes; order Agaricales; family Physalacriaceae; genus Armillaria; species Armillaria fumosa. The sequence goes on along the minus strand of JAUDYM010000008.1, from coordinate 1,863,303 downwards.
TGGTTCGCGGCCGCACCTTGTGCCCAGCAAGACTGCTCCAGCAACTTCCGAGCCTGCGACTCACCCAGTGGCTGGTCCCGCCGGCGCGATTGTCGGTCCTCCCCCTATTAAGCCGTTGAATCCTAAGAAAGTCCAGATAGAGGACAAGCCGCCCAAGCCATCAGGGAGTGTTGAGGCTGCTGCTGCAGCTCTGGAGAAGCCCAAGGAGAAGGAGAAGCGGATCAGCACCATGACTGAGGTGCAGATCATGGAGAAATTGAGGTCTGTCGTGGCGCAGGAAGATCCGAAGACGTTGTATAGCAAGATCAAGAAGGTCGGACAAGGGTACGTGGTTTTGTTTCGCAAATTAGGGTTTGTTTCCTCATACTCTGTTTCGTAAAGTGCTTCTGGTCATGTCTACGTTGCCAAGACGTTGTCCACCGGAAAGAAGGTGGCCATCAAAGAGATGGACCTATCGCATCAGCCGCGCAAGGAACTGATTGTCAATGAGATTCTGGTCATGAAGGAATCGCAACACCCGAACATTGTCAATTTTTTGGAGTCGTATCTGGTAAAGAGCACGGAGCTGTGGGTAGTCATGGAGTATATGGAGGGAGGAGCATTGACTGACATAATCGAGAACAATACTCTCGAGGAGGATCAAATATCGAGCATCTGTCTGGAGGTATGTTCCGCCCTGAACTCACTGGCATCTTTTGACTGATCTGCGCAACTAGACGTGCAAGGGTCTTGGTCACCTACACAGCCAAAGCATCATACATCGAGATATTAAATCCGACAACGTCCTTCTTGACGCCCAAGGACGTGTTAAGATCAGTGCGTTCACATGTCATTCTTTCTAGTCGACCTTTGCTGACTTGTACGGTCATGATAGCCGATTTCGGTTTTTGTGCCAAACTTACGGATCAAAAGTCGAAACGGGCGACGATGGTCGGGACGCCATACTGGATGGCGCCTGAAGTCGTCAAGCAGAAAGAGTATGGGGCTAAGGTGGACATATGGTCGTTGGGAATTATGGCTATTGAAATGATTGAAAACGAGCCGCCCTACCTGGATGAAGAACCTTTGAAGGCCCTCTACTTGATTGCGACGAATGGAACGCCAACGCTGAAGAAACCGGAGGCGTTGAGTCGGGAGCTGAAAGGATTTTTGGCTGTGTGTCTGTGCGTGGACGTGAGCAGTCGGGCAACAGCGAATGAGTTGCTTGAGGTATGTGTTTTGCTTATTTATATCGTGATGGGGTGCTGATTTTGGTATCTTTTCTGCAGCATGAGTTTTTGAAGAAGGCTTGTACGTCACCTGGGCTTGCACCTCTTTTGCGATTCAGGACTAAGCAAACTTCATGAGTCTGCTGGTCTGGTCTATCTTTATCCGTGTTTCCACCATTCTTGCGCCTGCCTATCGTATAATCATCCTTACTACTGCTGTCAAGCCATCCTGACCCACCACGATGTCTTTTACGATACCAACATGAATGATCCACCTTCTGCGCACCTCCTTTTTTCTCCGAGTCCTGGACTCTTCCTGTTTATCTTTACTTTGACATCGTGCCCCACATATTTTCCTTCCTAACCCTCATATTTCTTTCTTTTACTCTTACAATTTCTGTTCTCAAGTCCGGAAAGCATCCATGCTCATAATGTACTATCGATGAAAATGTGTAAGGGGAGATGAGATGGCGTCTCGATGCACCTAGAATAAGCTGTACTTGGGGTTTGGAGTGGGTAGAGTTTCATGGAATAGTTTGTTCCCTTAGTGATTTTTTTGATCTTGCATCAAAGAATAAAATATATATATAATACGAAGTCCGTCCTAACTCGGTGCCACTAAGACCCCTTTTCTTCTTACTCCCATCATCGACGGTGGCCGCCGTTCCTTCACCGTTCCTTCATCGTCATTTCGTCGTCAATCACAACGATATCGCGCTAGGCAGCGCTAGACGACGTCTCTCTTTCTTGCCATCTTTCTGGAGCCTCTACAGATATGGCTTCATCCAGCGATTCAACATCAACGATACGGTCAGGCTACGTCAGTTTGAAGACAAAGGGAGCCTTCACCAGCTGGATCTGGAAACGAAAGTGGCTAGTATTGAAGCAGGATACACTGGAGATACGCAAATCCCAGGTACGGATCAATAGCATAATTTTGAGTTTGTTTTTGACATTTCCTGCAGAAATCGTCGCGCCCACAGAGCGTTATCACACTCAAGGAACTCAAAACGGTCGAGCGTACTGACCTGAAGCCGTGTTGCGTCCTTTTGGAGACGAAGAAGAAGCGGTACTACTTGGATCTCAAGACCGATAACGAGCTGTATGGGTGGCAGGACGACATCTACAACCGCAGCCCATTAGGCGCCAGCCTTCCGTTCAATTTCGTGCACAACAAACACGTTGGGTTCGATTCTCTATCTGGGAACTTTACTGTACGCGCTTTATGTTACGCCGCTGCTCGTCCTTACCGTGGGTCTTAGGGTCTCACTGAAGAATTGGAAAAGGCATTGGCAGAGCCGCCGCCTGCAACTCCTCAAGACCCCAAAGAGGATCAGGTCCAGCCGCGGAGTTCCTTGATTGTCGTGAGCAAGCCTTTCAATGTCAAGCATCACGTCCATGTAGGGTTTGACCCGGTGACCAAGGGGTTTACAGTATGTCATTTTTCTTCTTATCCGTCCTATGAGCGACGTGCATTAATCGCGCATTCATTATTTAGGGAATCCCGGAAGAATGGAACAAGGATTTAGCCAAATCGACGCCTTCCAAGATCAAAAGAAAGCCAGTCCCCCAAGTCGACGTAGGTAATCCGTACGGTTTTGCGCACAACGCCCATGTAGGGTTTGATCCTATAACCGGAAAGTTTACTGTGGGTCGCTCATTCTGGGATTTTGTCTATCTCTGATGATTATGAAACTATAAGGGTCTGCCGGAGGAGTGGAGCAAAGTGTTGTCGATTACATCGCCAAGCCGCGAGGACTACGCCAAAGGGCCCGAGCCCATTCTGGCCCTTTGCAACAAGAACAAGACGTTGGCGCCTGCCATCGACTCTAAGCGGTCGTCGCTTGTGAGTTTCTCCGTGTCTTGTTAGTCATTCATCTCATTGACAAAATCAATAGCGAGTGACCGTAACAGGATCCCATGTTCCGACGTGATGGAAATGACTTGTATGTACGTCGGCTGCTTATTTATGTCTGTCTTTGTACTACGTACGGACTGCTGTATTTCTACTTTGTCGCTTTCTGGAATGTTCATTAATTTTCATCTCAAGGCTAGGTGCGATGTTTGACCGAGACTTGACTTGGCTCCTAATTGAATATCAACGTGAGCAGAGCAAGAACTAACGCGTTTCACAATCTTATCTGCGCAGGCAAGGCGGCCTTCCAGTTTAACGCTTGCTTCTATCCGGGGCAAACCCCGCCACAGGCCAGCGGCGATGTCAAGGTTGTGGCCATTGTGGGGCGTTGTGTGGCTACAATGGGTCAAGCATCGACTTTCTATCACAGCGATCCTAGGCTCGCAACGGCGGCCTCGCTAAACACATGGCTCGCGCTTCTCGGAATGTTTACCATTCTCATACTCTCCGTGTCGGTCAGACCCTGCAGGTTTCGATTTCTATTCCTGCTCCCGGTCCTCTTCCTTGCCACGTATATTGTCTGCCACGATGAGGGTCCGCGGGCGATGGTCGCTAACATCATTGTCTCCGATTTGGTGTTGCGAAGTGTGGATTTTGTGATCCTCACGGATGTTCAGCGGATCCTGAAGAGCAAAAACCAGCCGAAGGATGAAGATATCTCGACAGCGCCGTTTCTACAACGCCTTAAATGGGGCTTCAGTTTGGTCTGTAGCCCTCGAGGTGTTGGATGGACCCACGAACCCATGCTGCCCTCAACAACGCCCGATAGGACCCGGTTCTTACTGAAGCAGACGTTCAGAGTGATTTGCTGTATTGTAATGTCGGACATGGTCGCGATTCTCGTGCCGTACCATGCTGGCATGTCAAAGTGGAGTGGAACTGCGTTAGGTGCGGGTCTTATTGGATTGTCGGCGTATTCGAGTCTTGGAATGGCATATGGTTCCCTGACGATCGTCGTGGTCGGAATTGGGCTGTGGAGGCCAGAAGAGTGCCCATGGATGTATGGCGACATTCGTGACGCGTATACGTATCGAAGGTTTTGGGGGTGAGTTCCGTTATTTCATCAAGGCGCGACTAGTGGCTGATTTCTCAGGCTTGTATGGCATCAGGTATTCAGAAGAGTGCGTAGAGTTCATCTTACACTCTTTGAATAGTCTGTCTGACTGTTCCTACAGCCTTTTACCTCACCGGGTCGTTATCTGAGTAGAGAAGTCCTCAAACTGCCCCGAGGAAGTTACGCTTCTTCGTTGATTCAACTTTATACGGCGTTCTTTCTCTCCGCTTTGCTGCATCTTGTGATGATATATGGGGGAGTAAAGACGTGGGAGTTAGATGTCTTCGTCGTATTTTTCGCCCAAGTAGGTCTTGTTACCTTGGAGACGGTAATCATTGCCCTCGGACAGCACCTAGGTGTTCCCGAGCATCCAGCATGGCGATGCGCTGGATACATCTGGGTTGCGGGGTGCGGCATTGTATTGACCCAGCCGTTGGTGCGCTTCGCCTTCAGGGAAGACCTTATCCTGCCCACTATGGGATGCGCTAATGCAGCATTACTCCGATCTTGGTGTTCTTGAGTTACGAACCTTTGCCTGTTCATCTGTACTCTTGGCCAATCTTGATTCTTGTGCATACCAATCGTGCCCGCTGCACTAGCTCCCCGTACCCGATCAAGCAGAGCACCATCGTGCATGCGTCAATACCGCTAGTATCGATGGAGACTTGTCGTTCAGAATCCCCGTGACACAAAAGACACGAACTTTGGACGAGAGGATACTGAAATGGAGACTATCAGGACGAATAGAAATGTGCGAGGGAGCCAGCTTACTATATAGACGTCACAAAACGTTCTCCGTGACTTTACATGGTAAAGATTTCTTCCAATGCAGCTATTCAACTAACGTATGGCAACGAGTTCCGAATAACACTGGCCAGGTAACTAAAGAGCTCGTTGTCATAACATGTCCATACTCGCATCGACATATGCACAGAGACATGATAAGGTAGGTGTTGGTGTTAAGTATTGCCAGCACAGGAATCAGAATCCCAACGAGAAAACGGTCGGCCGCTATATGACGAGCCTCATAGCGTGATCACACTATCAGGGGTGTTGCGTAGAGTGAAGATGCTTCGAGTGTGCACCGTAAAACAGCTAAAGCGAAGGAACGGATTAGAACAAGCATGTGCATCTTCATGCATAGTCCACGAACTTGACAATTGGGAAGCAGTAGCGGCGACGAAGTGGAAAGCAGGGCGGGAATGACACAAAAGCACCGAGCGGCGAGCAAGCGCAGTTATGGCAGCATGACATTTCGAGAAGAACGGCGTGGCAGCGGAAAATACTGGACCCATGAAGGCCACAAATCAGTGGTGGTTTGGTCGCAGGAACGAGCCTGAACGAGGCCCGTGAGAGCATAGAAGGAACGTGGGAAAGGGATGATACACGCCGACGCTCAGACAGGTCGCCGATCTGTTGCTGGCGGGGAAGTTGAGAGGGAGATGGAGGAAAGGAAGAAAGCGGTTTGGAGAACGTTGTTAGAAGTGCGCGCCTTTTATACCCGTCGGGGGTGGTCCAATTGGGTAAGCGGGTCATACGTCATACTGTGGCGAGGACGTCGGTATTATCCTAAATTAGCTGGCCGCCTGCCTCCGTGACGTCATTGCATCATCCACAATTTTTTTTTTTTTTTTTTTTTCAAAATTGGCAATTTATTCCGATAAAGAAGGCAATAACAGAACACCCGAGGACTGGGGAAGAGCCGCCTGCCGGCAGCGCAAACGCTTGACTTCAAGGAAAACTTAAGAAATTATCATTAACGGACTCGAGAGTTCAATTCTGCATTCACGGTTTACTGTTTGAAGACAATTTAAGGCTTTGAACTTACTATCCCCAAGAAAAGAGCTTCTCAATGGCATGGCACTGATCAGTCTTTTACTGATTATTAAGGGAAGGGGACCAGGAGGTGCGGTTACGTGCCGATTTTCAACACTGAGCAATATCGAGCCAGAAATCCGTGTACACTGTTTTTTCATCGGCTTTCTAAACGAGGCACCCGTCAAAGTACAGGATTCATTCAAATTCACAATACATAGATGAAGTCTTCATCTTGCCTATCCGTTATAAGTCGTCAAAAGACTGGTCGTTCTTTGCCTCTTTCTCGGCGTTCCCTTCATTAGTTTTCTGCAAAGTTTCTGACGACGTAAAGAGTGGATGCCATCGTTGTCACTTGTATAGATGCCTTGCACCACCTATACATCATCCCAGCGCTGGAAGCTGGGGGTAAGGATAGCAATCTACACAACTTTGATTTTTCTAATCTGCATAATCTAGTCCAGGTGCTCACCAAGAAGCTGATGACCACTGATGCCGATAAGTGCCGTGCCATCCTGGAAATGGTGCAAAGGACCGGTCGTCATCTGACACTGTTACCTTCAATTACCGGTCGCTATGTTCATTCGAGATAGGGAAAAGAAGCTGACCTAGACTTAGGTATAATCCTGTTCACGAACTTGTGAAATGTACTATCGCGGAGGGAAAGATCGGGATAGGCGGGTCCATTCTTGTAGGCTGCCGAAACCCACCACTAATTTAGTTTTCAGTCATTTCAATCCACTTTGAGTGGCTCCTTGATACTGTCCATGACACGGACTATTTTCGTCGCTGGCATCGACAGAAGAGTAACTCTGGCGGTCCTATGGTGCACAAATCTGGCCATCACTTCGATCTCGTGAACTGGTGGATCGACTCAGAACCGGCAACCGTGGCTGGAATGGGTAAGACCGCGTTCTATGGCAAGGAGGCAGGAACGAAAAACGGCTGGGCAAAAGACTATGTGCGAGCTCGAGGTAGCGAAGAAGCTAGGAAGGATCCTTTCGCCATGCATATGGAGATGGACGAGACTTTGCAGAAGCTTTATGCCGAAGCTGAGAGCGATGATGGCTATCATCGTGATATGAATGTAGGTGTACTTTGTATTGGCCAGCACTCGATCTGACGACGTCCCATCCACATCCAGGTCTTCGGGCTTGACATTGCTATCGAGGATGACATGAGTGTCATGGTGCACTACAAGTCCGGTGTGACTCTGACGTATCACTTGGTGCCCCTTATTCTTGATTGATACTGTCGCCGCTGATCAGCATCTAGACCGCTTATTCCCCTTGGGAGGGATAACGCGTAATGTTTAACGGTTCCGAGGGCCGCCTGGAACTCGACGTCGTCGAATCTGGGTACCGCTCTCTTAGTGATGGGGAGGGATTAGGTGGACTTATTCACGGTGCTAAGTCGCTGCTTCATGCCGGAGGTGCGACCGTCACCCTCCAGCGACTATGGGAGAAGCCCCAGCAGCTTCCTGTTGCGCACGGTGGAGGTGATATTCGTATGCTTAGTGTATTGTTCGGAGCAAAGCCGGGCCAAGAGGTCGATACGGGTGATGCATCCAAGCAGTCAGCCAACGAGAGGAATGGCGCAATGGCGCTCGCGGTAGGAGTGTGCGCTAACGAAAGCTTCAAGACGGGAAATTTTATTGATGTGGCGAGCCTGAATCTTCCCTGGTAAATTAGCGTTTATGAACATGCAAATTTTTCTCAAATATTTACATGGCGCTCCAAACGGTGGATAAGGGGGATAAGATCATGTGCGATCTTCGGTAGAATTGACCTTTTTTGGTGGGTTTCGTAGCATCTCCTGGGGCCGTGAGTTTTTTTTCGGTGGGATCGACGGCTAGTAAGGCTCGCTACTAATGCATATGCATGTGGGTCGGTCTGAGAAACTATTATAAGAAAAAGTAAAAGTAAAAAGAGAGAGGAGAGGAAAGGAATAAAGCTTTACAAGACCCACCTGCGAATTCTACAGCACTTTTTCCGTGTCGGAAATAGGAAACCCAAAGGCTAGATAAACAAATTATCGAGTTGACCGGTCCACGCTTCGCCATATTAATTAGCAGGGCTGGGATCACTTGTCTTGAATTCCACATTGTCCTTGCTTTGTCCGATAGTTCAGGAATCAAATCGTTTTCAGTATCCGTCTCGTCCCACGCGGGTATGACACAATCGACGGTGAGCTCCCGAAATAGCAATAATGTCGAGTTTGATATCACTGATCGGAAGCGGATGCCGAAATCCTTCCTTTGTTCCCCTCCATATTCATCGCACCATCAGTTCTTCGACCTCGCCTGCAGTTTGTCCATGGGCGCCGGGCGGATCTTGGTATATTGACTTGGGCTGCTGTGTTGACGTTCCCCTCTGGCTGGGCCCGTAACAAAGAAAGGCTCTCGGGGTTTTGCGGGAGACCACCCTGTGATGGCTTCGACAGAGCAAGCCCCGCCAAACTCGGACGGGTGGCATCAACGAACAATGTAATGTTCACGCGTGGCAAATTGGTGGCGTTTCGAACTCCGCAGTACTTAATAGCTCTGAAGCTGTTTTCGTGAGACTACTGTCCCGCCTTGCGCTACCTCTCTCTTCTGTGTATGCACCTTATCCTCGTTGCCGAAATTTAACAACGCTGGACACTTCGCTCGTTTGTTTACTTGCCGGCAGCTAATGCTAGCATCTTGACGGGCTACTTGGTGGTCTCTAAGTTCTACGAAACACGTTCGATTCCTACGAAGACGCGCCATGAATTACTCATATCCTGGACCTGTATGTACATTTCACCTACAGTTTATTTCCTATGCTCATGGCTTTGTTTTATTGTAGATTCACCCGTGGACTGATCCTGTAGGGCGCCTCGAGGCCTTATGCATCTTGGAGCTCCAGCAGCATATTGCTGAGCAGTACATGCATGCCAGAGAATATTGGAATGAGAATAGGAAGAAGTGTGGAGACGTTGCAGAATTTCCTGAAAGCGCGAGTTCCTCGAGCCATTGGCAATCCTGCGGACCACTGACGAATCATTAGGCTGCCTATGGTCCAAATGAGGCACAACGGGTGAGCAAATTCATGCCACCGCATTTAGATGTTCCTGAATGTTATTTCTAGATCGTCGAGTCTTTCTACGTTGATATAGGTCTCCTTCCTCGTCAGCGCTTACGACGTCCACCATTGGCAAGAGCTGTCAAAGATCCTCCCAATGAGGGTCCCGCTCTATCAATATCCACACGCCCTTCTTCGTCTTCCTTGTACTCTTCAGTCTGGCGTAGATATCTTCCCAAAACCAAGTCTCCGAAAAAAATATGGTCTCAAGTCTGTCGTCGGTCAATATCAATGCCGATGATTAGAAAACTGACCAGTTGTTCTTCACTGGTGTCCTTTTTCACCGATATTGGCCGCAAAACTGAAGTGAATCTTGACGCTGTGCCCGTGAGTTATTCCTATATGCTCGTGTTGATGATGTTAAGTTTAATGTTTTAATTAGACTTCTTCGAAGTCTCCCGACGGTCCCGACCAAACTACTCCAAAGAGGCCCAGACGTGGTCGCACTCTGAGTGCCCCTGACAAGATGGTAACGATATTCCAACCCCCGACTGAACCTATTCGCAGTATCGACTCCGTGCTCGCATTGTTCTCTTCCTCCATCTCCTCCACGACATCTTCTGCCAATGGCACTCCACCGTCGCGACCTCGTCGTCGCAATACCGTGAACGACGCCGACACCGTTGCCGCTCGTGCTCGTCTCGCAGAGAATAGACCACCGCCGCCGCCGGCACCTCCGAGTCGCCGACAGTGCCCGCCGCTTAGGATGCCCACTGATGAAGAGCGGAAGGAGCGGGACGAAACACCTTTTTTTACGGAGGAACAAGAGGCTGCTCTGCGCGAGTGGAAGGAAACTATTGCTCTGTGGGATCGTCGTCGCAAAGCCATCGCAAAAGCGGACGCAGAGCTATACTGGTACCACTTCCTTTGGTTCTTCATCGTGTTGAACTGGTCAATCATATCTCTCTCTGTCATCGCTGTTTTTCAAATCATATTCAAGATTGGACGTCTTGTATCCAGACCGTAACTATCGTTGTTCTTCCACAAATTTTTCTCGCTATTCTGTCTTACTCTGTTCCTCTCCTCTCTCCCTCTTTGCTTTATTTAGATATCAGGGGGGCGACCCTTAACGCAACTTTCAATTCCCATATTATAAGTTGATTGTTAGATCATTTGCTTTTCTTTATATTCCACCCCATCCTCTGACCACACTCACACACAATCCCTTGGTATTGTATCAGTAGCACTTTTCATGTCCCAAACACCTGCCGGTATCGTAAACACCATAAGTATCTTCTCTCACCCCAGAAAAAATAATCACGTATTTCGGGCCGAGCTTTCAATCATGAGTGGAAACAGACACTATGATCTCTCCTTGAACGACCATCCAGAGTTGCAGGATTAATGGTTAATGAATGGGGTTTACCGATCAATACGCTGGGGTGAATATGATTTTCCCCTGAATATTCTCCTTGACCATTCGTTTTGCTCCTTCCTGACAGACAAAAGAAGTCATTATAATATTGACATTATACGGAACAATGTATTTACGAGAGCCGACAGCGCTTACACCAAATGGGCGTCATCCATTCCTTTCGAAGTTCGCCATGTTCAAGGAAGAATTTCGGAGACGGCCCACCAGCACGGAGCAGTGAATCTGGGCATATGCCATCATGCGGTCCCGATGCGGCTTCCACTGCAGCAGCAGCAGATTCCGACTCTGTAACATAAAAAGAGTAGGACGCGAGAATCTGGTCCGGTGTTTGCCTCATTTGCTGTTTTTCATCACGGTTTATTCAATAATTGGAAAACGGTATGAGTGTACTACCTCGATTTTTTTGATGGCTTCTTGCAGCAGCTTTTTGTTACGCGCTACTATCGATACGTGTGGGCCAAGTTTCACGAGACGACTCGCTAGCGCCAAGCCAAGCCCTGAGGACCCCCCGGCCATTATAACGGGCATCACGTTCGATGAAGACGAACTCGGCATTTCGCCGGGAGTTCACGCGCACGGTTGTTCCAGTTCGAGTTTATTGTTTTACGAGTCCACCACAAGTTGATTCAAGTGCCCACTCATGTGAGCTTGCTACCATCCTACCAGAGTAATATTTTCAGTATCGGTCGCACAGGCTTGAGCGTTTCACTTATAATCTGGTGGCCGGCGCCTTGACTATCTTGGATGGCCCGTTTTGGGTGTATAACAAGTTGCTTCATCAAGCACCTATTCGAGTACGTTACCACTGTCCGTGTATACCACTACTAATCTGATGTGAACAGGTTCCAGACTCAGATACCTGGACAGATGAGGAGATAATCCGCATTGTTGAATCTGCACCATATCTCGAGGGCTCTGACGACAAGCTTGTCCAAATTTCGGAAGACACAGTCGTGAAATTGGGCTGCGACTGGGACTCTACCGCCTCTGAAGCGCTCGCTATGGACCTCGTTCGCAAGCAAACACGAATCGCCGTCCCACACATGAGACGCGCCATACATCATTTTCATCCCGAAGGTGATGGCTTGATTGTCATGGACTTGGTGCCAGACAGCCAACAGCTCCGGGTGGCCTGGCCTTCACTGTCTCTCTGGGGGAAACTCATAGTCATTCTCACAATGCGTCTTTACCTCCGCCAGCTTCGACGTGTCCAATACGCTTCATCCAACCATATACCCGGTCCGCTCGGTCTGACCCCCTTACCCTGCAACAGCCTTCAATTCGGCTTCGATGGAGAAGGTCCATTCCCAACCATCTCCGCACTCGAGACCTATTTCCGAAAGGAACATGCCAATGCCGAATACAGTGCGTCTCGAGGTTGGGCGCCTTCTCCAAATTGCAAACCCCTCGATCATTCCGCATTTATTTCGTTGGTGTTTACGCACAACGACCTGAATATGCGCAACTTGCTGCTAGACAAGGACGGTGTGTTATGGGTCGTTGACTGGGGTTGGGCAGGATTTTATCCACCCTGGTTCGAATTCCTTGGGATGAGATATGCGTCGCAGAAGGATAAGAATCCGGAGAGCTGGCAGGAATGTATCAAATACATGGCAGAGCCGCCCGTTGAGGTGGAAGAGTGGATGAAAAGGATAGGTTATGACTATACTGACCTACCGTAGTGAGAGTTGAAGAATTAGATAGTTTTATCCTGCCGGCTTTCATGGCTATCTGATTGAGAAAGGTATACTCTCCAAGTGAGACACAAGGCTATTCTTGGATTATCTACGTTTTGTGATATCGTTTGTCCGAATCTACCTTTTATACCCATTGCATCGCTATTTTGTTCTTGGAAGTAGTTCTTTTCTTCACATACCCGAGACCGAAAGCCATCTAGAACAATGGAAGTCGTACGAGTAAAGATCCGGTGCTTGATTAAACAATCATGCATCAAATTTTCTACGTTCATCTAGGATCACCCGAGAGTATGCGTACGTATCGAACTCAATATACTGTCTTATCACTACACGGCACGGCAGTATATCGTCTGTCGTCCGGGGGTCGGAGCTGGGTGAATGTTTCCAAGGAGTAGCCTTAAAAGAAATAATGTCCTGGTAGTACTACTGAAGAGTATGTACATCATCAAAGCCTATGGGAAGCGTGAAAGAGAAGTCTCGGAGTAGACAATATGACGGAGTGCATCAAGACCAGGCATTTTCATATCTTTGGGTCGCTTGATTCCGCCAAAAGCCAGTCTCCTTCAAGTAGATGTGATGTTCTTCTTAGTGCCCTCTGACTGTTGAATCCGCGATCCTGCACCAGATGGGAAGTCTCATGTAGAGTTTTGTATCAGAATCGGATGGCCCGAGGCAGGACTCACCCAGCCGAATAAGGTGTAGATTTCGTCGAGAAAAACACCATTCCGAGGAGCTGCTCCCTTCATTGAAGAACGGAATATATTTCCCAATAGGTCGTTCGTTATATAGAAATCACCTCGGAAAATACCTATCAAGGAAATCAGAAAGAAAGCACGCAAAACGTCCGTCATAATTTACCTTGGAGGAGCCCTCCGAGGCATGCAGCCGTCTGACCGGTGTCAGTCTCTTCTAGTTTCAGAACAGTTCTAAGTTTTATCCTGTTTTCAGCTTCGAGACCTGGAGTAAGCATGTTCCTAGATATGGACCACCCTATACGGCCCCGGCCAACCGCAGAAACGACTCAAGCGACCCATCAGAGGGCGTAAAAATAACATATAGAAGTCCGTTACGGCGTTACTCTACTACACACCATATGCCGATTGCCCAGGGGAAACAAAATGAAGGAGTGGAGGGATTGGAACAAGAGGAAAGGAGAGGATCTGAGAACCAGTACCTCCACCGCGTCTTAGTAGAAAGTGTACTTGTTGCGGTTAACGAAGTGCAGAATCAAAAAAAAAAAAAAAAAAGATATGGACCACAATCCTATAGAGGAGAAACTCAGACCGCAATGTCTCCTAGGCGAAGTCATCAATCATCAAACATACATCGGAATGAAATACCCAAACTCGCAAAGCAAATTTTCCACCCAGTGGATTGAACGGAAAACCATGAATATAACGGAGCACTTGCTTCACAATAGAGTTATTTATTGACTTTATTTTTATTTCCCGAAATAGTACTAAGAGTCGGGTTTAACTATTCGGTTATTTATTTATTTTGCCTCTTTCACCTGTAAATTACTTCAGCTCATCACCCGTGACAACGTACGTGATTCTCTACCAATGTCAGAACCTGGTCTTCTCGTGTCGGCAAATGGGTCTGGTCGTGCTAGAGGCCGAGGGAAATCTAGGGGTGGCTTAGGAAAATATCTTCGAGCTCGTGGTCGAGGGCACGGATATGGTCGGCCAGCAGAATTCCACCAATGACTGGTCCTAGAGGGCGAGGCACCAGCTGCAGAGGATGATGAAGAAAAGGCCGAGAGAAAGTGCAAGTTTTTGAGGAGGCAACTGGGCACCAACACAGACAGATACGCTGAGCCAGAGCCAGAACTCGATTCCGATGGTGCGTCGCTCCACATATCGCTGATTCGTGTCCTGATTTTCACTAGGCGAACCGATAGTGGAGCCAGAAGTAGACTTGTCATCATTCTTAGGGCGACAGAGGTTATCCGATGACCTTGCAAGCGACACTGCCAGACGATGACGACGACGTGGATCATTCACTGGCGCATATATCATCCCGCAGTGTAGGAGAAGAGGCACTGTTGCGGAAAGGAAAAAGTTGAGCAGATTGCATGGGACGATGAGCTGGATAAATTGTCTAGGGAAAAGGCGATAGCTGATGCCAATCGAGGTTTGGGTTCCCTTCGCTGTAAGTGTGCATTCACTCAGCATTATTTAGACCTTAAGTCTCGGTTTCGTGCAAAATCTGAACGACTGCGAAGGAAGCCCCTCGCCCCCACTGCTCGAGAAAGAAAACATGGTAAGTCAGCGATTTTGTATCGTCAGCTGTGGGACTGAGTTTTTGCAGAAGCTTCATATGTTAGTGCGCCTGCATTTCCCCTCCCTGAAGGCGCGGCACCAAAGATCCCAAAGTAGACATGGAGGATTTTCTTGATGATCTTTTAGGCTGAAAAATAATGGGTTTTGAGACGACGACGACGCACACTCATGTGGTACGTCGACGAGAGCCTGTGATGATTCCGTTCTTCCAGATCCCAGTGAGTCACAAACGCCACACATCTACAGACGATGTAGCTGATTGATACTTCCTTATTCCTTGCCCATCACGAGGTGTTGTGGGTCGCCAATCTAGATCATCATCATCATCATCATCAACTTCCTTATTCCTTACACAGATGAAACGGCCGAAGTCTCAGGCCGCTCAGTGTACGGCAACAAATGTACAGACCAGTGCGCTTGACCCTGCACCAACCCTGAGCGCAATCTTGCCTTCTTCCGTCGCATATGGAAGCTGTCGGTCTCGCATCAGCGATTGTCAGCCTAGTGGAACTTGCGCACATCGCAGTCAAGTACCTCAAGGATATAAAAGAAGCCCCCAAAGAGCGCGATGAGCTTTCCAAGGAGCTCTCAAACCTGGCGATTTACCTGACAACGGTCAACCAACTTACCCAAACGGCGGCGGCAGGCGACCCCTGGCTTGTGACGGTGCAAAGGTTGTCGGATCCATTCGTGCAACTTGGCGTGTTACTCAATGATCTCGAAAAGAAGTTGGAACCCGCATCCGATGGTATGGGAAAGACGAAGCAGAGGCTATTGTGGAAGTTCAGCAAGGAGACCGTGGAGGACACCTTGAAGAAGATCGAGAGGGTCAAATCCTTGGTGGTTATCGCCGTACAGCATGATCATGCGTGAGTTTTTTCATCTGTTAGCTAGCTCATGTTGAGTATGATGCACAGGACTTTATCTCACACAATCAGCGAAATGCTTACTGTCGACACCAAGGTCGATGACATTTCGGATAATACGAAGCGCACCAAATACGACGTAGGCCGTGTAGACCGAAATATTATCAAAATAGGTGGCCAAGTGACACACATGAATGACGGAATATTGCAAATGCAAAATCAGATGTAGAAGTTTCAGGATGGTGTGTGCATTTCCATTCATCCACGACTGGTTATTTACGATTAGACAGATGAAATACTTATGCGTGTGGCCGTTTGGCTCAGTCCAACAAATTTTAAATCTGTACAAGCTGAGAAATTGACCCGGCGTGTCGGCGACACTGGGCGATGGTTCCTCGAGTGCCAACAGATTCAGGAGTGGGTTCATGGTTCCGCAGATTCAGCATGTTTGTGGTGTCCAGGCAACCATTAGTCATTCCGACGAATGTCTTCATTGTTCCCTTGGGCGTCGGAAAGACCATTTTGGCTTCAATCATCATTGACCATCTACGAATGTTAGTCAAGCAGGAAAAGACACTCGTCCTGAGCATCTTCTGCGATTACCAATCTACTACCGCCCAAACCGTGACCGGCCTTGTTTGCAGCCTCGTGAAGCAATTGATTCAAGACAATGGCCTTTCGATCCCAATCACATCACTTTACAGCCAGTGTCTTCGTGACCAAACGCGACCTTCCCTCGACGACCTTGCCAAAATTCTTTCACAAGAGTTCAAATCGTTCCAACGCATATACATTGTCCTTGACACGCTGGACGAATTCATTGATGATAACGGAGGGCGAGAAGAGCTGATCGATGTGATCAAGTCATTAGGCGATAATATATATCTCCTTGTAACGTCGAGAGACATCACCACGATAGGATCGCTGTTTGAAGAAGATACCAGATTGGACATTCGAGCTACCGATGAGGATATCAATGCGTATATTACGAACAAGCTCTCGCGTGGCCGTCTTACCCGCCACATCAAAGGGCGAGCCGATCTGCATGAGGTAATACTCACTGGTGTTGCTAAGAAGGCTAAGGGCATGTGGGTTGCTCACGCAACAATATTAGTTATACCTGCTGACCGACTTTCTGTAGGTTCCTTCTGGCAGGCTTGTACATGGACTTGCTTGCTCAGACAATGAATCCAAAAATACTTCGTGAGGTACTCGATCAACTACCAGAAACTATGACGAGTGCGTACGACAAGACGTTGGTGAGAGTCGATGGTCAAGGCATATATGATAGAGACTTGCATATCGCGTGTACAGCTGGGTGGCATTTGCTAAGCGCCCTTTGACGGTGTTGGAACCAGGTACGCTCTGGCTGTGGAACCAGGTACAAAGGCTCTTGATCCGGATAACCTCTTTGACAACGACTTTCTCGGGAGTGTCTGTGCTGGACTTGTGATCACAGAACCCGCGTTTGGTCAAGAGAAGGGACCTATAATGAGGTTTGTGCGTGAGTGACAACTTTCTGGCTCTTTTACGCTCGCTGAACATGATTGCTAGATTATACCACACAGGAATACTTCGTCTCCAGGCGGGCCGAACTCTTTCCTGTATTCAAGAAACCATCATGCCTTCCTGCCTGACATATCTGTCGTTCGACATCTTTGCCCTTCCCGAAAATTTCGAGGACGCCAGAACACGGCCTGACACCTTCCCATTTCTTCGTTACTCATCGAGCAATTGGGGCTACCATGCCAGCGGTCCTGTCGAATATTTGATGGAAGACGAGATTGCCGCCTTTTTGGATGTGGAGCATCACAGACGTGTCGCAGTGGGAAAATCTTAGCTCATTCACCCGAGTTCTTCAATTGAAATAAGGCACGCGTAGTCGGGCAAGCAGGGGCGTTTGTCAATTGTAGTAGGACGGCACTATCAAGCTACTATATAATAAGTTTTCCCTGTCATTTACACGCCAAAACTCAACCGATACATGAGTCGGAGTCAACAGAGTAAGCCACGTGCCTTCAAAGTTTACGTACAGCTCGTTCGTTAAGGTTGACCGTTCATTCCCAGCTTTCAACATCGACGTAGTCGTGTTTTTGGCGTATCATTGTCCCAACAGTGCACTCAACTCAAGCCTAGATCATGGAGGCTCTAACGATATCTGTCGTCATTCTTATGCCCCTTTTCTTCCTATTCAGGTTAAGATATAGCAAGAACAAACCTATTCAACAACTTCGAGGCCCGCCTTGTCCGTCTCTGTTACTAGGTATGCTTCCAAGGGGGAGAGAAGTAGTACGTGCTACATCATTTTCTAGGACATGAACTGGAGTTACGAGCTCAACCTACCGTTGGTGGACTAGAGACAGCCTGGCAGAAAGCTTATGGGAACACATTTCGTATTGGCGGATGTTTCGCTGTAAGGGCGATTTTTCCCTAGATTATATGATACTAACAGAAGTTCTGCAGCAAGATATTCTTATGACTTCCGACCCTAAAGCAATACAGCATATCCTCCGTACCTCTGGATACCGATATCCAAAAACGAAGGACGTTGTACACCTATGGGACATGGTGGTGGGAAGAGGCCTTGTTGCCGTCACAGGTTCAGTTCACCAACGCCAACGGAAGATCCTCAGCCCTGCATTTTCGGCGAGTCAGCTGAAGGAGTACATGGGCGTGTTTCGGGCTACAGGGACCAAGGTTGTTCCAGGTACAGTATACCGAAAGCGCTGCCTACTAATCCTTTCATTAGATTTGTGAAAAATTGCATGAATTAATCCTTGAAGGCCCTCAAGAAATAAACATGTTGGAATGGACCAGTCATGCTGCCTTGGATAGCATTGGTTTAAGTATGTTCCATATACAAAACCTGGTAATTACAATAACCTATGGTTTCAGCATCTTTCAGATATCGCTTTGGTGCTTTGGACGGCGACTCGCCTGCAATGGCTGACATATCAAAGTTGACGTAGTAAGTAATTTCTCGTTTCTGGCACCGCATCGTCTATCTTTGATGCTTGGAGTAGCACTGCACTTGTGAACACTGCTCCAACACCATTAATAATACTTGCCCCGGCATTATGGCGGTTCCTACCGAACTGGATATTGTCTATCCTTGACAAAGTACCCACCAAGGAGGGTAAAATCATCGAGAAGTACAGGAGCGTATCGAAAGAGACTGCTGAGCAATCGGTCAAGAATGTCTCTGGCAGTGATTCAAAGGATATCACATCTCTTCTGGGTCTGATACTTTGGTTGAAGACACTCTTTATACTGAGTTATACCTCTAGCACACGCTTCCGAGAAAAACCTGTTAGACGAGGATGAAGTACTGTCACAGTTGGCGTATTAACAAGCTTACCATAGACTGAGTAATGCGCTGACAAACTTTCTAGGACGTTCACTCTCGGCGGAGAAGATACTACAGCGGCTATAATAGCGTGGACGCTCTACGAGCTCAGTCGGCGACCCGATTATCAAGCTCGCGTAAGAGAGGAACTAGGGAAAGGGCCCGCAGACTTTGAATCCACACCACTGCTCAATGCCGCTATCAATGTACTAGTACCTTTTTTCTCGGGCTGATCATGGTGTTCATGAACTCTTTAGGAATCACTCCGTCTACATCCCATCGTCTACACGTTCTCCCGGTATGCAGCAGAAGACGACACTATCCCGTCAAGTGAACCAATACAAACTCGCACCGAAGAGACCTGGAACAGCATTCCGGTAGAAAAGGGACAGATGATCATGATTTCGGCGTATACCTATAATCGGTACCCAGTATCAATCGGTTCCTCCACATTCGCTTAACCTTTACTTACAGACTCCCGAGTCTATGGGGAGATAACCCGGACGACTGGATACCGGAGCGATTCCTTGCCTCGGAGGTGAAAGACAGAATGTCAGTTGGTCTCCATGCAAATCTGTGAGATAATCTCTTGAATCTCAATTCATGCGCTTATGCTACTAAATTCAGGCTAAACTTCAGTGAGCCCACCTCTATGTCATTCTTGTTTCTTGAGTCTTACTATAGTTTGTGTTAGGCGACGGTGTTCACGGATGTATTGGGTACGTCTTTGTTTTCTTCCTACCCTGCGACTCTTCTAATATGTAAATGCTAAAGCTGGAAATTCGGTTTACTCGAAGTCTACACAATCCTCGCTGAGATGTTGAAATCCTTCGAATTTCTGGACTCTGGAGCGGAGGTTTTCAATGGAATGGCACTTATAAGTTTGATACCTCTCCTCAAAGGAAGAAAGGAGGACGGGGCGCAAGTCCCCGTGATCGTCAAGGCATTAAGCTCAAACTGAATTTCATCCTTAGACGCCAAGTTTAGAGTTATGTGCAATCTAGAAATATGTCTTATTCTCGACATGTTTAAAGATCCTGGCGTAATGCAAAGAGGAGATGGTCCTCGTCTACGCTGCTCTGGCCAACGAGAGCTTCCTGGGAGGTGCGTGAAAAGTGAACCTTTCCCGTCTTCCTGCGGCGAAGATCCCTATCCGGTGATACGCATGGAACGTATCCACCCGTAGATTTTTCGATTTGTATATATATACTTATCCAATCTATACTGCGCTTGAATATCGAGAGCTAGGATTGAGCCTCCGGATCGCTAGCTAAAGCTATCGCTTCGCACTATACAATATACTAAGTGGCATTAGGACTTAGGAAAGATATCGCTACGAGTCGGACCTACCAGCCTAATATATACGCCCTAGTAGGCGAATATACGTCATAACAGTTCTAGTTGCGAGTTAGCTATTAAACCAGGAGTAGATATACCAGATAAAACTGTGAATAGTCGTGATAGCAGGCGGAGCTAACGTCCATTACGGGATAGCCAACGCTACCGGGATGGCCTTAGAGAAAGATATAACCCTGAAGAACCATGAGGTTCGCATCAATGATGAGACTATACTATCTACCGATCGATCTTCCGGGAATATTCTGACCGATCGCGTTGCATCAGATAGTTCTAGTTATAGCAAGTTTATGGCTACCCCTTAATCGTGAATTGGCCTGAAACCAGGCAACGTGCGGGTAACTAAGTTATTCCATATGGCAGGATACACAGCATTCCGACTGCGAGGCGGGTAACCAAATATATCAGCCTAGAACATCGGAGGCCGCTAGCTAGACCAGGTTGCATAGCACGGCAGTAGGATATCTCGGGCTAGCTGTGACCGGTAGTAACTTACACTATAGTATATGACTAAATAGCCGAGGTAGCACGGACCAGTAGTAGTATATAAGGACTGTACATACGAATATACAGGAGGCTTCGCCACCCCGCAGTTTGACCGTATAGCGCAGAAGCTAAGGTTGAATTAAGAGGTATTAAGTCGAGTCTCGGACAAATAGCATATCGCTAAGTCCACTAAAGAATATAAAGCATATATTTGATTGTAAAAACATTGCGAGTCGCAGAGACCGCTGTATATTCAGAACGAAGCTTGAAGTGAAGGCATCGCAGCCAATATAAGCCAGTGAGCTAAAGATAGAGGCCAGTGCGCCCATATATCAGTCAGTAAACTGGAAGATCAAGGCAAAGAGCCATCTAACTTCGAGTTTTGAAGTCTATTCAGCGTTCTAACAGACAAAGTTCGCTTGATTATACCACTAGACCACACACACATTTAATATCTGCTTTGTTGAAGTCAGATTTCCTTGAATATCCTCATTGTTTTCGTCTTTGAGTTGAATATTTGTGGACAAGTTTAGACTATTCAGTTTGCAGAGGTCTTCTATCGATCTCGAAACGCCCGAACTCATATATTTGGTGATTGTGAGCGCAAGGATTGCTTAGGGTTTAGTATATACGAGTTACACTCAGTATATATTTAGATTCTAGCTATCTCTGTACGATTACCGAGCACATCACCGGACCCCCCTGCTCTGGATTTAAAGTGAGAAAAGATCGTATGTCAGCCTATTGCGGCGGGAGACTTGAAGCTTGAGGCTCTGGATTGCATCGCAATTACAGAATGTGCTGCCTGGCGTGGCCAAGTAATCGGAAATAGGTGCTTTCCGGTAGGATGTACATTTTGCGCGCGTGGGAAACAGTTCTTTGCGGCTAGTTCACCAATGACTTCAAGCGATCAGCAGGGGTACGGATGCAGACAGGAAATGGCATGCGGGAGTATCTGGAAGTCCGAGCAACTTTCATATTCTCACTCAGAGCGCTATGAGTATGCCCATTTGATTGAGATGACTTCAGGAATCAAGTCACTCTCTCATATTTCGGGGACGCAATCGATAATGACATGACCCTGCCAAAAGGACATGTCATCTGACGAGACGGCACACATTCAACTATGAAAGTGGGGAAGAGGAAACACGCATCTCCATTTGCGCGGCGCTGCTTCTTATATTCCTCTGCTGATTATCTAACAGATTGAGTTGATGCCAATATTTCGATGTCCAATGAGACGCCGCCAATTGTAGGGTTTCCATTTCCATTGCGATTGTCAAGTATCAGTAAATATGTCAACGGTGGAGAGAAGTAGCGGTGTGCGTCAGCCTGAGGGCACATCACCTTTTATAGGCAGCGTTTGAGCTGGGATGGTTGAGGTTCAGGAGAAGAGAATACCACGTTCTGCAAGACCACGCACATTTACATTCTAGGCTTCTCTGATATTCCGATTGGGCCCTGCGATGCACAGTGCGAGTCATAGCATGCGTCAGCTTTCAAGCAGGAAGTTTCACTAACAGTGACAGATGAAATGAAGAAAACTGTATGGAGCGACGCTGCAAGGTCCAGCCCGCCCGGCTCCGTGAATGACGTAGTCACGTGGCTGCGGCAGGTTAGTGCGCAATCCGAAATCGAACTCCTCATCGCTTCGATGCACTACTTCCGAGTCATGTATATAACGTCTGTCTACAGTCTTAGTCTACGAGAGACTATAACGTCAGTCTTCTTATTCTCTTGGAATAACATTGCTTCACTTGGACAAGCCTCCGCCGAGGAGGCTTCACCCTAAATTCACCAATTGCCGTACATTGGAGCGTGCTTGTCTGCTCCTGTTCCCTCCGCTTTCCTTGTCGAAATCACTTTTCCCTCGTCCACATCGCTTCCGCCGTCCGACGCGCCTTCTGTGAAAACGGCCATCTCTATAAACTCCCGCCAAACACCTGTCGACCCTCCCTGATGCAGGAAACGGCCTGTCCCTACAAGCTCCTGCCTAGCACCCGTGGACATCCCTCCCGCAGGTAAATGGCCGTCGACGACCTCCCTCCGCCTCCCCCCTCACAGCCACACGACCGTCCACCCCTCCTTCGAGGCTAATAATAGACTGCCCCTGTTGACGTCCCTCCGCATGCAGTCTTCGTCTACCTCCCTTACAGCCACAGGATCATCCACCCCTCCATCTAGGCTAATAGTAGATGGCTGCACATCCCTCCCTTCCGCACATACGTCCCTCCATCCGCGCGCACCACTCCGGTCGACGTCCCTCCGCAGATGTCCTTTCATATACTGTCCCGTCCGCGCGCATAGTCCTCCCCTCCCCTCCGTGCACTCCACTCTTCCATGTCCTCATCCACCCCATTTCCGCATGGAACGCTCCCCGTGTCGTATCTGCCTGCGCTCTTCTGTGTCTTGCTCGTTGCTCGTTTCCAATCCCTCCTCTCTCGCGGTGCCGCCGTGTTGCAACCTTGAGTTTATCTGCCATACGGCTCGTTACCAAAAGTAGCTAGAGCTGGTAAATAGGACATACCTTTTCATAGTCGTTCCATGAATTAATTCTTCTCGCCCGCACACGGCGTCGCATACCGTCTGTGTGAGCTCGTCAGCGCTAGAAGAACGGCACTCTAGATTTCCGGTCATACCTTTACCATGCTGTCCAACTCTATCACTCCCCGTACCGTCGTCTCGGTATCTTCGAGATTGAAACCCTGCGTAAATAAAGAAACTTGTAAGCTAGGGTTGACATAATGACATATAGTCTACGTACCTCTTCCACGAACACTCGGTGTGTGCTCTGCAGTATCAGTTGAGCTACATAGGGAATCTATTAAATCTGAGTGCAATCAGAATAGAGGATGCCATACCTAACAAAGTCCGCACTCCCTTCCCCGAGGTATCCGTCCGTGTTACTCTCTGCATTTCGCTAGCTACTGTTTTCTTAGTCTCTCTCTTATCATTCCTCAGTGTTATAACCTCACATATCTCTTTACGTCTCGTTAGCAGGAATAGGAACAATCGGTGAATAGAACACCTCTTCATATCGTCACAAGAATGAACATCTGTGTGAACACCGTCAGCGACTTCAAACCTAACTGGCGAAGACATACCTAAACAATGCATTATGGTCGATATCGCACTGCCCATCCCCTGACGATGATAGTTCAGTTGCAGAAAATGTTAGAGCAAAACAGACGTACCAGATTCCATGGTACAGGGTCAGTGCTAACACAACCTCCATCTCAGTCTCGAAAGCTGATACACTTCTGTCAGCCAAATCCCGCCATTCTCCCACCGTGCCAGCGTACCTTACCACTCTTGAGGACCAATGTCATCTCCACCATAGCATGAGCTACCTTCCCGCTGCTCGCTGAATTTCGACACATCGACATTCACTGCTGACCCTACGATCACAAACGGCGCTCGCGCTGGCGTAGATTCATTGAAAGCGCGTCCACATACTTGTAGATCGTGACTGGGAGCCTCGAGGAACAACAATGTTGTACTGAAAGTATCGATGCATTAGCTCGAGCCAAACCTATACAAGAAATCCCTTACCGTAATCCCTACTGAATCCACAGTTAGACGTGCCGTACGTATCGATAAGCTGGGGGGGAAAGACACGTTAAAAGCAATCAGATCAGTCACTGGAAAGATAACTTACCAAAGAGTTGGTCCACTCAGTGAGCGAGGCCAACATCCCTACCTCCGGAGCACTGCAACGATGCGACATCAGCGCCCAACCACCGAGCTAATCTACGTTAAAGGACATTAGCACGCGATCTGGAGAAATGTGAGGAGCACTTACCTGGCCACGTCCCGGCGCGTACATTCGAAAATCTTGCCTTTGTCGGTAGGCATCAGGGTGCGCAGGTAAAATCCGAATGCGCCCATTGTCGAAGAGAAACGGCATTTGCTGTGGAGCGCCTAAAAAAACGGTTAGCTTGGGAGAAGACTGTGGAGAATCGGGTGCTTACCTTTCGTGTGACTGCATCAACCCCAGCAGAACGAGCTAAAGCAAAGAGTAGTCAGTAGAGGCGGGAACAAGAAACAATGTAATAGCTTACCATCGATAGAACAAGTTCTGAACAACTAACAGCGAGAAAAGAATAAGAATATAGAAAATGGTACTTGTCAAAAAAAGGCTTACCTTCGCCTAGTGAGTCGTTAGCTAGCTAAGCCAGCGCCCATTTGATGCGTCCCCTGCAGTTAGAGAAAGTTATCACAGCTGCCATCGATAGCCTGCACGATATCAGCCTGGTACGAAACACGGAAGAAATAAAAGGGAGCTCACCATTCTCGATGTCAAGCTTAATGGCACCGTCGTGGTCAAAGCGAAGATGAAATATCAACGAACAAAGTCAAAAAGGAAATGATGGTGATCACGAGATCAAGCCCATCGAACTAGGGGAAATTGACGGGGAGGCGTATGACAGCGGGAGACCTGCCGAAGACGTGCTAGATAATGAGAAGACAATCGTATACATTGTTTGAGAATGGGGAGGAGAGGGGAGACGCTAGAGAAGGGAAGGGAAGTTGGGATGAATGGGATGATGAGAATAATGGGAGTACATACCTCGTATTTAACGCTTTCGCAGAGGCCTGGAGCGCACCAAAATTGCAGGATAGTTACGCCGAGTGATCAAATATCGTGGAATTATCGGCCATTAAAATCTGCGACCGCCGAAACTTGGAAGATCTCAAAAAACAGATTGGGCAGGCGAAATGGATTTCCCTCGTTGCTTTGATGTTAGTGGTGCCGATATTGGGAATGAACCAAAGTACTCGCATGTTTGAATAAGTTGGAATCCCTCCCCACCCTCCGCTTGGCCCAGAACTAGACTTGTAGTTTAATGAGCGCTGTATAGAAATACAACAAAACCGTGAAGTACACACTTGATAAACTTCCAACTCTCGGGTCGGTTTGATGACAGGCACGCGGTGTAATCACGTTCAAGCAACGACCCTGACCGTGTAACATGGACCCTTTGGGGCCACATGAATTTACGAACATTGGAAGATGGAAACGAGACATACATGGGGAGTGTTCTGTCGCAATATTCAATTGGTTTAGACATGCACGTAACGTCTGGACACCGTGGTCGTAATTCTATGAGATAAAATACACATGATACTGCAATTTTCATGTTCATAAGTTCAGCTAATGGTATCCAGGCTCTGGAGGAATGTACCAAGTCGGTTAAATTGTTGATTTTGAGAGCACTCCTGACCTTCTTGAACATGCAGGACCACTCTGGACATAAGAACGAATACTTTTGACCCTTATAGTCAAGCCAAATCAATTTCTGGAGTCCCAGAACATGGGAAGAAGAAAAACTCACCATATTTATGATGTGGTTCCTCTGAGAGTTCAGGGCTGGCATGCGATGTCATGATCTGACGCATTGGTGTCTCGGTCCGATGGGTTTCATTAATGAACTTGGTGTCTTGCAGGGTCCTAGGGAGCTTTCAGAGCTGCTGGTCATCGATTTAGGTCCTTTCCCATCTGCTCGGAATGGGGAAAAACGATTCCTCATGCGGTTTCTATTGAACAATGGCTTTATATATGAAAATTATGGACTCCCACGCAAATTTGACGAGTGTATATGCAAGCAAGAGTTGAAAGAGAACAATTTTTAAGAATTAGAGTAAGTGGTAAGAGGGAAAACAGAGTGATTCCTCTTTGGGAGTCATCGGAACCGGCAATTCCGTCTTCTGTCCACTACCACCATTATGGTGCTCGTTCGATCCTTGTCCTGCGATCTTTCAGACATTCAAGCTCCCATGAAAAATTCAACTGCGACAAACTTGAGCCTTTCATCTTTGGAATATGATTGAAGTCCTATATGTGCTCCTTGGCAAATACAGACGATGGATTTGAAGCACTCAGGTTGTAATATCATATATGTGCACTATCTCGGCTGACATTTTTCAGGAATATGATCTGTTGAAGGCCCTTTGAACATTGATTAATGGCTGACTGGTTTGTTTGCGTGACATCATCTAATTACCACTCCTTCGATAATTTGGAGATGTTATTCACTTGTTGGGAGCTATTGACAGCGTCAAGGTGAACCAGAACTTGTACACACACTTGAGTTATCTGGTACGTGGTACTTGATATCCTAGTATAATCATTGCTAATGTGTCACAGGCAGATATTTTCTAATGGAACCATGTTCAATTTACTTATGTTGATTGTGAGTATTGTGATACAAGGACCTGCTTATGCTTTGTCATGTCACTGACACATTATCCTTTAGAATCTTTGTGTAAAATATCTATGAGGAGTAGGCTAGCCTGTTCCTTGTGCAACATGGACATTCTCGATGACGGATTGAAATCTCATAGGATTTCTGATGGGACTCATTGGAAAGGGATCCGGAATGTAGCAGGTAGAGTCCACCAATAGATGTGGGTACCTTTGGTTCGTGTCCCTTGCATTCTTGCATATACTGAGTGCTAATATAGCGCAGGATATCTGTATTGTGATAGATGAAAATATAAATCTGAATTATGTATCACAAATGTGCAATCCCATCCTCTCGCTTCAAAAGCTGCACTTGAGGATATCTGACCCACACCATGATAATTTGGAGGATGTCCGCAAAGCTGACATGTGCGCCGTTGTTACGATTTATTGACTTTTTTTCCTTTTTCTAGTCTTATCTCATCTTATCGGCGTAATCATGCTTACGCATAATCTCCACCTTATCACCACCAACCGCTTCGATAAATCTTTCATGATGGACAACGCATGATATTGCGTGCTCGTCGTCCGACCAGCACGCCTTTTGACTTCGACAAATCTTTAGTATGTATTAATAGCATTCGCGACTTAGTATTTAAGTAGCTACATTCTACTGTAAAACCTCAGCTTCGAGCTAAGGTTTACTTTACCCCAAATCTTACTTGTAACTCACTCGCTGAGAGCAACTAATAGTTCGCGCCTCTTTCACCACCTCGGGTCATCCGCGGTATTGATTAAGTGATTGTCCAAACGCGAGACAGCTTATCAAATACCCGACTACAAGTCACGTGGACGTCGGCCCTAACAATTAGCTCGAAGCTTCCCTTCACCCTTCCACGACGCTAGACGCAGGAAGGAACCCATGCCATTACAACAAACCCCCGACATCGACGAAACCACCAGAAACGCGGCCATAGGAGCCTTTATAGGGGCAGCAGTATTTGTAGGACTCATCATCTTCCTCGCCGTTATATATTTCAAAAACAGGGACTGGTTCGAAAGACACGGACTAGGACCCAGAAGACCTTTGACCTATCCTCCCCCGACACTCCCCCGATTTTACATTCCCCCCTACCAGTACGATGGTCAAATTCAGCCCGTTTTCCCGACAACCTACGAGCCCTACCGAAGGGACCAGTTCTACACGCCCCCAATCTCGCCGAATAGGCAGATCAGATCCAACGCCCCCAGCCCCGAGTCGGATGCCGGGGTCTATCATGGAAGAAGAGGAAGAAGTCCAAGCCCCGTCGCTGGACCTTCCGGAACTAGGCAGTCCTCTAGGACAACATCTCGTTCTCCCTCTGTCGAGGGAGACATCACAGAACTTATCCGAGCCTACGTCGGGCCCGGAACTATCGAGTATGACACGGCAGAGTCGATTAGAAGCAGTACAAACGTACTTCCAGCCGAGGACATTGAGCCCTCTCCCCCTAGCACACCCCCTCCCCGTTCGACCCTCCGAGTTACAAACCCTTCTCCGCCTTCAGCGAGCAGCTCCGTCATCGCAACACGTATCGAGGCCTTCTACCACCAGAGGGACGTCCCGCAGCTACACCGCGACCCCACCTACGACCTCGGCTGGACCCCCCCCGGCACACCTACGGCGTCAGCTATACGGTCCACGTCCTCTCCTGCCGATTCCTCAGACTCTAATACCAGACTCCCCCGCCCTGAGCAGCCACGGGAGCAACGAAGCAGCTCAGATAATGAGCCCCGGGACGACAGCGAGTCGTCGGTACGTGCCAACGCTGACGACCTCAGGAGAGGAAGACTTCAGATCCGCGAGATCGGGAGACCTTCCTACTTCCGACGAAGAAGGGCCTGGGAGACAGACCTCGCCTTTCGACTTCGACGGGTGGAGGAGGACCCAGAGCAGCCACCCCGAGACCTTGGAGATGAGAGAAGGTTGGCAAGAAGAGAGCTCGAGAGCAACCCGTTCTACCTGGGAGCTGCAGCCCGAGCTTGGACCTCCCTTACCGTACAGCAGCGAATCACCCTGGGACCCTATCGCGCCCAGGCATGGGCCCTCAGAAGAGAAGACTACGTCAACCGAGGAGGAATTGACGAGTCCCTTGACGAACATCGGCGTCGATTACACCTCTTTCCAACAGAGGAGCTCTACCGCCACGAGCAGAATTACGGCCCCACTCCAGGAGTCTATATACGAGGTCTACGACCAAGAACCGACGAGGAGGAGCGAACCCTCCAAAGAAGGCTGGAGGATATACTCCGAACCTGGAGGGCAGATGAGCACGAGCGAGAGCACTTGGCCTTCGTACGGATGGCCCAAGCCAATGCCAGACGAACCGCCCAGAGAATGGCGGAGGAACGGCAACCCATGGAAGGGCAAGAGTAAGTTGTTCGCCGGGTCCGACCCAGCAGGACCCAGCGAACCCATGGAAACAGAGGATGAACGACGAATACGGGAGGCCCAAGAGGCAGAGGCAAGAAGGCAACAATTTCAGGCCGACAAAGACGCCTTTCCCGATCTCACCGCAGGACTGGTAGCCCAGTTAGAGAGGGCCAGGGCCTTCACCCTTGCCCACAACCTACCCATTCCAAAAGAGCTCCAGGACGTTCCCGACCAACCACAGCCACCTCGGGGACGCCCTGCCGCGCTGCCCCCCAGAAGGTATGGAAGTCCTACCCATCGAACTGACAGGTGGTCAGTCCCTCGACCACCCCCCCGATACGACCCCCCAGACCCCCCGTACTGGCCCTCTGGTGCAGCCCAAGAACAGGACCCATGGCTTCAAGTCAAGCCAACGCTGATCCGCATGCCCAGCGACTTCCAGGGAAAAAGCAGCGACATCAACCGGTTCACCGGTGCTTGCGAAGATTACTTCGCCGTCTTCAAAGCTTATTACCCCACCCACGCCAATAAAATACTATTCGCAGTCTCTCTCTTCGGCGAGAAACCACAAGGATGGTGGTCTCAATACCGATATCAATTCTGGAGCGATACCGAGCAGCGCTACCGCTACTTTTCGTGGGACAACTTCAAGGCCGCCCTAAAGGTCGAATACGGAGACCCTGCTCTCCAGGAAGTAATGGAGAAGAGGATGAACGAACTCAGAATGACCGGAACGGCATCCGAGTACTTCCGACGGCTTGAAGAGTTGGCTCGACAAGCCGACCAGCTCACCGACCTCGGACCCCGATCTGCGATCGTCAGGGCAGTCCGTCGAGGGGTGCCAGAGTCCTACACCGAGTCAATTGCCAACTTGGGCGTCATGATCCCGACCGACTACCCGGAGTGGAAATGACGGGTCTGCAACATCTACGACGAAAAGGCCCGCAAAGCCGCCTTCGACAAGATCGGCTATTCCGATCGCCCCAAAAACCAACCCGCCGGAGGTTCCAACAAAGGAACTTCCGGCGCGACAAGTTCCGGGGCCGGGAAAGGAGACAGCAAGGGATCGTCAGGAGGTTCATGGACCACTTACGGAGGCGCCGGCGAACCAATGGACATCGACCGCCTCCGAAAGGAAGGCCGGTGCTTCAACTGTGGAGGGAAAGGTCACATGGGAAAAGATTGTAAAAAGCCGAAGCGGCCACGAGACCCGAAAACCGGGCGCTACTCGTCGGCGCAGCTTCGCTCCATGCTAACCGAAGCCGAGGATCTGGAGAAGGAACACGAAAAGGAGATGCACGGACATAGTCACAGCGAGAAGGTCGAGGAGAAGACGCCCTCGATGACGAAGATCGAGGAGGTAAAAGGCAAGGCCGAGAAGTGAGTGATTCCACTTCCTCGGCCCAATCCTCCTCAATGGGTGGTCGGTCATCGGATCCCGCTGCGCGGACCTCATCCGGTTATAGTAATTTTTTACGTACGTCTATCACTGTCAATACGCATTCGAATATACCCGCTTCGAGTTCACAGAAGACCGAACCCACCCTAAAAGAATCACACAACGTTCAGACTCCGCCTGAAAAGGCATATATAATCCCCCAAAAGCGAAAGGAGACTTATCCCCCTCCTTCGCTTACACTTTCTGTCCCAGAATTCCTCACCCTCCAGGACCTCCAGACTCGATGGGGACCGGAGTTCATCCGAACCATGTCAGGGATCTCCCAGTCTTTAGGGACGAAGGAGGTGCTCCCTGAACCGGCCGAGCCCGTCGTCGCTGGAAACGAACCTCAAGACGGAGGTGGGAGTATGAGGTCGATGCCTGCCGACCACATCCCCAATGATTCGCCTCGCGCTCAGGGATCGTCGCAGATACACGACCCCCTCTCCTCCCGCCTGGCAGAAGACACGGAAGGTAGCAGCCCTCGTCACTCTCTCGGAGATGCCACACCGATCGAGACGGCGCCCCTTTCGTCCCCGACCCGAATGGAAGAAGATGTCTCAAGAAAGGATAGGGATCCGGGACAGGCATCCAAGGACCCGACGCTAGGAAGGGGGTACGGCTCATGCGACAAGAACGCGACGTACACGACCCCCTCGATCTGTCCCGACGGGTCCTTCGGTCACTCCAGGGATGACCCGCTCCCCAAACCCCCGAGTCCTGACGAAAGCGCCGGCTGCGGGCAATCTCTGGGGAAGGAGCATGCCCCAACCAGGGAGACCCCTCGAAGGCCCCCGACCCTCGAAGGATCAAGCGGGACTCCAGCCTCGGATGCGCGAGGCTCACGGGTCCGGAATACCACCCTTGTCGAAATCCCCGATGAGGAGGACGATACCGCCTTCAAGATGGCGCAGGACCGAGAACGAGTCAAGCGGGAACAAGAATCGAAGAAGGGGCTTCTCCCCTCGTTCACCCAGGAGCAAGAGAAGCAGGAAGAAGAAACGCTGAGGGCGAGGCGTTCCGAGTCAAATCCCGTGAGTGTTTCCCGCCAGAAGTCCCTCTGGTTCAAGCCATTTGGTGTGGACTGGACCCTTCGGGCCGTCAAGGAAGCACGCACAGACTCAGAAGCCTTCGCTTCGCTTCACCTTTGGACTCATAAGGATAAAATCAACGAGATCGACGATGACCTGTTGAGTTCTCTGAGAATGGAAGGAGAATCGGCACGGGAAAGGCTGTATGAACTAAGCCAGCCAATCCGATATCAACGACGAGTGTCAACAAAGGGAGCCCGGGAACTGTTCCTCGACGTTCAGCTCGAAACATTAGAGAACCGCCAAACCCTCAAAGCCCAAGCGCTAGTTGATAGCGGATGCACAGGAAGCACGATAAACGAGGCCTACGTCAAAAAGCATGGCCTCCTTACCCGACCCGCCCCAGCACCTATATCGGTGTATAACGCAGACGGTACTCGGAATAAGGCGGGGGAGATTACAGAGTTCGTAGAGGTACGAATGACTGTGGGCGGCCATTCCGAAAGAATCGACTTTGCTGTTACCAATATCGGCAAGGGCGATATCTTTTTAGGACATGATTGGCTGCTGCGTCATAACCCAGTCATTAACTGGACTACCGGCAAGGTCATCTTCGCCCGATGTCAATGCCAAAAGAACCCGTTCCCCTTACCAGACGCCGACCCCGAGGATCCCTGGGATGAAGAGCTAGAGGAAGGCGAAACCATACTCATGGTCGACCTCCGGGAGGAGCTAGAAATTCGTGCCGTACATCACGCAAATGATCTAGCAGCCAAGGCCGCCGAGGGAAAAGCAAAAAGGACCTTCGAAGAAATGGTGCCACCGCAATATCGCGAGTTCCAAGACCTCTTTTCCAAGGAGAACTTTGACGAATTACCAGACCGGAAACCATGGGATCATGCGATCGAACTGATTCCCAACGCCAAGTCTACACTCGATTGCAAGGTATATCCGCTCAATCGACATGAACAGGAAGAGCTGGATAAGTTCCTTGATGAAAATTTGGAATCGGGCCGGATCCGCCCCTCCAAATCCCCCTTTGCATCGCCTTTCTTCTTTGTCAAAAAGAAAGACGGCTCTCTCCGACCCGTTCAGGACTACCGGAAACTGAATGAGATGACCATCAAAAATCGTTACCCCCTTCCGCTTATCTCCGAACTTATGGATAAGCTTCGCGGTGCCAAATACTTCACGAAACTGGATGTCCGCTGGGGGTATAATAACGTCAGGATCAAGCAAGGAGACGAGGCCAAAGCTGCCTTCCGCACCAATCGAGGGTTATTCGAACCAACCGTCATGTTCTTTGGACTCACTAATTCGCCGGCCACCTTCCAATGGATGATGAACGATATCTTCCATGACCTCATCATGGAAGGAAAGGTCACCATCTATCTCGATGATATCCTAATCTTTTCGAAGGACCTCCAAGAACACCGACAAATTGTCAAGCGAGTGCTTCGACGCCTTAGGGAACACAAATTATTCCTTAAGGCCGAGAAATGCGAATTCGAGGTATTAGAGACCGAATACCTCGGAGTTATCATCAGCGAAGGATCAGTACGAATGGACCCCATCAAAGTCAAGGGCATTACAGAGTGGCCCACGCCCACCAAGAAGAAGGAATTACAATCCTTCCTGGGTTTCACGAATTTTTACCGAAAATTCATTAAGGACTACTCCAAGATCGTACGACCTATGACCCAGTTGACTGGAAACGCCCCCTGGACCTGGGGAGCAGCGCAAAATGAGGCCTTCCAACGTCTCAAGAAGCAAATGGCCGAGGATGTAGTACTGGCATTCCCCACAGACAAGGGAAAATTCAGGGTAGAAGCCGACTCAAGCGAAGGAGCGATAGGCGCTGTCCTTAGCCAAGAACAGGATGGGAAATGGAGACCAGTGGCCTTCCTCTCCAAGGCATTAACCATTACAGAGCGAAATTACGAGATATACGACAAGGAACTTCTCGCAATCATGCTCGCCCTCGAGGAATGGAGGCACTATCTCATGGGTGCATTCGAAGATGTAGAAATCTGGACCGACCACCAAAATCTACAATACTTTCGTCAACCTCAAAAGTTGAATCGCCACCAAGCCCGATGGGTCACCGAGCTTGCCGAATATCATTTCATGCTACATCATAAACCCGGCGCTTCCAATCGCAAGGCAGACCTATTGAGTCGAAGAGACGACCATGACCAAGGAAAAAAGGACAACGATGATGTCATCGTCCTCCAGCCTGAACATTTTAGGGCGATGATCATGCCCACGACAAGTGAGACTCACCAACGGGTCAAGGACGCAACTCGTGATCACGACAAATGGGACCAAGGAATCCAAGGCTCCCTCGATCACGAACGAGGCATATCCGAAAAGGAGGGATTGCTATACTATGATGGGCGGATATATGTTCCCCGCGACAACAAGCTACGCGGAGAAATCATCACCGCCCACCACGACCATATCACCGCCGGACATCCAGGAATCGAGAAGACCAAAGAACTCGTCCAGAGAGAGTTTTGGTGGCCTCAGCTCAAACAGACGGTAGAAAAGTACGTGAAAGCATGTGAAGCATGCCAACGAACAAAGACCGACACCCATCCGAAGGCCGCCCCTCTTCACCCCAACGAGATACCATCTGAGCCATGGACTCATATCTCCGTCGACATGATTACCGGACTCCCAGAATCCAATGGCTATGACGCCATCTTGGTAGTTGTCGACAGATTCTCTAAGGAAATCATTCCAATTGCCTGCAACGTTGAACTCACTTCCGAAGGATGGGCCAAGCTACTCCGTGACCACGTCTATGCCAAACATGGCATGCCTAAAACCGTCATCTCTGACCGAGGACCACAATTCGTATCCAAGTTCATGATGGAACTTCTCAAGCTCCTCGATATTACCCCCAATGCATCGACCGCCTTCCATCCCCAGACCGACAGACAAACCGAACGAGCCAACCAGGAGATCAACAAATATCTCCGCCTCTTCATTAACCACCGGCAGACAGACTGGAGCGAATGGCTCGCCATGGCAGCATTCGCCCATAACAACCGTATTCACTCGTCCACGGGACAAACCCCCTTCTTCACCAACTACGGACTAAACCCCCGAGTTCTACCAGACTCCATCAAAACGACCGCCTTCACCAATCCATCGGCCAAGTCGTTCGCAGAAAATATGCAGGAGGTGCATCACCAAGCCAAGGAGGCTCTAGAGGAAGCAGCGGGCAAAATGAAGGCACAATACGACAAGAAGAAGAGGGACGCAGTGGACTATGCCATCGGAGACCGAGTATGGCTAGACTCCACCAACCTTCACTTACCCCGCCCAAAGAAAAAACTCGACGACAAGCGTGTCGGCCCCTTCCTAATCATAGAGAAAACCGGCGCCTCCGCATACAAACTGAAACTCCCTCCTCACTGGAAAATCCACCCACGCTTCAATGAGAAGCTACTAACGCCGTACGTACCACCGGCGTTTCCCAATCAAGAACAACCACCTGCACCACCACCAGACCTCATCGAAGACGAGGAGGAATACGAGGTTGAGGAAGTCCTAGACTCGCGTACACGACGAGTCCGTGGCAAGAAAGGACAGAAATCTCGACTCGTAACTGATTACTTCGTCAAATGGAAGGGATGGACCCGAGAACACAACTCATGGGTTCGAGAAGACGACATGGCTAATGCCCAAGAGGCCATCAAGGACTACGAAGACAGTCTTTCTGAGACGCAAGCTGTCGTAACCGCACGCAAGGTCATTGACAGGTCGGAAAAGACAGTCAAACGAATCGTTGACCGCAGCTATCGAGAAAACCAAGCGACAGGCGGATGGAGCATGTTCTATCAAGTAGAACGCACTGATGGGAAGAAGTTCTGGATTGAAGAACCAGATCGCGAAATCTGGAAAGCCTTCATTGACGATTATTGGCACAGGGAAAGCGAAAAGGAATTTACGGACCCCATATATCACAACGAGCAGGACGAACCCTACAAAGGACCATGGGAGGAAGACATAGGGCAGTCGGGACGACTGCCTTAACGAGAGGGTAATGTTACGATTTATTGACTTTTTTTCCTTTTTCTAGTCTTATCTCATCTTATCGGCGTAATCATGCTTACGCATAATCTCCACCTTATCACCACCAACCGCTTCGATAAATCTTTCATGATGGACAACGCATGATATTGCGTGCTCGTCGTCCGACCAGCACGCCTTTTGACTTCGACAAATCTTTAGTATGTATTAATAGCATTCGCGACTTAGTATTTAAGTAGCTACATTCTACTGTAAAACCTCAGCTTCGAGCTAAGGTTTACTTTACCCCAAATCTTACTTGTAACTCACTCGCTGAGAGCAACTAATAGTTCGCGCCTCTTTCACCACCTCGGGTCATCCGCGGTATTGATTAAGTGATTGTCCGAACGTGAGACAGCTTATCAAATACCCGACTACGAGTCACGTGGACGTCGGCCCTAACAGCCGTTGTCTCAATCAGAGGTGAGCGGTGCCTGTACGAACCTAATTATGAAACCCTTACCTTACAAGTTACTTCCCAGTTTCAAATCAAATGGGAACTCTGTCGCCCCAACTACCCTGATGACTCAGGTGAATACTGGCAGCGGTGGATCTGTCTGGGTGGTACTCGCTTCAATCAGGGCTGATCATAATGAGGAAGAATGGAGAATTGACTAACCGTGATCGCCAATAACAGCACCGTTTACACCCTCCCGGCATACCCGAGTGATGGTAATTCACACGATCCTATTCAATCACACACACACAAAGATATGTACATTGCGCATGCACAGATAATAGTGAAACCATCTGTGCACTCTTGATCTGGTTCTGTACATTGATTTGTGAGTAAATTCCACCTGAAATCCATAAACGTGCATTTACTGGGCTGCTAGCAATCCGTCTAACTGCGATCATGCCAGGACATCAAGGCCATGCATAGCATGGATGTATCACCAAGGTTTCTGATTTTCAAGTCAATTTGATCATCCAAATAATTCAGGAACTGCGGACACCTTTACAACCCTTCTTTGAAATGGATGATGACACTGTCCTGTCTTTGTGCGTACTTCTTCAAGGAAATGAGTTGGGTTTCTAATAAAAAAGCAGCTCATTGTGAGTTACTTGAACCATTGATTTGCTACTGAGCAACACAATGCACTGAATAGCTGTTGTAACTTATGCTAGATTCAGCACTAGTGAGTATTATTTTTGAACCGAATGGAACTCGTACAAGAAAGGTCTGATTTTCCAATGGCTATGATCGCCTGAGTAATTCAGGAACTTCCAAGTAGGCTGTATATGCCTTAATGACACTTTGTCTTCATTTTTGATGAGCTGTATCCATGTTCTGAGGCAGGTATTTGTTGGATATTGAACCAATGACAACTCGCCAAGTATCAGGGCCATGAACTTGAAACCCAAAAATCAAATCACCTGTGCTCTGGAGCGACTGTTCTTGTGGCAATGCTCAGTGTTAGTAATATCCACAATATCGGAGAAGTTATGGAAGGGAGCGCATGCATATGGAGTGTTCTCATAAAATCACAGCAACTCATTGCTTAATTTGTATCATACATACCTCGGAAATTTAGATTGTGTTTGACTCAGAGACACTTCATTGTTGTTATAGCCTTAGAATACTTTGATATGTTTCATTGAATGTTGTTGAGGTTTTGGGGTTTCTCATCACACAGAAAGGAATGTGAGTAGATGTTATAGATTTAGTGCATTCCAGAAGAATAGGAGAACTCATATGAGTGTTCTTACGTCCCTGGAAGGCCCTTGAATCTATGATGGGTAGCAGAGTAAATATCTGAAGAAAATATGCGGAATTGATGCGAATGCTGTGGGTTGGCAAGGGATACGGAGCCTAGATGCAGAAGATCAGTGCTTCCATAAATTTATTTTTTGTTGACCTTATGAATTATGGACCGTGAACTGATCTGAAAGGGTATATAAGCTTAAGAAGTTGAGTGATCGGTATATTTTTCCCTTACCTCCATGCTGCCAGTGTTTTGACTTACATGTGTCTTGTCATTACCCTATATGGTGGCATCGTCCTCCACCTATTTTCCCCTCCTGCAATGGCGCGCTGTGTTGAGGACGTGTCATTGTCATGTAGTGGATGGGCGTTGACTGCTCGAAAAGGGATGTTTGGCAACAGCATTGTGTTTGGCAAATCCATGCTGTCTGCGGCATGTCATGTCACCCACCCATTCTCAATCTATAGCTTTCTCGTTTCTCAATATCCGCCTTATTTCGCGTAGGTTTTATTTTCCGTTCCTTATCTTATTTTACTTGCTGATTTGCATTCTGCCTTTAATAGGACAACAATATTCGGTGCCCTCTCGATTACCACATTCAAATTTCATGGGAAGGAGGGTCGCCCAATATCCAAAGCTGTCCCATGTCCTTCCATTTCGTTTCGACCTCCGTCCCTCAAGTTTTTGTGTTTTTGCGAAGCCATCTCGGTACCTCCCGACATCTGTATATAGGACAAATTTTGGCTCAACATGACGTATCGACTTCCGGCAAGCAGGGTCAGTGAGCAGTAGGGTTTACGGAGGGGGTAATTGCACAGAGGAGGGATATGGAGGCGCGGGGAGGAGTACACCATGCTTGACGCATCGATCACACCAATCGAACGCGTCCACCACACCTGTATGCAATTCCATTTCTTGTTCGTTTGTCTCTCCTGATCCATCTTCTAGTACCTGGATCCCGTCTCAATGTCTGACTATTTCCTCTAGGCAGCAATATCGACGCTACCGCAAGATCTGCCAGTTCTCAGCGCGTTTTTGTGCTGAGAGGACGTATCGCATTCCGGGGAGCATGGGTATGATGCCGAAGAAGGGGAGGTCACAGACTTGAGGTGTTCGGGAGGCACAGAGTGTTTCTGCTTTATTGCTTGTGTTTCACATTTTTTTCACTTGTCTTCCTTGCTAATCCCCTTGCAGCAGACGTTGCCTTTTGCTGTTATCATACAGCTTTCCCTTTGCTGAAAACAGCGATGATCACACCTTGGGCAAGAATTTTGCTGTGAGATGATGTATCGGCCTCTGGTGAGCTAGAGCAGAGGGCTGGGTACCTATGGTCCACAAATACTCAAAGGTGGGTTCAATATTTCAGCTCTTTGTCTATGGCTAATCATTTTTACAAAGAATCCCAACTGTTTACTCCCTCTAATGACTTCCTTCACCCTAATCAACTCTACAGCACTGAGACCTACCAAGCAGCCGAGTTTTGCTGCCAGACGACGTATCGACTTCCGGGGAGCGAGTGTGGAGAATTAGAACGATCCTGGGGGCCTGTTTGGTTTTGCTGCAGGTATGTTTCATAACTTTACCTCGGTTCTCACTAGCTGAGCTATTTGTACCAACATGCCAGCCATTGGTTCCTCAATGTTCGATGGCTTTCCCTTCACCCAAAATGCATGTACGGTACTGCACCATAGCAAGCAAAGCAGTTTCAGTGCAAGACAATGTATTGAATTCTGGCAAGCAAAGGGCACGTCAATGCCACGTCTGCGCATGACAGCGATGATCCGCCGATCACCCAAGACCCAACTAATTCTGCATGCGTGCACACAAAGTCATGCACACACTCGGTCTTAGATACTCAGTGCATGCCTATCCACGCATCATGTTTCCTCCAGAGACTGAAGCTGAAGACAGGCAGTGTGCTCGGTGATATGTGGAGTGTAGGGAAGGTATGTGTTCCTGCATCAAGTTGTTAGTTCCACAGCTGAGACGCTCTTGCAGTGTGCACCGTTTGCACAATGGTCAAGACAAGGAATCGACCATTTTCCAATTTTTGCTGTAGGAAGGGATGAGGTATGTTTGCTTTCTAGTCTCCATTCAAATCTGATGAATTTTTCAGTTCCAAGACTTTGGTGGACGCCTACTCTATCGACACAGGAGTCGACCACCGGACGCCTTTGCTCAACCCCGCCGAACCCATCGTGGCTGATTAAATAGCCACCGTCTGTTGAGGGCGACATGAGGTTGGTTAACAGCATCTTGTGTTTGTTACGATTTATTCACTTTTTTCTTTTTTCTAGTCTTATCATATCTTATCGGTGTCATCATGCTTATGCACTATCGCCACCTCATCACCGATATCAACTTCGACAAAACTTTCATGATGGACAACGCATGATATTGCGTGCTCGTCGTCTGACAAGCACGCCCTTTGACTTCGACAAAACTTTCGTACTTATTAATAGCACTCACGACTTAGTATTTAAGTAGTTACATTCTACTGTACAACCTCAGCTTCGAGCTAAGGTTTATCTACACATAAATCTTACTTGTCTGCTCACTTGCCGAGAGCCTCTCTGTAAGCGCCTCTTTCATCACCTTGAGATCATCCGAGGCGTTGCCAAAGTGATTGTCCGAACATGAGACAGCTTAGCAATTGCCCGACTTCGAGTCATGTGAGAGTTGGCCCTAACAATTAGCTCGAAGCTTCCCTCACCCTTCCACGACGCTAGACGCAGGAAGGATTCCGCATGCCCTTACAACAAACCCCCGATATTCCCAAAGGAATGACAAGTACTCTCGCCATGATTCTTTTCATGATAGTAGGAGTAATTGGAACAATGACAGCAGTCGCAACCATCTACTACAGGAACAGAGAGTGGTTCGAACGCCATGGAATCACCCTCCAACGAGGACGACTAATTTACCCACCCCCGACACTTCCCATCTTTTACAACCCCCCTTACAATGTTCTGACGTACACCACGAACTACCCCATCTACAGACCGGAGTCCTACGGGACACCCCCAGAGTCGCCGACCCGGGACCTTCAGGGCCCCCTCTCCGACCTCTACGTCGAACGAAGAGGAAGAACGCCAAGCCCAGTGGCTGGCCCTTCCGGAACCCGTCACTCCTCTGAGGATGACAGAAGCGCTTCCCCTTCAGAGAGAAGCATCGAGGAGCTCATTAGAGCCTATCATGGAATTGGAACCGAACCCCTGGAGGATGCCAGGAGAGAGCTGGGGCAAAGCCTCCGACAGATACCTACGGCCGAGGTCACCCAGCCCCGACCAGATAGCGAGACCCTCCCCCAGATGACCCTACGGGTCGT
Organism: Armillaria fumosa; assembly: GCA_030407015.1. NCBI lineage: Eukaryota > Fungi > Basidiomycota > Agaricomycetes > Agaricales > Physalacriaceae > Armillaria > Armillaria fumosa. Next base: position 1,822,619 of record JAUDYM010000008.1, on the reverse strand, counting down.
CAATCCTGACGAACCCTCCGAGGACGGCAACACTGCCTCACGTACTTCGTCAGCAGGACGAGGAACGTCTCCGGAACATGATTCAGAGGCGAGCCAGAGAAGGGCTCACCTACCAGGAAGCGCGTGACTTCACCTCCCCTACCAAACCTACCAGACCGACTACTACGCACCTGCGTCGACAATTGTACTCTCCTCCTCCGATCCCAATTCCCCCACCCCCGAGTCCCCCAAACCTTATATTCTTCGAGGAAGAGGAGCAGAGACTCCATTCGCCACACCCACCCCATCCAGCTCGACTTCCACCCTGGCCTCGCTCAACCGCGATGACCCAGGGTTCTATACTGAGCTCTGGCGATGACGCCTACGAATCCGCTACATCGGGCGGCCTTCGTACCAGCGAAGAAGAAGAGTTGGAGAATCCCCGCTCGCATACAGCATTCGACAATGCGAGGAGGACCCAGACGCCCCCCCCAGAGACCCTAGAAGCGAGTGACGCCTCACTCTACAAGAGATCGAGAGCAGTCCCTTCCACTTGGGGACTCCAGATAGAGCCTGGCCATCCCTCTCCCTATCCCAATGAATGGCCCACAGGACCTACCGGTCCCAGGCCTGGGCCCTTCGAAGGGCAGACTATTTATGAAGAGGAGGAGTTGACGAGACCCAGGAAGAGCACCGACACCACTTCGGCCTGGTCCCAAACGAAGAGCTATGGTTATACGAGCTCAACTACGGCCCCATCCCAGGGGTACACATCCCCGATCTACAAGCAAGGACTGAGCAGGAGGAGCGAGTCCTCAACCGCCAACTGGCAACTATACTCGCTGCCTGGAGAAGAGATGAGAGAGACCGCGCCGAACTATCCCGGGTACAATTGGCCCAAGCCAATGCCCGACTCGCCGCCGATCGACTGGAGATGCCAGAGCCAGCCCTGGAAGGGGAAGAGTAGACTCTTCGCCGGCTCAGGACAGGCAGGACCAAGCGACATCCCTGTTGACCCCCCCGACATTGACCCTGAAACAGCACAACGACAACAAGAAGAAGCAGAAGCAGAGGCCAGAAGGCAAGAGCACCGGGACAAGCAGGCAGCTTTCCCAGGGCTCACTACTGAACTAGCCAGGGCCATATTGGAAGCAAGAAGTTTCGCACTCGCCAATGGACTACCCCTCCCGCCAGAACTAGAAGACCCCAACTGACGTCGAGGACGCCCCGCTGCCCCCGCTCCGAAAAGATGGGGCAGCCCCACTCATAGAACCGACAGGTGGTCGGTACCAAGACCACCACCCAAGAACAATCCCCCTGACCCACCCGACTGGCCATCAGGGGATGCAGACGAACAGGCTCCCTGGCTGCAGGTGAAGCCTACCCTAATCCGACTCCCCGCCGACTTCAAAGGAAAGGGGGACGATATTCATCGATTCACGGGAGCATGCGAGGAATATTTCTCAATATTCCGAGCATACTACCCTACTCACGCAAACAAAATCCTCTTCGCCACCTCCCTTTTCGGCAAGAGACCCCAGGGCTGGTGGTCCCAGTACCGCCTTCAGTTCCGAAGTGATGCTGAAGGGCGATACTGGTACTGTTCATGGGATGACTTCAAAGCTGCCCTACAAGTTGAGTATGGCAACCCCACCCTCCAAGAAGTAATGGAGAAGCGAATGAACGATCTCCGCATGATGGCGACGGCAGCCGAGTACTTCTGCAGACTGGAAGAACTAGCGTGCCAAGCCGACCAACTCCGCGACCTGGGACCCTGAGGTGCCCTAGTCCGGGCCGTCCGATGAGGCATACCCGCCTCCTATACCGACTCCATCACCGATCTTGGAGTCATGATCCCCTTGACATATGCAGAATGGAAACAACGCATATGTAGCATCTACGACGAAAAGGCCCAAAAGCAGGCCTTCGACCGAATCGGCCACTACGACAAGTCGGCCAGTAACAAATCTGCCGGTAATACCCCGAAAGGTAATACCGGCGCGACAAGTTCCTCGGCCGATAAACCCGCCAACAAAGGGTCATCGGGAGGATCGTGGACCACTTATGGAGGTGCTGGGGAGCCCATGGACATAGACCGCCTCCGAAAGGAGGGCAGATGCTTCAACTGCGGAGGAAAGGGACATTTAGGAAAAGATTGCAAGAAGCCGAAGCGGCCTAGAGACCCGAAAAGCGGGCAATATACGACAGCCCAACTTCGCACCATGTTGACAGAAGCCGAGTTGCACGAGGCACACGATAAGGAGATGCACGGACACAGTTACGAAGAGAAGGTCGAGGAGAAGATGCCCTCGACATCGAAGATTGAGGAGGTAAAAGGCAAGGCCGAGAAGTGAGTGATTCCACTTCCTCGGCCCAATCCTCCTCTCTGGGTGGTCGGTCATCGGGTCCTGCTGTGCGGACTTTACCCGATTATAATAACATTTTATGTACGTCAATTGTATCAGAGCATTCGAATATACCCGCGTTCACTACTTCACCCGAGACCACCCTAAAAGAATCACAAACGATTCAGACTCCGTCTGAAAAAATCTATAAAATTCCCCAGAAGCGAAGCGAGACTCATCCCCCTCCTTCGCTTACACTTTCTGTCCCAGAACTCCTCACCCTCCAGGACCTTCAGACTCGATGGGGACCAGAGTTCATCCGAACAATGTCGGGGATCTCCAAGTCCTTAGGGACGAAGGGGGTTCTCCCCGAACTGGCCGAGCCCGTCGTCGCTGAACCGGAACCTCAAGACGGAGGCAGGAGTACGAGGTCGATGCCCATCGACCATATCCCCAATGATTCGCCTCACACTCAGGGATCGTCGCGGATACATGACCCCCTCTCCTCTCGCCTGGCAGAAGAAACGAAGGGTTGCAGCTCTCCTCGTTCTCTCGGAGACACCACGCCGATCGAGATAGCGCCCCCTTTGTCCCTGATTCTCGAGGAAGAAGACGTCTCAACAAAGGATAGGGATCCGGCGCCGGTGCCGAGGGACCCAGAAGTAATGTGGGAGTACGGATTATGCGACAAGAACACGACGCTCATGACTCCTTCCGTTCATTCCGGCGAGCCTTGCGGTCACTCCTGGAGCAACCTGCTCCCCAAACCCCCGACTCCTGATGAAGCAGCTGACAGCGGGCGACCTCTGGGGAAGGAGCATGCCCCAACCAGGGGAGACCCTCTTAGGCCCCTGACCGTTGAAGGATCAAGCAGAGTTCCAGCATCGGATGCGCAGTGCTCACGGGCTCAGAATACCACGATGATCGAGATCCCTGATGAAGAAGACGATACGGCATTCAAGATGTCACAAGCAAAGGTGCAAAAGGAGAAGGAAGAAGAACCGCTAAGGGCGAGGCGTTCCAAATCAACCCCAGTGAGTGTTTCCACCCCGAAGTCCACCTGGTTCAAGCTGTTTGGCACGGACTGGACCCTTCGGGCCGTCAGGGAAGCACACACGGATTCAGAGGCATTCGCCTCACTCCATCTATGGGCCCATAAGGAGAAGCTCAACGAGATCGATGACGAGCTCCTCACCTCACTCCGAGGGGACGGAGAGTTAGCACACGAAAAGCTCTATGAGTTAAGCCAACCAATCTGGTATCAGCGACAAGTAAGCACCAAGGGCGTCCGAGAGCTATTCCTCGACGTCCAACTCAAAACGCTAGAAAACCGCCAGACGCTCAAGGCCCAAGCACTGGTCGACAGCGGATGTACCGGCAGTACTATAAGCAAAAACTACGTTCAGAAGTACAGACTCGTCACCTGACCTGTGGCCGCTCCAATTTCAGTATACAATGCGGACGGCACCAAGAATAAGGCGGGAGTGATCACCGAGTTCGTAGAAGTACGGATGACCGTAGGAGGACATAGCGAGAGGATCGACTTCGCTGTCACGAACATAGGCAAAGGTGATATCTTCCTAGGACACGACTGGCTTCTCCGCCATAATCCGGTCATCAATTGGACCACCGGCAAGGTCATCTTCGCCCGATGCCAATGCCAGAAGAATCCCTTCCCACTCCCGGACGCCGATCCTGAGGATCCCTGGGATGAAGAGTTAGAAGAAGGCGAAACCATCCTAATGGTTGACCTCCAGGAGGAGCTAGAGATTCGCGCAGTACACCATGCCAATGACCTAGCAGCCAAGGCCGCCAAAGGAAAAGCCAAGAAGACTTTTGAGGAAATGGTCCCGCCCCAATATCGCGAGTTCCATGACCTATTCTCTAAAGAAAACTTCGATGAACTGCCGGAACGAAAACCGTGGGACCACGCAATCGAGTTGATCCCAAACGCCAAATCGACTCTCGATTGCAAGGTCTACCCCCTCAATCGACATGAACAGGAGGAGCTCGATAAATTCCTGAACGAGAACCTTGAGTCCGGTCAAATCCGACCATCCAAATCGCCCTTCGCCTCCCCCTTCTTCTTCGTCAAGAAAAAGGATGGCTCCCTCCGACCCGTTCAGGATTATCGAAAACTGAACGAAATGACAATAAAGAACCGATACCCCCTCCCGCTCATCTCAGAACTAATGGACAAGCTCCGCGGCGCCAAGTACTTTACCAAATTGGATGTCCGGTGGGGATACAACAATGTCAGAATCAAGCAAGGAGATGAGGCCAAAGCCGCCTTCCGTACCAATCGTGGACTGTTCGAACTGACAGTCATGTTCTTTGGACTCACAAATTCACCAGCTACCTTCCAGTGGATGATGAACGATATCTTCCACGACCTTATCATGGAAGGCAAAGTGACAATTTACCTAGACGACATCCTTATCTTTTCCAAGGATCTCCAAGAACATCGACGGATCATCAAGAGGGTACTTCAACGACTCAGGGAGCACAAGTTGTTCCTCAAGGCCGAGAAGTGCGAGTTCGAGGTATTGGAAACAGAATACCTCGGCGTCATCATCAGTGAGGGTTCCATACGAATGGACCCCATTAAAGTCAAGGGAATTACGGAGTGGCCCACGCCCACCAAGAAAAAGGAGCTACAATCCTTCCTGGGTTTCACAAACTTCTACTGAAAGTTTATCAAGGACTACTCCAAGATCGTACGCCCAATGACCCAACTGACCGGAAATGCGCCCTGGACCTGGGGAGCCGCTCAGAACGAGGCGTTCCAACAACTCAAGAAACAGATGGCCGAAGACGTAGTACTAGCTCTACCCAATGAGAAGGGAAGGTTCTGAGTAGAGGCAGATTCCAGCGAAGGAGCTATCGGCACAGTCCTCAGTCAAGAACAAGACGGAAAATGGAGGCCAGTCACCTTCCTTTCCAAAGCGCTAACCGTCACCGAACGCAACTACGAGATCTACGATAAAGAGCTCCTAGCAATCATGCTCGCGCTAGAAGAATGGAGACATTACCTGATGGGCGCAGCGGAGGATTTCGAGATCTGGACCGATCATCAAAATCTACAGTATTTCTGTCAACCCCAAAAGTTGAACTGTCGCCAAGCCCGATGGGTCACCGAACTGGCTGAGTACCACTTCACGTTACATCACAAGCCCGGTGCCTCCAACCACAAAGCTGACTTGTTAAGCCGGAGGGATGATCATGACCAAGGGAAGAAGGACAATGATGACATTATCGTCCTTCAACCCGAACATTTCCGGGCAATGATCATGCCCACTACAAGCGAAACTCATCAGCGCATCAAAGACGTCACCCGGGACCACGACAAGTGGGACCAAGGGATTCAAAACTCTCTCGACCATGAGCGTGGCATCTCTGAAAAGGAAGGACTTCTCTACTACGATGGACGGATCTACGTTCCCCGAGACAATAAACTCAGAGGAGAACTTATCGCGGCCCACCACGATCATATCACAGCGGGACACCCGGGGATTGAAAAAACCAAAGAACTCGTACAAAGAGAGTTCTGGTGGCCAAAACTCAAACAGACAGTAGAAAAGTACGTTAAAGCATGTGAAGCATGCCAACGAACAAAGACGGATACTCATCCAAAGGCCGCCCCCCTTCACCCTAACGAAATCCCCTCCGAGCCCTGGACCCACATCTCAGTCGATATGATCACTGGGCTCCCTGAATCTAATGGCTACGATGCAATCCTAGTGATTGTCGACAGATTCTCAAAAGAGATGATCCCAATCGCCTGTAACGTCGAACTCACCTCCGAAGGATGGGCCAGACTCCTATGCGACCATGTCTATGCCCGACACGGAATGCCCAAAACCGTGATCTCAGACAGAGGACCCCAGTTTGTTTCAAAATTCATGATGGAACTCCTCAAACTTCTTGACATCACCCCGAACGCCTCAACCGCCTTCCACCCCCAGACCGATGGCCAGACGGAACGGGCAAACCAGGAGATCAATAAATATCTCCATCTCTTCATTAATCATCGGCAGACAGACTGGAGTGAATGGCTCGCATTAGCAGCATTCGCCCATAACAATCGTATTCACTCTGCAACGGGTCAAACACCGTTCTTCACCAATTATGGAACCAACCCTCAGGTTTTACCTGATTCAATCAAAACGACCGCCTTCACCAACCCATCGGCCAAGTCGTTCGCAGAAAACATGCAGGAAGTTCACCGACAAGCGAAGGAAGCGCTAGAGGAAGCCGCGGGCAAGATGAAAGCGCAGTATGACAAGAAAAAGAGGACCGCAGTGGACTATGCCATCGGAGACCGAGTATGGCTTGACTCCACTAATCTCCACCTTCCTTGACCCAAAAAGAAGCTCGATGACAAACACGTCGGCCCATTCCTTGTTTTGGAAAAAACCGGCACCTCTGCCTACAAACTGAAACTTCCCCCGCATTGGAAAATCCACCCACGCTTCAACGAGAAGCTTCTAACGCCATACGTACCTCCAGCGTTCCCCAACCAAGAACAGCCCCCCGCTCCACCACCAGACCTCATCGAAGACGAGGAAGAATACGAGGTCGAAGAAGTCCTGGACTCTCGTACACGACGAGTCCGAGGAAAGAAAGGACAAAAATCTCGACTCGTAACCGACTACTTCGTTAAGTGGAAGGGATGGACCCGAGAGCACAATTCATGGGTACGAGAGGACGATATGGCTAATGCTCAAGAAGCCATTCAGGACTACGAGGACAGTATCTCCGAAACGCAAGCCATCATGACCGCACGAAAAGTCATCGACCGATCGGAAAAAACTGTCAAACGAATAGTCGATCGCAGCTATCGAGAGAATCAAGCCACAGGAGGATGGAGCATGTTCTATCAAGTAGAATGCATTGACAGAAAGAAGTTCTGGATTGAGGAGCCTGATCGCGAAGTTTGGAAAACCTTCATCGATGACTATTGGCACAGGGAGAGCGAGAAGGAAGTCACGCACTGCATACAATGTGACGAACAAGACGAACCTTAGGGCAGTTGGGACGACTGCCTTAACGAGAGGGTAATGTTACGATTTATTCACTTTTTTCTTTTTTCTAGTCTTATCATATCTTATTGGTGTCATCATGCTTACGCACTATCACCACCTCATCACCGATATCAACTTCGACAAAACTTTCATGATGGACAATGCATGATATTGCGTGCTCGTCGTCTGACAAGCACGCCCTTTGACTTCGACAAAACTTTCGTACTTATTAATAGCACTCACGACTTAGTATTTAAGTAGTTACATTCTACTGTACAACCTCAGCTTCGAGCTAAGGTTTATCTACACATAAATCTTACTTGTCTGCTCGCTTGCCGAGAGCCTCTCTGTAAGCGCCTCTTTCATCACCTTGAGATCATCCGAGGCGTTGCCAAAGTGATTGTCCGAATGCGAGACAGCTTAGCAATCACCCGACTTCGAGTCACGTGAGAGTCGGCCCTAACAGTGTTTGACTCGGTGTGGCATTCATAGGACTTGTACAAGTGAGCCTACTTTTCTTTGCTGTTACCGCAAATGCTAACTTGCCTCTATTCTAGCTCGTTGCTGTCTCCTGAAAGGTAAGCCCCTTAAGTGTGAGTTTGACTAACAGCAGGGGTGGACTCGTACTATTTTTTTTTTTTGGGCAAATCGGACCCACAATGGCGAGACTCGGTTTGCCGTTGGAACGATTTGAACGGGAGGTTACGCATGTCCGGTGCACAAATGGGAGGATGGACCCTCCTGTTTGTGGATCCGATGAATACCTTCGGGGTGGGGAAATTATGAACCTATGAGCTAGATAATTTGTGGACTTGCCTGTTTTGCGATAAAATGTACTGGTAAAACGAAACACACTAATCCTCAGAGTATCTTGTTTCCTGTTTAGTGCTAGTTTCAATACAAAATTCCAAGTGACATCATGAAAAACGGTCTAAACTACATGGTGTGAATGAAATCATTAAATAAAGTCTTCGAGATGGTGCTTCGGCTAGTATTCTGGGCCATCTGGGGCCGTCATTCAGGAGTGGTCAGGATCCTACCTGCACAACCATGCATCAAGGCCACTACTAGAGACAGCCTGGCAGAAAGCTTATGGGAACACATTTCGTATTGGCGGATGTTTCGCTGTAAGGGCGATTTTTCCCTAGATTATATGATACTAACAGAAGTTCTGCAGCAAGATATTCTTATGACTTCTGACCCTAAAGCAATACAGCATATCCTCCGTACCTCTGGATACCAATATCCAAAAATGAAGGATGTTGTACACCTATGGGACATGGTGGTGGGAAGAGGCCTTGTTGCTGCCACAGGTTCAGTTCACCAATGCCAACGGAAGATCCTCAGCCCTGCATTTTCGGCGAGTCAGCTGAAGGAGTACATGGGCATGTTTTGGGCTACAGGGACCAAGGTTGTTCCAGGTACAGTATACCGAAAGCGCCACCTACTAATCCTTTCATTAGATTTGTGAAAAATTGCATGAATTAATCCTTGAAGACCCGCAAGAAATAAACATGTTGATATGGACCAGTCATGCTGCCTTGGATAGCATTGGTTTAAGTATGTTCCATATACAAAACCTGGTAATTACAATAACCTATGGTTTCAGCATCTTTCAGATATTGCTTTGGTGCTTTGGACAGCGACTCGTCTGCAATGGCTGACATATCAAAGTTGACGTAGTAAGTAACTTCTCATTTCTGGCATCGCATCGTCTATCTTTGATGCTTGGAGTAGCACTGCACTTGTGAACATTGCTCCAACACCATTAATAATACTTGCCCCGGCATTATGGCGGTTCCTACCGAACTGGATATTGTCTATCCTTGACAAAGTACCCACCAAGGAGGGTAAAATCATCGAGAAGTACAAGAGCGTATTGAAAGAGACTGCTGAGCAGTCGGTCAAGAATGTCTCTGGCAGTGGTTCAAAGGATATCGCATCTCTTCTGGGTCTGATACTTTCGTTGAAGACACTCTTTATACTGAGTTATACCTCTAGCACACACTTCTGAGAAAAACCTGTTAGATGAGGATGAAGTACTGTCACAGTTGGCATATTAACAAGCTTACCATAGACTGAGTAATGTGCTGACAAACTTTCTAGGACGTTCACTCTCGGCGGAGAAGATACTACAGCGGCTATAATGGCATGGACGCTCTACGAGCTCAGTCAGCGACCCAATTATCAAGCTCGTCTAAGAGAGGAACTAGGGAAAGGACCCGCAGACTTTGAATCCACACCACTGCTCAATGCCACCATCAATGTACTAGTACCTTTTTTCTCGGGCTGATCATGGTGTTCATGAACTCTTTAGGAATCACTCTGTCTACATCCCATCGTCTACACGTTTTCCCAGTATGCAGCAGAAGACGACACTATCCCGCCAAGTGAACCAATACAAACTCGCACCAAAGAGACTTGGAACAGCATTCCGGTAGAAAAGGGACAGATGATCATGATTTCGGTGTATACCTATAATTGGTACCCAGTATCAATTGGTTCCTCCACATTCGCTCAACCTTTAATTACAGACTCCCGAGTCTATGGGGAGATAACCCGGATGACTGGATACCGGAGCGATTCCTTGCCTCAGAGGCAAAAGACAGAATGTCAGTTGGTCTCCATGCAAATCTGTGAGATAATCTCTTGAATCTCAATTTGTGTGCTTACACTACTAAATTCAGGCTAAACTTCAGTGAGCCCACCTCTATGTCATTCTTGTTTCTTGAGTCTTACAATAGTTCATGTTAGGCAATGGTGTTCACGGATGTATTGGGTACATCTTTGTTTTCTTCCTACCCTGCGACTCTTCTAATATGTAAATGCTAAAGCTGGAAATTCGGTTTACTCGAAGTCCACACAATCCTCGCTGAGATGTTGAAATCTTTTGAATTTCTGGACTCTGGAGCAGAAGTTTTCAATGGAATGGCACTTATAAGTTTGATACCTCTCCTCAAAGGAAGAAAGGAGGATGGGGCGCAAGTCCCCATGATTGTCAAGGCATTAAGCTCAAACTGAATTTCATCCTTAGACGCCAAGTTTAGAGTTATGTGCAATCTAGAAATATGTCTTATTCTCGACATGTTTAAAGAACCTGGCGCAATGCAAAGAGGAGATGGTCCTCGTCTACGCTGCTCTGGCCAACGAGAGCTTCCTGGGAGGTGCATGAAAAGGGAACCTTTCCCGTCTTCCTGCGGCGAAGATCCCTATCCGGACCCCCCTGCTCTGGATTTAAAGTGAGAAAAGATCGTATTTCGGCCTATTGCGGCGGGAGACTTGAAGCTTGAGGCTCTGGATTGCATCGCAATTACAGAATGTGCTGCCTGGCATGGCCAAGTAATCGGAAATAGGTGCTTTCCGGTAGGATGTACATTTTGTGTGCGTGGGAATCAGTTCTTTGCCGGCTAGTTCACCAATGACTTCAAACGATCAGCAGGGGTATGGATGCTGACAGGAAATGGCATGCGGGAGTATCTGGAAGTCCGAGCAACTTTCATATTCTCACTCAGAGCGCTATGGGTATGCCCATTTGATTTAGATGACTTCAGGAATCAAATCACTCTCATATTTCGGGGACGCAATTGATAATGACATGCCCCTGCCAAAACGACGTGTCATCTGATGAAGCGGCACACATTTGACTATGAGGAGTGGACGCCCAAATGTAAAGCCGAAGGTGGAGAAGAGGAAACACGCATCTCCATTTGCGCGGCACTGCTTCTTATATTCCTCAGCTGATCATCTAACAGATTGAGTTGATGCCAATATTTCGATGTCCAATGAGACGCCGCCAATTATAGGGCTTCCATTTCCATTGCGATTGTCAAGTATCAGTAATATGACAATGGTGGAGGGAAGCAGCAATGTGCGTCAGCGTGAGGGCACATCACCTCCTATAAGCAGTATTTGAGCTGGGACGTCGAGGTTCAGGAGAAGAGAATACCACGTTCTGCAAGACCGGGCGCATTTGCTTTCTAGGCTTTTCTGATATTCCGATTGGGCCCTGCAATGCACAGTGCGAGTCACAGCATGCGTCAGCTTTCAAGCAGGAAGTTTCACTAACAGTGACAGATGAAATGAAGAAAACTGTATGAAGCGACGCTGCAAGGCCCAGCCCGCCCGGCTCCGTGAATGACGTAGTCACGTGCGCAATCCGAAATCGAACTCCTCGTCGCTTCAATGCACTACTTCCGAGTCATGTATATAACATCTGTCTACAGTCTTAGTCTACGAGAGACTATGAGGTCTGTCTTCTTATTCTCTTGGAATAACATCGCTTCACTTGGGCAAGCCTCCGCCGAGGAGGCTTCACCCTAAATTCACCGATTGCCGTACATTGGGGCGTGCTTGTCTGTGATGTCGTTTATTCGAGGAGGCTCCGATATCCCGACGCATGGCCGTAATGTCATTGAATGCATTAGGTATGAACTCTTCTATTCTAACCAGTGAATCACTTGGTCCCGCTTCTACTCAGAAATAGGCACGGATATCAGCGGCTATTCTTTTGTGTTACTAACATTTTCGCATCAACTTGAAGACCCTTTTCGGCGTTCTTATCAGAAGTACATCACATGTGCAAGGACCGGGGTGAGTCTGCTAGTATTGAACTGTAACTCTCGTTGATGGGATGGGCCGCATCCCCACCTATCACGATAATATGATGATTGACCCCCGGATAATACTTGCGGTCGTCATTCTATTAATTTTCTTATCATTCAAATTCCGCAAGTATAAACCTATCCAACAGCTTCAAGGCCCTCCCTATCCATCTTTTTTGCTAGGTCTGTTTCACTGATACAGTCATGGTAGTACGTTCTACATGATTTTCTAGGACATGAACTGGAGCTACGAGCTCAACCTACCGTTGGTGGGCTAGAGACAGCCTGGCAGAAAGCTTATGGGAACACATTCCGTATTGGCGGATGTTTCGCTGTACGGGCAATTTTTTCCCAAATTATGCGATACTAACAGCAGTTCTGCAGCAAGATATTCTTATGACTTCCGATCCTAAAGCAATACAGCACGTTCTCCGCACCTCTGGATACCGATATCCGAAACCGAAGGATGTTCAGCACATGTGGGACATGCTGGTAGGAAGAGGTCTTGTCGCCGTCGCAGGTTCAGTCCACCAACGTCAGCGAAAAATTCTCGGTCCGGCATTTTCATCGAGTCAATTGAAGGTGTATATGAACGCTTTCCACGCAATCGGAGTCAAGGTTAGGCCCGCCAATCATGCCTCAAGGGACAAACTAACGTATCATCAGCTCTGTGGGAAATTACATGATGTTGTCTCCCAAGGTCCGAAGGAAATAGACCTGTTGGAATGGACCAGTCATGCTGCCTTGGATATTGTTGGTCTAAGTCGGTTCCTTCTATTTGCGTCTTAGACGACATTATTTACTCGGTCTTTCCAGCATCCTTCAAATGTCAGCTCGGCGCTTTAGACGGCGGGTCATCCGAAATGGCAAACGTATCGAAGCTTCTATTGTATGCCCTTATCATTATCGCACTACCGGTCGTGTTCTCCTCCTGATTCCTGATATCAGCACCACACTCTTAAAAATACCGCTAGGCCCCCTTACAATACTCGTTCCTGCTCTGTGGAGATTCCTTCCGGAGAGAATACTGACAGTCCTCGATAAGATACCGAACAAGGAGAGTGAAGTTCTTCGGAAATTCAAGAGTGTAGCCAAAGCGACAGCCCGTCAGACGATCAAGAACGTTGTTCGCGATCATTCGAAGGACATTGTGACTCTTCTGGGTTAGTTCGTCCTCATCATATATTTATATATACTACAACGTCTGTCATTAGCTGGGGCTTCCGATGAAAATCTCATGGACAAAGATGAAATACTGTCCCAGCTGGCGTATTTATAGTCCTATAGTGTCTACTAATGGTTTACTCACCGTCCTTTAGGACATTCACACTGGGCGGAGAGGACACCACAGCCGCTGCAATAGCTTGGACGCTCTACGAGCTAAGTAGACGGCCTGATTATCAAACTCGCGTCAGAGAGGAAATCCGTCGAGGCCCCACCGACTACGATACAACACCATTACTCAATGCCGCCATCGATGTACTGTCTCTTATCCTCAGGTTCAGCTTGATATTTATACCTTGATAGGAAACCCTCCGTCTACATCCTATTGTGTATACATTCTTACGATATGCAGCGGAAGGTGACGCCATCCCCTCCAGCGAACCAGTCCGGACTCGAACTGGAGAGACGTGGAATGAGGTTCCCGTGGAGAAGGGACAAATGGTGATGATATCAGCTTATGCATACAATCGGTATGTGGCCGCTGGTGTTCTACCCAAGCCCATACTCATTTTCGCAGACTCCCAAGTATATGGGGTGATAACGCGGATCACTGGGTACCAGAGCGGTTCTTCGATGTGGAAGGAAAAACCAGAATATCGGTTGGCCTCCACGCAAATTTGTAAGCTGATCTCCGTAAATATTGACCTGTACACTGATAGATCCTAGGCTGAACTTCGGTGAGTTCTGTTCCTCTCACCTGCTTTGCATCTCAAGTCAATTCAGGTGACGGTGTCCGCGGCTGTATCGGGTGAGGCTTTATATTCTCTTCATTTTAACTCTGATTCGTATTCCCTTTGAAAGCTGGAAATACGGGTTGCTCGAAGTTCAAGCAATCCTGGTGGAGCTCCTCAAATCGTTCGAGTTTCTCGATTCAGGCAAAGAGCTGCTCAATGGCATGGCACTTATCAGTCTTATACCGATTGTTAAGGGAAGGGAACAGGAGGGGGTTCAAGTTCCCGTGCTTGTCCAGAAGCTGAGCAACGAGTCCTAGTGTGGTAGCTACGTTTTCTGTCTCTTTCGATAACGAACCTAGTCATGCCCATTTTGTAATATTAACGCGCGTAGGTATAACTTCCATGTGAACTGTGCAATCGATAAATAGGTATTGGAGTTGGGCGGGGTTCTTTGCCAAGGTCCAAGCACGGGAAGAGCTACTGCCGGCCCGCCGGATGAACCCGTCCCAGGTCTCTGGAAGGGAAATTTGCAATTAGCTTGCCTTCGTCCGAGTGCGTACGTGTTCATGATCAAATATGTTATAAACTTCTTCGTACATTTCGTTGAAAGCGCTTCGAGGAACCTTCTACGTCACCTCCCAATATTTGACAAGTTGAACGGACAACGATGACTCGGACGAAGGCAATTCCATTACTTACTCAGTAGGTTGCGCCCTTCTCTAGTTCTCTATAGCACAATGAAACGTTATGACGTTTTAGCTCACCAGAAACTCATCGACAGTGATCCCGCCGCCAGCTTTATGCCAGCGAATCTAGTCAGGTGCCATTTTGGGTGTTACAATTTAGTACAGCCATTTGTTTTACTACCCTTCCACTAACCATTAATTTGTTGTAGAACTTGGGTCTATCAGTCAGATATGTATCTTGAAACTTTTACTAATAAAGCCGCAACCTGAAGATTAATCCCTCGCGGAACGTGGCCTTAGAGGCTAAAGTGGGAAGATCGAAAGTAAGTTTTTACGTGTTCAATTTGAGTGACAGTTTGAATCAGGTACTTGTTGTGTCCTGATTTAAAGTGTGGGGTATCCGCGAGATGTCCCCTCCCAACCTCCCCCTCACCGAAGCGAAGGACTGCTGCCGACGATGGGAACCCTGACCGTTCTTGTCGTTGCCGTTGCCGTTGCTTTTGCTGTCAAGATTCTCTTTGGATACAAAACTCGCACATCTAAAACTAGCATCAGAGACCTTCACGGCCCTCCGTGCTCCTCTCTTCTACTAGGTTCGTCACAGAATGGCATTCATTGACACAGGTAACCCATACTGAATATGGTGTTAGGCCATGAATTGGACCTGCGCGCACAACCTACGGTTGGCGGCCTAGAGACGGCCTGGCAGAAGACGTACGGGAACACATTTCGTATCGGGGGATGCTTCGCTGTGAAATTTTACTTTCTTCTGGCTTGGTGCTTGTGCTAAACACGCTTGATGTAGCAAAACATCCTGATGACTTCAGACCCCAAAGCTATACAGCACATCCTTCGTAGCTCTGGGTATCGGTACCCAAAAACGAAGGACATAGCGCATCTATGGGAGATGATAGTGGGAAAAGGACTTCTTGCTACTGCCGACTCGGCCCACCAACGGCAACGAAAGATTCTCAATCCGGCGTTCTCGTCGAGCCAGTTGAGAGAGTATTTGAGCGTGTTCCGAGCTACCGGGATCAAAGTCAGCTCTCCCTCGCGCAGATGATATATTTTGTTATTGATAGATTTCATTGATAGATCAGCGGAAAGTTTCGTGAACTTGTCAGTCAAGGTCCGATGGAAATAAACTTATTACAATGGACCAATCGGGCTGCGCTGGATATTGTTGGCCTAAGTAAACATTTCAGAACTAGATGGTGATATTAATCACTTCAAATTTTAGCATCTTTCAGAAGCGATTTTGGCGCCCTCGACGGGAAATCGTCTGAGTTGGCTGATATATCTAAATCTACATTGTATCCCTTCTTCCCCATCAACTCTACGAGACCTGTTCCTTATTCATAATTTCAGTACTGCTCTCTCAAATATCGGTCCAACGTCGTTCCTCATTCTCTTTCCTACTCTTTGGAGGTTTCTCCCGAAAGGACTGTTGACCATCATCGACAAAGCTCCGAGTAGCCAGATCCAAATTCTACACCAGTTCAGAAGCATAGCAAAGAAGACGGCGCACCAGGTACTGACGAATATTCCTCGGGACACTTCTAAAGACATAGTAAATCTCCTGGGTACGTGCTCTACCTCGAATATATTCTGCTTAGGCTTACTCGTCGACATCCAGCCATTGCGTCCGACGAAATGCTAATGGATGAGGACGAGGTTCTGTCGCAGCTGGCGTACGAATGAATCTTTAAATTTCTCGGGCGACAATACTCACACCTTTTTCAGGAATTTCACCCTAGCTGGAGAGGACACGACGGCTGCTGCGATGGCTTGGACACTTTATGAACTGAGTCGTCGACCTGATTACCAAGCTCGTGTAAGAGAGGAAATTCGGTCTCAGCCTGCCGATTACGATTCTACCCCCTTATTGAATGCAGCTATCAATGTACTCATTTTCCCTCTCTCTCTCTCTCAATGTAGGATTGATGAACCCGACAGGAATCCCTCCGTTTGCATCCTCTCATGTATTCGATATCGCGACACACAGTAGACGACGACATAATTCCACTGGACGAGGCAATTCGCACTCGAAGAGGCGAAACGTGGAACGAGATCCCGGTAGGAAAAGGTCAAATGGTGATGATTTCTGTTTATACATATAACCGGTACGCAGAGTTTCTATCCTGAACACAACCTAAGACGTCTAAGTGTGGCTGTTGTGTGGCTGTAGACTTCCCAGCATATGGGGTGATAACCCGGACGAATGGCAACCTGAGCGATTCCTCAAGGCAGAAGGGAAAGATAGAATTTCAATTGGTCTCCATGCGAATCTGAGCCAAACAGAGCCCCTAGTGATGATATATATTGACAAAAATTATTCTTAGGCTGAATTTTAGTAAAGTTTTCTTTCTTTTATAAAAGTGCCTGTGTTTTATCTGGTTTCATATGATAGGTGACGGCGTTTATGGCTGCATTGGGTATGTTTCCGATTTCTCTGTTAGATGATAAAATTTCCCAGCCTTCTTAGATGGAAATACGGGTTGCTTCAAGTCCAAGCCATCCTAGTCGAACTCCTGAAATCATTTGAATTTCTCGACTCTAGAGTGGAGCTTTTCAATGGCATAGCAGGTATAAGTTTGATGCCTATCGTTCGGGGAAGGGAAAAGGAAGGAATCCAAGTTCCCGTGATCGTACGGGCGCTAAGTCTCTAGCATATTAACTGACATGCTACTACTTCGGTTATCGCGCTCCATAATTATAGTACAATTACCCGTACGTACTTCCTATCAATACCAGATTATGCTGTTTTGATACAGGACTCGTACGGTGCTCCAAACTCCGAATAAAGAACTAGCACTAATACTTCAATGCCTTGACAACCACGGGCACTTGCATCCCTTCCTGTTCTCTTCCTTTGACGACGGGTATCAAACCAACAAATGCACTCCCGTTAAGGATCTCTACCTTAGAATCGAGGAACTCGAATGATTTGAGAAGTTCGACCAGGATGATCTGCAATTGGATCAATCTACCGATGCCAAAGAGTCAGTAGCGAAAGTGAGTACTGCAGTGCCGATCTGTACACACCCATACTTCCATCTGTTTATATATTTGTAATCCGAGAGAAGGAAAGAGGAGTAAAAGAACGCACCCGATACATCCGTGTACGCCATCACCTGAGTCAGTAATAGGTCGGACAAGGTTATAAAGCCTATTCTGATGACAATGCTCACTGAAGTTCAGCCTGTTAAGAATTTTTTTCAGTACGAAATACAATCAAAACTTTGAGAATGAAACAGACGTACAGGTTAGCATGTAGGCCGACCGAAACACCGCTTCTTTCCTGAAAGAAACGCTCTGGATTCCAATTATCGGAATCCTGTCCCCAAACATGCGGAAGTCTGTAGACAAAATTGAATGAACCTCTGTAGTGGGATGGGTACCTCACCGACCGATTATAAGTATACGCCGAAATCATTACCATCTGTCCCTTCTCCACTGGGATCTCATTCCACGTCTCTCCCACTTGTGTAGTGATCGGTTCATTCAACGGAATGACGTCGTTTTCAGCCGCATACCGCGAAAAGGTGAACATGAGAGGATGTAGGCGCAGCGTTTCCTTATACGCTCATATAAGGATGTGATTTCAAAGACTAGGCAAAGAAGAGACAATACGTTTATGGCAGTGTTGAGCAGAGGCATGTTCTCATAATCAACTAGGCAGACTATCTCTTCTCTAACACGGGCTTGATATTTTGGACATCGGCTGAGCTCATAGAGCGTCCAAGAGATCGCAGACGCTACAGTATCCTCGGCAGCTAGAGTGAACGTTCTAGAAGCAATAGGCAACATGCAACCCGTTAGAAAATGTAAAACCTAGGATAATCGGTTATTACGCCAGCTGGGAGAGGATCTCATCCTCGTCCAATAATCCTTTGTCAGATGCGGTGGCTGACGTCATACTGGTTAGTAGATTTTCAGACGCGAAGAAAAGGATATGTACCCAGGAGAGTTACGAGCTTCCTCGAACCGTCGCGAAGAGCGTTCTTGATCATCTCGCGCGCTGTCTTTCTTGCTACCGTGTTGAACTGCTTGAAGATCCTGCTCTCCGGAGTGGATATCCTTTCAAGGATGGATAACATCGACTTTGGGAGGAATCTCCATAGAGCAGGGGCCAAGACTACAAGAGGAGTTGGTGACATGTTCGAGAGGGAAGTGCTGATACAACTATAAAGCAGTGTACAGAGAAAGGTTTAATTTAACTTACAACGAACGTCGAATCAGGTCTGCCATTTCCGATGACTTTCCGTCGAGAGCACCAAATTTATATCCCAAGGAGGCTAAACGCAATGATGAGATATACTTATACCTGCCCAGTCGAAACTTCTACCTAGGCCAATATTATCCAAAGCAGCGCGACCGGTCCACTCCAACATGTTGACTTCCACCGGACCCCCATCTACGAGTTCACGGATCTTCCTACAGAGCTGGTTCCAAAATAAATTATTAGTAGACTACTGAAAGTAGTAATTACGAACTTCGATGCCAGTGGCCTTGAATGCGGTCGCGTAATTCTTTAACTGACTAGATGAAAAAGCTGGACCGAGGATCTTTCGTTGGCGCTGATGTATGGAACCTGCGGCAGCTACGACGCTTTTGCCCACCGCTAGCTCCCACACGTGCACGATGTCCTTTGTTTTCGGGTATCGATACCCGGAATTACGGAGGATGTGTTGAATAGCTTTGGGATCCGAGGTCATCAGGATATCTTGCTAAGTGAACTCCATAATAAGAATCGGGATACAACAAAGGAGGATAACAGAAGACTTTACAGCGAAGCATCCACTAATACGAAACGTGTTCCCGTACAACTTCTGCCAAGCCATCTCTAGGTCTCCGGCTGTTCGTTGGGAGCGCAACTTAAACTCATGACCTGTGCGAAAGATGGGATCAGCTATTCGATTTTCAAAAGAGATTTTTACCCGCCTAATAAAACTGAAGGACAAGTCGGGCCACGAAGGTGTTGAATGGCCTTACGTCTTGAGCCAACATGATACGCCAATGCGGAGAGAACCAGTACGCAGGTAAAAATATATACCGCTAGTACTGTATCCATAGGTGCGAGGAATGCTTGTCAAAGGGCTGCTGCTATGTATTTATATATGTCCGTAGCCCGAATACTGCAATGTGCAAATTTTGCTATTTCATATGTCAGCCCACGGACCTCCATCAATGTTCCAAACCGCAAACATCGCTTGCGCAGTAGCAGGTCGCCAGGAGTAGTGTATCAAGTTCCGCGCTGAAAGGGGTCTCCTCATGAAACCCAGAGCTGGTAGTAGATAACCCCTTGGCATTGTCTTTGTCCTCATTTCCTGTTACTATGAAACCAAACTTAGCAAACCGGGCCAACCCTAAGAACGAAGAAGAGACACCAGATACCAGAATAGAAACGCGTGGTCTGAGAAAAGAACCTCGCATTTCAATGATGCTTCATCGAGATACAATGATAGATCACACAGATAGAACAGAAGACTGAACAACGATAATGCTACCCTTGTCGTACATGTTCAGAATACCCCACAAAAGGTCCTCTGACCATGACGCATATCAGGAGGAATACAAGAAAAACAAGAAGCTATACACACAGTTTTATCTCGTCCACTGCAATACGGCTTTCGGATGCGCACTGCTGTGCCAACACCTCTGATCGATGGTAGAGGTCTAGGTAGAAAAGATATACGTGGTGACGAATCGATGGATCAGGATTCAGGACTGAAAGGCGGCATCAATCCAGATATAGTCGTGGCCCAGTAATGCGGTTCTGATGGGCGTCATGGCAAGCGCTAAGGAATTCAAACTATACGCACTCTGGCACAAAAATGTCCGGAGGTGAGCTTGACTTCCATGAAGTGCATAGCCTTTAAAGACCTAAAAAAGACCCAGCTGTAGTTCAACGAGAGGCCTTGAACTCATAGAATTGCAAGTACTGCAATGTGTAAATCGGAAAGATAAACAGCGGCGTCTGGATCTCCGCAAGTATAACTCCCGGAGTTGGCAGATCCTGTAAATTTTCGAGAAGTCCTTGGGCACGAGGCTTGACGGACAGAGCTGCCCATCGTGGGATCATGTTCTTCTCACATAATGGGGCAAATAGGCTCACTGCTGTGTCTGTTTAATCTGCGTCGACCCATCGTGATATCTTAACCAAAGCGTCTGAAGGATTCTCCCCCAGAGAAGCGAGGTATGTTCTGGGTTCATGAAGGGCATTGGAAATTACCCGTTCATTTACCAAAAGATCGACATCCTGAACTTTACTTGAATAAAATGCTAGAAATGCCAAAAAAGACTCACGCCGAGAACTCCAAAGTCGATGACCCTCAAGCTCGTGTCTTCCTCATTTCTTTCGGATTCTGTTCAGCTGGTTGTTTTCCATGCACTGAACGACCCTTAACCTCACCTTTGACACGACGTAATATCCAGATGTCGTAGTGACGTGAACTGAGTGAAGATATGAATACTGAACAGGGGACGGATGGCGGAACATGTATGGAACATTCCGGAACATTCCGAGGTGAGCTCATGAACCTCGTCCATCACTAGCTGTTATCCCGGAAAATAATACAGCCCGCCTCTCCATCTTTCGAATACACAAGATGCTCCAAATTATTCTTCGAATGTCGCGCATGCGATCAACGAAGCACCGAGTCTCGAGTCTCCGTGCAAACGACAAGGAATATCGCCGCCGTTAAAGAGGTTCGACCTAAGCGCCCGTGTGGGCTTTATTTCTTTGTTGGGCAACCAGCGAGGCTACTGCGCACTTTAAAGTACCTTTTAGGCCTGTGTCCACTCCTGTCGGAGATGCTTTAGCCGTCCAAGGTCAACTGTTCCAGCCAATCTCCGTCCAGGCTTTCTCACTGCAGCAAGTCCATCGTGCAATAGTAGCTCTGCGTGCAGGTTTGCGCAACTGCACCCCAGTAAATGGCGTTTCGGGGTGACATGGATACGTCGACCTGGGGGTAGAAGCGAGCCTTATTTGTTCCTCCAAGTTCCTTTCCCGCAGTCAAGCCCAGTGGCGAGGAGTGCGAATATTGCCATGATGTGATTTGAGTTCGCCTCCACATGCAGATCGAGTTTGATATGACTGGCCTCCCAAACGCTATCGGGGTGCCACAGACTTCCACGTGGCGTTCTCTTGCTCCTTGATACTTGCTCGATGAAACTCCGAGTCTGCGGCTGCTGCTGGCTGCTGGACACAGATATATAACGCTTGGTACGACACCAGGGAACGACTTAAGTTGTAGGAAAAGACGGTAGAGGATATATAAAGATACAAAAGAGTGCACAGAAAATGAATCAAAGGCCTTCATTCTCGAGGAAGGCGGACGAAGGTCGAATTTGGTGGGGGTATCGCGGTCACAAACGAGTCTGCGTGAACGATGATCTCAGGACAAGTTGCTTTGAGAAATGTGGTGGACTTACCACGACAGAAGTACGTCAACATCCTATGCTGCTTGACGTCGGTTGACTTATAGAAAGATTTGAGCTAGGAGAGACGTATTTGTCAGTAACATAGCACAAAAGGCAAAAACCAATTGGAGCTCACTTTAACGCGCTCATGCCACGACGCACATCGTTCCAGGTAGCCCTGGGGTTGATTCCTCATTAACGGGTATTATCGAAATATCTGGCATTTCGATGAGAAATGTTGTATCCTCTGGCGCGACGATATTAGGCAGAGCAAGAGAGAGAAACTCATCCATGGTACGGAGAGCTGAAGGATGATGATGCTAGCGGCCTTGC
Source organism: Armillaria fumosa (assembly GCA_030407015.1). NCBI lineage: Eukaryota > Fungi > Basidiomycota > Agaricomycetes > Agaricales > Physalacriaceae > Armillaria > Armillaria fumosa. The sequence continues at coordinate 1,800,328 of JAUDYM010000008.1, read as the reverse complement.
GCTGATTAGCGTTGGTTGGGGCGTCCGGTTATGGGGGTAAATAAAGAGTATATTTCCTGCCAAAGTACGTTTTATTTGTAACTGCAAGACAATGTACTTTCAAGTTATTGTTCGCCCCTTTGCGGTAACCAAGTCTCGGGCCGTGATGCCACGCACGGCGCAGTGGGACTCCACACCGAACGAACAATGTCTCGCGTAGAACGGACGAGTTGGTAAAATAGAGACTAGGAACTGGGGAAATTCCTGGAAAATTTTATGTGGTTAAGCGATGTGAATGACGTGTTAACCTGCGCCTGAAGGTAGCACAAGCACAATGCTTCAAGCAGAGGTGTTGGATTTGGTAGAGCAGTAGTTTAATACTATGAAGTTTCAAGTCTCGCCTCCTGGTTGTCAAGAAGAACATAAATCATCGAACAATTCCATGTTGTAGCAATATGATTTTTCTATATTTGCGCACAAAATTTACCGCGGAGAAAAGAACACATGCGTTAAACAGGGAAGTCGATGAGGAAAGGATGAACAGAGGAGTGTCGAGAATTCATCGAGCAACGCCAAGACAGATGAATGGGGCGATAATGTATTGAATCATTTTTGTACACAGCACAAACTTTACTTTGTCTTAATCTACTATAGTACTTAAGACTACAACAATACTTGATAACGAATGTAATAAAAAGGAAGGAAAACCCGAAATGTTAATATCAATGAAAGGAACGAAGGCACTCAGTGGTTCGTTGAAGTGTTGTGAAAGAGTGGGACAGGCATCTCTTATGGGGCGGGTGTGGGTACACGCTTCCGCTGAGGATGAAAATCGTCGGTAAAATGTGGAGAAGGTGGTGGAGAAGCATTGGCAGTGTCGGATGGTGTGGGGTAGCGCATATTTTCTTCAAGCAGTGGGTGCTCATGGTCGTCCTCGGAAAATGACGATATAGTGAAGCGACGGTCATCTCCATTATCAGGTATTCCGGGTAATGGCTTGTCGATGGATGACGGCGATGGTGAGCCATCCGAGTTTGTGTATGCGGGAGGAAGTGTGGACGGTGAGGGTAAAGAAGGCTTTTCTGCTAACTCGATGTCGACGTCATATGAAGAGGAACTCCGTTTGGTAAAAACTTTGATCGGGTTGCTCGGGCTAGAGTATGCGGGAAGGGCAGATTCAGAGGACGGTTGGTTGCTTGGAGGTTTGTTCCAGCTAGCAAAAGACCGTGAGTAAAAGGTAAAAAAACCAACAGAACTGAAGTACCTAGGCAGCGACATCTTCGGTGTTTGGACTTTAGGCTGGAAGCCAAACCGTTTCGCGACGGCCCAGAACGCCATTCTGTAGTGCTTCTTGGCCTCGTTGGCAAAACCAAAGAGGGCGAAGAAGATGAAGGCGCAAAAGACGAATATCCACCTGTGTAGCTCGACGGTGATGTCGTATGACCTATCGGTGCGCCAGATCAATGCTGGGATTTTGCCGACACGTCCAAAATCATAATGGGTGTCTTCCCAAGAGATCCACGGGGCGAGCGGTACGCCCTTGGCGCCGATGTACATAGTATAAATCGCGAGGGGAATAGTGCAAAACATATCTGCAAGAGAGAGAATCATCAGTCGCAGATAGCGATTAACGCTCAAAGCAGAGGCTGTGGAGATGAGAGACTGAAACTGCACACGTCGGATAAAGAAAACGCGAAGAGTAAGACCGGAATAGATGAACGAGACGATGCCGATGAGGATAGGCCACATGTAGAATAAGAAGTAGGACGGGAGAGTGTTGTAGGTGACAGGGTAGCATCCAATGTCTTCAAGGATGTCGAACCGGTGTGCGTGTACAATTGTGTCTGAATCATAATGTGGCGCAGGTTAGCTGGGTGAGGATGAAAGAGAAAGAATGACATACGAAGGACGAGAACGAGGATAGGGAGCCCAAGAGCTATACACAAGTCGATAATTACTGCACGACGTTTCTTTGATGGGCCAAGTGAGCTGAAAGACAGGCAAAAAAGATGAAAAGCACGTACATCCGCTCGCGTCACTGAAGCAGTTTGGACCGCCGTGATGGTGTATAGTCTACGGCTGATGCACAACACAGACGCAGGAATGCCAACACTGGCTCCCAGAATTATCTGTGCGGCTAGTCACCTCTTAGTGAAAGCCCACTGACCTGGCGTGGCGTAAACTTACAGATATCACACCACACTGGAGCGACGTTGTCTACGTTGTCCGACCATACGATGCTGTTGATGAACATGACGAAGCAGATGGTGGATGTCCAGAGCATAAACGCACAGGTCCCCGAGTTCCACGCCTGGAGGTGCCATGGGAGGGGAATGAGACTGATGATGAACCCGAGGAATGCCAAAATGGAGAAGAGAGGATACCGGGGATCCATTGAAGGTAAAGATAAAAGAGGGGAAGTAGGTAACACGAAGTGAGAAAGGTCCCCTTCATTTCCCTTTGCGTTTTTATATTTTGAACAATGGGTGGCGAAGTATAATGGTACGTAACGTGACCCTGACATGACAGACCACGATGCCAAATATCTGTAAATATTCTCTTCTTGCTTCTTTTTTTATTGTTCTGCCATGTCGTTTTGGGCGGACAATGCGTGATTGTCAATTTCTTGTCTGGTGGTCTGGCTTATACTTAAATTTGTAAAACTCGTGGCTGGCTCCTCTAGTAAAATCTTAATCATCGACATCGTGACAGTACAAACTCAAGCGACACCCGTTCACTAGTACTATCTTTGACAATCGTTCTCTACGCGTTGACGCCTCTCATAACCGCCTGCCATCCAGCATCCACTCCCACTCTTTCGAACCGCGATGGACGCCTTTGAATTCTTCGACGTCGTTGAACCCACTGTCACCCAGGCTATTCAGGTCGTTGACCTCACCATACCTCCCTGTGACTTTGAGCGCCAAGCTGAAGCTGCCACGCTCCATTCGGGGAACTGTGTCATTGCATAGGCACAAGCAATGTAGTTGGTGAGGGTTAACCCTCTTCTTATCGACACGCTTCTGATGCGTCCGCTATGCAGATCTGTTACGTCCCTGGGGGGCGTTCTGTCTTTTTCGAACGGTTTTTATTATGTTATGTTGCATTTGTTGTTCGATTTATACGGCTTTATCTTACCGTTCGTTTTCTTTCTCGTTTTTCTTTAAATTGAGAATGTGTGAACTTGCGTACCATACTACTACCATTTGACGCTATCCGTTCTTTCATTCTTTCCGAGAGTATCACCCCTTTATCCTACTTGGTATTACAATAGATTATCGCTATGATCCGATCTAGGGCTTCCTCCACCTCTCCGAGCTACTCATAGTGCAACTTGCGGTGATGCTACTCAGCTACAAAAATCCTCTGGCAACGCCTTCTTAGCTGACGGGCTCGAAGACGCAACAGACACATGCACCACCGCGGATCATCCGGTAATGGAGACTCCCTTATCATACTTCTGACGATTCACACTAATGTTTGCTAAATCCTACCTGAAAGTTGGATGGCCCTCAAAGTAGCTCTGACCTCTACGGGTTGTCTGGCATGCTTACACAGCGGACTTTGAACGGCTTTCCCTACTCGGCAGCTAACTTAGTCGTTTTTCGCTTGACACGAGTTCTGCCTTGGTTGAACCGTAATCTTCGTGACTACGAACCCGGACACCTGCCAATCTGACTGTCGGCCCTTTCAAAGCTATAACACAGGTCGTGGCCACCACTGAGCGTCCTTATATTGAACCAGAACCTGACCGGACACCCTTTTTTGCGTGCACTACGATGATGGTGATGATTACACTCGCCATTGTCATCGTGCTTGCCTTCTTCTAAAGTCGAGGTCTACAGCCCTCTAACACCCGCGAGGCCCCTCCTCTCCGTCTTTGTTACTAGGTTTGTTTGCCGAATGACAAGCAACTGATCCTGACATTTTCCTAGGGCATGAACTGGAGCAACATGCACAATGTACTGTCGGCGTCCTGGAGAAGCTCTGGCAAAGAATCTACCGGAACACTCTGGGCTGTTGAATAATTGCAAGTACGTACGTAAAGCTCAGTTTGAAGTGGCCACGATCGGTTTCAGCACCGGCCTCAGGGTCCCTTCACAATACTTACACTGCCATCGAAGATCATGGTCTCGATAAACGTCACGCTCTTCTGCAGATCTTTTCTTCCTTTTTGTTGCCGCTTTTGACAGACTAGTGTTTCTACTTTCTACTCTTAGGCAAGTGGATCAAGAGATTTGGTGGTACATATCTCACCATTCCAACTTCACTTTCCTTCTCGATGGCGAACCGCGGCTGTTTTCGTCTACGAAACTGCAGGGATCCAAAAAAGGGATCATAGTTGAGATTTCGCTACCGGATATGCAGTACTAGTGTTATCCGCGACGAGTCTGAGTCATCCGCTGGATTCGCACTTACGTTCGTCAGATCCTCCTTGGAATATAGATGGCATTTAGTACTGTCTAGCACTTCGGATTGTTTGGGATCCTTACATTGACTCCTCCACCTTACCGACTTGCCAGGGCAAAGTCGGCCGTTTCCCCTGGACGCGAATCCTGATCTAACTCACGCCAGTGCTCCGCGTGACTGCGAACCCAGGTCCCAGACACCTGTCAACCTGAAAATTAACTCTATTTGGACTATACCATGCGTCGTGAGAACTAATATGTCGTCGCTGTCATCGTGCTCGTCCTATTCTTGTTCCGATACCTAAATTTAAGGTCACCGACAGCTCTCCAACACCTTCAGGGCCCTTCTAGGACATGAACTGGAGCTGCGCGCGCAACCTACTGTTGGTGGCCTCGAGAAATCTTGGCAGAAATCTACGGGAATACGTTTCGTATAGGAGGATGCTTTGCCGTGCGTGGAAGTTTCATCATCAAAAATTCTCGCATACTAATTACCGCAATACACTGATGCACAGAGATGTTCTAATGACTTCACCCCAAAGCCATACAGCACATCCTCCGTAACTCTGGATACCGATACCCAAAAACCAAAGATGTTGCTTGGCACATGTGGGAGACGGTTGTGGGACGAGGCCTTCTCACCACTGCCGGTAGTGTTCACCAACGCCAGCGGAAGATTCTCAGTCCCGCATTTTCACCGAGCCAATTGAAAGATTATATGAGCGTGTTCCACGCCATTGGATTCAAGGTCCGTTCGCTCTTCTTGACAGGGGTATAACTCTACTGACGTACGTTGCTAGCTCTGCGGGAAGTTCCACGAACTTGTTAATAAAGGTCCCCAAGAAATAAACCTGCTGGAATGGATGAACCATACTGCACTGGATATAACCGGTCTCAGTAGGTCCACCACGGACATGTCAACGCAATGGTTTTTAATTCTTCCCAGCGGCGTTTAGATGTCAATTCGGTGCTCTCGACGGCGGATCATCTGAGATGGCAGACGTAACAAAACTCTTATCGTACTATGCATTCGTAGTCCTGCCACTCCACCCTTTAATTCCCGTTGGCAGCACTACAATCTCGAAGATCGTTCCAACTCCAATTGTGATTCTTGTTCCTGCACTCTGGCGCGTCCTCCTGGGTTGGGTATTATCGATCCTTAATAAAATGCCGAATAAAGAGAACGAGATTCTTCAGCAATTTAGGGATGTCGCCCAAGAAACTGCACGTCAGACGATCAGGAATGTCGCTCGATATAACTATTCGAAGGACATCGTGACACTCTTGGGTATGTATCTCCCACTCATTCCATTCGGCAGAATATGCTAAACGACTGCCTCTAGCCAAGGCCTCCGACAAGAATCTCATGGACGAGGATGAAATACTGTCCAAGCTAGCGTATCCATTGCCCTCTATTCTCTCCAAGAAGTATTCTCACTGTCATTTATCAGGACATTTACTCTCGGGGGAGAGGACACCGTAGGGTCTTCATTGTCCTGGACTCTTTACGAACCTAAGCAGACGAACTGATTACCAAGCTCGTGTCAGAGAAGAAATCCGGCGAGGGAGCGTAGACTACAATTCGACACCATCACTCAATGCTGCCGTTAATGTAATATCTCCTTTCCTCATCCCGATCTAGATGATTACACCTCGACAGGAATCCTTCCGTCTGCATCCAGTTGTGCACACATTTTTGCGCTACGCAGCAGGGGACAATACTATCCCGTTGAGCGAAACAGTTCGGACTAGAACTGGAGAGACATGGAACGAAATTTCCGTGGAGAAGGGACAGATGATGATGATATCGGCTTATACATACAATCGGTACGTTGCTACCATAGTGTCATGCAAGTTAGCATATGCTTATAGCTGCAGGCTTACGGCTATATTGGGCGACAATGCGGACGACTGGCTATCGGAGCGGTTCTTAGATGTGCCAAAGGTGAAAGGCTCCTTCTCAGTCGGTCAGTACGCGACTCTGTGAGTTGCTCTCGATTTTTAACCTACCCTGAAATACTGACAGTACTCGAAATCAGACTAAATTTCAGTGAGACTTATCGTCTTCATTTGTGTCATATCTTATGTTCGCTTAGGTGACAGAGTTCATGGCTGTATCGGGTACATCTCTTTTGTTTCTCCCTTTCAGTGCAATCCCTCCTGACATGTAACCCTTGTAGATGCGAAGTATGGTTTGCTCGAAGTGCACGCCATCCTGGTCAGGCTCCTTCAATCATTCGAGTTTCTCGAATCTGGCGAAGAAGTGTGCAACGGCATAGCGCTTGTCAGTCTCATACCCGTTTTTAAAGGAGAGAACGCGAGGGGGTGGAGGTTCCCGTACTTGTCAAGGCGTTAATCTCCTAGCATAATGGCCGAGTTTCCTGCCTTTTTCGATGCAACGGCTAGTCACATCCTCAGTGAAGATATTAACGCGCATATCCGCATGAAGTTGAAAGTTCTTGCCATTGGAATTCACAACGACGCCGTCATTTCTCGAGCCGCCCCTGAGAAAGAGTCTGGAGCAAACACCATAAAGTTCGATTTCAGGGTTTCGGGACATCCGGTCCGATCTCCGAGCACTTCCTTGAAGTCGACGTGCTCTTTCATCCGAACTTCAACCAGTCTCAGGTAAAGATGCTTCCTTCACGCTTGTTTCTAACAACTGGCGCCTGTCCCCGTGACTTCCTGTGGAGCGGTGACAGTGCCATGACATCAATCAGTCTGACGTCCTGGTCCTTACGAATCTATGGTAACTTTTTACTCACGACGGAAACATGCTTCTTCTAAGTTGTAATCTAGTTTTTATCCGACTATCCATCGACTCAACGATGAACTATGTTTGTATACTAAAGTCCTGAAACTCTTTACGGCCGACGGATCGTAGTCTATTCTTCATCGATCATCGATAACTAGTGGGTCACAGCGAACACACTCTATTCAGGAAATTTCTTATATTCAACGGTAGATACCAGCTTTCTTCGAACCTTATCTTGATGATTACCTCACAAGAAGCAGTTCCACATGCCTCGTGTGTACACCGAGCTCCGTGCAGGTCCTGCAACTTGGTCATTGATCACCATGTCATCTGCTCCCCCTGAGCCAGCCTCTTCCGTAGTTATTACAGTTGTAAAGTCGCTTCCCGATAACTGGCTCAACAGTAATCCATTACAAGTCAAGTCCCGCCTCTCTATTCCACTGTCGTCTACTGCACCCGCGACTGGGCTGTTCCAAAGCGAGGCATGCGGTTTGGGCTGGTCCTTTACCGGTACATATGAGTCTGTCAAGTTCGAGAGTGTCGAGAGGGTTGCTAAGAAAAGATACCCGTACACATTCAAAGATTCGACTGTTCAAAAGTGTCGGTGCAAGGTGTCTCTGTCTCTTCATCCTGGCGCCATCAGGGGCATGCCGTTTGGTGACTTGCATGTCAAAGCCAGTGTGAGCGAGGAAACAGTTGAACACACTTTTAAACTTCCCACATAGTTATCTGAAATTCCTCTCGGCGACCTTACCCAAGGAAATCTTAGTGTGTATGAATCCTTCTCTTTCGACGTTACTGTCGCCCTGAATGTCCCCGCCGGATGTATACCTATTCCCATCGCCCCACGTCGAACCATCGAGTCGGAGATTATGGAGGTCGTCACTGCTTCGCTCGATGGTGAATTTCCCATCGACATCAAGTTTGTGCTTTTCACGCGTCGCTCTGGGGAGTGACGGGCCTATGATTCCAAGGCTGTGTTTGCAACCAGCAGGGTGTTGAAGGGCTGGAGCGCATTCATCGATAAATGTAAATCTGAGTGGTTTTTGCCTGACTATATTTCTCACACTACAGTGCTTAGATGTTATGGAAAGCGACGGCGTTGATATTGATCGCGATGATAACAACTATGGAGTCTCTTGCGATTATCCATTTGAGGATGACAGCGACTTGGAATCAGACGGGGAACCCGAGGTGCTAGGGTTGGATAGTGTAGACCAAGTAGATGGAGAGCACTCGAGCAGACATTTACCTGAGGGATCTGACATGATTATTGATGCGACAGCAACTGGGTATGCATACTCTTCGGGGCTTGAAGGTAGCCCAGTGGAATGCTTTGCCGACGAAGCTCTTTCCGACTTGAAGCAGACTACTTCTATACACGAAATTTCAGGTGAACTTCACCAGACGACATCTGCTGGAGATCGCACGAGGGACTGGAACCCAAGCAGGCCAGCGCGCTCAGGGTCTGTAAAACCTATCAAGGACGTAGCCTATACAACGTACGCAATTTCTCCTACAGTTTCTTTGGCCTCGAATAAACCCCTACTCCCAGTTTCAAATCCCTTATCGCATGGATATACACTGGCAAAATAGCATTCAAACCACTGAAATCCTTGGGGTCTCTCGAAAGAGACCCTAGCGCATGTTCACCAAAATCAATGTATCGGTTGGCAACCCGAGTTTGTCTTGATTTCCTGATGAGACGACTATTTTTGAATCTGTATACAACAGGCCGGACTGGATCAACTCAAGGAACTCGCCTTCGACGACTTGCGCTCGCAACTGACCGAGGAGAACATTGTCCGAGAGCTCTTTTCAACGTTTTCGCGCGAGTACGTCGAATCTCACTATCTGCGATGTTTTGTTTATGTTGATCCCTCTAGTAATTCTGAAGTACTCGAGATGGAGCTAACAGTCATGCTCGAGTATTTTTCGACGACCCGTGTTCGCGCCGAGTGGGAGAATATGATTGATGTGGTGTTCGACGGTAGAATGCCTCATGGAGTGAGGGTTATAAAGAGGGTTACTCGTCGGCTGGCGAGCTCAGAAAAGAGATAAAATCTTAATGAGTGGCAGGTGCATCATAGTATCGGCTCCGTGTTTGATACTAGCGGAAAGCAAGCAATTTGACCTTGAGCTTGAAGCCTGGGTAAGCCCTTGGCATGATCTTTGGAACAAGATGCGTGCAGTGTCATTACTTGATTTTGAAGGTTTAAGGATATCCCTGGGCCCGATATGACACTATGAACGATTTTGAAGCCTAGAAACCGAAACACAAAAGCGAAAACAATCTGAATTCGTACCAGATTCGTACGGTGAAATTGCGATAAAGAATTGTAGCTTGAAGCCGAAGGAACCCGGGCCAATTTCCACACACCAAGACAGTTCTCACTGGCACGGGACAGAATCAGGTATCCCAAACCCCCAGGCGGCAGTAAGGAGATAAATGATAGAGTTATTTCGACTTACAAGACGATGCCTGGGAAGTTGGAAAACTTGTGTCTGAGAAAAGCTCATTTGCGTCTTTCCGATGTTTTGGACGCTATTATGTTCATAAAATCCATACAAACGTTGGATTTCTTTGGAAGTCCCTATGTTTCTGGTAATACAGCGGGGCATAAGCAGCACAAGAAGACAAGTCATAATGGGGTGAAGAATGAAGGTATTGAAAGAAAGGCAGTCAAACGTGGTCGATAACAAGCTATCACGCAGAGGACTTAATAAAAATGGGCACACACTATCAAAATGCCTAGAACGAATCAGTGGAGGGTGGCATGCGAACGAGAGGCGACGTATGTACGATAAATCTAAAAAATGTAGCGCTATTGAAGTAGAAGTAAAGACTGTAGAATTTAGCATTCTTGTGAAAGAGGTTTTCTACTCGACATGTCAGGACCCGAGCCTTGGGAAGGGGCAAGCAACTCACGAGAAGACGAAATGATGATTTAAGCAGGCTCGACCATTGTTATTTTGGGAGCAAAATTCTAAAAGTACACGGTGATGAGAGGGGGAAGCAGGAGTTGAATGAGAGAAGACAGACCAAGCGACGACGCAGAAACTCCCGTAGTCATTGATGGCCCGGTCACCGTCAACGGGTACAACCATAGCAGGCGGTGAATTGACAGGCTCTTCCATAGTGTTCGAGTTTTCGAGCTGGGCGGCCAGCTCGGTCAGTTCATGGTCGAGCGATAGGTAGGCAAACTCGTCCATGGGGAGGAGGCTATGGTGGGGGATTGCAGGAGGGGGATTCCGGATTACGCGTGTGTGTTAATTTTCATGATATATATCTGGCTTTCAAGTTGGTCTTGTTTTGTAGAGGTCCAGTGGGTTATTGTTCGTGAGTGGCATTGTTAGACAGTTCGGGTTTGACATCGCATGGGAATCGCTGAGTTTGGTAGTCACATTGTTCGCTCTTTGAACCGGTTTCATTTGCAGCATTACTATTTACCTAAGTGCTTATGCTTAGGTACGGTTTGCAAGGTTCTGCTGTTTCTTTCTGCCGCTGTTCCCTCACTTCGACACCGTCGTCACGCCGGCCCTCTTTACCTGGACGCTGTGATCATTTGCTATCCTGTGTACATGGCTTGTTTTTCCATGCTCGTTGGTCCTTTCCAGGGCTCAAGTTATGGTAGTTAGCTCGGACCTATCTGGTCGAAGATTGCATCATACTTCAAAATTTCCTCGCGGATGTGCAATGTCTTTGCTCCCGCTTCTTATTTGTTACACGTCTTTCTAAATTCTTGGCAGTTTGGTGACGCAAGTACTCAAGTCTAGACGTCGGATCTTACGCTGTCCATTTCTTGTTCAAACATAGGGACCTTTAGCTGGCTCAGAGAGTCGCGGAACATTAGCACGCTGCACCGTTGAGATATGGCAGGTCGTGGCCGCCTTACGTAGAACGCTGATTCAGGGACATGTACAAATTTCTGCTATATACCGAGAACACCGACATTTTTTCACACACGAAGCGGTGATACGCATGTTGCGTGTTTACCCTTAGATTTTGCGATTTTGTATGAGATATATACATACCAGAATCTATATCTACTTGAGTACGAGAGCTATTGCTGAGACTTTGAGCAGATAGCTAAGATCCTGTGCAATGAGAGAATATACAGAGTTGAAATACAGGACTTAGGAACAGTACCTCGAAGGATTGAACCTACCAGCCTGAATATTCAACCTGTAATCGGTCTAAACAGGCGAATATATGCCATAATGTCCCACTCATGCATGATCTACTGAAACCAGAAGTATCTAGTCCTTTAATATGGTTGACTAGCCCCCAGAAGACATGAATAGTTCCCTAATGTGACGATTAAGTCGCCAATGTGGTGGACCAGTCTCAACAGAAGGGAATATTCTCCTAATGCGATTGAATAGCTGTGATTAGTTGCCTATGGTTTGCAGAATATTCCGAGGCAGTTCAAGCTCTAGCAAGAATAGATAGAAAAGCATGCAAAGATTCACACTCAAAAGCGAATATTCTCCCTAACATGGTGGAATATTTCCCCTCAGATTGAAGAAACAAAGTGACTCGCCATTACTATTGCTTGATAGTGACTTTGGACCTGTAGATATTCTGCAGATGAGCCGCATTCCAGAAGAATAGCCATGAGGCTCGCATCAGTGATCGGGATATCAATTATTAATTGATTGGTCAGGAACATTCTCCTGGTTGCAGCTGTGGCCAGTTGCCTAGATACAGAAGATAATGATGGATCACCCATTGCATGGTGTGGTAGCCTGGGCCGAGGGTGAATTAACTGGTAACCAGGCTAGCTACCTTGGTAACACCGGAACATTCCATAGTCCAGCAAAGAATGATAGAATATTCTGGCTCCAACAGCCATGGAGACAGTATCTAGATTGTCTGGACCGATGAAACCCTCAACCCAGTAGTATATGCCCTAGACCCAGTCGGATATTAGCTTATACAGTATGACTAAATATCCGTGGTAGATCGGACTATGTACAGTATATAAAGGCCTCCTAGATGTAATATACAGGAGGCAACACCCTCCCCACGATTTGACCTTATAAGCGCAGTAGCTTGGGCGATTCAAGGGCTTTGGAGTGGAACCTCAGAGTTATAGAATAGTTGTTAAGTCCAGGAAGCTTGCCATCCCTTAGAGTCGCACCTTAGCCAGTGAGCAGGGCGATTCGAAGGCCTTTGTGCATATTCCTTGGGTGAGACGAATATTCCTTAAGTCCAATAGAAAAAGATAAAAGAATATAAAGATTATTTATATATTTTTGAGTTTGAGTCGGCCAGTGAGCCGTAGCATCAGCCAGTGAGCTGCAGAGTCGGCCAGTGCACCATTATAAAGCCAGTGTGCTATAGAATTCGGCCAGAGTGCCATTAATCTCAGAACACAGAATATTTCAAGTACCAAGACGAGCAGTCATTGTTAATATACTTTATTTGCTCCCAGACCTATTATATATTCGCTAAGTCGAATTGAATAGCTTGAATACCCTTAGAATTGAAAGAACAAGTCGTAATATTCGAGCTTCTGGCTAGAATATTTGCGCACTTATCAGAATATTTGAACTTCATACCAAACTAGTCGGTTTGCAGAGGTCTTCTATCGATCTCGAAACACCTGAACTTATATATTTGGTGATTGTGAAGCGCAAGGATTGCTTAGGGTTGAATATATACGAGTTTCACTCGCTGTATATTCGATCTAGGTTTTTCCCTGCACCGTTACCAAGCACATCAGCGGGTACCGAGTCACGGTGACTGCTCGACCAAGATCTGCAGGCAAATGAACAAAGGCAGATCATTGAGCAGTGAGCACAGAGGAAGGACTGAGCGCTGAGCACTCACTCGGATATGGTGGGCAGTTTTCCATCAAATGTTGCAAGGAGGACCCTTGTAAGTAGTTTTTGAGATAGGAAGATTAGTTCAGTTGTAAAATCTTGGTAATATCTATTTAGAGGGTCACGACAATAATTTTGTCCAAATAATGGGAAGAACAACAACAACAACAACAACAACCACCATCAACAACCCCAACCCCACCCAGTTTATGTCCTTTATTCTTTTTACCACTCAATTTTTTTGAATTCCAAACCGAACTATTGCAACAATACATGGAAAACACCAATTGACCGACCGCAAGCAGACAAAAACCCGTCTTAATGCTACGTAATTCAAAACCAACCATGGCCACTTCGGCTTCATCCGCTCCGCCCACTCCGACAATTATCCATCCAGCCCTACGCTCTCTACTCTTCGAGAATGGATTCGAGATCCCCAATGTCCCAGTAATAAAAGCACGACTCGCTCAATTGGAAGCTGAGATTAGTGAGATTCGTACGGAGACGGCAACGAACTTCACCAGTATAGACCAACGACTGAACGACATGGGGAACAATATGAAGCAGCTGGCCGGTGCTGTCAATCAGATAGGGCTCATGCTACGAAACGTGCAACTTGTACATCTAACCCAACACTGTAGGGCCCAGATAGCTGATCATCGATCCTCCCTGTATCAACGGTACAACTCGCTTGTCAGCAAATTGGACATCGCTCAGAATTCTGAACAAGAGAATGCTATTGAAGGCCAGCTGGACGCACTCTCCAAAGGCATTGACAAGGCCGATGAACAACTCACCGAGATCGACCAATTAATTACTAGTAGTCTCGCTCCTCCGAATCACCTCCCTCAAAACCTGACTGTTACTTTTCCTGCCGCCTTCATCAGCACCTGCCCACCTCCGATCCCTATCACTGCCGAATCCGTGCCAACGCCAAAACAGAAGCAGATTGGCCAGGCCATGTCAAGATGGAAAGGGACAAACGATCTTGTTTTAACTAACGATACTGATCTACTAGGTTCAAGATCTCGGACTCGGTCCCATTCCATCGGTGGACGAACATGATATACGCTCTCACCAAATCAATCCATTTTCGAGGCCTCTAAACCGTATACATGTTATCTTTCCTGTTACTTGCTACACGACTTACGCTCACTCATTCATTCATTCTTCGTGTCGTTCATCTTGCTCCCTCTATCCTTATTGTGCCACACTCTCTATCTAGGACTCGTATTCATATGTACTTTCTTGGAAGCTGTTCCGCATGTCCCGAAGCTAATACTATTACTGTTTCTTTTCTCTTGGAGTGTGAAGGCTGCTAATCTCGGTCCTAGCTGTGCGTCCTCCTCATTCTCGATTTATGCTCTTAATGCGAATGGAATGCATCATGCATTGAAGCTTATTCATATTAACAATGCTATTGGACACAGAAACCCGTTGGCATTCGTTATCTCAGAACTAAAATCATCAACGTCAACAGCTGGACAGATTACACTCAAGAACTACAATATTTTTGAAGAACGTTCTCAACCTACGACCGGGACTTGGAAATGGGGAGTTATTCTGGGGATACGAGACGATATTCAAGTTGTTCAATGACTCACCATATCGAAGGCAATTCTCAAATCCCGTGTCTTAGCAGTCGACGTGGCATTGTCTGATAGTAATGGAACGGCCTTCATGCATCGGGTGTTTGCTGTCTACGCTCCTTGGAACCCAGGCAGTAATAGTGCTGAATTCTGGCTTTCTCTCACTGAGCTATGTAATTCCACTCCTCACAGCTGGTCGTTAGCAGGGGACCTGAACGCAACAGTATCATCCATCGAACGTGCCTCCACAGGGGAAGACAATCGAAGATTCTTCTTGGAATTCCTTCAGTCTGCAAATGCGCAAGACCTGTGGCAGAAAAACCCTGAACGATCCTGTTGTAACGATTGGACTTGTTGAGCTAAGGATACCAAGAAAGGGGGGAATATCATCGATCGTGTGGTTACTTCATCTCATGGGATTCTCGATATGCACATCCATGCAGCTGATTCCCCGACGGATTACATACCAGTCACGGATCATCGTCCGGTGTGTGCATACATTATACCCACTCCCAAACTCGGGCCTTTCATCTCACGAGAAGCATTGAACCCCGAACCGAAGGTATCAAGAATTCGGTATCCTAAAGCCTCGGAGAAATCATTATTCAAGGCGTTCGAAACTGATGCGGAAGGGATGGCTAGTCAAATGGGCTTATTTGACATTGACATTGACAACGAAGCTTTGTGGATGCGTGTCTACAATGCACTGACTCTGATTTTGATTAAATGCGCGGAACGACACTTTGGGAGAAACAAAACTACCTCACGTATACCAATGATGATGGCCATAACTTCTCCCATGATTCAAGTGCTTCGAGCTGAACAGAAGCACTTGGGTGGGGCCTTGTATCTGCTACGCAATCCTGAAACTGCTAGAGTCTCTCATGCTTCGTTTACATATCTCCAGCGCTTCATGGGCCGGATCCCCCCAAGTCAGTCTGATAAGGTGGAGTCGTTGCTGGTGGCTAGAAGGAAAACTCTAGCTAAGGAGCTCTATAACGAGCGTTCATGTGAGGCCTATGAGCAGAGCAGAAAGTCCGACAGATGTAGGATTGGACTGGCCCTGTACTCTGGATCAACGAAACGTCTTATTAATACTGTCACTGAATTTGCTGGTCTACCACTTGTTGTCAATAAACCTGGACATGAGGAATTGGTTTCTGAGCCTGGAAGGGTCAAAGAAGAGACGAGATCCTACTTCTCGAGACTATATGACCGACCGCCTCCACCAGATGTGCCAAAACCATGGATGACTACACCTTCCATTCTAGACATTCGTGAAAGGGTCTCAAGCGAACCCTTTGAGTGGCCAAGGCAAGCATCAGTCTCTGACTATCGCTCAATGCTTCACAAGGGCAACAACAAACCTAGTCCTGGGCCTGATGGCTGGGAGAAGTGGTGTGTCAAAGCCTTGAACGACTGTACTCTCGAGCTCATCATTAAGCTTCACAACTACATGGTATGTCACTCAGTTTTCCCTGGAAATATCAAGGATGTCTGGGCTACAGCATTGTATAAGAGGGGACTTCGCACCGACCTATCGAATTATCGAGGCTTGCAGATATCGAATTTCATGGCCAATTCCCCCATGACCTGGTTAAACTTCTGCTTGGCACCATATGTCTCCAAGATGGGCATAATACTGGACACCCAAGTCGCCACACAACAAGGGGTTCAAACACGAGACCTGATGAGCTACCTCGCAGGCATTGAAATGTGGGCAAATAGGCACAAGCAAACTGTCTGGTGCATCAAATGTGATCAGATGAAAGGGTTTGACTACTTGTCGCCCCAAGGCTTCCACGATGCTATTTGAGCTTATGGACTCCCACTATCCATTATTGATCTCGACACAGCAGCTCAATTGAGGGTTTCCTGCTCCATTCGAACAGCTTATGGCATGACTAATCCTATCATTATTGACAGCGTTACAAAGCAAGGTGGTCTGCTTTCTCCCTTGAAATCAACCATGACAACCAGTCTTGGAAATCGCTGGCTTGACGATCTTGCTTCTGAAAGTGAACATACCTTGGTCATTAACACAGATTCAGCATCTTGACATGACCCTCACCTGGCAGTCGACCTTAAACAACTGAAAGTAACAATGGCTGAGGCGACTGATGACTCTTTCTTGTTTGCTAAGTCTCTTACTGGCCTCCAGTATTTCTGTCTATCTATGGAGAGATTTCAATTTGCTTATGGATGGCTTACTCAATGGACGAAAACTCTTGTTTATGCTCTGCAACCATGAGGTGACACTCCTAAAACAGTCATGATGCCTTCGATAACGAACAAGCAGGGTGTAAACCCATGGAAGATAACATATCACCCAGTCCCAGTACTTGTTGATCAAATGGAGATGCTACGCACCCAAGTCAACGATTCAGCTCGAAGATTTCAGGAGCTTAGAGATTTTATCAACGACTTCACCATCTCCAAGTTCTCTGTTTGGCTCCCTATCACTTTGCTACGGAAGATTGCCATGCAAAACTTAGCTTCATGAGCTCGAGCTCTCCTATCCCTTCAGCCTGTTACCATGCAGGAAGCTGAACAACTGGACCATATGATCGCAGCCAAGGTTCATGACCTCTTGGGCTTCCCGTTTAGACCAATCACAGACGTTCTGACCCTTCCGATTGCTTCTATGGGATTTGAATTCCCATCCATCACACACATCAACCTAGGAATTGCAATCGATGGTGTTGCACGTGATCTCAATCATCACGTACCTGCATATAGGACTATGGCTCACATCACTCTGGCTGACTGGACCTGTGCGATTAATGGCTGTGTTAATCCCTTCGACTCCCAGGATTCACAGCGTGAATTCTCACACTATTATGGACGTATACCAACTGCATGGATCGTCACACAAAAAGCAATGACAAAGATGCCCTCTCCTCTTTACTTGCGCCATACTGACCAGAGCCACGTATCCAGGTGCGAAATGAGCCTAACCCATGCAGCCAGAATCTGTGCCTTGAAGGGTAAGGAATTGCCACATGGATGCATGTGGTACTCACTATGAGCATGGGGGATCAGATGGCTGCATCAGGTTGGTAAGTGGTATGGCCCTACATTCAAAGTACAACAAATACTGCCATTCTCTTCGCAGCATAAAGTCGACAAGGGGGTCCTAAACGCATGGAACTCCATGCGTGACGTCTTGAATGATGTGTCAATCTCCTGGTTTCACACTGGAGAGACTGACCTATTACTGGATAGAGGAACTCGACGTTCCAAAGCCGAAGATCTAATTCGTCTATTCAGGCACATCTCACAACTTCCAGCATCAAAGACAACACTAACTATGACTTTGGAAGACATAACCTACTGGGGTTCAGATGGATCCATGATACCGGCGACGGCGGGTGCTCTCGATGTGAAAACAATAACTGCTGCTATCTCAGGACCCACATCAATCGCAGTATTGGTCATGGGCAGAAATAACTCAATATTACATGGTGAGCTCATGGGCTTGATAATGGACCACTTACTATCACAATCATGGCAGGGTGCCCAGAAACTGTTTTCAGACCATCTCAATTCGGTTCGAATCACTCATGATTCAAAATCATCTGGTGGAAACGAGGCACGACTGCGTCATATCCCAGCTCGCTCGTACTACCGATGGATCATCAACATCCAGAAATCGTCACCCCACATCACGTTGGAATACACCCCTGGACACAGCCATGAGAGGACAACACCGGCGGTTCTCAATGCTGAAGCAGATCACTTTGCTTTGTGGGCTCAGAAACACACCAGTCAGCTCCCTGTCGCACCAGTCCCTACTTTCTTTATGGATGAATTCACTTTCTGGACACCTGATGACGGATGGATCGAGTCGGAAATCAAGTCGTTTGTTAATTCGTCATTGGTCAAAGCTAAAGTACAAGAACTGGCTATCGGGCGACATCACTGAATGGCCTCATGGCTTTACGATCAGCGCCCACCACCCGCATTTCTCTATACACACACGGTCTCAGCATACTCGGCAGCAGTCCAACTTTACGCAAGATCAGGCCAATTAGCGACCGCAAGTGGACTATACCAGAAAAGGTTGCTGGCCCATGAATGGTGTTGTCTCGGCTGTCAAGCGATTGAAAGCCCTCATCATGTTTTCGTCGAATGCCCGGTATTCAAAAATTTTAGGGTTGAGGCCTCGAAGGAGATACTGAAAGTCACAGAGAGAGCTCTTCAGGCAGTAAAGAAGGAGATACAAGACTTCCCAGCGCTGCGAGCCGCCGCTGAGTCCTTCCTTTCTGACTGCAACACCATATGGCCTCTCACTGATACCCAATTTTATTTAGGCCACGTACCACCATTGGATCGATACTTGCAGCGTTCGTCTTTCAACAGTACGGTCATGCGCGATCGAGTATTGCGTAATGTCCACTCTGCATGGCATTTGGTAGCCGTGAGATTGACGGGTCGCATTTACGGAGACTTTTTGCGACGAACATCCACTAAGGGACTGTTCGCTGCAAGGATCTGTCATTGACCTCCCAATTATCTATTCCTTTAACTTCTATTTGATTCTACATACCCGATCTTCTAACCGACAGCCTAGTAGCTTTCCTCGCCGGTGGTTTTTGTCCTCACAGAGGTTTTTCTCCGGAAGGTTTTAATGCGCTGGCCTGCGTTGCCCTTATATGAATATTATTGATACAACCTTTACTTACAAACTTTCAGTAATTCGGCCCGTCGGGAGTTCACTCTTAGCTTTAGATAGCGCAGGCGGCTCTTTAATTGTAACATTGTAACAATGGGTGGTCCAAATGCGGCGTAATACTAATTCTTCCTCACTCGGTGGGATTGAATTTAAACTCCGCATTGTCCTTGCTGAAAGACAATTGGGTCCTTTATAACAGAAGCGAGGAGGGATGGGTGCATTCTTTCTTGTGCGACCTCCCTTGTTCGACACCTAAGGTTTCTCCTTCCTTTCTTATCTTCGTATTCGCGCGATGCCAATCATGCAGATTTCTGATCCCACTTACCCGCTCTTTCCCATCTTCGCTTTCTTTGGATTCATTCTTCCCCTCATTCCGCTCCGATGGCACCTTCTCGCATGGAACTCGGGAACGTGTTATTTTATTTTCTGGTCATCGATAGCCAATCTCAACTTGTTCGTGAACTCGATTGTCTGGCACGGAAACGCGAAGAACTCTGCGCCTCTTTGGTGCGACATATGTGAGCCTGCTGGTGGTGTAATGTGTGGCGGCGGTCTTTGACCTGGTTTCCTAGCAATACGCATCATGATGGCGGCATCCGTAGCTATCCCCGCATCATCGTTGTGTATCAACCGACGTCTATATCAGATTGCGAGCATTCGCGCGGTTAGCGTGACACGTGCAGAGGTATGCTGTTTCTTTCATCGACGCAAATTCTTTCTTATTTGCGTATCAGAAACGATGTGCCATCTTCATTGATTCGCTCTTTTGCGTTTTATTACCTGTTATCTTTACCGCCCTACGTGAGTCCTTCCTTCTGATGTTGGATTTGTCCGAGTCGTACCGATCGAAGTGTCGTTACGTAGAATACGTGGTACAAGGTCACCGTTTCAATATCTACGGAGACTTTGGCCCCTTTCCTGCACTCTACAACACTGCCCTGCTCTACATACTCAACTGCATCTGGCCGGTACTATTGGGCCTCATTTCCGCTGTATACTGTGGTAAGCTACCCTGTTATTACCTTGACAACACCCACGGTGTTCAATTAACGCGTCCCATGTAGTTCTTTCCCTCCGCTCTTTCTTGCAACGTCGTGCCGACTTCAATTCATTCCTGTCCTCCAACAGATCTCTGACTACAAGTCGTTATTTCCGCTTGATGGCGCTGTCTATGACTGAGATCTGTTGCACAACTCCCCTTGCAATCACAATGATATGCATTAATGTGCTGGGGTCACAGGTTGGGCCATGGAGAAGCTGGGCCGACACACACTTCGATTATGGGCGTGTGGAAATGTTCCCTTGGCTCCTTTGGAGGCTAAGCCCCTTCGCCATCGCTGGATTGGAGGCCACCAGGTGGATCACAGTATTTTGTTCTTTTGTTTTTTTTGCCTTCTTTGGGTTTGCGGTCGAGGCCAGGAAGCATTACCGTATGTGGTGGAATTTTGCCACCAGCCGATTCAGCAGGGAAGAGACACAACAGGAGAAGAAACATCGCAATATGAACATTGTTGCGGAACTCAAAATGTGAGTATTTTTTCAATCATCTGGCTGCTAGAGCTGATACGTTTGTTACGTAGGGATAAATCTAAGCCTCTACCACCAGGCCCGAGCACCGTGTCTCCTTTGCCGTTATACTCCTCGACCGCCTCGACTGCGATAACTTGTGAAGATGGTTCGAGCACGGAGATCGATGTTTACACGCCTGTGGACGCAATGTTTAAAGGAACTGTCCCTAGTCCCACCGAGAGCGACTGTTCTTTGTCATCGGTGACTGAGTTCGCAGCGCGACGGCCGACATACCGTTACTTAATGCACTTAAGTAAATAGATTGTACTATACTTATGTTTTCGACACCGCGATGTTAAACTTAGTACTGTATCATGACTACTACTACGTATCTTCAGAGTGAAACAAATATCCCTCCTCTTTCTCTCGACCTAAGTATGAAGCCGAAGCACGATATAAACTTGCTGCATAAGTATAAAAGATTCCGAAGTAAACTCTGCATACGATTTTCCAGAAGGCCCACAAAACAGATGTTCTAATTGTTCGGCACGGGCTCTGACAAGATTTAATTACCAAAAAACTCTGAAAGGAAGGGCTTGTGCCCGGTGCTCCCGGGCCAACGAACTGAACAATAGCAGTCATTGTACTTGGCCACCCGGCTAAGTCGTTACTGCTTCAAGCCACCTTACAACCAGCATTGTCCGCCCAATGAGACTTTGCATAGCCCATGGCAATATATAAGGACGCCACTATGTCGCGTTGTTCCTGTTATCGTCTAGAATCTATCAACCCTCACCTACGTCCCCCCTGCATTCGCCGTCCATACTTATTATACCATGGACTACTTCATCGATATCACTGCGTGCGACTCGAATGAAATCAGTGCCTTGCTCTTCCCTTCTCCCCCTTCGCCTAGTCCTGATACCGATTCTGAACAACCCGTGGCACTCGCAGTGCCTGTGGATGGTGAGCGCATGGACTCAGGCAACGTCGCAGCGTATTGCGTTATTGCGTGAACATGACGGTGAGTCCGTGTGTTGTGCCTCCAGATTCCATGCTGATTTCTTTGGTGCAGGCTTTCGCTCCCGATTGTTGGTCGAGCTTGTTTAAATTATCATTTTCGTTTTCTCGTGAGTCCTTCAGGCGGATTAGCTCTTCCGCCCATTTGACCAAGGAACTTTGCGTCGCTCGTAGAATCTCCCTTTCAAATGAACGTCAAATTCTGCTGTCATTACTACAATATACGTTATATATTCTAGCTCTTTCGTACGTGTCCTTTGGCTGGCCGCCACTACCACTAACGCGTTATAGGCACTTTGATAGTGTGCACACCATTTACCTCGTTTCCCTGCGTGATGTGTTCGTCGTCTCAAACCCACTGGTCCTACCACTCACGCCCCTCTCATTTACAATCACTTTCTTTCTTCCGTCACACAGATTTTGTGTTCTCCAATTTCTCACATCCTTATACGCGTTGTATTACCAGCATACAGGGAGCTCCAGAAAATTCAATTTTTTTTTGCCATGCATTGCATTCGATACGTGTCAAGATAATTGCAAACGCTCAAGAGGACCGCAAGGGTGACGGTAGGACCAGAATGATCACCAGAGACAAGATCTAGTGCGCATGATATTAAGGACCACAAGAGAAGGCTCCCTGCTCTTCCCATTCGCCAGGCCTGAGAACTCCAATCGGACCCTCTATACCGTACTCATCCTATGGCATTCAATAATGTGTGGTCTCGTGCTATGTTGCCGAGGGTATAACATAGGTATAACGGTGGTTTCCTCAAATCTGTTAACTACCAACCACTGCTCCGAGGCACAGCCATCATATGACATCAATTTTAGCTCACTTCGCAAGGCATACCGTCGACCACTTATTCAGACTGGACGACATTGTAACGGACTTGGAGCTTATGGGGCTTGAAGTTGGAAAATCGGGCGAGACAGTGATGGACTCCAAATTCTCTTCGTCGGAGTCATGGGCCTGTGCGGCGCAATTCGACATGCCAGTCGCGTCAGTTGGTGCCGTTGGGAACAACTTTTGCTGGGGTTGAATGCCTGAAGGAAGTTTGGAGTTTACGATGGTATCGATGATTTTAGTACTTGGCATTGTACAATAAGATCTCAGCCGATCTCTGATTGGAACTGTGAGAAATGTAATTTAACAGTAGACTGGAGCCTGTGCTCCGGAGTCTGAAATGACTGGATAAAATTTAGCTAAAGTAGACTGTAGGTCAAAGTACAGAGCAAGTGATCGCTGCCAGCAAGATCGTAGAGCGATCGGGGATTTCAAGTTCAACAGGCACAAAATTGAGTTTTGTCAGGAGTCTAGCTTAATTTGACGGTTATATATCCTTTCCAGTGGGTCATCCAATATCTGCAATCGAGGAAGTAAGTAAGCTTAAGGGTTCTTCGACAAGGTAAGTGCCACCCAATTTGCCTACCGGCATCTCCTTCGGCGGACGCGCTCCATCAGTCCTTCCCCATTAGGCTCACAATCAGTTGGCTATTGTTCTCTCCGTCTTTGTTCTATTCTTATAACAAACGTATCATGAAAAAGAGAAAAGTTTCCTCATCCTTCGTTTGTCGGTCCTTCTCTTCCACCAATGCCTCATCATGAGTTCGTACCCGTTGCTTTCCTCGCTGCTCTGTCCCTCGTCCTTCCTTTGCCATCGCACTGGCGCGTAAGAAATGTCGCCACACTTTCTATCATATGTTGGTTGTTCGTCATGAACGTCATTTATGGTGTTGATGCTTTGTTATGGGCCAATAACGTTAACATCGTCGTGCCGGTCTGGTGTGATATCAGTGAGTGGATAGTTGGTAGGATGAGAGACAGTGACTAATTATTTCTTCCTTGTGATAGCCACAAAAGTAATTATTGGCGCGAATATCGCGCTACCGGCTGCCTGTTTGTGTATATGTATCCATCTCGAGCAGGTGGCGTCGGTGAGGAATGCGCAGACGACGATAGCTGATAAAAAGGGGCGAAGGATTTTCGAGGTGGGGATGTGCTGGGGCTTGCCTCTCGTTTTTATGGCGCTGCGTATGTAACTTTCTTTCGATTCAGTGTGACGGGATGCTTACCTTGCGGGGCAACAGATTATGTTGTGCAAGGACATAGGTTCGATATAGTTGAAGAGTACGGCTGTCGTCCTACCACCTATTTCTCGATTCCTGCAATATTCATCGTGTGGATACCTCCTATTCTTATTTCTATTGTGTGCTTGGTCTTTGCTGGTGTGTCTTCACGGTTTCAGTATTCAACAGAGGAGCTCATCATTTTCGTTTCATCGTACAGGCCTTGCACTCCGATACTTCATGATTCGACGCATGACATTCGCCGCCAATCTGAATTCCTCAAGATCTGCCCTCACAATTTCTCGATACTTCCGACTTATGCTGATGTCCATCATGCAAATGATTTGGTCGTTAACTGTTACATGTTATACGCTCTGGTTTACTGCGATTGGCACTCCTATACGCACCTGGGACAACTGGAGGCATGTTCATTCCGACTTTTTGCGCGTGGATCAGTACCCTACGATGCTTCTCCCTCCACTAGTCACAAGGGCGTATTACTTCCTGTGGTGGTTGGTCCCTGCTTCAACCGTCATATTCGTCGCCTTCTTTGCATTCGGACGTGAGGCAGTCGAAGACTACAAGAAGTGGTTCTTGTTGTTCCGCAGGAATATCCTTAGGCAGGCTCCTAAGACCGACACTAAGAACACTTCATTTGGGTCGTGGGTTAGGTCTGTCTTGTCTTGTTCTTGGACGTTTGTTTCTCTAATCCACGCTTTAGATCATCCAACAAAAAAGGCCTGATATCACTCCCCAGCATTGCACCGTCGTCGCCAAGGTCAAATATTGCCAATACATCTATCACGAGCATCCAAACACCCACCCCGCAGTTCCCTCATAAGTACAGAAGTAATCTGGATGATTTAGACTACGATGATGAACAGTCTGAAGACACGACATGTTATGGGACGGA
Source organism: Armillaria fumosa (assembly GCA_030407015.1). Lineage (NCBI taxonomy): Eukaryota > Fungi > Basidiomycota > Agaricomycetes > Agaricales > Physalacriaceae > Armillaria > Armillaria fumosa. Next base: position 1,775,583 of record JAUDYM010000008.1, on the reverse strand, counting down.
TCTTCAGAATTCACTACCACCTACCGCGTCGACGGTGACCGCTTTTGAGAATCCGAGCTTGATCGTGGTAGAATTGCCCTTCCCTCCCATGTCCATACCACTACCGCCGCCTCCGCGCCATCCTCGTCGGCAGGGCTCTGCGAGACCCTTTACTTATCCGTCCTCTTATGAGTCGCACCAGGATATCAATATAAATACTACAGTTCGTTCTTCATAACGACCGTAGTATATCTTTTTACTATTTCGTCCTTTTCGAGTTCTGTACACAATTTCATTTTCGGGAATCCGTCTGTTGTATCATTAGACATAAAAAGAATTGAGGAAATTACACAGTTAAATACCTTTATGAGAAATTTCGTTGAAGATGTTATCAGGCAGTATCCCCCACAGGCGAAAGCGAGTGAGGAATACCGAAGACGTGGAACAATAACGAGCCAAGAAGAGTCGCAGAAGTTCGACCTTCGTAGATAAGAACGTTCCATGCGTTGAGTTCATGAGTCTCCTTATGAAGTTGTATGTCTTCGTAACGATTATATACTCCGGTCACGGATTCGGTACAAGGTCAGGGAGTCAGGGGTGCTATGGTTGGCGGGACGACCGCGGTTGATTTTGCAACAAATTTACAAAAACTCGGCACATGCCACCAATCCTCGGACAATGCTGCCACACCGGTCACACTAAAGCAAAGCTGTTGAAGGATTGGTTCAGAAAGCCACATTGCCCTAGGCTCTCTCTTTCAGTATGTCTCCCCGAGCTCAATATATCATCGGCTTGCCGGTGGCCGGTCTACATAGTGGAGAGCATTGGACTGAGTTGACCTCACCCACTCCTGAGCCCAGACACCAAAGACACCAAAGGAAATAAATTGAAATTCAGAGTCTGTGCAAAATGGAGAGTAAGAAATAGGTAGAGGATAAAGGAGATAAACAAGCCAAAGGAGTCCGCCTGGCAACAACCTGGCAATGGAAGTCTTAGTTGGAAGAAAGACATCAAGAGTTCAATACTTGTGTTAAATAAACACCAAATAATGATGTCGGTACATTGTCCCACCTCATCCTAGGCCTGTTCCAAAGTTCAAACTCGCTCCTCAGATCATATGCCACAACTGATGCTGACACGTACGTTGATATAGAAAACTGTACAACTTGCAGGGGAACACGAACTTCAAGTTGTTAACCAGAAAAAGACGACTTGCATAAGTAGAATTAAGTCTACAGAAATGTGAGCATGTGTTTCCGGTGTATTTTGATGCGGGTTTAATAGGTGGCATCGTTCACACAGGACTGGGGTGCCTATCCCTGAGAGGCTCCCCTGCTCCAAGTAAATCCCAGGCTGCCAGTACAAGCGGAAGTAGACCGAGAACTGTTAGAAAGAGCGTGACAAATAAAGATAACACGGGATAGTGGGTAGTTGACTTGATTTAGTACATGAGGTTCGGTGGCATGTGCCGAGTTTTTGTAAATTTGTTGCAAAATCAACCGCGGTCATCCCGCCGACCATAGGGTGCGCCGCGCGCGCACCCATCCATGGGAAAATGAGGTCACGGGATCGCGTTCCATGGCTTCATTCGAACTCCGCTACATTCATCGCCTAATCTGTTCACTCGCTTCTCTGAACAATGCCCATCGGTCTCATTGCTCTTATTGTATTTCAATGTCGCGGATGGCAAATTCGAGTATAAAGAAAAGGACCTCTTTTTCTTCCCTCAATTCAATCTATCGCACTTCGTCCGCCCACCCGCGGAATCAACCTCGATGTCGTTAGGACAATATCCATCAGCCTCCACGGACTCTTTCGATACCGAACTCGAGCTTGAGCTCGCGCTTGCTTTCTCCTCATCATTGCCTTCACCAGAAATGGGAGACCTCGTTGACGTACCTGTCGACTTTGAATATCGTGATGGGTCTATGGCCTACACAGGCTGTGTGGTGTCATAAGACATCCATCGACTGGAGCGTCGTAAACTGGTACGCCGGTTTTAGCTCTGTTCTCGTGGAATTTACTCATTCTCTGTTTTCCAGACGCTTGTCACCACGTTATAGGACCCGTCTGCCAGAGCAGAACACTTGCCAGGCAAGAGCTCTCGATGGAACCTTTGAATCTGCGTTACTCATCCACCTAATCCATGCCTTCGTATTATACACTCTCCAAACTTATGGGATAGTTCTTTTATTCCCGCATCGACTCTCTTTCCCCCTTCTCAATGTCTGTTTATTTTTTCAATTATTTTATTTCGTTATAAAAGTAGCAGTATTCACTATTGGGACGGTCTGGCACTGGTGCTACACATATTTTATACTTGTTCCTGCCCCAAGGGGTTTGGCAACAGCCGACGTCACCTTTGCATCGTCAAGCATCAACTTCAAGGGAACATCAAGCTCATCATGGTCAGTCTCTGACTCTGTTTTTTTACGATTAAAAAAGTTTCAATCTCAAACAGAAATTTTGCTAGGCCGGTGTAAGTAGCATTTTTCAAGTTATGACTGTGACATTGGCTTCATTAAACATGAAATTGGACCACTATTATTCATGGCCACGGCCGACCTTCTTTTTGGATTCAGTGGCCTTGGCTCTTTCCACTATGGCCATCTTCACTACCCGCAAAGCTTTCTTATCTGCCTCCGACTCGTCTAAAAGCCGACCAACCAGGTCGCCCGGAGCTAGCACCTCTTTTTCCAGGACAGATTTGTCGTTCTCCAGAACTTCTTGAGTCTTCCACTGCGCTTCAAGTTGGTGTCGTAAATCTTTCACTTCCTGTCCCAAAATGGCATTCATCTTCTAGAGAATTTGTATGAATCGAGATACGGACAGTAATTCTCCGTCCTCAGGACTTGAATGGTGTTCGGTGACTGTCCTAGCTTTCTTCGATGGGGAATGGATGCTACCGGGTGTGTTGGAGTAGTATACACGTTTTCGCGTACCAGTGCCTTGGCAGTGCACGAATACAACAGAGCATAAACGACAGTCGCCGTCGCTCAAATGCTGGCTGTTAGTGTAGGCACAATCAACATCTGCCTCAATGCACCTTCGATACTATGAGCGTGTCTAGGTGAATCGATGGAATATCAGGACAGGAATATCGCCTGCTTACTGCTGGTCCACATTTAACACACTTCAGCCCCCAATTACCGAGGTCAGTATTGCTGAGGGCCCAATTCCCTGCACGCTCCTCAGGCTGGACCCCGTAGTCGGTGGTGTCGAGGGCCAGAACGAGGTGGGCATACTCTGCTTTGTCCATGGCAAGTCGGACGGCCTCGAGTTCTACCTCTGTGGCTTCTTTGATGAGGGCATTCCCGAATTTTCGAAGGGGGCGTTTGCAATAGTGTTCCCAACCCTCGCCTGCCATGCGGGGTCGGTACCCACAGAGATTGGAGAGGATTTTCCACGTTTGCTACTGCAGGGTGAATGCGGGTTATGCCGATTGCTTTGGGAGGACTTACCTGTCGGTTTGTGCGAGACACAGTCATGTTGTGTCTTTACACCCCTCGATTTGCTGGACTTGGAGAAATTTCCTCTTCGGATTCGTGGTCAGGCAGGGTCTCTGCGTCGGCGAATGCCCTTCGGCTCTGTGTTCCAGACTCGGAATCGCTTGTTGCATCCAAAAAGTCTGCATACTTGGATGTGCCTGCATTTTTTGTTTTCGTCACGGGCATGGTTGCGGGCGCAGCGATAGCGAGCGGAAAAGATACAAATTCTGGAATTCGACAAACTTGGAGGCATTCGTGACATTCTCACAGAGATCTTCGCGGGTGGTTCTCGCAAGCAAGCTAAAATTCAAGAGTTACATACATGGGATGCTGCTCGATGCTGAACGCATCCTGATCAGATCCTGCTATTGGAATTTTCATAAATGGATTTCACAATAAACCCTTCCGAGCCCGATATGAGTCATGAATTCAACTTATGATAAACATGACACTCGAAGACTTCATTTAGTGGCATCCGCGGTACAGACTTTCCATGTATACGGACCTAATTCATAGCTCCATCAAGTTCTTCAGACTCTCCATCGCCTTCCTCGTCAAGCCAACCTTTTCTTTGAGTGCTGTATTCTCTGTCTCGAGCTCTGCAATACGCAGCCTTGCTGCCCGAGTCTCTTCGTTGTAGGCCCTGGCGAGCGACTCTGACTTTTCCTGCTGTTCCCACAGCTGCTCCTGCAATTGGGTTATATGATCCTCGTACTGCTTCATCGTTTTTTCCCATAACTCGGTAAAGGCCGCATATACAGAGGTAGATGAAGTTGAGGTTGAAGTTGGAGTACTCAGACGTGGCTTCTTCAGCTGAGTGTCCTCACCGACCTCCACATTTTTGCACTTTTCCTTCCACCTTCCTTTCTCCTCCATAACTTCACGCGCCTCGTATCTGGTTTGCGAACCGAGTCTGATTCTCCTTTTATAATTGGCGTCATTTGCAGGCCTGTCCTGTCTATACTTTCTGAGGCAACCAAAGCGATCAACCTGTTTACGATGTCAGATGCAGTGAGATGAATTGCTATGACAGAACAAACCTTCGATACGGTAGAAAAGAAGGGATCTTCCATGTTGCTGCGTCAGTTGCAATAAACACGTTGCTTGCCGAGGGTGTATGAGGAAGGAGACGAGCGGTAACGAGGTTGTGCCTCAAGTCCTTTGTCACTGAAGCCCCTTGGGTGGTGAAATTGAACGGTGGTCCAGAAAGTGTGGTTGCTGGGATTTGAATATGTGTGGGGATTCTAAGGAAGATGGTCCTCGCGCCTATGCTCCGATTTGGGTTTGAGGTTTGTGGGATGTAAACTGTATAGTTTTGCACGTAGGTTTCCGTGTTATTTTATATTTGCGAGTTGAAGTGGGAATTGCTGAAACCATTTAGGAATTGAAAATTCATCTCCCAACTTCAGCGAATCAAAAAGATGCTTCTGTACCGGCATTCGGGTTCGGACAGATTCTCCTGATATTCCGAACGTCTACGCTGCAAGCTGAAGTCACTACACAGTCGAATAAGGCTGGGATGAGCATGGTTTTCTGGGGCCTTCATTCGGCTCTGCCGTCCTTTCGAAACCATATTCTTTCCAGCTCGAATACCCATATAGATTCAACTTCGTGTACCTTTATTTCGGCTTCAATCGCAACAACTAGTGTATGCAGAGCCAGCACCTCTTTCAACGTAGAATTCATCTTCTCCAATGCTCACCGACTTTTCTCTTTGATTCAAGCTGACATCATACAGCTGTCACCTCATTTTCTAAGGTGGTGCTAATTTTCCAGATAAGTGGAAGGTTCAGGGCCTGGTAGCGAGCGGGTGGGGTCCGGGTTATGAGCCGCCTGGGTCCAGTTCCTTTTCGATGAAGAGCGTGACGAATGGGTACTTCGGGAAGTTGTGGCGGACGGATATCTTTGTTTCCATACAGCACCCCCTTCACAATGGGCGAACTCCACGGCATATAAACCGGCATTCACCAACGTTTAAACGCTAATCGCTGGTAGAAGACACGTCAACCCGTTAATTCAGCTAATGACTCAAAGCTTAGTAGTCACTGTCCAGCATATTCTAGTGATCATCCAATCCGAGAGCTTTAGGTAATGTCTCTTCGCACGGACCAAGGAACAAGAAATCAACATCCTCATCTCCATTGCTACGATCAACATTGAAGACGGCAACCTGACCACCATTCGACTGCGATACCACTTTAGCGTATCCCGCAGCAGGATAATACGTTGAAGATGTGCCAACTACTAGACATAAATCTGCCTCGTCGACTAGCTTATCGATGACATCCAGGTAGAGTGGCGTTTCCTCTACCCATACTAAACCCGGTCTCGCTAGTGCATTGCACTGGGCACACTTTGGGAGCTCCGTTTCTGGGATATCAGGAGGTATCGCGCATTTATCAACGAGCTCTTCTACGCCTCTGAGTCCCTCGCAGATGGGAGAAGATCGGTCAAATTGAATGTGACCACATCTCTTTGAAGAGCATTTGACGTCGAAGAGGCGCCCGTGCATCTCGAGTATGCGGGGTTGTTCTTCTGGCTCCAAAGGATGAGAGACAAGGACATTGTCAAGAGCAACGACACTCAGGCCGTCGATATTCTGAGTGATGAGGGTGAACGTCGAGTTGGGTGCATGACGGGAACGTATGGACAATAGCGAGAATTCGGCAAGGGCGTGATGGGCGGCATTTGGTTTGGCCTTGAGTGCGGCTTCCCTCCAGTAATGATAAAACTGCCACACTAGCGAAGGGTCGCGTTTGAAAGCCAGGTGCGTGGCCAGGGACATTCCATTACAATGCCGCAAGAGTCCACGGGCGTCGCGATGGGTTGGTATTCCTGAAGCTGCAGAAAGCCCTGCACCAGCTACGACTATGATATGCTTAGAATTTGAAAGGGCTTCGCTAAATTTTTTGTAATCTAAGTTTGGTGACATGTCCCGGGGGGAAATGCTGTCTAGGGTCGAATCATTGTTGAGTGACGTCATGGAAGTGGTCGTGAGCCCCCCCTTGATGTCTAAAAATGGCGGTAAGCCTGAAGGTACATTGACCAGAGGATTACGAAGTCGGCCCAGAACAGGATTGTCCCAGTTCCTCTTCGGAAGTAGGGGATTGCCTAACGCACGAAGAGACTCCATGAGATTGTGGACAGTTGGTCGATCCGAAGGTTCATGAGCCCAACATTTTACCATGAGATGCCACCATAAATCACAAACCTCAGTTTGCGGCGGCAATTCTCTTGGGCGTGGTGGATGCTTCTTTTCGACGATGACAGCCTTGATAACGGCACCATCTCTGAGGTTGCTCCAGGGTATCGTCCCGTCAAACACCTTATACATGGTCAGAATTCATAAAGAACGGCTCGTCTGCAGGGCAACACATACCTCGAAATACACACATGCCAGTGAATATACATCAGCTGGAAAGCTGTTTGGACTACCACTGAGGACTTCCGGTGCCTCCCATCTTATGGTACCACCCTTCTGCGATGATGTCGATGTTGCAAAGGTTGTAATACCCATAACAAACGATATACCGAAATCCGCGATAACTGCTCTACAGTCATCAGTGATCAATATGTTATCCTGGTTTTGGATAAGCAAGATATCATCTGCGAAATATGCTTCGGAACGCACTCCTTTGAGGTCGCCATGAACGATGGACAATGTGTGCAGGTAGTTCATACCACACGTAATATCTAGAGCCTGGTACTCGTTTATCAGATCTATTGATATGGAAAGGAAAATCAGTCAGTCCTTACGAGTTTGTGTCGATCAGGATCGACAGTTTTGTTCATATATTGACGAAGAGATCCGTTGTCCAGGAATGGGGACACGAGACAGTACGTAGAAGGAGCAGAATCGCGAAAAATGCCATAGAAAGGCAGGACATTGGGATGATCGCACTGCCTCCAAATGATGGCCTCTCGCCTTACTTGCTATATAAAAGGAATGTTACACTGATTCAAGTCATGGCAGAATATCGATGACGGCCTACCCGCAAAACCTTCCTGATGTTATTATCGCTTGTGAATATCCTTGCTTGTTTGACAGCCACCTTCACTCCCTCGATTGTTCCTTTCCAGAGCTCACCAAAATGCCCTACAGCAAATGCACGATCTCCTGTCTTGCTAAAGCCTCTGAGTACAAGACATCGAGGTACACAGTCATGGGTGCGTGTCAACTTGAGAGAGGTTTGGAGAAGAGTGCGCTTGGATATCGACGATATTCCAGGTACATCTAGAAGCTGGTGAACGTCGGATTATCTATATAAGGCTCGAATGATATGACTTCCAACATACATCCTGAAGGAAGTCCAAAGTGCACTGTGCCTCCTCAACCGATAAACCGCGTATTTGATCGGATATGTTTGATTTCGAAAGCATCTCAGTGACTTGCTTGACTAGGTTGTTTATCCTGATATTCATGCTATGCCCTAAACCGGACCTTGATTTGTCCAAAAATGTGTCTGAGATAGTCTATCTCTGTTACAAGTGCGTAAACTCTGGCGGAGTAAGTGTGGACTCACCTCATCCCCTTGATTCTCATCGATAGGTTTAGCTTTCTTCACTGGAGACCAGCCCACTGGCGTCGCCCGCTTGCACTTGGACCCTGAGGATGCGTTCAACAGAGGGCCGGAGGGCGATGGGTAGTCGTTGATCATACACGAAGGGTCAAAGTCAGCAAGCCTGTGCTCGGTGGGTGGTTCGCCGGAGAGCTCCGAAGGATGCGACCACATTGTTCTTATATGAGGGTCATCGCCGACGGCAAAGAGGTCGGCGTGCGGTGAATTGGACGGTTTTGTGCTTACCGAAGAAGGGTCGGGCGGAGCGATAACATGAGACAGATTTGGACGCGAAAGTTTAGGGCCAAATCCCCCATGGGAGGTCTCTTCGCTAGTAGTATGCATTGGCATCACGTCGATGATGACTATCAGTGTATCGGGATGAGAGAAAGAAAGCTCTGAGTATCAGCCCGGATGTTACAGACTTCGATGAAGAGGGTCCAACATTGGGCAGGCAGAAGCACCAGCAGTAGAATTGGTGATCGCATTGATACCGGCACAAGGGAACGGCAGTGGGCACTGCCCTGATATGGCGGTGTTGCAGGGGGTATGCACAGCATGCGTCAAGTCACATGCGAATGGCTTGTCACTCATGCGTTACATTTACCCCAAAACTTGAATTTGACAAGGACTTTTATGAAAACGTAGAGTTGTAGTTTGTAGAGAAAATAATTACCCATAGTAATCCCTCGGAAGCAGAATTTTGCTCCAATCCGGGGCGTTTTCCCTGCTCGTCACGGATCGCATGATGGTATTGGTATTGGTATTGTTACCGGCACAAGGTCCCAATAAGGAACGGCCGGGCCCACAGCCCTGACATGGCTGTGCCATGCGCTGTGGCCACAAAGGCTCATGCCGTTGTAATCACACTGTCGAGTGTGTCTCGCGGGTTAGAGCATCTTTGCGGGGTTCTGCGCATCTTTGTAGGGTTCGAAGTACACATATATACAATGCAGGGACCAGTATCACAAGCGAAGTACCGGAACCTCCCCAAATACCTTCAAGACATCATAAACGTATTTAGCAAAACGACAGAGGACGATGCCATGTTCGGTGATTTCAACGGCCAGAGTATGGGAAGAGGACAGCAGTCGGATGGTGTTAGACTCGGAGTCTGTCGTCGATCGACAAAGACAGTCGTGGTATTGATTGAGCCTCGTTGGCACCAGGTGCTAGAACGTAGTCGATGGTTGATGGAAGCTGTTTCCAACATTCCAATGCCAAAGCTGTTATACCTCACATCACATATGGAAGCAATCCCCAATATCCCTTTATGTGCGGCAATTCTACCTCGCGCTTTATTCTGTTTTACAGAATCATTCTATATCAAATCAGACATACTTGAAATATACGCATTGTAAGAAGTGATATAATGCTTATTGTGCAAAAATTCCCCGAGCCTACTGAGCGCGTAGCTCGTCAAAACCAGTCAAATTTTCACGCCAGAAATTTGTTCTTCAGGTTTTCTCATGCCTTCTTCGCGCTACCCGTGCATTCCTCGAGTCTTTCCTTCTCGGTTTTCAATGGTGCGATGTTTTCTTCAAGCAGATCACCCAGCGTCTTGAACGCCGCGATCTACTGCTTTGCGGCTTGCGGCTCCCTCTCATATACCACGAGCATCGAGGTAGATCTATCACGTTCCTTTTCAAGTCCTTGAATACGAGCTTCGTATTTCTTCGTCTCCTTGGTCCAGAACTCGCCGATTCGAGGGCCAGTACGGACTTTGTGGATTCAAGATCTGTACCAGTTGAGGTTGTTCCCGGCGCTGAAAATGAGGAAGAAAAGGTTCATCATCGGCGAACAGAATGGGATCCTCGGCATCGGACTTGGGCTTCTTGGAGGCGACCTGGATGTTCCTCGAAAACTCTTCTCTGCTCTTCCGCTTGGCAGACAATGCCGAGCGCTGTATTGGGTCTACTGGTTCGAGCTGTTCCGCGACTGGACGTGTTTCGGCGTCGTGCCATCGTATCGCGAAAATTCCGTCTGAGGAAGTCTATCAGGCTCACACGGGTCCAAAGGTGAAAAATACATTACTTTGACAGACACTTGGGACACGAAGATGCTAGTCGCATTGACTTTTTTGGAGTATTATTGAAAGGATAGGTCTATTACTACCTCAGATTCTGAATCCTGTTGTGAGAGCACACCGTAAGATGAGACCAAGGATTGTATGGGGAGGTGCGCGCTATCAGTCTCATTCGCACTCAGTCCTTTACGAGAAAGACAGAGATGTGGCCCGAGGCTGGTGGTACGCATTGAAATATCGCTGGAAAATTGATCAAATATTGACTCAGAAGTAGCGGTGACACAATTCCGTTCACGGGGGGAGTTTGCTTTCGGAGGTTCATGAGCAGAAACTATACGGTTAGGTTTCCAAGCAAATAAAATGTCAACATATGAGGTCTCATACTGGAATTGAGAGGTCCGTTTACGAATAGAGAATTCTTCGATACCGATGGCGTGTGATTACCGCGCCATTCTGCCGGTGGACCGGTGAGAAAAAATAAGATTCGATACCTGCCTAGTGATAAACGAGGTTAACTCCAAATGGGGCCAAAAGAGACCATACGTGCAACATCGTAGAGTCATACGCGTTGGGTTGAATGCATGTCCTAATTGTTCCGCTCGAATTAGATGGTGAAAGCCCTAGTCTATTAAACTTAAACAAAGTTCCGCACTGTATGCCTTCCAGAGTTGACAGCAGAATGCGGTCGTTGAAATTCGACACAATAAGAATTCCCATTTTGCAAATGAAAAGGCTCGGATCTAGGCAAAAACGTGATACTGGCGAGGGAGATTACGCCTTCTGTTAATGAATGTGAGTCTTGGAAACGTCGCAAAAAATAATCTTTTCACACCTCGGAGAGAAAAGGCAGGATAAGGTTCAGCCATGACGATGTCAAACTTGTCGAAGGTAGGCAGGCAGGTGGTAAGAACAATTAGAGTCGCTATTGCGATGATGCGCAGATCGGAAAGTAAGCATCAAGCAAAAGAGTCGCGTTGGTGTGGTTACTTGTGGTAGAAGCACATTGATGTTCGTAAGTATCACTGACGTTTTCCCTACGTCCATCAAGCAGGAATCAATGGAGAATCAGGCTGAACGAAGAGTTCCAGTGCTTACGGATCATGTTAACAAAATTGTCCTGAGTCGTGTATGGGCCACGACTTGCGTAGTTTCCCCGTAAGACCGTTTACTCCGCTAAGGCATGCGTTCGAAAATTCAACTAAGACATTTGAGTAGGGCGGGCCGGGATAACGAAAAACCTCCCACGAAGAAAACAATAGGAAGATTCATGGACGAATGGGTCCCGTATCACTGCAAACAATGATTAGCACGAACGGACCTTAACCGGTTACTGAACACCCAGGATACCTTCGTAGATCTGGGGTCGTTCTGACTCGACGGACGATCCGTACACACGCCACTAAAAGCGCTTCGAAGCAAGGCACGAGCACATGATATTTCTGCAAAGCATTTCCGCCGTTCCTAGTGATGATCGGCGAATTACGCTCTTGCCATTTCGTCATTGTGCGGAAGTCCCGCCAGTGGACAATTAGACGGGTAGGGTTTTTCCATAGCCGAGAAGCTCGTATTTTTCATCTACAGCTAGAACCGAACGGTTAGCGCGGAGTCGGTTGATAACAATGCAGTCCTGAAGGAGTTTTCCAAGACCCGGAAATCAGCTGCAGGTAAATTGAATAGACGGTTTGAAGAAACGAGGCGTTTACACATACCGAGATACATCACACAATGTCTACCCGACGCCCACTTGCGAGAACGTAATTCCTAGCCAGGATCAAAGACGCCACTCCGAGCCCTGGCTTTTTGTCTGGAAGGACCAACTGCCGAGAAAAGTTAATCTGTCTAGATGCCTTATTGTCTGCAATGCTTCTAGATGATACGGAACCCACCTCTTATTGTGAAGCCAGGCGGCATGTCCCAAAAAGGAAGGTCACACTTGCCGATCGCAAATCAAAGTTTGTCTAATTGCGCTTTGGGAAAAAAGACAATAAGCCTTGGGCCGCGCAAAATGAAAGTGAGACAGACCCGGTACGTTAGGTGGGTTCTATAAAATCAGAAGAGGTAGTTGAGGTAACGTCAGGTTCTGATCTCCAGCCCCCGCTTGCGATACCTTCATACCTCTCTCGTACCTTCACACGTACTCATCCTCATCATCACAAATGGATAGCTTCGAGTGGGTTGCAACAATCGTTTCGGAGAAGTCGGTCGAGGGTGACGAACTTTCTGCCTTGGAGGGCACCATCAATGAGGCGTCCGGCTCTTCGGGCACCAGTGGATGCGTTATAGCATGATTTACCCTCGGGTATGACTATTATGGACTCTTATATGGCAGTAAGCTTTCTAGTATTCATTGCGACGATATTATACTCACCTTTGCTTCCTGTAGAATAATTTTTTTGCACTAATACGCTGAATATTCGCGTTACATTCGTATCATTCGTATTATCGGCATTGTCGTCCTATGTCTCAGAGAATGGAGTTGGGCGGGTCATCTCGTCCGGGGAGTTGTTGACGCGTGGAGAGTGATAGCTCAATAGCACTGAGAGTCGCCAGGGGTAGAATCGCAGACTAACTTCGACCTTCCGGTCTGCGATTGGCAGTTTTATTGTTATTATACATTTGGCATTCGCCCTCAGCATTGGATGTACAACAATCATACTTTCGTCACATCGTACGAATCTGTACTTGAGCTTCAGAAAAGGGGATTGTTGGATTAAAAGAAATAGATAACTGTTACCTGAAAGCAGCGCGACGGCCGAGAGGCAATAATAATATTCCCTACATCTCTCCGTGCGTTCATTATAGCCCAAATCGACGGAATGACTAGGCATTTTGGTTGGTGGAATGGTCAATTTGAAGCAGTCTCGAGTTTTGACAGCAAAGCAGGGCGGCAAGTCGACACTTGTGACGCGTCGATGTCGCCTGATGAGAGGACTGCAGATACACATCAACGTGTTTGATTCTTCCAGGATAGCTGGGCAATCGATTGACAGAGAGACAGGTCATTCTAGAGTCGCGAAATATCGCTGCGTATGTTGATGCGAGCCTATCAGCCTGCCTGGGCTGGAACTGCTGGTCATCAGAAAATCATGAGATAATACACATACGAGACCTTTCGAAGGCCGGTCCTGTATTGAAATCTTGACAGACGCAGGACGGACGTTGAAGGTAGCGTTTAAGGGGGCTTCTATTTTTAGCCATTTTTCGGAACCGTCTCGGAGAAATCCGGGCAAGCGGTCATCATAACGATTCGTTGTCTTCTAAGTTCTAACGTGAATATGACCACATGAAATCCTTGTTTGGTGCCGAAATAACTGGTTCTTTGCTTTCGAAGTACGGGGTTTCAGTTCTGTTACTCAATCGTGTTTTATTCGTTGTTGATTTTTTTCTTCAGAATAGCGTTCCCATACCGTGCCTTCGACAAGCAGACTCGCCCTAGACCATTTGACTCTTCCAGAGATACGCTGTTACCGGGCATCAAGGCGCCTTTAAAAAGACCGAGCTACCAGCAGCCTACTGTTATGGTCTGTTTCGCAAATTATTACCATGGTGCGCCTGTCGTTTTCTGTGTGCATTGCAAAGTTTAATTTTTTTTTGTAGGTTTGGCTACTCGTCGGACCTCCCACACAACTTGAAAACAACGGTTGTACACGAGAAGTTACCGTCGTATCCGCGTACGGGGTGGTGATGATGGCGCTTTGGTGTCAGGGACTACGGCAGCTCGCTGGAACTCCCTTGGCTGTAGGATACTTTGCCTGCGCTACGTGGGCCCCTTTAGGTCTCCAGTTTGTCAAAGCAAATTGGATCCCCAACCGTCGGCATTCCGGTAGACAGACTGTACCTGTTTATTCCTAGTTCTGATTACAGGCTGGTTGATTGCGCTCGTTCGACTAGTGGATCATCGCAGCGGAAGGTTTCCGCCACGGCCATAAGCATGTCGTATCTTATTGCTCACAGCCGCCCATACAAGGGATTGGCCTGGCAAACTCGACGTACTCCCGGATAGCATTGGAGAGGGATCGGTGTTCACTGGTTTTGCTCGTTTGTCGATGACACACTATTGACGGCAACTAGGCTCCTTGCTAAGCCTATTCCAGATCACGGTGAGCTGTGTCTGATAAGCAGCAACTCGCATCCCGATTCTTTGCAGCCTCCAAAATGTTTATCGGCAACGATTAGTCTGTGATCAGATTATCCAGGATCCCGTAAGCTCCTTTCCGTATCACGATTCATCTGCTGAAGGTCTGTCTTATGACTGCAGGTGATCTTTATGTTTGGAAAATTCTTACACTGGCAGCCGATTATACCAACTCCTTTATTATGGGGACTTGCGCGATAAACGTTGAGGAGAGAAGACGCGGAGCAAGATTAAGACAGGATGTTGTTTCCCGTGGAACATACGGGGAAATGTCGAAGTTGATGGCCGTCGCCGTCACTCTGCAACTCTGACGTCCCTTGGTTCACTTTCTATACGTCTGCGACGTACGTCATCTGCCTGTTAATCCTATTCCGTTTCTAATAATTGTATCTAGTGAAGCTGAACAATATTGACGAAGCGTCCGCTTATACGCTGCTAGTCATTGACTGCACAGCATCCATGACCTACTATCTGCGTCTAGACGCGTCTCCTACGGTGTACCTGTACCTGCATAGACAGCCGTCGGCGTGGCCTAGCAGCATCCTTGCAATCGCTGCTGTATTTTCCTTTCTGTCGGGTACTGCGACGTCAACTGCTCGTGCGGACGACCCAACGTCCATGTCAATTCTCGCGCTGTGAACCTGACCACAACTTGGACCTGCTATAAATGGCCTGACCACGAGTTGCTGCGCGAATCTTGGGGAAATCACGACTGAGGCTGCAACCAACAATTCACCCCTACGTCGCAGAAGGATACACGCAATACGGGCGTGCAAGACGATGGGATCCGTATAGCAGATTCGAGACGGCCAAGCCTCGATGCCACAGCTTCGAGCGGTAGGATCACTAAGGCGACGTGGTGTCAAGTCAAGACCGGTGGGACGACATAGTTGGAGTAACGACGTCCTCGTCTGAACCTTCCTGTGATCATTCCAGTAGCCGCTTGTAATTTGGGACTCGTGCTAGCGTATTCCTAATGCGTTCCTTGATGTGGTCAGTGGAATTCTTTGGGTGCATGTTACTTCACCGCTGACGGGTCTTTGTTTTATAAAGTCGTTTCTGTTCTACGGCCGGGTCTTATTGGAAAAGTCTAGGGGTGCACTGTATTGGGTGGGCAAGTGCCCATACTAATACTCCTGACTCCCAACGATTTCGGCCTGAAGGAAACCTGACGGAAATTGTTCTCGGAACTGAAAATGCATCCTTCGGCGTGTTTGCGTCTGTCGGAAATCAGATTTTGGCAGGGACAATTCTGTTTCTGGCTAGGTAGAAACGGTATAAGGAAATTCTTTCAATACCACTACACAATTATCTTGTACAGAAACTCAGGTATGTCTGCAATATAATACCTTGCTACGACACTGTTAACTGTTGGTAGATGCTACAGTGGAAGAACATGATCTATTACGTTACGAGTAACGATGAAAAAAGCGGATGCGATGACGGCTACTGCAGCCACTGTACAGTATTTTATTAAGATGAGGTTGAATGTGACTCATAGTTCTTCGCCGCGGGGGTGACTTCGTATATATTCATATTTAGATGGATCTAACTGAGCCCAAGGTCATGCGACCAGGTTCGTAGATGATCTCCTCCGAGCCTCTATATAATTTTGCAGCAATGGGGGATATTGCAAATATTGACGACTTGTCGGGCTGCTATAAATAATTTTAACTACGTCAGGAGGTCTATTTTTATTACCCGTCACGCGATCCATTGCACATGCGGTAATCTTGCAAACAGTAACATCGACAGCTTCTACTTTGACCACCATCACTGACGACAACAACGACGATCACAGCGTCGACGACGGTATCAACAAATTTCGCCTCGAAGGGGGATCCTCTTTGGGGAAAGACAACTGATAGCCGTGCCTAACAGGCGCGTAATGTGCATGGCTGATGACCGTACGGTCCCATTTTTTCCCCTCGCTACCACCATGAGCTCTGATATCTCACAGGATACAATCAGAAAGAGAATGCACCTACTTGAGCGTGCGCAGTCTGAAATGTCGAAAAAATCGAAGGAAATGGATGCCGGGCACCACACGGAAGACACGTCGCTGACGGAGCTGGAGTATGAAACGGGCACGGAATCTAGTGAAGACGTGCCGCAAATGTCTGGAAAGCCCTTAGCACCTACGAATCGTCCAGAGCGGGATGCTCGCGCGACCAGAGATCTCGAGGATGAAACATCGAGCAATCGCGCTTGGTATCAGTTCGATCTCGCCGTTGTTGCGGCTCTTGTTTCACCAGTAGGAAACCTGCTTACGGGAGGCGACCTCGTAAAAAACCTACTTTATATATTGCTCTTGCTCTTTTACCTCCACCAGCTCATTGAAGGTGAGTTCTACTGCTCCTATCCAAGTCTCACTTTCCTGAAACTTGCACAGTTCCTTGGGCAATGTACCAGAATGCTAGGCCTCGTCGTCGCTCACCGCATCTACCACCTGATCCATCTCCTGAAGACGCCGACAAGCAAAACGCGCATACCGAGCTTCGAAGGATGGAAATATTCTTCTTGATTCTTGCGACAGTATCCCCCTTCCTGGGAGCCTCTTTTCTTCGCTACATCCTAACTCTCATTGCTGGCGAAGACATACTCACCTGGTTCAGCACCGGCCTCTTCCTTCTCGCCACCGGTATCCGCCCATGGACGCATGTTGTCGAGCGTCTCACCCTCAGAATATCACACCTCCATGATGTCATACATTATCCCAGCCCTGAACAGACCACTGAGGATCTGCGCCAACAATTAACGGACCTGAAGCAACAGATGGAGAAGATGGAGCATACCCTGGGGAAGGTCCGGCGGAGAATGGATGATGGAGCCGAGGCGATGTATGAGTATGTCGATGAAGCTGTGGATGTTGTGGAAAAGAGCATGCGGAGGCATGAGAAGAAGTGCGACAAACAGGATCAGAGGGTGAAGGATGTCGAGATTTCCGTGGAGTCTCTGAGGAAGGTTCGAGGGCGATATCTGGATGCGAACGCGAACCCTTCATTACTCTCGTACGTGCTGCCTGCGTGGCTCGTTTCTCCTCCACCACGTCCATCCGTGACGAAATATCCTCCTCCCCTTTCGCCCTCATTCTCTACAGCGTCGTCTTCATTTGGACCCTCGGAGCGGCTACCAACGATACCCGAAAATGGCAGGCTAAATTTGCGGAAGCCAGCTCCTGAGCCTCCTACAGGATTGGGTACGAGGCTTCTGTATGGGACTGTATCTTTGGTGATGCTTCCTATTCGCGTCGCGGTCGCCGTTGTCGACAGAATTGTATAAACATCGCTTATTATTCTCGTTTGTTTATTTATTCTGCAATCCTCGAGCTCGTTTGTATCATTTCCCCTCCGATCTTTGATTCCTTCGCTGTAGACTACGTATGTTGCACGATTTGGATCACTGGTGTATTGGTGGTAATTCTACGGAACAAATAATTTATAATGGTTGATCTGAGTGTACATATATACATAAGAACAGAGCTGTATGTACAGAGCGCGTCATCATTCGGTTCTCGGGCCCTTCGCTCCATGTTCTGCAAGAAGTGCTACTACTTCGACCTGTCTCTCTTCAACCGCTATTTCGTATGCATTTTCGCTGCTGTTATCCTTCGCCGATATATCAACACCTACCTATATGATCCACCAACATTTTGACGGACTGTACACTGCCCAAACTGGCAGCAATGGAAAGAGCGGTCCTTCCCTGGCTATCTTTCCTATTCACGTCCACCCGGCCCGACTTCAAGAGCAAGTCGATAATACCATGCTGACTCCACTGAACAGCAGCATGCAAAGCTGTCCTCCCATTCTCCCCTGGTGCATTAGGATCATCATCCTTTCGCTCCAAGAACAGCTTCACGATTTCGGCAAGGCCGTACCTTGCAGCAAGCATAATGGGAGTTTGACCCTTGAACTGGATGGAGGTGTCGATATCATGTAGCGAGAGCAAAAACGCAACCACTGTAATTGAGTTACAAATTATGGCTGATGATAGTGCTGTGAGCCCAGAGGAAGACATTGCATTCCACGAGGTTAGGTTTGTGGAGTACCGCAGAAGAGCGTGGATCGTTTGCTCGTGTCCATTTGATGCTGCAGCAATGAGAGGCGTGCAGAAAGGAGCGCGAGACCCCCTCCTAACAGAACTATCTTTCTGAGCTAGCGACAGACTGGTGTCGGGAACTTCACACAAAAACGGGACCTGGCACTTGTGATTTATGACCGGTCCACCGTCCATGAGTACTCGCACCATGAGGGCATTCCCTGCATATGCTGCCAGACATAACCCGTGTAAATGCTGAAAATTGACCTCTGGATCTGCGAGCAGCAGCTTTACAGCATGTACCACGTTAGCGAAAAATGTAGGATCCGATAGGGTACACCATTGCTCTCGAAAAGGTTGAGCAATGTCTTCCATCCGGGTTGACTTGTCATCAAGGAAGGCAAGAATCTCCTTGGCCGTGGAGCTCCCAGAGCATTTACGGGCATGAAAGTCCCAGTGAAACAACGAGTACCGGGAAAATGGCTCTGTCCATGCATTGAATGAGATGTATGCTAGGCATGTCCGTGTGAAATCCACATGGATGCGGGGGAAAAGCTTATCTTGTTGTGAGGTAAAGTATTCCTGGGTACTATAGCCTAACAAATTATTTAGTGATTGAAGAGAGGAGTTGAGATCAAAGTAGCACTCGCGTACAAACTTGAAATGTCTTTGATTGTTAATCACAGCAATGACAACAAGTCCCGCACAAATACTTAGGAGGATCCTCTCGTCGGTAATATTGGCAGGATCCAGCTGTTTGGTTTGCGATTTGATGGCTAAAGCATGCTGCAGTTGTTCCACTTTCAAAGGACGTGCAGCGAAGGCTACCCAACCAAATATGCGATAGGCAAGATCCTTGTTAGGTAGACTGTTTATCCTATCCAGTAGATGCCCGTATGCCCTTTCAAGTGTGCTCGGCAGTTTATCTAGTTCCTTATTAAGTTCCGCTCGATTGATGCAATGAGCCAACAATTCCATGTGTATTTTTGCTAGCAGGAACCTGTATAAACGCCGTCAGTTGACAGGAGTACGGCATGACAATGGTAACCTACATGCCATCTGCCTTCTCCATAACTGTCTCGCATATCGTTTCACGCAGACTTTCATCCGCAGAGAGAAGGGTGGGGAGATGGCCATCTGTGAGCCCGGCCAGGACACATTTCTCGAGATCATTCTTACGTGCTCGTATCTCGATTTTATCTGCCTCGGTGAATGATCGCATTGTATGAAGAGGTCTCGAAGTTACGAGAACACGAATCTGGTTGCCTAATGCCTTCAGGGCATCTAGGACCCCTTGACGGCATCCGTTGTCATTGAGTTCATCTAAAGCATCCAAGATTATGTAGACGCGGTCATATGATTTCAGCTCCACAGAAAGCAGGTGTGTGATGTCCTTAAGTGAAGGTAGTGGCATTTTATCAGGAGACCATGTATCGAAGAAGGCCTGGATTCGATCAGTCAGGCGAAGGCGGGCTTGAATGAGCTGCTTCAAGAGACTGCGGATGATGGTGATTGTTGTCTGGTCTGTGGCGCGATAATCACAAAAGATACAGAAGACAAGTGCTTTGTCCCTCTTGAACTTCATGCGTAGATGATTGACAGCGGTAGAGGCAAGGATTGTTTTTCCAACACCAGCTGTAGAATATATAGATGTGAATAGGAAAGCCAAAGATCCTAAAGCACTCACGACCGCCAACACACCACAAAACAGAGGGTGCTATAGAGGCGCCCACCCAATACAGAAACTTTGATGATTGAAGGAACCACTCTCCGGTGTCTTTCGCACGTTGTTGCAGTTTGTCTTGTTGCACAGCGTTATAGTCCAAGTCGGTTAGCCATTTCGCCACTTTTTCAGCTTTTTCATCTGCAAGGACCACGAATATTAGCATTCAATATGGCGATAAACCTTGACCATGTACGCGCCAATCTGGAGCTGCCTGGTTACATCGGCATTCTCTAGGATCTCATCAACCTTGTCCTCAATGTTGCCTAGCGTCTTCTGAATTGCACAAGTTAACGCGCTGGATACCCAAGGTCAGACTATGACCAGTTGACGACACATATCACTTACACATGGTCATTCTGCACGGCGATCGCGATCAAGGTCTTAAAACGTTCGATTCTGGACAGATCGACCATTACGCTCCCTCTAACGATCGTCCAATCCAACCTCCGGAAGATCCTTTTCGACCAAGACGATTCAGGCTTCAGCTTCATCTTGAGCCCATCAAGTAATTGCAAAAGTTCCTTGAACCCATTATGCAATTGCTGTAATGTCGCTAGCCACGGGTCGTCTTTTGTTGACAGCTGAGTGGTGTGTTTCAGGGCAGTTAAACATATCTTCAGATGCTGTAGTTCCTTCAGGAACTCGTCGCGTTCTTTGGGCGCTTTTTTTACGTCCTTTAGGTAACTGATGACAGTAACAGTGCTTTGGGTGAGGGCGGTAATGGACGAAACAATTCCTAGGACCTCTGTCATAGTTGGGGTAAGAGGGCAAGGTCGAGTAGGCGTGCAAGTCGCAAGGCGTTCCAACCTTAAGGTCAAGGCCGGGGGCTGGCCGAAGTCGAAGTCGAAGTCGCATCTATGCACGGCCACTGTGATGCCGTGCTGGAATCTCCGGTGATGATGAGAGGTAGACCTCTCGCGTCATGTTCGTCAAATTTGTCCAATGGCATGTGTCTCCAGAGAAAGTCATGGGTATTCAAAGCGAGAAAATAAGGAAGCAGTACAATGATCATATCCGATCTAGAAACTGATCGCACAACCCCTACAGTTATAGACACGTCTGCCGCGAGCATGGACCGACTGTCCTTCGGAGATCACTCCACTACAAACCTGGTCCAACTCCGTCCGATGGCATCAACCACACGATGCAGCGTTACTGTTATCGATGCACGAGTCTCCCACGATGGGCTCTTATTACCGACCTTCAGGATGGGCGTCAATATCCTCAGAAGCGATGTGAATATCTCCACGAGAAGCTGGATATCCCTACGCAACAGATTCGGTAAGGAGATTGGCGCGTAGAACGGTACACTCACAAGGAAACAACCCATCGCTGTGAATTTGAGCGGAGGTAATCCCGAATGAGCGCCAGGAAAGCTAACCGGAGCAATAAGATTTGAACATGAGCCATCAGAGGCGCCCCACATACCTGCCCAAGGCACTTATCCAAAACAAAGGCTTATCTGGTCTGTCGGCAAAGTTCTTTTCCCAATATTCCTGAAAATCGGGACCTAATTCCTCGAGTTCATCTTCCCGAGGACGCATTTTAATTGCCGCCTCCACGCCGCTGCGGGAAACCCCCAGTATCTGCAGATGTATGTAAGAAGGGTGCTTCTTACTTTCCTTCCAGACCCATCGGTGTCCCATTGACACAAAAGTTCTAGTACAGAAGTTAAATCAGTAAGATTGTTTCGGGCAGCCAGCGTCAAACATTCGAACGTACTACTCCACAGTTCAGGATCTTTACCAGAAAGAGCTTCAGTTGTTACCGTGTTTGCGTCCACGATATGCGGTGGTATGAGGAACGGATGATCTAGAGATCTGGTATACGAAGAATTATTTCCAGAGCACACTGATCACTTACCATCGTATTCCTTGCCCACGCCGGGGAGGTCAACGACCTGCTTGATACCGAATTTTCTCAAGATAGATGCGGCACCAATGCCCGGTCGTTCGAGTATCAGAGAGCTACCCATAGCACCAGTAGAGACGACCACGAGGCAACTCGCTCGAACTGTGTGCACAGTCTGCTCCGCATCAGGATACACCTGCCTGTCGAACACGTATTCGACGGCAACCGCCCGAGTTCCCCTATAGAAGTTTTAGCCTGATGTTCTAAAAATGATCTATATAGCGCACTCAAAAATAAACGCTTCACCCGTGTTCCATCGAACACGGACAGGTTCTTGCTCTCAGAATTGTGGAGGTAACGAAGCTATTTCCACCATGAGCGCGTTGTGACGAAAGAATGTGATCAACCTACCGCAGTATCAGATCGGCGTCCAGCACTTCAGAAACACAGCAAACATTAGCTCGTATTTGGTAATTATCTTGTCAAGTGTGCGTACTTTGGCATTCTGTCATAGAGGGTCAGCACGACCCTAGATACTCATTAACTGAGCACAGACGGCGGCTACTTAATCAGCCGCGACGGGTTTGACGGGGTGAACAAAGGCGGACGGTGGTCGACTCCATTGTCGTCGTCTCAATAGCTAAGCATTGCCTAGACGTCGTCAGCGAGGTGAAGATGCGTCGCAGAAATAAAACTAACTTTGACTTGAGGTGGATCATCGACATCCTGTACGAAGAGATTCAGCCACCAAATCAACCACTCAATCCGTGAACACGTACCTTCCATCCCGGACCTCTCCATGCAAATCTACTCCCCTCTTTGCTGAACGACCCTGTCTTGACGTTGCCTCCTATGTTCGAAGAGCGTATGCGATGGTGCGGGGAGAAGTATGCGCACAAGACCGAGCGCGGACGTGCCTTCACACGCGCACGGAAAGAGGTGGGTCTTGGGTGATTCGGCGGAGGGACGTCCTCCCTTGTCATGCACGGACGTGTCGTTGGTGTGACCCTCGCTTGCCGGAATTCGATACATCGTCTTGTAGCGACACTGGATCACTTGGCAGGTCGCAGCGCCATAGAAATGTAGTCATCAGAGGGTGGTAAGGGTTGGGACTCTTCGTAACAAGGATCAGCAATTGACAAACGAAGGGAAATATAAGACTCACCTTCGAGCATGTGCCAAAAGTGCCCAACCCTCTGCTCTAGCTCGCTCACCGGAAGCCGATGCATCGTCTCGCCGCAAAATTCACGTCCTAGATGTGATCGTCGCCGCTCCTGGCAAAGAGAGCACTGTAGGACTCGGAGAACAGCGAAGGGCAGGGCCTATCGCAAGGGGATTAGCTAGTAAGACAGGCAAATAAAATATGAAATGCACGTCCAACAAAGCAGAAATACTCTGAGCCTCCCGAGCACTTCAAGTCCGTGGCCTCCCTGTCCTCGCTAGTAGATCTGTCCTTGCTCATCGGAACGCGATATGTCGTCTCGCAGCACAGCTCGAATTCCAGGCAGTCAAGAAAGGGCTAGAGGTCACCATATAGATGGTCTTGGTGAAGACGCCGCAAGATAGAGCAGGAGGGCAAGGGAGCAAGTTAGGCAATAGCATACGGGCGTCACGTGGTGGACGTGTTTGGTCGGTCCGACTGTCCGATCGGCACGTCAAGCTCTCTGAACCTCCGAGTCCCTCCTCCACACAAACACCCCCTCCATACTCCGTACTGCTCACCGACCCTGGTCAATACGTCGCAGAGGCAAAATTCGTCCTATACAGTCGTAGCTGGAGCTGCTAAGCTAGCTGAGAACGGTGTGGCGATGTAGAAACAAAGGCTAGAGTGGGGAAGAAGATATCTCGAGGAAGGGAACGATCGAAAGGAATGCAATGGACATTGCCCCCGAAATCTGAGGGAGAATGCGCCAGCCACAGATTCACAAAGCAGGAATACATTAATCCCCCATTCGTCCCTTCTGTAGTTTCTCCCTTCAATCATTCTCTCAAACGTTTTATACCGCTGTCTTCTCACCGTCTAGCACGTCCTTGGTAGGCTTCCAGCTGTGGTATGCCTCCCTGTCAACTACGTCTACCGATGGTTTGGTCTCATGACCGCCATAATTTACTTTTCGGCTTCGTTTATTGATTTTCGTCTTCACTTTTACCTCGACCACGACCACGCTGTCAAGGTCGACATCGACAACGGTGAGCTCCGTGGTATTTTTCCATGTTCTAATCCATTCTAACATCGTGTAGGCCCGACGCTAATGCCTTCGATGAAGGCTATAACTGCAAGGGACGCGTCAAATGGACGACGACTTGGCTAGTCAACAGCTTAGTGTGCCAAGGTAAGCCTTTTCTGTAACGTATCATTTCCTTTATTTCTTACCCTTTATTTTGCCGCCAGCCCTTCGCCTTTCGATTGATGGCCCTAAGCTTCTGCACTGTCTTCGGCTCCAGCCTGTGCTGACTGATATTTGCACTAGCTCGTTCTGTTGGTATCGATGCAGGTAAGCACTTCATTGTGTAGTGCCCTCTCTCAGGCTAACAGTTTTTTAGACGTCCCGCAACAAGTAGGGAATGACTGACGACGGCCGCGTTAAGATTAACGAGGCGCACCCTGACGTCAGACGCCAATGGTAAGATACTCCCTACATGAAAATTTATTAGTTTCTGATGTCTTTCCTGTTATTGAAGGGAGAACGGGTATCTATTGGAATCAGCGACCGCCAAACCAAGCGCCGGGTACTGGTTTGCACGCTATGGTGGAATCGGGTTTGGTCCCCGTTACTGAGAAGGTACCCTGCAGATATTCGTAGGTACTCGATTATCTATAACCCTTGCAAGCTAAATATTTTTTGGTCGCTCCACAGCAAGCAGGTTTTCTCTTCAAGAACGCCCGCATTCGGATTTGCGACGGTCACCCTGATGTCAAGTGACGAAGGCAAGATCCTCGAATTTACGCAGAAAGGCAGGGCGAGGTAAGAATCTCTCGTATCTCCCCAGTGCGCAAGCTAATTCTATTTGGCACATAGCCTGGCACGGTGGTTAGGCACTGATGCCACATCGTTGCAGTGCTCGGGAGGTGGGGACGTTGAACTCTCTTGTGAGCGGACTAACTCTTTGGTAAGTTATCTTTGCAGTGGTTCATTTGATTGCTTTCAACGTGTATCTTTTACAGCTCATCGATGCGTGCGGCAGGTCCAAACTGTGGATTCAGGTAAGGGATCTCTTGGATAGGGTTGACTCCAGCTAATGCACGGATACTTTTGGTAGGACATTATTGTTCCCTGAGGCTCCAAGTCCCGATCTACACAAGCCCGCATGCCGTTTGTGATGGTAGGATCAGCAGTGGATGTCAACAGGACGAATTCAGCCAGCAGCGGGCAACGGTGCAATACGGACCACGGTATTTTGTTTAAGTATGTCTTCTCCTCTTAATTTTGAAGCAAACTGACGGTGTTTGCAAAGATATCAATTCTTGTAATGATTATGACAAGGTGTGTCTATTCCTCGACTCTTGCTACTCTTGCTAACGAGCCGTACAGATATAAATATGCTTATAACACGCCAGAATGATAAGAGTGAGATTGTGAGAAAACGTAGGCAGCAAAATACGCAGAGTAACACAGGCGGATGCGACTTGGGGAAGGGAGTGGTTGATGCGGAGACGTCTTGACCGAGAGCTGGGAAGAGTGGAGTGTGCGGAGGGAACGAGTGAAGGGAGGACTATGCACGGGGACGAGACAGTATGGGGCGGGATATCTGCAGAGGGACGCGTGTGTGTTCGGGAGGGACGTCGACGGCAGCGGTCTATTATTATGCATGAAGGGTGGGACAGGTCATTTCTCGTGGGAAGGGACATTGAAGCAAGCTGGGACGTCGACGCGTGCTTGGAGGGGCAGGAAGTGGACGGACGTCAAACGGGAGCTGAGCGCTGGCAGAAGGTCGCTGCAGGTAGTTCGTGCGCAGACGAGATGTACTTGGTAGAACGCGTAACGACTATAAACAAGTTTAGCTACGTCAGGCGGCGGATTGCCATTACCCGTCACGCGTTCCAGTGCCCATGCGGTAATCTTGTAACATCAACTTCTACTTTGGCCACTATCGCCGATGCCGACCACAACCACCTCCACAGCGTCGATGACGATATCAACGACTTTCGCCTCGGAGAGGGATCCTCTTTGGGAAATACAACTCATAGCCGTGCCCAGGTGCGTAATGTGCATAGCTGATCACCGTACGTCCATTTTCCCTCACTACCGCCATGAGCTCTAACATCTCGCAGGATACACTCAGAAAGACAATGCACCTACTTGATCATGCACAGTCCAAAACGTCGAAGAAATCGAAGGAAACAGATGCTTAGTACCACGGAGGATGCGTCGCTGATGGAGTTAGAGTACGAGACGGGCACGGAATCCAGTGAAGACTTGCCGCAAACGTCTGGAGAGCCCTTGCCATCTATGAACCGTCCAGAGTTAGATTCTCGCATGACCAGAGATCTCGAGGATGAAACATCGAGCAATCACGCTTGGTACCAGCTCGATCTTGCTGTTGTTCCGGCTGTTCACCAGTAGGAAACCCTCTTACGGGAGGCGACCTCGTAAAAAACCTGCTTTATATATTGCTCTTGGTCTTTTACCTCCACTAGCCCATCCAAGGTGAGTTCTACTGCTACTATTCAAGTCTTAATTCCTGATTTCTTACACAGTTCCTCGCTAAAATGCCAGGCCCCGTCGTCGTTCACCGCATCTACCCCATGATCCATCTCCCAAAGACGTCGACAGGCAAAATGCTCACACCGAGCTTCAAAGGATGGAAATATTCTTCCTGATTCTTGCCAGAGTATCCCCCTTCCTCGGAGCCTCTTTTCTTCGCTACATCCTAACCCTGATCGCAAGCAAAGACATCCTCACCTAGTTCAGCACTGCCCTCTTCCTTCTCGCCACCGGTATCCGCCCATGGACGCATGTTGTCGAGCGTCTCACCCACAGAATATCGCACCTCCACTATGTCATACATTATCCCGGCCCTGAACAGACCACTGAGGATCTACGCCAACAATTGACGGACCTGAAGGAACACATGGAGAAAATGGAGCATACCCTGGAGAAGGTCCTGCGGAGAATGGATGATGGGGCCGAGGCGATGTATGAGTACTATGTCGATGAAGCTGTGGACGTTGTGGAAAAGAGCATGTGGAGGCATGAGAAGAAGTGCGAGAAGCAGGATCAGAGAGTTAAGGATGTTGAGATTTCTGTGGACTCTCTGAGGAAGGTCCGAGGGCGATATCTGGATGTGAATGCGAATCCTTCATTACTCTTGTATGTGCCACCTGCCTGGCTCGTCTCTCCTCCACCGCATGCATCTGTGGTGAAGTATCCTCCTCCCCTTTCGCTCTTATTTTCTACGGCTTCGTCCTCCTTCGGACCCTCGGAGCACCTGCCAATGATACCCGAAAATGGCAGGCTAAATTTACGAAAGCCTGCTCCGGAGCCTCCTACAGGATTGGGTGCGAGACTCCTGTATGGGACTGTATCTTTGGTGACCCTCTCTATCCGCGTCGCGGTCGCGGTGGTCGACCGAACTGTGGAAAAGAAGTTGCTGTTCTCGTTTGTTATTTATTCTGCAATCCATCCTCGTCGCATGTGTCGCTTGTAATATTCTCTTCGTTGGGAACAAATGATTTATAAGGGTTGATCTGAGTCTATGTATATACATAAGAACAGAGCTGTATGTACAGTGTGTATCACCATCTGGTTCCCGAGCCCTTCGCTGCACGTTCTGCAAGAAGTGTTGCTACTTCATCCTGTCTCCCTTCAACTGCGATATCGTATGCACTCTTGCCGTCGTTATCCTTCGCTGATATACCAATGCCCATGTGATCCACCAACATTTTGACGGACTGTACACCACCCAAACTGGCAGCGATGGAAAGAGCTGTCCTTCCCTGGCTATCTTTCCTATTCACGTCCACCCGGCCCGACTTCAAGAGCAAGTCAACAATACCATACTGACTCCACTGAATGGCAGTGTGCAAAGCTGTCCTCCCCTTCTTCCCTGATGCATTAGGGTCATCACCCTTTCGCTTCAAGAACATCTTCACGATTTTGCGTTGGCCATACCTTGCAGCCAGCATAATGGGAGTCTGGCCCTTGAACTGGATGGACGTGTTGATATCATGTTCCTGGAGCAAGCGCGTAACCACTGGAATAGAGTTACAAATTATGGCTGAGGATAGCGCTGTGAGTCCAGAGGAAGACATTGCGTTCAACGAGGTTAGTTGTTTGGAGTGCAGAAGCCTTTCAACCGTTTCTTGGTGTCCATTCGATGCTGCAGCAATGAGAGGTGTGCAGAAAGGAGCACGAGACCTCCTAATAACATAGCTATCTTTCTGAGCCGGTGACAGACTGTTGTCAGGAACTTCATGCAAAAATGGGACCTGGCCTTTGCAATTTATGTCCAGGCCAATGTTCATGAGTACATGTACCATGAAGACATTCCCTGCATATGCTGCCAGACATAACCCATGTAGATGCTGAAAATCAACCTCTGGATCCAGCAGCAGCAGCTTTACAGAGTCCACCATGTCACTTAAAAATATAGGATCAGATAAGCCATCAAGGTGCTCTCGAAAAGGTTGAACAATGTCTTCCATCTGGGTCGGCTTTTCATCAAGGAAGGCAAGAATCTCCTTGGCCGCAGAGCTCCCAGAGCATTTACGGGCATGAAAGTCCCAGTTATACAATGAGTACCATGAAAATGGATGATTCATTGTACTGAATGACATGTGTGCCAGGCAGACACATGTGAAATCCACATGGATGTGGGGGAAAAGCTTGTCTTGCTTCAAGGTAAAGTATTCCTGGGCACTATAGTCTAACAAATTATTTAGGCAATGAAGAGAGGAGTTGAGACCAAAGTAGTACTCACGCACAAACTTGAGATATTCTCTTCTGTCGATGACAATGAGTCCTGCACAAATACTTAGGAGAATGCCCTCATCGGTAATATTGGCAGGATCAAGCTGTTTGGTATGTGGTTCAATGGCTAAAGCAAGCTGCAGTTCTTTCACTTCCAAAGGTCGTGCAGCGAAGGCTACCCAACCAAATATGCGATAGGCGAGATCCTCATTAGGTTGACTGCTTATCCTAGCCAGGAGATGCCCATATGCCTGTTCAAGTGTGCTTGACAGTTTTTCTAGTTCCTTATTAAGTTGTGCTTGATTGATGCAATGAGCCAACAATTCCATGTGCATTTTCACTAGCAGGAACCTGTATAAACAGTCAGTTGACAGGAGCACTCTGACCATGTCATTGGAACCTACATGCCATCTGCTTTCTCCACAACTGTCTTGCATACCCTTTCACGAAGACTTTCATCTTTAGAGAGAAGGGTGGGGAGATGGCCATCTGTGAGCCCGGCCATCACACATTTATCGAGATCAGCATCATGCGCTCGTATCTCCATGATTGTAGCGGTCTCGAACAATGATCGCATCATATCAAGGTACCGTGAAGTCACAAGAACACGAATCTGGTCGCCTAATGCCTTCAGGACATCTACAAGCCCTTTACGGCATCCATCATCATTGAGTTCATCTAAGGCATCCAAGATTATGTAGACACGGTCATACGATTTCAGCTCTGCCAAAAGCAGGCTTGTGATGTCTTCAAGTGAAGGTGGCATTCCACCATGACACCATTTATCGTAGAAGGCCTGGATTCCATCAGTCAGGCCAAGGCAGGCTTGAATGAGCTGCTTCAAGAGACTGCGGATGATGGTGATTGGTTTCTGGTCTGTGGCACGATAATCACAAAAGATACAGAAGACAAGTGCTTTGTCTGCTTTGTCCTCCATGAACTTCATGCGTAGATGATTGACAGCGGTAGAGGCAAGGATTGTTTTTCCAACACCAGCTGTAGAATATATAGATGTCAATGAGAAAACCACAGATTCTAAAGCACTCACGACCGCCAACACACCACAAAACAAAGGGTGCTATAGAAGCATCTACCCAATCCAGAAACTTGGATGATTGAAAGAACCAATCTCCGGTGTCTTTTGTACGTTGTTGCAGTTTGTCTTGTTGAACAGTGTTATAATCCAAGTCGGTTAGCCATTTCGCCACTTTTTCAGCTTTTTCATCTGCAAGGACGATGAATATCAGCATTCAATATGGCGATAAACGTTGATTATGTACGCACCAATCTGGAGCTGCCTGGTTACATCGGTATTCTCTAGGATCACATCAACGTTGTCCCTGATGCTGCCCAGCGTCTCCTGAATCGCATGAGTTAACGCACTGGATACCAAAGGTTAGACCACGACCAGTTGACGATACGTATCACTTACAGATTGTCATGCTGCCCAGCGATCATGATTAAGGTCTTGAAACGTTCGATTTTGGAGAAATCATCCATGACACTATCTCTAACGACCGTCCAATCCATCCTCTGCCACATCCTTTTCAACCAACGCGATTTAGGCTTCAGCCTCATCTTGAGCCCATCGAGTAACTCCAGAAGCTCCTTAAAGCCATCGCGCAATTGCTGTAATGTCGCCAGCCAGGGGTCGTCCTTTGTTGACAGCTGAGTGGTCCTTTTCAAGCCAGTTAAACAGATCTCCAGATACTGTAGTTCCCTCAGGAACTCGTCGCGTTCTTTGGACGCATTTTTTACGTCCTTTAGGTAATTGATGACAGTAACAGCGTTTTGGATGAGGGCGGTAATGGACGAAGCAATTCCTAGGACCTCTGCCATAGTTGGTGGTAAGAAGGCAAGGTTGAGAAGGCATGCAAGTCGCAAGGCGTTCCAACCTCAAGGTCAAGGCCGGGGGCCGGCCGAGATCGAAGTCGAAGTCGCAGCTATGCACAGCGGCTGTGATGCCGTGCTGGAATCTCCGGTGATGATGTGCAGTAGACCTTTCACGTTACGTTCGTCAAATTTGTCCAGTGGCATGTGCCTCCAGAGAAAGACATAAGTATTCAAGGCGGGAAAGTAAGGAAGAAGTACAATGATCATATCCGATCCAGAAACTGATCGTACAACTCCTACTGTTATAGACACATCTGCTGCGAGCATGGACCGACTGTCCTTCGGAGATCACTTGACCACAAACCTGGTCTACCTCCGTCTGGTGGCATCAACCACACAATACAGCGCTACTGTTATCGAAGCACGAGTCTCCCATGATGGGCTCTTATTACTCGCCTTGACTCACCTTCCATATTGAACCAACTTCATTGACGGGTGCGGGAGGTGATGTATTCCGGGACCCTCTTCGCATATTGCTACAAGGATGTAGGTCATAAAAATCCGATTGAAGGTAGGATCGGGAAGACTTTCCTGATCAATTCTTGTTGTTCGTACAGAAGATATAGGCGGGTAGGGGCTTTCTTGGCACGACAACGTATCAGCGAGATGCCGCCAGGTTATGAAGGGCAAGCTTGATGTTTGTATACACACTGATCCGTTTGGCATCTCAAAAATTGAAAGATAAAGTCGGCAGTCAGCTTCTTATAATTAGCTCACGCCATTACCGTCAACGAAATTCCGAGTTTTCAGACTCTACAAGATGATCTTCTTTTCATTTTCTTTTCAAACGATGCGGCGTATGTGCAAAATATCACAGACGCGGATTTAAATATGAACGCTTAGTAATTGCTTTGAATCTTAAGCGCCGAAATATATTCACCCAAAGGATCAGGGAGACCAAGCTTAAACGCCTTCAATTCCAAGATAATTCGCGATAATGACCGCCGCTTTTTCGCCAATTGCAAGAGTAGCGGAGTAAGTGTTCTGCGTGGAACGAAGTTAGAATCAGGTGCTCAGGAGAGCCTGCTATGACTTACGCATTGACATTAGCGTAAGGGATGGAGAGATCTACAGGAAACGTAAACATTGAATAAGTTTGAATGAATGATAGATTCTGAGGCTAACTACTGACCAGCAATCTTCAATCCCGTGACGCCGTAAACATTGAGGTCCTTGTCGACGACTCCACCTTGCTCTCTTGGCTTCATAGGACAAGCACCGAGCTGCCGCATGCTGTCAGTGTTACGCTGTGAGAAATGGTGATGCGACGTACAGAATGCCACGTTGTTGCAACTAAAGGCATGGTTTCAACGATGAAACTTGGATTGCGGAGCGAGAATCGAAAACTCACCAAAGTTCCCGATGTTCGTGCTGATGGCCTCGTCGTCTTCTTTGTTATAAACGATTTGAGGTACATCCAACGCAACAGGGACGTTTTCCACGAGGGCGGCAGCTGCAGGACCCCCCCCCCCAAAAAAAAAGCAAAAAAAAAACTGGGGATGCAAAGGAGCAAGTGGGCCACGATATATACCCATTCGAGTATCAGAGAGCTACCCATAGCACCAGTAGAGACGACCACGAGGCAACTCGCTCGAACTGTGTGCACAGTCTGCTCCGCATCAGGATACACCTGCTTGTCGAACACGTATTCGATGCCAACCGCCCGACTTCCCCTATAGAAGTTTTAGCCTGATGTTCTAAAAATGATCTATATAGCGCACTCAAAAATAAACGCTTCACCCGTGTTCCATCGAACACGGACAGGTTCTTGCTCTCAGAATTGTGGAGGTAACGAAGCTATTTCCACCATGAGCGCGTTGTGACGAAAGAATGTGATCAACCTACCGCAGTATCAGATCGGCGTCCAGCACTTCAGAAACACAGCAAACATTAGCTCGTATTTGGTCATTATCTTGTCAAGTGTGCGTACTTTGGCATTCTGTCATAGAGGGTCACCACGACCCTAGATACTCATTAACTGAGCAGACGGCGGCTACTTAATCAGCCGCGACAGGTTTGATGGGGGTGAACAAAGGCGGACGATGGTCGACTCCCTCGTCGTCGTCTCAATGGCTAAGCATTGCCTAAACGTCGTCAGCGAGGTGAAGATGCGTCGCAGAAATAAAACTAACTTTGACTTGAGGTGGATCATCGACATCCTGTACGAAGAGATTCAGCCACCAAATCAACCACTCAATCCGTGAACACGTACCTTCCATCCCGGACCCCTCCATGCAAATCTACTTCCATCTTTGCCGAACCACCCTGTCTTGACGTTACCTCCTACGTTCGAAGAGTGTATGCGATGGTGCGGGGAGGAGTATGCGCACAAGACCGAGCGCAGACGTGCCTTCACACGCGCACGGACAGAGGTGGGTCTTGGGTGATTCGGCGGAGGGTCATCCTCCCCTGTCATGCACGGACATGTCGTTGGCGTGACCCTCGCTTGCGGGAATTCGATACATCGTCTTGTAGCGACACTGGATCACTTGGCAGGTCGCAGCGCCATAGAAATGTAGTCATCAGAGGGTGGTAAGGGTTGGGACTCTTCGTAACAAGGATCAGCAATTGACAAACGAAGGGAAATATAAGACTCACCTTCGAGCATGTGCCAAAAGTGCCCAACCCTCTGCTCTAGCTCGCTCACCGGAAGCCGATGCATCGTCTCGCCGCAAAATTCACGTCCTAGATGTGATCGTCGCCGCTCCTGGCAAAGAGAGCACTGTAGGACTCGGAGAACAGCGAAGGGCAGGGCATATCGCAAGGGGATTAGTTAGTAAGACAGGCAAAGAAAATATGAAACGTACGTTCAACAAAGCAGAAATACTCTGAGCCTCCCGAACACTTCAAGTCCGTAGCTTCCCTGTCCTCGCCAGTAGATCTGCCCTTGCTCATCCGAACGTGATATGCCGTCTCGCAGAAAAACCAGAATTCCAGGCAGTCAAGAAAGCGCTAGAGGTCACCGTTTACATCGTCTTGGTGAAGACGCTGCAAGAGTTAGGGAATGGCATACGGGCGTCACGTGGTGGATGCGTTCCATCGGTCCGATCGGCAGGTCAAGCTCCCCGAACCTCCAAGTCCCTCCCCCACACAAACACTTCCTTCATACCCCGTACTGCTCACTGACCCTGGTCGATACATCGTGTGGAGGCAAAATTCATCCTATGCAGTCATAGCTGGAGCTGCTGAGCTATGGAAGTAAAGGCGAGAGTGGGGAAGAGGATATCTCGAGGAAGGGAACCATCGAAAAGAATGCAATGGACATTGCCCTCGAAAGCTGAGGGAGAACGCGTCCGCCATGGATTCACAAAGCAGGAATACATTAATCCCTCATTCGTCCCTTCTGTAGTTTCCCCCTTCAATCATTCTCTCAAACGTTTCATACCGCTGTCTTCTCACTGTCTAGCACGTCCTCGGTGGGTCTCCAGCCGTGGTATGCCTCCTTGTCAACTACGTCTACCTCGATGGTTTGGTCTCATGACCGCCATCATTTCCTTTTCGGCTCTTGTTGATTTTCATCTTCAACTTTACCTCAACCGCGACCACGTCGTCAAGTTCGACGTCGACAACGGTGAGCTCCGTTGTATTTTTCTGTGTTCCAATCGACTTTAACGTCGTGTAGGCCCGTTGCTAATGCCTTCGATAAGGCCTTAACTGCAGGAGACGCGTCAAATGGACGGCGACTTAGCTAGCCTATGGCAATTTACTTCACTAAGGTAAGCCATTTATGTAATGTACCATTTCCTTTATTTCTTACCCTCTATCTCGTCGCTACCCTTTCGCCTTTCAATTGATGGTAAGCTACCGCACTGTCTTCGGTTCCAGCCTGTACTGACTGGTATTTTCACTAGCTCATTCTGTGGGTATTGATGCAGGTAAGTATTTGATTTTGCATGACCCTCTCCCAGGCTAACAATATTTTCAGCCGTCCCGCAGCCAGTAGTCATTTACTTCGACGACGGGCGTATTTGGATTAACGAGGCGCACGCTGATGCCAGAAGACAATGGTAAGATGCTCCCTACATGAAAATTTATTGGTTTTTGATGTCTTTCCTACCATTGAAGGGAGACCACGTGTCTATTGGAATCACTGACCGCCAAACCAAGCGCCCAGCACCGATGTGCACACTATTTAGTACTAGTCTGCATGCTATGGTGGATTCAGGCTTAGTCCCTGTTATTGGGAAGGTACTCTGCGGATTTCGTAGGGTATTGAAAACTCGCCATGATTCGCGTCCAAACCAGAAGGTATGTAAACATTCTGGCTTTGCATTTCCACCCGCTCACGCGCCGTTTGCCATTGTAGGATCGAGGAGTGGATACTGATGTGGAAGCGGTACAAGGACCTCGGATTATAGTGAAGACGTCGTTGGTCCCCAGGACTGGGAAAGTGTACTGGCATGATGAGGAAATGGCTGGAAGCAGTAGCGCGGGATCCAGTACGTCTACCTGGTTCTAACAATGTTCGTGCTGCTAAGATGTCGTTCTTAGGGGACAGGCTGCGATGGGACGAGGCTCCGAGAGACGTTGAAGGAAATGTCAATGTTGGTTTCATGGTGCGCGATCGAGTCCCCTTTTCATTTGTTCTCGCTGGCTGATCATTACCTCAGACGACAGGTCTTTCACCCGTTTAAACGAAGCACGAGGCTCCACCGTCATCAATTCGCTCACATTCGGTGAGGAGGAGGTCGACAGCCTTGCAGGGAATGGGAGGAGACTGTCATTCTGTTGTACTGAGACATGAGAGCGAGTTGTCGGTACGCACGTTTGTCCTTGTCTTTATCCGCTAACTAAACACAAACGTTGAAAGGCTGCAGATAGCTCACGCAACCAGGCTGTAGAACGCGTAACGAACACCAAAGACATTACCAGGATGCTATCAACCGGCTTAGCTACGTCAGGCCGCATATTATCATTATTCGTCACACGATACAGTGCCCATGCGGTACTCTTGTAAACAGTAACATCGACAGCTTCTAATGTCACCACCATCATTGCCGTTGCCAACCACAACGACCACCACAGCATCGGCGACATCGCCCTGGGGAGGAATCCTCTTTTCGGAAATACAATTGATAGCCGTGCGGCGTGTCCAACAGGCGCGTAATGACCGTACGGTCCATTTTCCCTCGCTACTGCCATGAGCTCTGACATCTTGCAGGATACGCTCAGAAAGAGAGTGCAACTACTTGAGCATGTGCAATCTGAAACGTCGAATAAATCGAAGGAAACGGATGCTGGGCACCACACGGAGGATGCGTCGCTGACGGAGCTGGAGTACGAGATGGACACGGAATCCAGTGAAGACTTGCCTTTGGCATCTATGAAGCGACCAGAGTAGGATGCTCGCACGACCAGAGATCTCGGGAACGAGACATCGAGCAGCCGCGCTTGGTACCAGCTCGATCTTTCTGTTGTTCCGGCTGTTCATCAGTAGGAAACCTTCTTACCGGAGGCGACCTTGTAAAACATGTGCTGTATGTATCACTCCTGCTTGCTTACCTGCACCAGCTCATTGAAGGTGAGTTCTATTGTTCCTGTCCAACTCTCACTTCTGAATTTTGGCACAGTTACTTGGGCAACGTCAAAATGCCAGGCCTCGTCGTCGCTCACCATATCTATCCCCTGACCCGTCTCCTGAAGACGTCCACAAACAAAATGCTCATACCGAGCTTGGAAGGATGGAAGTATTCTTCTTGATTCTTGCGACGCTGTCTTCCTTCCCCGGAGCCTCTTTTCTTCGCTACATCCTAACCCTCATCGCCGGCAAAGATGTCCTCACCTGGTTCAGCACCGGGCTCTTCCTTCTCGCCACCGGTATCCGCCCATGGATGCATGTCGTCGAGCGTCCCACCTCAGAATATTGCACCTCCATGATGTCATACTTTATCCCAGCCCTGAACAGACAACTGAGGATCTGCGCCAACAATTGACAGACCTGAAGAGACAGATCGAGAAGATGGAGCATACCCTAGGGAAGGTCTGGAGGAGAATGGATGACGGAGCCGAGGCTATGTATGAGTATGTCGACGAAGCTGTGGATGTTGTGGAAAGAGCATGCGGCAGCATGAGAAAAAGTGCGAGAAGCAGGACCAGAGAGTGAAGGATGTCGAGATTTCTGTGGACTCTTTGAGGAAGGTTCGAGGGCGATACCTGGATGCGAACGCGAACCCTTCGTTACTCTCATACGTGCTGCCTGCGTGGCTCGTCTCTCCTCCACCACGTCCATCTGTGACCAAGTATCCTCCTCCCTTGTCGCCTTCGTTCTCTACAGCGTCTTCTTCTTTCGGACCTCCGGAGCGCCTGCCAACGATACCCGAAAATGGCCGGCTAAATTTGCGGAAGCCTGCTCCTGAGCCTCCTACGAGATTGGGTACGAGGCTCCTGTATGGGACCGTTTCTCTAGTGACGCTCCCTATTCGCGTCGTGGTCGCCGTGGTTGACAGAACTGTATAAAAATCGCTTGCTGTGTTCGTTTGTTTCTCTATTTTCCAATCCTCGTTTGTATCATTTCTCTTCGTTCACGTATCTGATCTTTGATTTCTTCACTGTAGACTACATATGTTTTGCGATTTGGATCACTGGTGTATTGGGAACAAATAATTTAGTGGTTGATCTGAGTGTACGTATATACATAAGGACAGAGCTGTATGTACGTACTACAGAGCGCGTCATCATTAGGTGGTCTGATAATTTATTTGCTATTAGATTACGTATCTTGGGCGATTGATTCTCGGGCCCTTTGCTGCATATTCTGCAAGAAGTGTCGCTACTTTGTCCTGTCTCTCTTCAACCACTATCTCGTATGCACTTTTGCCGTCGTTATCCTTTGCCGATATATCAATACCTATATGATCCACCAACATTTTGATGGACTGTACACTGCCCAAACTGGCCGCAATGGAAAGAGCCGTCCTGCCCTGACTATCTTTCCTATTCACGTCCACCCGGCCCGACTTCAAGAGCAACTCGATAATACCGTACTGACTCCACTCAACGGCAGCATGAAAAGCTGTCCTCCCATTCTCCCCCGGTGCATTAGGATCATCATCCTGCCTCTCCAAGAACATCTTCACGATTTCGCCAAGGCCGTACCTTGCAGCAAGCATAATGGGAGTCTGACCCTTGAACTGGATGGACGTGTCGATATCATGTCGCTGGAGCAAGAGCTTAACCACTCTGATGGAGTCACAGATTATGGCTGAGGATAGTGCCGTGAGTCCAGAGGAAGATACTGCGTTCAACGAAGTTAATTTTCCGGAGTACAGAAGCATTACAATCGTTGCTTCGTGTCCGTTTGATGCTGCAGCAATGAGAGGTGTGCAGAAAGGAGCGCGAGACCCCCTACTGACAGAGCTATCTTTCTGAGCCGGTGACCGACTGGTGTCAGGAACTTCACGCAAAAACGGGACCTGGCCTTCGCGATTTACTACATCCAATTCCTTTCCGATGAGTCTATGCGCCAGGGGGAAATTGCCTGCATATGCTGTCAGACATAACCCGTGTAGATGCTGAAAATCGACCTCTGGATCTGCCAGCAACAGCTTTACAGCATGTACCACATCAGCGAAAAATGTAGGATCAAATCGGTCACGCCATCGCTCTTGAAAAGGTCGAGCAATGTCTTCCATCCGGGTCGGCTCAGTGTCATCAAGGAAGGCAAGAATATCCTTGGCCGTGGAGCTCCCGGAGCATTTACGGGCGTGAAAGTCCCAGTAAAGCAACGAGTACAGGGACAATGGATGCATCAGTGAATGAGATGACATGTGTGCTAGGCAGATGCATGTGAAATCTACATGGATGCGGGGGAAAAGCTTGTCTTGCTGCGAGGTAAAGTATTCCTGGGTACTATAGTCTAACAAATTATATAGCCAATAAGGAGAGAGGAGTTGAGACAGAAGTAGTACTCACGCACAAACTGGAGACATCTTCTTCTGCTATCGAAGATAACGAGTCCCGCACAAATACTTAGGAGAATGCCCTCGTCAGTGATATCGGCAGGATCCAGCTGTTTGGTTTGTGGTTCAACGGCTAAAGCATACCGCAGTTCATTCACTGTCAAAGGACGTGCAGCGAAGGCTATCCAACCAAATACGCGATAGGCGAGATCCTTGTTAGGTAGACTGTTTATCCTAGCCAGTAGATGCCCATATGCCTTTTCAATTGTGCTCGGCAGTTCGTTTAGTTCCGTATCAAGTTGCCGTCGATTGATGCAATGAGCCAACAATTCCATGTGTATTTTTGTTAGCAGGAACCTGTATAATCACCGTCAATTAACAGGAACATGACATGTCATTGGTAACCTACATGCCATCTGCTTTCTCCACAACTGTCTTGAGTATCCTTTCACGTAGACTTTCATCTTTAGAGAGAAGGGTGGGGAGATGGCCATCTGTGAGCCCGGCCAGGACACATTTCTCAAGATCAGCGTCATTCGCTCGTATCTCAATTTTATCTGCTTCGGTGAATGATCGCATTGTATCAAGAGGTCTTGAAGTCACGAAAACATGAATCTGGTCGCCTAATGCCTTCAGGGCATCTAGGACCCCCTCACGGCACCCGTCGTCATTGAGTTCATCTAAAGCGTCCAAGATTATGTAGACGCGGTCATACAATTTCAGCTCTGCCGAAAGCAGGCTTGTGAATTCCTTATCTGAAGGATGTGGCATTTTACCAGGAGACCATTTATCATAGAAGTCCTGGATTCGATCAGTCAGGCCAAGGCAGGCTTGAATGAGCTGCTTCAAGAGACTGCGGATGATGGTGATTGGTTTCTGGTCTGTGGCACGATAATCACAAAAGATACAGAAGACAAGTGCTTTGTCTGCTTTGTCCTCCACGAACTTCATGCGTAGATGATTGACAGTGGTAGAGGCGAGGATTGTTTTTCCAACACCAGCTGTAGAATATATAGATGTCAATGGGAAACCCCAAGATCCTAAACAATTCACGACCGCCAACACACCACAGAACAGAGGGTGATAGAGAAACATCTGCCCAATCCAGAAACTTTGATGATTGAAAGAACCACTCTCCGGTGTCTTTCGCACGTTGTTGCAGTTTGTCTTGTTGAACATCGTTATAATCCAAATCGGTTAGCCATTTTGCCACTTTTTCAGCTTTTCCGTCTGCAAGGACCATGAATGTCAGCATTCAATATGACAATAAACCTTGACTATGAACGCACCAATCTGGAGCCTCCTGGTTACATCGGCATTCTCTAGGATCTCATTGACCTTGTCCTCGATATTGCCCAGTGTCTTCTGAATCGCACGAGTTAACACGCTGGATACCAAAGGTCAGACTACGACCAGTTGACGATACGTATCCTTACAGATGGTCATGCTGCCCGGCGATCATGATCAAGGTCTTGAAACGTTCGATTCTGGACAAATACTCCATGACGCTCTCTCTAGTGATCGTCCAGTCCATCCTCCGCATGATCCTTTTCAACCGAGACGATCCAGCCTTCAGCCTCATCTTGAGCCCATCGAGTAACTCCCGAAGCTCCTTGAACCTATCGTGCAACTGCTGTAATATCACCAGCCATGGGTCCTCTTTCGTAGACAGCTGAGTGGTCTCTTTCAAGGTGGTCAAGCAGATCTTCAGATGCTGTAATTCCCTCAGGAGCTCGTCGCGTTCTTTGGGCGCATTTTTTATGTCCTGTAGGTAACTGATGACAGTAACAGAGTTTTGGATGAGGGCAGTAACGGACGAAACAATTCCTATGACCTCCGCCATAGTTGGCGGTAAGAAGGCAAGGTCGAGTAGGCATGCAAGTCGCAAGGCGTTCCAACCTTAATTCAAGGCCGGGGGCCGGCCGAGGTCGAAGTCGAAGTCGCAGCTATGCACGGCCGCTGTGATGCCGTGCTGGAATCTCCGGTGATGGTGTGAAGTAAACCTTTCGCGTTACGTTCGTCAAATTTATGGCGTGTGTCTCCAGAGAAACTCATAAGTATCCAAGGCGAAAAAGTAAGGAAGCAGTACAATGATGATATCCGATCTAGAAACTGATCGCACAATCCGTATTGTACTGTTAGACACGTCTGCGGCGAGCACAGTGGACCGACTGTCCTTCGGAGATCACTTCACTACAAACCTGGTCTACTTCCGTCCAGTGACATCAACTACATGATACAGCGTTACTGTTATCGACGCACGAGACTTGATTGGTGAGACTTTCCTGATCAACTCTCGTTGTTCGTACCGAAGATACAGGCGGGTAGGGACTTTCTTGGCACGACATCGTATCTGTGAGATGCTTCCAGGTTGTGAAGGGCAAGCTTGATGTTTGGGAAGGTTTCGGCCCATCGTGCGTAGAATAGTATTCGACGGTGACATCACTGATAGGGCATATTCCTGTGGTGGCCATCAAGGAAGTGAAGGAGAGATCGGAGCTGTAAAGATGACTGATATGCGAAGGGATTGCTTGTAATGCGAGTGAGAGCTCCCTGTTCACGCCAACACGTGAGGTAAGCGAGGGGGTTAGTGACATGCCTGTCATGATTGTTGACGACCTTCTTCAACTATTGTAAGCTGCAGGTGAAGTAGTATTGATACGAGTTCAGCTGAGCGAGGATCATGAACATACCCGTACCTAGGATTCGTAGCCCGATTGTTCCTTTCACCTAGGCCAAATCTGCCTTCCTCAGATCCCTGTGTCTTTTTTTGCGGTGGATACTAAATGAATGGGATCATTGAGGATTCTTGCTGACGAAACATGACCACTGTTGACCTACTCGAACTGGGAATGAAAGCCGCGTCAATACGTATTCAGTGCGCATGTCGAATGGGGCCGCCCAAAAAAACAGTGCCACACCATTCTGGGTGAAGCAGCGAGCTGTTGCCTGGGCAGGGTAGATAGAGCTGTAGTCCACCATCGACTTGGAAGGCCAATATGGCCGGTGCCAGTATTCCTTTGTCGAGTAGAGGCCGACCTTGGGCTTGGTGAGCACTTGATTAGTCGACGTCGGCTGGGTTGAAAGCTAGCGCTCAAAATGGACACAAGCTCGGGTGTTTTGCGCTAAGAAAGGTGCGAAATTGTCTTGTGGAAAGCAGTAGAGGGGATATAGAGACTGGCACAGTAGTGGTCGAAGCTCGTTGTACAGAGAGAAGACGTAATATGGCACGCCGCTAGTAGGGGAAAAGATATTGCTCCCTTGCCGTTCATATCATCATAGCGACTCAGTGCTGTTGACGTGTCAAGCCGAGTCTGATATTTGGTAGAATTAGACCGGTCCAAGGTGCACGGCGGCATAGTGGGGAGAACGTTGAATGCAGTAGTGTTTGATGGTGAGAAGTTTGTGTTGGAATTTAGGTCGCGGCGGCTTGGAGAAAGAAGGTAGTGAAAACTCGGAAAGTCCCATCCGAAACTCCGGTCACAGTTTACCTTCTGTCATCATACTAGCTCACCTACAAAGTTCAGGCTGATTTATGGGTACAGAGACTCCTTTAAAAGTAGGAAGAGAGGCGCAGGATTTGGCATCGCGTAGATGGAGGTGAGTACCTTACCACAGGGAAAATTTGACATACCGATATACTGACTACCTTTTCAGGTCCGAGAATCGCTTCGCAAAATCAAACCTTTTAGACGTTCGTCTTGCACGATCTAAATTGCGCTGGCCTTTGCTGTCTGAGCAGGTAGTAATTTCTTAACAGCGGAGGGAAAACACCCTCCAATTCGTCGCAATTCCCGCATCATCACCAATGGGGGCGTCGTCGACGAGGCGATACTAATGGATCTGAAGGATAAAGCGAAGAGGTCGATGTCGCCTTCAGGTTACTTTGAAGAAATACTGAGGCCACGGAGCGTCTCACGCTAGCAGGTTATAGAGGTAGGTGTTTTCATCTTTATATCTCCTAGACTTGCGCTTACCATCGTTGCTCGAAGGTTCGATTGAATGCTCATAAGCCCAAGTCTCGGCAGAAGCTCTTTCTTGACGAAACCCTCTTGGAATCGATGTCGACTGGGCTTTCGCGATATCAAACTTCAACAGGAGCGACAGCCGATGGTGAAGCACGAAGACGGGGAGATTCGGGCAGTTGGTACATGTGTCGGATATTGATGTGGCAGTGGTGCAAGGACCTCGGATTATGGTGAAGATGTTGTTCGTCCTTGTACGCTGACATGATGAGTAAGTGACTAGCATCAGCAGCACGGGATTCGGTACGTCTACTTTGTTGTAACACTTTTTGTGCTGCTAAGATGCCGTCTTTAGGGGACGGGCTGCGATGGGATGAAGTTCCGAGAGACTTTGAAGGGAATGTTGATCGTGCGCAATCAAGTCCTCTTTTCATTTGTTCTCGCTGGCTGACCATTTCCTCAGACAACGGGTCTTTAACCAGTTTAAACGCTTTTGCAAGTGTTAGTCCAAGCACGAGACTCCGCCGTCATGAATTTGCTCACATTCGGGAGGGCGCAGGTTGACAACTTTGCAGGGGATGGGAGGAGGCTGCCATTCTGGAGCGAGTTGTCAGTACGCACCTTTCTCGTTATGTTTATGCGCTGGCTAAACTTGTAGTTCAGGGTCTTCTTGAAAGGGAGGAAGGCACGCTGGTGGAAGACCTGTTACAGGAGATGCTTCAGTGTACTAGGTATGTTGAGGTTCTTAGACCTTAGGTTGGAGTCAGGCTGACAGCATCCATACAGATTTTAACTCATGTAACGATTATGGAAAGGTGTGTTCTATTTGCTGACTGTAGCTGCTCTTGTTAACGAGCTCGGCAGAACGATGAGAGGAGGGATTCTAAGAAAAGAGAAAGAACAAGACGCATCAGAGGGATGTGACTCCGGAGTGGTCCATGCGGAAACAGGGTGGACAAGAGCATAGACAAGTAGGGTGCGCAGAGGGAATGTGAGAGAGGGGAGGACTGCGAGCGTGGACGGGATAGTATGCGGAGGGACACGTATGTGGTCGGGAAGGACGTCGGCCGAAGCAATGCGTGGAGGTAACGGAGGGACGTCGACGGCAGCAGTCTATTATTAGCCTGGAGGGACGGGCGAGAGGTCGAGGGGTGGACAGTCGTGTGGCTGTGAGGGGGTGGTTGGCCCTTCGATGGGTGCCAGGCAAGAGTTTATAAGGGCAGGTCATTCCCTGCATGAAGGAGGGTCGACGGAGGCTTGGTGGGAGTTTAAAGGAGAAAGCGAGCGGGATGGCACACCCGAGCCTCCCGAACACTTCAAGTCCGTGGCCTCCCTGTCCTCGCCAGTGGATCTACCCTTGCTCATCGGAGCACGATATGTCGTCTCGCAACAAAACTCGAATTCCAGGCGGTCAAGAAAGCGCTAGAGGTAACCGTATACATCGTCTTGGTGAAGACGCTACTGCTCGTCAATGCGGTTTTACATATGCACCTGATCATTTCGTTCCCTGTCCCGAAAATTGTTTCCTGCTGCTTTGGCTACGAGTCTGACTGTTTTCTATTGGGGACTTGCGACTGAGTTGTTTCTTGTCGCTTACGTTCCGTTTCCATTGTTCCCACCATGTCTTGTGTTCATGAGTTGGACTTCTGCTGCTGCACGCTTGTTATTTTTTCCAAATGGTTGGCCTCGGTGCCGGTGTTGGCTTGGTGCCTGGGTTTCGTTCCCATCATTCCCGCACAACCTTCATTTCTGGGTCCTCAATTTTGCTCTTTTACTTCCATCAGTTCATTGAACACATCGT
Source organism: Armillaria fumosa (assembly GCA_030407015.1). NCBI lineage: Eukaryota > Fungi > Basidiomycota > Agaricomycetes > Agaricales > Physalacriaceae > Armillaria > Armillaria fumosa. Next base: position 1,731,310 of record JAUDYM010000008.1, on the reverse strand, counting down.
CTCCGCAGTGTATACCAGACAAAGCCCTCGTAGTAAGTACTTGTCCATGATATTCTACCCTGATTATTCATCGTAAAAGACCAAAGCTCTGAGCTCAATGGACTGCCGCAAAGGAGATCCCTCTGGCGTATTGGGATCCACAAATGAACTATGTGCGTTGAATGTTACTTTCCCCTCATCCCTGGTCGAGTCGAAGCTATACCCCAAACATAAGTCCTTCCGGTAGATCATGAATAGAAGAGTACCACACCACTTGAATATCACTACCTCCCCGGGGGTCATTCCTCTCAAATACACCCACTTATGTCTCGCATTCCACTTTACCGCATATGTCTCCCCAGGCCCTCCAGGAAACTTGAGCGTCATCGGGAATAAGTCGATTTTCTCATCGACTGTGCTGGAATCAATGAATCCAAGCGGCGTATCTATTGCTGGGTTCCCGATTGGACGCCACAAATTGAGTATCTGGAAACGGTGCTTGACAACTTCCTGTGCCTCGTTCTCTGGTAAATGACGAAACACTCGAGCTCTGGCTGCTGGTGGCGTTTGATCTACGTGGACATTAAACACCGGCTGGCGCTTCATTGGAGACTCTTCCATGTCTCCGGGACGATGTCTGCGAATGGCTACTCTAGTCAGCTGCCATTCCAAAAAATTGTCGCAGAGAACGCACTATGATCAAATATGAAGACCTTTGTTGCGCCCGTGAGTTGCTTGTACAACTCCTCGCTTTCGGGATAGTATTCCCGGACAACGTCGTCGTCACAGTTGAAGGCCGTATGCTTGGACGCATGTTGGAAGTACTGGAAGCCTGCCTTATCGAGAAGATACTGATGCTCTTTGCCGCGAATGTTTTCGATTTCAACGGTTACGTTGTGCCTGATATAATTATGGTCAGTTCTGTCATTGATATTCTTGTACGCGCGAGCGCCGTCGGGCGGTGGGAGATAATACGGAGCGGTGATCAATGTGGGAGAGATTTCGACCGTGTCCATGGCGTGTAGGTTACCACTGTCTATCGCGGCAGACTTTATACGAGTTTTCTAGTCACTTCAGAACGGGGACCGTGACAAGCGAATTTAATCACACGAAACCGAAACTTCAAGTTCGAGGCCGGCCAGACTTAATCTTTGGTATTGATATTCTTTAAAGGCTCGGAACTAATACTGGAAAGGGGACATCAACACAGCTCAATCAAAGTTCGGGAGACTGTATATCTCTCAGTCCCGTGAAGGCATAGACGCCAAAATGATATTGAATGTGGTTCCCTTGTATCTGAAACACCCCCATAATCAATCTTGATGGTCTCCCATATGAATCTAGAAAAGACATACCCAAGACGGCCCGCTCCCGGGTCATTGAAAACGCTGCAAGGTAAAGACCATTAGTACCATTGGCTACACCCTCTGATGGATACCTACATATATCCCCGGTCATTCGGAATTCCCAGCTCTTTCTCAAAGAATTCAAAGAAACCTTGACTGAAACCTGCATTTTTCTCCGTTGGGATACCCAATACCGTGAGCTGAAATATCATCAGTTCCTTGCCTAGCTGAGCTATGTACGGTGATACGTACCACATTCATAGTAAAGGCAGGGTCATAGGTGCCGCCGAAGATCATGCTCTCGTCGTATTTGTATGTCACGGTGACATATTTTGTCATTCCAAGGATCTCAGCGGTTTTCTGAGAGAGTAAAATAAGTCACAGGATACAAATCCAAGAGCAATAAGACCTGAGACAATGCGGTTGTAAACGCTTTGGAATCTGGGACCTTTGGAACGGGTCAAGATCAGCGTGGACGCGAGTGATTGAGATACAACGGGAGTTCACCTTGACGTTGGTAGTGAGCTCGATGATTGGCATTGTGAGTGAAAGAGGGTAGATAGATTGGGATTTCTGACTAGTCAGATAGGGAATGAAGGCCGATTTTCCAGCCCTTTATACGTTTCAGGGTGTGGTCCTCAAGGACAAGGACTGAGAAATCTTAGAATGGGGTCCGACTACTAGGAGCGAAATTTCATTGGTAGATAACAAATATCTCTCATGTGAGATTGATATATCAGGCTTGAAGGTCGCGGCGTCCGTGCGACGTAATTTTGCGGTAGGTTCTGTTCAATACAGCTCGGTCACGATGTTAATGGAGAGTGGTAATTTTCCCGCTGCGAATTCACCTACTCAATTAATTAAGAGGCAAACACCGCCCGATCACGATGTTGATGGACAGTGCGATCTTTTGAGAAGTCACGTTACGTACTATAAACAACTGCCGCGAGCGCTCAGCGTACATCAAAATCAATCCCCTTCTAGATAGTGGAAGAACATGAAATTAAACCGTTATCACAAGTACAAACATTGGAAGAATGAATATAGGGAGTAAGTGTATCGGGAATTGATGTTCGACCTTCTGATACTCGGTGTCTGGTACGAAGCGCATATTCTATTAGATAACACAGGGGTATCTCAATGTAATTCTAGACACTATTACTAGTTCCTACTTTCTCCATCGAGAAAGGACCTGAACAAGCGCCAGAGTCAAACCACTGATGACGCAACATATCTAGTAATGGAGCTATGAGTAGCTGAGGATGCTAGTAGGGAATACAAATTCACCCCACTGAATAGCACAGGTCGTAGCCATTGTGTCTGCCCGGTATATGCACCAGTAACAAGGGCACCGCTGATGGGAGGTCCTAAGAAAACGAAGGCACATGTTTTAGTAGTCATTGGCTTCGGACGTTATTTGATAGTTCTACCAATCATTCCTCCGACAGCTAGAAACCAACTTGAACATATTTCATGATTCGTGTAGAGGGTTGCTCACCTGCAATTCCAATACACACTCCGAGTCGTGCCCTATGAATATGAGGTGAAGGTGCACTCATACTAAAGACAAAACAGATATGCCCACCCTATTTCGGAGACATTCTCTGTGAGGTACGCAATCATTGGGCCAAGGAGAGAAATCACTGTAATATTGTTTGGTTGTAATCTCCTTAGAGAGATAAATGACCTACCTGCGCCCGAGAAGAACCCATAGAGGACGGCGAAAACCATTATCGAGGCTGGATTTGTAATGGCGACCCAAGCAAAAATAAGCACCCCACATGCGATAGCGCATGGGACAATCGAGTTGAAAACGCCAATACGGTCGACAGTAATCGTTGGCATAACACGTCCAAAGGCCCCTGCGCCATTCAAGAGCGCGATCTGTGGTGATAAGGTGATAAGTTAATAATGGTAGCGTTGATAGTATGATCGCCCTACCGTATAGAAAGCCAAGTTTTCGTTTACGCCATGCCCGATGGCATCCAATTGAAGGTAAAAAGTAGGGAAATAGACTCCTAAGAAGAGAATAAAGTTTCCCGCAATGGCGGCTAGGTATGCCTTGTCGGTGAAGAAATGTCTCCAATAAGCCACCTGCTGAGCGAAGCTTACATTCCCAAGGCGTGGAGGTAGACGAGTCGTCATCAGCGCGTTTGCCAGTATTAACAATCCGAGATTAAAGAATGCGCTGATCCGCACACCCCAACGGAAACCGATAGGTCCATGAAAGAATTGGTTCAACATAATGGGGTGAACAAGACCGCCAATGGAGGATCCAGATCCAACAATCCCCATTACAAGCGACCGACGTTTCTTGAAATGATGCGAAACGATCCCAAGGGCGGGAACATAGACGATCCCGACGGCTATGCCCAATCCAATGCCTTGCGCAAGAAACACCTGAGGGGTCATAAGTATGACAATATACTTAGAAGATCTTCAGTCGAAGACTTACCTGCCAAAATTGCTGCTCTTGGGTGAGAGACGTCATGAAGAGGCAAAATACGAGCAAGACCGATCCTGCGAGCATGACAGGCCGGCTATTGTCAAGTTTAAAAGAAAGCACGCGGATTATGAGGATTTCAGACTTACAAATGTCCCTGGTCCATGGCAAAACCTGAATATATGCCTAACGACCCCAAACCCAGTATTTGAACGCCACCTATCCAACTTTGACATGTCATAGAAACAGGAATACTAGGAAACGGTCACAGAAGACATCGTACCTGATTCTTGAAGACGAATGATCGCTCAAAAATTCACGGACATAGTAATCTGGGATTGTACAGCGTCAAATCGGATTTGAGGTTGATACCTTCAATTAATCTACCTTCATATACACCATAGCAATTGACATAACTGCCATATATTTGTTGTTGAGTTTTAGTGAACACCACATGTAATGCTTAAAAAACGAACCCTGAAGAACAAAAGACGACGAAAAACCTAAGAGGGGCATAAGCGTTTTGGAATGAAGGATCAAGAAGACAGCTTGACATACGCGCCAACAACAGTCATCCATGCCCTCAACCCACCATCGGGGACATTGTGAGCATCTACTGTTGGTAGTGTCGCGATTTCATCCTTAGAAGCTACCATTTTGTCAGGGGAAATTTGTTTTACAGTTACCACTGAGAGCTGGGATTTCTGCATAGGTGCGTGTTCTTGCTCTAGGGTAGATATTTCGATACAGGAGTGAAGCCGAGCCGAGAGGTCTGGAAGAATGACGATGAATAGTCCAGAAGCTTAGGCATGCTGTACGCATTGTGATGACCAGAAAAATGCAGCGCATGGGTCGATATCTCATGGTGCAGGATCAACAGTAGAATGGAAGTCTGCTCGGAGCGCTGAAAGGCCTAGAAGGTGATCCCGGTCAGGGATTGAGAAAAATCAATCACTATAGATAACAAACAATACAAAGCAGTCCATACGGCGGCAATCAATCATTCAAGGCCTCATCCGGGCTCATTCGGAGAACACCATCAGCAGTCGAAGAAGCACAGGCCTGGATGTTAGACGGGAGATCATCAGATTGTGAGCATTAGTACCCCATACTAAAGTGTTTAAGGCACGGCGGAATACTCGGCATCGGGCCGCATCAAACTTCCGACCGTGTGAAACATCATACTTATTGATATCACCGCGACTCGTCAAGTAGCGTGGCGACCCCAAGGACTCCGAATCGGCTGTCGACTGTTCCAACGGAAGAAAAAAATGCGCGTATATACGTCTTCCCCTTTACTGGTCCTTTCCAGGCAGAAGAGTTCGTACACATTTTCTAAATTGAATCATGACCAGCTGCTTTTACAAGTGCGTTTGTCTGTGCTGTATTGGCACTGTATCATTGAGCAGCTCACTGATGCATTTCAATAGAGAGCCTGAATTCGATACGCTTCAACTGTACGCTGGGCATGAACCCGAACGTAGCTTGAATGCAAGAGCCGTACCGGTTTATGCGTCCACAAGCTTCTGTTTTGACAGCACTGTGCGTCATTTGATCAAGGTCTTGTTCCATACTGAAGAAGAATGATTAGCAGAGCCAAGGACTCTTTGGAGTAAAGTATGGTCTTCACTCAAGCTTCGATCACCCTCAATGCTGACCTGGTAGATAGCTCTGGCTCAGATGGGTTTGTGTATTCTCGTATATCTAATCCTACTGTCGTACGTATGAGTCCCGCGTCCGCGTCATGTTTGACGCCTTGATTGATCTTCACAGGACGTCTTTGAAAAACGTATCGCCGCGCTTGAGGGTGGCATGTCTGCCATCGCCACAGCATCTGGAATGTCTGCTCAGTTTGTTGCTCTGTTAACTTTAGCTAGTGCAGGTGATAACATCGTTCCCTCGTGAGTCATCACCTCGAACAAAAGAATGTGTTTACATACAAGTTGTCCTGTAGTTCATTCCTCTATGGTGGCGTAAGGACCGTGCATAGTATTTCTTCGTCCAAAAGCTGACCTCCATCCAAAGAGCCAGAACCAACTCAAAGGTACGCATATCTATTATACCTTCACAAAAATATCCTCATGTCAATAATGGATAGTCATATTCAAGAAATTTGGTATCCAAGTCAGATTTGTCGGCACTGGCAAAGTGGAAGACTATGCCGTGCTCATTGATGGCAAGACAAAAGCCATTTACACGGAATCGATCAGTAACCCGACCTTCCTTGTTGCACCTATCAAGGAATTGGCTGAGGTATATTCCAGCCCCATGACGTCGCAACGTGTATCCTGATGTCTCGGCATGAAGCTTGCACATAATCACCACCTTCCGCTTGTAGTTGATAATACTCTTGGAATGGGTGGTAAGTCGCATTGGTGTATGTGGTGTCCTCCCCTGATAACGGAGACACGACATAGGATACCTCTTTCGTCCCATTGATTGCGGCGCCGATATAGTTGGTATGAGCCCTCCTTATCACGTATGCTTTTCACTTGAACCTTCCTCACTACATAGTTCAAAGCGCCACAAAATGGATCGGTGGCCACGGAACGACAATTGCAGGCGTCCTTGTTGACTCAGGTATCTGGCATGCTGCCATGACACCGCTATACATAGGACTTACCTGAATATGTAGGCCATTTCAACTGGAAAGCAGCTTCAGACCGATTTCCCAGCTTCAACACTCCCTCTGAAGGATTCCACAATGTAATCTATGCAGACCTTGGTGATGGCAAGGCCTTCTCTGCCAAAGCTCGTTCAGAAGTGCGTCGAGGGTCCGAGACGTACATATGACTAACGGACACTTCAGATGCTTCGTGATATGGGTCCTGCGCTGAACCCCTTTGCAGCCTTTCTTCTGTTACAAGGTGTTGAGACGCTGAGTTTACGGGCTGAGCGTCATTGTGAGAATGCCATGCAGCTCGCAAAGTAAACAGATTTTTTGACCATGCTCTTGCACAGAAACTCATATCTATATTTCAGATTCCTGGATGCTCATCCCAAGGTTAGCTGGGTATCATACCTAGGGTTGAATTCACACCCTAGTCATTTTCGAGCGAAATCTTTGTTGCGTCCCGGTCTATTTGGCGGGCTCTTGTGTTTCGGTGTCAAGGGAGGCGCCGAAGCATCAAAGGTATTCATAAACAATCTAAGATTAGCCAGTCATTTGGCGAATATTGGTAGGTCTCGACTCCTTTATTTCCTTGTCAATGATGTACTGACCTTGATGTAGGCGATGCGAAGACGCTCGTAATACAACCGGCAGCAACGACACACATTCAATCATCAGATGAAGAACAGCTCTCAACTGGCGTGACCAGCGACCTCATTCGAGTAAGTCAATCTGGCCCTGAGCGGCTCATTCCGTCGTATTTAATTGAGCTGCAGGTGTCTGTCGGCATTGAGGCCATCAGCGACATCATCGCAGATTTTGAGGGAGCATTGAATGTTTTGTGATCCAGCAGCAATACCCGCATTGTATAATATCATCGAAATCAGATCAACTTTGAACCACATGGAATGTTCTATTTTCCCACGTGTGGGATAAGCACCGACTCGGATGGTCACCATCAAGCTCGGTCCTGCGACCCTAATGGAGGAAAATATAATCAAAGGCTTATAGTTAATGTGTTTTGTGACGCGTGAGTAACATCCTTCAGACCCAGAGTGTCATATTAAAGAAGGTACGAGTAGGCTAGGCTTTCATTCACAGATTATTACTACAACCCCCCAGAGTAACAGTATGAGTGCCAACGATACTAACCCTCCCGGCGCTGCATGGGTCGGGTACGATATGGAGGCAATATTCTCTCCTTTCTATTGGGGTAAGGGATCAAATTTTACTTGCGTCGGAATTCCCTCACCTAGATGTCAATTATAGGGACCGTCATTTCCTTAGTGTGCGTAGTCTCCCCCCGCTAGGGTCACCTCTGTCAACTTGTAGACTTGTACAGCTTGTCGGGAATCACATTTCTTCAGGCCTACACCTATTTCCCCAGCAAGGATCGGCGCGGTGTCCAGATTGTCGTATGTCTAGTTCTCTTCCCTCCATTCCCACTACCATCCCTGAGAATCCTGTCTTCCAGGCCACGGTTATGATGTCTGTATTCTATTTAGCACCCTTCGACCCTTTAACCGACCCTCGTTTAGCGTACTTGATATCACCTCTACAGTTCTCTGTGCTAAAGGAATGTATATCTACTTCGTAAGTTTCTACATTATTTCGGTTGATTTATCAATCAAACTCACGCAAAGTTAACAGGTCCCCCATTTCGGTTCAATGTTGCCGCTCGAATCACTCACTCCGTATGTGGAGTTGTGAAAACTGTTACACGAAGACTAATCTTTCCGTAGCACTATTGCCTCCGAATGTTATCTCGCCGTGGTTATTACTTTCCTGTAAGTTATGCCTAGTTCAAAAATCCCCCCTGGTTATCAACGCTTTGCTAGCTCACAGCTCTATTTTGCTTGGCAAATCTGGATGGGTGAGATTTACGTTGTCACCGAAATTTTCTCCTTTGGCTGAAGTCTATCAGTGAGCCAGGACCGCAGTAAGTTCAAGTACATTACGTCGGGATTAGTTGTAAGTGACTGAAGTTCGTTCTTCATTGGCTTCTCTGATAATGTGGGTCAATTTTAGGTCCTCTTTGGCGTCGTTGCTTTTGGTGAGGATTTCTCCTGCGCTACAGAGAAAACTGAGCTAACTGACATGACAGTTGGAGGGATATGTCAGTACTTGCTGTACGACTTCAATTGGACATCTTGATCTGAAGTAAATCCCAGCATGCGCTACGTTTATGATCATTGACAAGATGTACATTCTCATGAACCGCAGCGATCGTTTCACTGTACGTCATTTGGAGCGTCGTGTCGCGGAGTGTGTGGGCTAATGCTTCTACATTTTTATAGATTGCAGTTGGTGTAGCGAAGGGTGCAGCCGCGGTGTCAGATGCGATCGCTACAGTCGCGCTGTGCTACTCCCTTGGAAGTGCACGTACCGGTTTTGATCGGTGAGTTCGTCGACCCGAAAGCTAGTAGCGCTCTGACAGAAGTGGGAATAGCACCGATTCCACGATCAAAACTTTGATGGGATATGTCGTAGAGCGTGGTATACTGGTTACCCTGATTCAGACTTTGTTTCTGGTACTCTTTTTTGTCAAGCCCGGGCATCTTTTCTGGTGAGTGGATGCCTGTGACGTTGCGGAATTTGAAGCTGAGCTTTCTCTGAAGGCTTTCGCTGCATGTTAATGTCACTCGTCTCTACGCCAATACCTTTTGTGAGTTCCAGCCTTCGTTGATTAATGATCATACTAATGCCTTGTAGTTGCCATGTAAGTCTTTAGAAAATTTGTCGCCCGAATTATTGATTCACATGCTAGAAAGGCTTAACGGAAGGGAACGTCTTAAGCGCATAGGTACTCGGTCTCAAAATACTTATGTGATGTCGGCGGGCACAGACAAGGATCAATCGTGCGTGTTCCGGCCAACTGGAGGCGAAAGCGGGATGTCATTCAACACGGTGGGCCCTGAGGTAAGAAGATGCATTGCATGCGATGCACTACCGCAACCTGACCGGCCTCTAGACCAGTTTGGGTTCCGTGCATATTGAAAAGAGTACAGTTGTTAAAAGTTTCTGATCAGGACCGGGCGTTGTTGATTTTTTCTTCTATTTATTGAGTAGCTCGATTACTGGCCAGTGCGGTTACACGCAGCGTCCCCAAGAGCACATCATGTTATTATCTCGCTAAGAAAATCGTATAGTTTTATCATACCCACAAAAATCATGAGGTTCCCGATTACTTCAAAAGGTTATCCCGTTGCATGACAGACGAGAGGATGACCATTCCGTGCGTGCTCATGTAGCCTGCTTCAACCACGTTTAAATATGCAAGGACGCGAAATAAAAATGGCTGTACTTACCTCATCTCAGTAGTGAGCACCCAAGAAGGAATTACAACACCGAACAGATTCATCGGAGCATTAACTCGGTCAGGGGAACCACGAAGCCTGACTTGATGTGCTCCAGAACACGAAGCAGAGAGGAAAGACAGCTATGGGAAGAGGAGGACGACACAAAAGATGAGCATTGAGACCCTCCACATCACAAGAAGCACAGCCAGCATGACACACAAGGACGACACGCTCGCGACATTTCACGGCTTCAGGCTTGGTCAACCACAGAAACAACTTGATTAGCCCAATACAGAGTGAAAAGTGACATGAACGTCTGTTACTGTACTCCTCCAAACAACACGCCGAAATACTAGAGAAAATCATACCAATGATCGAAGGGACTGGGATCGGGACAAGAAGGAAAGAGGGAACTTTGACAGCCTGTACCTCCGCCATATCTTGGTATAGATAGTGTACGTGTGGTGGTGGTCAATAAAATGCCGGATCCAACAACAAACAAACACAGCCGCTGCAGAGTTAATCGCGCGAAGCCTTTTTCTTGATGAACCCATCCAGCGCATCAAGAACCACGCAAACCTGGTTGAACGAATCCATCTCTTGCGAAAGGATTTTGGTGATAGCGTTAAAGGAAGGCCGTGTCCCATCACGCAGGCACTGGCTATAGAACATTAGGATCGCGGAACAGAGGCCCTTGTCTCGAACAAGCTGTTTCAAGAAGTCACAAAGCACCCTGTCGATGCGTTTTGCAGCCTCGGATTGGAAATCACAAAAGACGCTCAGAATGATCGTCTTTTTCTCCTGGTCTACTGGGAGCGACCGCAGATAGTCGATGATGATAGACGCTAGGATGGTCTTTCCGACACCGGCTGAGAGAGAATATCAGGGTTAGGATGGCAGTGAAGATATCCGGGGAAACGACTAACGATCACCGGGAAACCACAGGCTCGACGATACTGCCGTACCATCTACCCACTGTCGGAACGGTTCGGACTCAAGGAACAAGCGACCAGTATCCCCCACTACTTGCTTGCTCAGCGTTTCAGCTTCCTGGGACTTGAATTTCGAGTCGGTGAGCCCAGAGATGATACGCATAATCATGCCGGTATCTGCCATCTAACCTATCAGTGACCAGTATGGAAAACACTAATAGGGCGCACAATCCTGGTCCTTCTCCATGTTAGTTCGGATTTGCGATAGCTCGCCATCGATACGCATGACGTGGTCACTGACTTTGACGACGTTTTTGCCTACGAGGCTTACGTCGTCCTTGATACGGTTTGTATTATCCGAAATGCCATCAACCTTTGTGTCGACAATAGTCAAGGTTTTGTTGAGCGCGTGAGATAATGCCCTGGGTATCACACTTAGCGTCTCCTGGGTAACTACGGAACACACTCACGCATGGTCATGCTGTACGGCGACCAGCACCAACGACTTGATCCGCTCGATCTTCTTCAGAGAATCCTCAACGCTCTCCTTGCTGAATTTCCACAGCAGTCTCTGCTTTATCTTTCCCATAGAGCCACCCTGTGCAGGCTCCAATTTCGTCTTGACGCTTTTCAGTAATTCATCTAGCTGCGCAAAGGGGCCCGACAGCCTTTGCACCGTCTGAAGCCAAGGGTCGTTTGACGCCGCCGTCTGGGTAAGCTGGTGCACCGTATCTAGATAAATGGCAAGGTTCGAGAGCTCCCTGTTGAGCTCGTCTCGCTCTTTGGGTGCCTCTTTGACATCCTTGAGATATCCGACGATGGTGTTAGAAAGGTCGATGAGGGAGATGATGGAGGAAGCGAGTCCAAGAGCCTCTGCCATAGTCGATGGTGTAGGGAGAGAGGAAGCACTGTCGAGCTGTTTTCGATCCGTGACACAGCTATGCAGAATGCAACGTGCTTGACATACAGCAGGACGGTACAGCCAGACTTCCCTGAATAATCAACCACTGGCTTCAATTCCCACCTTCACGCTATCACTTCAACATACACTTCTCACGTCTTCTTATGTCCGTCAAAGTCGTGCTCATGTTCATGCAGCGAGAACATCAGTACAATGTTATGAATCCCAGAGAAAAGCCACCGATGCTACAAGCGCCCTAGGCTTCTCAAGCGCAGTACTTCAGTAAGTAATAAACGAACATGTTTAGAGGATGCACAGAGCCGTTGGCCGGGAGGATGATATGTCAATCACCTTAGAGCATGGGGAGGTTTCATTGAAGGAAGTGAAATGAAATGGTCCTGCATAGATCCATGATAGCATTAGGACTAGTGGACTATGCTAGCGGCGCTAATCGGGAAAACCCGAAATGAGAAGGCCATGTCGGGGCACAACGGATACCGTAGGCGAAGGCGGAGACGTCCCCTTCCTTCCATTAACCGCGAATCAAGATGGAACTTCCACCCTGGAAAGCGTTGAAAAAGACAGTCCATCCTTCTCTAGTATTGAAAGTGCCTTCATGAAAGGGCGGTCGCATGTGGCCAATCAGGTCCTCAGAGTAAAACGCCGGAAGCCATAAAGGTACGTCTGAGCGAGGTACGGGCATGAAGATGACCGACGGCACATTCAAGGTTGAATGATATCTTCTCTTTAGAGGAATCTCAATACGCAGAAAATGGCCACAACATTGACGAGGGAAAAGGCTTTATTGCTGGGTGAATAGGCAAATGGTGTTTTCGTGTATCGGGGTTGCAGGCAAAGGCGAACCCAAGACGATATAAAGAAGAGAGGGACGATATAGAAACGGGCACGGCAGGATGGCGTTGAGGGCTCAGCCAACACTGCCGACTAACAAGAGTTGTTCGTGATTGAACGATTCTTCCTCCTTTCGACGAACAAACTGCAGATGACAATCACATTAATACGAGATCAGTGTTCGAGTCGACCAGGGTAAACATACCTTGGAGTCGTTCGTCGGCAAACGCTCATGGACATGTCCCTTCTCTACTTACGGCGAGTCCTACACGTCTTCTGAGAACAGCCGATAATGGACATCTAGAAATCGGCAGAAATGTATGTCTTCAGAGTAGGCGTTTACTAAGTGAGCAGACGAGGGTTTTGTTGATGTCGTCCTCGATGTGGGAAGAGAAGCCGTGATCGGAGTTTCGGATCGGAGTTTCCGTCTGTAGTCCAAGCAAGTCCTGACCACATGTTTGCCGTACTATTATTTGCGGTACTTACTCTGCTTTCGAGGCTTCCGACCAGTCAGAGGAAGCGTCGGTAAGTCGCTTCTCCCTTGCATTTAGCTTCTCGGCGGGTTTTTTCTCGATGAAGATACCGATGACTGCTATGACGAACTGTAAAGCTCGCCGTGCGGCGAGCAGTTGTACAGGATGCCATCAAAACGGCCAGGAGATGCTCAACTTCCGAATTACGAAGTCTGAATGTTACACGTGTCCCGAGGAACTGTCGGCTGATACCTAATCGACCAAACGGGCGAAAATGATTGTAGGCTGACTGGAGCCCAGGCGCCCAACCCCCAGAAGGGCATGGGAGGGAGCATTACGTTTACCTAGATGTTTGGCTCGGGGCTCGAGGATGGCAAACATCGCTATCATCTTGCGTTAGTACTCCGTGCAAGATTATCTTCACTTCGTCCTCCCTCAGTTGTTCTCTTCATCTGAGTCACTACGTCACCTCTTCACTACTTCTCCTGGTTTTTGCTTTACGGGTAGCGGCTGGTCTGTCGTTGCAAACTACAGCTTTCAGCTGGTCAGACTTCAGATTTCCCAAACACACGGGTTCTTGAAATCCATTGCCACGAGTTGAAGCTTTTGGCAGCTGTTCATCCTGGTATTCATCCATAAACCTGTTTCATTACCGGTCTCCCCTTCTAGTTATCTCAAAGTCGAGAGTCATCCTCCTAACCCCCAACCTCCAACCTAAAACCGAGCATTTTTTGTCTCGTATCTCAAACTTCACTCTGGGGTCGTCATTTAGAGACTTGTTGCCCTCACTATCCTGATCTCTCGCCTCGATTCCACGCTGTGCCAACATGTCTATTTCGGAGTGGGTTATCATCGCTGTGCTCTTTCTGATCATTTGTTTTTGGCCTACATCATGCCAAGACGAACAGGATACCCTTCCAGTTCACCGGCCGCAGCAACATCTACCGGTATATCAGCCACCTCATCGTCCGGCGCCTCCATCACAAAGTTATCGACCAACACCATATACTCCTCTGCTTCATCAACAACATCAACCAGTACGCCAGCCACCTCCGAGTCCTCGTCCACCACCTCCATCACAAAGACATCGATCATCACCATATATCCCTCCGATTCGTCAGCCCGAGCAACATCAACCGGTATATCAGCTGCCTCCAAGCCCTCGTCCACCACTTCCATCACAGAGTTCTCGACCATCATCGCATCGACCATTATCACCACCTGAACCGCCAAAAGACGAGGTATCACAACTTCGTTTACAGTTTTCCCCACTTGCTGAAAAGTTTTAAATAGGACGATGACCAGGCTGACCGGTCCGATGAGTACTACAGCGACCTTCGTGCATGCGCCAATAAGGAAGGCAATGAGATGGCAAGATGCTTTAGCGAAAGCCATGAAGCCTTTGATCGCGGGGATCACGCAGCAGCCAAGGACCTGTCAAACCAAGGGAAAGATCACAAACAGAAAATGGAACAGCTGAACAAGGAAGCGAGCAACTGGATTTATCGTGGTCAGTGCTATCCTTGATCCTCTTGCTAGATGCTCATTTTTTTGGTAGAAAAGAACCGTGTAAGCTGGTTGCGTCGCGCGTTTGCCTGGGATACTGAATCTGTTTTCTAGGGCAGACTGCCTGGGCAGATTGACTTGCACGGACTTTATGTCAAAGAAGCTATTGCATATACCGATACTGCCCTCGCGAGTGCGTGGCTCCGAAGAGACTCCGAAATCAGGCTCATTGTTGGTACGTGCAGGCTACACAAAGTTTTCCATTGAGGTTGAATCCTGTGTTGTAGGTAAAGGGTCGCACTCTGAGGGGGGAGCAAAATTAGGACCGGCTATCATCGAGGAACTGATACGCAAGTACGTTGATGTACATTCTGCAAGGAAGCCTCGTTTGACTGACCTGATCTGTACAGGTACCAGTTAGTCGCAGAAATTGACCCTTCAAATTCCGGTGTTCTTATTGTGAAGCTTAATTGATGTTGAATGGACGGTCCATCTCCATGATCTCCATGATTCCCATGGTTACCTCAGCGGCCGAGCAGGCAATACCGAAGTCTACGAGAGTATAGACGCAATGTATCCCCCATTCCATTTTGAAGACATGTACTTGTAATACCTCTTCTCGAAACGTAACCCGTACTCACACTCCCACCGAAGAGAATCATCAAATGAGAAATAGACTTCGTGCAACGTTCACCGAGGAATGAACTGATCCCGATACATCCCCAGAATCTTTCCAGATGAAAGTCGGATCGCGCTTTGGGAAAGTACCTACGGTTAATCAAGGAATTAATGGTGGTGTATCGCTCGTGTGTTGGTAGGAGATGTAGCTGCATATTCAAATCGGGCGGCTAGAGCTGCATTCTGTGGCTCAGGCTAGGTGCATCCAGGTCCCAGGATCAAAAGCAAAGGTCACTCCCACGCCCATCCATTCACTCATACTCCGATCACCACCGCATATATGTTGCGGTTGCTTATTACGTCCTTCTTGCTTTCGAGCTGTTGTTCGTGTAGTGCAATGTCCTATGCCTGTCGCCTGATAGTGATAAGCGACAGTCAGTGCAACACAGCCACAAGTCCAAAAGAGGCAGTCAACGCTTTTCATCCGCGACCATCATCTTCATCCCAAACTATTCTTCTCTCTTCGCGCGGCTCAAACGTTCAAAGATACAAGATCACCCAATCAGACTATTTGATCTTCGGACTCAGAACTAAGCCTCAAGACCGGGCCAATGGTATACAACGACGCGACTGCCAATGCCTAACCTGTCTACCTTTGCTACTACCGACCTCGCCTCGCCTTGTCGCCCTCTTCGATACCATCGTCACTCTCCAGGATATATAGTGTGGCACCTTGCAAACGTTCGCAGACTTACGCGATCAAATCCTCCCTCTGAATGATAACCGCTAATGGGGTTCACGGTTATGCTCCGAAGTCGTATGTGGATTTTCATAACCAACCCAACTTTTAAGTTTTAACAGTGTCACAGGCTACCATGAGCCTTCTCTTCGACTGCTAACAGAACTATATATGCGAACAATGGATACGACGTCATGAGCATCGCAACGGACGCGATAGGAAGTGTCTACTACGATTAATCCTCGTGTTAGTCCGATATTTTCTCCCTTAATTACTTCCTTATGCTTCTCCACGTAGTCGTCTCCCATTCCGTTTCGTCATTTAAACCCAGAACGGGTCCATCCAACGCCTTGCAGTTTCTGTTGGGAAGTGACGACAACCCAATCACTCTCCTCAAATGACACCCATGATATACCTCGTACCTCGGAGACTGCATCGTCTACGTTTCAGTCTAACAACTAGAACTACATCTCGTCGTTACTCTCTCGGCATGACCACCTCAACTACGCCCACAATCACATCGAGTTCAACGTCAGTATCTCCGACAATACGGAACTGTCGATGGGGGGGTGTCATCAATTCATATCCTATATATTGAGATGAGGATCAAAGTTGGTTGAATTCCTTGACCTTATAGCTACCTACTCACCCTTTGCCAGATCAACTTCATCCGCAACAAGTCACTTAAGAACGTTGAGGCGCGGGGATATTGGACTGGTGCCGAACGGTACGCTCCTGGGACGAACAGGAAGAATGCACCGTGGTTTGAAGCTTGGACTGGTGAGCTTAAGATCTATTCTGTTCCGATTTTGATTTTGATCTCCATTCCACTAGATGAAACGGGCTGGGCTTGGTTTATTCCTCTTCACAACGGTGCCACCAGTGTTGGTGTTGTTCTGGCCGAGGACGAGAGCAAGCGTAAGAAGGACCAGCACCGTTCAGAGTCCGACAGGAAATCGCTTTCGGAGGTGCAGCATCATTGCTATATGGCAGATCTTGAGCGAGCTCCAGGACTCATTCAGCTACTTAGACCAGACGCGAAATTTGAAGGGAAGCAGATGTCTGCGGATGACTACAGCTACCATGCATCAGAATATGCTGGTCCTCACTTTCGTATCACTGGGGATGCTGGACGTAGTTCGATCTAACATTTGGCTCTTTAGCTTTCATCGACACCCTCTTCTCGTCCGGTATACACTTACTGGAGGATTATCTGCAGCCAGTACCATCGCCGCCTCTATCCGAGGGAATTGTACTGAAGAGGAGGCCCGCAGCTTCCACAGCTCGGAAGCAAAAACTGTTTATACACGGTGAGATTCCCGTGAATTCGCGTCTATTCTCCGAATCTTCATTTCAAATTTGTTTAGTTTCCTCTTTGTTGCGCTCGGCATCTACAAGCAGTTACGGGCTCAGGAAACAGCTGTTCTGTACGAGGCCAAAGAAGACAATTTTGACCGAGCAATTGATTCTCTTAGACATGGTGATTCTCACATCTCTATCATAGGGATTTTTAGGCTCATTTTTCTATTAGTTATTCAAGGGTGTGCGGATGCT
Source organism: Armillaria fumosa (assembly GCA_030407015.1). Classification (NCBI taxonomy): domain Eukaryota; kingdom Fungi; phylum Basidiomycota; class Agaricomycetes; order Agaricales; family Physalacriaceae; genus Armillaria; species Armillaria fumosa. Next base: position 1,714,057 of record JAUDYM010000008.1, on the reverse strand, counting down.
GATGAAAATCTCACGGAGGCGGAGCTTCAGAACACGCTGGATTTCTGTAGAAGCGTCCTTGCACCTAACCAACAAGAAGGTAGTCTGGGAACCCCGGCAGACGTAGGTGCTGCAGACGTGAGGGTAGAGCACGCACAGAATCCACTACAATCGATGGATGACGGCAAGAGAAATTTCGGAACGGAGGTAATCAATGAGTTCATTGTTAAGATGGAACAAGGGACGTTGGGTCTCGTGCGCGTGTATGATCCATCTATATTTTTTATATTTTGATTTGTAATGAACAGTTATGCAATGCCATTTAGCAAAATCCACGATGACTTTAACAACAATCGGGCCGTTTCGAATCCTTTTATCAGAGATTCAAAGCAGCAAGTTGCGGCCAGGGGGGCGCATGCGTTTGAATCGGTGTGAAGACTAGCGATGGTTCTGCGGAAAGGCTTTGATATCTAGTCAAAATATGGTGCATTATCCGAATTGAAAAGATGGTTTTGCACTGGAATGAATCCATTGTTACCTCCAGCTACAGTCGGGAAAATATTTTGCGTCTTCTCTCATCTTATACACTTCCACCATTACTTCCAACACCTGGCGACATAGTTAGTTAATATCAAAACAACGCGAAGAAGTGTTTGTGCGCACAAGATTTCATAGTCTGTAGCAAAGTGCACGTCGTCACCATAACAGTACTCGCATCCATGCCTAAAGAAGTTGGCCAGCTATAGCACACAACTGCACACAGTACATACAAACGAGGGCTCGTTTTTCCTGGTATTCTATGTCCATCACGGGGGTACACGGCTATACCATGGTACAGCGGCATCCCATCCTCTTCGTAACCACCCTTAACCGGCCTCCTTCCAGCCGGGATGTGCCCTTCAGACGTGCGTACAAGTTCCATGGTATCGGGATTGAACTGGAGCAGATCGTAACGCCCCTTGTGGGAGATAACAGTGTTATCAAGGACGACTGTGCAAGGTGAAGGTAGCTGTTGCATATTATATTCAATTTTGCACGGATGGACCGATTTATCGAGGATGGCGGAGCCGAAGTACATGGGATAATCGTTTCGATTAAGAATTGGTTGTCCAGCAAGATACAGTGGTGGCAAGCCAGCGTGAGAGGAACCCTGCAATGGAAGACGGAAGCCAGAGCTGTTGAGCTGCTGGATGGGCACCTGGTAACCACCTGACGGCGCACGCTGCTCAAGCATCCAGGGCGTTGTCTGAGAATCGAGGGGGTTGATGCTGAATGTTGTCAAGTTCTTAGTTCATCACTGCCGGTTTGTGCCTTTCTACTGTTTCCCGCAATCGACGGAATGTAACGAGTCGACGTTCGAGACCTTTATTCCTTTGTTTACTTTTGTTTCGCACCAAGCTAGTATTTGAATTACGAGCCCATATATAAAGTAGGATACTGTTATTTACGGGCTCGGGCTTTCGCAATCTGCAGCCATTACAACTGTCATCGTTGCGCGAGTTCCTCGTGTGAGCAGTGACTCTTCGCCACCCTCACATATTTTTGACAGCCCCATTGGCTGAATCTTTGCTTTACTTTTAACTCTCTCATCTGCGCTTTTTCTATTATCTCTACACAACCTTCGTCGACCTCTGGAACCCCACGGTCTGATCAACCTAGGACAATCCGACCTCGACGAACTTCAAAAACAACAAAATACCTTCGCTATCTACTCTAGGATGTCTCGTTATCCTTTACGTAGTCGGCAAACCACCTCTGTCATCCCAGCAACTCCTGGGATGGACAGTTCCCTCTCGGAAATGACTGGTGAGTCCCCTTCCTTGGACTCAAAAGCTAATTCCTCTGTAGAAAATGGTGCTGCGAGCGCCTTGGGAAGTGTTACCCCACCGGCTGCGAGCCGTGAACCAGCTGCTGGATCTTCAGAGCTGCGAGACTCCAGTTCCTCCCGTGCGACGGTTGAGGCTGGAAAAATTTCCCTACCTTCGGAAGAACCGGAGGGTGTCGGAACACATGGGATTCCGGCCAGGGGTGCCTCAGAGGATGAACTATCTGACGAAAATGTACTACATAGTGAAATTGAGGATGAATCCGATACATCCGATGCTACTAGTACATCTGAAATTTCGGCGAGCCTGTCTGATAGTCAGGAACCCAGGACAGCAGCACGGCCTTCAAAGCTGCGCCGCACTAAGAGTCTAGATGACCTGGAAATTCGTGCCGTTCACTTTGCAAACAAGAATGGCAAGACAAAGGGACTTACTAAGGAGCAAGTCAGAACTGTCCGAGCTGCGGAACAGAGTCTGACCGAGGAACAACGGGAAATCCTGCTGAAACGCCGCAGCAGTTTGACAAAGGAGAAGGGGCGAGAGCACCCACCTTCCCCTAGCCCTACTCCGGGACCTAGCTCCGCGATTTCAAAGGGAAAGTTTGCTGATCGTAACCAGGAAATAAGTGACGGCGAATTGGACCCTGAAGCCCAGAGGGAAGCCCTGGAAACCTGGAATCAAGTTCGTGATATTAATGAGGAGGCGGAATCAAACCTGTCTGATCCTGAGCACGAATTCCAGCCTGTGAAAAGGAAACACCGAAAATCCCAGGGAAAGGAGGATGTGGACATGGAGCCTAAGACTAAACCGCAGAAACGCAATAGGTTTGAAGTGCTAGAAGTGGAGGAAACCTCAGATGATGATGACTCTGATGAGGTGGAACCCACTGTCAAACCTCGTTCTAACCACAAAAATAAGAAGCCATCCTCCCGAAAGGAAAGGAAAATCCGACATGTCGCTGATGAGTCAGACCGACGAATAAAGAACATCGTCAGGGCGCACTCCCAAGCGGCCTCATCTAGCCATCACGGTAGCAGACAAGGATCCATTAAACCTGCGGATCAGCTTCCCCGTGACAGCTTCCTTGCAGACATTCTGGAGCCACAGAAGAAGAAGAAGAAGTCAAACCGGAAAACCTCTCCAGAGCGGAGAAAGAAGGTGAACCGGAAGAAGCTAAAACGACGCCGTGACAAGCATCAAGCTAGAAATGAATCTTCAAATTCTGATGGAGAATCTGAGACATCAGGTAGTGATACAGATCCTGATTACTCACCTTCGTCTCCCTCCGGCAGTGATTCCTCAAGCTCAGATTCGGAATCATCATCGGAATCGTCATCAACAGACTTGGACACAGAGTCTGAAAAGTCGGCGTCAAGCTCAAACACAGGATCCTCTAGTTCTAGTGGTGGGCATGGCCATCGCCGTCACCATGGGCATCGATCGCGACGCAGACGAGGGCATCGACACCGTCGGAGGACTCAGAAGCGTCTCATTCGACCTATCCCTCCCACTCCATATGACGGGACAGCTGATGGCGAGAAGTTCCATCGCTTCACTATGGAGTTAACTCAATTCTGCAAGGAAGGACACGTACCCAAGAAAGAGCAAGTATTCTTGGCTTCCCATTACTTGAAAGGGAAAGCATTGTCTTTCTTCATCCAGAAGGTATCCAAGGACCATGCGAAATGGAAGTTGGTTGAATTCCTTAGAGGTATATTCAACTTCTGTTTTCCTATGAATTACCGTAGCCAGCAGCGTGATAAAATCAAGAAGTGCTATCAGAATGACCGCACCGTTTCAGACTATGTTTATGAGTTGGAAACCCTGTTCAACCTAGTAGGGGTCACAAGCAAACGAGAACGGGTTATCAAGCTCTGGGATGGCTTCCGAAAGGAAAGGCAACGTGAATTACATCGTGCTAAGCTGAACAAGGAGGTAAATAGCTGGCGCCGCATTGTGGAAGAGGCCGAGTACATTGAAATGGCGGACCTAGAACCCATGATGCGACAAGTCAAGGATAAGAGGACTTCAGGGAACGGTGGGAACGGAAATCCTCATGGCAATAACAGCCACGGAAATTCGGGCAAGAAGGCAAGACCTGGGAATGGGGGACACAAACCCTATGCCCATGAGAAGAATGGACCCCGCAAGGGAGGTTATTCTGCTCAGGGATCTAGCATGCCTGGACCGTCGCAGTCATCATCATCCCATCCCAAAGGGAATAGACCTTCAAACGGAGGGCGATTTGGTCCTGGAAAGTCATCAGGGAACTCATCGTCTGGAAATCCATTGTCCAAGACTAAGAAAGCTGAACTGGTTGCAGCCAATAAGTGCTTCAACTGTGAGGAAGAAGGGCACTTGGCTCGGAATTGCCCTCGCAACAATACGGTAAAGTCTCAAGGGAAATCTGGTCCACCTGGATTTTCCTCTCATGGAATGCGATACGTACTGACAGAGGAAGATCAGCTTCGAGGACTGGCAGAGACCACGGAAAGTGCTGATCACCTCTCCTTTGGCATGATGTACCTATTTGAGAACGATAGTTCCCATTCGATCCCAGAATCTAGTATGAGCAATATCCCTGACCTGGAATCTGTTTCTGAGTCAGATCTGTCTGAGGACTCCTGCATTGAAAGTGACAATGAATGGGAAGCCCAGGTAATAGATGAGATTTCCCAATCACCGTCACAGCTGGCTGAGACCACAGAACCGGTTGAATCCCCCTCAATTGAAACGCTCTCAGAAGTAGATGACCTGGAACATCTGACCAATGAATTCGGAACCATGGAAGCAAACATCACCATACCAATTCCTGGAGTAGAAAACTTTGGCCGACTGTGGACGGAGGAAGATGCCACCGCCGTCGATTGGAATGGAAAACCTATGTTTTCTTGGGTAGATAATGCTAAAGAAGTGTTTGGATACCCAGACACAGACTACTCAAACTTTGTCCTACGACAGCAAACAGACCTGAATTGGGTTCCTAGAAGTATTGGCGACTTGTATCAGTATGCGGCAGAATTTTGTCTTAACCACGATGGACCATACCCCGGTGATGAGATGCGGTGGGGAGCTGAGGGCTCACTCCGATTCAATGTCTTCCGTTTGAATTCTGAAAGGTTCGCTATCGCAGATATGGAGTCCGAACATGGCGAGTTGACCATACCTGCAGCCCTACTGAGAAATCCAAAATTCCGAATTGGCGCGTGGTATGCTAAACAGCGTGCCAGGAATCTGGCACTGCCCTATGATTTCCATGAGAAGTATCTCAGATCCCGAGAGTTGGGAGATGCAATCACCCAAGGTCTGCACTTCATACTAAGCCACGGCACACGAGTATACCCTAACATGGAGGACATGTGGAGTGATAGGGATATATCCCCGTACTATAGATTTACGGTCAGCCGCGAAACCTCGGAGAATATCACGGTCATAGATCATGCTAACCTGGTTGCCATACCAATAGAGGCCTTGAGACTGGAGAATCCCCACTTTGATGCAGTCGGATGGTTAACGAAGAACCTGAAGACCATCCAGGCTATGCGATACCAGGAGACGTTGCAAGGAGAACTCCAACTTGAAAAGATTCGGCGATCCGAGGCTAGCAAAGCACGCTCAGAACATTGGCGAACCCAGCATATGGGCACAGTGCTTACAGACACCATTGAGGCTAAACTACATGGCAGTCAACCCTACCCCGGAGATACCATGGAACCTCACCAGCACCTGAGGTTTACGGTGTGGGAATCAAGGATGGAACATCAGTTCCGCTGGATCGACCATGACAGGGGACTCGGAGGAGAAGTGCCCAGGGAATGGGTTCTAGATTCACAGTTTAGTCTTGCGGAATACTGGGGATGGCAGCTAGCCATGTTTGACCACATACCGCCATTCCAAAATATGGACTATCCCAGGATGGGATACCCCTTAGCTACAGCAGTTCGCAAGTCGTTGACGAAGCATGTACCGTGTGCACGACCAGACAAACTAGAAGAGGATATTCAATACATAGCGTACCCGAATCCAGACCGACCTACAGAGGAATACACCATTGAAGACGTGTATCGTGACTTCAAGACGTCAGTCCCCATTGTATACTTGACTAACCCTGATTTCGACCTGCCAAACTGGTATCAGAAGAGATTAAGGCGAGCGCACGAGGAGCTGCTCTTGCGTCTTCGGGGACCAGTTGAATTTGAGTTTCTACCCCGTCTGTTCTCGCAGTCAGTGGAAATGGATGATTTCGAGCATGAGCTCGACTCACTAGTAGCAAGTTCAGATAGTTACTTGCATCTGACACATGGAAATCTTCAATGGGAAGAGCGAAACGGCTATACTCATATCATGAGTATTGCCGGCATCCAAATTGAGCCAAAAACCTACCCAGCGATTCAGCGAAATGCTGCGGTGGTTAAGGATATTGGTCGAGTGGTACCTCGTCCTCTGGTAATTGTTGTGGATATCAATGGACGGCCTTGCCGTGCGTTAGTCGACACTGGATCGTTGGGTGACTTCATGTCTACACAACTGGCTGATCAACTAAAGGTATTCAAGACTTACCTCCCATCTCCGATCCCACTGCATTTAGCGGTTCAAGGCTCAAGGTCGAAGATTCTATGTGGAACAAAAGTTCAGTTCAAGTACCAAGAAATCAAAACTGAACATTACTTCGATATCGCCAACCTATCCGGATATGACATAGTTCTTGGAACTCCATGGCTGTACCAGCACAATGTTCGAGTGGGCTTCAATCCGTCCTCTATCGAGATTGGAAGCAGGTCGGCATTACCGCTGGAAGGTGATAACATCAGTCGACTCCGGTCACAAGCAATGATGGTGAGTGATAACGCACTGGAAGAAATTCGCGCAGAGCTTCTTGAGTACGCTACCCCCATTTGCAAGACGGCATCAGAGACGCCGTTGCCACCTCTTCGAGCCATAAATCACTCGATACCCTTGATTGATGAAAATAAGATATATCCGTGGAGGCCGTCTAGATGTCTGGAGGCTTTTCGTGCGCAATGGGATCAGAAAAGACGGGATTACCTAGAATCTGGTAGGTGGAAATTAACCACAGCGGGAAACGCGGTTCCGATGTTGCTGATTCCTAAAGTAGGGAAACAAAAACACCTCCTTCGGACTGTCGTAGACCTCCGAGCTCGCAATGCCAACACTCGGAAGGTATCCGCTCCTCTCCCCAGCATCGATGGTATCTTACGTCGAATAGCGAAGGCAAAATTCCGAAGCATCATTGATGGTAAGGATGCCTATGAACAGATTCGAATCATACCTGAACACGTTGACAGAACAACTGTGACTACACCTGATGGAAATATGGTTAGCCTAGTACTGCAACAAGGAGATTGTAACGCACCTGCCACATATCAGGCATTAATGAACCATATATTCTCTCCATACATCGGCGTGTTCATGGAAGTTTACCTGGATGATATTATCATTTACTCTGAATCCCTCAAAGATCATATACGGCATGTGAAGTGTATTATCGATGTGCTTAAGCGAGAACAATTGTACTTGAGTCAGTCGAAGCTGAATTTCCTGCCTAAGATAATGAAGGTCCTTGGCCGGATAATAGACGATGCTGGCATTCGCATGGATCCGGACAAGGTCGATTCCGTCATTAGCTGGAAAACACCTACTTCGAAAGGTCTACTATCAGGATTTTTGGGGAGCGTGGGTTATCTGGCAGATGACTTACCCCGAATTCGAGGCCCTATGGGCATTCTGCACACCCTAACAGGTGCCACAGTTCCCTTCCGTTGGTCCTACACAGAACAGCGGGCATTCGACGAAATCAAGACTATAGTTGAGGATCATAGGAATAAGAGTCGTGTTCCGATAGACTACAGTGAGGGCCACAAACCTGTGTGGATGGTAACAGATGCATGTTCAGCCAGCATAGCAGGTTACGTGGGCCAGGGAGACGAATGGAACATGGCGAAACCAGCTGCATTCTACTCTGCAAAGCTCAGTTCGGCCCAGCAAAATTACGCTGTACATGAACTTGAGATGCTTGCAGGACTCGAGACGATGCTACGACACCGGGATATTCTGCAAGGTGTCAAATTCACATGGATTACGGACCATAAAGGGCTGATTCACCTCATGAAGCAGAAAGACCTAACTGGGAGACAAGCACGTTGGTTAGAAAAGATGAGTGCTTTTGACTTTGATATAGTCTACGTACCTGGTGAGACTAATGTTCTCTCGGATGCCCTATCACGTTTATACTCAAATGATGCACCTGGTACCGTACGCGCCCAATCCGAGTATACAGCTCATGACGACAACGTCGAGCACGAACACTTGGGGTCCCATAATATCTCTATGCCGCTGTTGACAGGACTCGAAGCTGCGGCAATGTCTACAAGAGGCAGACGGCTGCCGGCTCGCTCCAATGCTGACACGGGTCGCCCAGAAACATCATCAGAATTCGCCAAGCGAATGAAAGATCATGTACACGTTCTGGGACCACGACGTGCACAGGAGGGCGGGATCGTGGAGGCAAATTCTGACTATGACAGTCGAGAGACAATGAATTCGGGCCATGGCACAGCACAATTCAATAACCCAGGTGCTGGAAAGCTGAATCTAAGGAAGCATGGTGAACCAGGAAAAGAAAAGCTCACCATACGAATTCCAGCCAAAAAGGGAACCCCAACAGGCAAGCAAGCTCGAGAACAGCAGAGCAAGAGCAGTCGACGTGGCAATCATGAAGCGAGTGATACCAACAGCAACACTGATTTCCCAGGCAGATTAGGCGCTGAAATCGCTGAGTCAGCAGAAAGCGGACTTGAGCGAGCGACACTACTCAACACTATCCCTTCACAAGGTGGTGTTGACTTCGAACAAGCGATACAAAATCGATACGAGCATGATACACTGTTCAGAAAAGTGGTGCAGAACCCGCAGCACTTCAAGAACTTTGAATGGGACGCAGACAAGGGACTGCTATACCTAAAGAAGGATAGTACTCAGCTGCTATGTATTCCTCGAGTACTTGTTAATGGACGAACATCACAGGAAATTGTTATTTCCGAAGCTCATTCTATCCTTGCACACCTAGGCGCATCCAAGACCTTGGAGTACCTCCGCCAAAATGTGTGGTGGAAGGATATGGTCGCTGACGTCAAATCCTATTGTGAGTCGTGCAAAACGTGCAGAACCAGCAAACCTAACAATCAAAAGCCGTACGGCCTGCTGCATCCACTAAGGGAGCCGTCGTACCCTTGGGAAGCGATAGGTATCGATTTCGTAGGACCCCTACCAGAGTCCAAGAATCGTGACGGTACGTTTGACTCAATCGCTGTCGTCATCGACCTGTTCACATCAATGGTACATCTCATACCATGTAGAACAACGTATTCAGCACGACAAGTGGCTGAACTCATGTTCGAGCATGTATACAAACTCCACGGTATGCCACGGCGTATCATCAGTGACCGAGACTCACTATTTACTAGCGTATTCTGGAAAAGGTTACATGAACTCACCGGAACCCAACTCAATATGTCAAGTGCGTACCACCCCCAAAGTGACGGATCAACCGAACGAGCCAATCGAACGATGACCCAGATGCTACGACAATGCGTCAACCCTATGCAGAAAGATTGGGTGATGAAACTCCCAGCCATAGAATTTGCTATGAACTGCGCGAGGTCGGAAACAACAGGATACGCACCGTTTATGTTAAATACAGGGCGAATGCCCCGTTCGATGATTTGGAATTCAAATGTTCACAACGAATATCCGTCTGTTCAGGTGTTTGCACGACTGAGACGGCTAGCTATCATGGCAGCACATGACGCGATCCTTGAAGCACGAGTGAAGCAAACTCGTCTTGCCAATCGCAAACGACGAGTCGAGCCATTTAAGGAAGGAGATTTGGTTTACGTCTCCACACAGAACCTGAAATTCGAGAAGGGATTAGCCCGAAAATTAATACCCAAGTTTATCGGCCCTTACAAGATCTCGAGAGACTTTGGAAATCATTCCTTCCGTGTCGAGCTACCATCTAGTTTCATTCAACGGGGCGTGCACCCCGTTTTCCACTCGTCACTACTCAGAGTACATGTTGCTAGCGATGACCGTCGATTCCCGGGTCGCCTCGAAGCCCAGTTACAAGAGACGCCGGAAGCTGAAGCCCAATGGAAAATTGAGTGCATACTTGCCCACCATGGTGCCCGAGAACAGGCCATATTCAAGGTGAAATGGACCACGGGCGACGTTACTTGGCTACCGCACGACCAGATTATTGGCCTCGGGTGCCTGAAGGATTATCTAGACTTATTGGGTGTTGAGACCATTAGGCAGCTGCCAAATGGTTCAGCCGTTGTTCCGTCCGACATCGAGCGCGAAGGGTTGTCTGTAAGTCTTATGTCATTTGATATAGAGCATGATATTGAGCGGGTACATAAGTACGAGCTCACCCAACCTCTTCCCACATCTCAGCACACCCACCAATTATCTCCTAGCCTATATCCTCCCAGCAGTCCTTCGGCGCACAACGTCACTTCCCCCACTCTCGACATGCCTCCCTATCGCTCCAACACTCGTTCGCGTCGCCTTCGCACTCCAGCGCACGGTCGTCCCCTTCTCCAGTCGAAGGTTCCTGGCGTCAAGGCGTCCAATGGAAACGTGCTGCGAAAAGGCATCGAAAAATTCCACGTCCACGAAGTCCCAGGATCTAACTCCTTGGGAGGACTCGTTGGACACTTGCCCGCCGTCCTAATGCTTCAGTATATTGAGCATAACGACTACCTACGCCGCCTGCACAAGAAGAAGGGAATTTCTGCTTGCCGCGCGTATCGTCACGAACCCATTGGATATCCTATCGTTGCGGCATCCTATAACCACGGCTCTGCCGGTACCAAGTTCGTTGAGTGGGTGAACAACGACGGCCAGTTCGAACTCACCAACCTTGATTCCCCTTCCCCAACAGCCAAGGCCCTGAAGGTGGACATGGCTATCCTCTTTGACCCTTCTACTCTCGAAATCCCGGGCTACGTCGTCATCCCCAAACGCGAGTACGACGAGAGCCGCTTCATAGGCCATACCATGTTCCTACGCCAGGAGCGCGCGAAGATGAGGGCTATCCAGCGGCGCCAGGACAAGCGGTCCAAGATCTTGTTTGAAGAAGACGAGCTTGATGATTTTCTCGGGTTGAGCGAGGATGAAGGCTCGCTCCAGTTTATTGGGGACTCGCCCAAGAACCACGACGACGACGACGACGTCGACGCTGAAGGAGATCCCGATAACGGAGAGGGCGAGGATGGAAACGGTGACGCCGCTATGGTCCCCGCCTGAAGAAAAGATTGGTCACAGTAACGTGACGTACCATTTTTTACTTACTTTCTAATCACTTTACCTTTATTCTTCCTCCAAAAGACTACACTCCCTACGTATGATCACTTCCATTGACCAGGAGGGCGGATGTAACGAGTCGACGTTCGAGACCTTTATTCCTTTGTTTACTTTTGTTTCGCACCAAGCTAGTATTTGAATTACGAGCCCATATATAAAGTAGGATACTGTTATTTACGGGCTCGGGCTTTCGCAATCTGCAGCCATTACAACTGTCATCGTTGCGCGAGTTCCTCGTGTGAGCAGTGACTCTTCGCCACCCTCACACGGAAGATGCCAGTATCATTATAGGCCGGCATCTGCCCGCGACTTCAACTTCGACTTCGACTTCGGCCACAAGGCAGGGCATGAGATGGCTAGACCCTGCCTGCATACAACCTTTCCCACCAGCGACGGAAGAGGTCATAGAAATCGTTTTCCCAGGTAACCATTGCAACACAAGAGCTGCCACCGATCGGCGATAAAGATAACGGGAAGGCAAGAACCTAGAACTGCTCCTGAATGAAGCTCACACGTCCGTTTTTTTATAGTATTTGATGTTTGAATTATCTCAACAGAAACCCCTTCTGACTGGATGGGTTTATAGGTGTTCTTCATATGTGCTCTCGAATAAATTTAGAGGAAGAACAGGTAACAAATAGGTAATGATTGCGATGTGTAGAAGGTCAACATCAGCGCGAAAATCACTAGTACACTTCTGACCGAAATTGCACTTCCCATCAATCGATATTATCCTTAGAAGCAAAACTTCTCTGTATTCGTCAAGTAGACCTATAGCTCACTCGAACTTGCTGCTGCTAGAAATGTATACAAGGCCCAACTCGAGGCAATTGTAAATTTACACTTGTATGGCTTTGGGAGTCGCAACAACTACTCTGTGAATCGCGTAAGCAATACATTCAATTTTACATGAAACAATGTTACCTGGAACCGTAAGACCTGATCCTTCATTGAGAACGTAGGTAGGTGACAGGTGTCAGATAAATAGGCTGATAATTGTCTAACTCGGCGCTGCATCCATATTTCTCAAAAAGTGTGATCATCCCACCATTGTCTGGTCCTGAGTGATAAGCATGAGTGTACGCAGCTTTATCATCATCGTCTCTTGCCAAAACATCAATTCCAGCGTGCTTCAGCAAGGCTTCGGCAATCGGTATGATCCCACGACGGACCGCTATCATAAGGGGCGTCCATCCATTTCTGCCCTTGCTATTCACGTCCACCCGCCTTGATTGTAGTAACAACTCCACAATAGATGTATGGTCCTGCTCTTCTACAACATACAACAAGGGTGTCTGCTGTGATGAGGACAACCGAGCATTCAAATCAACGTTGTCTCGGTCCAGGAGCAGCTTGACCATCCCAAGATCCCCTCGTTGTATGGCTGTCAGCAACAGCGGTTCCTCGCACTGGCACTTTCCACGCAAGAGGAGAACGTCCATGATATGCAACAGGCCATAATCCATAGCAAATTGAAATGGGGCTGGAGCCTCGCTGGATACTGTTCGTTTATGACAGACATTCGCGACCTTTCTGCGGTTTGCCGAGTCAATGCCATCAGTGAAAAACGCAATTATTTCATCTTCCATTGAGTGTTCCACTGGCCCACAAGCATGGTAACCCCAATGGACAGACGAGTAGTGAAGGAATGGATGCTTTCCAGCCAGACCGCGGAGAACGTTGTCGTTGTCGGCATTATCGACATCCTTGGGAAGCTCAAAGTCGTCGAGTGACATATATGATAAGCAGGTACGCGTGATGGCCTCTTGGATGCGAGGAAAGAATTCGATGTGGCATCGCCGGTCATGAAAATACTCTTGGGTCGTTTGATCTGGAGAAAATTCATCTTCAGCTTATGTAGGAAAAAATTGGATCATCCACACTTACGCATGAATTTCATTATAGCTCCACTCGGTTGAAAATCTTCAAACTCGCGACATGTTTCGCCCTTGACGACAAGCCTAGCACAGATATCAAGCAGAAAGTCCTCATCGTGGAGATTGTCCAGGTCTAGAGTTGTCGTCCCCGGTTCCACAGCCAACGCATACCGGAGTTCCAACACCGTCAAAGGGCGCCTGGCAAAGGCTATCCACCCAAACACACGATGCGCAAGTTCCTGACGGTCTTCACTTTGGCTATTAACCCTCTCCAGTGCATTGTCGTATGCCTCCCAAATATTGCCTGGCAGGTTTGTGAGTGCATCTCGAAGGGATTTTCGATTCGTTGTCTCAGCGAGTGAGTCCATGTGCATCCCGACCAGAAGGAACCTACAGAGAGTCGGTCAATAGGTGCGAACACGCGTAGCTCTATGATTGACACACATGCCATTGGCCTTGCTCATTACTCCGCTGAGTATCTCTTCACGCAGATCGTCTCGTCCCTTGATGTGATGTGCAAGACGGCCGGAAGAGAGCTTCGTCTTGATATACGTCTTGATATCCTCATCGATAGCCCAGATATGCAACCAGGTATCTGTTTTGAACAGTGATCCTATCGCGGGGATGTCTCTCGACATCACAAGAAGACGAGTATTGCTGCCCAACTCCCGCAGCACGTTTACCAGCTTCTCTTGACCTCCATCATTTTCTGGAAACTCGTCGAGGGCATCAAGGATAATGTAGACGTGGTCAAACGATTTCAGTTCTTGTGCAAGGATTGTAGTGAGATTATTAAGGTAAAGGGGCGTGTTATCGTCATAGAGGGATGAAATTGAGTCAGAGAGACCGTGCACTTGAACTTGCTGTCTCAAGAGGCTACGGAGGATGTTCTCTACGGTTTGTGAACTCGCAGATTGGTAGTCGCAGAAGATACTCAGGACAAGTGTCTCCTTCTGGCTGAATGTATCCTGGTAGTCTGGCAACTGCAAAGAGTTGACAATGATGGAGGCCAAGACGGTCTTGCCAACGCCCGCTAAAGAGATATGTCAGCTTCAAGAAAACGGAGAAGATATTCGCTGGGACAACTCACGACCGCCAGGACACCACAAAGTACGGGACTCCGTTGAACCATCCTTCCAACTCTTGAACTCTGGAGACTCGAGGATCCACTCTCCAGTGTTGCCAACACGCTTTTTTAGCTTATCTTGTTGAACGGTGATATAATCCAGAGGGGTCAACTACCTCACCACTTCCTCTGTTTTGTCGTCTGCAGGGTACGCGAGTATGAGTAGTCAATACAACTGTAGATCTTGACCGTGTGCGCACCCATTAAAATACCACGATTGGCATCTGCAACTGTATCCTTAATTGCATAAGATAACACGCTGTAATTGTATACCAAACTCAGCACTCTGAGAGGTGAACTCGGGAGTTGCTTACACGTCGTTGAGCTGCACAGCGCTCATGACCAAGGTCCTGAGACGTCCAATCTTCTTCAGCTCATCATCCACGCTCTGCTTGGTGAACGTCCACCGCAGTCTCGTCGCCCCTTCTTTCCACCCCGGCGATCCACTTCTCAGCTTTCTATTGAGGCCCTTGAGTAACTCCGTGAGCTCCTGAAAGGGACCGTGCAACTGCTGTAGTGTCTCCAACCAAGGGTCATCTCGGGAGGATAGCTTGATAAGCCTGCCCAGGGCGGACAGATAGATCTCCGTATACTGTAGCTCTGTCAAGAACTGGACAATTTCTTTAGGCGCATCATGTACGTTCTTGACACATTTAATGGCAGTGGTAATATTTTGTATGAGGACGGTAACGGACGAAGTGAGTCCTAGAGCGACATCTACCATGGTTGGCAGTGAACAGCAAGGTTGGACGCATGCGAGCTGAAAGTCGCAAGTTGTCCTCGTGGTCATAATCGAAGACACAACTTCACAACAACCGAGCCAATGATGTTGTGGTCTCGTCTTCCGCGGTGATGGGAAACATATCACTCGTGCCACTTCCGTTCTTGACAATTGTTCGTCCTCCTGAGCCGCGGTCAAGGCAGGGTTATAAGAGAATTGTGTGACAACGTCGCATTATTGCATCTGGAACGAAAAAACGAGTCGCCGACGGTCTAACATTGCCTAAGTGCCTGAGGATCCTGCATGCGCGGCAACAACAATCACCTTCACAGAAGCACACTAAATTGAGCTTCTAGCACCTATGGCAGGCGCCCCGCAGCTGCCAGCATATGACGTGCGAAGTGTTGATATTAATGTTATCGATGCCTGGGTTCACCGCGAAGTTGGTACACCACGAGGGGAAAGGCGCAGACGTCAATGAATTACGAAGCGACCCACAACTTAAAGCCAGCCTAAAGTTTTGAAAGACACAGTTACAAGTTTGCTATAGCTATCCCCTACTGTGCCTTATTTCCAGCACCTGCCGACATAGTTAGAGAACATTCAAAACAACGCAAAGAATCATTTGTGCGCACAAGATTTCATGATTTGTAGCAAGGTGCACACCGTAAAAAGTGTACACACATCCGTGCCTAAAGAAGGAATTAGCCACTACAGCACATGCGAAGTGATAATACATACAAATGGGGGCTTGTCTCTCCTGGTATTCTATACTTAGTATCGTGAACATGGTGTGTAACTATACCATGGTACAACGGCATCCCATCCGCCTCGTAACCACCCTTAACCGGTCTCCTGCCAGCCGGGAAGCATCCTTCAGACGTGCATACAAGTTCCATGGTATCAGGATCGAACGGGAGCAAGTCGTAACGCCCAGAGTGGTAAATGATGTCCCCGTCAAGAACGACCGAGCAAGGTGGACCTTGACATTTAGGTTCGACCTTGCCTGGATGGACCGATTTATCGAAGATAGCGGAACCGAAGTAGATGGGCCAATCCCCATTCATGATTGCGGGCTCTCCAGTAAGTTCCCAAGGCGGCCAGGCGCAGGCCCCATTTAATGGAACACGGAAGCCAGAGCTAGGGGGAGAGAATCGGATGGGCGCCTGATGGCTTGGTGTGGGCTGCTGATTAACATTGGGCTGAGGAGTCTGTGGCATCATGTAGGGGGTTCTTAGGGATGTTTCTGTCAAGCCCATAGATGCCGACTTATTCTTTTATACTGTTTCCCATCATCACGGAGGATGCCAGCACAACATCATAGTGACTTCGACCGGGCAGTCAGCCAAGCGCCTTGTGACCTGTGCCTGCCTGTGTACAGTCTCGAATCGCTGTCCAATTGCGAGAGTCCAACACAAGGGCTGTGATGGATAACGAAAACAAGGATCCGCAATAGCTCCGACACAGGCGTTCCGCTGGCAGTCTGACGCGCACGAAAGATGAATTATCAGTTATGTCTATCTTGTCAGATTATAATAGAACACGGCTCACAGCTACTCCATGCCTCTTCTAGCAGGACAAGTACCGTCCCCCTTTCCATCGACCGGTCGACAAGTAAAGGAAACTCCCACAATTGACTGTATGGACCTAGTCACAGAATATCTCAACGCCCAATGCTCGCTATGTTCGATCTTCATTGTCACAATAAGGAAATGGTCCCAATTCCCTGTCACGTTTGATGCCGATAGTAGGTGCACTGTTAAAAATCATCATAATGTTCCTCGTTGAACGCAGTACAAGGAAGTGAACACACATTTGTTTGATCATTCATGACCTATTCTTGCAAGTGTGCAAGTTCGCCTTGAACAACCCGGTCATTAAGTTTGTCTGACAAGACGTGGTCTAGTCCAATAGAAAATGTAAACATCCATTTCAGCGAATCGAATGGTGCAAACGAATGAATGTCGAAAGATCCTTAGGCCTGGATACTATGATCATGGTTCTGTTAGATCACAAGAACCTTGTGTCCATCTTCGTGTACACTCGGAGGAACAATTCTAGCTGAGCGGAATCCGGGACGATGCTCCAACTCTCACTTCGGACCTCCCGATATGCATACAGAAGTAGACGAGAAGAAATGACGGAACATTTTGCTTACGAAGTAGATAGGGGAGTAGTGAAATTTCTGAGGTGTCGATACTGGAGAGTTAAGCTGCACGTCCCGGTCACCATCACTTTGAAGGAAGAACACGTTCTGAGGTGGCCATGATTTTGTGTATCGGGGTGAACCAAAGACCAAGGTGATGGGCGCAAGGGAAGAGCCCTAAGGGCCCCAGGAAACAAGTTCTCCTCAGAGTCGTTCGCCGCCGTCTTCTCTCGACGCATGCTTGGCACGAATTGCAGATGACAGTCGCGTCAATACAGCTTCAGCTTCCGAAGCGTTCAAGATGACGATGGCAGATATACCCTGAGTCATTCGTGAAATGCTTGATAATGCGACACGAACCTCACAGTTAGGTCTGCAAACAATTGCAAGGCATGCCATGTTCTAAATATCTAAGAGCAATGGTGGTATCGAAGCGGGCGACAGTGAGGTGGAGCGTGTTGGGTAGGAAACCGGGTAGACAAGTTGGGCGTAGGGAGTCGTCGTCCTTGTCATTGCCTAACTGAGTTTGAGGCTTGGATGTTCTGAACGTTTGAGTTTGAGCTATGGAGGTGCGGAGAGAGAAGAATACTTTGTGACCAAGACACGGTGAAAACCGTAGACTGCCTCTTTTGGACTTGCGTATGTGGTGGCTGTGCTGCACCCACTGAAGCCATGACATCGATAGTGAGCCTCTTTTCTTCTCTCTCTTAAAGGCCTACGCCTAATGCTAAAGGCACGTCTACATGTCCGCGCGTTCAACGGCAACACTTGCGCTTACCCACTGCTCTATATGCATAGGAGGACATAGGAGCCGACATCCATGACCTCCAACACCGGCACGCGTTTCTGCACAACACCTCTAATGCTCGATGACATCAATCGCTTCGACGTTTCTGTCAACGGACAGCATACCTCCTTCCATGACAACCTTTCTACAGAGATGTCCACCGTCCCTACAACTGCCTTTACCGCCACCATCACTTGACCACTAGTCTGTTCACCAGCGAAAGCTTTGTTCATTCGAAGACACCCACGATTACAGAAGTTCCATTCTCTTGTTGACGCTTTGAGGAGATTCCTTGGCACGCACTGCATCAAAGGGTAGCCGATCCTCAGTTTGAAAGGCGCTTCAACAGGAAGAGGGGATGAGCTAGGAGGAAGGGAGGCATAGTGCCGGCGGAGGACCGGCTAGTGGGAAGACGTTTAGTTTCTCTTGCCCCTGTCATCCAGGCTTCAGATCTTGATCAGTACTGTTGGTGTGTTGGAGGCTGCAATAAGATTTATCGCCTGGAAAGAGTCGAAGGTTAACAGGTTGATGCGGACATCGTGAAATGTTTGCTAGTGAGACATCGTGGAAGAGAGAGAAGGTTCCGGGGGCAATTTAGGCGTAGGACTTCTGCAAGTGAATTAGCAAACTCTGAATGTGGATGTCATGTTCGGTGAGGGAACTCTCGATAACATATGAGCGGACGAGCGGACGACTTGCCATGCCAATCTGCTCTATCGCCCAGCATCAACAAAGAGATCCTTGCGTCCGCCGCCACAAAACTCATAACCTTAGGGTTGGTGAGTAGTACTCCGCCTGTCACAGTCGGCTGGGCTGAAGGCCTAGGACGGTCATAAGCTGTTTGTACTAGGAGGTTCAGAATCCTCTTGTGAAAAGATGTAGAGAAATAGAGGAGATATAAAGACTTGGTCGAAGCTTGAAGGCCCTGTTATACGGAGAGTAGACGGTGTGTCGTAACTCGTTGGACACCACTCGTCGCTGCTTGCTTGGGAACCTGAATCTCATATCTAGGAGCGTTGGACCGCGGCGGCGTAGTGGGGAGAACGGCAAAACTACTAGTATTTGATGGCGAGACGTTCGTCTTGGAAAGTTTCAGCGGTAGGCAGCTGTCAGTGAGCGATAACTGCGATAGACGCTGGTAATGTCAAAAAAAGAGCTCAGCGGGATGAGAATGGAGGACGTACTCACACCTTAAAAATGCCACATTCTGTCCTCGCTTCCTCGTAGGCCATCCCCTGCATGTTGACCGGTCGAACCAAGTCCGAGCGTCGTTCAGGTTGAGGAGCGGCCATCATTCGGGTGCCGAGTCAAAGAATCGCAACTGAATGAGGCTTGGAGGAATTCAAGGCATTGCATGTGTGCGCATGCTCGCAGTCGGATGGAGAGGGCGATCCGAAACTCCGATCACACCTTCCCTTCTGTCTCCCACCGTCATCGACTACTTATGCCCGAATGGCTCCGAGTCGTCATCAACGCAATGAGAGGAAGGGAGGCTTAGGGCTGGGACGTGCCCATGGTCGTCGTTCACCCGGAACCTTCACCATCCTCTTTTCGCGCAACGAATCTGCCGTTTCTTAATCCACACACCATGCGCGACCAGCTCCTACTAGCAAGCCTTTTACGCTGATGACCTGATTGGCCCACATGTGACAGGCGCAGGATCCGAAAGCAAAAGACGTGGCAGACCCATAGAGGACGTAGCTTTTTCAGCTCACCCCAATGCGAGCATCGCCCTCACCAGAAGTCAGCGAAGAAAGCTAGTGACGTTCTGTGAATGCCAGGGTTGCATCACTGGCATCCTCCAATGTGTTACGGACGGCTCCAGGGTATGTCTATCGTCATCTGGAACGCTGAACTTGTATTGATGCCACTGTCATCTGCAGTTTGTTCGGTGAGAGGAGGAGGCCCGGGAATCCTTTGCGACGAACGACTCCAAGGATAACTTGTTTGTCGGCAACGTTGGCGTTGTCGGGGCCCTCTGCCCCATTCCATCGTACCCGTCACTGCTTCTTCCTTCTGCACTTTCGTCCTTAGTCTTCGGTTCACCTTCACTTACGCACAAAATCCTGACTATTGGAGAACGCGTACTTCCTTCCAAGTGGCCGTGGCTAGAGCGTGCGGCTTGACTGTCCACAGCAGGAATATCGACACCTCACAAAATTCACCACTTCGCTATCCACTTTATCTGCTTCATATGGCACATACATGCAAGGCGTATGATCATTTCTTCCCGTCTTCTGTATGCACGTCGGGGGTTTGAGCCGGAGTTGCAGCACCATTCTTTGTTCCGCACATCAGCCAAACATTTTCCTCCGGGTCTACACGGAGTCGCCGTTGCCATTAATATTGTGATCTTCAATCCGAAGTCGATTTCGATACCGGAAATGGGACCGTGGACTACGTCTGTTTTGGGAAGGAAGGAACCCGTTTCTTAATTATGCGTCTGGTGGAGAGAAGGGGACGTTCCCGGGTATTCACTGCGCCCCGACGTAGCTTGACTGTTGTAAGGTTTCACTGAATAAGACTACTAGTTCTAATTCCTGACTACCCAAGAACGCGTACCTCCTTTAACAAAGGGCAATGACCGGAACATACAGCCCGACTCTGCAAAGCACGAATACCACTTCAAATCTGCTTCGTAGAGCGCTGATGTGCTTGGTAACGGTGCAGGGAAAAACCTAGATCGAATATACAGCGAGTGAAACTCGTATATACTAAACCCTAAGCAATCCTTGCAGTTCACAATCACCAAATATATAAGTTTGGGTGTTTTGAGATCGATAGAAGACCTCTGCAAACTGACTAGTTTGGTAGGAAGTTCAAATATTCTGATAAGTGCGCAAATATTCCAGCAAGAAGCTCAAATATACGACTTGTTCTTTCAATTCTAAAGGTATCCAAGCTATTCAATTCGACTTAGTGAATATATAATAGGTCTGGGAGCAAATAAAGTATATTAACGACGACTACTCGTCTTGGTACTTGAAATATTCTGTGTTCTGAGATTAATGGCACTCTGGCTGAATTCTATAGCACACTGGCTTTATAATGGTGCACTGGCCAACTCTGCAGCTCACTGGCTGACTCAAACTCAAAAATATATAAATAATCTTTATATTCTTTTATCTTTTTCTATTGGACTTAAGGAATATTTGCCTCATCCAAGGAATATGCACAAAGGCCTTCAAATTGCCCTGCTCACTGGCTAAGATGCGACTCTAAGGGATGGCAAGCTTCCTGGACTTAACAAACTAATCTATAACTCCGAGGTTCCACTCCAAGGCCCTTGAATCACCCAAGCTACTGCACTTATAGGGTCAAATTGTGGGGAGGGTGTTGCCTCCCGTATATTCATATGTACAGTCCTTATATACTACTACCGGTCTGTGCTACCTTGGCTATTTAGTCATATACTATAGTGTAAGTTACTACCGGTCCCAGCTAGCCCAAGATATCCTACTGCTGTGCTATGCAACCTGGTCTAGCTAGCGGCCTCCGATGTTCTAGGCTGATATATTTGGTTACCCACCTCGCAGTTGGAATGCTGTGTATCCTGCCATATGGAATAACTTAGTTACCCGCATGCTGCCTGGTTTCAGGCCAATTCACGATTAAGGGGTAGCCATAAACTTGCTATAACTAGAACTATCTGATGCGACGCGATCGGTCAGAATATTCCCAGAAGATCGATCGGTAGATAGTATAGTCTCATCATTGATGCGAACCTCATGGTTCTTCAGGGTTATATCTTTCTCTAAGGCAATCCCAGTAGCGTTGGCTATCCTGTAATGGACGTTAGCTCCGCCTGCTATCATGACTATTCACAGTTTTATCTGGCATATCTACTCCTGGTTTAATAGCTAACTCGCAACTAGAACTGTTATGATGTATATTTGCCTACTAGGGCGTATATATTAGGCTGGTAGGTCTGACTCGTAGCAATATCTTTCCTAAGTCCTAATGCCACTTAGTATATTGTATAGTGCAAAGCGATAGCTTTAGCTAGCGATCCGGAGGCTCAATCCTAGCTCTCGATATTCAAGTACAGTATAGATTGGATAAGTATATATATACAAATCGCAAAATCTACAGGTGGATATGTTCCATGCATATCAGCACACACAATCAAGGTGTACAGCTGTTCCTTCCAATCTACTTCTGTATGCATATCAGAGTCATCCACCCTATGAACTATCAACCTCCCTCCATCACGGCCACAGGACCATCCACCCCTCGACTTCCCGTCCGTCCGTCTAGGCTAATAATAGACCAGTTCCGTCACTGCATACTCTCCCATCCGTACGCAGTCCTCCCTTCTCTCATTCCCTCCGCGCGCTCCACCCTTCCAAACTCTCAGTCAACCCATGGCAACAACCGGTATGTAAAGTAATAATGTAATCTTATGAACTTCCGATTTTTTAAATGAGTGTGATAACTTGCTGCTCAAGGCTCTCGAACGGGGAATACTCGGAATACTCTTCAGAGAACGAAGAGAAATAACCAACGCGACGGAAACGACCTTCCCCAGCTGGCACCACAATTAACCCGATGGCGTACTTACACCTATTATTCCACTGTACAGGGGCGGCCCAAACCTTTCCTATTGTCCCGGATACCTCTTCGCGACTATCAGTATACGCGGTACCAACCGGGATTCTCACTCCAGTATCAGTTTCTCCAAGCAGCTGAGGGGTCTCTGCAATGGGGTCCCACAGCAGTTTCCTCAGAACGGTCTGGATTTTCAACACACCAGCAGTTACTCGTCCGAACGGTCGCAGCTTATTCGCCGGTGTTACCTCACAATGCAAAATCTCGCACCTGTTAACATGCACTCGCTCAGGATCCAGATCACTGTCCGGGTGACTCGGATACTGTACGACATGGCCATCAACAGCAGCCCAGGACCACGATGGCGCACGATATGTGGCTGGACGTGGCAAGATGTCCTGATAGTCTTTCATCCAGAGGAGTTCTGTATGCAGTCTACGCTGCCATAAGCCCGCCAGGTATTTGTCGCCCCAGAAACGTGCGAACTGGTCAGCAAGCCCTGAGCATGCAAGAAGTCGATCGGCTGGCTTTGTGAGTGCCCGCTGTGTATAGTCTTGCACAATATCCTCCCATGCCGATCTCAGCTCCTTTTCTGTGCTCTTGTCAATCTCTGCGGATATCATCGTGACGTCTTCCTGGAACATTATATTCGGGAGCCGTTCTGTGGCACGGGGAGCATTGATAGCATTGCCAAGGTTCACGGTTGATATCTGACAATGGTATTGCAGTGTATGGGAAGCATATATTAAAGCCCTTGGTGACAGGAGCCGTTCCTCAAGGCACCAGGCGCGTTTATTGACTGCCTCTTGTGACGGATCATATGGTTCCCAAACAGGAGAGAGGAACATAGTGCCCACTCTGCCATCAGGACAAAGAAACGGCAGGCGAGTGTACCCTGCAGATACTGGACGATCCTGCAGAAAACCCTCACTGACTCTGTTTGCACTCGCCGCTATGATTGTGAGATACGAATGTCGGAAAATATTTCGCATCTGTGCAATCTCTTGGGCTTTGTCTTCGGGAGAATCTTGGAGGATACACAGGGAGTCTATCCAGAGATATTGAATACCAAAAGTGTGAGTGGTTGCGATTGCATCTTTGATGGTTTGTGGGAGTAAGTGGATGTCTATTCCCCGAGTGTAAGAGTCGACGTTATCAGTTCTAGTGCAGTGCTGTTGCGTCTCTCCCCAGACATAACTCAGGGCTGCGTAAAGATCGAATTCGGGCCTTTTATCTCTGAACGTTAACCCTTGTGTGATAACAAGCCTAGGCCGGTCGGGATCTGTGCAGTCAATGGTACGGGTGGGGAGTGCGCTCGGGCGAGGTTTGGGGCATAGCTCGTGGCGACTGATGCATTCCGCCAAACACTCAGAAGCCAGACGATTGGTCGAAGGAGAAGACACTTGGGAAATAAGAGTCCTAGCGGAGATGTAGTCTGTCGCATTGTCGTCTGCAGAGATGATACAGAACATCAGACTCGAGCGAGCTGCGGGTGCTTAAATACATACCAGGATCTGTGTAGACATGGTAACTAGAGTGAGGGATTTTGTTGACACTAATATTTAGAATTTGCTTTGTCCCACGACTGGCTTCCCCATATACTGACTCACGAAATTTGACCGTGACCATGTACATGCCTTGCATCCTCGTTTCATCCTTGTTCCTTTCCAGAAGATAGCACCAGTTACAGCCCTCCTCTGCAGCTTTATGAACTTTCTGTGATGTTGTGACATAGGAATAACCATCCTTGGTGTATAGTGTTTGAAAAGAGCCAAAAGTGTACAAGCTGTCGCAGCATGCTACACAGACACACGATCTGATTATCTGGAGACGGCGTAAGTTCTTATTTGCGTGTTGCAGATGAAGATCTGGCATTTACATTAGGTGGAGTGTTCATCGGTGATGGGTGTGTCATACAGGTTAACTACATCAGGAGAAAGGCCAAAAGATTGCAGTTCGGATGATGCCGGCGGCTCGCCTCTCCTACCCGGTGTTTCCAGGCCGACATTCCGGCACCTTCTTGTCTGAGTCGGTTCATGCTTGCCTTTGCCTTAACCCAGCCTACCCCACCCGACATCGAGCACTGTACTGTCCGTCATGATTGCATGAATCTTTTGAAGTTGATTTCTGGTCACATAGTTAGGTGCCTGGAAGCCGTCGAAACGCTATCGTATTCGAACAACTCCAAGGGGCTGGCAGTCGCGTCGTGAAATAGCTTCACGATCTTTTCATTGTTCCTCTCTTCCTTCACCCGCCCTCACATCACTGATATTCAACATACCACCACTCAACGCACCGGGGCAACGACTACGTTTGAAACTGTTCAATTTACAGCCAGTATGTATCTATGATTCATTTGTATTGACTGAAAGCTGATTCTCGTCCCATTACTAGTAGCCATCGAGTTTATAGCATGCGTTCTCTGTAGGCGGAGCCCTCATCAGCATCACAACAAACTTTCCTTTTGCGCCTTGCACTCATATAATTTTGTGACCCTGGACCATTACCGGTAGTTTTGTATCTCCATCAGACGTCTGCATTTATCAGCCGCAGTGTACCCCGGTCAATCAAGTGCCCACAAACACACTGGGTTTTTTCTTCCCCTCACCCAAGACTGAGATGACTTGGAATGCAGAACCCCCGACTCTGAGCCACGACGCCGACTCCGACTCGTCTGGTACCCTAACGTCGACTCCTCCAGCGAAGCCCATACGAGTCCCTCCAGAAATACATAAACTAGTTTGCGAAACCTGCTGGCACACACTCTGTTCTCCCGAATCGTTCCATACCATGAGTATCCCAATCCTAGCCGATCCCCTCCAAATCGGCAGACTTTTCATATAGCGCACTTACTTGGGCCGGATGCAACGGACGACGTGCCAGTGGTGTACACTCCTCTGTAGAGAGGTCGAGAGCTTCCGGGATATCTACGAAAGCACGACACAGCCGCCGTCCAAGAAGACAAAGATCCAGGCGGGGAAGCTCTAGAGAAGAGCATCGTCACCGTGCGCCCTCATGTAGCTGGGTGTCGATGAACGGAGGGATCTTCACGGGCTTGTGCGCCAATGGGGATATGTTGTGCAGTGTTGTGAGGTGTGAGGTATGGCAGCATGGCGAGGAGGTTGTGGATGGTGAACTCGTTCTTGATGTGATTATGCAGCCTGCAGTGTGGGATCCGGCGGAGGGGCACTTGTTCGCACCAGAGTCGGACGATTGCAAGCGCGGAGACCGGATTGGAGAAGTGATGCCTGATGCCATAGAACCAATCTCAGGTGATGTTCACCTTGCACTGGCGAAGCTGCTGCATCGCCCGCACTCCGATGCACGAAATCCTGACTACCCAAGAATGTGCACCTCCGGCCCGACTCTTCAAATCTGCTTCGTAGAGCGCATACAATCAAGACGTATTCCAAGCTCTTCCAAAAAGTTTGAGGTGCCAAGTATATGGGCCCTCATCACATTCAGTGGACGTAATGCCCGTAGACAGACACAGCTAACCGACATGTGTGGAGTACGGAGCTTCATCGATGGAGCTCGAAGGTTCATTCAACGCCTGAAAGAAAGTTGGCGATTCAAACCTGGTAACTGCATGAGGAGCTTCTGATACTCTTTGGGCACATTCTTTAGACAGTTGATGATAGTAAGAGAATCCCCGAAGGCAGGGGTAACGGATGAAGTGATTCCGAGGGCTGGCACGGTGGTGAAGAACTCGAGCAAGGACAGGTCACAACGTTTAAATCAAAGTCACAGCCATGCTGTAATCTTGCGGTAGGACCGCGATGATGGGAAGGAGTTGGCGGTAACGTTCTTGTAAAAATTGTTGAACGGCATGATAAATTCGTGATGGGGAAGGGAAGAACGGTACAATGCTGGTGCATTTCATCCTGAGAGAATCTATTACAGTTATCGCACCAGTACGAGCGAGTGCTACTCTTTCAGACGCGCCTGCACCTTCGCATGGACGGACTAAGTGACGCTCGGAGACTGCTTCGTACAGCCTGATCTGCCTCTGATATCACGTGCAGCCCTCAGCCGTAATGAAAATGATACGGCATTGACATTATCGATGTATGAATCGCCCACAATGGGTTTGCCAACCACCACGCGTGCAAGCCGAGCCTCGTATTTTGAAACTTTGGACCGGCTCAAGGTGTGTATGAACACAGTAGTGTTAGATAGTGAGATGTATGTTTTGGAAAGTTTCGGCGGAGAAGAACATGGCGGCTGTTGGCGAGCTGTGCTAGATGAAAACATCAAGGGAAGGTAATGTTTGGTCACCGAGACACCATTTATAGAGCAATGTTGAGCTTGCGCGTTTGAATATTTGGGGCACGAAGAGAATAGTACTTTGTGGAGATGACGGTCGCGATGAAGAGCGCTGACTGCCTCTTTTGGACTTGCGTATTTGGTGGCTGTGCTGCAACCACTCTTAAAAATAAACACCTCTAACGTCCAACAATCGCTGAGATGGACCCACCTCATCATGGCGAACCTTCGGTCAAAGTACAACGCCCCTCTTTCAATGACAACGCTTGCCGCCATCATAATACTCGACGCATTATTCCTTTCGTACCCCAACGTTGAAATGCACTCCCCGACTGAAGACATGTACACGCCCAGAGAAACCCCTCCCCTCATCGTACTTTTGTTCGATATCTTGTTGTGGGAATTCGAGTCGATTCGCACCCGTGGCTCCTCCATTTGGACGGTACGCCCGAGACGACGCGTCAATACCCTGGTTTGGGCTGAAGGGGATGTCGATTGCGAGACGGCCAGGGAGAACGTGCAGCAGGAATTCTGCAGGAGAGATGCAGGGAACGCGTCCCTCCCTGCGTGGTTTCTGTACAGGGGGTCAGTCGGTCAAGACTATCACGCTGAGGGTCGTTGGTATCCTAGCCAAGGTTACATTTAGGTTCGAGATGACCATATCATCCCCATCAAGGTCCCGCGTTTGCTGTTCTCTCTGCCCTACACCTTGGACCTGTATATTCTTCCCGAACGCCAGGCTTTTCCAAGCTGGCAGCTACGCGATGACGTCGACGGTTTTTACAACTAACAGCTACAGGGTATCATGTTATTACCCTGCACCTCTACGTGCGGCATCTAAATCCTTGCCTTATCCCCTCACTCTTGCAGCATCTTCACCAAACGATGTATATGGTGACCTCTAGCGCTTTCTTGACTTCCTGGAATCCGAGTTTTGCTGCAATACGACATATCACGCTCGCATGAGCAAGGGCAGATCTACAGGCAAGGACAGGGAGGACACGGACTTGAAGTGTTTGGGAGGCTCAGAGTATTTCTGCTTTGTTGGACGTGCATATATTTTCTTTGCCTTTCTTCCTAGCTAATCTCCTTGCGACAGGCTCTGCCCTTTCCTGTTCTCCGAGTCCTACAGATCTCTTTGCCGTAAGCAGCGCCCATCACATCTAGGACATGAATTTTACCGCGAGACGAGATATCGGCTTCCGGTGAGCGAGCTAGAGCAGGTATTTATATCTCCACATGCTCGAAGGTGAGTCTTATATTTCCCTTCTTTTGTCAATGGTCGATCCTTGTTACGAGGAGTCCCGACCCTTACTACCCGACAGGGGAGATCAACAATCCGCCGATCACTGTGACTCAAGACAGATCTGTGCTCTCATCCACCCCGTTTCCGCACAGACCACTCCCAAGTCACATCCGCTCGTGCTCCGGTGCGTCCTTTGTATCTATCTGTACGGCTCGTTAACAAGAGCAGCTGCAGTCAGCAATTAGAACATTCCATAATCGTTACATGAGTTAAAATCTGTATAGACGCCGCAATAACGGTGTGCTGCGATGGAGTGATTTTTTGTTATTTCCGTTATTAGGACCTTGCGCCGGTAACAATACCAATACCAATACTTCCGTCAATGAAGTGATCTCCGAAGGACAGTCGGTCCATGCTCGCGGCAGACGTGTCTATAAGTAACAGTAGGGGTTGTGCGATCAGTTTCTGGATCGGATATGATCATTGTACTGCTTCGCCTTGAATACTCATGACATTCTCTGGAGACACATACCATTCGACCAATTCGACGAACGTAACACGAAAGGTTTACTTCACATCATCACCGGAGAATCCAGCACGGCATCACAGAGGTCGTGCAATCACTGTGACTTCGACTTCGGCATCGGCCGGCCCCCGGCCTTGACCTCAAGGTTGGAATGCCTTGTGATTTGCATGCCTAGTCGACCTTGCCTTCTTACCACTAACTATGGCAGCGGTCATAGGAATTGCTTCGTCCATTTCCGCCCTCATCAAAAACACTGTTACTGTCATCAATTACCTAAAGGACGTAAAACATGCGTCCAAAGAACGCAACAACTTTCTGAAGGAACTACAGTATCTGGAGATCTATTTAACTGCCTTGGAAAAGACCACTCAGCTGTCAACGAAAGATGACCCGTGGCTGAAGACAGTACAGCGGTTGCACAATGGGTTCAAGGAGCTTCTGGAGTTACTCGATCGGCTCAAGATGAGGCTGAAGCCTGAATCGTCTTGGCGGAAAAGGATCTTGCGGAGGATCGATTGGACGCTTGTTAGAGAGAGCGTAATGGTCGATTTGTCCACGATCGAACGTTTCAAGACCTTGATCATGATCGCTGTGCAGCTTGACCATCTGTAAGCGATACGTATAGTCAACTAGTCGGAGTCTGACCTTTGATATGCAGCGCGTTAACTGATGCGATTGAGAAGATGCTAGGCAACATGAAGGATAACGTCGATGTGATCCTAGAGAATACAAATGTGACCAGGCAGCTACAGATTGGTGTGTACATAGTGAAGGTTTATCGTCATATTCAATGCTGATATTTGTGGCCCTTGCAGATGAAAAAGCTGCACAAGTCGTCGCATGGCTAACCCCTTTGGATTATAATGCCGTTCAACGTGACAACCTGCAAAAACGTGTGGCAGACTCTGGAGAGTGGTTCCTTAAATCTTCAGAGTTTCTGGATTGGGTAGATGGTTCTGTAGCGCCCTCTGCTTTGTGGTGTGTTGGTGGTCGTGAGTTCTTTAGGATCTTGGGCTTTCCTATTGTCATCTATATATTTTACAGCTGGTGTTGGAAAAACAATCCTCGCCTCAACCACTGTCAATTATCTACGTATGAAGTTCAAGAAGGATGAAGCACTTGTCTTCTGTATATTTTGCGATTATCGCGCCACAGACCAGAGAACAACCACCATCATCCGCAGTCTCTTGAAGCAGCTCATTCAAGCCCGCCTTCGCCTGACTGATCGAATCCAGGACTTCTACGATCAGTGGTCTCCTGATAAAATGCCATCACCTCCACTTGAAGACATCACAAGCCTTCTTTCTGAGGAGCTGGAATCGTACGACCACGTCTACATAATCTTGGATGCTTTAGATGAACTCAACGACGACGGATGCCGTAAAGGGGTCCTTGATGCTCTGAAGGCATTAGGCAACCAGATTCGTGTTCTTGTGACTTCGAGACGTCTTGATACAATGCAATCATTCACCGAGGCAAACAAAATCAAGATACGAGCGCATGATGCTGATCTCGAGAAATGTGTCCTGGCCGGGCTCACAGGTGGCAATCTCCCAACCCTTCTCAATAAAGATGAAAATCTATGTGAAAAGATACGTGAGACAGTTGTGAAGAAGGCAGGTGGCATGTAGGTTTCCAACGACATGGTCATGCTCCTGTCAACTGATAGTGTTCATACAGGTTCCTGCTAGCAAAAATACACTTGGAATTGTTGGCTCGTTGCATCAATCGACGGCAACTTGATACCGAACTAGATAAACTACCGGGCACACTTCAAAAGGCATATGAGCATCTATTGGCTAGGATAAACAGTCTACCTAACAAGGATCTCGCCTATCGCATATTTGGTTGGGTAGCCTTCACTGCATTTCATCTGAAAGCGGAAGAACTGCAGTATGCTTTAGCCATTGAACCAAGAACCAAACAGGTGGATCCTGCCAATATTACTGATGAGGGCATTCTCCTAAGTATTTGTGCGGGACTCGTTGTCATTGACAGCGGAAGATATTTCAAGTTTGTGCGTGAGTACTACTTCTGTCTCCTCTCTTTTCATTGGCTAAATCATTTCTTAGACTATAGTACCCAGGAGTACTTTATGTCGCAGCAAGACAAGTTTTTCCCCTGCATTCATGTGGATCTCACATGCATCTGCCTGGCACACATGTCATCCAGTGGACTACAGCATCCATTTTACCTGTACTCGTTGCATCACTGGGACCTTCATGCCCGTCAATGCTCCGGGAGCTCCACGGCCAAGGAGATTCTTGCCTTCCTTGATGACAAGCCGACCCAGATGGAAGACACTGCTCCACCTTTTCAAGAGCAGTTGCCTGACTTCTCTGATCCTACATTTTTTGCTGACATGGTACATGCTGTAAAGCTGCTGCTGGCGGATCCAGAGGTTGATTTTCAGCATCTACGCGGGTTATGTCTGGCAGCATATGCAGGGAATTACTTCATGGTGGATGTGCTCATGGGAAATGGATGGGATGTAAATTGCGAAGGCCAGGTCCCGTTTTTGCGTGAAGTTCCTGACACCAGTCGGTCGCCGACTCAGATTGAAGATAGCTCTGTTAGTAGGGAGTCTCGCGCTCCTTTCTGCACGCCTCTCATCGCTGCAGCATCGAATGGACACGAAGAAACGGTCAGAATACTTCTGCACTCCGAAGAACTAACCTCATTGAACGCAATGTCTTCCTCTGGACTCACGGCGCTATCCTCAGCCATAATTTGTAACTCCATTCCAGTGGTTACGCTCTTGCTCCAGCGACACGATACTGACACGTCCATCCAGTTCAAGGGCCAGACTCCCATTATGC
The DNA here is from genome assembly GCA_030407015.1 of Armillaria fumosa. Classification (NCBI taxonomy): domain Eukaryota; kingdom Fungi; phylum Basidiomycota; class Agaricomycetes; order Agaricales; family Physalacriaceae; genus Armillaria; species Armillaria fumosa. The sequence continues at coordinate 1,682,806 of JAUDYM010000008.1, read as the reverse complement.
TTGCTGCAAGGTACGGCCTTGACAAAATTGTGAAGATGTTCTTGAAGCGAAAGGGTGAAGACCCTAATGCACCAGGAGAGAATGGGAAGACAGCTTTGCATGCTGCCGTTCAGTGGAATCAGTACCGTATTATCAGCTTTCTCCTGAAGTCGGGCCGGGTGGATGTGAATCGGAAAGATAGCCAGGGAAGGACGGCTCTTTCCATTGCTGCTAGTTTGGGCAGTGCACAGTCCGTCAAAAGGTTGATGGCTCACAGGGGTATCGATATGTTGGCGAAGGATAACGACGGCAAAAGTGCATACGAGATAGCGGTTGAAGAGAGACAGGATAAAGTGGCAACATTTCTTGCAGAATATGCAGCGAAGGGCCCGGGAACCGAATGATGACGCGCTTTGTACATACAGCTCTGTTCTTATGTATATACGTACACTCAGATCAACTATTATAAATTGTTTGTTCCCTAGAATTACCACTATACACCAGTGATCCAAATCACGGAACATACATAGTCTACAGCGAAGAAATCAAAGATCAGATACGTGAACGAAGAGAAATGATACAAAGGAGGATTGCAGAATAAATAAACAAACGAGAACAGCAAGCGATTTTTATAAAGTTCTGTCGACAACGGCGACGTGGATAGGGAGTATCACTAGAGAGACAGTCCCATACAGGAGCCTCGTACCCAATCCCGTAGGAGGCTCCGGAGCCTGTTTCCGCAAATTTAGCCTGCTATTTTCAGGTATTGCTGGTAGACGCTCCGAAGGTCCAAAAGAAGAAGACGCCGTAGAGAATGTGGACGAAAGGGGAGGAGGATACTTGGTCACAGATGGACGCGGTGGAGGAGAGACCAGCCATGCGGGTAGCACATACGAAAGTAGTGAAGGGTTCGTGTTCGCATCCAAGTATCGCCCTCAAACCTTCCTCAGAGAGTCCACAGAAATCTCGACATCCTTCACTCTCTGGTCCTGCCTCTCGCATTTCTTCTCATGCCTCCGGAAACTCTTTTCCACAACGTCGTCGACGTATTCATACACCTCCTTGGCTCCATCATCCATTCTCCACCGGACCTTCCCCAGGGTATGCTCCCTTTTTTCCATCTGTCGCTTCAGGTCCGTCAATTGTTGATGCAGATCCTCAGTGGTCTGTTCAGGGCTGGGATAATATATGACATCATGGAGGTGTGATATTCTGAGGGTTGAGACGCTCGACAACATGCGTCCATGAGCGGATACTGGTGGCAAGAAGGAAGAGGCCAGTGCTGAACCAGGCGAGAATGTCTTCGCCAGGATGTAGCAAAGAAAAGAGCCTCCGAGGAAGGGGATACGGTCGCGAGAATCAAGAGGAATATCCCTATCCTTTGAAGCTCGGTGTGCGCGTTTCGCTTGTGGACGTCTTCAGGAGATGTATCAGGGGGTAGATGTGGTGAGCGACGAAGAGGCCTGGCATTTGACATTGTGCAAAGAACTGTACAAAATTCATGAAAGCGAGACTTGGATAGTAGCAGTAGAACTCACCTTCGATGAGCTAGTGGAGGTAAAAGAGCAGGAACAATATATAAAGCAGGTATTTTACAAGGTTCCCTCTGGTAAGAAGATATCCTACTGGCGAACAGCCGGAGGAACAGCAAGGTCAAGCTGATACTAAGCGCAATTGCTCTATTTCATCCTCGAGATCTCTGGTGGTGTGAGAATCCCACTCTGGACGATTCGTAGAAGCCAAGGGCTCTCCAGACATTGCGGCAAGTCTTCACTGGATTCCGTGCCCGTCTTGTACTCCAGCTCCGTCAGCAAGCCGTCCTCCGTGATGCCCAGCGTCCGTTTCCTTCGATTTCTTCGACATTTCAGACCACGTACGCTCAAGTAGGTGCATTCTCTTTCTGAATGTATCCTGCGAGATGTCAGAGCTCAGGGTGGTAGTGAGTAAAAAATGGATCGTACGGTCATCAACCATGCATATTACGCGCCTGTTGGGCACGGCTATCAATTGTATTTCCGAAAAGAGGATCCGAGGCCAACGCAATTGAGATTGTACAAGACGATGCTCTGAAAGTTTTGACTTTGCGGTGTGATTCTCGGACCTGATAAGGTAGCCAGTAAATCGATATGTCAAACTTTTTTCCTGTGGAACAATGGACTTAGTAGGGTACTCACCTCCACCTACACGATGGTAAATCCTGCGTCTCTCTTTCTACATTTAGAGGAGTCTCCGTGCCCATAAATCAGCCTGAATTTTGTAGTCCTCGACGACAGTGGGAGACGTAAGTGAACTATGACCGGACTTTCGGATCGGATTTTCCGATGGCGCCTTGACTCTGACCACCAACTGTCCTCACGACAGAATATACCTTCGTTTCGAGTCCACTATGCTCTTTCTACAAGCCGCCACAACATCCAACACAAAATTCTCACCATCGAACACTACTACCTTCGCCGTTCTCCCCACTACACTGTCGTGCACCTTGGATCGGTTTAATTCTACCAAATATGAGACTCAGCTTGACAAGTCGACAGCACCAAGTCGCTATGATGATATGAACGAGGATAACGGAGCAATAACAGAACAATATCTTTTCCCCAGCGGCGCATCATATTAACCGTCTTCTCTCCGTACAACGAACTTCGACCACCACCATGCCAGTCTCTATAACTTCTCTGTTTCTTTCCACAAGATTATTCTGCACCTTTCCTAGCGCAAAACGTCCAAGTTTGTGACCATTCTGAGCTCTCAACCTAGCCGACGTCGACTCGTGAAGCGCTCACCAAGCCCAAGGCAATGTCGGAAGAGGATTTCTCTCCGAGGGGATGTTGTCGACGCTGTGGTGGTTGGCGATGTGGTCGACATCGGCGACGGTGGTTAAAGTAGAAGCTGTCGATGTTACATGATTACCGCATGGGTATTAGAGCGTCTGACGGGTAATGGCAATACGCCGCCTGATATAGCTAAGCTTGTTTATAGATCCTGGTAATGTCATTGGTGCTCTACCAAGTACATATCGTCTACGCATGAATCGCAAGACCTTTCGCCAGCGCTTAGCTCCCGTTTGAAGTCCATCCACCTCCCATCCCTCCAAGCACGCGTCGACGTCCCAGCTTGCTTCAACGTCCCTTCCTGCGGGAATATGACGTCGTCCGCCCTATAAACTATCGACCTCCCTCCCTCACAGCCACGCGATTGTCTACCCGTCCACCTCCCATCCGTCCATCGAGTCTGATAATAGACTCCCTCGTCGACGTCCCTCCTTCCCACACGCGCGTCCCTCCGCAGATGTCTCTCCGCATACTGTCCCGTCCGCGCGCAGTCCTCCCATTCTCTCGTTCCCTCCGCACGCTCCACCCTTCAAGCTCCCGGTCAACCCATCTCCGCACGTACCACTCTTCCTTGAGAGGCATCCACCCATGCTACTCTGTACATTTCGCTATTCTTCTCTTACAATCCCACTCTTATCATTCTGCAGTTTATAACCTCGTATGTATCTGTATGGCTCATTAGCAAGAGTAGCAAGAGTCGGTGAATAGAACACACCTCTTCATATTGTTACAAGAATGAACATCTGCGTGGATAGCGTCAGTGTGACTTCAAACCTTACTGGCGACGACATACCTAAACACCATATATAGTCAGTATCGCACCGTTTCCTCGCCAACTACCGCTTCCCCATCAACGAAACTCTAATATATACTACGTTTAGCCAGTGAATGGAGATAACGACAAAGATGCTTACCGAAGACTCGTGCTCAAGTCTTGGCACAATAGGGTGGCAGCCTCCTTACATCCCCTGCAAGGTTGCCTACCTCCTCCGCCTTGAAACTGAGGGCTAGAGATGGCTTCGAGGTCTAGAGCATGCGCAGTGCTGATCAAAGATGTCAGTATTCATATGGTAGGTCACATAGGTGGTACACGCACCGGGACCAAACTCGTTCCCTCAACTGTTCGCCGTACTCATACCCGACTCGAAGATTACCGTTATCGTAGACATTGGAGGGGGTGTGAGTGCCGATTTCTTCAGGTTGAAATGGTCTGTGAGTGAGATCAATGAGTGGGACCCAAGACAGAATTCGTTCAAGCGCACCTTTAGTGGACCTCGACACAATTTCCGCCTCCTCATAATGCTGCCTACCCTTCATCGGAGGTAATTTTTTGCCTTTGTGGTTGATATATGAAGGCTGATCCCGGAGTGCCGTTGAGCTACTGAAGCCTAAACACCGTAGTCAGCCAGGGCCCAGCAGGAGCCAGCGAGAGGAAGAAAAAACTCACTATCAATGACAAGCAAGATTCCTTCTGCTCAACCTAGCACGGGTCTGTCGGGGAATAAGATGAGTCTTAGTTGAAAACGATGCCTAGTCTCTAGGATGAGTCAAAGCAAAAGGAAGGTAAAAAAAAATTGATATTCACGAGGTGGCTATGACTCGAGCTCCTTTGTGCCTGACAACATTGCGGACAAAGAAGCTCTCCTTGGAGTCAGTCACCGACGAAGGATTCTTCTCTTGATGAACGAACTGCAGATGGGAATCGCGTCAACATGAATTCAGCGTTCGAGATGATGATGGCAGACATACCCTGGAGCCGTCCGTACCACACTGGATGGCGGCGACACGCTACTTTTCCTGCGACCCTCGCAGCGGCTGAACACCACTTGCTTCCTTCGCTGACTTATGGTGATTGCCAAGAGGGCGAGGTTCGCGGTCGTGGTCCGCTGAGAAAAAAAGTGACATCCTTTTCTGCTGTGTCTTTTGTTTTGTTGGTATAGTCAGAAGGGGGCGTGGAGCTCAGAAACTTGGGATTAAAGGACAGAAGATGCGTGAAAAGAGGATGGCAAAGGTCGACAACGTTGAACGTTGAACGTTCAGTGCACCCTGTTCCTCCTTAAATAATCTCCGTGCCCAGAAATTGGCCATAATATTGACGAGGGAAGAGGCTTTCACTGGGTGACACCGGTGAACAGGCAAATGGTATTGTTGATGTAGTCCTTGACGATGGGAGACAAAGGAAAACTGGCGGGCGAGGCTGGAATGAGAAGTCCGGTACAGTGTGATCGCCGGTTTCCGTTCGATGGATAGGGGCCTTGCGCAAATATCGACTACTTATCATGTCTGAAATTCTTCTTATCGACGATCACCTTCTCACGCTCACGAGCTGCCGTTCGTTGCTCCCCACTTTTTCTTTCTTGTCTTTGGACGGGTGTTGTATACTCCTTATTTCCCTGAGTTGATCTGGAGAATAACAAATTCAACTGGCTTTCACTCGACCCGAGAATCGTGGAGCTGAAGTCACAGAGACATAAACCAGCTCGCCTGCCAGAGTCCCGAGACCTGACCACAAGGTTTCCGCACATACTACTGTTTGCAGTACCTTACTCTACGTTCAGGGCTTCTGAACCGGTAAATCACTTCTCCCTTGCATCTCAATGAAGACACAGATAACTGCCATGACAAACTGTACAGGAGGATGTCAATGTTGCGAGTCTAGAAAAACCCAAGGTTTGAATGCTATACATGCTTGACAACATGCCGAAGAGTTGCCGACTGATACTAATAGAACAAAGAGGCGAAAATTAATGTGGGCTGACGGGGGCCCAGGTGTAACGAGTCGACGTTCGAGACCTTTATTCCTTTGTTTACTTTTGTTTCGCACCAAGCTAGTATTTGAATTACGAGCCCATATATAAAGTAGGATACTGTTATTTACGGGCTCGGGCTTTCGCAATCTACAGCCATTACAACTGTCATCGTTGCGCGAGTTCCTCGTGTGAGCAGTGACTCTTCGCCACCCTCACATATTTTTGACAGCCCCATTGGCTGAATCTTTGCTTTACTTTTAACTCTCTCATCTGCGCTTTTTCTATTATCTCTACACAACCTTCGTCGACCTCTGGAACCCCACGGTCTGATCAACCTAGGACAATCCGACCTCGACGAACTTCAAAAACAACAAAATACCTTCGCTATCTACTCTAGGATGTCTCGTTATCCTTTACGTAGTCGGCAAACCACCTCTGTCATCCCAGCAACTCCTGGGATGGACAGTTCCCTCTCGGAAATGACTGGTGAGTCCCCCTCCTTGGACTCAAAAGCTAATTCCTCTGTAGAAAATGGTGCTGCGAGCGCCTTGGGAAGTGTTACCCCACCGGCTGCGAGCCGTGAACCAGCTGCTGGATCTTCAGAGCTGCGAGACTCCAGTTCCTCCCGTGCGACGGTTGAGGCTGGAAAAATTTCCCTACCTTCGGAAGAACCGGAGGGTGTCGGAACACATGGGATTCCGGCCAGGGGTGCCTCAGAGGATGAACTATCTGACGAAAATGTACTACATAGTGAAATTGAGGATGAATCCGATACATCCGATGCTACTAGTACATCTGAAATTTCGGCGAGCCTGTCTGATAGTCAGGAACCCAGGACAGCAGCACGGCCTTCAAAGCTGCGCCGCACTAAGAGTCTAGATGACCTGGAAATTCATGCCATTCACTTTGCAAACAAGAATGGCAAGACAAAGGGACTTACTAAGGAGCAAGTCAGAACTGTCCGAGCTGCGGAACAGAGTCTGACCGAGGAACAACGGGAAATCCTGCTGAAATGCCGCAGCAGTTTGACAAAGGAGAAGGGGCAAGAGCACCCACCTTCCCCTAGCCCTACTCCGGGACCTAGCTCGGCGATTTCAAAGGGAAAATTTGCTGATTGTAACCAGGAAATAAGTGACGGCGAATTGGACCCTGAAGCCCAGAGGGAAGCCCTGGAAACGTGGAATCAAGTTCGTGATATTAATGAGGAGGCGGAATCAAACCTGTCTGATCCTGAGCACGAATTCCAGCCTGTGAAAAGGAAACACCGAAAATCCCAGGGAAAGGAGGATGTGGACATGGAGCCTAAGACTAAACTGCAGAAACGCAATAGGTTTGAAGTGCTAGAAGTGGAGGAAACCTCAGATGATGATGACTCTGATGAGGTGGAACCCACTGTCAAACCTCGTTCTAACCACAAAAATAAGAAGCCATCCTCCCGAAAGGAAAGGAAAATCCGACATGTCGCTGATGAGTCAGACCGACGAATAAAGAACATCGTCAGGGCGCACTCCCAAGCAGCCTCATCTAGCCATCATGGTAGCAGACAAGGATCCATTAAACCTGCGGATCAGCTTCCCTGTGACAGCTTCCTTGCAGACATTCTGGAGCCACAGAGGAAGAAGAAGAAGTCAAACCGGAAAACCTCTCCAGAGCAGAGAAAGAAGGTGAACCGGAAGAAGCTAAAACGACGCCGTGACAAGCATCAAGCTAGAAATGAATCTTCAAATTCTGATGGAGAATCTGAGACATCAGGTAGTGATACAGATCCTGATTACTCACCTTCGTCTCCCTCCGGCAGTGATTCCTCAAGCTCAGATTCGGAATCATCATCGGAATCGTCATCAACAGACTTGGACACAGAGTCTGAAAAGTCGGCGTCAAGCTCAAACACAGGATCCTCTAGTTCTAGTGGTGGGCATGGCCATCGCCGTCACCATGGGCATCGATCGCGACGCAGACGAGGGCATCGACACCGTCGGAGGACTCAGAAGCGTCTCATTCGACCTATCCCTCCCACTCCATATGACGGGACAGCTGATGGCGAGAAGTTCCATCGCTTCACTATGGAGTTAACTCAATTCTGCAAGGAAGGACACGTACCCAAGAAAGAGCAAGTATTCTTGGCTTCCCATTACTTGAAAGGGAAAGCATTGTCTTTCTTCATCCAGAAGGTATCCAAGGACCATGCGAAATGGAAGTTGGTTGAATTCCTTAGAGGTATATTCAACTTCTGTTTTCCTATGAATTACCGTAGCCAGCAGCGTGATAAAATCAAGAAGTGCTATCAGAATGACCGCACCATTTCAGACTATGTTTATGAGTTGGAAACCCTGTTCAACCTAGTAGGGGTCACAAGCAAACGAGAACGGGTTATCAAGCTCTGGGATGGCTTCCGAAAGGAAATGCAACGTGAATTACATCGTGCTAAGCTGAACAAGGAGGTAAATAGCTGGCACCGCATTGTGGAAGAGGCCGAGTACATTGAAATGGCGGACCTAGAACCCATGACGCGACAAGTCAAGGATAAGAGGACTTCAGGGAACGGTGGGAATGGAAATCCTCATGGCAATAACAGCCACGGAAATTCGGGCAAGAAGGCAAGACCTGGGAATGGGGGACACAAACCCTATGCCCATGAGAAGAATGGACCCCGCAAGGGAGGTTATTCTGCTCAGGGATCTAGCATGCCTGGACCGTCGCAGTCATCATCGTCCCATCCCAAAGGGAATAGACCTTCAAACGGAGGGCGATTTGGTCCTGGAAAGTCATCAGGGAACTCATCGTCTGGAAATCCATTGTCCAAGACTAAGAAAGCTGAACTGGTTGCAGCCAATAAGTGCTTCAACTGTGAGGAAGAAGGGCACTTGGCTCGGAATTGCCCTCGCAACAATACGGTAAAGTCTCAAGGGAAATCTGGTCCACCTGGATTTTCCTCTCATGGAATGCGATACGTACTGACAGAGGAAGATCAGCTTCGAGGACTGGCAGAGACCACGGAAAGTGCTGATCACCTCTCCTTTGGCATGATGTACCTATTTGAGAACGATAGTTCCCATTCGATCCCAGAATCTAGTATGAGCGATATCCCTGACCTGGAATCTGTTTCTGAGTCAGATCTGTCTGAGGACTCCTGCATTGAAAGTGACAATGAATGGGAAGCCCAGGTAATAGATGAGATTTCCCAATCACCATCACAGCTGGCTGAGACCACAGAACCGGTTGAATCCCCCTCAATTGAAACAATCTCAGAAATAGACGACCTGGAACATCTGACCAATGAATTCGGAACCGTGGAAGCAAACGTTGCCATACCAATTCCTGGAGTAGAAAACTTTGGCCGACTGTGGACAGAGGAAGATGCCACCGCTGTCGATTGGAACGGAAAACCTATATTTTCTTGGGTAGATAATGCTAAAGAAGTGTTTGGATACCCAGACACGGACTACTCAAACTTTGTCCTACGACAGCAAACAGACCTGAATTGGGTTCCTAGAAGTATTGGCGACTTGTATCAGTATGCGGCAGAATTTTGTCTTAACCACGATGGACCATACCCTGGTGATGAGATGCGGTGGGGAGCTGAGGGCTCACTCCGATTCAATGTCTTCCGTTTGAATTCTGAAAGGTTCGCTATCGCGGATATGGAGTCCGAACATGGCGAGTTGACCATACCTGCAGCCCTGCTGAGAAATCCAAAATTCCGAATTGGCACGTGGTATGCTAAACAGCGTGCCAGGAATCTGGCACTGCCCTACGATTTCCATGAGAAGTATCTCAGATCCCGAGAGTTGGGAGATGCAATCACCCAAGGTCTGCACTTCATACTAAGCCATGGCACACGAGTATACCCTAACATGGAGGACATGTGGAGTGATAGGGATATATCCCCGTACTATAGATTTACGGTCAGCCGTGAAACCTTGGAGAATATCACGGTCATAGATCATGCTAACCTGGTTGCCATACCAATAGAGGCCTTGAGACTGGAGAATCCCCACTTTGATGCAGTCGGATGGTTAATGAAGAACCTGAAGACCATCCAGGCTATGCGATACCAGGAGACGTTGCAGGGAGAACTCCAACTTGAAAAGATTCGGCGATCCGAGGCTAGCAAAGCACGCTCAGAACATTGGCGAACCCAGCGTATGGGCACAGTGCTTACAGACGCCATTGAGGCTAAACTACATGGCAGTCAACCCTACCCCGGAGATACCACGGAACCTCACCAGCACCTGAGGTTTACGGTGTGGGAATCAAGGATGGAACATCAGTTCCGCTGGATCGACCATGACAGGGGACTCGGAGGAGAAGTGCCCAGGGAATGGGTTCTAGATTCACAGTTTAGTCTTGCGGAATACTGGGGATGGCAGCTAGCCATGTTTGACCACATACCGCCATTCCAAAATATGGACTATCCCAGGATGGGATACCCCTTAGCTACAGCAGTTCGCAAGTCGTTGACGAAGCATGTACCGTGTGCATGACCAGACAAACTAGAAGAGGATATTCAATACATAGTGTACCCGAATCCAGACCGACCTACAGAGGAATACACCATTGAAGACGTGTATCGTGACTTCAAGACGTCAGTCCCCATTGTATACTTGACTAACCCCGATTTCGACCTGCCAAACTGGTATCAGAAGAGATTAAGGCGAGCGCACGAGGAGCTGCTCTTGCGTCTTTGGGGACCAGTTGAATTTGAGTTTCTACCCCGTCTGTTCTCGCAGTCAGTGGAAATGGATGATTTCGAGCGCGAGCTCGACTCACTAGTAGCAAGTTCAGATAGTTACTTGCATCTGACACATGGAAATCTTCAATGGGAAGAGCGAAACGGCTATACTCATATCATGAGTATTGCCGGCATCCAAATTGAGCCAAAAACCTACCCAGCGATTCAGCGAAATGCTGCGGTGGTTAAGGATATTGGTCGAGTGGTACCTCGTCCTCTGGTAATTGTTGTGGATATCAATGGACGGCCTTGCCGTGCGTTAGTCGACACTGGATCGTTGGGTGACTTCATGTCTACACAACTGGCTGATCAACTAAAGGTATTCAAGACTTACCTCCCATCTCCGATCCCACTGCATTTAGCGGTTCAAGGCTCAAGGTCGAAGATTCTATGTGGAACAAAAGTTCAGTTCAAGTACCAAGAAATCAAAACTGAACATTACTTCGATATCGCCAACCTATCCGGATATGACATAGTTCTTGGAACTCCATGGCTGTACCAGCACAATGTTCGAGTGGGCTTCAATCCGTCCTCTATCGAGATTGGAAGCAGGTCGGCATTACCGCTGGAAGGTGATAACATCAGTCGACTCCGGTCACAAGCAATGATGGTGAGTGATAATGCACTGGAAGAAATTCGCGCAGAGCTTCTTGAGTACGCTACCCCCATTTGCAAGACGGCATCGGAGACGCCGTTGCCACCTCTTCGAGCCATAAATCACTCAATACCCTTGATTGATGAAAATAAGATATATCCGTGGAGGCCGTCTAGATGTCCGGAGGCTTTTCGTGCGCAATGGGATCAGAAAAGACGGGATTACCTAGAATCTGGTAGGTGGAAATTAACCACAGCGGGAAATGCGGTTCCGATGTTGCTGATTCCTAAAGTAGGGAAACAAAAACACCTCCTTCGGACCGTCGTAGACCTCCGAGCTCGCAATGCCAACACTCAGAAGGTATCTGCTCCTCTCCCCAGCATCGATGGTATCTTACGTCGAATAGCGAAGGCAAAATTCCGAAGCATCATTGATGGTAAGGATGCCTATGAACAGATTCGAATCATACCTGAACACGTTGACAGAACAACTGTGACTACACCTGATGGAAATATGGTTAGCCTAGTACTGCAACAAGGAGATTGTAATGCACCCGCCACATATCAGGCATTAATGAACCATATATTCTCTCCATACATCGGCGTGTTCATGGAAGTTTACCTGGATGATATTATCATTTACTCTGAATCCCTCAAAGATCATATACGGCATGTGAAGTGTATTATCGATGTGCTTAAGCGAGAACAATTGTACTTGAGTCAGTCGAAGCTGAATTTCCTGCCTAAGATAATGAAGGTCCTTGGCCGGATAATAGACGATGCTGGCATTCGCATGGATCTGGACAAGGTCGATTCCGTCATTAGCTGGAAAACACCTACTTCGAAAGGTCTACTATCAGGATTTTTGGGGAGCATGGGTTATCTGGCAGATGACTTACCCCGAATTCGAGGCCCTATGGGCATTCTGCACACCCTAACAGGTGCCACAGTTCCCTTCCATTGGTCCTACACAGAACAGCAGGCATTCGACGAAATCAAGACTATAGTTGAGGATCATAGGAATAAGAGTCGTGTTCCGATAGACTACAGTGAGGGCCACAAACCTGTGTGGATGGTAACAGATGCATGTTCAGCCAGCATAGCAGGTTACGTGGGCCAGGGAGACGAATGGAACATGGCGAAACCAGCTGCATTCTACTCTGCAAAGCTCAGTTCGGCCCAGCAAAATTACGCTGTACATGAACTTGAGATGCTTGCAGGACTCGAGACGATGCTACGACACCGGGATATTCTGCAAGGTGTCAAATTCACATGGATTACGGACCATAAAGGGCTGATTCACCTCATGAAGCAGAAAGACCTAACTGGGAGACAAGCACGTTGGTTAGAAAAGATGAGTGCTTTTGACTTTGATATAGTCTACGTACCTGGTGAGACTAATGTTCTCTCGGATGCCCTATCACGTTTATACTCAAATGATGCACCTGGTACCGTACACGCCCAATCCGAGTATACAGCTCATGACGACAACGTCGAGCACGAACACTTGGGGTCCCATAATATCTCTATGCCGCTGTTGACAGGACTCGAAGCTGCGGCAATGTCTACAAGAGGCAGACAGCTGCCGGCTCGCTCCAATGCTGACACGGGTCACCCAGAAACATCATCAGAATTCGCCAAGCGAATGAAAGATCATGTACACGTTCTGGGACCATGACATGCACAGGAGGGCGGGATCGTGGAGGCAAATTCTGACTATGACAGTCGAGAGACAATGAATTCGGGCCATGGCACAGCACAATTCAATAACCCAGGTGCTGGAAAGCTGAATCTAAGGAAGCATGGTGAACCAGGAAAAGAAAAGCTCACCATACGAATTCCAGCCAAAAAGGGAACCCCAACAGGCAAGCAAGCTCGAGAACAGCAGAGCAAGAGCAGTCGACGTGGCAATCATGAAGCGAGTGATACCAACAGCAACACTGATTTCCCAGGCAGATTAGGTGCTGAAATCGCTGAGTCAGCAGAAAGCGGACTTGAGCGAGCGACACTACTCAACACTATCCCTTCGCAAGGTGGTGTTGACTTCGAACAAGCAATACAAAATCGATACGAGCATGATACACTGTTCAGAAAAGTGGTGCAGAACCCGCAGCACTTCAAGAACTTTGAATGGGACGCAGACAAGGGACTGCTATACCTAAAGAAGGATAGTACTCAGCTGCTATGTATTCCTCGAGTACTTGTTAATGGACGAACAGCACAGGAAATTGTTATTTCCGAAGCTCATTCTATCCTCGCACACCTAGGCACATCCAAGACCTTGGAGTACCTCCGCCAAAATGTGTGGTGGAAGGATATGGTCGCTGACGTCAAATCCTATTGTGAGTCGTGCAAAACGTGCAGAACCAGCAAACCTAACAATCAAAAGCCGTACGGCCTGCTGCATCCACTAAGGGAGCCGTCGTACCCTTGGGAAGCGATAGGTATCGATTTCGTAGGACCCCTACCAGAGTCCAAGAATCGTGACGGTACGTTTGACTCAATCGCTGTCGTCATCGACCTGTTCACATCAATGGTACATCTCATACCGTGTAGAACAACGTATTCAGCACGACAAGTGGCTGAACTCATGTTCGAGCATGTATACAAACTCCACGGTATGCCACGGCGTATCATCAGTGACCGAGACTCACTATTTACTAGCGTATTCTGGAAAAGGTTACATGAACTCACCGGAACCCAACTCAATATGTCAAGTGCGTACCACCCCCAAAGTGACGGATCAACCGAACGAGCCAATCGAACGATGACCCAGATGCTACGACAATGCGTCAACCCTATGCAGAAAGATTGGGTGATGAAACTCCCAGCCATAGAATTTGCTATGAACTGCGCGAGGTCGGAAACAACAGGATACGCACCGTTTATGTTAAATACAGGGCGAATGCCCCGTTCGATGATTTGGAATTCAAATGTTCACAACGAATATCCGTCTGTTCAGGTGTTTGCACGACTGAGACGGCTAGCTATCATGGCAGCACATGACGCGATCCTTGAAGCACGAGTGAAGCAAACTCGTCTTGCCAATCGCAAACGACGAGTCGAGCCATTTAAGGAAGGAGATTTGGTTTACATCTCCACACAGAACCTGAAATTCGAGAAGGGATTAGCCCGAAAATTAATACCCAAGTTTATCGGCCCTTACAAGATCTCGAGGGACTTTGGAAATCATTCCTTCTGTGTCGAGCTACCATCTAGTTTCATTCAATGGGGCGTGCACCCCGTTTTCCACTCGTCACTACTCAGAGTACATGTTGCTAGCGATGACCGTCGATTCCCGGGTCGCCTCGAAGCCCAGTTACAAGAGACGCCGGAAGCTGAAGCCCAATGGAAAATTGAGTGCATACTTGCCCACCATGGTGCCCGAGAACAGGCCATATTCAAGGTGAAATGGACCACGGGCGACGTTACTTGGCTACCGCACGACCAGATTATTGGCCTTGGGTGCCTGAAGGATTATCTAGACTTATTGGGTGTTGAGACCATTAGGCAGCTGCCAAATGGTTCAGCCGTTGTTCCGTCCGACATCGAGCGCGAAGGGTTGTCTGTAAGTCTTATGTCATTTGATATAGAGCATGATATTGAGCGGGTACATAAGTACGAGCTCACCCAACCTCTTCCCACATCTCAGCACACCCACCAATTATCTCCTAGCCTATATCCTCCCAGCAGTCCTTCGGCGCACAACGTCACTTCCCCCACTCTCGACATGCCTCCCTATCGCTCCAACACTCGTTCGCGTCGCCTTCGCACTCCAGCGCACGGTCGTCCCCTTCTCCAGTCGAAGGTTCCTGGCGTCAAGGCGTCCAATGGAAACGTGCTGCGAAAAGGCATCGAAAAATTCCACGTCCACGAAGTCCCAGGATCTAACTCCTTGGGAGGACTCGTTGGACACTTGCCCGCCGTCCTAATGCTTCAGTATATTGAGCATAACGACTACCTACGCCGCCTGCACAAGAAGAAGGGAATTTCTGCTTGCCGCGCGTATCATCACGAACCCATTGGATATCCTATCGTTGCGGCATCCTATAACCACGGCTCTGCCGGTACCAAGTTCGTTGAGTGGGTGAACAACGACGGCCAGTTCGAACTCACCAACCTTGATTCCCCTTCCCCAACAGCCAAGGCCCTGAAGGTGGACATGGCTATCCTCTTTGACCCTTCTACTCTCGAAATCCCGGGCTACGTCGTCATCCCCAAACGCGAGTACGACGAGAGCCGCTTCATAGGCCATACCATGTTCCTACGCCAGGAGCGCGCGAAGATGAGGGCTATCCAGCGGCGCCAGGACAAGCGGTCCAAGATCTTGTTTGAAGAAGATGAGCTTGATGATTTTCTCAAGTTGAGCGAGGATGAAGGCTCGCTCCAGTTTATTGGGGACTCGCCCAAGAACCACGACGACGACGACGACGACGACGCTGAAGGAGATCCCGATAACGGAGAGGGCGAGGATGGAAACGGTGACGCCGCTATGGTCCCCGCCTGAAGAAAAGATTGGTCACAGTAACGTGACGTACCATTTTTTACTTACTTTCTAATCACTTTACCTTTATTCTTCCTCCAAAAAGACTACACTCCCTACGTATGATCACTTCCATTGACCAGGAGGGCGGATGTAACGAGTCGACGTTCGAGACCTTTATTCCTTTGTTTACTTTTGTTTTGCACCAAGCTAGTATTTGAATTACGAGCCCATATATAAAGTAGGATACTGTTATTTACGGGCTCGGGCTTTCGCAATCTACAGCCATTACAACTGTCATCGTTGCGCGAGTTCCTCGTGTGAGCAGTGACTCTTCGCCACCCTCACACCAGGCGCCCAATCTCGAGAAGGGTGTAAGTAAGTATCACGTTCCATAGATGTTTGGCTTCGACGCTGGAGGATGGCAAACATCGTTATCATCTTGCACTAGTATTCCATGCAAGATTATCTTCGCTTCATCCTCCCTTCGCTCTCTTCATCTCAGTTACTGTGTCACCTCTTCACTACTTGCTACTTCTCCTGACACACCCACCTGAGTACTCCCTTCTCTGTTCGGGTAGCGCCTGATCTGTCGTCGCAGCCACGCCCTTAAGTTGCTCAGCTTCCAGATTTCCTGAACAACTAAGTTCTCGGCTTCCACGGCTACGAGTTTGAGCTTCCGGCATCTCTTCATCCTGGTATTCATCCCAGAACCTGTCTCATTGCTAGTCTCCCCTCTGCTCACCTCTTAGTTTTCTCAAATCCGAGAGTTCCCTGTTAACCCAAGAACAAGCAGTTGTTGCATCGCATCTCAAATTTCATTCATTGGTTCCATTTGAACACCTGTTACCACCGCCATTCTCGTCTCGATTCACAGTATCGCTTAGACCGTCTAACTCCACTGCGCCAGCATGTATATCTTGATGGGGGTTCTCGTGACTGCAGTCATACTGGCGATTGTCTGGGTTTCGTTGGATTTATACCAAGACTGCTGCGAGTCTGAACAGCATATCCTTCCGGTTCACCAGCCGCAGCAACATCTACCTGTAGATCAGCTGTCTCCGAGTCCAGCGCTTCCATCACGAAGCCATCGACTACCACCACTTACTCCTCTGCTTTATGAGCACCAACCTGTATATCAGTCAACTTCGAGTCCATCACATAGTTATCGATCATCACTATATACCCCTTCGGTTCATCAGCCAGAGCACCATCAGCCGGTATATAAGCCATCTCCGGGTCCACCGCCACCGAGTCCATCACAAAGTTATCAATCATCGCCATGTACCCCTCCGGTTCATCAGCCAGAGCAACATCAACCTGTATATCAGTCACCCCCAAGTCCGAGTCCACCCCCTCCGCCACAGAGCTATCGATCATCACCGTATATCCCTCCGGTTCATCAGCCAGAGCAACATCAGCCGGTATATCAGCCATCTCCGGGTCCACCGCCGCTGAGTCCATCACAAAGTTATCGATCATCGCCATGTACCCCTCCGGTTTATCAGCCAGAGCAACGTCAACCTGTATATCAGTTACCTCCGAGTCCGAGTCCACCCCCTCCATCACAAAGCTATCAATCATCACCGTATACTCCTCTGGTTCATCAGCCAGAGCAATATCAGCCGGTATATCAGTCACCTCCGAGTCCGAGTCCACCCCCTCCATCACAAAGTTATCAGTCATCTCCATCTACCCCTCCAGTTCATCAGCTAGAGCAACATCAACCGGTATCTCAGCCACCTCCTCATCGAACGCCTCCATCTGAAGAATCTGGAAAGCTAGAAGAACAACATGTCCCTCCTGTTCATCAGCCGGTATATCAGAAGCCACCTCCTCCTCGACCGCCTCCGTCACAGAGTTATCGGCCATCACCGCATCGATCACCGTCACCACTTGAACCCCCAACATACGAGGTAACACAGCTTTGTTCACAGTACTTCCCACTCGCTGAAAAGTTTGAAATAGCACGACAACCAGCAAGACCAGTCGAATGAATACTACATCGACCTTCGTGCACGTGCCTATAGGGAAGCGGAGGCAAAGGCAAGATGCTTCAGCGAACGCCACGAGGCCTATGATCGCGGGGATCGCGCTGCAGCCAGGGACCTCTCAAACCAAGGGAAATTTCATAATCAGAACATGCAACAGCTAGACAAAGAAGCGAGTGACTGGTTTTATTCTAGTCAGTGCTATGATCCATTCCCTTTGTACTCTGCGAATGCTCGTTTTTTTCGGTAGAAAATAACCGTGTAAGCTGCTTGCGCGTCACGTTTGCCTGGGAAACTAATTTTGTTATACAGGACAGAAAACCCGGGGAGATTGACCTGCATGACCTTTATGTCAATGAAGCTATTGCATATACAGATGTTGCCCTCGAAGAGGCGAAGCGACGAGGTGACTCCGAAATGAGGATTATCGTTGGTACGTGTAGGTTACGCAGCGTTCCATTGAATCTGAATCCTGTATTGTAGGTAAAGGGTTGCACTCTTGGGACAGGGAAGGAAAATTAGGACCGGCTATCAAGGACCTGATGCGCATGTACGTCGGCGTACATTCTGCAAGTAATCAAAGTTCAACTCACTTGATTCGTACAGATACCAGTTAAGTGCAGAGCTTGACCCCTCAAATTGTGGTGTTCTTGTCGTTGAGCTTAATGGATCCCCACCGATCCACCACCGACAACATCCTGGTAATTCACACCGTCGCTCCCGTCGCCGTAGGCAACGAGGAAGCAATATTGGAGCATAAGAGAGCATGGAAACAATCCATCCCTAACTCTACTGCAAAAATATGTACCAGTAATATCTCTTCCATGAAATCTAACCCATATTCGCACACTCACCGAAGAGAAATTCAAAAATGAACCTGAGCTACGAAATGAGTCTCAACTTGAAAGCGCAACATAAACTCCATACGATGCTCACCAAGGAATCGACTGATCCCAATACATCCCCAGAATGTTACATGCAAGGGAGGGTTTTGAAGGAGGTCCAGGTGGGATTTTGATGAGTGGTCATTGGGCGGTACATGGTGTAGCGCAACAACCCTGGCCACAGTGCACGGCTTGATGAAGCAATCCGAGCTGCTGGTGTCCGTTTCCGCACGGACCACTCCCAAGTCACATCCGCTCGTGCTCCGGTGCGTCCTTTGTATCCATCTATACAGCTCGTTAACAAGAGCAGCCGCAGTCAGCAATTAGAACACATTCCATAATCGTTACATGAGTTAAATCTGTATAGACGCCGCAATAACGGTGTGCTGCGACAGAGTGATTTTTTGTTATTTCCGTTATTAGGACCTTGCGCCGGTAACAATACCAATACCAATACCTCCGTCAATGAAGTGATCTCCGAAGGACAGTCGGTCCATGCTCACGGCAGACGTGTCTATAAGTAACAGTAGGGGTTGTGCGATCAGTTTCTGGATCGGATATGATCATTGTACTGCTTCCTTACTCTCTCGCCTTGAATACTCATGACATTCTCTGGAGACACATACCATTTGACCAATTCGACGAACATAGCACGAAAAGTTTACTTCACATCATCACTGGAGATTCCAGCACGGCATCACAGAGGTCGTGCAATCACTGTGACTTTGACTTCGGCATCGGCCGCCTCCCGGCTTTGACCTCAAGGTTGGAACGCCTTGTGACTTGCATGCCCACTCGACCTTGCCTTCTTACCACCAACTATGGCAGAGGCCATAGGAATTGCTTCGTCCATTACTACCCTCATCGAAAACACTGTTACTGTCATCAATTACCTAAAGGACGTAAAACATGCGTCCAAAGAACGCGACGAGTTCCTGACGGAACTAGAGCATCTGGAGACGTGTTTAAGTGGTTTGAAATTGACCATTCAGAGGTCAACGGAAGACGACCCATGGCTGGTGACATTACAGCAGTTTCACGACTCGGATGGGTTCAAACAGCTTCTCGACTTACTCAATGGGCTCAAGACGAAGCTGAAGCCCGGATCGTCTCGGTTGAAAAGGATGTGGCGGAGAATGAATTGGACTGTCGTTAAAGACAGCGTCATGGGCGATTTGTCCAGAGTCGAGCGTTTCAAGAGCTTGATCCTGATCGCCGAGCAGCATGACAATCTGTAAGTGACACGTATCATCAACTGGTTGGAGTCTGACCTTTGGTATCCAGCGCGCTAACTGATGCGATTCAGAAGACACTGGGCGACATCAAGGACAAGGTCGATGAAATCAGGCAGGGCCAGATTGGTGCGTGCATAGTCAAGGCTTATCGTCATATCGAATGCTGATATTCGTGGTACTTCAGATGAAAAAGCTGAAAAAGTGGCGAAATGGCTAACCGACTTGGACTATAACGCTGTTCAACAAGACAAACTCCAACAACGTGCGAAAGACACTGGAGAGTGGTTCCTTCAATCTTCAGAGTTTCTGGATTGGGTAGATGGTTCTGTAGCGCCCTCTGCTTTGTGGTGTGTTGGTGGTCGTGAGTTTTTTAGGATCTTGGGCTTTCCTATTGTCATCTATATATTTTATAGCTGGTGTTGGAAAAACAATCCTCGCCTCGACCACTGTCAATTATCTACGTATGAAGTTCAAGAAGGATGAAGCACTTGTCTTCTGTATATTTTGCGATTATCGCGCCGCAGACCAGAGAACAACCACCATCATCCGCAGTCTCTTGAAGCAGCTCATTCAAGCCCGCCGTCGCCTGACTGCTCCACTCGAAACCTTCTACGACAAATGCTCTGGTGATGAAATGCCGTTACCTTCACTTGCAGAGATCACAAGCCTGCTTTCTGCAGAGCTGAAATCGTACGACCGCATCTACATAATCTTGGACACTTTAGATGAACTCGATGACAACAGATGCTGTCGAGGGGTCCTAGATGCCCTGAAGGTATTAGACAACCAGATTCGTGTTCTCGTGACTTCGAGACCTCTTGATGCGATGCACTCATTCACCGAGGCAGAGAAAATTGACATACGAGCGAATGATGTTGATCTCGAGAAATGTGTCCTGGCCGGGCTTACAGGTGGCAATCTCCCCACCCTTCTCTCTAAAGATGAAAGTCTGCGTGAAAGGATACGCGAGACAGTTGTGAAGAAGGCAGATGGCATGTAGGTTTCCAAACAACATGGTTGTGCTCCTGTTAACTGAGACAGTGTTTATATAGGTTCCTGCTAGCAAAAATACACATGGACTTGTTGGCTCATTGCATCAATCGAGCACAGCTTAATAAGGAACGAGATGAACTGCCGAGCACACTTGAAAAGGCATATGGGTATCTACTGGATAGGATAAACAGTCTACCAAACAAGGATCTCGCATATCGCATATTTGGTTGGGTAGCCTTCGCTGCAGAACCTTTGAAAGTGGAAGCCTTGCAGTATGCTTTAGCCATTGAACCAAGAACCAAACAGGTGGATCCTGCCAATATTACCGACAAAAGCATTCTCCTAAGTATTTGTGCAGGACTCGTTGTCATTGACAGCAGAAGATATTTCAAGTTTGTGCGTGAGTACTACTGCAGTCTCAGCTCCTCTCTCTTCATTGGCTAAATCATTTCTTAGACTATAGTACCCAGGAGTACTTTATGCCGCAGCAAGACAAGTTTTTCCCCCGCATCCATGTGGATCTCACATGCATCTGCCTGGCAAACATGTCATTCAATGGACGGTGCCGTCCATTTTTCTGGTACTCTTTGCGTTCCTGGGACTTTCATGCCCGTAAATGCTCCGGGAGCTCCACGGCTAAGGAGATTCTTGCCTTCCTTGATGACAAGCCAACCCGGATCGAAGGCACTGCTCCACCTTTTCGAGAGCAATTGCTTGACTTATCTGATCCTACATTTTTTGCTGACGTAGTACATGCTGTAAAGCTGCTGCTGGCGGATCCAGAGATCGCTTTTCAGCATCTACACGGGTTATGTCTGGCAGCATATGCAGGGAATAGGAGCATGGTGTCTAGGCTCCTGAGAACGCAGGATATAAATTGCAAAGGCCAGGTCCCATTTTTGCGTGAAGTTTCTGACACCAGTCTCTCGCCGGCCCAGAAAGATAGCTCTGTGAGTAGGGGGTCTCGCAGTGCTTTTTGCACACCTCTTATTGCTGCAGCATCGAATGGACACCAATTAACGGTCAAAAGGCTTCTGCGCTCTCTAAAACTAACCTCGTTGAATGCAGCGTCTTCCTCTGGACTCACGGCACTATCCTCAGCCGTAATTTGTAACTCCATTCCAGTGGTTACACTCTTGCTCGAGCGACATGATATCGACACGTCCATCCAGTTCAAGGGCCAGACTCCCATTATGCTTGCTGCAAGGTACGGCCAACACAAAATGGTGAAGATATTCTTGAAGCGAAAGGGTGATGATCCCAATGCACCAGGGGAGAATGGGAGGACAGCGTTGCATGCTGCTGTTGAGGAGAGTCAGTACAATAGTATCGACTTGCTCTTGAAGTCGCGTCGTGTGGATGTGAATAGGAAAGATAGCCAGGGAAGGACGGCTCTTTCCATTGCGGCCAGTTTGGGTGATGTACAGTCTGTCAAGATGTTGGTGGATCACATTGGTATCGATATGTTGGCAAAGGATAATGACGGCAAAAGTGCATACGAGATAGCGGTCGAAGAGAGACAGGACGAAATAGTAGCACTTCTTGCAGAATATGCAGCGAAGGGCCCGGGAACCGAATGATGACGCGCTCTGTATATACAGCTCTGTTCTTATGTATATACGTACACTCAGATCAACCATTATAAATTATTTTTTAAATTGCGTACATTACCACTAATACGCAAGTGATCTAAATCGTGCAACATACATAGTCTACAGCGACGAAATGAAAGATCAGATACGTGAATGAGGTGAAATGATACAAACGAGGATTGCAGAATCAATAAAACAAACGAGAACAGCAATGTCTTTTACATAGTTCGGTCAACCACCACGACCGCGACGTGAATAGGAGGCGTCACCAAAGATACAGTCCCATACAGGCGCCTCGTACCCAATCCCGTAGGAGGCTCCGTACCCTGCTTCCGCAAATTTAACCTTTCATTTTCGGGTATCGTTGGCAGACGCTCCGAGTGTCAAAACAACGACAACGCAGTAGAGAATGAGGGCGACAAGGGAGGAGGATACTTCGTCACAGATGGACGTGGTGGAGGAGAGACGAGCCACGCAGGCAGGACATATGAGAGTAATGAAGGGTTCGCGTTCGCATCCAGATATCGCCCTCGGACCTTCCTCAGAGACTCTACAGAAATCTCGACATCCTTTACTCTCTGATCCTGCTTGTCGCACTTCTTCTCATGCCTCCGCATGCTCTTTTCACAACCTCCACAGCTTCATCGACATACTCATACGTCGCCTCGGCTCCATCATCCATTCTCTGCCGGACCTTCCCCAGGGTATGTTCCATCTTCTCGATCTGTCCCTTCAGGTCCGTTAATTGTTGACGCAGATCCTCAGTGGTCTGTTCAGGGCTGGGATAATGTATGACATCATGGAGGTGCAATATTCTGAGGGTGAGACGCTCGACGACATGCGTCCATGGGCGGATACCGGTGGCGAGAAGGATGAGGCCGGTGCTGAACCAGGTGAGGATGTCTTCGCCGGCGATCAGGGTTAGGATGTAGCGAAGAAAAGAGGCTCCGAGGAAGGGGGACACTGTCGCAAGAAGCAAGAAGAATACTCTATCAACTGTATTTCCAAAAAGAGGATTCCTCTCCGAGGCGGCGTCGTTGACGCTGTGGTGGTCGGCGATGTGATCGGCATCGGCGATGGTGGTTGAAGGAGAGGCTGTCGATGTTACAAGAGTACCGCATAGGTACGGAAGCGCGTGACGGGTAATGATACTATGCCGCCTGATATAGCCAAGCTCGTTTATAGCATCCTGGTAATGCCATTGATGTTCGTTACGCATTCTATCAAGTACATCCCGTCTGCAAAGCTGGTCGCGTGAACGGCCTGCTGCCTTTCAGTCACTCAGTTCCCCTTTGAATGGTGTGAATTATGACGCGCTCGTACCGTAAAAAGGCGTGGAAGCGAGAGATGGAAGAGGGAAACAGTTTTCTTGTCATTTGGGTCCGAGTATAAGGGTGGATTTGTCAGTGTGCGTGGGGCGAGTTGGGCCGTTACCCCACCAGCATGAGTAGATGTCCAATGGGTTGATAACTTCACCCCAAACCTTCGCCACCACATGCGACAAGAATCCGAAAGCAAAAGACGTGACAGACCCCATAGAGGACGTAGCTTTTCAGCTCACCACGACTGCGAGCATCACCCTCACCAGAAGCCAGCAAAGAAAGCTAGTGGCGTTCGGTGAATGCCAGGGTCGCGTCACTGGCATCCTCCAATATGTTATGGACGGCTCCAAGGTATGTCTATCGTCGTCATCTGGAACGCTGAACTTGTATCGATGCCACTGTCATCTGCAGTTTGTTTGTCGAGAGGAGGAGGAATCCTTTGCGACGAACGACTCCAAGGAGAACTTGTTTGTCAGCACCGTTAGCGTTGTCTGAGCCCTCTGCCCCTTTCCATCGTACCCGTCGCTGCTTCTTCCTTCTCCACTTCCGTCCTTGGTCTTCGGTTCACCTTCACCTACACTCCTTAGAACCTCGATGCACAAAATCCTGACTATCCGAGAACGTGTACTTCCTTCCAAGTGGCGGTGACTAGAGCGTACGGCTTGACTGTCCACAGCAGGAATATTGACACGTCACAAAATTCACCACTCCGCTATACACCTTATCTGCTTCGTATGGCGCATACAAGCAGGCCGTTTCTCCATGTACGACCAATTTCTGGGCACGGAGTCCTCCGAGGGCAGCAACGCAATGGGCGGAGAGAGGCGTAAGGTTTGTCTCGTCGACTGGAGAATGACGATTGCGACGTTGTGATCATCTGCGGAATGAACGCGACAGGAAATGCAACCACGCCTTATGACACGGCTCCACGTAAGTCGGTCCATTACCTTCCGATTACTTACTGACCTTTCGCCAGATAAATGTCTAGACCTCACGATAATCTTGACTCCCTTGGTGTTCTCGGTAGGCAAGGACAATCAGCTCAGAAGCTGCATTCCGAGACCAAAACTACTTCCCGTCTTCCACCACCATTGACGATGCATCGATCGACCAGTAACGTTTTGTCTTTGCTCGGCTGAAGATACGCTCTTCATTTGCCTTCTTGATGCCGATTTCGCATCCCCAATTCTCAACTTCAGCCGCGGCGAGGATGGGCATAGAGTCAAAGCGTTGTGCATCTTTTAGCTGGGAGAGTAGTACTCTTGGGTACGTCCATCGTTCTCATCTTGCTGAACTGTAATTGACCATCTAGCTGGACAGTTCATAATGGACAACCGGTGCCTGGGGTATGGAAAGGATGCCGAGGAGCTAGACGTCGCTATCGCATTCCAACGATTCTAAGGAGATTCGAGAAGCCGTTGGCTGTCTCCCTGGAAAATTTGACGTGTTGTCGTTGAAGTGGAGCCGTACTACCAGCACAACAAGAGATAGTTTTACGGTGACAATTATCCTCTTTTCATCGTCCCTCGCCTCCTCCATTCCTTCATCTGCATCGCCGAAATACTTTCCAAGATGACCTCACCGTTGATACCAACACCATCAAATCTTGTTCCGTTCACCCGTCTCTCCACTATACTGCCGTGCATCTTGGATCAGCCCAATTGTTCCAAATGAGTCTTGGCTCACGCCTACAGTGACGAGTCGTACAATGATACAAGCGGCGAGAAACAGCGGTGTCTTTCTCCCAACGAGATGTCTACCCGCCACCCGCCAAGTTCGTCGACTTTTCTCTCTACCGTGAGACCGAAAACCAACCACAATCTTTACGACCACTGGAAGCGCGTTACGACTCCCTTTGCAAGCTTGAGTGCATGCTTCTCAACGTATAGCATTATCTAGTTAAGAACAATATGATTCGCCTGGTCTTAATAGGATTCTTATACTGTGTCGGCCAATCTGGTGACTGTCCTCCTTGCGATACGGGTCCACTCCATCTCCTGATGAGATGCCTGATATTCCTGCTGCGCTATGCAACAAGAAGGCCTTAAAGCCCGTATTCAGATCCCAGTCTGTTTTAAATCACACCCGGAGCCCAACACTCCTGGCCCCCAACAATTTCGGCACGAAGGAAATTTGACGGAAATGTATTGCGGAGCTGAAAAAGTTTCCTTAAATGCATTTCCGTCTGTTGAAAACCAGATTTTGGCAGGGAGAATCCAGTTTTGTCTAGATGGAAACTTTTTAGAGGAAATTTTTTCAGTGCCATTTTGCATTTCCTTCAGGCAGAAACTCAGGCATGACAGGAGTGCAAATGACGGCGACACGAGCGAAGCTAAGCGGAGGGACGAGAGCACGCCTGGGATGGCTCGCGGCCCCGTTCCTGTAAACGTTCACCCGGTCACTGGTCATGTCTGAATGACCTTGGGTGGATTCTATTGGACTCGAAGTGGGCATGGTCCGAATGGGAGGAGGGACGTGTTGATTGCGAACGACTGTGGTTTTTTGCGGTTTCGCAGTCCACCCTGCCTGCATGTCTTCATCTTACTCGTACAAATCACCCGCATCGAATACAAGGACGTGTTCCGCATAACAAAACTGAGTATCGTCATCATTCAAGTCTTTCAGACCGTCTCCGCTGTAGGCTAACTCCTCTTATCAGCTTCTTCAGCTGATCCTCCACGGGTATACATTGTTGGCCGTATTACTGTTAGTCACACGCCGTAATGTTCATCAATGATAATATGTACCTTCTTTCACGCGTCCTCTGTTCTTTGCATCAAGTCAACCTTCCGTCTCTTAATCCACGCGCCATGCACGACCAGCCTCCTACTGAATGTATCAGCTGTCGGTCGTCTTCTACCTTCTTCCAATGTCGTCCGTCGCGGCTCCGATGCATCTTTATGGCCCCCGGCGTTTTACGCTAGCGACTCGATTGGCCCAAGGATCCGGAAGCAAATGAAAGTAGAAGACATGACAGAGCGAAGAGAGGGTCGTGTCGCATCATCCTCCGTTTTGCGAATCATTCGAGGGTATGTCCGCCGTTGTCATCGCAAACGCCAAACTCGAAGTGACGCGACTGCCAATCGAGAGGAGACGGCGATGAACAATCTCCAATTGCTAAAGGAGCTTTGTTTGTTAGCAATGTTGTCGGCCATTCCGTTGTACCCGTCTCTGCATCTTCTTCCTCCGTTTCCCTCCCTGGTCTTTGGTCCACCTTCATTACATTCTGACACACAAGATCCCTGACTATCCGAGAACGCGGTGGCCGGAACACGCGGCTTGACTTGGGAATATCGACAGCTCACGGGGTTCACTACTTCGCTATACACTTCAAATCTTTTTCATAGGCAAGGCATATCGTGATTTCTTCTCGTCTATTTCTGTACGCATATCGGAAGGCAGCATGATCCTGTGTTCTGATTGACATTCCACCGAGTCTACATGAAGATGCTGCTACGATTACTTAGTCCGAAGCTGATTTAAATACCGGAGATGTCGAAAATATTCAACATAAAGGATGGAGAAGAAGAAGCCAGAGGCGACGTGTACCGAAGGGGCTTGTAGGTACAGGTTCGTATCAAGAAGTAAGTTTAACAAAGGGGAAAAAATATACGTATTGTTGCTATCGTCCGGGCCTCTAGACAGCTGTCGACAATGGAAGATACTTGAGCTCACTTATGTCACTGGGAGTCTCCGAGGCCCCTGATTCCTCCACGTTTAGCTCTCCCTGACCCTCCGCCTCTGCGGCTCCACTCTCATCAATAGCCAAGCCATCGGCATTGGTAACAACGTCTTCAGGTTCGGGGCACTCGACCTGTTCTTGCCTCTGCAACCTGGTCTGCATGGCCGTGAGTAAGGATCCCAGATCCTTCATGAGTTGCTGCACGCAACTACTCGCGACCACTTGATACCTGTCTTTGACTTTGGTAATGTGACGGTTCCTCGTGGCATCGCCCTTTTCCTGAGTCCTCTCCGAGTAATATTTAGGTAGAACGAGGAGGCTATAGGCCGGGTCCGTCGAAGATAGACTCGAGTATGTGTCCGTGAATACCCATTCCCGAGTTGGCGGCGTTGTAAGACCTCCGGGGTGGTACTCCATTTTCAATGGACCAACGGTATCGCGGCGTCGCTGCCATGTATACTCGTTCAGCCATGGCAGCGCGCTCTGGATGGAGTTGATGTAATGGATGACAGTTCTGGTGTCGTAGCTCAGACGATAATCGTCGAGGGTGCTTGCGCCGATTTGAATGCGATGGAGAGTGGCGAAGGCAGAGTGCATGTGCAATAAGAGCCCATAGAGGCGAATGAGAAGGAATTGGCTGTAGACCAAGTCGTCGATATGAAGGTCCTTTCCGTGAGCCTGGAACACCCCGACCAAGGAGTCCAATCTACGCTTGACGATATCAATGTGTCTCTCGAGTAGGATGAAGAGTTGTCCAAGAGCGCCGTTGGGTTGAACCACTGCACTCGTGATATTGTTGTAACTGGTGACGCTCGGCAATATCGCATCGTAGAAGTTATTCCGAATACCCTCGAGCTCCGATACCGTTATCGTCGTGAAGAATTTGGCATTCTGAGCTCTGATGACGTGCTCGAAGTCAGATAGGAGGACAATGTTCTTCCCGGCGTCGTCGGCGAGGAGGTCACGCACAGTAGCGACGAATTTTATAGTGTTGATGATGAAGCCGATGCTTTTGATAGCAAGCTGGATGGACATGATTGATGCTACGAATGTACGTCAGAATGTGAGGATAATCTCAATAGAATATGTGACGACGTACCTATTTCCTGATATTACGGGGAGGAATGGCTGAACGCGGTGCTTTCAAAACAGCAAACGTGACGGTACGCAAGATCTGTGAGTGGGAAGAGTATCAGCTAATGCATCCTCTCTACCCGGAACGGCACATAAATGAAATCGCACACAATTGGTGCTTTCTTGCGCGGCGGTACATAATGAACCAAAAAGTCTCTTTGGAAATGGCGCGCACAGGATGAACCGGAAAATATGCAGATGATGCTAAAAAAAAAAAAAAAGCCATGGCTCCTACTCACATTGACTAACACAAAGCTCAAAATTGGTCGACGCAGATTGAACAAAATCGATGGACTCGGATGAGCAGAAACGGTGGCAATTCAAGAGACGGAAGCAAGGAGCAGAAAGACGAGATGCTGGGGAAAGAGAATGAGGGTGTCGACCTGCTTATAACTGGACTAGCACGCGCTTTCGACCTTCTTGGGACTGGTCGTACGTCTGTCATTGTCATCGAGGTCGGATTTAGCAGGCCATCGTAGGGATCGTATCGTGGCCTTTCCAAAGTAGCTAGTGTGGTGTGCAGCCACGAGTAAAAACATCCACCCCCCTACTACGAAGACCTGATGGCAACGTTGAATCGATGCATATTTTCGCGTTCGAGGCGCTTTTCAAGTCAGCAGACTCTCCTCCTGATCCTTCGAAGGGGAGATCAGTACACCTACGTTAAAGGCGGAAATGCAATCTGATCCTTCAAGAAGAAAACTTCACGCACAGGCATTTTCCGTACGAAGAACGCTGCAGGGGATTACGTCCAGGTCCAAATGACAGAGCTTCGATATAGCAGGCCATGAGAATGAAATTCTGGGATTCCAGAGCATGCGGCTTCAAGGACTCCGGAGTATATGAAAGGGATCAGCAGGTGGAGTGCGAGTGCTTCTGTGCATGTAGACAGGGATTTGAACAAGTAAGTATGCTTCGCTAATTCATACTCGAGTTTCGGTTTAGCTTGGATTGGTTGCATTCCATGTCGGTTTCAGAGCTTCAAGTCGACAGGTTTTACACCTGTGTAGAAATTATGTTACCCTAGCAAACCTATCAAATATTATCAGCACAACAGACGGGTCTCACACACCGATATTTTCCCTATGAAAAATGCTGCAGGAGATTACGTCCAGGTCCAAATGACAAGGTGTCAATATAGCAGGTCATGAGAATGGGATTATAGGGTCCGGAGTATATGAAAGGCATCAGCTGGTGAAGAGCGAGTGCTTCTGCGCATGTAGACAGGGATTCTACAGTCTTCGCTAATTCGTGCTCGAGTTTCGCTTTAGCTTGGATTGGTTGCATTCTGCGTCTGTTTTGGAGCTTTAGAAGTGGATAGCTTGTATGCTTTTGTAGAAATTATGTTACCCTAGCAAACCCGAGTATTATCAGTACAATAGACGGGCTCTA
This sequence comes from Armillaria fumosa, assembly GCA_030407015.1. Lineage (NCBI taxonomy): Eukaryota > Fungi > Basidiomycota > Agaricomycetes > Agaricales > Physalacriaceae > Armillaria > Armillaria fumosa. The sequence goes on along the minus strand of JAUDYM010000008.1, from coordinate 1,653,212 downwards.
GAGCAAGCTCTTCCAAAAAGTTTGAGGTGTCAGGTATATGGGCCCTCGTCACATTCAGTGGACGTAATGCCCGCAGACAGACACAGCTGACCGACAAGTGTGGAGTACGGAGCTTCATCGATGGAGCTCGAAGGTTCATTCAACGCCTGAAAGAAGGTTGGCGATTCAAACCTGGTAACTGCATGAGGAGCTTCCGATATTCTTTGGGCGCATTCTTCAGACAATTGATGATAGTAAGAAAATCCCCGAAGGCGGGGGTAACGGATGAAGTGATTCCTAGGACTGGCACGGTGGTGAAGAACTCGAGCAAGGACAGGTCACAACGTTTAAATCGAAGTCACAGCCATGTCGTAATCTTGCAGTAGGATCGTGATGATGGGAAGGAGTTGGCGGTAACGTTCTTGTAAAAATTGTTGAATGACATGACAGACATAGGATGGGGAAGGGAAGAACGGTACAATGCTGATGCATTTCATCCAGAGAGAATACATTTCAGTGATCGCACCAGTACCAGCGAATCCTACTCTTTCAGACGTGCCTGCATCTTTCACATGGACAGACCAAACGACGCTCGCAGACTGCTTTGTACAACCTGCTCTGCCTCTGATATCACGCGCAGCCCTCAGCCGCAAGGAAAATGATACGACATTGATGTTATCGATGTATGAATCGCACGCAATGGGTTCGCCAACCACTGCGTGTGCCAGCCCATCTGGTGACAACCCTCTTTCGTGGTACGACTTGTTTGCCAAGCTGAGCCTCGTATTTCGAAAATTTGGACCGGTCCAAGGTGTGCATGAACACAATAGTGTTAGATGGTGAGATGTACGTCTTGGAAAGTTTCGGTGGTGAACTCAATGCAGGTTCCAATTCCTTTTGGAGATTATTTAGTAGCGCCGTGAAGCGCCCGAAAGGTTTGGACAATTTCTGCATCGTCGCGAGTTATGGATCGTCTGCCGACGTCAGCCTAGTAGGTGATAGTATTAGAGTGAGTGTACGATGAGTGGTACAGTGAATGGTGGCATTCTGAGTGGTGCGGTAAGTGGTACGACCGTTGACAGCCATTTCTTCGAATCCGAAAGCTATTCGAGGAGCTCTTTGCGTTCTTTGGGCGCCTCTTTCATGGCATTTAGATACTTAGCTGATGACGGAAGTGGAGACTTCAATGAGGGCGGTAATGGCCGAAGCAACTTCTAGGGCCTCTGCCATAAGTGATGGTGAAGAACAAAGTTGTACACAGGCAGGCTGCAAAGTACCTGGCCCCGTTGTCGAAATCAAAGTCACAGCCTTATCGCCACCAGCCGACGATGTTGTGCTGTATTCCGTCATGATGATGGGAAAAGATCACTTGAGAATCGTATCTGGTACGCGTCCACCTCAGCCAGGACCATGAATTCATCATGACGTACACCCAGAGAGATTTTCGTTTCCAGCCATGCTGCTTGTTCTTAGAGAATGTATAAGGGCGAAACTGGTGACAGTAAATGCCGCCACAGGAGAACTCTTGAGTATCTGGAGAGTCATGGTTTGGCTATCGAGCTGGAGTGATCATGCCAAGAGTAATACTGAGATATGATTCTCGTCATGGGAATACGAGCTGTGTCGTGGGCGTTATTTAAGGAGAGCGTAATTGGGATAACGTGCAGGCCTCAAGGAAGGAAAACTCTTCACTCCCCGACAGAAACCGCATTTCGTTCGACGGCCCATTCTGGGATTAACTGACGAAAAGGATAAGGGGAGACGACTATGTGAAGAAATGTCAGTAAAGGATAAGGGAGTAAAAGATGGAACTAACACGTAGATAGATGGTAGTACGCTTCCTATCGTGTCCCTCTTCTATGGGGCGATTCTCTTGACGTCATATCCGATGTGTCACACATAAAACTGGGTGTCTTACACTTAGTAAAGGCACGGTAGACATGTACGGAGACTGTTATACGAACCTCACTCAACCGCATGAAAGTCCACGGAAGAGTTCATGGCAGCCGGCCCAGGTGACGCTGTTAAGAGATGGTTTGGTTGTAGGACTCACGACAGAGAAAATCCACATACAATATCGGAGCATAATTGTGAGCCTTACTGACAGTTATTATTCGGAGGGAGGACTTCGAATTGGCCATTGGAGTCTGCGAATGTCTGCGTCATTTTCTAATTATCAGAGAGCAACGGTGGCATCAAAAGGGCGACGAGGCGGGGCGTGGCGGGTAATAGGGACTCGGATGACGGACAAGTTAGGTGTAGGGAGTCGTCATTGTTGGCTACCACTGGGTCCTGAGGACTAGTTCTGAGTTATAATATTGAATGTTCTGAGCGTTTCAGCTAGCGGATTTGAACGGTCGAGGCGCGAAGAGAAGAATACTTGTGCAGGTGAATTAGCAAATTCTGAATGTCGTTTTCAGTGAGGGAACTCACGGTGACCGCATTCCCATATCAATCACACAGCATTGACCAGTATATCCTTCTGCCCGTTACAGAACTTACGACCATGGGGTCGGCGAACACTTTGCCTGTCAAAGTCGGCTGCGCCGACAGCTTAGAATGATCATAAGCTTCAGGGGATATAGAGAGACAGGGTATTGGTATTGGTATTGGTATTGGTACCTGCCCAAGGTCCCGATGAGGAACGGCCGGGCCCACAGCCCTGACATAGCGTGCCATATGCTGTGGCCACAAAGGCTGATGCCGTTGTAATCACACTATTGAGTGCGTCTCGCGGGTTAGGGTATCTTGCCAAATACAGGAAATATGTTCGGCATTGGAGAACAATTGCACAACATGAGATGCAGATGGTGGTGTTCTTGAAGTGTATGCAATACGGACAGAGGACGGAGTACCTCTTTCAATTCGCTGTCCATATGGTAGTACACCTCGTCGCTGTTTGCTTGGAAAGCTGAGGTGGATCGCGGTGGTATAGTGGAGAGAACAGCGAAACCAGTAACGCTTGGCGTGAGATGGAGTTTCAGCGGTGTGGAACACAGCAGCTGTCGGAGCCGGTGAACGTTGACTGTGGTAAATTCACTAGTAGATACACATATCACGGGAAGTCCACATACGGCAACGAGGGGCAATAATCGTGAGTTTGGCCTGTCGAAGGATGTCTGTGGTCCAAGTGGCAGGTCGACCTGATTGAATATAGACAGCGTGAGGCCCCTTCAGCACAGCCACCGTGTGCAGTCCAAAAGAGGCAACCAACAGCTTTGTCATCGCGACCGTCATCTTCAAGTTCGTGGGATGGTGACGACTCGCGTTCTCGACGCGTCAGCTTCTATTCTCTCACCCATCACAAGTTATTCTTCTCTCCTTTGCCCATCAAGGCCTCAAGATGCCAGTCACAGCCGACGACGACGGCAACTCCCAACTTGTCGACCAACACGCCTCTGTCCTCTTAGATGCTACTGTTGCTCTTTGATAATTAGATAATGACGCGATTTGCAAATGGTCGCCGACTTACGCAACTAAGCCGTCTCTGAACAACATCTGTTAGTCAAGTTCAGCTCGTATGTGTATCTTCTCTGTTGTGAGTGGAGGCTCCGTTATCCACTTAAAATCTACGTCGTATGGCGCGTGCAGGTAAGACGTGTGATCATTTCTTCCCGTCTACTTCTGTATGTATACCCGAGGTCTAGAGCTAGAGTCGCAGCATCATCTCTTCATCCACTCGTCAGCTAGAATTCTTCTTTCGAGTGTACCTACACAAAGGCGCCATTTGAGATCCCTAGACCAAAGCCAATTTCAATACCAGAGATGGATTACGTCGGTATAATTCGGCATGAAGAGTGGAAAGGGGAAGAAACCGGAGGCGACATGTAGCAGGGGGGAGGGGGGACGTTATAGATAAAAGTTCGTATCAAGAAGCTTAACAGAGGAAAATCCTCACATTTTTTCTAGCGTCCGGGCCTCTACGCAGCTGTCAATAATGGAAGATACCCACCCGCTCATCACAGGGAGTCTCCAACGCCCCTGATTCCTCGACTGTCCCTCTGCCCACGTGACTCCGCTCTCATCATTGATAGTCACAAGCTATCGATAGTGGTAACGAAGTCTTCAGGTTCGGGACACTCGGTAGCCTTTTGCTGCTTCTGCAACCTGATCTGCATGTTGGGCATATTCTTCACGCTGCGACTCGCCAGTAGTACCTGGTCCGTGTTAGTGTGCCTTGACACATACATGTATCCTGATGCACACGTACGTGGACTTCAACCGTCAGGCACGGTACTCGCCTTCCTCCATCTGATCCAACCAAGCACTCAAGTTCTTAGATAACCATTCATCCCAAACATCTTATTCACTTATTCACACCGGATTAATGAGATTTTTTGGGCCACCAGAAGTCGCACAATAAGGTGACGTTTTCAAGACGTTTTGGGTGGTCAAATTTGGCAGAGATTTTACATAAAATTTAGATGGACCTGAAATTCATCTTTGGCGGGCCGCATGGGTTTTAGATCCTCCAAAACGCAAGATTTGTTGACCCCCGAATCACGCTCCCAAAATTGTCATCTTCCCGGTGTGATTGCGTCGAAGAAAATATCAACGCGGACTTACCTAGATCGTCGATATTATCAATACTGCGTCCACGTCAAAAATACATGCTTGCCTTCAATGACAGTGACTTCATCGAGATCCCGAAGGAGCCAACCCGCATATACTCTTCTGGGGTATGGACTTGATGACACTAAATATAATATGTTCCGCGACGTTGTGTATGTACTCCTTGATCCCGTGAGTCATGTCTGACGTGGCTTTCGTGGAACTGAAGTAACCCAGTTCCAGTTATACCAGCTCGACTTCCAAAACATGTTATCTCAACGTTGTTGTATTGTTTGCAGTGCCTGACTCTGTCACTCTGCTTCGGGGCTTCGAGGTGATTGCGACTCTAATACATACATATTCGTTTGCGCGTCCATTTTATAGCCGCGGATAGTGATGTTCATCCGGTGTAACCGCGATATGCACCCGATGTCCGAAAGTTTGGCCTGTAGGTCTTGATACGACTAAAAAAAGTCCCGTTTTTCTATTATCCACGTCGTTGGGCCTGGTCCATATCTGTTTCAATACAAACGCGTCGACTGACCATACCACAAGTCATATCAAAATAACACCGTTTGTGGGAACGAGGTATGAGTCCCTAGCCTAACCAGTTCACAGACTCGGAGCTCGTACAGTCCCTACTGTCTCAGACTAGTATTCAGAAAAGGAAACAATACTTTGGGAAACATGATTTCACTTAAGAAGTGTCGAAAAACAGCAGGTGGTATCATTGCATTTCACCATGGAAGCCCAAGTGGTGAGTCCATTCCGAACTACATTCCTCTCTTGCAGTTATGTATTGCTTGTAGCCTTTGTCAACGGACATTCTCGTGATTGGTGGAGGTCCTGCAGGTTCTTACGCTGCCTCTGTTCTCGCGAGAGGTGAGCAATTTACCCGTTTATCGGAACATACTCACGGAACCACTCCAGAGGGCCTCGAAGTCATCCTCCTTGAGAAAGATATCTTCCCCCGCTATCACATAGGAGAGAGCATGCTCCCGTCGTGCCGTCCGTTCCTCAGATTTATCGACTTTGAGGAGAAGATGAAGAATTACGGGTTTTTTCCAAAGGTGCCTTTCCTAATCCTCTTCCAAGTCATCGACAAATATCTAAATATTGATAAGCCTGGCGCTGCGCTCAAGCTCAACCAGGACAAACGCGAAGGATGTGTGTATCTTATACTCATAGTGTGAAGATTCGCTGACTTATTACTACTTAGATACCGATTTCACCGCTAACGGTCCGGACAACGCTGCTTGGAACGTGGTAAGCTTTATTTTCTCTCTGGACAACGAACAACCTAATAAACTAATTACAGGTGCGATCGGAATTTGACGATCTCCTTCTTCGCCATGCAACAGAATTGGGCGTCCATGTATACGAGGGTGTCCGGGTTGAGAAAATCCATTTCTCCCCTGAAGAGCCTTCTCGCCCCGTTTCACTAACTTGGAGCAAAGTAGACGGGACGCGGGGAGACATGTCCTTTAATTGGCTTGTTGACGCCTCTGGGAGGAATGGAATAATGTCCACAAGGTACCTGAAGAATAGGACTTTCAACAAGTCCCTTAAGAATGTTGCGGTGTGGGGATATTGGACCGGTGCCGGACGGTACGCGCCTGGGACGAAACGGGAGAATGCACCGTGGTTTGAGGCTTTGACTGGTGAGTAGAAGATCCGCTCCTTTGCGATTTTTGATTTTGATTTCCATGCTAGATGAAACAGGCTGGGCTTGGTTTATTCCCCTTCACAACGGAACTACCAGTGTTGGTGTTGTTCTGGCCGAGGACGAGAGCAAGCGTAAGAAAGCTCAGAACCGTTCAGAGTCCAACGGGAAATCACTCTCGGAGGTGCAGCATGATTGTTACATGGCAGATCTCCAACGAGCTCCGGGTCTGATTCAGCTACTGGGCTCAGAAGCGAAATTTGAAGGGAAGCTCATGTCTGCGGGTGACTACAGCTATCATGCGTCAGAATATGCCGGTTCGCACTTTCGTATTGCCGGGGATGCGGGAGGTAGGTCGATTGTTTAAAGGGTCTTATGCAGTTCGATCTTACACTTGAGTTCTTCAGCTTTTATCGACCCATTCTTCTCATCCGGTATCCACTTGGCACTTACCGGAGGATTGTCTGCGGCCAGTACCATCGCCGCCTCTATTCGAGGAAATTGTACCGAAGAGGAGGCATGTGGCTTTCACAGCTCGAAAGTAGAAACTGCTTATACACGGTGAGAATCCCACCAAATCACATATGTTCTCTTCTTCACTTCGAGTGTGTTTAGTTTCCTCTTTGTTGTGCTCGGCATCTACAAGCAGATACGGGCCCAGGAATCGGCCGTTCTGTACAAGGCCGAAGAAGACAATTTTGACAGAGCCATTGATTCTCTTAGACCTGGTAATTCTCGCATCCGAGTCTCTACCATCGGAATTTTAGGCTCATTTTTCTAGTTATTCAAGGAGGTGCGGATGCCGATGAAAATCTCACGGAAATGGAGCTTCAGAGCACGCTGGATTTCTGTAGAAGTGTCCTTGCACCTAACCAGCAACAGGGTATTCTGGAAACCCCCTCGGACACAGGACTTCCAGACGTGGGGGCAAAGCATGCACAGTCTGAAACCGATGCGCAGAATCCATTACAATCGATGGATGACCGCAAGAGAAATTTCGGAACGGAGGTAATCAACGGGTTCTATGTTAAGATGGAACAAGGGATGCTGGGTCTCGTCCGCGCATAGAATTCATCCTATGCGTGCTAGGATCCATAGATTTTTTCTGTGCAAAGTTTAGCCTTTAATGAAGAGTAATGCAAATCAATGTGCTTGCATTATATATTTATAAGGGCCACATTCAGCACAACGCACAACAGCCACAAAGGCTGTGTCAGGCATAGAGAATACCGTAGATGAAGGCGGAAACGGCCTCCTTTCTGTACCAGATATCAAATTCAGAAGGAACGATGTTCATCGCTGGCAGACTTGGAAACTTATGTACACGAGACGGGAGTGATATCAAGCGGCCCATTTGGCCATTGTATAATCCCGTAAAAAAGTAAACAGAAAGGTCACCAGGTTTAATGGCGCCTTTAGGCATGCTATGAAGCAGGTCGTGCCACCGTAGCTCAGGTTCATTTTTGGTTTTTTGTTTCGGTGAGTGTGTGGGTATGACAAGGGTATGCTCAGGGCACTTGAATTTTGCCCGAGAGCCTGACGACAGAGGGATGGTACTATGGGAGGAATGAGGATGGAAGCCCAGACGTGCTGGTGGAGGGAGGAATGGAAGAGACATTCCCATGGCTGTCTCACTGACATACAGTATGTTACGAGTGACCCTTGCCATCGTTATTCTACTGAACTCGTATTGATACGATTTGATACCGTTGACTTCAATCACTCATGTCGCTATGTGCATCCTGCCGCCTGACTGAAATGAATTGCATTGATATTGAACTAAATCCATTTAAAATTTACTGCGTCACTCATTTGTACACTTCCACCATTACTTCCAGCACCTGGATAGTGATGTAAACAATATTCAGAGAAATGGCAGGAGTTGTTTGTACGCACAAGATTTCATAGTAGGAGTAAACGCACTCCACATTGCCCCAAGTTATGTTGCATCCAGCCCTAAAGAAGACGAAGAAATCAGCCACTTACACCACCCGACAGATTGCAATACATACAAGCGATGGCTAATCTTTCCTGGTACTTTAATCCCCTCATGTATGGCCATGCCATGGTAGAGCGGTGTCCCATCCTCCTCATAGCCGCCCTTAACTAGTCTCTTTCCAGCTGGGAGTCGTCCATGAGACGTGCGTACAAATTCCATGGTATCGGGGTTGAACGGGAGCAGATCGTAACGACTTGTGTGCGCTTTCTCGCGGCAGCCAAAAGGGACTGAGCAAGGGACAGGTAGATGAGGTCCAATCTTGCACGGATGAACAGATTCTCTGAAGATCGCAGAACCGATGTAGATGGGGGCCCCATTGGTATCATGGCATGGGGGTGGTCCAGTAAGATCTTGTGTTGGGAAAGTGGCGGAGGATGAATGCAGTGGAATACGAAAGCCAGAGTTTGAGCTTATTCGCTCATCGGATAGGTCGTCGTCCGTCGGATAGACAGGCTCATAATAATCTATGATCTGGGGTCTCCCTCCATACTGTTCGAGAAGTACCATCATCCTATCATTGTTGGAAGAGTCTGGTTGCTGAAGACCCTGCCAGTAAGCATAGCTGTATGCGTACTTGCTGTCATTGTCCCTTGCCGGGATATCAATCCCCGGGTACTTCAATAAGACTTCGACCCTCGATATATCACCAGAACTGGCCGCCATCATGAGGGGCGTACGTCCGCTGCGGTCCTTGTGATTTACTGCAATCTCCTCTCGCAGAATCGGACCATTGTCTCCCCGAATATGGGCAACAAGACGGCGACCTTGAAAGAGCCCGTCCGCGATATATAACCTGATATCATCAGCGGAAGCTTCGATATCCAACGTAGTATCTTCCATGAACAGCGAATCCAGTGCGATGTCGTGCCTTGACGTCACAAGGAGATGGAGACGGAAAGAGGGATTACTGCCCAATGACTTCCGAATCATATTGACGAGAAGTTCTCGATCATCATCGGTCAACTCATCCAGCGCGTCGAGAATAATGTAGACGTGGGAAAAGGCACCTTGCAGCACTTCTGAAAGACATTTGGTAAAGTCGTCGAGGAGAAGGGTGGTTGACTTTTGCCGGTCATAGAGTTCCGTGATCGAGGGAAAAAGTCCATAGCCTTGAACCAGTTGTTTCAGGAGACTACGAAGAACGTGGTGTACGGTTTGTTCAACTGCAGAGTTGTGGTTGCCAAAGATACTCAGGACGAGCGTCTTTTCCTGGCCGACCACTGGCAGTGAACGCAAATAGTCGACAATGATCGAGGCCAGGAAGGTCTTTCCGACATCAGCTGAAGAGATGTATTAACCTCAATATAGTACTGAAGAGACCTGGAAAAATGACGTACGACGGCCCCGACACCACAAAGTAGTTTGAGACTTCCCAGAACCATTCACCCAACTCAGAAACTCCGGTGACTTGAGGAACCCTGACCACTGTCCGGTATTGTTGACATGATTTTTCAGCGTCTTGAACTGAACATCGTTGTAATCCAGAGTGTCAGAGGCGAGCCACTTTAGCACATCCGCAGTTCTTTCGTCTGTATTGTGTCCCTACATCAGTATACCATCCAACGGCCAATTTTTAATACGAACATACTCATTTGTTTCTTCTCAATTATACACAGGGTGTCTTCACCCGTGCGCTTGACATTGCTTAGCATGTCCTTAATCGCATGAGATAACTTGCTGTATACTAAACTTAGTCTCCGAGACATGGAAGCGGGAGCCACTCACATAGCGTCGAGCTGCACAGCGCTCATAGCCAAGGTCTTGAAACGTTCGATCTTCTTCAGATCCTCCGCCACGCTCTTTTCGGTAGGCGTCCACAGCAATCTCTTTTTCACCATCTCCCACTGAGGGGGATCATTTTTCAGCGCTTTATCGAGTCCGTCGAGCAGCTCCTCAAGCTCTTTGAAAAGGCCGTCCGACTCGGGAGCAGCATCCAAAGCATCGTCTGGATCATCGGACAGAGGAGTAAGCAACTGCTCCAATGTCTTCAGCCACGGGTCATTCTCGGTTGACAGCGGAATGAGCTCTTTGACGGCGAACAGATAGATCCTCAGATGCTGTAGCTCCTTCAAGCATTGGGTAATTTCCTCAGGGGCGTTTGTTACGTCCTTGACATAGTTAGTGAGAGTAGCGATGTTTTCGATGAGGGTTGTAACAGAAGAAGTGATTCCTGGGGCCGTTGTCATTATTGGCGGTGAAGAGCACGGTCGTATGCAGGCAGGTCGCAGGTTACAATGCCTTGTGGTCAAAATCGTAGTCACGGCATTATAACCACTGGCCGAGTGATATTATGCTGTAACCCTGTGGGACGATAGGGAAGAGCACTTGCGGGACGCTCTTGATAAATCATGGATTAGCTCCCGTCCTCCTGAGCAGCAATCAAGGCGGAGACGTAAGAGAATTGTACAGCGCCAATATACTGTATCCAGAGAGAAAACATGAAATCTATCGAGGCGCCTACACGCACAAAAACGGCCGCGTGCCCCGGTGGCGTCGAGTCATGTTCTGCAAAGCGCTTATGTTGATGGTATTGACGCATGGGTTCACTGACTCGTTCGTATACTACGAGGGTAAACCCAGAAGCGCAGACGTAGATGATTGCTAGCATGAAATCGATTTGGCAATGGGTGAGGACGGGGGTCAAGATCAAGCACTGAACCAACTTTGATCTTTGTCGCGGCATACATATAAGTATTGATAGCATCCCTCGTCATCATCCGTGTTTTATACCACGGGGGGTTGTTGACATTGAATCGGACATCATCGTGGAGTGTGGGAGCTGATTGTTGTTCTGCGCTAATTATTGATTATCTGTATCATATGGCATACACTAAAACGGCAGGGTAAGTCAAGACTAGACAAGGAATTTTTGAGGAACGCGAACCTATCCCGACGTAGCAGTCAAGATCGAGAACCTGGCACCTGGTGAGATCTTCATCTCCAGCCATGTTTTTCTTGGAGACTTGTCGAGGACGAGACTGGTTGAGGTAAACATCATTGCAGGAGAACTCTGAGCACTTGTTATTTGGTCGTGACCCGGAATGTTTTGAGAAAGCATCCGAGGTACGGATGTCACAAGGTGTGTCGTAGGCATCATCTGAGGACAGTAATTGGTACAAGGGGAGATGCCTATTGTAAGGGTTATCCTGCCGAAGGTCAGTAAGCGATTACTGTAGGAGTAAAAGATCGAACTAACCCGGGGATGAATCGTGGCAGACGCTTCCTATCACGCCCGTGTTGTACGCATCTGAGATCTCGATGTCGTATCCGTTGTTCTTTAGCAAATTTTCATGCGTCACGTACAGAGCTGAATATCTCACACCCAACAAAGTTGAGACAGAAGTGTACGGAACTGATCAGCTTAAGCGCTCAGTACTTAATAATGAAACAGAGCTCGAAATTGTGGAGAAATATGTTGGTGTTTGGACACAGCGGTACAATTCTGTTATGGTAGCATATGACACTGTTAAAAGACGCGTTGGTTGCAGTACTCACAACAGAGAAGATACACGTACGAGCTAAATTTTACTAGCAGCTATCGTTCAGAGATGGCTTGGTTGCGTAAGTCGGCGACCATTTGCAAGGTGCATTGTCATCTAATTATTAAAGAGCAACGGTGGCATCGAAGAGGACAGAGGTGTGTTGATCGACAAGTTGAGAGTTGCTGTCATCGTCGTCGTGGGCTGTGACTGACATCGTGAGGCCTTTGTGGGTGAAGGAGAGAAGAATAGCTTGCGATGGGCGAGGGAACAGAAGCTAGCGAGTCGAGAACGTCGAAAGCAATCCAGGGGGTAGAAAGTCGACACAGCCACCACGTGTATTCCAGAAAAGCGACGGTCTCTACTTTGTCATCTTCATGCTTCGCCTCAAGACCACCACCTTCTATACGACTGCAGTGGCGACGGTGAACGCTCAGCTGGTAAGTCGCCACATACTTCGGCGTGGATTTGCTAAGACCATGTTCAGCTATTCGAGAAATCTGGTGTACTGACGACTACGATGTGGAGAAATTCAGTTCGTACAGAGTGGACGCGATGGGTTACATAGAATTGTGAATGCAAGTGCGAAGACCTTCCGAAGCGTGGGCGTCGTCATCTGGGTCTCACCTCTCGATGTCGCAAATACGCTCCCGTCTCCATTCCCAGCAAGCCAGCAGCCCGGCATCAATATCGCAGGCAATCGCCATCTAGAGCAATGTTCGTGCTGAGACAGCGAATCAGCCTGGAAAATCCGTTATCAATTTCCATCTGCCAACGGAGGTGGCTTATCGATGGCAATTCAACGACGACAACGACGAGGGAGAATGCGAAGACCGCACATGTAACTTAGGGCCATGGTAGGATTTGGGATCTGACTCTGAGAGGGAAGGCGAACAGGGACAACGCAGGATGGTGGGAAGGCGTGACCAACATCGGGACCGTGACAACGGACGGCTACGATGACGGCTCCGTATCTTTAGGTACGGGGCGCACCCATAATTACAGATTTACGACCTTCGTGACACCCACCGCTGCCCACCCCATATGCATCCGATGTCGGGATGTCCCGCGTGACCCAGCTCCCCTACGGACCCCAAACTCGTGCATCTCCCATTTTTTGAGTACGGGATTACGAATTTGTGTTTGCTTTCTTTGCTCGATGGCGTGGTCGTCGTATGCCTACTCACTAATGCCGACGCCCGCCCTTTTTGACACGTCGAATCGAATTCGGTGAAACGACGGGTACACAGATCCGGCGCCTCCAGCAAGTGTTTGCAAAAAAAAAAAAAAAGCGGATTCTGGCAATTGGAGGACGCGAAGGCGAAATCGGCTTCTGGCGGAAAAATCGGAGACAGCGAAACTGGGAGTGGTCAGCGCTTGTTCATACATAGCCTAATTTGAAACGTTTTGCAGTCTTAATGCGTGAGGAAGGATTACGGATTGGAGGCAGAATTACCAAAGAAAGGCAAGATACAATACAGGTGAGAGACCTGCCATGGAAGGAATTACTCCCTTAGGCATGTCCCAGGGTAGTAATTTTTTGCTGCACAAAGAACATGGCCAAGAAAGATCAGACTTCAAAGTTTGGACTCGTAGCTGCTGCCAGCGGTCGCGACGGCCCACTTTGGCTAAGAAGTTGAAATGCTACACGTAAGACTTGCTAGCTGCTAGAAGCTCGTCCGAGGAATGGCTGTGAGCAGACAGGTCGTGGGAGGAAGTGTCACGTTTCCCCAGACGCGTGGCTCGATGAAGGACGCCAAACAACGCCGCGTATCATCTTGCGCTGATAATGTGCAGAGATTATTTTCGCTTCGTTCTCCCTTCGCTCTCTTCGTCCAAATCACTTGACACTGACTCATCTACCTAAGCACTCCCTTGGGTAGCGCCTGAAGGCCTGACTTGTCAGTGCAGCTACGTCTGTCAGTTGCTAAGTTAGATTTTAGGTTTCCCAAAAATTTGGGTTCTCGGCTTCCACTGCTACGAGTTTGAGCTTTCGGCATCTCTTCATCCTGTTTATCCTGGAACCTGTCTTATTGCCAGATTAGAATATTGTTGCCATAGCCATTCTCGTCTCAATCCATAGCTTCGCTTAGACTGTCTAGCACGCTAACTCCGCTGCGCCATCATGTCCTTCTGGGCTATCTTTATGGGGGTTCTCGTGACGGCGGTCTTGCTGGCGATTGCTTGCAAGACTTTTTGGGCTAAATCATCCAAAAAGTCCAGCAGGTCTGAACAGTATACCCTTCCGGTTCACCGGCCGCAGCAGCATCAACCAGTATCTCAACCACCTCTTCGTCCACCGCCTCCGTCACAAAGTTATCGATCCTCACCATATACCCCTCCGGTTCGTCAGCCAGAGCAACATCTATCGTTATATCAACCACCTCCGAGTCCTCGTCCACCGCCTCCATCATATAGTTATCAATCATCGCCATATACGCCGCCGATTCATCAGCTGGAGCAACGTCAACCGCTATCTCATCCACCTCCTCATCGACCACCTCCATCCGAAGAATCTGGCAAACCGGAGGAACTTCAACTGGTATCTCAGTCACCTCCTCATCGACCGCCTCCTACCGAAGAATCTGACAAGCCGGAAGAACAATATACTCCTCTGGTTCATCAGCCAGAGCAACATCAGTCAGTATATCAGCCACCTCCTCCTCAACCGCCTCCATCGCAGAGTTATCGACTCCCATCACCGCATCGACCACCATCACCACATGAGCCGCCAAAACAACAGGTATCACAGCTTCTTTCATAGTACTTTCCACTCTCCTAAAAGTTTGAAATAGGACGACAACCAGCAAGACCATCCGAATGAATACTACATCGGCCTTCGTGCGCGCGCCAATAAGGAAGGGGATGAAATGGGAAGATGCTTCAGCGAAAGCCGCGATGCCTATTGTCGCGGGGATCGCGCTTCAGCCAAGGTTCTCTCAAACCAAGGGAAAATTCATAGACAGAACATGCAACAGCTGAACAAAGAAGCGAGCAACTGGATATATCTTGGTCAGTACTACGATCCACCCCCTTTGTACTCTATGTGAATGCTCATTGTCTCGGTAGAAAATAACCGTGTAAGCTGGTTGCGCGTCACGTTCGCCTGGGATACTAATTTTGTTATCCAGAACAGAAAACCCGGGGAGATTGACCTGCATGGCCTTTATGTCAAAGAAGCTATTGCATATACAGATGCTGCCCTCGAAGAGGCGAAGCTTCGAGGTGACTCGGAAATTAGGCTCATCGTCGGTATGTGCAGGCCACGCATAAGTGCTTCAGTGAAGTTGAATCTTGTATTGTAGGCAGAGGGTTGCACTCTGAGGACGGGGAAGCAAAATTAAGACCGGCTATCAAGGGCCTGATGCGCAAGTACGTTGGCACACATTCTGGAAGTAAACAAAGTTCAACTCACTTGATTCGTACAGATACCAGTTAAGCGCAGAGTTTGACCCGTCAAATTGCGGTGTTATTGTCGTCGGGCTTAATGGAGCCCCACTTCGGAACCGCCACCGACAACATCTCGATAATTCTAACCGTCGCTCCCGTCGCCATAGGCGACGAGCAAGCAATATTGGAGCGTAGGAGAGCATGGAAACAATCCATCCCTAAATCTACTGCAAAAACATGTACTAGTAATATCTCTTCCATGAAATCTAACCCATACCTACACACTCACCGCAGAGAAACCCAGAAATGAACCTGAGCTACGAAATGAGTCTCAACTTGAAACGGCGATGTCCCTTCTCTCAACGACACACCTACCGGTTACTCGTAAATTTTCGCGTTCTGTGCAATGAGTGCCCAAGCTCCCACTGCGGTCATGCAGGTTTCTATATTTCCTGCATCTTTCTATTTCTTTCAAGACGATTCCTGCCAGCACAGAGCCGCCGAAGCTTATGAGCATCCTATGCTTTCAACCCGGCCCACTTTGACGGGCGAAGGGCTCACTAACTCAAGATCGTGGATTCTGTAATAGATGTCTGATCAAGTCGACGTCTATCGTCAACGGTGCTTTTGTGGCGGTAGAAGACGAAAAATAAGTTTTCGTCCCAGTCCTGTTCGGAGCTTCCGAGCTGATTGACATTTCCCTTCCATGACACTCTTTCGAAGAAGGCGAAACTACTGTACTGATAACATAAATGTCTCAAGTTCATGCAGGCAAATAATGGAGACAAATCGTATGTTGAATTTACTGTCGAGCGCTAGATACCCCGATGATGGGTCGAAGCAACCGTTCAAGCCTCTCGACGACTGCATGAAACTGTGATAATAATGCATGCAACCAAACTAATGTCTGCGGAAGGCCCAATGCGTTATGGCCAAAGAAGTTTTATTTCCACCTCCATGAAATTGCTGGGTGTATGGGGCCCCTCGTGTCTTTGGGTGCCTATCCTGGCATTGCGAGAAAATCGACACAGTGCGAAAAAATCTGTTAAACGACCGCCTTAAGTCGTGATTGATAAGAATTTGCACCGGTAACGTCACCTCCCTACCAGTCCTACTATCGCACGTGAATCGGCGGCGGTATCGGGGGCTAACTGGCATATGAAAAACACCCAAGGAGTATGAGGTCAAGAGATCTATCTGGCATAATTGGGAGGTAATGGACCAAATTAACGTAGAGCCACGTCATAACATTTGAGGTAGGGCCGACTATGATTGCATTTCCTGCCGCATTGATTCTGCACTAATTGATGTTCTTTATGTTGCAATCCACGTTCTTCAGCAGGCTGGTTTTCACGTAGAGCTGAATATTATTGCAACAGCAAAAAAGCTCTTGGCAACAGTCGGCGGTGGATATCACTAAGGAAATAGAGGAAGCGAGCGTTGAAGCTTGAAGAGAGGGCGAGATGACTTTGACGTTTTCGTAATGCTAGGGAGGTCCCACCGCGTACGACATGCGAAAGAGGATAACAATACACATGCGAAGAACTCCGGCGTCTTGAAATTATCCATTATGAACTGCAAATGAATATGATATCAGTATGAAGTCAACAGAACGAGGATCGTGAACATACTGGAGTCATAGCGCGATGCGGCATCTTGTCCCTTCCGAACACTCCCCCACCAACACATTGCAGACAGACCGCAGCATCGAGCTAAACGATCATGATACGCTGGCGCCTCGAGTCCAACCACGCTTTCGTGTTGGCGCTACGGCGGAACGGAGCACTGAACCAACCGACACGACGGAAAACACATTCATTCCATTCTCCTCGACTTTGGCTGGGAACAAGAACGAGGCCGTGCAATACAAAATCGCCAGCTTGCTGCAACAGCTTCACCAGCGCAAGGTGAACATCACCTGAGACCGGTTCTATGGCATCAGGCATCACATCTCCAATCCGGCCTCCGCGCTTGCAATCGTCCGACTCTGATGCGAACAAGTGCCCTTCCTCTGAGCCTACAACTACCGGATCCCATACCGCAGGCTGTAAAATCGCATCAAGGACAATTTCACCATCCACGACCTCCTCGCCATGCTGCCATACCTCACACCTCACGACGCTGCATAAAATATCCTCATTGGCGCACAAGCCCGTGAAGATCCCTCCGTCCATCGACGCCCAGCTCCACGACGGCGCGCGGTAACGATGTCCTTCTCTGTGATGGCGCTCGAGCTTCCCACGAGTGAACCATAGGAGCGTCCCGGGAAGCTGGTGCTCCCACAGGCCTGCGAGGTACCGACTCTGAGGCCAGACGCGATGGAACTGCTCGACGATACCCGAAAGAGCAACGAGCCGGTCCCGCGGCTTCGTCAGCGCGCGAAGGGTGTAGGTTTCTAGGATATCACACCACGCTTTGAGGCTCGTCTTATCGTCGAGGTCTACCGAACCCAACTGGAGGAAGACGTTATCAGGAAGCCGGGGAATGTCTTCTGCGTCGCATAACTCAATAAAGCTGGGGGCGCCGTTTATGTTGTCGTGGGATGTCTGGCACTCGTATAGAAGTGTGTGCGTTGCGTAGATGAGTCGGCGCGGTGAGAGGGCACGTTCCTCCAGGCACCATGCACGCTCATCGACAGGCTCCTTCGGGGCAGTACGTAAACCTTGGAGCTGCATTGTCCCAATGCCCCCGTCCGGGCAGTGAAAGGGAAGCACTGTACCGCCCCACCCTGCTATAGTCGCCCTCCGGTCATGCAAAAACCCATCGCTGACCTTGCGAGCACAAGCCGCAATGACGGTCACATAAGCATCATGGAATATCCTCTGCATCTGTGCAATCTCCCGTGCCTTGTCCTCTCTCGAATCTTGGAGGATGCACAGAGCGTCCACCCAGAGGAACCTTAGTCCCAGTTTTCGAGTCACCGTGATAGCATCCAAAATGGTTTTTGGGATATTCTGCAGAGGAATTGCCTTGACGTACGAATCTACATTCGTCGTCTTCGTACAGTTGGGTTGACTCTCGCCCCACACGTAACTGAGAGCGACGTAGTTACCCTCGATGCCTTGGCTAACGAAAAGGCGGGGCTGGTCTTCATCTGCACAATCAATAACCCGGGTCGGTAAATTGACACCTTGATGCCGGGGTAGAGGACAGCGGTCATGGCGTGAACACTCGTTGATACGTTTCTTGATCAGATTGTAGCTCTCTGGAGAAGCGACATCCCAAAATACCTCACGGTCGCGAATAAACCTCGCTGCCGGATCGTCTAGGCTATAATCAGAACATGTACTTATTCGTGATACAAGGGTGACTAACCCTCTGTAGTATGTATCTGGAATACAGTCTTCCAGGTGTCGTCTATAACAAGGAGAAGGGTCGCCGTGTCATCCAGCTCTGACTCCTGCGCGAACCGCACCCCCACCTGGAACTTTCTCATCTTGGACGGCGGCTGTGTTGTGTTTTCGTAGGTATCCAGGAACCTCTCGACCTCTCTGCAGAGGAGCGTACACCACTGGCATGTTGTCCGTTGCATCTGCCCCCAAGTAAGCGTGGTATATGAAAAGTCAGCCGATTCGGAGAATATCGGCTCGGATTGGGATACCCATGCTGTATGGAACGAGTCGGGAGAAAAGAGTGTGTGCCAGCAGGTTTCGCAAACTAGGTTATGTATTTCTAGAGGGACTGGTATGGGCTTCGCTGGAGGAGTCGTCGATGTTGAAGTACTAGACGAGCCGGAGGAGTCGTGGCTCAGAGTCGGGGGTTCTGCATTCCAAGTCATCTCAGTCTTGGGCGAGGGAAGAAAAAAACGCAGTGTGTTCGTGGGTGCTTGATTGACCAACCCGGCACTGCCGCTGATAAATGCAGAGGTCTGATGGGGATACAAAACTACCGGTGATGCGTCCAGGATCACGAAACTATATGAGTGCAAGGCGCGAAAGGGGCGCTTTCTGTGATGCTGATGAGGGCTCCGCCTACAGAGAACGCATGATAGAAGCTCGATGAACTGCCCGTAAAGGACAAGAATCAGTTTTCAGTCAGAGATATGCTCGTGCTTCTTAATATTGTCCGCTATGAACTACAGAGACAAATAACATCAGTACAAATTCAACAGCACGAGGTTCGTGAATATACTGGAGTCTTGACACAATGCTCTTCCCAAGCTCTCGCCCAGTTCCGGCGTCTAGCAAGATTGTGTCGGCGGCACGTCATGTGTAGTAGCGTCTTGAGGCATGGTTCTGAATTTGAAGTTCGAATGTTCTGAACACTCGAGCTTTCATGCTTGAATGTTTGAGCCGCGCGAAGAGAGAATGAAGATCATGACGGTCGCAGATGAAAAGTGTTGACTGCCTCTTTTAGACTTGTGTGCGTGGTGGCTGTGCCGCACTAACTCTTGCTTTATCACTATCAGGCGACAGGCAATGGGCATTGCACTACACAAATAACATATTGATGGGCCCCAGGTATTTTCAGTATTCATTCATTCATTGGTCGACTTCATCAGGTACAGTACGTTAGAGGATATGTTGTGAATGAACCTCCAATCGAGTTTGATCTTGCTTTGGTCTTGGTGAGACTGGCCATTATTGGACTGTCCTGTTTATATTTAACAGGATTGGAGATGCAATTCGTTTAGCTGCAGGGGGGGAGTCTGGACCCTGGGTCTCTGGTTATGGTGCTGGACACATCCCTGCCACCAAGAGATGCAGGAGCCGTCGTTTCCACAACATTCTTATCCCATCGCTTTCCTGCACGCAAGGCCCGATCTGACTTTCATCCAGAAATATGTATCAGGGTTGGTTCATTTCTCGGTGAGTATTACACGGAGTCTGTGGCGCTTTCTCATTTCGTAGGTTTCTTTTCGGTAGGTGTGTCAGTACAGATCACATTTCAGAGAGGGGGGTATTACTAGTATACGTCTTTGCAAATGAATACGGAATGGTTTATTTCCCCGCCCTCCTACGCTCTGATATTGCCTGCTCGGCTGTTGAGGTAGCCATGGGAAATATCGAGATGGGGGCGTCCATTCAACGTCCATTAATTGCCATCGAGCTCGACGATGATAACACCGCAATTTGAGGGGTCAAACTTTGCGACTAAGTTATACAGATTTGTTTGGGTGCAAAGGACAGAAGACGCCTGAAAAGAGGATGGCGAAGGTTAGGAGTGAACGACGACCATGGACATGTCCCTTCCATGACGACTCGGAGCCGTTTGGGAAGAGGCCTTGTGCATGTACAAGCGAGAGTGTTGGCGTAGTCGTTGTCGTCGATGACAATGGGAGCCAGGAGGGGAGGTATGATCGGAGTTTTAATCGCCCTCTCCATCCAACTGCGAGCATGCACGCATGTACAAAGCCTTGGAGCCCTCTTCGTCTGGACGCGCACGTAAACAAAAGCTCTTCCTCCAAGCCTCGTTTGATATCTTGGCGCAACAATTCCTCAATTTTGCACCCCCAACGGTAGCCACTGCTCAGCCTGAACGATGTTCAGACTTGGTTCGCATAGCCGACATGTTAACGTATAAGGGATGGCCTAAGAGGAAGCAAGGAACTGAGTATGGCATTTCGCAGATGGAGTTTGGGACGGGAGAGCTATCGGCGTCCTTGAGTACGTCGGCCATTCTCATCTCGTTGAACTCTTTCTCTGAGCTTGCATTCACCGACAGCTGCCGTGTTCTACACAGCCGAAACTTTCCCTACTGGTTTCGCCATTCTCCACACTGCCCCCCCACGGTCCAATGTTCCCAGATATCAGACTCAGCTTCCCAAGCAAACAGCCACGAGCGATGTCCGCCGACACTCCATTCTCTCTCCATACAGTAGGTGCTTCTTTCGACCACACCATGCTAATCTCTATACCCCTGTATTTCACGACAAGCTCCGCGCCCTTCCTGGCATCAAACTACTGAAACTTATGACCATTCTGAGCTTTCATCCCAGCCGACTTTGACTCAGACGAAATGCTCATTAACCCCAAGGTTGTGAATTCTGTAACGGGCACAATGACATCTTAGTCGCTGAAGCACCTTTCAAATCGAGGATCCCGTACTCTCGGATGTACCAGGGAATCGTCGATGAGAGGAGGGAGCTTCCTTAAGTGTAGGTGTCCTCGGACGAAGAAAGCTTTCTGGGTGCAACTAGGCATATTCGTGGTTGGGAGGGCGTCATGCATGAGTCCGACTCGTTTCCCAGCCGTCTTTCTTTCGCATTCCTTCGCATTACTGGAGCACCTCTCAACGAGACATCACCGTACGCCAGTGTGTCCTACGAGAATGGCAACAAAGCTTCTATGGCACCGTTCCTTTCCTCATACGTAACGGCGGTACTGCTGGTTCGCCATCTCATTATTTATTCTGTGCTTACCGCTCTCTCTTCTGTGTTACTCATTCTCTTCGGTTCTATGTCTGCGATGTTGGTCCTGATGTGGATGCTACCGGACACAGCGCCTGTCATCAGCGGTAGAAGCCCAAGTTGTGTGATTCTGTGAAGATGATTGTTGTCGCAGGATCCTCAGGCACTTCCGCAAGGTTAGTTAAACGAATGGTTCAACTTTTCTGCATACAATATGTCGGCGTTGTACAATCTTCATGTTGGCTACCGGTTACTTAGGAGGACCGACACTAATTAACGATTATCAAGGACATAATGCGAATGTGTTTCCCATCATCATGGAAGTATAGACTCCAATATCATTGGCCCAGTCATTGTGAAGTTGTGTCTTCGATTACTTCTGGTGTGCTACATCCCTCACCGCCGTCATTCGGGGATTTGATCAGTACGAGGACGACTCGTGAGTTTCGGCTTGCACGCGTCCGACCTTGCTGTTCACCGCTAACCATGGCAGATGTCCTACTAGGACTCACTTTGTCCATTAACGTCCTCATACAAAACATTGATACTGCCATTAAATGTGTCAAGAACGTAATACGTCTAAAGAAATTACCCATTTCTTGACAGAGCTACAGTATACAGAGACCTATCTGTCTGCCCTGGGCAGGCTTATGAAGCTATCCTCCCGAGATGACCCTTGGTTGGAGACACTACAGCAATTTCACAGATCCTTCCATTGCGCTTTCAAGTGCAGACTCATTTCGTAGCTCAGGTTCATTTTTGGGTTTCTGTTCAGTGAGTGTGTGCGTATGGGTTACATTTCATGGAAGACATTACTAGTACATGTTTTTGCAGTAGATTTAGGGATGGATTGTTTCCATGCTCTCCTATGTTCCAATATTGCTTGCTTGTCGCCTACGGCGACGGGAGCGACGGTTGGAATTACCGAGAGGTTGTCGGTGGCGGGTCGGTCCGGGGGATTCATTAAGCTTAACGACAAGAACACCAGAATTTGAGCGGTCAAACTTTGCGACCAGCTGGTATCTGTACGAATCAAGTGAGTTGAACTTTGATGATTTGAAGAATCTACGCCGACGTACTTGCGCATCAGGCCCTTGATAGCCGGTCTTACCTTTGCTTCCCCGCCCTCAGAGTGCAACCCTTTACCTACAATACAAGATTCAGATTCAATGGAATACTGCGTAACCTACACGTACCAACAATAATCCTAATTTTAGAGTAACCTCGTCGCTTTGCCTCTTCGAGGGCAGCATCTGTACGCGCAATAGCTTCTTTGACACGAAGGCGGTGCAGATCAATCTCCCCAGGTCTGCAATCCTGGATAACAGAATTAGTATCCTAGGTAAACATAGCGCGTTATCAGCTTACACGGTTGTTCTCTATCGAGAAAATGAGCATTTACATCGAGTCAGCGGATAGCACTGACCATGATAAATCCGGTTGCTCGCTTCTGTGTTCAGCTGCTCCATCTTCTGTTTATGAATTTTCCCTTGCTTCAAAAGATCTTTGGCTGCAGCGTGATCCTCGCGACGATGGGCCTCATGGCTTTCGTTGAGGCATCTTTCCATTTCATCCTGTTCTTTATTGGCATGTGCACGAAGGACGAGGTAGTGTTCATTCAGCTGGTCTTCCTGGATGTCGTCCTATTTCAACATATCAGTGATGCGGTAGCACTGTGAAGGAAGCTGTGATACCTCATGTTTTGGTGGTTCAGGTGGTGACGATGGTCGATAACTCTGCGATGGAAGCGGTCGAAGAGGTGGCCGATATACCGGCTGATGTTGCTCTGGCTGATGAACCGGAGGAGCACATGACGATGATCGATAACTTTGTGATGGAGGCGGCGGACTCGGACTTAGAGGTGGCTGATATACCAGCTGATGTTGCTCTGGCTGATGAACCGGAGGAGTATATGGTGATGATTGATAACTCTGTGATGGAAGCGGTTGAGGAGGAGGTGGCTGATATACCGGCTGATGTTGCTCTGGCTGATGAACCGGAGGGAATGATAGTGATGATCGATAACTTTGTGATGGAGGCGGTGGACGAGGACTCGGAGGTGGCTGATACACCTGTTGATGTCGCTCTGGCTGATGAACCGCAGGAGTATATGATGATGATTGATGCCTCTGTGATGGAGGCGGTCGAGGAGGTGGCTGATATACCGGCTGATGTTGCTCTGGCTGATGAATCTGACGGGTACGTGGCAATGATCGGCGTCTTTGTGATGGAAGGGGTGGACGAGGACTCGGAGATGGCTGATATACCGGTTGATGTCGCCCTGGCTTATGAACCGGAGGGGTATACTGTCCTTCCGGCTTGCCAGATTCTTCGGATGATTCATCCCGAAATGTGCTGAGCAGAACATGGCCAAGCGTCAGCAAGGCCACAACCTTGACAGCCTTCCACAGGAAAGTAGACATGTTGGCGCAGCGGAGTTAGAGTGCCAGACGGTCCAAGTGAAGCATGTGGAATCAAGGTGAGAGATCAGGATAGCGATAGTAATGAGTCTTTAAATGATGAAATCAGAATGAAGTCTGAGATACGAGACAACAAATGCTTGTTTTTGTTGTTGGGTGAACAGGAGGACCGTCGACTTTGAGATAACTAGGAGGGGAGACCGGTAATGAAACAGGTTCTGAGATGAATACCAGGATGAAGAGCTGCCAAAAGCTTCCACTCGTGGCAGTGGAAGCCAAGAACTCAGGTGTTTAGGGAATCTGAAGTCTGAACAGCTGAAAGTTGTAGCTGCAACGACAGACCAGCCGCTACCCAAACAGAAAGTCAGGAGAAGTAGTGAAGAGGTGACACAGCGACTTGTATGAAGAGAGCGAAGGGAGGACGAAGCGAAGACGATCTCGCACAGAATACTAGCGCAACATGATAGCGATGTTTATCATCCTCCAGCGTCAAGTCTAATATCTACGAGAACGTGATACCTACTCACACCCTTCTGGGAGTTGGGTGCCTGGGCCGGTGGGCCTCGTCAGCCCACAGTCATTTCCGCCTCTTTGTTCTATTAGTATCAGCCGGCAACTCTTCGGCATGCTGCCAAGGCATGTATAGCATTCAAACTTCGGATGTTTTTAGACTCACAGCATTGACATTTTCCTGTACAGAAGTTCGTCATGGCAGTTAACAGCGTCTTCATTGAGGAAAAACCCGCCGAGAAGCCAGATGCAAGGGAGAAGTGATTTACCAGTTCCTTTGACTGATCAGAAGCTCCGAAAGCAGAGTAAGGTACTGCAAACAGTAATACGGAAACCTTGTGGTCAGGTCTTGAGACTGTGGCAGGCGAGCTGGTATATGTCTCTGTGGCTTCAGCTCCACGATTCCGAGCGAAAGCTAGTTGAATTCGTTATTCTCCAGATCAACTCACGGAAATAAGGAGTATACAAACACCCGTCCAAAGACACAAGAAAGAGAAAGTGGGGAGCAACGAATAGCAGCTCGTGAGCGTGAGGAGGTGATGGTCGATAAGAAGAATTTCAGACATAAAATAAGCCGTCGATGTTTGCCGCGGAAGGACCCCTGGCCACCGAACGGAAATCGGCTCACATTGTACCGGACTTCTCATTTCAGCCTCGCCCTTCAGCTTTCGTTTGTCTCCCATCGTCGAGGACTACATCAACAACACCTTTTACCTGTTCACCGGTGTCACCTAGCGAAAGCCTCTTCCCTCGTCAATATTATGGCCAATTTCTGGGCACGGAGAATTCTTTGGGGAGGAAAAGGGTCCATATGCATGTCGTTCACTGAACGTTCAACATTCAATGTTGTCAACCTTCGCCATCCTCTTTTCACGCGTCCTCTGTCCTTGAAGCCCAAGTCAACCATCCGTTTCTGAGCTCCATGCCTCCTTCTGACTATACCAGCAAAATAAAAGACACGGCAGAAGAGGATGTCGCTTTTTTTTCAACGGACCACGACCGCGAACCTTGCCCTCTTGGCAATCACCATAAGTCAGCCAAGGAAGCGGGTGATGTTCGGTGGCTGCGAGGGCCGCAGGAAAAGTAGCGCGTCGCTGCCATCCAGTGTGGTACGGACGGCTCCAGGGTATATCTGCCATCATCATCTCGAACGCTGAATTCATATTGACGCGACTCTCATCTGCAGTTCGTTCATCAAGAGGAGAGGAATCCTTCGTCGGCGAATGACTCCAAGGAGAGCTTGTTTGTCGGCAATGTCATGAGGCACAGAGGAGCTCGAGTCACAGCCACCTCGTGAGTATCATTTTTTTTGCCTTCCGTTTTCTTTTATTCATCCTAGGGACTAGGGAACATTTCCAACTAAGACTGCCCATCTTATTCCCCGACGGACCCATGCTAGGTCGGGCAGAAGGACTCGCTTGTCATTGATAGTGAGTTTTTTCTTCCTCTCGCTGGCTCCTGTTGCTGACTACGGTGTTTAGGCTTCAATATCTCAATGGCACTTCTGGATCTCAACCACAAGGGAAAACAATTACCTCCGATGAAGTCCAGGCAGCGTTATGAGGAGGCGAGATTTGTAGGCGATTGATCGAGGTCGAGCTGCCCGGTGAGTACCTCAATGCCTGCCGTGGTTCTTCTTGCTCATCCTCCACACTAGACGTTGTTTTCTTCTCAAGGTCGACTGATTTTTTCACGCATGGGCGCTTTTCTTCACATGTGAGTGTAATGAGAAAGTAGCTGCGCTTGTAATGCACAACAAGTTTTTTTCTTTGTCTTCTCCCTTGCTCCCTTTGCTTACTCTGTTAATTAGGCTCATCAGCCAATACGTCACCAGTACCTCAAGACAAGCACTCGAATATCGGCCACAAGGCAGGACAGCATCTTCCGAGGAAGGGTGGGTGAATGAACACAACATTAGGAGGAGGCAGGATTCGTATAGAGGTAATTGATCGAGGTCCACTAAAGGTGCGCTTGAACGAATTCTGCTTGGAGTCCCGCTCATCGATCAAGTTCACAGACCATTTCAACTTGAAGAGGGAACGAGTTTGGTCCCGGTGCGTGTACCACTTATGGGACCTACCATATGAATACTGACAGCTTTGATCGGCACCGCGCGCGCTCTAGACCTCAGAACCATCTCTAGCTCTCAAATTCAGGACGGAGAAGGTAGGCAACCTTGCAGGGGATGGGAGGAGGCTGCCATTCTATTGTGCCAAGACGTGAGAGCGAGTCTTCAAACACATCTTTCTGGTTGTCTTCATTGGCTGGCTAAACATATACGTTAGAGTTTCGTTGATGGGGAAGCAGTAGTTGGCGAGGGAAACAATGCGGTACCGACCATAATATAGTGTTTAGGTATGTCGTGCCCAGTTAGGTTTGAAGTTACGGTGACGCTGTCCATGCAGATGTCCATTCTTGTAATGATATGAAGAGGTGTGTTCTATTCACTGACTCTTGCTACTCTTGCTAATGAGCCATACAGATATATATGAGGTTATAAAACTGCAGAATGATAAGAGTGATCGTAAGAAAAGGAGTAGCAAAATGTACAGAGTAGCATGGGCGGATGCATCTCGGGGAAGAGTGGTCCGTGCGGAGATGGGTTGACCGAGGGCTTGAAGGGTGGAGCGCGTGGAGGGAGTGAGAAAAGGGAGGACTATGCGTGCGGATGGGATAGTATGCGGAGGGACATCAACGGAAGCGGTCTATTATGGACAGGCGGGAGGGAGGGAGGTCGATAGTTTATAGGGATGACTTTGATATGTATACAGAA
Organism: Armillaria fumosa; assembly: GCA_030407015.1. NCBI lineage: Eukaryota > Fungi > Basidiomycota > Agaricomycetes > Agaricales > Physalacriaceae > Armillaria > Armillaria fumosa. The sequence continues at coordinate 1,626,099 of JAUDYM010000008.1, read as the reverse complement.
GTAGATTGGAATACGTCTTGATTGTATGCGCTCTACGAAGCAGATTTGAAGAGTCGGGCTGGAGGTGTGCATTCTTGGGTAGTCAGAATTTCGTGCATCGGAGTGCGGACGAGGCAGTGTGTTCGCGGGCGGACCACACTGTCACTGACAAATGTAGATGTCTGACGGGGACACAAAACCGCCTAGCCCTGCCCAAACAACCGGTGACGAGTCCTGATGTGGGTGAAGGAAGCGAGGAATGACGAAGGACACGTAAACTCCTTGGAGTTGTTGGAATGGGCTAGGGACCGTACGACTAGATGTGAATAAATTTTAGCGAGACGAGAATAGTGAACGTACCCATCCTGGCTCCATGGCCATTATTATGCCTCTCCCCGCTTGCAAAATGCCAAATTCTACCCCTCACTCCATGCATTGACCAAGTCTAAGCGTCGTTCAGGTTGAGGTGCAACCACTGTTGGCAATGCAGAACTGATGGTCGCCACGCCAAGAAATCTGAAGCAAAGCGCTTCCATTTGCGTACGCATCTTCAGTCGAGCAAAGACACGCAGACATGGAACACTGGCGGTTGGTCGAGGTTTTGCGTGTGCACATCCAAGTCGATCCTCGATGGTGGTGAGAGACAGAAAGAAGAGGTTTCGAGAATGGCGGTGGTCAAGGCTTGAAGACTGGCTATATGGAGAAAGGACGGGGTATCTCCTTCTCGCTGCCTATATCATCGCACGCCTCGTCGCTGCTGGTCTGGGAATATCAGACCACGGCGGCTGTATTGGGGGCGACTGGTGAATGCAGTAGTGTGCGATAGTGAGAAGTTCATCTTGAAGGGGTTTCGGCAGTTGTCGGCGAACGACAACAGGTGGATAAAAGTAACGTCAGTAAAAGAGTTCAACGAGATGAGAATGGCTGACATACTCAAGAACGCCGATAGCGCGTTCTCCTCTCTCTGCTGCACGCGCCAAGAAATCAAACGAGGCTTGGATGAAGAGCTGGTGTTTGCGTACGCAGTGGGCACATGCTGCGGCAGTCGGATGGAGAGGCGATGATCCGAATTTCGATCACAGCTCTTGTCTCCCATCGGCATCAAGGACTAAATCAACAATACCCTCGCATGTCCACCTAGTGAAAGTCTCCTCTGAAGATAGTTCTCCTACGTTGTTACACCGAGAGCTTGGACTGCTTTCATGGTATCATCTGTGTACTTTATGGTGTATGAATTATCTCACTGCTGGCCTGCGTGGATATGAGAAATCTAAGTTATCCGTAAAGTAGTGTTTAGTCGCCTCACCTTATCTGAAAGAGAGCTTGCGGATGAAAAGAGACTTGAAGACGAAATCCCACCGATCGGGAGCAGGATTAAACCTTTCCGTCTCCCATCACCAACGTCGATACCAGCACTACCACTACCTTCCAATGTCACTATCACCTCGAGACTATCTACGACTGCCTCACTGGCTCCTCGCCCACATCTGCTACACATGGCGGGATATCGTGTTCACCGCCCGATTGACGACTTTTAGCTCGGCTGCACAGAATAATGATGGAAGTGCTGTAGTTCACCCGTCGCCCCCATACTCCCTGGACGACGACTGCTCCTGCCGCCGCTTCGGCGCTGCGACTGAGTTCTTTCTCGTTACTTGCGTTTCTTACTACTTTCGATACTGGTCTTCCGGTTCCTGATATTTAACTCTCACAGTACTCCCCATGATGGCCCTGGGTCCGTGCACTCATTTGACGACATTGTGTATCGTTGTTTGTTTTGTCGTACCGTCGTCATCGGTTTCACCTGCCCTCGTCACCAATGCCGATGCCATGTCCTCCGTGTCAATGATTTCAGACATAATAGTACTCAGGCGATACCTACCTGAAAGCTCTGAAATGCACCTTTTCTCCGCGGCTGAAGATGAAGTTCCACTTTTTCATTCAAGATATCGGTCCCTTGTGTCTCCTCAATATACTACATACATATCTTCTGAACCACACAAAGACGTTCTAATCCACGAGAGCACTCAACAGTGATTACAACGGCATGAGCCTTTGTAGCCGCAGCACATGGCACGCTATGTCAGGGCTGCGGACCTGGCCGTAAAATTATTGTTCCTTATTAGGACCTTGCGCCGGTACCACTACCACCAATACCACCAGACTCCTTCCCATTCTCCTTCATGGAGGGTAAAACGACTGCTTCGCAGTTGGGGATGAAGTGATTTATCTTATCTTATCGCATTATGTAATGTTTTGATCGTTCTGAACCTTAATTATTTTTTACCCTCCATTACGGAGACTGGCATAAATTGTAGTGTCCTGTTGGTCATGTTTGGTAACAGCCTCCCGTCTGCCTTTCCCATTCTCTTCACTCCTCCCATCAGAAATGTTTCAAGCTGTTCCAGAGTTGCACGAGTTGCATGAAAATGGAATCCTTGATCGGCGTGTACGAGATTGGTAATCTCTTGCTGGTACATATTGACTGCAACGACAGCCACCCATTTTCTCATGCACTCCTCTTCCAGTTCTACCAATAAATTGCCAATGTCAACTGCCCTCCCCTGAAGATCCGACTGTGGTGCATGAAGATTCCTTGCCACATGGCTGTGACGAAGCACTTGCACTAAGAGATCATAGATCGTCACATGGTTCTGGTCCAGGATAGAGATGATTTGATTTACCCAAGGTAAACGGCTTGTGTTCTGCACATAGAACGACATGATCTAGATATTGATGGAGCATGGACCAGATTGGTACACTGTGGGTGCACAGCAAATGGCAGAAACAAGAAAATATTAGTCATGTTTTTATAACATGTGTTCCAAAATAATGTAATTTGAACATGTGATAGAAAACAAGGCTGTTTGAGGGAATATCCTCCTCCCGAATGTACAGCAGATGGGAGGCTGTTACCAAACACGACCAACAGGACACTACAATTTATGCCAGTCTCCGTAATGGAGGGTAAAAAATAATTAAGGTTCAGAACGATCAAAACATTACATAATGCGATAAGATAAGATGAATCACTTCATCCCCGACTGCGAAGCAGTCGTTTTACCTTCCATGAAGGAGAATGGGAAGGAGTCTGCAATACCACCACCACTGCTTTTTCTTCCAGCTGTGCCTGCCGACATCTATTCCCAGCACCAGTCCCAATCTGTGAAGTTGGAATGTTACACGTAAGAGGAATGGCTGTTGTGGCCCGGCTGTGGGCAGACGGGTTGCGTGAGGAAGCCACGTTTCTAGATACTTGGCTCGACAGAGGATGCCAAACAATGCTATCGTCTTGCGCTGGTATTCCGTGCAAGACTATCTTGGCTTCGTTTTCCCTGCGCCACCTCTTCACTGCTTACCACTTGTCTTGACACACCCACCTAACTACTCCCTTCTCTGTTCGGTTAGTGCCTCAGGCTGATCTGTCATTGCAGCTACGTCTTTTAGCAGCTCATATTCCAGGTTTCCCGAGCACTTGAGTTATCGGCCTCCACTGCTACAAGTTTGAGCTTCCGGTATCTCCTCATCCTGGTATTCATCCCGGGACCTGTCTCATTGCTCGTCTTCTCTCTGCTTAACTCTTAGTTATATCAATTCCGAGAGTCCCCCCACTTCCCCTCTGTATCACATCTCAAATTCCATCCATTAGTTCCATTTCAATACTTATTACCATCGCCATTCTTGTCTCGACTCATAGCTTCGCTTAGACTGTCTACCACGCTAACTCCGCTACGCCAGCATGTATATCTTAATGGGGGCTGTCATGGTGGTGGTCTTGCTGACGATTTGTTTTTGGCTTAAATCATCCCGAGATGAGCAATATACCCTTCCGGTTCACCGGCCACAGAGATATCGACCGGTATATCAGCCACCTCCTCATCCAGCACGTCCATCACAAAGTTATCGACCATCACCTTATACTCCTCTGCTTCATCAGCCAGAGCAACATCAACCAGTATATCAGCCACCTCCTCATCAACCGCCTCCATCACAAAGCTATCAACCATCACCGCATAGACCACCATCACCACATGAACCACCAAAACACAAGGTATCATAGCTTCTTTCACTGTACTTCTCACATGCTGAAAAGTTTGAAATAGGATGACGACCAGGAAGACCAGCCGAATAAATACTACATCGGTCTTCGTGTACGTGCCACTAAGGAAGGGGATGAAATGGGAAGATGCTTCAGGGAAAGCCGCGAGGCCCATGATCGCGGGGATCGCGCTGCAGCCAAGGTCCTGTCAAACCAAGGGAAAATTCATAGACAGAACATGCAACAGCTGAACAAAGAAGCGAGCAACCAGATTTATCTTGGTCAGTGCCATCTGCTTTGACTCGATGCGAATGTTCATTTTGTCGATAGAGAACAACCGTGTAAACTGATTACGCACCACGTTCGCCTGGGATACTAATTCTGTTATCCAGGGCAGAAACCCCAGGGAGATTGACCTGCATGGCCTTTATGTCAAAGAAGCTATTGCACATACAGATGCTGCCATCGAAGAGGCGAAGCTTCGAGATGACTCAGAAATTAGGCTCATCGTTGGTATGTGCAGGCCACGCCTAAGTGCTTCAGTAAATCTGAACCCTGTGCTGTAGGTAAAGGGTTGCACTCTGAGGACGGGGAAGCAAGGGTAAGACCAGCTATCAAGAGCCTGATGTGCAAGTACGTCGGCGTACATTCTGCGAGTAATCAAAGTTTGACTAACCTGATTCGTACAGATACCAGCTGGTCGCAGAATTTGACCCCTCAAATTCCGGCGTTCTTATCGTCAAGCTTAATGGATGCCTCCCGAACCGCCACCACCATCGATCCAGTGGTCGTAAGCGACGAGCAAATAACATCAGAGCATAGGAGATATTCAGTGTATCTTCTGGGTTAGTTGTGTTTTTTTTTCTGAGTCTTACCAGTGCTATATACCACGCGTATAACTGACGATTAATATTGCTAGTGCTATCAACTAGATGCTTATGAAGAGTACTGTATTCTGTATAACCAGAACGAAACGTAGACATCGGGATTATATCCATGTAACGTATGTCGTCGACTCAGCGAAGCCTTTCAAGACCAGATATTCTAGATGAACGGTAGGCGTGTGTCGGAATGCATAAAAGAGACATAACACTTGAAGTATTACATGTAGCTTATGATGTAGTCTCTCGTAGACAGACGCGTAAAACGGTCAGACTCTGAACGACGGGCCGGAACGAACCCCGGGTGAGGAGATCAAACGCTCCTTTCGTCTCCCCATTGAGGACGTCTTCGAGGACTCTGCATTGACACGGGTACACATGCATCAGCGACCAATGACGTCGCTGTCTTATCCACCCAGCGCAAACTTTAGGGCCTGCACCTCAAGCACCGTCATGCCTCGATGCATGACATCTCCTCGCCATGTTTCAGAAACATCTCGCAACGTCCCAGAGACTACTTCACAAGGCACTGTATTACCTTCACCCTACAAGAACGGCACGCCCTCGGCATACAGTAATGTCGTTTCTTCGTCTCACAGTAATAATACTATTCTTTGAAACACGCGGGAATCGTCCTCGGGCTACATTCTAGAAACATCATCCCGCAGTATTGTGCCTTCACCTCATGGCAGGACTTCACCTAGGTAGAAGACACTACCGAAGACTTACAAGAAGGTCCATATGGGGTTCTGGAATTGACGAGATGACCACTCCTATGAAAGTGTAAGTGGGTTTTCGTATGCATTGATGTTGATCAACTCCTCATTCTAGTTCGTAGTATATAACTACTTTTAAATTCTAATTTTTTGACATCTGTATTCTTTAGCACACAGTTGGGATCTTATATAGCATCTACATCATCTGTTGAATTGGCGAATAGGTTAGCGATAATACATATAATACATCACGCTTCATTACTACTTTACGTAGCACGGCATGCGAAGTGAGAAAGCGAAAGCAAGTTACAACAAGAACACGTTGAGGAAAAAATCAACAACACATAATACCACCGAGAAACAGAGAAACCAGACGATAATATGCACTTGGTAAAGAAAAAAATCTACATCCACGGATCATTATCACCCAGCCTTATACCGCCGTACCTCGCACGCATATGCTCATAGATGCCCTGGCCCCGGGGGAAATTTTTAGACAAACCCAGCGGCAGATATGTGTTTGACACCTGCTGCACGTAAGATGATTACACCTCTCCGCACGTTCAATGATAGCTTTGCATCCAGGACAATCCTTCACATCATGCTTTTGCATCCACTCCTTGAAAGCAACATCTGTATCATCACAGTCCGGACAGTATAGTCAAGGGTTTGTTGGGAGCGCTTTGTATTTGTTCGCCGATCACCTTCCTTTTCCTCTGATTCTTCACTCATTTTGTGCCCCGTTTCTTATCCAAGATCATTAAGTTGCAGGTGTGTTCAAGTTGGTCTAAAAGCTTATAATCAGGCGCTGTGCTTATCGGTATTCATCAGATGGAAGGCAGTTCTGGAACACCAGGTCTTAAAGGGACAACGACGTACAAGATTCGGAACGTTGAAGTAACTCGAACCGGATCATAATTATCGGAGTACTTCATTGCGAGATTACTTGCCATGTTAGTCAAGACGCACATATGCAATGCGTTTGATTGAAGTCATTTGGGCGAGTCATTCCCCAGGTCCTTGAGGCGAAGCTTGATTGACATATAGTTTTTGTCCATTCAATCGTGTGACTTACCTAGTACAGGTGAATCAGATGCGTGTGAAGAACAGTAGCTTCGGAAGTGAAGCTTCGAAGGTAGTATCACAATAGGCGGAGGTGCTACGCGCTTAGCAGTACTATTCATATCTTTGAAATCATTGGACAATACAGAGAGCGCAGCTCATAAGGGTCTGTTCGTATATAAGCCATCAAGTGATGCCATTGCGAGACCAGTGCCCCACCCCTCTTTGATACCACAAGCAACCCACAGCCTAATGCGTTTTTCTCACATCTTCGCCTTCCTTGTCACCTCCCTGGCCCTTGCACCTCAAGCTTATGCAGGCCCCATTGCCTATGGAATCTGCCAAACTGGTGGGTAGGAATGCATATTCTAGAAGCACTGGCTGATGGCAAAACCTAGGCTGCAATGTATTGGCTGTTGCGTGCTACTCAGCTGCCGGATTCACGTTCGGGACAGTCGCAGCGCCTGCGGCACCTGCTGCGATTCTTGGCTGCAACGCGGCACTCGGAACGTAGGCGATTCCACTCTTGTGATTAGCGTTACGCTTACATGTGTATCCAGGTGCTCTGCTACATGCGCTAGTGTAGCCTTACTCGCGCCGACTCCATGAAAGAGTCAAGACTCTACTGTAGTATGTTGGAATGCAAGCAGGAGCTCCGCCGTATCCGCCGGCAGAGCTCTATACTCCCTTATGTCGGATGGACTTTGGATACAGATTATTGGTTGTTTGGCACCCTCACCGCGTTATCCTATCATTACGCTATGTGAGGGTGAGTTATTTTATATCTACTGCTTCGGTTACCATACTGATGAGTACCTAGTCTAACTGTAGCTAACGGCTTACATTATTAGGTCCATTGAATGAACACATGTCAGAGAACTGCTAGGCTGTCCTCTGTTGATATCCCATACCAAAAATCACTTCCACCATTGCTGCCTTGACTAGGGCGCTGCCATCAACCCAGCCCACTTTGACAGGCGAAGGGCTCACCAATCCCAAGATTGTGGATTCTGTAACAAATGTCTGATCAAGTCGATACCTATCATCAACGGCGCTTTGGTGGTGGTGGAAGACGAAAGACAAGTTTTCGTCCCAGTCCTGTTCGGAGCTTCCGAGATGATTGACCTTTCCCTTCCATGGCTCTCTTTCCAAGAAGAAACTACTGTACTGATAACATAAATTTCTCACGTCCATGCAGGTCGAATTTACTATCGAGCACTAGATACTCCGACGACGCGTCGGATCAACCGTTCAAGCCTCTCGACGACTGGATGAAACCGTGATAATAATGCATACAGAGAATAATATCTGCGGAAGGCCCAATGCGTTATGGCCAAAGAATTTTCATTTCCACCTCCATGAAATCGCTGGGTGTATGGGGCCCCTCGTGTCTTTGGGTGCCCATACCGGCATTGCGAGAAAATCGAAGCAGTGCAAAAAAAATTCCGTTAAAACGCCTTAGGTCATGATGGATAAGGGTTCGCACCGCATACGTCACCTCCCTACCAGTCCTACGATCGCACGTGTATCCGCGGTGGTATCGAGGGCTAACTGGCATACTGAAAACACCCAGGGAGTATGAGGTCGAGAGATCTATTGGGCGTAATCGGGAGGTAGTGGACCAAACTAACGTAGAGCCACGTCATAACATTTGGGGTAGGTTATGGTTGCATTTCCCGCTGCATTGAATCTGCACTAATTGATGTTCTTTATGTTGCAATCCACGTTCTTCAGCAGGCTAATTTTCACATGTAAAGCTGAATATTTTTGCAGCAGCAAGAAGCTCTTGGTAACAGTCGGCGGTGGATATCATTAAGGAAAGAGGAAGCGAGCGTTGAAGTTTGAAGAGATGGCGAGATGACTTCGACATTTTCGTAGTGCTAGTGAGGGCCCGCCGCGTACGACATGCGAAAGAGGATAGCGATACACATGCGAAGAACTCCGGCGTCTTGAAATTACCCGTTATGCACCGCAGGTGAATATGATATTAGTATAAAGTCAACAGAACGAGGACTGCGAACATACTGGAGTCGTAGCGTGATGCGACATCGTGTCCCTCCTGAACACTTCCCCACCAGTACATCCCAGACAGACCGCAGCATCGAACTAAACGATCATAATACGCTGGCGCCTCGAGTCCAACCACGCTTTCGTGTTGGCGCTACGGCGGAACGGAGCACTGAACCAACCAACACGACGGAAAACACATTCATTCCATTCTCCTCGACTTTGGCTAGGAACAAGAACGAGGCCGTGCAATACAAAATCGCCAGCTTGCTGCAACAGCTTTACTAGCGCAAGGTAAATATCACCTGAGACTGGTTCTATGGCATCAGGCATCACATCTCCAATCCGGACTCTACGCTTGCAATCATCCACAGGATCCATCTGCGGATCGAACAAGTGCCCCTCCTCTGACTCCACAACTACCGGATCCCATAACGCAGGCTGTAAAATCACATCAAGGACGAGTTCACCATCCACGACCTTTTCGCCATGCTGCAATACCTCACACCTCACGACGCTGCATAAAATATCCTCATTAGCGCACAAGCCTGTGAAGATCCCTCCGTCCATCGATGCCCAGCTCCACGAGGGCGCACGGTAACGATGTCCTTCTCTGTGATGCCGCTCGAGCTTCCCACGAGTGAACCATAGCAGTGTCCCGGGAAGCTGGTGCTCCCACAGGCCTGCGAGGTACCGACTCTGAGGCCAAACGCGATGGAACTGCTCGACGATACCCGAAAGAGCAACGAGCCGGTCCCGCGGCTTCGTCAGCGCGCGAAGGGTGTAGGTTTCCAGGATATCACACCACGCTTTGAGGCTCGTCTTATCATCGAGGTCTACCAAACCCAACTGAAGGAAGACGTTGTCAGGAAGCCGGGGGATGTCTTCTGCGTCGCATAACTCAATAAAGCTGGGCGCGCCGTTTATGTTGTCGTGGGATGTCTGGCACTCGTATAGAAGTGTGTGCGTTGCGTAGATGAGTCGGCGCGGTGAGAGGGCACGTTCCTCCAGGCACCATGCACGCTCATCGACAGGCTCCTTCGGGGCAGTACGTAAACCTTGGAGCTGCATTGTCCCAATGCCCCCGTCCGGGCAGTGAAAGGGAAGCACTGTACCGCCCCACCCTGCTATAGTCGCCCTCCGGTCATGCAAAAACCCATCGCTGACCTTGCGAGCACAAGCCGCAATGACGGTCACATAAGCATCATGGAATATCCTCCGCATCTGTGCGATCTCCCGTGCCTTGTCCTCTCTCGAATCTTGGAGGATGCAGAGGGCGTCCACCCAGAGGAACCTTAGTCCCAGTTTTCGAGTCACCGTGATAGCATCCAAGATCGTTTTTGAGATATTCTGCAGGGGAATTGCCTTGACGTACGAATCTACATTCGTCGTCTTCGTACAGTTGGGTTGACTCTCGCCCCACACGTAACTGAGAGCGACGTAGTTACCCTCGGTGCCTTGGCTAACGAAAAGGCGGGGCTGGTCTTCATCTGCACAATCTATAACCCGGGTCGGTAAATGGACGCCTTGATGTCGGGGTGGAGGACAGCGGTCATGGCGTGAACACTCGTCGATACGTTTCTTGATCAGATTGTAGCTCTCTGGAGAAGCGACATCCCAAAAGACTTCACGGTCGCGAATGAACCTCGCTGCTGGATCGTCTAGGCTATAATCAGAACATGTACTTATTCGTGATACGAGGGTGACCAACCCTCTGTAGTATGTATCTGGAATACAGTCTTCCAAGTATCGTCTATAACAAGGAGAAGGGTCACCGTGTCATCCAGCTCTGACTCCTGCGCGAACCGCACCCCCACCTGGAACTTTCTCCTCTTGGACGGCGGCTGTGTTGTGTTTTCGTAGATATCCAGGAAGCTCTCGACCTCTCTGCAGAGGAGCGTACACCACTGGCATGTTGTCCGTTGCATCTGCCCCCAAGTAAGCGTGGTATATGAAAAGTCAGCCGATTCGGAGAATATCGGCTCGGATTGGGATACCCATGCTGTATGGAAAGAGTCGGGAGAAAAGAGTGTGTGCCAGCAGGTTTCGCAAACTAGGTTATGTATTTCCGGAGGGACTGGTATGGGCTTCGCTGGAGGAGTCGTCGAGGTTGGGGTACCAGACGAGCCGGAGGAGTCGTGGCTCAGAGTCGGGGGTTCTGCACTCCAAGTCATCTCAGTCTTGGGTGCAGTGTGTTCGTGGACGCTTGATTGGCCGACCCGGCGCTGCCGCTGATAAACGCAGACGTCTGATGGGGACATAAAACTACCGGTGATGGGTCCAGGGACACGAAACTATGAGTACAAGGCGCGAAAGGGGTCTTTTCTGTGCTGATGAGGGCTCCACCTACAAAAAACGCATGATAGAAGCTCAATGAGCTGCCCGTAAAGGAACAAGAATCAGTTTTCAGTCAGAGATATGCCCGTGCTTCTTGATATTGTCTGCTATGGACTACAGAGACAATTATCATTAGTACAAGGTTAACAGCTTGAGGTTCGTGAACATACTGGAGCTATGGCACAATGCTCTTCCCAAGCTCTCCCAGTTCCGTCCTCTAGCAAAATTGTGTCGGTGGCACGTCATGCGTAGTAGCGTCTTGAGGCCTAGCTCTGAGTTTGAAGATCACATTTTCTGAACATTTGAGCTTACACGTTTGAACGTTTGAGCCGTGCGAAGAGGAGAGAAGATGAAGATCACGACGGTCGTGGATTAAACGTCGACTGCCTCTTTCGGACTTGTGGCTGTGCTGCACTGACTGTCACTTATATCACATGATCAGGCGACGGACACGAACAATAGTTCCAAAGCAAGATGGGCGCGATAAAAGCAATCGCGACATATGCGCGGTGGTGATCGTAGTATGCGTGAATGGATAGGCGTGGGAGAGATCTTTGCTCCCGAGTCCCGATTCTGGGACCTGGATGCACGAAGCCTGAGCCGTCCGATTTGAATGTACGGCTACATCTCTTACCAACACACGAGTGACACACCACCATTAATGCCCTGATCGACCACAGGTACTTTCATTATTCATTCATTCGTCGAATTTATCATGTACAGTATGCTAGAGGATCTGTTGTGACCTGACCTCCATTCGAATTTGATCTTGCTTTTTGTTTGGTGGGACTGGCCATTATCGAACTGCTGTGTTTGTATTTGACGGGTTTGGGGGGACCGGGGTGCAGTTCGTTTAGCTGCGACGGTTCTCGATACGTCTCTGCTACCGGAAGAAGCAGGAGCTGCCGTTTCCACAACATCCTCATCCCCTCGCTTTCCTGCACCCAAAACGCGATCTGACTTTCATCTGGAAAGATTTTGTGGATGTATCGGGATCAGTTCATTCCTTGGCGAACGTTGCACGAGGCCTATTTCTCATTCGGTGATTCTCTTCGGTGGGTGTGTGGGTACAAGATACATTTCAAGGAGAGAGGTATTACAAGTACATGTCTTCAAAATGGAATAGGGGATAGATTGTGTCCATACTCTCGTACGCTTTGACATTGCCTGCTCGGCCGCTGAGGCAACCATGGGAAACATGGAGATGGAGCATCCATTCAACGTCAATTAAGCTTCACATTAAGAACACCGGAATTTGAAGGGTCAAGTTCTGCGGCTAACTGGTACCTGTACGAATCAGGTCAGTCAAACGAGGTTCCTTGCAGAATGTACACCGGCGTACTCGTGCATCAGTTCCTCGATAGCCGGTCGTAATTTTGCTTTCCCGTCCTTAGTGTGCAATCCTTTACCTACAACAAGGATTCAACCTTAATGAAAGACTTTGCGTAGCCTGCGCGTACCAACAATGAGCCTGAGTTCAGAATCTCCTCGGAGCTTCGCCTCTGCGAGGGCAGTATCGGTATATGAAATAGCTTCTTTCACATAAAGTCCGTGCAGGTCAATCTCCCCAGGTTGCCTGCCCTGGAAAACAGATTTAGTATCCCAGGCACACGCGCCGCGCAACCAGCTTACACGATTTTTTTCTACCGAAAAAGTGAGCATCTACCAAGAGGATTAAGGATAGCACTGACCACGATAAATCCAGGAGCTCGCTTCCTTGTTCAGCTGTTCCATTCTCTGTTTATGATTTTCCCCTTGGTTTGACAGGTCCTTGGCTGCAGCGTGCTCTCCGCGATCATAGGCGTCATGGCGTTCGCTAAAGCACCTTGCCATTTCGTCGCCTTCCCTATTGGCGCGTGCACGAAGGTCATTGTAGTATTCATCCGGCCGGTCAGCCTGATCGTCGTCCTATTTCAAACTTTTCAGCGAGTGGGAAGTACTGCGAAAGAAGCTGTGATACCTCGTGTTTTGGCGGTTCATGTGGTGATGGTGGTCTATGCGGTGATGGCCGATAACTCTGTGATGGAGGCGGTCGAGGAGTAGGTGGCTGGTATACCGGTTGAGGTTGCTCTAGCTGATGAACCGGAGAGGTATATGGTGATGATTGGTAACTCTGTGATGGAGGCGGTCGAGGAGGAGGTGGCTGATATACCGGTTGATGTTGCTCTGGCTGACGAACCGGAGGGGTATACGGTGATGATCGATAACTTTGTGACGGAGGCGGTGGACGAGGAAGTGGCCGAGATACTGGTTGATGTTGCTGTGGCTGGTGAACCGGAAGGGTATACTGTTCATTGCATGATTTAGCACGAAAAATTTTCCAGGCAATCGCCAGCACGACCGCAGTCCCGAGAATCCCCAACAAGACAGACAAGACAGACATGCTGGCGCAGCGGAGTTAGCGTGCTAGACGGTCCAAGCGAAGCTTTGAATTGAGACAAGAATGGCGATGGTAACAAGTGGAAGCCGAGATCTCAATCGTTTGGGAAACCTGAAATCTAAGCAGCTGAAAGATGTAGCTGCACTGACAGATCAGGCGCTACCCAAGCACAGAAGGGAGTGCTTAAGTAGGTGAGTCAGGCGAAGCAGTGAAGAGGTGATGCAGTGAAAATGTGACGCAGTGAAGAGGTGACGCAGTGATTTAGATGAAGGGAGCGAAGAGAGAACGAAGCGAAGATAAGTTTTTTCACGGAATATCAGTGCAAAATGATACACGGCGTTGTTCGGCGTCCTCCATCGAACCGCGGAACTGCGGAAACGTGACACTTCCTCCCACGACCTGTCTGCCCATAGCCATTCCTCGGACGAGCTTCTACCAGCCAGCAAGTCTTACGTGTAGCATTTCAACTTAGCCAAAGTGGGCCGTTGCGACCACAGCAGGTACAAGTCCAAACTTTGAAGTCCGATCCCTCTTGTCCACGCTCTTTGTGCAGCAAAAAAGTTACCACCCTGGGACATGCCTAAGTGTTAGCTGAGCAAGCCGTCGACGCGATAACGTTCAACCAGCGGACCTTACCCGCGCCGTACAAAGTCGTGTCGATGCTCGACGATTCTACAGTATTCCTTCAGCTACTACTTAGTAATAATATTAGAACTTACTAGAACGTTTGTAGAGGTATAAAAGCCTCGTAGTCGTACCGCAATAGACATAGATTTCTCAATTACTCTTATACCCCCTCTATTGCTGCTAATACTAAGGTGGTAATTCCTTCAATGGCAGGTCTCTCACCCCGTATTGTATCTTGCCTTTCTTTGGTAATTCTGCCTCCAATTCGTAATCCTTCCTCACGCATTAAGACTGCAAAGGGCGTCAAATTGGGCTATCTATGAACAAGCGCTGACTACGTACTCCTACGTTCCAGTCTCTTTGTCCCAGATTTTTCCGCTAGAAACCGGTTTCGCCTTCGGATCCTCCAATTGCCAGAATCCGCTTATTTTTGGGAAAATTTTGCTGCAGATGCCGGATCTGTGTCCCCGTCGTTTCACCAGATTCGATTCTACGTGCTGCCAATAGCTTGGAGAGTCTGACCAAGCACAAAAACCAACTTACAGCAAAGTTCCCTCCGCCCAAGTGTGGACTCGCCGCACAGCGCCGACCTCGAGATTTTCAGCCTTGATTTTGACACTTTTGCTGTTGAAATATGTCTGTAAAAGGCACAAAACAAGTAAAATTTCGAATCAAGTCACAGGAAACTTACTTGGATCTGACTGTCCTTCTCTTCCAAGCTGACACTGCGGTATTTTAAATCTCAGGTATTGCTTGCTGTAAGGTGCTTTGGAAATCACGCACGCCTTTTGCTCTAGAAATACGCCTCTGAATGGGTACGGAACCGGTAAGTTTTCCATCAAGATAATGTGACAGGAAACTTACTTCTGCCCATTTCGCCCTCCTGGGTTCCGTGTCTACAAAAGCTGCCACTGTCGTATTTTGAACATCGCTTTTCCTTAACAAAGAAGCTATAAGCTGGAACCAAACTTGCCACCACGAGGTGTTATGCGCCGCAAGGCGTCGACCTCAGAGATTTTGGTGCCTCCGAATTTTGGACCTAGAAAGTCATCCAAAATCTGTGGAAACCTGGTTAGAATAAACAATTAAAAACCCTAACAGAGACTGACTTTACTTGCCGAATGGCAGTCCGTATACAGAAAGCCATGTGGGACCTCCAGAGTCGATGCACGAGTTTGAGGTCCGTAGGCGAGGTAGGTCACGCGGGACATCCCGATGTTGGACGCAGATGGTGTGGGCAGCGGTGGGGGTCGAGGTCGGAAATCAATAATCATTAGTGCGTTGGGTGCGCCCCGAGTTTGTGCATTGATACTCAAAGATCCGGAGTCGTCACTGTAGTCGTCATCGTAGCCGTCCGCTGCTACGGTCCCGATGTTGGTCACGCCCTCATGTACCTTTCCACCATCCTGTGTTCCTGCTCGGCTTCCCCCTCACAGTCGTGTCTCAAATCCTACCATGGTCCTAAGTTACATTTGCGGTCTTCGTATTATCCCCCGTCGTCGTCGTTGAATTGCCATCGATAGGCAACCTCCGCTGGCAGATGGAAATTGATAACGGATTTTCCAGGCTGATTCGCCGTCTCAGCGAGTGATGAATATTGCGCGGGATGGCGATTGCCCGTGATGTTGATGCGGAGCTGCTGGCTGGGGACGGGGAGCGGGTCGTATTTGTGATGTTGGAAAGCGAAACCCAGATGAGGATGCCCACGCTTTGGAAGGTCTTCGCACTTGCATTCACAATTCTATGCAAAGTCGCCGATGAACATGGGACTACGGAGTTTGATCGCATCAGGGTACACCCTGAGAACAGAGCCTTAGTAACCTATCGCGTCCACTCTGTACGAACTGAATTTCTCCACATCGTAGTCGTTAGTACGCCAGATTTCCTGAACGGCTGAACATTTTCTTCTTAGCAAATCCATGGCGGAGTATGTGGCGACTTACCAGCCGAGCGTCCACCGTCGCTGCTGCAGGGTGGTGGTGGTGGTGGTCGCCGCCGCCGCTGGTGTCTTGAGGCGAAGGATGAAGATGACAAAGTGGTTTATGACAGGCGGGGCTGAAAGTCGCTTTTGTGGAATACACGTGGTGGCTGTGTCAGCTTTCTACCCTGGTTCTTACTTTCGTTATCTCCATACAACCTCTGCTATGGTTGATGAAGATGCTTCGCCTAGTGGCCAAAGCTGAGGTCGCAGCCGGCCTATGGTATCAACATGGTATCCTCCGTGATGATGGTAGAAAAAGAACACGACCAGAACAGCCCCCACCCAGACGACGCCCTAGATGCCTCTGCCTGTCCGCTTGAGCTCTCGATGGATCTGAGAAATAAAGGGTGAATCGAGGGCATCAATGCTGTAATGATTCTTCGGGTTCCAATCTCCGTCATCGCCTGCCAGTGACCCCGGCCTGTTTGCATCATGGTGACTACGTTGAACTACATTAATACTTCTGCATCGTAAGGCTCTCACGCGTCCTCTCATGTCGTTGCTGTCGAAGTCTTGCGTTGGGGGGAGTGCTATCGCCCTAGGATTCCGCGTGAGTGGCGGTTGTGCCAGTTGTGCAGGTTCACCATGGCCCGTGGACGAGGTTCATGCCCTTCTTCGGCGTACCATTACTCCAGGTTTGGTCGAGCAAGCAGTCTCTTCCTCGCCGAATATCACAGTGGCACGGCGTTGCTACGGTCTATCCGTGGCGGCATAGAACCCCGCATACCGGTTTTTTAAACTATAGATCTTTGTTCAATTTGTACAAACCTTACTTCGTGAGAGAATCACTGGCGTATATAACTTGATTAAGTTGTTGGAAATTCTCTTACCTTCGCCGCGTAGGTCTCTTGGCCCAGTTTCAACTTCCCTGGTTCCCGGACAGTCAGTTCTGTTGCCATAGAGCACCTAGCTTAGAAAAATTGTTCATTCTTGGTATGATTCTCCTTTTTCACGTCCAGAAATCGGAAATCTTATTTCCATTCATAGATGTCGACGTCATCTCAGGGAGCTCTTGTCCCCCCGATACCATCCGTTCCTCGTTACAATCCTAGGTCATTCCAGGTAGCGCAACTCCTCCAGGTCAACAAGACGCCATCGCCACAGGAGCTGTCTGAACTTCGTAGGACCGTCGCTGAGGCCCTGCAAAACATCATTGACCTTGGACAGAGGATCGAGGCGACACGGGAGCTCCTAGATGATTTAATTTCACAGCAGTCTTACGCGTCCGATGCGTTAGATGATGCCAGATTTATCACCCATTCTCCCCACAGACTTCCCGAGGACGTGCTATCGGAGATATTTTATCATTGCATCAATGAGGTTGTAGAGGCATTACGCGTTGGACAGACACGTTGTGTTTTGCATCGCGATGTTGCACCATTGTCGCTGTCTCAAGTGTGCCAACGCTGGCGACGTGTAACCATCCAGGCGCCTCTTTTATGGCGCTGTGTATCTGTTAACTTGCACTACTACACTATGTCAGGGCCCGAGAACATTATGCTGGCCCTCCCTATACTAATCGCGACGACCCTCGGAGCTCATATCTTCTCCGCATTCATCTCCAAAGAGCCCGTCAGGTCCCTCTTCATGTATGCATCAATGGTCACGATAATTTCGCCTAAATTCCTTTGATTCCCCCTCTTCTCTCCAGTGCTTGGGTCGAGCTCTCCCTTCGACTTCCCTTCTCCGCATACCACCAACTTGCTACATGCCATGGATTCCTTGACCGACTCCAGTTCCTGCGGCTATCAGTCAATGATCCCCCTAATGTTAACGCAATCATCGCTCCTACCGAAGCTGTATCGGTATTTTCCATAGCTCCGCAATTATGAGAAGTGCGCTGCGATGATCTTCATAGCGCACGTAGCTTCTTCACCTTTCCGCCGGATCGTGTCGAAATGTTTTCATCGAGGGAGGATAGCAGGGAGGATCTCGCGTCTTTGACGCTCAGCTCCCAAACGTGAAAGATCTTTTCCTCTACTGCTATGTGGATTGATATTCCCAAGATCTATGTGCGTAATTGACTGCACAAGGTCCAAGTCTCATTCGCCCCAACCTGTAACCGAACTCTGGACTCAGTGACCTCTCTTCATATGCATCAACATGTTAATGGGCCCCAGGCATTGGCGCGTCTCGTCCCTGCCCTCAATCTACCTTCCCTGAGTTATCTCCATTTCCATTTCGAGAACTACCCACAAGGCTATGACCTACCCATTGTCTCTGACTCCAACCGACACACCGTCACCATCCTAGAACTTACCGGCCACCTCGAAATCGAGCAAGGTAGTCATTCTAATTTTTTTTTTGTGGAACGTTTGTGTAGCTTCGCACACCTTGCACAGCAAGGGCCCCTCCTACCAGCGGAGGCGCACGCCAACGACGTTGTGTTCCGCCCGTTAGTGAGACGTGGTCTTCCGACCCCGTGAGCTTGGTTGATGTCTTGAGTTGTGTCCGAGTTTAAGGTAGTCATTCTATGTATGACTTCCTGCGCTCATTCCCCAATCTCCGTCGTCTCATTTTACGAATCAAGGATGTACCTGCGAGTTTGTATGTCTTATTGGCATATCATGCACAGCTAAACCACTGCAATCACCTAAGTATACTCCCGCGCCTCGAAATTCTCGAGCTCCCCATTGCGACTATTAGTATCAACAATATCTTTAGGCAGTTTGTCGAGATGGTCAGGTCACACTCAGTAACAAGATATGGACGGGACGATCACCAGCCAGGTGATCCACTGACTTGTGCGAGGCTCAAGGAAGTCCAGGTGGGATTTGGACGAGTGGTCGTTGGGCAGTACATGGTGTGGCGCAACAACCCTGGCCACAATGCACGGCTTGATGAATCAGTCGTTGATAGTCTTGTCCTTCGTGATAGAGGCTGTTTCTGGGTGCCGGATGGGCAGACAGCCTGTTTCTGACGAGTGATTGGCTTCTCTTGACGCCTTGATAATAGAAAAAGGTGATGCCTTTTCGTCTCTTTATTTATGTTATGATATATAAAAAACTTCAGCATATTATAGATTCGAATTCCTGTGGGGCTGGTTGCTGCACGAATCACTTTGGCTCCCATCTTCTTGTACACTTTCCTTATCATCTACCACCACACTAAATCATACGTCTAAAGGCCCCGTTAAGCCCTGTGACTTTTCTTTTTACCTCTTACGAGATTATACAATGGCCAAATGGGTCGCTTGATATCATTCTCACGTCTAAGTCATGGTCTACACGAAGACGCCGTTACGATTGATATCAAGGTCCCCAGTCCGCAGTTGATTTCAATACCGGAGGTGGGACTGTGGATTACATCTGTCTTGGCCGTTCCCAGGAGGGATCTCGCTCATACATAACATAGATACCTTGATCTATATAACGCTTCATTACAAGCTAAACTTTGATTTAAACAATGGACGAGTCCTAAACGCGCACGAGACCCAGCATCCCTTGTTCCATCTTAACATAGAACCCGTTGATTATCTCCGTTCCAAAATTTCTCTTGCAATCATCCATCGACCGTAGTGGATTCTGCGCATCGGTCTCAGACTGCGCATGCTTTGCCCCCACGTCTGCAACTCCTGTGTCCGCAGGGGTTCTCACACTATTCTGTTGTTGATTAGGTGCAAGGACGCTTCTACAGAAATCCAGCGTGCTCTGGAGTTCCGCTTCCGTGAGATTTTCATCGGCATCCGCACTTCCTTGAATAACTGGGAAAATGAGCCTACAATTCCGATGGTAGAGATGCGAAAATTACCAGGTCTAAGCGAATCGATCGCTCTGTCAAAATTGTCTTCTTCGGCCTCGTATAGAACAGCCGTTTCCTGGGCCCGTATTTGCTTGTAGATGCCGAGCACAACAAAGAGGAAACTAAACAAATTCGAAATGAAGAGAACAGATGTGATTTGGTGGGATTCTCACCGTGTATAAGCGGTTTCTACTTTCGAGGTGTGGAAGTCGCAGGCCTCCTTTTCAGTACAATTCATTCGAATAGAGGCGGCGATGGTGCTGGCCGCAGACAATCCTCCGGTAAGTGCCAAGTGGATACCGGATGAGAAGAATGGGTCGATAAAAGCTGAAGTACTCAGGTGTTAGATCGAACTGATAAGAATGTTTAAAGAATCGACCTACCTCCCGCATCCCCAGCGATACGAAAGTGCGGACCAGCATATTCTGACGCATGATAGCTGTAGTCACCTGCAGACATCAGCTTCCCTTCAAATTTCGCTTCTGAACCCAGTAGCTGCATCAGACCCGGAGCTCGTTGGAGATCTGCCATGTAACAATCATGCTGCACCTGAGAAAGCGATTTCCCGTTGGACTCTGAACGGTGCTGAGCCTTCTTACGCTTGCTCTCGTCCTCAGCTAGAACAACACCAACACTGGTAGCTCCGTTGTGAAGAGGAATAAACCAAGCCCATCCTGTTTCATCTAGCATGGAGATCAAAATCCAAATCGCAAAGGAGCGGATCTTCTACTCGCCGGTCAAAGCCTCGAACCACGGTGCATTCTCCCGTTTCGTCCCAGGCGCGTACCGTCCGGCACCGGTCCAATATCCCCACACCGCAACATTCTTAAGGGACTTATTGAAAGTCCTATTCTTCAGGTACTTTGTGGACATTATTCCATTCCTCCCAGAGGCGTCAACAAGCCAATTAAAAGACATGTCTCCCCGCGTCCCGTCGACTTTGCTCCAAGTTAGTGAAACGGGGCGAGAAGGCTCTTCAGGGGAGAAATGGATTTTCTCAACCCGGACACCCTCGTATACATGGACGCCCAATTCTGCTGCATGGCGAAGAAGGAGATCGTCAAATTCCGATCGCACCTGTAATTAGTTTATTAGGTTTCTCGTTGTCCAGAGTGAAAATAAAGCTTACCACGTTCCAAGCAGCGTTATCCGGGCCGCTAGCGGTGAAGTCGGTGTCTAAGTAGTAATAAGTCAGCGAATCTTCACACTATGAGTATAAGATACACACATCCTTCGCGTTTGTCCTGGTTGAGCTTGAGTGCAGCGCCAGGCTTATCAATATTTAGATACTTGTCGATAACTTGGAGGAGGAGGAGGAGGAGGAAAGGCACCTTTGGAAAAAACCCGTAATTCTTCATCTTCTCCTCAAAGTCGATAAATCTGAGGAACGGACGGCACGACGGGAGCATGCTCTCTCCTATGTGATAGCGGGGGAAGATATCTTTCTCAAGGAGGATGACTTCGAGGCCCTCTGGAGTGGTTCTGTGAGTATGCTCCGATAAACGGGTAAATTGCTCACCTCTCGCAAGAACAGAGGCAGCGTAAGACCCTGCAGGTCCTCCGCCAATTACGAGAATGTCTGTTGACGAAGGCTACAAGCAATACATAACTGCACGAGAGGAATATAGTTCGGAATGGACTCACCACTTGGGCTTCCATGGTGAAATGCAATGATACCATCTGCTGTTCTTCGATGCCTTATAAGTGAAAGCATACTTTCCAAATGGCGTTGTTCCTTTTTCTGAGTACAATGTGTAGGGATTGCGTGAGCTCTGTCAACTGGTTAGGCCAGGACCTGGTACTCCGTTTTCACAAACGGCGTTATTTTGAGATAACCTGTGGCGTGGTCAGTCGACGGGTTTGTATTGAACTAGTAGAATCATGAGATCAGGTCCAACGACGTGGATAATGGAAAATCGTGACTTTTTTTTAGTCGTAACAAGACATACAGGCCAAATTTTCGGTCATCGGCTGCGTGTCGCAGTTATACCGGATGAACATCACTATCCGCGCTATAGAAATGGATGCGCAAACGAATATGTATGTGTTAGTCGCAATCACCTCGAAGCCCCGAAGCAGAGTCAGGCACTGCAAACAATACATCAACCTTGTGATAACATAGTTTGGAAGTCGAGCTGGTATAGCTGTAACTGCATTACTTCAGCTCCATGAAAGCTACATCAGACAGGACTCACGGGATTAAGGAGGCCGTACACGACGTCGTGGAACATACATAAATATTATATTTAGTGTCATCAAGTTCATAACCCAGAAGAACATATGCTGACTTCTTTTGGCTCCTTCGGGATCTTCATGAAGTCACCATTGAAGGCAAGCATGGATTTTTGAAGGGAACGACGTGGACACAGTATTGATGATATCGACGATCTAGGCAAGTCCCCGTTGGTATTTTCTCTGATACAATAAGAAGCTTGTGATGAATGGTTATCCAAGAACTCGAGTACCTGAGCGGATAAGATGGAGGAAGACGAGTACCGAGCCTGACGGTTGGAGTCCACGTACGTGTGCACCAGGATACATGTATGTGTCAAGGCACACTAATACAGACCAGGTACTAGTGCTGACGAGTCACAGTGAGACGTGAAGAATGAGCCCAAGGAAATGGGGCGATACCGCATCTTCTACAAGCAGGCTGTCACCAAGGAACTTCGAAAACCATCGGTTTCCGGCCATACGCAGATGGGCTACCACTTCAAATCTTTCGGAAGGAAAAGGAGACAAGGGTCAGCTGCAGCTCGTAGTTCCCTCTCCATATGATACGGATGGCCCTCAATGCTACCGTCATGACTTTGAATTCGGGGAAACAACGTCGAGTGAAAGAGGAATAGTTTTGTGTCGAAGACGATGCTATGCCATTGGCAGAGAGCGACGCCAATAAGGAGTCGGAAAATCAGACATGCACCGCTTTCGATTGCCATCCCAAATTACAGGCTATATCGATGAGGTGTCGAAAAGATTCACGGCACTCAACAGAATCATCCAGCTGGATATTGGAAATCGGACGAATGCACGACCGGGGCCCTGAACCCAGCGACATTCGACCATTCAGCCTGAGGGTTAGACACCCTCGGTATGCGGAATAGATGATATACCTGCAGAAGGAGGAAATGAGCTATCTGGCACCAAAAAGAAGGTAGAAATGTACCCACCTTGGTGCAAATCACGACTCCCTCTCTTCTGTCACCTTGTTTACAACCCAAATCCATGACATGGGTAGTGAATCTCAGCCCACCGTCTCCCAGTCACATTGCGTCCGTCGGGGGCTTGCACGCGGACAAGGGAATGGTAGTCACAGCATTGTAGAAGGATGGTGGGGGATCAACTAGCGTCACTGATAATGGGCTACTTCTCGAGACGTGTCGCGCGAAGTCTGCAATTACTAATAGGGCCGATACCCGTGTATCCTCGAGCGTTGATTCCGCTCCCGATCGGTGGTATTTCGTTGTCGGTGCTGGAGAGTTTGGAAACCGGGTCGCCGGCTGAAAACAGGATAGTGAGGGAAAAGCACATCCTCCTCTTAATCTCACCCCTCAGCTTAGCTTCTTCGTTCATGTCGCCGTCATCGGAGCTTAGGCTCCAGATCGTGTGTGGGAGCTTGCACGATGTATCTCGACAAAGCCGGGGGTTAACAGGTTGCCACCGTGAAGTGTTTGCTATTGAAACGTCGTGTAAAAGGTATAGGAAGGGGTAATTTGCGTGTAGAATATCTGCAAACGGATCAAGAAATTATGAATGACATTCTTGAAGACTGAACTGATGACAATATATTATGGATGCTGGATTGAAAGCTTAGAATGGTGGGTGTTTTAAGCTAGGAAGGGTGCGGGACTCGTCTTGAAATAGAGTAGACCTGCGACCGGTCCCTACATGAACAAGCGTCGATGGTAGGGACCTGACTTTGAATCCCCTACTAACATCGATGCTTGCTCATGTACGGGGACCGGTCACAGGTCTAGAAATAGAGGGGATATAGGGAATGACATGGTGGAAATGCTCGTAGTACAGAGAGGGAGCAGAGAAACTTGGCCAGTAGCTGGTAGATATGTTGTTAGAGATCGCCCGTTCTCGGTGTCCAGATTATCGTACGACTCATCGCTGTTGGCTCGCGAAGCTAAAAGACGCGGTAGCTATCGGCGTAAAGCTATCTGTAGTGCTGGTGACGGGTCCCGCCCGTGCTAACAAACTATGACGCGTCAAACGGCTTCTCCTTGGAGTCGTTGGAACATCCGTGAAGCATTCGAGCTTGACGATTGTTTCCTCGATAAAGATGATGAGCAGGGCACCGAATGATCGTTTAGATGTACTGGTCATATTAATAAAAGTTCAGCAAGATGAGAATGGCGGATGTACCTGATAACTTCCTCGCTGGTCTTCCTTCTCTATGGTGAATCTCGTCTCACAGGCACGGGCACGGTTGCACGTTTTCTCCCAGATCGTCCCTTGCTCAAATTTGTCACGTTGACGTGCTGGCTTTGCAATTTAGTCCGGGGGTCGTTGAAGATACGCTGGGGACGCCACCGCTGGTGGGCGGACTGAGGAATCTCTTCATCAAAAAATCAAAAATCAAACAAGATGAGAGAAGAGCTTTGGGGCGGAGATCGAGAGCTTTGGATGTGTACACCCGAGCCGATATACTGGATGGTGGTGGGAGACGAAAAGGCGTTTTGATCCCGCTCCGATCTGTCGTATTTCGCTGCCAAATGGTTTCGACCGCGTCCACTACACATACCTTCTTCGGGTGTCATGCCTACCACAAAGTTGGACATCAGTGCTGAAGCGCTGATTGCCCCCTCCATTCGACGACTCTCTTTCATGCTGAACAATAATTATAACTTAAATTTCTTATACCCACAGGCTGGCAATCGGGACGGTTCCGGTGGGAGGAACAGAATGTGGCATTTTGCAGGCGTAGAGTGTCAGCGTCCTTGAGCACATTCTCCAATCTCATCTCGCTGAACTCTTTTATTGACACATTACTTGCATCTCACCGACAGCTTCCGTCTTCTACACCGCTGAAACCTCAAGGCCTCATCGATCACCTCGCCATGAAACACCACTGAGTTCGTCATTCTTGCCACTCCGCCGCCGCGGTCCAATGTTCCCAGATACCAGACCTTGCTAGAGCTCACCAAGCAAACAGCAACGAGGCGTACGACAGTATGGCCAGTGAGAAAGGGCGACGTCCAACGACATGTCTACCGGCTACTCCTCAAATTCCTCTGTCCTCTATCTGTATCTCGCCCTCGGCAAGGATAATCGCGTTCAGGCTTGCCCTACTAGGTCCTATATCTCACTTAGCAAGGATGCTCTGGTACCGAGCATGAGGTGCTCATCGGAAAGACGGGCTACTGCCTGGTCGTTGAAATTTCTCAAATCATTACCATAGTGCGGTTGACATTTCCT
Source organism: Armillaria fumosa (assembly GCA_030407015.1). Classification (NCBI taxonomy): domain Eukaryota; kingdom Fungi; phylum Basidiomycota; class Agaricomycetes; order Agaricales; family Physalacriaceae; genus Armillaria; species Armillaria fumosa. The sequence goes on along the minus strand of JAUDYM010000008.1, from coordinate 1,600,925 downwards.
ATGAACATTTCAACGTCTAACTTTTGTAGGTCTCGTCATCCTCGTATTCTAACAACTGGCTAGGCATCGGTTCCACGACAGGACGCCGAGCGCTTTGGTATCAGGACTATGACAGCGCACGCTGTGCAAGATCTCTTCTGTCTGCCGCATACTTTCCCCGCGTTACAATCTTCCACGTCACAACTCCCGCCATTTTCAATAATCTGATAACACGGAACACGTCAGTATCTACAACTCCTAGAAATCATAAATAAAATTCCGGAGGACAGACTCTACGTGTTTATTCTCAGTTCTAATTGCAAGCTGGCTGATCGCGCCCACCAATCTAGTGGAAGATCGAAGCGGACGAACCACTTTGCTTACCACTACCGAATATTAGGGATTGGTATGGCAAAGTGCGACGTACTCCCGGACAGTATCAGCGAGGCAGAGGATTTCTGGTTTGACGATAGTGGGTTCTCTCGGCGTGTTGTTCACTCTGCGGTGAGTTTTTTGATGAGGTCGACGAACTCGCATCCTGATTCTTCGCAGCCTCTAAAGCGTTTGATTGCTTGTGGGCCACCTTGTCCGGAATCTCGCAAGCTCCTCCCCTTTGTTCGAAGATTACGCCGACTCCTTTATTCTGAGGACTTGAACAGTGAACGGAGGGCAGTGAGAGGACGTGGGGAAGGGATACTGTTGCGCTTGGAACCCCCCGTTTACCGATGGCCGCCGCCGTAACCCTCGTACGGCCCTCTACGCGTCTACGAACGCCATACGTTCCAGGACCTCCGAAATCTCCCGCGCTCGTATACATGTTTGCGGATGTACGTCCCCCGCTTGTTGATCATATTCCATTTCTTATCTAGAGAACGTCGAGCGATTCACAGTGTCCGTTGGGAAGTCAAGTACCGTCTATATGTTGAGATGAGAATCGAAGTTAGTTTAGTCCTTGACATTGTAACTACCTACTCACCTTTCGCCAGATCTAGTAAACATCTACATCTGCGTCTCTCGGGCTTGCCCTTGCAGTATACCAACGAGTCAGGTATCGATGACATTAATATCAGCGCTTCGCACGCCATATAATTGGATGCTATCAGACACATACTGCTGGTGTGCGACATCCTCACCGCTGTCATTCGGGGACTTGGTTGGGACTTTCAGTACGATCACGAGGCCGACTCGTGAGTTTCGGCTTGCATGCGTCCAACCTTGCTGTTCACCGCCAACCATGGGGCAGATGTTGTTCTACGACTTGGCACTTCGTCCATTACCGTCCTAATACAAAACATTGCTACTGCCATTAAATGTGTCAAGAATATACACGATGCGCCTAAATAAATTACCCATTTCTTGACGGAGCTACAGTATACGGAGATCTATCTGTCCGCCCTGGGCAGGCTTATAAAGCTGTCCTCCTGAGATGAGCCTTGGTTGGAGGCACTACAGCAGTTGTACGGTCCCTTCGAGAAGCTCACGGAGTTACTCAAGGGGCTCAATAGAAAGCTGAGAAGTGGATCGCCCGGGTGGAAAGAAGGGGCGACGAGACTGCTGTGGACGTTTACCAAGCAGAGCGTGGATGATAAGCTGAAGAAGATTGGACGTCTCAAGACCTTGGTCATGAGCGCTGTGCGGCTCAATGGCGTCTAACCAACTCCCGAGTTCACCTCTCAGAGTGCTGAGCTTGGTATACAATTACAGCGTGTTATCTCATGCAATTAAGGATACGGTTGCAGATGTCAATCGTGGTATTTTGATGGGTGTGCTCAGGGTCAAGATCTACAGTCGTATTGACTACTCATACTCGTGTGCCCTGCAGACGACAAAGCAGAGAAAGTGACGAGGTGGTTGACCCGTCTGGATTACATCACCATTCGACAAGATAAGCTAAAAAAAGCGTGTTGGCAACACTGGAGAGTGGTTCCTTGAGTCTCCAGAGTTCAAGAGTTGGAAGGATGGTTCAACGGAGTCCCGTACTTTGTGGTGTCCTGGCGGTCGTGAGTCGTCTCAGCGAATATCTTCTCCGTTTTCTTGAAGCTGATGTCTCTTTAACGAGCGTTGGCAAGACTGTCTTGGCCTCCATCATTGTCAACTCTCTGCAGCTGCCAGACTACCGGGATACATTCAGCCAGAAGGAGACACTTGTCCTGAGTATCTTCTGCGAGTACCAATCTGCGAATTCACAAACCGTAGAGAATGTCCTTCGTAGCCTCTTGAGACAGCGAGTCCAAGAGCACGGTCTCTCTGACTCGATTGCATCCCTCCATAACGATAACACGCCCCTTTGCCTTAATGATCTCACTACAATCCTTGCACAAGAACTGAAATCGTTTGACCACGTCTACATGATCCTTGATGCCCTCGACGAGTTCCCAGAAAATGATGGAGGTCAAGAGATGCTGGTTAACATGCTACAAGAGCTGGGCAGCAAAACTCGTCTTCCTGTGATGTCGAGAGACATCCCCGCGATAGGATCACTGTTCAAAACAGATACCTGGTTGGATATCTGGGCCACTGATGAGGATATCAAGACGAAGCTCTCTTCCGGCCGTCTTGCACATCACATCAAGGGACGAGACAATCTGCGTGAAGAGATACTCAGTGGAGTAACGAACAAGACCGATGGCATGTGTGTCAATCATGCAGCTACGTGTGTTTGCCCCCAGAAACGGCCTCTGTCATGAAGGACAAGACCATCAGTGATTGCTTCATCAGGCCATACACTGTGGCCAGGGTTTTTGTGCCACACCATGTACTGCCCAACGACCACTCGTCCAAATCCCACCTGGACCTCCTTCAAAACCTCCCTTATTCTGGGGATGTATCGGGATTAGTTGATTCCTTCAAGGTGAGCATCGTACGGAGTTTATGTTGCGCTTTCAAGTTGAGACTCATTTCGTAGCTCAGGTTCATTTTTGGATTTCTCTTCGATGAGTGTGTGAATATGGGTTAGATTTCATGGAAGAGATATTATGGGTACAAGTTTTGCAGTAAAGTTAGGGATGCATTATTTCCATGCTCTCCTATGCTCCAATATTGCTTGCTTGTCGCCTACGGCGACGGGAGCGACGGTTGGGATTACGGAGATGTTGTTGGTGGTGGATCGGCGAGGATCCAGTAAGCTTAACGACAAGAACACCAGAATTTGAGGGGTCAAACTCTGCGATCAGCTGATATCTGTACGAATCACTGTAAGTTGAACTTTGATGATTCGGAGAATGTACACCGACGTACTTGCGCATCAGGCTCTTGATAGCCGGTCCTAATTTTGCTTCCCCGTCCTCAGAGTGTAACCCTTTACCTACCATACAGAATTCAGAATCAATAGAAGACTGCATGACCTACACGTACCAACAATAATCCTAATTTGGGAGTCGCCTCGTCGCGTCGCCTCTTCGAGGGCAGCATCTGTACGTGCAATAGCTTCTTTGACATGAAGGCGGTGCAGATCAATCTCCCCAGGTCTGCAATCCTGGATAACAGAATTAGTATCCTAGGCAAACGTGGCACGTAATCAGCTTACACGGTTGTTCTCTATCGAGAAGATGAGCATTTGCATCGAGTCAAAGCGGATAGCACTGACCATGGTAAATCTGGTCGCTCGCTTCTGTGTTCAGCTGCTCCATTTTCTGTTTATGATTTTTCCCTTGTTTTGAAAAGTCCTTGGCTGCAGCGTGATCCCCACGACGATTGGCCTTACGGCGTTCGTTGAGGCATCTTTTCATTTCATCCCATTCTTTATTGGCACGTGCACGAAGGACAAGGTAGTGTTCATTCGGCTGGTCTTCCTGGGTGTCGTCCTATTTCAATATTTCAGTGATGGGGGAGCACTGTGAAAGAAGCTGTGATACCTCGTGTTTTGGCGGTTCAGGTGGTGACGATGGTCGATAACTCTGTGATGGAAGCGGTCGAGGAGGAGGTGGCTGATATACCAGTTGATGTTGCTTTGGCTGATGAACCGGAGGGGTACACTGTTCTTCCGACTTGCCAAATTCTTCGGATGGAAGTGGTCGATGAGGAGGTGGCTCAGATACCGGTTGATGTCGCTCTAGCTGATGAACCGGAGGAGTATATGGTGATGATTGATAACTTTGTGATGGACTTGGAAGTGGCTGATATACAGGCTGATGTTGCTCTGGCGGATGAACCGGAGGGGTATATGGTGATGATCGATAACTTTGAGATGCACTTGGAGGCGGTGGACTTGGAGGTGAGTGATATACCGGTCGATGTTGCTCTGACTGATGAAGCAGAGGAGTATATGGTGATGGTCGATAACTTTGCGATGGAGGCACTGGATGAGGAAGTGGCTGATATACCGGTTGATGTTCCTCTGGCTGATGAGGCAGAGGGGTATATGGTGATGATCGATAACTTTGTGATGGACTCGGGGGCGGTGGACTCGGAGGTGGCCGATATACCGGCTGATGTTGCTCTGGATGAACCAGAGGGGTATATGGTGATGATTGATAACTTTGTGATGGAGGCGGTGGACGAGGACTCGGAGGTGGCTGATATACCGGTTGATGCTGATGAAGCAGAGGAGTATATAGTGATGGTCGATAACTTTGCGATGGAGGCGCTGGACGAGGTGGCGGATATACCAGTAGATGTTGTGGCCGGTGAACCGGAAGGATATCCTGTTCATCCGTGGAGAAATCTTGGGATAAATCCCACAAAACCCAGGCAATCACCAGCAAGACCGCAACATTGAGAACTTCCGAGATAGACATGCTGGTGGCGGGTGCGGCGGAGTTAGACGGTCTAAGCGATACTATGAATCGAGACAAGAATGGCGATGGTAACAGGTATTCAAATGGAACCAATGAATGAAATTTGAGATGCGATACAACAAATGCTTGTTCTTGGGTTGGGGGGGAGGAACTCTCGGATTTGAGATAGCTAAGAGTTGAGCCGAGGGGGGACCAGCTGCCAGCAATAAGACAGGTTCCGGGATGAATACTAGGATGAAGAGATGCCGGAAGCTCAAACTCGTAGCCGTGGAAGCCGAGAACTCAGTTGTTCCAGAAACCTGAGCAGCTTGAAGACGTGGCTGCGATGACAGATTAGGCGCTACCCGAACAGAGAAGGGAGTACTCAGGTGGGTGTGTCAGGAGAAGTGGTAAGTAATAAAGAGACAGCGACTTGGATGAAGAGAGCGAAGAGAGGCCAAAGCAAAGATAATCTTGCATGGAATACTAGCACAAGATGATAGCGATGTTTGTCATCCTCCAGCGTCGAGCCAAACATCCACGGGAACGTGGTACCCACTCACACCCTTCCGGGGGTTGGGTGCCTGGGCCCCCGTCAGGCCAGTCATTTCCGCCTGTTTGTTCTATTAGCATCAGTCGGCAACTCTTCGGCATGCTGTCAAGGCATGTGTAGCACTCAAGCTTCGGATTTTTTTTAGACTCGCAACATTGACATCTTCCTGTACTGTTCGTCATGGCAGTTAACGGTATCTTCGTTGAGGAAAAAACGCGCCGAGAGGCCAGATGCAAGGGAGAAGTGCAGTGATTTACTGGTTCCTTTGATTGATCAGAAGCCCCCAAAGCAGAGTAAGGCACTACGAACAGTAATACGGAAACCTTCTAAAGAATTAGGTATTACTAATAAAACAATATCAAAATATATGGATACTCTGACAGATTGAACTTCTTGTTGCTGTATGTGTCGCAAGTGGTCAGGTCTTGAGACTGTGGCAGGCGAGCAGGCATATGTCTCTGTGGATTCAACTCCACGATTTGAGTGAAAGCCAGTTGCATTCGTTATTCTCCAGATCAACCCACGGAAATACAGAGTATACAAACATCCGTCCAAAAGACAGAAGAAAGAGAAAATGGGGAGCAACGAACAACAGCTCGTGAGCGTGAGGAGGTGATCGTCGATAGGAAGAATTTCATCCATTAAAAAGTCAATGTTTGTGGAAGGCCCCTGGCCATCGAACAGAAACCGGCTCACATTGTACCGGACTTGTCATTCCAGCTTCGCCCTCCAGCTTCCGTTTGTCTTCCATCATTGTCGAGGACTACATCAACATCACCCATTTGCCTGTTTACCGGTGTCGCCTAGCGAAAGCTTCTTCCCTCGTCAATATTATGGCCAATTTCTGGGCACGGAGAATTCTTTAAAGAGAAAAAGGGTGCACTGAACGTTCAACGTTGTCAACCTTTGCCATCCTCTTTTCACACATCCTCTGTCCTTGAAGCCCAGGTCAACCATCCATTTCTGAGCTCCATGCCTCCTTCTGATATACCAGCCGTTGGTTGTCTTCATACCATGGCCTCCGGGGTTTTACCCTGGCCACCGGGTTGGCCCACATGCGACAAGTATTCGAAAGCAGATGAAATAAAGGACATGGCAGAACTTGAAGAGGATGTCGCTTTTTTCTCAACGGACCACTACCACGAACCTCACCCTCTTGGCAGTCACCATAAGACAGCGAAGGAAGCGAGTGACGTTCTGTGGCTGCAAGGGTCGCAGGCAAAGCAGCGCGTCGCCGCCATCCAGTGTGGTACGGACGGCTCCAGGGTATGTCTGTCATCATCATCTCAAACGCTGAATTCATGTTGACGCGACTCTCATCTGCAGTTCGTTCATTGAGAGGAGAAGAATCCTTTGTCAGTGAATGACTCCAAGGAGAGCTTGTTTGTCGGCAATGTCGTGAGGCACAGAGGAGCTCGAGTCGTAGCCGCCTCGTGAGTATCAAATTTTTTACCTTCTGTTTTCTTTTTGCCACCAGGAGATGCGGGAACTGTCGTTTCCACAACATTCTTATCCCCTCGCTTTCTGGCACCCAAGGCCCGATCCGACTTTCATCCAGAAATATATATCAGGATTGGTTCATTCCTGGGTGAACATTATACGGAGTCTATGTGGCACTTTCTCATTTCATAAGTTTCTCTTCGGTAGGTGTGTGGGTACAGATTACATTTCAGGGAGAGAGGTATTACTAGTACACGTCTTTGCAAATGAATAGGGAATGGTTTGTTTCCACTCTCCTACGCTCTGATATTGCCTGCTCGGCTGTTGAGGCAGCCGTGGGAAATATCGAGATGGGGGCGTCCATTCAACGTCCATTAATTGCCATCGAGCTTGACGATGAGAACACCGCAATTTGAGGGGTCAAACTTTGCGACTAAGTGATTTCTGTACGAATCAGGTTATTCAAACTAGGACTACTTGCAGAATGCACGCCAACGTACTCGCACATCAGCTTCTCGATAGCCGGTCCCAATCTTGCTTCCCCGTCCTCAGAGTGCAACCCTCTACCTACAATACAGGATTCAACTTGACTGAAACACTTATGCGTGGCCTGCACGTACCAACGATGAACCTAATTTCCGAGTCACCTCGAAACTTCGCCTCTTCGAGGGCAATATCGGTATATGCAATAGCTTCTTTGACATAAAGTCCGTGCAGGTCAATCTCCCCAGGTTGTCTGCTCTAGAAAACAGATTTAGTATCCCGGGCAAACGCGCTGCGCAACCAGCTTACACGGTTGTTTTCTACCGAGAGAATGAGCATCTACAAAGAGGATTAAGGATAGCACTGACCAAGATAAATCCAGCTGCTCGCTTCCTTGTTCAACTGTTCCATTTTCCGTTTATGACCTTTCCCTTGGTTTGCGAGGTCCTTCGCTGCAGTATGATCCCTGCGATCATAGGCGTCATGGCTTTCGCTAAAGCATCTTGCCATTTCATCACCTTCCCTATTGGCACGTGCACGGAGGCCACTGTAGTAATCATCCGGCCGGTCAGCCTGGTCGTCGTCCTATTTAAAGCTTTTCAGCCTTGAAGTGGGGAAAACTATGAACGAAACTGCGTTACCTCGTATGTTGGCGGTTCAGGTGGTGGCGGTGGTCGACGCGGTGATGGTCGATAACTCTGTGATGGAGGCGGTCGAGGAGGAGGTGGCTGATATACCGGCTGATATTGCTCTGGCTTATGAACCGGAGGGGTATACTGTTCTTCGGGCTTGCCAGATTTTTCAGATGATTCATCCCAAAATGCGTTGAATAGAATCTGGCCAAGCGTCAGCAAGGCCGCAACCTTGACAGCTTTCCACAAGAAAGTAGACATGGTGGCGCAGCGGAGTTAGAGTGCCAGACGGTCCAAGTGAAGCGTGTGGAATTGAGGCGAGAGATCAGGATTGTGATGGTAATAAGTCTTTAAATGACGAAACCAGAATGGAGTTTGAGATACGAGACAAAGAATGCTTGTTTTAGGTTGGGGGGTTGGGGGTGGGAAGGAGGACTGTCGACTTTGAGATAACTAGGAAGGGAGACCGGTAATGAAACAGGTTCTGGGATGAATACCAGGATGAAGAGCTGCCAAAAGCTTCAACTCGTGGCAACAGAAGTCAAGAACTCTGGTGTTTGGGGAATCTGAAGTCTGAGCAGCTGAAAGTTGTAGCTGCAATGACAGACCAGCCGCTACCCAAACCGTGACAGCGAAAGTCGGGAGAAGTAGTGAAGAGGTGATGTAGTGACTCAGATGAAGAGAGCGAAGGCAGGACAAAGCGAAGATAATCTTGCACGAAGTGCTAGCGCAAGATGATAGCGATGTTTGCCATCCTCCAGCCTCGAGCCAAACATCTAGGGCCTAGGTAAACGTGACGCTTCCTCTCATACCCTTCTGGGGGTTGGGCGCCCATCAGCCCACATTCATTTCTGCCCATTTGTTCTATTACATAGTATCAGCTGGCAGCTCCTTGGCACATGTGTAGCATTCAGACGACCCTTGGTATTTTTTTTAGGTTGAACATCTCCTTCTGGCCGTTTTAATGGCGTCCTGTACAGTTGTTCCGTTCTTATCTCGCTGAGTTTCTTCCTGTACAGTTCGTCATAGCAGTTATTGGTATCTTCATTGAGAGATAACTCACCGAGAAGCTAGATGCAGGGGAGAAGCGATTTACCGACACTTCCTTTGACTGATCAGAAGCCCTGAAAGCAGGGTAAGTACTGCAAATAGTAGTACGGGAACCCTGTGGGTAGGGCTTCGGACCACGGCAGGCGAGCTAGTATATGTTTCTGCGGATTCAGCTCCGCGATTCCGAGTGAAAGCCAGTTGAATTCGTTATTCTCCAGATCAACCCACGGAAATACGGAGTATACAAACCCCAGCAAAAGACATAAGAAAGAGAACGAGGGGGTCAACGAATGGCAACGTGTGAGCGTGAAGAGTGATCGCCCGTAGGAGGAATTTCAACTAGCCATCGGACGGAGACACCGATCCGAAACTCCAACCACAGCTTCTCTTCCCTCATCAAGGATGACAACAAAACCCTCGTCTGTTCACCTAGCAAACGCCTCCTCTGAAGACATACATCACTGCAGATTTCTAGGTATCTATTATCTGCTGTTCCCAGAAGAGGTGTAGGACTGGCCGTAGGTAGGAAGAGAAAGGACGCGTCCATGAACGTCGTTCACTATTTGCCGACGAACGACTCCCAAGGTATGTTTACCATCGTCATCTCGAACACTGATCTCGCATTAACGCGATTGTCATCCGTTTGTTCGTCGAAAGAAAGAGGAAACCTTCGACCACGAACAACTCTTGTTAGTCGGCAATGTTGGCTGAGCCCTCAACGTCATCCTGCCGTGCCCATTTATGTATTGTCCTTCTCTTCTCTCCATTTTCTTTTATTCGCCTTCGCCTACAACCTCGATGCACGAAAACACCATTTGCCTATTCACCTAGCAAAAGCCTCTCTCGTCAATGTTATGGCCAATTTCTGGGCATGGAGATTCCTCTAAGGAGAAGATATCATTCAATCTTCGCCATCCTCTTCTTCCATCAGAAGGCTCTCCTTCAGATAAGGCGACGCACTGAACACTACTTTAATGATAACTTAGATATCTCACTTCCACAGGCTAACAATCGAAAATAGCTTGCATACTAAATATAGTTTACTAGTGGCTTTTGGTGTAACAAGCCAAGAGAGGTTCACCGCCGGATGAGGCCATGATAATGCACACATAGAATATAATCTTCATGAAACTCCCGTTTGAGCATTCCATTTTGGCCGAAGCCAGTTACTTCCACCTTGGTGAAATCACCCAATATATGAAGCTTCTCGTGATTTTTGGTGTCCTTCGAAGCCGTGTCCAAGCTCGCAGTGCGAATATTTCGACAAAGGACTATAGAATCCCATTAAAAGACGGTCTTATCTCGTAGATGATAACGCACTGCAACTATCACCTCCCCATTGGCATGTATTGATATACCAATCACTTCTACCTGTTCTATCGTACGTGCATGAGCCGGCGAATACACACAGTGGCATCGATGCCAATGAAGACTCACCGTCATACCGGAAACACTAAGGGAACATCAGGGCGAGAGATCTATCTGGCGAAAGGTCAGTAAGTGATCGGGAGGTAATTGGCCGGACTAACATGGAGCAATAATGTTACAGCATATGTCTTCGACGTCACAATCGTCTGCAGCAAGGAGAAGAATGACGAGTCGGCTGACTTTGACGTCCTTGTAATGTTGGTAAGCGTTCATCACCTGCAACACGCGAAAAGCAGGACATCGATATACGTGCTCTGATCTCCTGCTTCTTGATACTGTCCGTTATGAACTGCAGAGAGAAAGGTAATATCAATATAAGGTCAACAGAATGAGGATCGTAAACATACTAGAGTCGTAGTACGATGTGAAATCTCGTCCCTCCTAGGCTCACGTTCTCTCAATTCCATCCTCTTGATGGTGCGTCATCGACACGAACCAGACCCGTCCAACATAGGCGCAATGGACTCTGCTAATGGTGCCAACCCAAAATGACCAGGGCGGACACATCCACTTCTCTCTACTATCAGACATGAAATCAAGACGAAACGAACTGAAAGGCTGCCGTCTTCCAGAGGCAGCCTCACTGGATGAGGAACTCACGAATCACATCAGGGAACACCAACGAACAGGAACGGGGTATATATTGCGGGGAACAGACGAAGCGTATGTATGTGTGAGTATGGGCGTGGGTGAGAGGGAAAAAGGAAGGAAGGAAGCGAACGACTACCTACTACGTATGTATAGCTAGTCTATATATATCTACAACTGTGGCTACTCGGCTGTCCGATCCGGGCGTATCGCTGTAAGCTATGCTTACACGAACGAGTTATTTCCTGGGGAGGGCCAAGACAGACGTGGTCCCCGGGATTGAAGCCGAGTTTGGAATGGAGTTCTCAGTTGTAACGACGTCTTCGTGTGACTCGGAGGAAGAATTCTAGCTGACGGGCAGAACAAGGGATGCCGCTGTGACTCAAGTTCCGGATCTCTGGTATGCATGCAGAAGTAGATTGGAAGAAACGATCGTACGCCTTGATTGTATGCGCCACGAAGCAGATTTGAAATGGTATTCGTGCTCTGGAGAGTCAACTAGAAGCTGTACGTTCCAGCTATCACCCCTTGTTAGAAGCTCAATCGGAAGGCGGCACGCGTTCTTGGGTAGTAAGGATTGCGTGTATCTGAGTGTGGGTGAAGGTGGGCCGAAGACCAGGGAGAGAAGCGGAGAAGGAAGATGTAGAGATGCCACGGCACGATGGAATGGCATCAGAGGTCGTTTATCGCTGAAAGTTGCGTCAATGAAAGTTTGGCGTTAGAGATGACGATGGCAGACATATCCTGGAGTCGGCGGCGCGCTACACTGCCTGTGATCCTTACAGTCACTGAATGTCACTCAGTTCCTTCGCTGACTTGTAGTGATTAGCATGAGGGTGATGTTCGTACTGCGCAGTCGTGGTCCGTTGAGAAAAGTGACATCCTCTATGCGTTCTGCCGTGTCTTGCCGGTCGTGCATGGCGCGTAGATTAAGAGGGATGGCTGACTTGGGCACATAGGACAGAGGACGCGTGACGAGAGGACTCTCCGCTTCATTAGGTGTTGTTGTCCTCGATGACAGCGGGAGACGGAAGAAAAGGTGTGATCGGAGTTTCGGATCGTGCTCTCCATCCGACTGCGAGCATGCGCACATACAGAGCCTTGAAGCATTTCTCATCTGGACGCCTACGCAAACGATGGTGCCTCATTTGACTTCTTGCCGCGGCGATTCCTCGACTTTGCATCCCCAACGGTCGCCGTTCCTTAACCTGAACGACGCTCAGACTCGGTTACCATAGTCGACGCGTCAACATGCAGGGAACGGCCTGGGAGAAAGTGAGGAACCGTGTCTGCGTCCGTGAGACGAGGATGGTCATAGAGAAAAAGAGAAGGGAGAGTGGCGAAGAGAACTTGCTGTCAGAACCTCTCGAGTACGTCTCCAAGCTAAGACCGCTAAGACATTACTTATATCTAGCACAGTTTAAAATGATCATGCGGTGCTCTGATCTTCGAGGAAAGGTCGTCACACGTTCAAGCAAGCTCAAGCACACAACATTCAGTATTCCATACTCCATAACTTTCCCAAGTGCAAGATATCCAGAATTGTACGTGATACACCGGATACGACGTCAAGAGCATCCAGGTATATGGTTCGCGGTCTTGACGGCTACGTTCCGATGGGTTCGTGTCCCTCAAAACTTTCTTGTCCAATCTTGACTTACGTGCCTGCCATTCTAGTGTATCTGTTGGATTTGCAACTTCAAGCTCATACCGGAAGATTCCCGAACATTCGGCTTACTAATTTATCACGATACTTTGATAATTATAGGTACTTTTGGTAGAATATTCTAGATACTTTTGTAGTATTTAAGGAGCTCGTTCTGAGCTCTAGTAGTGAAGAATTTAGTATATTTACCTACTGCAAGCCTCCCACTGCATAGATTGCAACAGGTTATGGGCCCCGAGCCCCAGTAGAAGTCTCATTGTGCACACTCATTCTCTTTCGGACCACCCGAGCCCGGCTTTTTAGCCACACGTTGATCACCGGAAGTCCTCTTTAGGCAGGTGCAAAAGTCCTTTCTAGGCCGCTGTAAACCCTCTTTAGGTCGGTGTAAAAGTCCTCTCTAGGCCGTTGTAATTCCTCTTTAGGTAGACGAAGTTATTAAAAGTCGTTTCTACGCCGCCGTAAATCGTTTCTACGTAGGTGAAATATCGTTGTTGTCACTGTAAACCCTTTCTAGGTTGGCATTCCATTTCCAAAGTCCTTTTAGGCACCGTATTTTTGCCTTTTCAGGCACATTACATCACATTTTCGTTATATTTCGTTACATACTTGTTATATCCAGTTATGGAAGACCGGAGTAGCAACCGTTTTGATCTCCTGAATGAGGAGAATTACTTCACATGGAAGTACCGCATGGAAATGCACTTAATTCGGAAGGAATTTGTGGGGAATAGTTTCAGGAACAGAACCCCGTCCTGTCAGTGGAGCATGGACACAAGTAGTTTGGGACAAGCGCGCGAGGCTTGCCGCTGCCGAGATCATTCTGCACGTGTCTGATTCCCAGTTACCGCTAACTCGGAAGACCATGGACCCTGTCTGAATGTGGCAAATTCTGAAGGAATATCATGAATCCTCAGGATGGGCTAATCGTATGACCGTTCTCCGTAGATTTGTTTCTCTCAAAATGGAAGAGGGAGCACACATACAGGAGCATATCAATGATTTCAATAAATTGGATCAGTCCCTCAAGGATATTGGAATCACCTTGACAGGCATGCTCAGGATGACTATTCTATTAGCATCCTTACCTTCTAGCTACAAGAACATCGTTACTGCCATCGAATCATACATCGAGGCCAATGCTGACCCAAGCGATCTGACGCATGGTCCAGACTTCGATTATGTCACTCGCCGATTGCTAAATGAAGAGCGCCACCGGAAGCTGAACTCACCGGAAAATGATATAGCATTAGCAGTGCGACCATTCAAGGGCCAACGTACCGATCCGGCCACAATTACTTGCTATGGATGTTGTTGAGGATAAATCCTAGCCCGTATACTCCCATTTCTTTATCATTTGAACTTACTATATATATATAGAATTACCCCTTTTTCTTCTGCTTCATATATTCGACATACCTTCTCCTTTACACCTCAGTTGATCACTACTACTACGTGTGACTAACTGAGGTGCGTATATCCATTATACTTCTATATTACTCTATACTTACACTACACTGTTACAGCTGTTGTTTTGCTAACAGGTTCTGGGCTCCCGTGCTCTTACATCTGCAGTAACAACTCACACGTTCATACTGGTCAACTCAATATTTCGAACAGACAGTACGAAAAACAAACATCGATTTACCCCCTAAAATGTCAACTACCTCACATACCATACCCATTAAACTAGACGATGACGAGAAGTTCAACAGCGAAAACTGGGCAGCATTCCAGATGATAATGCTGACCGAAGGAAACGCCCGTGGACTCGCCATCTATTGGGAAAACAGGGTAACTATACCCGGCGTAACGGCCGCAACCACAACACCTACCCCAGTCAATAGCCTGACACCCAACCTACTCGAGTATACCCAATGCGAGGGTGTCACACTCACATTGATTGTTCGCAACATCAAGGATGTGTTCGGCGTCGGAATCGACCCCAACAAACCATCACATGAAGCTTGGACAGTCCTAAAAACCCAATACGGCGCATATTCAGACCTGGTTCACAGCCGCAGAGAGAGAACACTGAAGGCGATGAAATATCAGGATGGCGAAAAGGTCAGCAGAGACGGAGGTTATATTGAGAGGATGTGGTGATACGCATGGAACATATCCACCCATAGATTTCACGATTTGTATACTATATACTTATCCAATCTATACTGTACTTGAATATCGAGAGCTAGGATTGAGCCTCTGGATCGCTAGCTAAAGCTATTGCTTCGCACAATGGAATATACTAAGTGGCATTAGGACTTAGGAAAGATATCGCTACGAGTCGGACCTACCAGCCTAATATATACGTCATGACGGTTCTAGTCACGAATTAGCCATTAAACAAGGAGTAGATATACCAGATGAAACTGTGAATAGTCGTGATAGCAGGCGGAGCTAAAGGCCATTATGGGACAGCTGACGCTACCGGAATTACCTTAGAGAAAGATATAGCCCTGAAGGACCATGAGGTTCGCATCAATGATGAGACTATACTATCTACCGATCAACCTTCTGGAAATATTCTGACCGATCATGTTGCATCAGACAAGTTCTAGAAAGCTTATAGTTGCCCTTAATCATGAATCAGCCTGAAACCAGGCAACGTGCGGGTAACTAAGTTATCCCATATGGCGAGATACACAGCATTCCGACTGCGAGGCAGGTAACCGACTGTATCGGCCTAGAATGTTAGAAACAGCTAGCTAGACCAGGTTGCATAGCACGGCGGAAGGGTACTTCGGGCTTCCTGTGACCGGTAGTAACTTACACTATAGTATATGACTAAATAGCTGAGGTAGCACGGACCAGTAGTAGTATAAAAGGACTGTACATACGAATATACGGGAGGCTTCGCCACCCCGCAGTTTGACCATATAGCGCAGAAGCTAAGGTTGAATTAAGAGGTATTAAGTCGAGTCTCGGACAAAGAGCATATCGCTAAGTCCACTAGAGAATATAAAGCATATATTTGATTGTAACAACATCGCGAGTCGCAGAGACCGTTGTATATTCAGAACGAAGCTTGAAGTGAAGGCATCGCAGCCAATATAAGCCAGTGAGCTAAAGACAGAGGCCAGTGCGCCCATATATCAGTCAGTAAACTGGAAGATCAAGGCAAAGAGCCATCTAACTTCGAGTTTTGAAGTCTATTCAGCGTTCTAACAGACAAAGTTTGCTTGATTATATCACTAGACCACACACACATTGTATATCTGCTTTGTTGAAGTCAGATTTCCTTGAATATCCTCATTGTTTTCGTCTTTGAGTTGAATATTTGTGGACAAGTTTAGACTATTCAGTTTGCAGAGGTCTTCTATCGATCTTGAAATGCCCGAACTCATATATTTGGTGATTGTGAGCACAAGGATTGCTTAGGGTTTAGTATATACGAGTTACACTCAGTATATATTTAGATTCTAGCTATCTCTGTACGATTACCGAGCACATCAGCAGAAGCTCCATAAGGAAGCTAACGATGCTGGGGCCAATATCAAAGACAAGGATTTCAAGACTACTCTTCTCAACTCCTTCCCTGAGTCCTGGGATCCTGTCATCAGCACGCTATACTCCGAGGTGAACATCAATGTCGTTATTGGCTGCCTCATTGCCCATGGCGAACAAGTTGTCGGAAGGAACTCCGTGAACAACCCCTCATCCACACAGGAGTCCACAGTACAAGCGCTACAAGCATCCATCCAGGCATTAACCCTACAAGTTCAGACTCTGTCATCGAGGAAGAACAACACTCCAAAGACTGACAAGTCCCACACCCCGAACGAAGCCTGCAAAGGTATAGGCCATACACTGGACGAATGCTGGAAATTAGGAGGTGGGAGACAGGGTCAGTACCTGCTGTGGTGGAAAGGGAAATGGGATGCACCCGTTCCTAGCTCCGCAAACCTAACAACGGCCGACGCGAATCCATCCGATGCGGGTTCCGTATATGCCAATGTCATGGCATTGAATACGACCATCGACATTAAAATGTTGGAGGCAATCAAGAAGGTCCTAAAGGAAGAAACAGTGCTGGTTGTCAATAATTCGAGTAAAGGTTCCATAGACAACTCAATGCTGTATGGAGACTTGGGGGCGTCGACCCACTTCATCCAAAACAGTGAATGTTTCTTCCACTACATGCCTCTGGGTGAAACATCAGGAAGCTCGTCAAAGGCTGGAGCGTTGCTGAAGATCCAAGGAATTGGCACCGTAGCAATTAAGTTGTCCGACAAAGACTCCCACAACATTTTCACCCTCAGCAAAGCCCTACACTGCCCTGACGTCTCTGTGAACCTGATATCCATTAGCAGACTGGACAAAGAAGGGTGGTTCGTCACCTTTGGGAGTAACCAAGCCACCTTCGCAGACCAGAACAGGGTGACAAAGTTCACAGCAATGATGGTGAATGACTTGTACGCAATAAATGGCACCTTGCTATGTAGTGAGGAATATACTGCTCTCACCGCACGATCCCTGGAAGTCACCGTACCCATGGAGATGTGGCATATGTGATTCGCCCACCTAGGAGTCAGTCGAATCACCGAGCTTCAGAAAAGAGCATTAGTGGATGGGCTGAATATAAAAGATGGAGAGAAAGCAAAGGGAAAGTGTGAACTGTGCATACTGGGAAATCAGAAAAGATGGCCATTCGACGCTGACATGGTACCGGAGACAGTGGTGTTAACATGGGTAATAGTTGATATATGGGGACCTGCTCATGTCCGATCCATTGGGGGTGCCAAGTACGCGATAGTATTCGCTGATGATGCGACATCACGGCGTACACCATACTACATTTCAGACCAAAGAGCAGAAACCACCCTTGAAGCATTGAATCAATTCACCATGATGGCTGAACGCCAAACAGGGAAGAGGCTGAAGAAAATTCGGTGCGATAACGAGTTCAAAAACGAGCTGTGGAAAGACTGGGGAATCAAAAAGGGCATAATCATCGAATTCACTGCACCTTATTCGTCTGCAGCCAATGGGATGGCTGAACAAACCTTGGGCGTAGTATTTGGGACTGTCTGGATACTGTTGCTCGAAGTGAGGATGTCCGATGGATGGTGGGCGGAGGCATGTGATTATGCTATCAAAGCAGGAAATCTTCTACCTATGTCATGTCACCCAGGCAAAGTGCCGGAGGAAGCATGGTCAGGTAAACACCAAACCATGGCTCATCTATGAGTTTGGGGTTCGACGTGTTATGCAAAAATCCCAGCAGCGAAGGGACATAGCAAGCTATCGCTGCGCGGCCAGAAGGGAAGGTTTATTGGCTTGGCAGGGCACAGATCATACAGGATTCTTCTTGACGACATGCCTGGTAACAAGGTGATCATATCTCGAGATGTGATATTCAAGGAATTGGCGCCAACATGTACCGTTTCTTCTAGTGAGGGGGAGATTGTGTACACTGATGCTGAACCACTCGACAAAACGATCGAAAATCAAACACAGCCATCGATCAATGATCAAGACCAGGACCAAATGACACCAATGCCAAATCAAATATCACCAGCTGCACGCCCTACTTGTATACCCAAACCTCCAGCACATGCACAGCCGATAAGAAGTACACCAAATGCCAAACCAGCACAACCATCACGTATCCCCAAACCCACAAGAGCCTTCAGCGATTCAACCGAATACCTACGGCATGAGGAAGAAGCCAAAAGACAAGGAAACAATTGGGCACACAACAATTCTGTCCCACTACTACCAGATGAAGATGACGTGGAGGACATTGTTGCTCTAAAGGTATCGGAAATCAGCAACATTGTTGACAGGCATGACCTGTGGGTACCAGATGACTATAACGAGGCGATGAGGAAGGTGAGAATATGGAAACTGGCCATGGATGCAGAGATACGCCGTATGGAGGAACGAGATGTATGGAGAGTAGTGCCAAGAGAACCCTGGATGCATATAATCGACACACGTTGGACCTTCGACAAGAAACTCGATGGCAATACTGCGGAACTGATCAAACAGCGAGCCTGACTTGTTGTCAAAGGGTTCACACAAATCAAAGGCCTCCATTACTATGACTCCTTCGCTGCTGTGGTCTGATATGAATCCCTATGCATGTTCTTCGCAATAGTCGCTGCCCATGCATTGAAATTCTGGTTGATCGATTTTGTCGGTGCATACTTAAACATGGAACCACAGGGAGAAAACTATGTGTCATTACCTCAAGGCTACGAGGATGTCGTTACTAGGGACTACCCAAAGGGAGACTATGTGTTACAGATGATGAGAGCTATGTATGGGACCATGGATGCTGGCAATGCCTGGTTTCACGAACTCAACAACATGCTAGTCGCCCAAGGTCACAAACAGTCCCGAGCCGACCCATGCATACGCCTACTGAAGAATGGATCCGAGAGAACATATATGTGTACATATACGGATGACATGTCTGGGGCTTCAACGTCCGAGGAGGAAGGTAAACGAGTTCGAAAGGAGATAGGCGAAGTGTATGAGATCAAAGATTTGGGAAAGCACAACAGTGTGCTTGGTATGACAGTGGAATTCAACGAGACAGCCAGTACTATTTCGCTCCATCAGAAGAACCTAATCCTGAAGACCCTAGAGATGTTTGGGATGTCAGACTGTAAGCTGAAGTCCACCTCACTCCCAGTAGGGAGTTTGATGAACCTGGAGACACAGCCACAGCCCATACCAAATGTGGACAAGGAGTTCATGGTGGATAAAGACTATCGTGGGGTACTTGGCTCCCTGAATCACATTGCCAATGGCACAAGGCCTGACATATCGTTTGCCATGAACTACCTACAATGTTATGCCTCTGATGCTCGTCCAATACACTGGAATCGTGCAATGCATGTACTCGCATACCTGAAGGGAACGATAGAGTACAGAATCACGTACCACAAAGGGAAAGCTGATGACGATGGCCTGACTCCGGTTGGATACGTGGACTCATCCCATGGCGACGACAGGACATCTGGGAAGTCAACAATGGGCTATGTCTTTACCGTGGCTGGAGGACCGGTGTCTTGGAGTTCACGGTCGCAGAAATGGGTCGCTCTATCAACTTCAGAAGCGGAATATGTTGCAACAGTGCATGGAGGTTGACAATCCATATGGATGGGTTCATTCCTAGACGAACTCGAATTGATGAAAGACTGTCCATATCCTCTCAACTGCGACAACAACTCAGCGATTAACCTCACACAGAGTATGAAGGGACATGGTAAATCCAAACATTTCGCAATGGATTACCACTGGATTCGTGATAGCGTCCAACTAGGTGAGCTGGATGTACAATATGTTCCTTCTGAGGAGAATATTGCGGACTTGTTCACCAAGAGCATCCCTAAGCTGTGAGCCACAGAGTTATTGAGGAAGATGGGGATGACAAATGTATAATCCTATGGGTGTAGGATTGAGGGGGAGTGTTGAGGATAAATCCTAGCCCATATACTCCCATTTCTTTATCATTTGAACTTACTATATATATATAGAATTACCCCTTTTTCTTCCACTTCATATATTTGATGTACCTTCTCCTTTACACCTCAGTTGATCACTACTACTACGTGTGACTAACTGAGGTGCGTATATCCATTATACTTCTATATTACTCTATACTTACACTACACTGTTACAGCTGTTGTTTCGCTAACAGATGTGGACAGAAGGGCCACTACAGAAACAAGTGCCCAAATCTTGCCTCAGGGGGAGAATCTCCAATAAAGGCAAATATTGCAGTTGAAGAAGAAACAGATTTCGCTTTTTAGGAACTTGAAGTTGAGGGGGAGTGTTGGATTTGCAACTTCAAGCTCATACCGGAAGATTCCCGAACATTCAGCTTACTAATTTATCACGATACTTTGATAATTATAGGTACTTTTGGTAGAATATTCTAGATACTTTTGTAGTATTTAAGGAGCTCGTTCTGAGCTCTAGTAGTGAAGAATTTAGTATATTTACCTACTGCAAGCCTCCCACTGCATAGATTTCAACAGTATACTATCGATAGAGAGCTTCGAACCTTATTCTTCCATATCGGCCTGCCAATACAGATATCTAAGGCTTCACGCATCATATGATTCGATGCTATCGGACACGCAGCTGTGTAGCGCTCGAGAAGTCCAAGCTGTGTGATTCTGTGAAGGGATTATTGCTGTGCTTGCAGGATCCTCAGGCATTTCCGCAAGGTTAGACCTTGGGCAACCCTTCTAACGATGCCCGGATCGGCTCCGTTTCAGCATAACAATGAGATCCATATCTCGCTGTTATTCTGACATGTTTTCGCAGAACATTTCTGGTCGCGACCAGATAACCTCCCATTCTTCGGCTACTCAGAGCTCTCCTTTGGTGATATTTTCCCCCAGTAGTCTGGTCCTCGAGCATTCTCGTGATTGGAGAAGGTTCACCATTCATACATTAAGATGGGATCGTGTTCCTCCACCGTGGCGTCCTAAGCGCCAAAAACCCATCTGGTGACCATAACATGGGTTTTGTCAGAATCAAATAGCGTGGGCAAAAACCATACTGTCTGAGCATGGCTTACCCCCCTGCCATTCTAGTGCAGCCATCGACAGAGCCTCAAATCTTATATTCGGATCCCGGCCTACCATAGTACCTTGATAGTACCAATACGGATATCCAACTGAAGGTAGCAAGGAGCACAATCACCTACATCCCACAGTGACATTCAACGTCAACATCTCCCGTAATACATAACGGACAATGAGAACTACCGTCAATTTTTATCTACATGCTGAGATGAGCCACCTGAAAAGGCCAGCCTTGTTAACAAGACTGTGCAGTTGCACAAACCAGATTGTAAAAAAATCCGTGGCAGCTGCACGTGTGCCAGTTCACAATTTTGTGAGGATGGCAGGGTCACGAGGTCTGTCCCACCCACCCCCTACAACGACCTGACACCTGCATTGTCACAGTCGACGACGTCAACGACGCCCATCATCTCACGCAGTCAGCGCCCTCTCCCTTTTCAGAATCAGGCACGGGAGATTTAATATTCAAGCACGCACCGATCCCAGATGTCTTCTTTTTGGCAGTTTCCCTGTGCCTCGATCTTCCTTGGGCCTATGTGTTCTCTGCCTGTCCTCTTTGTATATTTCTTGAATGTCTGTATTTACATGCACCACTCACTTTATTGGCTTGAAAAAAATAAAACACACCCTACATGACATGCCAACCTACTGCCCATAACGATCTGGACAAACAGTGACAAAAAAAACTGGATTGCGGGACGGCAGCATTGGATTACCTTTTTTGGCACGACATTGACTAGCAAAATAGTAGCCACATCAGTGCTCAAACCATGACTGTACTGATCAGACTTAACTTCAACACAATATACCAGCTGAACCATCAAGGCATTGTAAGGTGCTGTATTAATATAATTATATTGTATAAATACATTAAATTTGGGCCAAAAAAAAAAACACCTTCATTGTACGGGGTGTTGGGGAGTGCACATGCACCGGGCACAATTGCACATGGTGTGCTTCATGGGGTCGACGTGTCCTCCACCGACTGAGAAGGTTGCCCTGCATTTTGGGGACAATAGCCTGCTTGTGGGCGGCATCAATGGCGGGGGGCAGGGTTTGACCGCTGTTCCACAGCAGGCAGGGTGAACGATGTCTAGCGGATGTCACCAATGCATTCCCCATTATTGAGAACGGTGGTGGTGAGGTCGTTGGGTCATCCATGGCGCCGTAGGAGGGGCTGCACGTTGGAAACGGTGGGTGTCAGGATGGTGAGTGGGCATCAGGTAACAGCGGGGTCGGTGGGACAAACGAGCCTCATAGCCGTGTTCCCCCACTCAAAGAATGGGAGATGCATGGACTTGAGGCTCCTAGCAGTCCTGGGTAGGGTGGGAGAGGTTGATGTCGGGCAGGGAGCGGGTTGCCAGTGGTGGGCGCAGTATTGGGGCTGTACAAGAGTTGCTGGGTGCATCTGGTCCATCCTTGGGTCGTCCATAGAAGCCCCAAAGTACTTGGCCATCGCCTTCATCGTTGGACGTCGATGTCCTGACGTTGCTGCCACCCTCCTGCTCTCACCATCCTGCTCTCCTGCAATCCTCATTGTTCCCCTCCTTCCATCATAGCATATCCTGGCATAGCTGTATACACCTCGTTCAATCCTCCACTCCCCCACCCATCGCCGTCGTCATTGTCATTGCCCAGAACAGTGTCGTCGTTGTCGTTGTCGTCGTTTGTGGCTTATGCTCGCCATTCCCATGCGCAAAAAGTGCCTAAAAACAGCAGTAAGTTCAGAGACTATGAGAACATACCTTTATGTGCCATTTAAATGGCTTTTGGGTGGCATAAGGAGCAGTGGTCATCAGTGAGGTGGTGGTCGATGGTAAGAAAAGAGGTGGCACAGCCACCCGATCACTACCCGGTTGGTCGGTCCGCCTCGATCAAGCAGCGGAATGAATGCTCGGAATTCATCCACTACTCGATGCAGGCAATCCGACGCCTCGTCAACCATCGGGATACATAGCGACACCTATAAACATCATACTCAGCAAGAAATTAGGAGATTTGGGTTTTATGGGCGACACATATTCACCCGGAGGGTTCTGGGTCAGAAAAGTCAGACTGACTAGCTAGGATAGTGATGCTTATTACCAGAGGTAAACTGATCTTACTTGTGATATTCTTCTTACTGGTGTTTTTTGTCCTGTAGAAATTGCAAAAGAATTCTACGTGACTCAGCTGCTAAATATCAATCATGGAATAGACTGTGAGTGGCCTTGGAGTGGCCTCATGGCTTCCTAACAGCTTTCTGACTTTTCTACCATCGAGGACACCCCCACCTCAGGTACAAACTGTGGAGCAGAAAAGGGAAAGCAGTACTATATTGAATATAGTAGGTACATAGCTACCTACGGCATCCGATCAAAAGAACATGTATTCAGTCATGGGGTTGGTAAAGCGGGAAAAAGGGAACCATTCGTTTATGTCTGGTGGATAGAACATATGATAACATATCATCTCCATGAAGTATGGCTATCAGTGGTGCGTAGGGTAGACTGTCCAATGAGATCCCAACGATGGTACAATGTGAAGCGATGAGAGCAACGAATGGCCCATATTTTCTTCCATATGTTGCGGGGGATCAGAAGAAGCAAAACATATGGAAGAGCCAGGAGGAGAAAGAAAATGAGGCCCGAAGGAATGGATTTGGAAGCAGGTTTTGATGTCCCGCCTCCGATCGAGATTGGCAGAAGCGAGGAAATGGTCCAGGAACAGAACGTGCTGTGAGGTCATCGATGGAAGGGCAGGGGCGCGACAGCAACGACGACGAGATAGGCGGGAACGAACGGAGAGCGGGTGCAAAGAAACAAGCGTGTGGTGCTACTGGACGAACTGTATCACATGATGGACCACGTGAAGGAGCCCCAGACACTTAGCAGGGTGCCGTGGGTGTTTACAACCACGTCCCACAGACCTGTAAACAATCCGTATTGTGCAGCTTGCACAGGGATTGTTTACAAAACTGGCAGTAGGGACTCGATGAGCATCAAAGTTAGTTTAGTCCTTGATCTTGAAGCTACCTACTCACCCATCATCAGATCGACGTCTGCGCCTCTGGGTTTACTCTCGTAATATACCAACGAGTCGGTGAACCCAGGCATCGATCATGACAATAATATCACCGCATCGAAACCACATCGCACATCATATGATTTGATGCTGCCGAACATGCAGCTGTGCTGCGTCTATCGTCGGCGGTAGAAGCTCAAGTTGTGTGATTCTGTGAAGGTCAACTTTTGTTTCCGTACATACAGGCACCTCTGCAAGGATAATACGAATGCGAATAGGGTATAATTTTTTTTTCTTCTGGGCACAATATATTGACGTTGTGCAATTCTTTCCCGGCCCGCTGGTCTTGAATATCCCCCAGGGGGACGCGTGCGAGTCGTGATCTTCAAGAACGTAATACAAATGATCTGTTTCTATCATCATGGAGGAATACAGCACAAACATCATGATTGGCTGGTGAGTCTGTGACCTCGGTGTCCACCACGAGGCAGTAATATCTTGCGACCTGCCCACGTACAACCTTGCTCTTCACCACTAACCACGATGGATATCGTGTCATCCGTTGTCGGCGCCATCCAAAACATCGTTACTGTCTTGAAATATGCCAAGGACGTTCAAAACGCTCCTGAAGACATTGCCCGGTGCTTGAACGAGCTAAACCTCCTGAAAATCTATCTGGGCACCATACACAACCTTATTACGCGCGAGCAGCCGCCCGAAAGCGACGGCCCGTGGTTGGAAACATTGAAGCAACTGTTCGCTCCGAGGGTCGATGCTCCAGACGGTCTTTTCAAAGATCTCGAGGAACTGTTAGCCAAACTCAAGAAAGATCTGAACAATGATCCACCGCGGCCTCGGTGGCTCAAGCGGAGCAAGACTCGATTGCTGTGGACGCTTACAAAAACGAGTGTGGCGGAAGATTTGCAGAAGATCGAACGTTTCAAGACCTTGATCTTCAGTGCTACACAGGTCGACGCCAGGTAAGTCACGGTGACTTCTGCGTGCACCTCTCGGAGGCTAACTCTGGTATACAGCAAGTTATCTGATGCGATTAAGAACACGGTCAACGACGTTAAGGACATCTTAAAGAGTGCGCTCATAGTCAAGATCTATTGTCATGTTGAATGCTGGTGTGTGTATACCCTGCAGATGGCGAAGCTGAGAAAGTGGCGGAGTGGCTGACCACTTTGGATAACAATGCCGTTCAACAAGAGAAGTTGAGAAAACGTCTTGGCAACACTGGAAATTGGTTCCTTGAGTCACCAGAGTATAAGAGTTGGAAGGATGATTCTGCAAAGTCTCGCACTTTGTGGTGCCCTGGCATTCGTCGGTCATTTTGCCAGATGTCTTCAGCACTTTTTGACTGTGATATGTCTCTTCAGCGGGGGTTGGAAAGACCATCCTGGCTGCCATCATCGTCGAAGATCTACAGCATTACCGAGACCGCTCGGATGAAAAGATGCTCGTCCTGAGTGTCTTCTGTGATTACCAAGTTCCAGCTACCCACACCGTAGCCGGCCTTCTTTGTAGTCTCTTGAAGCAGCTGGTACAAGGCTATGGTCTTCCTACCTAGATCAAAACACTCTACGACCAGTCCCATTCTAAAAGCTCACACCTTCCCAAAGACAAGCTCGTCGAAACCCTTTCAAAAGAGCTGCAGTCGTTTGACCGTGTCTATATTGTTCTTGATGCATTGGATGAGTACAATGGCAACGACGGAGACCGAAAAGGGCTAATCAATGTGGTGAGGGACTCGTTATGCACTGACACTCGCCTTCTTGTGACGTCGAGAGACATTGGCACCACCATAGGATCGTTGTTTGAGGGAGGTACCAGGTTGGACATCCGAGCTACTGTTGAAGATATCGGCTTGTATATCGAGTCTAGGTTCGATTCAAGTGACCGACTTGAGGGCCATATCAAACGCGTCGGCCCCAGTCTGAAGAGCGACATACGTACTGGAGTGACAAGCAAGGCCAAGGGCATGTGCGTCAATCATGCAGTCGCACTTATTGCGTCTATTGACTTACTCTTTGTAGGTTCCTTCTGGCGTACATGCATGTGGACTCGCTTGCTCAAATGACAACTGTGCAATCGCTTCGTAACGAACTAAAAGAACTACCAGACGATATCTGGGGTGCGTATGACAAGACACTGAAACGGATTAAAGATAAAGGCAAAGAAGACGAAAGTCTTGCGCTTCGCGTATTTGGGTGGATCGCATTTGTCGAGCGCCCATTGACTGTGTTGGAACTGCGGCATGCCTTAGCTGTGGAACAGGACAGTACGGCAGCCTTAAACATCGACAATCTCTGTGCGGAGGACACCTTGCTCGGTGTCTGTGTTGGGCTTGTTGTCAAGGATGAAACATATGTATCTGAAGATTGTCAGTCAGATGAGCCTGCAATTTTGACATTTGCGCGTACGTGTGAATGATCTGATCCTTCCTACACAAGCTGAAGACCGGTTTCTTTAGATAACACGATGCAAGAGTATTTTCATGACAGAAGAGAAGGAAAACTCTTTCCTTGTATTCAAGAGACCATCACACGCACTTGCCTATCATATATGTCATTCAACGACTTCGGACTCTCCTCCGATGTTGATTTGGACAATGTCAACTCGGACAACAAAAATACCCACCTTCACGACAATCTGGCTCAAGATTACCCATTCCTTCCCTATGCATCCCTTTACTGGGGTAACCATGCCTGCGGACAGGTGGAGCTTAAAATGAAAGATGAAATCGTTACATTTCTCAACGACGTTGACAACTTGGACCGCTCGGCCCACCGCAGAAAGGTCGCGAGCATTTTCCATACGCCCAGCGAGGTGCGCATTCCAAAATGGTTTGCCGATCATTATGGCCTGTCGCACATCATGAAGTTTCTTCCAAAAGATGAGATCGATCTGGGCCAGCACACGAAATCATCGCTGAGAGCGGCGTCCCCACTAGGAGGTGATGCCGAAGCGGTGAAGCCCAAGGGGCTGCTCCAAGACCAAGGGTCATTCTCAGCGTTGCTCGTCACAATACTGACGACGTTGTGGGATCTTGGTACATTCTTATTCCAATTAGTGTTAGAATGGTTGTTGGGTTCAAGTTGAAGATGTTCAGTAATGTCTACCGGTGCTCGGATCCTTCCTGTCGGCTTTCTTGGAGTAACATCATGATTCAGACTTAGCCATTTTTTCCCTTCGTGTGCGCTTTGGGCTTCTACTTCGATCGCGAGTGCAGACTGAGGTATATAGTAAATATTACCTGCTAGTCACACATGCCGTATTTACGTAGGTGTATTCTGTTTCTTGAGCAGGATTACAATATAAGCTTATTGCGAGTGGCGTTGGTGTATAGCTACTTTCTCCTTCTATTCTACTTCCAGCTGTGCTCACTCCCATTACTGTCTACTTAGATATCTGGTCTTGAAAGGTCTCGTTGAGTCGATGACATACGTTACATGAATGTAATCCCGATGTCTACGTTTCGTTCTAATTATACAGAATACAGCACTCTTCATAAGCATCTAGTTGATGGCTCTAGCAATATTGATCGTCGGTTGTACCATACCAACTTGTACGTGTGGTACATAGCACTGGTAAGACTCAAAAAAAAAACACATAACCCACCCAGAAGATTTACTAAGTATCTCCTATGCTCTGATATTATTTGCTCGTCGCCTACGACCACTGGATCGACGGTGGGAAATATCGAGATGATGGTGATGGCGGTTCCGGGGGTATCCATCAAGCTCGACGATAAGAACGCCGGAATTTGAGGGATCAAAATTTGCGACCAGCTGGTATCTGTATGAATCAGGTTAGTCAAACTTTGATTACTCATAGAATGTACGCCGACATACTTGCGCATCAGGCCCTTGATAGCCGGTCTTACCCTTGCTTCCCCGCCCTCAGAGTGCAACCCCTTGCCTACAATACAGGATTCAGATTCAATGGAACACTGCGTAACCTACACGTACCAACAATAATCCTAATTTTGGAGTCGCCTCGTCGCTTCGCCTCTTCGAGGGCAGCATCTGTACGTGCAATAGCTTCTTTGACACGAAGGCGGTGCAGGTCAATCTCCCCAGGTCTGCAATCCTGGATAACAAAATTAGTATCCTAGGTGAACGTGACGCGTAATCAACGTACACGGTTGTTCTCTACCGAGAAAATGAGCATTCGCATCGAGTCAAAGTGAGTAGTGCTGACCATGATAAATCCAGTCGCTCGCTTCTGTGTTCAGCTGCTCCATCTTCTGCTTATGAATTTTCCCTTGCTTCGAAAGGTCTTTGACGGCAGCACGATCCCCGCGACGATGGGCCTCATGGCTTTCGTTGAAACATCTTTCCATTTCATCCCCTTCTTTATTGGCACGTGCACGAAGGACGAGGTGGTGTTCATTCGGCTGGACTTCCTGGGTGTCGTCCTATTTCAACAATTCAGTGATGGGAGCACTGTGAAAGAAGCTGTGATACCTCGAATTTCGGCGGTCTATATGGTGATGATAAATAACTTTTTGATGGAGGTGGTCGATGAGGAGGTGGCTGAGATACCGGCCGATGTTGCTCCGGCTGATGAACCGGAGGGGTATATGGCGATGATCGATACCTTTGTGATGGAGGCGGTAGACGAGGAGGTGGATATACTGATTGATGTTGCTGGGGCTGATGAACCGGAGGGGTATACCGTTCAGACCCAGTGCTGGACTCTCGAGATGATTCGGGCCACAAAACCTCGTAGGCAATTGTCAGCAAGAGTGCAGCCCCGAAAACCCCCATTAAGATAGACATGTTGGCGTAGCGGAGTTAGGTGGTAGATGGCCTAAGCGAAGCTATGAATCAAGACAAGAATGGCGATGGTAAAAGTATTCTAAAGTATTCAAATGCAACCAATGGATAGAATTTGAGGTGCAAGACAGGACAGGGAGGGGAGGGGGGTGGCTCTCGGAATTGATATAACTAAGAGTTGAGCAGAGAGAAGACGAGCAATGAGACAGGTCCCGGGATGAATACCAGGATGAGGATATACCGGAAGCTCAAACTCGTAGTGGAGGCCGATAACTCAGATGCTGGGGAAACCTGGAAACTGGAAAGACGTAGCTGCAATGTCAGATCAGGCGCTACCCGAACAGAGAAGGGAGTACCTAGGTGGGTGTGTCAAGATATGTAGTAAGTAGTGAAGAGGTGACGCAGTGAGTTAGGTGAAAAGAGCGAAGGGGGAACGAAGCGAAGATAACCTTGTACGGAATATCGGCGCAGGATGATGCATATGCGCGGCATTGTTTAGCGCCCTCCGTCGAGTCAAGCATCTAGGGAAACGTGACACTTCCTCCCATGGCCCGTCTGCCCACAGTCATTGCTCAGCATAGCCTCTTTAGGACGAGCTTCTATCAGTTGTTAGCAAGTCTTACGTGTGACATTCCAACTTCGTAGATTGAGACTCGCAACTTTGAAGTCGCCTTCTGACCACGTTGATGGCGTCCTGTACAATCCTTGGGTATGTTTACGATTGTCACCAAGTTCTAGTGGCAGCTTTTTGTATGATTCGTAATGGTGGTCGGTATTTTCATCAAGGAAAAAGTCGTCGAGAAGCTATGTTCCTATTGCATCCCAGCAAATCCGAGGGAGGAGCGCATTTACAATAGTGGATTCGTTTGACTATTAAGAGGCCCCGTAAGCAGACTAGGGCACTGCAAACAGTAGTACGAGATCCTTGTGGTCAGGTCTTTAGGAAGAGAAATGCTTTAGCAGACGAGGTTCTCTGTGGCTTCAGCTGCTCGAAAGCCAGTCAAACTCCACTACTAGTATCAATTCAGCAGATCACCTGTGTAGAACTCGGAGTTTCCCAAAGACACAAGAAAAGAGAGGGGCGACCCGAGGATGGCAGCTCGTCAGGATGATCCTCGTCGTCGATACAGGACGAATTTCAAAATTCTTAGAGGTTGACTCAGATTGCGCCATGCCAGCTATCGGATGGAAACTCCGACCCGAAACCCCGACCCACCATTCACCTTGGTACCGGTGCAGTGCTATGGCTGCTATGTCGTTGGTTGGACCCGGAAAAGTCTGAATCCGATCTTAGGCTTACAGATCCCTTCAAGGACGATGCTGACGGTATTCCCATCTTTCTTATCTAAATTGTCTTCTCAGTTCATCTCGCGGGTGGGAGCTCGTAGCTGGAGTCATTCCCTCAAGTGACTTTTGCCGATTCTCCACAGGCTAGGGCAAATTTGACAGGTGGTATGTAGAACTCGCTCACCATTATTTGACAGAGGTCCTCTAATGGAGCACATGGATCGATGATAGAGATTGTTATTTAAGATGTACACATTGCGTCATGGAGTAGCTACGAGACCAACACAAAGGAAACAGACCTTTAACGTGCTATATACTCAGAGAAAGAGAACATCTGAACACAATGTGATCTGGATAGCGAAGTAAGTGAGGTTCCATCGCAAACAAATCCGGGACACATCTGTCATTGCACTATCAGCAGTCAAAGTCGACCGACAAAAACCAAAGCATACCCACACGGCGAAATTTGTCATTTGTTTAACGAGCATTTCCGACAGAGGCTCCGCCCACCCAGGAGGCACCATCGTTCACCATCTCCAGGACAGAGTCATCAGTAGTTTGATAGTAAAGCCTCAGATTCTTCCCATTACTCCATTGAGCCGCAGCGAACTGAGTGTCAGGCTTGAGTCCTTCAACGACCTTGTTGACGGGTCCCCAGGAGCCCGTGTTCTTCGTTCCGACGATCTGGTTTTCCAGGTTGCGCCAGTACACATGCAGTTCAGCACCCCCATCACTCGTGCCATAGCCAAGGGCGCTAATAGGGACACATCCTGGAGCTTTCCCGAAATCCAATTTACCTAAAACTTGGTTAAGCAAGCAAATCAAACATTATAATGCTAACCACTGACCTGGGAACCACCCGCTGTTGTCGTTTAAGCAATGCTCTTTGATGGAAAGGTCGTCGGTCTGATAGTAGACACGTAGCTGGAGACCATTCCATGAGTAGGCCACTGCTGCGATGCTTGAGCCACTGAGAGCGACTGGAAGGGTCGCTCCCCTGAACCAATAGCCATCGTTGCATAATTCCTTGATGGCACCGGAAGCCAATTCTGGTATTGGTAGATTAGATCGTGACGACTCGATGTTCAAAATCTTCCTTACCTTGACAGTACACGCGAATGTGGACACCTCCGCGATCGTCGCCATACTGGATAGCCGCGATCGATGTATTGGTGGCTGCTTGGATCTTCATGCCTCCCAACTCACCGGGGAACCATCTTCCTTTATCGGCCGAGTAGCAGTATTCCTGAAGGACGTACTGCTCGTCGAGGTAGTAGACGCGAACCTATTGATGTCACTATCAGCGGATTTTCGTACATTGTGGAGTAGATTTAGTACACTGACCTCTTTTCCGCCATTGAAGTTGATAGCAGCCAACGGCGTGAACAGCACAGCATTGAAGATGGGATCCTTACTGGGACCGCCACCCCACAATCCGTCCAGATGCTCACTTTGAAGGATACCACCGCCGGGCTGCTGGTAGAACACGTGAATGTGCCACACCCTCGGAGTGGTGACGGCGACAGCGCTCCAGGGAATGATATTCTGCAAACCATTGATCGTAATCGGGTAGTTCCACCAGCCGCTGGTCTTGCATTCAAGCGCAGTGGACCAGAACCACCAGTCGGTCTTGAAGTTCCACAGCTTCCTATTCTCGATTACCTTGCGCCTCTCGTTCGTGAACGTAAAGAGCGTCGCCAGCGTTTGATGGGCGTTCGCGGACTCTAGCGTAGGAGCAAAAGTCCACGCGTGGTAGTTGGCCGGTGACGGTGCCTGCTTGGTCTGGTACGCTTTGTAGATCTCGTCTGCAGAGGCTTGCACCGAGTCTACGCAGCGTGTCTTGTTGTCCTCATTGACAGAATCGAGTGCACGCTTGTCGCCGTACAGCGTCCATGACTGGCCTGCTGGATTTTTCGCGTCTATCCCAATCGCGTTGTCCTCGTCATGCATATACTACAGGGATTCATCAGAGTCGATTCAGGGTGTGCAAGGACAGTGGACGAACCTTAGCACACGCATCTGCTGTAATATCCGTACTCTTATGAAGTAGTCGACGCGGGGTACGGAGGTGGCCAGCAGAGAATGAATCCTCCAGGAAATGATCAGCGAACGCGTTCATCGCGTATGCACCGTCCAAATCCCCACTGATCGCCTTCTGGATCGCAGTCGCATGTCCGGCGTTGTACGCGGTGCGCGCATCCGCTCCAAAGTGGTCCCAGTTGATCTGCGCGAGCCCAAGGTACGCAGGTATGCCACTTCGCCCAAAAGTGATCAGCTCCAACTTTGCGCTCACATCAGGGAGCTTGGCGTAGATGACTGATGGGTCCTGGTGGTTCGCAAGAGCGTTGTTAACTGCATCGACCTCCGTCTGTAGCACTGCAAGGATGTCCATCGCTTCCTTCGGCAGGCGGGGCCCGCCATCAGCAAGCGTGTTGTACGCTCGCACGAAGCGTGCGGATCGGTCTTGGTCGTTCTTGCCATCACTGATAGGGTCGTAGGTCCCGTAAAAGTCCCCGGCAAGGCCGTTGATCTGGCCATAGGTCAGGCTGAGCTGGTCTTTGAGTCGGAACTTGTAGTCGGAAGCAGCAACCTTCCCGCCACTCGCGAGGGTCAGAGTGATCGCGTCTCCAATGAAGCAATGCTCCGCGTATTCGAAGCCTTGGAAACCGTGTCAGGCTTGATCGCTTTGTGAAAGAAAGCGCTCACCAAGTTTGCCCTTTTTGGGTGCTTTGTTCCGGTTCGCGACTGGGACTACTGTACGGCCGAAGACAAGGTCCTTCGAGTCAATGTTTTCGGCGACAGCGCGAGCATCGGGTACAGAGGGGTCTGAAGGCATGGGGATCAATTCTAAGATGTGAAGTGCTTGTTAGATAGCAGATGCAAGTCTTGCAAGCGTGGAGGACCAGGTTGGTCAGGAAGCACTTTTAAGCAGATGTGGTTCAGCGGAAGGCAAGTGCCGAAATCGATAACTGGGTGAATCGTGTATTTTTGTCTTGCAGCCAGTGTCAGAAGGTTGACTGGTAGCAGGATGTACCCCCTCGTGGTCAAAGTCAAAGCCGCAACTATGCAGACGCCTGCCAATGTGATAGCATGAATCATTTATGTTAGGTTCTTCGGAATCAGAGCTATATCCATGCGGCGAAAGTGAGAAAGTGTGACATTGATGAATTGCATCCAGAAAGCAAAGACTAGGCCAGCGATCGATGACCGATCACACAAGTCCTACCCTTGCAGACGCACCGTACATGTACGGTACTGAAAGACGAAAACAAAGCATTATGACATTTCGTTCGAACTTCTAATGATAGAAATGAGCTTGCAAAAGTAGGTTGGGAGATGAGAGGATTTTCGTACTCTTTAGGTGAAGGTCAAGAACCTGAAAACGGCCTCTTCCACGGTCAGAACAAATGAAACAATTTTTCAGCTGGATGAAACAAGCTGATTTTGGTATGCGAAACCTAGATGGGACGAAATTTTTCACTGAGTTTTCGGTATCCTGTTTTTGCAGCATACAAAGGGAACATACCTTTTTCCACCCTGAAAAGGAGCCGGCTTCAGTGATGGACAGAATAAGCTTCGCACACTAATTGTCATAGCCTAGTCTACCGCCGATGTCAGAGGCTGGGAGTACGGCATTTGGTTCTTATGAGTGATTCTTCTCGCGTAGATCCAACTAGCCTGTGAGCATGAACCATCGCCAGCCATCGATATGTATCGAAGTAAGGAATAGTAGAGGGAAGCGCTGGAATGAGGAGGGTGACTAATGCATCTATCAGTGGGCTTATCATTTACGTGGATGTCGGCGTAGACAAGAAGCGGAGACGACAGGCTGACTGGAAGTGAATAGATTTAATGAAGCACCTTGTAGAGCTCTATATCAAAAAACGGAGTTCGTCAACAATCAATACGGGTTTAGCAGGATGAGAATCATGGACGTACGAAAGAGTCTCCAGGCCGAGAGGACCGCTTGTGACGTGTTTGGTGACCCTGAATGCAATACATCCCTGGCGACGAGGACCGTGCTCTGCCCTCAGCCTTCCTCCCTCCAGAGTGCACAGCGACCCAAAGTCACGGAAGCATCTTTCGCTTCTCATGCCTGCACATTGCTGAATCTAGCGCCTCCTTTCGTCCCTCATCTCCGCGACTTCCTCTGGAGCTATCATGCCCCAGGAATATCAGCACTTGACTCCGCCTGAGTCAACGTAGAGTCCTCGACGTTGAATTGAGCGTCGATAGTGCTGGCGAGGTTCCTTCGCCGATACGTAAATTCTGGCTGCCCATGTCAAAGAAACTCTTGCTGTTGCTTCGCAAGGGCATCTTCCAGCGCTAGAATGCTAATTCTACCTGTAGATGAAAGCTAAGTCGTTGCGAATTCAGCAGGCTGAGTGGTACATATGACCTACCCAAGCCAATAAGCTTAGCGCACAGTGAAATTTGGAGGTGTGAAGTCAGTGTGGTAGCGTTCTCCCAGATGATTCATCACGCTGGTCCTTCGACTATGTCTTCATCCCATAGAATGCCGTAAATGTCCCTCTTGACCACAATGTTTATAATAATCACGGACTCGCGCGTGCTTGTGCAATGGTTGAAAGACACGATATCGTAGGATTATTGATGTTAGATAGCGGTGCTGGTGATACGGAACAACTTGCCGGAATCGCTGATGCTTGTCGTGATCGACTTTCAAGATGATTAGGTAGAAAATCTTCAAGAGAAAATCGGCAAGGGTGGCTGTGCTGTGACCGGCGGCTACCGGCCCGAGCTTAGCTCTTTCAATGACCGTCCATGATTGTTTTCTTTCTCTCCAAATACTTCGCTCCTATCACAAAAGTTTTCGTT
Source organism: Armillaria fumosa (assembly GCA_030407015.1). Classification (NCBI taxonomy): domain Eukaryota; kingdom Fungi; phylum Basidiomycota; class Agaricomycetes; order Agaricales; family Physalacriaceae; genus Armillaria; species Armillaria fumosa. The sequence continues at coordinate 1,565,932 of JAUDYM010000008.1, read as the reverse complement.
TCTACTTTCCCACTCGACTAGCAACTGTGTCTGTTGAATCGAGCGAGATAATGCGCTGTATGCAAACCTCAGCCTCCGGGGAGTCTCCGAGGATAAGAATCAGTTAAGTACAGGTGGTCGTTCTGCATGGCGACCACGAGTAAGGACTTGATACACCCGAGCTTCTCCGTGTCGTCTTTAGTAAAAAGCCACTGTGGCCTCCGCACCATCCCTCTCAATGGAGATGATGTATCTTATAGCCTCCTCTTGGGTTATGAAATATCTCGGTGATTTCCTCTGCTTTGATGGGCGGTGAAGAACAAGGGTAGAGAAACAGATGAACATTGCAATATATAACCCGCCACTAACATTTATTTTGAGACAAGCTGGCCATCGGACGACATAGAATACAGCGAACCACGCGAGAAAAAGAAAGATATAACCCCTGCCCTGCAATACCATCACGGTGACATGGTCAGACGATTGAGTCTCCCCGCTCCAAAAGCATCTTCACAAGGTCAGCTCTCATTGTCCTTCTGGCAAGCATCAGCGGGGTCTCATCGAGGAACCGGATGGAAGTATCGATGCCTGGCTGCGAGAGTAAAAGCTTCATCACTCCGACGTGGTTACCAAGAACGGCTGCTGATAAAGCTGTGGGTCCATCAGAAGGCGAGAAATTCAACGATCTCATGCGTTCGGACATTAGAAGTGTCTTGACAGTCCTTTCGTGACCGTTCGAAGCCGCGGCAATGAGAGGTGTGCAGAAAGTAGGATATCCAGCCCCGATTTCATCGCTGTCAGTGCCATCGATGGAATAATCGGGAAGGTATGTGACCTTGTTGGCCTGATTCACGTCCACGTCATCTCGCAACAGCAAAAATTTCACCGTCTCGATCTGGCCTGCATGTGCTGCGATGCACAGCGAGTTTTCATGCTGTAGATCAATGCCTCGATCCAGGAGAGCCTCCATGACATGAACCAAGCCGTAATTGGCAGTGAACCATGCAGGAGTGCGTGGTATTTCGGGTTCCGAGTCTGGTGGTTGCTCAAAAGACAAAGCAATCCTCGCGCGAATCTGTAGGAAAGTGAGGATCTCTGTTTCCAGGGAACCCCGCACACATTTCCTGGCGTGAAGTGTCCAGTTCCTCGACGAGTAATTGAGCAAAGGATACCTTGCAGGAATGTTGTGCGTTGACAGGATGTCAGGCGAACGAAAGATTTTGAATGACATGTAGGTTAGGCACGTGCGCGTGATGTCTTCTTGGATACTGGGGAAATGCTTGTCTTTCTGAGAAATGAAATACTCTCGAGTTGTGGGGTCTAGCAAGTCAATCAATGAAGGAGAGAAATCGACCTTTGAGGACTACTGCTCACGTGGGAATCTGACATACCCTCGGCTGTCAACGACAACAAGCCCGACGCAAGCATCCGAGATGAGGTCGAAATCAATGATTCTATTGCGATTGAGCTTCGTGGTGCCTGCGCGCATAGCCAATGCATATTGCAATTCCAAGATCGTCAGAGGTCGCTCGGCAAAGGCTACCCAGCCAAATATTTGATAGGCGAGCTGCCTCTGTTGCTCAGGTTTACGCTCAACCCTTTCCAAGAAATGGTTGTGTATACTATTGATAGTGTCTGGCAGCTTGTTAAGCGCCTCAACAAGGGCGCTACGATCTCTGGTCTGGCCAAGTAGCTTCATGTACATCTCCGCCAGTAGAAACCTACACCAACAACTGAGTTAGCGACTGGAGGAAGATCAATGGTACGGTGATCTTACATTCCCTGGGCCTTCTCCACAACCCTAGTGAGTATGTCATGACGCAGGTCATCGCGGTCTGTGACGAAGATACAGAGAGCCGTCACATGAGTGAGCTTACTCATGACTAACTCTTTAATATCGGCATCGTCAGCTTGAATACGCAGCTCTTCGTCGTCCTGATGCATCCGTTGGATGGCAGGATCATCTCTCGAAGTGACCAAGAGACGAATATTGTCCCCTAACGACTTCAAGACAGAAATTAACTCCTTTTGATCACCAGTAAATTCGTCAAGGGCATCAAAGACGATATATGCGTGAGGATACCGTTTTATATGGGTCGAAAGGAGCTCTGTGAATTCACTGAGTGTTTGATATTTGTATCTCTTCTGGAGCGAGGAAGAGAGCCCGTTCTCGGTGTCTAGAAGCTGCTTCAACAGGCTGCGGATTACGCTGAGCGCGGTCTGGGCATCTGCATTTTGCCAGTCACCAAAAACACCTAGTACCGGAATGTTTTCTTCGGCAAACTGTTTGCGCAAATGGTCGACGACAATCGAAGCGAGGATTGTCTTTCCGGTGCCGGCTTTGAAATTCATGAGCTTCTGCAAAGACACGGAATCTGGCTTCAGACTCACGATTGCCAGGACACCACAGAGTAGAGGATTTCCCTAAACCAGCCACCCAATTCCGAAACTTCGACGACTCGAGGAACCACCGACCAGTGTTTCCAATGCGTTGTTCTAGCTTGTCTTGTTGGATGGAAGTGTAGTCCAGAGGAGTGAACCAAGCTGCAATATCCTCGGCTTTTTCGTATCTGTGTATTAGTGTATGATCTAACGGCGAGTTTGAGAAAAAACGCACCCCTTTTTCTATTTTGAATATTGTTAAGTTTGTCCTCAAGGTTGCATAGCTTCTGCTGAACATTGAGAGAGAATGCGCTGTTTACTAAATTTAGTCTCGGGTCGAGTCAACCATAGCTTTAAGAAGAATCACTTACAGGGACTCGTGCTGGCCAACGACATCCATAATCACCGACCCGATATCTTCAATCTTCCGCAAATCCTCTTGAGCGCTCTCTCCAGCAAATGTCCACTGAAGCCTCGGTGCCATCCTTTTCCACCACAGTGATGTAACATTAAGCCCCTTCTCGATTCCATGAAGTAACGTAGTAAGCTCTTTGAAAGGATCGTTCAACTGCGGTAATATCATCAGCCACGGGTCGCCCGTTGTCGACAGCAGGGTAATTATTTTGACGGTAGACAGGTGGATCTCTATATGCCGTAGCTCCCTCAAGAGCTCGTTACATTCTTTAGGACCCTCCTTTACATCCTTCAGGTATTTGATGACAGTACGGGATTTTTGGATGAGCGCGGTAATGGACGCGGTTTCTTGGGCTCCCATGGTGGTTGATTGTAAGTCGCAAAGTCTTAGACATCATCACAAACATCTCGCAGATCGACCGGAACTTTTGCGAGTCTTGCTAGAAAGGGCTACCCGCCGGCATTAATAATCGAGGATGCGTCAAAAGCGACGTCGCTATTAGTAAATGGATTATCCTTGGAGTCGCTGGAATGTGATAGGGACACGTCCCAGAAGAATTCACGCTTCTCTACCCGATGGAAAAGTTGAAAATGGGCAGCTGACATTGATTTCAGAAGCTGCAGATGAAAAATTTCAACGCGAGTTCAGTGCAATGAGGACGGTGGACATACCAAAGCGTTTTATAGCTGCTGAGAACCTTGCTTAACGATGACCATGCAGGAATCTATTCCGAAATTTGAACAGTCGCGGTGAACATTCGCTGCATATCAGCACTGCCTCACGAGACCTGACCACGACGATTTGATCTCCTTCCATGATGAATCTTCACTGGTCAATCCTCATTCCACACAGTCACGGGAAAGCCTCCCTCTCTCCGTCTGCACGATGTCTAACTCTTGTCTACCTCCCAGGCCATCTCCGGATTCCCTTCAATATCCGAATCTGACCATCGTTCAGCGAATCGACGTACAAAGGAACCGTGGCTTCCGTTGAGAAAAGGTTTGAATAGACAAACATATAAGGAATTCGTGGCCTAGCGAGCCAGGATACGTACTCGCAATACTCGTGTTAGTGCCAGCGTGGATGACCTTGACAAAGGTCATCGGCAGAGTCCAGAACCAGCGCAGAGTCGGCGTTACCCTATGTGGCAGCTGTGCTCCGGACCGATCGTCCGTTTCATGGGTTTTTCATCCCGCACTGGTAACATCGAACTCTGGGCATTCTAGGACTATCCTCTGCTCAAATCTATGTTACAATGTGTCACAAGGGAAAGATCTTGCATCCTTTTGCAGCAGGAACAACCGATTTCGCGATATGAACACAGAAACAATGAAAGAGGACAAGTACTTACCCTCGTCACTGAGGGAGGTCAGTGAAAGACGCGTCTTCCTGAAGGCTATACCGACTTGGGACCATGGACTCACTGCAAAAAAATTTTACCACGTTCGAACCTGTATTGAGATTGATTTCATCTACGGCTCTGAGTCGAAATTGCCATCTAGCCTCTTGAATGCAGCTGCCCTTGGCCGTCAAAGGACACATAACTTTTCCTCAGACGTTCACAATCACAACGACTCCAAGGAGAAATATTCGTGATGCCCTTTTATTATGCATAGCCTAGTCACCTTCTTATACCTTTGGGCACAAGGCACCTGTCACCTCCCTCGTCCTCATCCTCGTCCTTTCTTTCCTTCCCGCCGCACCTTCAATGGCCGCATGGAGCCTACCAAGTCCGTAAGCATCTTCAGATTTTGTGTGAGGTTTTGTCAGACTGATTTTTTCGCTCTCAAAAGTACCGTAAGGTAAAAATAAATACATGACCGGTCAAGGTTACGAGACGCTGGGGCACTGCCGAAGAGAAAAATGATGCATCAAGTTCCTGGATTCCCAGACGAGATGTCTCAGGTATCTCCGCCTTTTAATGATATGCTTCTATACCGTCGCTCTCATGTGTCGCTACAGGACCTTCCACTCAGAATGTACGTCAGAACAAGCTTGAGAAACTGGTCGCGCTCTCCTGGCGGCAAGGTTGCGCCTCCTCGGCATGCAAGACTGATGCGACGTAAAACTTCTGGTATCTCCTGCTCGACATTCCTCGTAACCCATTCCATGCCCCGATGGCAGGTTAGTGTTTCTCGTCTTTCGTCTTAGAACAGGCTCGGACGTGGGGTGGAGCATTCGTTTACGCAGAGATACTTCCTCCGAAGATTTCATTCACTGGATAGTCTGGACTCCAGGGACCTGCGTCTCTCTCGTACTTCTCCACCTGCACAGTGACGAACTCCCTCCTAGTGTGTCTCTGCATCTTCCCCCTCCCACAACTATGCTGTTGAAGTATTGTCCGAGTCTCGTCAAGTTGAGCAAACTATTACCGTTGTGGGTTCAAGTTGAAGAATCTCCGTATTAAGATATACAACAGAACCCTGACAAGGAGAGGAAATACTGTGTTATCAGATGAGAGATCAGTCGGTGACTGAGGAGGGCTTGCTCAGAGTCGCAGTCCGCGGGGGGTACAGCGTGCTCGGCACATGGTACGATACAGCGGGTGAACAACGAGTTGAACAAAAAATAATGTACAATTGAAGATTTGCATGATCCTCCTTTATAAATCAAGAGTGACAGGTATATGAGTTCATCCATGCTCATATTGCAAGGAAAGACTGGGCGAAACTATCACCCACTCGTCAATGGATGTGTCTCGGCACTTCCATGCCCATGCCTCGACATGTAAACCATTCCAGACTCCCGAAGATTCTCCACAGTTGGCTCGTCGACGTCTGAGACTATCCTCTGCAAGTCCGGACGTGTGCGCATCAACCATATTATCTGCAAGACACCTATGGCGTCGATGCCGGAGTCTCCTTCGATAGGCTTTCCGAAAAGCCAAAATACGAGGAGGAGGAGGCCGACAGAAGCAAGGAGACCGAGGAGGAGCGGTATGAGGTTGATCTGGAGGAGAAACGTCAAGAAGGTGGAAATAAAGGTAAAAGAAACTCACGTTCAAGCGTGTCGCAGTGAAGGGATATGATATCGTTGCATTTCCAGTCATGGATTCTACTCGATAGTTGTTGACGTTCTCTACATTGTAAGGATCGTCATCTTTCAGTCCACCAGCCTTGGCATATAAGGCTAAGTCGAAATTATATCAGTGAAAAAGGTATGATAAGGGCAAAAGCGCGAACTCACCTGCCCAATACGAAGCCGCCGTTGCACTGGCGAGAGTTTTCTAGATCGTGCAGTGTGATTTTAGGTGCTGGACGGACGGGACTGTCCAAAAGGATAGAGTGAAGTCTGAGGTCTTCCATAACGAACCTTTGCAAATTATGATTCGATGGGGAGGCGATGAAGCAGAACACGTGCTGCTCGACAACGATTAGTGGATTACAAGCTTCGGAATTTGACCACGGGAATCCGGGACAGTCATCTGTTGAAGGGAAACGACTAACTGCCGCCTGGCTGAACAGCTCTCACCACTGCAATGGGTGTTAGTTCGATGGTCATAGAAGACCTATAGGAGTTACGTACGACATCGAGGAAGACGTCGGACATACCATAGTACGTGACACTTCCGAACTGTCCGCTACTAGTAGGTTGAGCAGCACCTGATGTCGAGGTACTGGAGTGTTGAGTAGTACTACCTGTTTCTACTTTAGATACTGACAGATTTGGAGTATTGGTTGATGTCGGAATGGATGACGGTGCTTGTCCATTACTCCTGCTAGACGGCGTGTTTCCGTTGTTTGATGGTGCTTTAGAGGTGGAGAGATGATGACCTAGTGGCTGTGCAGATAACAAGATGGGCGACTAAAATGCCGATTTCTGGATGGCGGTGGACACGATAAGGACAGAAAGAGCAGAAATTGTATATTGAAAGTACTACGATACAGGCTGTAATAGATAGAAGAGGATCGAGGAAGAAAAAGAATTCCCCGAAGATTCACCTAACAAAGTTGCTCCATTAAAGAATGAAAAAATACATAAGTCCAACCGTATTTTTTACCTATAGGATCATAGTTTCCCCACCCCGAAGGTATTCATCGGAACCACAAATGGGAGAGGTCGTCCTCCCATTTGTGCGCCGGACATGCGTAGTCTCCCATTTAAATCGTTCCAACGGCGAACCGAGGCTCGCCGTCGTGGGTCCGATTTGCCCAAAAAAAAATAGTATGAGTCCCGAAGGACTCGTACACCTGCTGTCAGCGAAAAGCACACTCGAGGGACCTACCTTTCAAGAGACCATGTCGTGCTGGAATAGAGGCAAGTCAGAATCCATCAATAAAAGAAAGGAAGAGGGAGCTCACCGTTTAAATTCCAAGAAATGCTGCATCGAGTCAAACACAAGACACCGTTATTCAACCCCACGTCGCCCTCAACAAACGGCGGCTATTTAATCAGCCGCGACGGGTGAGGCGGGGTTGAACAAAGGCGTCCGGTGGTCCACTCCTGTATCGGTGTCGAGTAGGCCATCCACTGAAGTCTTGAAACTGAAAATTTGGTCAGATTTGAAGCGAGACTAGAAAGCAAACATACCTCATCCCTTCCTACACTGACTGCAGCGAGCGGAGAAAATGATCGATCAGCTGAATTTGGGAAAGGCGTCTACTGGTCGACTCCTCATCTTGAGCATTGAGCAAACGGCGCACACTGCAAGAGGGTCTCAGCTGCGCAACTAACCACTTGGCGCAGGAACACATACTTTCCCTACACTCTACATATCACCGAGCACACTGCCCGTCTTGAGCTTGAGTCTCGGGAGAAAGGGACGATGCGTGGATGGGTGTCCTTTGAGTACCGAAGACCGAGGTCGGGCATGACTTCGTGCGCACGGAAAGAGTTCGGTCTTGGGTGATCGGCGGATCGTCGCTGTCGTGCGTGGACATATCGTTGACGTGCCCCTTGCTCGCTGGAAGTCGATATGTCATGTCACCGCAAAGCACCGTTGCTGTAAAGTTCCCAGTGTCATGGAGGTAGTCTTCGTGAAGGGAAAGCCGCTGAGCATGGAAGATTTAAGGCCGGGAATCTGGTACACATAGGTCAACCTATTGAAAACCGAGGATAAGATATGAAACATACCTGCAGCAAAGCCAAACGGCCCTCAAAACGATCCAAGCATGAAACTCTCCACCCTTGCTCGCCGGAAGGCGATAGGTCGTCTTGCAGCGAAACTCGATGGCTTGGCAGGTCGCAGCGCCATTGAGATGTTTTTGAAGAAGGAAAAGTCGTCCGAGCATTGTAAACGGTCGGGACTCTTCATAATACGGATCGGCCATTAACAGATGAGGGAAATATAACACTCACCTTTGAACATTTTGGGCTCATAAGTGCCTGATCCTCTGCCCTTGCTCACCGGAAGCCGGTACGTCATCTCGCCGCATGTCCTAGGTATAATCGTTGCTGCTTTTGGCTTGGAAGAGAACGCTGTAGGACTTGGAGAACAGCGAAGGGTAAGGTCTGTTGCAAGGAGATTAGCGAGGAAGACGGCCAAAGAAAATATGCAACGCACGTCCAACAAGGCAGAAATACCCTGCGCCTCCTGAACACTCCAAGTCCGCGACCTTCCCATCCTTGCTAGCGTATCTGCCCTTGATCACCGGAACACGATACATCGTCTCGCGGCAAAACTCGGTTGCCAGGCAAGGCGCGGCGTGACGTTGAGGCCGCGGTATGCATGCTTTAGGCAAGGGTAAAGTCGTTGAAGGGCAGTAGAGGCCAGGGACTACTGAAGTAGTAGATTAGCAAGTGATAAACAAGGGAAAGTATAACACTCACGTTCAACAAAGTGGAACAACTCTGAAACCTCCTCCACAACCCACATGCGCAACCTTCCCAACTCCCTGCCTTTGCTAATTAATGCTCCTGCCCTTGCTCCCCGGCAGTCGATACGTCGTCTTGGCTCAAAAGTCAAACTCGATGTCTCGGAAGTAACTAGTAAAGGGTTGACTGTGTTCAAGTGAGTGAGATGACGGACAACCTAAGCCCGAGAACATTAGTCAAAGGAATTATGAAGTACCAAATGAAAACTCACATACGTTGCGGATCCGTCTGCAATCTTCCCCTATCAACCACCTCCCCTTCCTCGGCATCATACCCCTGCTCCCCGGAATGCGATACGTTGTCTCGGCACAAAAATTTGTCACGTACTGGTGGATCTCATGGTGATGTCGATGTTTTTGTCTGGAAAAAAAGGACAGACCTTCAGTACTACAAGATTAGCGAGAGAACTGGAACTCACCATGTTCTGGGAGCAAACATCTTTGAGAATTGTCTCTCATTAACTCTGGAGAATGGAGGACGGAATCCAGGTACTACTTGAAGACAAATCAGGAGGGACAAGGTAACAAGAAAGGGAAAGGGAATGGCATACAGGTGGTGGACGTGTTCGATCGGTGTGATCTGCACGTCAAGTGCATCACCCTCCCTGCACCTACAAATCCCTCCTCCACGCCCAATGCTCCTTGTCGACACCACTTGCCGGAAGTCGATACGTCGCGTCAAGGCAAAATTCGTCCTATATATCAATGTCGAGAGGTACCAAGCTGTCTGGGAATGATGGGAGAGCAAGGTCCAAAATGATTTGAGGGACGGGGGTCGAAAGGGAATGGAATAGATGTGAAACAGCTTGGATAGGACCCTTGCACGTGAATATGCATCCTTCCCATGAAAAATGGTAATCGAGAGTGCGCGGAATATTGTCGTCCGACTAGAAGCAAAACCCAAATCAGTAAATAGGATGAGATAAGGAATATAAAATAAAACCTACGCGAAGAAAACCGGATATCGAGCCACGCGAAAGCTATAGAATGAGTGATGCACTGCAGACGGCATGGCTGTGCCAAACACGGCACGGTTGCCAAACATCCCTTTTCGAGCATTCAACGCCCATCCGTTACGCAACAATGACATGTCCTCAATGCAACGCACCGTCGCAGGAGGACAAATAGACGGCGGACAACACCACCGTGTAGGGTAACAATGAGATACATGGCAGCTGAGAATACTGGCAGCATGGAGGTAAGGGACAGGATACCCGATCACTCAACTTCTTAAGCTTATATACCCTCGCAGATCGGATTCACGGTCCGTAACTCATAAGGTCAACAAAAAATAGTTTTATGGAAGCACTGATCTTCCACATCTAGGCCTCACATCCCTTGCCAACCAACAGCATGCACATCAATCCGCATATTTTCTTCGGATGTTTACTCTGTCACTTGTCATAGATTTCAGGGCCTTCCAGGGACATAAGAATGCTCATATGAGCACTCCTATGCTTCTGGAATGTCCTAAACCTATGGCATCTGCTCACATCCCTTCCTGTGTGATGAGAAACTTGAAAACCTCAACAAAATTCAACTGCAATCATTTTAAGATGATCTAAGTATGAAAAATATGTAGCAAAGTGAATCTGAGTCAAACGCAATGTAATTTTATGAGGTACGTATGATAAAAAATAAGCTACAAGTTGCCATGATACCCTGAATATACTCCGGCTGCATGTGCTCCCTTCCACATCTCATCATCCATTCTTCGGATCCGTGCATCATCGCAGACCCACAGATTTCCATTCAACAATCTTCCGATATTGTGGAAGTATGGTGGCCAGGTATGGTTCAATGCGTAATCGATGAGTGCATCCGAAGTATATGCTGTATGATTGCAATTACGACCATCTTCGAGAACTTCCTGCACATTCATATACCGGTAAATCCTTGCTGTGGTTCACAGCTGGATAAATGCTTACTATTACAGCAGAGGCCTGCGAAATGAGGGAATCCATTCAGCATGATATCAGTTTTTTCTGACCAGTAATGAGTTTTCTTTCGTTCAAAAGGCCAATCTTATCACCTTTGCATTACTGGGGATGTAGAAGGCTTTTTGAGAGCTCTAAAAAGCTAATCCGAGGTCGGTGCAAGCTTTGAAATACACGTCAGTCAAGGTACATCCCCAAAATTTTTGCTTACATCCCGCATGGACTAATGCCGAACATTACAACAAGAACCATCGCTCTAGAGTGCAAATCAATTTTCGAGGTTCAAGTCCATTGCCCTGATACTTGGCAAGTCACCATTGGTTCAATATTCCATGAATACTTGCCTTCAAATGTGTATACAGCTCACCCCAGATAAAGACTGAGCGTTGCTGGAGCATATGCAGTCTACTTGGAGATTCCTGAATTATTTGGGCAAATGTAGCTGTCTAAGAATTGCAAACCTTTTCTCATAAAAGTTCCATCCAGCTCAGAAGAATACTCACTAGTATAGCACCAACTCTAACAGAGGTTACGGCAACCATTCAGTACATCATGTTGCTCAATAGTAATGGATAGTTCAAGCTCCCTATGATGAGTGGCATTTTGATTAAGTTTCCGACCTGTTTTCCTTGAAGAAGTACGTACAAAGACTGGACCATGTTACCATCCATCTGAAGAAAGGGTCGCAAAGGTGCCCGCAGTTCCTGAATTATTTGGATGATCAAATTGACTTGAAAATCAGATACCTTGGTGATACGTCCATGCTACACATAGCCTTAACGACCATGCAGGATCAGAGTTGGATGCTTACAGCCTGGTAAATGTATGTTCACAGATTTCAGATGGTATTTACTCACAAGTCAGTGTACAGAGCTGGATTTGGTGTGCATAGATGGCTTTGCCATTGTCTGTGCATGCGCAGTGTACACATATTTGAGTGTCTGTTCGATAGTAGAGCCGTGTGAGTCAACGTCACTTGGGTAGGCCGGGAGGGTATAAACGGCGCTGTTATCAGGGATAACGGTTAGTAAATTTTCCCTTCTTCCTCATCATGTTCAGCCCTGGATGAAGCGAGTTCCATCCAGATGGATCCTCCACTGCGAGTATTCACCCGAGTTGTCAGGGTACTTGAGCACTTCCCATTTGATTTGAACTGTAAAGCAAGGTAAGGGTTTCATAGTTCAGTTCATATGCCCGCTCACCTGTGATTGAGATAACGGCACATGCGCCGCCTTTGCCGTTGTCCTCCAAATCATCATGGTGCAGGTCGGACCGACTTGGATGTCCTCGATCATGACTTTGAAGCGAAAGGGCGGAATCACACAGATGTGATACATAGCTTGAATACATATTTTTGTCTATTCCAAATACAGATATCCTGCACTGCATGAGTGTTCAGTACACACGAGTATGCAAGGGAACACGAACCAAAAGTACAAACATCAATTGGCGGATTCTACCAGCCATAATCTGGATCCCTTCCAAACGAGTCCCATCAGAAAATTGAAATCCTGCGACATTTTCAATTGGTTATCAAGATCGTCGATATCCGAATGTTCTGTGGGCCTACTCCTTGTACGTATCTTAAGAAAAGGTTCTATAGGATGATATATCAGTGACACATTGAAGTGCAAGGAAATCTTCGTACCCTGATACTGACAGTGATCAATGCAAGTAGATTGAATATGGTTCTGTTAGAGATTAGATGCTTGCACTGCGTTAACACTTATTGAATACTAGGATATCAAGGACCGCGTACCAGATAACTCAAGGTGTATACGAGTTCTGGGGTCACCTTCATGCCGTCAATAAATCTCCACACGTGAATAACATCTCCTTCATAATATCAAAGGAATAGTAGTTAGAAGATATCACGCAAATTACCTGTCGGTGTTCAAAAGTCCCTCAACACAACGTATTCTTGGAGAACATCGGTGGAGGACCACACATGTACGAAATTATAACTTTAGTCCTTAAATATCTGACATCTGTGTTTTCCAAGAGAAGATGGTACTGGTTGGGTAATACGCCAAAGCTTGAACACCGAATTTCGTTGTAGTCAAAATTTGACGGAGTTGATCAGCAAAGACAACAAGAGTCGAAGATCGAGCGAGCAGCATAATGGTGGTAGTGATCAAAAGAGGAAGTTGCCGGTTCCGATGACTCCCAAACAGGAATCACCATGGTTTCCTCCTTACCACTTGCTCTAATCATTATACTCCGTTCTCTTTCAACTCTTGTTTGCGTATTCACTCGCCGGTTTTGCCTTGGAGTCAAAATTTTTCATATATACAATCATTGTTCAATACAAACTATGTCACGACACGCTTTGCGCTACTCCCAGTGTATGGGAAAGGACTTCAATCGAGGACTGATGGCTCTGAAAGCTCGCTGGGACCCTGCATGCCACATCTCTCACTAATGAGACCCCTCGGACCGAGACACCGACGCGTCAAATCATGACGTCTCGCGTCAGCCCTGAATTTGGACAGGAGCTCCAATGTCGATATGTGAATTTCCTTTCTTCCTGCTTACCTGTTCCTTAAAAAACCATACAGATCTATTTATTCGAATGTACAAAGTATGGTATGGAAGGATCTATGCTCAGGGAAAGCAGGTCCTTGCAAAATCAACGGATTACTCCCGAGCTCGGTACGTCCTTCAGTGTCTACATGTCGTGAATGATCCTCATGATCACAAGATTGCAGCATCGTGTATTTTTTCTTCTAATACAAATATTTCGACAGCACCCAGATGCAGCTAGCTCGAATTCATTGCAAAAGACCCATTCTCAACGTAAGTTTGTTTCCATCTTCCAAAGTTCTGAGTTTCATATGGCTCTAGAGCATCCATGACACACGCTCAGGGTCGTCGCTTAAACAGAGATTCATCGCCTTACCTGCCACAGAACGTACTTGAAAGCTGGAATTACCACCAGTGAGTGTATTTCTCTTGGGTCTGTGTTTCTGCATCCTTGTAAGTTCCTTCGGTATGGGAGGAGTGACTGGGATGCACCCCGACTTACTTCAACTCGACTCATTTCCGATATCGGCAGCACTAAGCCCAAAATGACACGGGTGACAGGATACACATTCAGCCCTCGCGATCTGTGCTTTTCAGATCTTCCAAAATTCAGGCGTAGTGGAATTCAATGTCCGATATTGGCATGGTTTCCCATCTACAAGCGTGGTTTATCCGTATACTCCCGGGCTCTAGACCATTGCTAATACTTTAAATACGAGGTATGTTCTCCCTTTCTCTCCATCATCCCACTAATCCCCCATTCGTCCTTTCTCTAGTTTCTCCCCCATTCACTATTTCTCTCAAATGGTTGATATCGCTGCCCTCTCGTTGTCGAGCACATCGTCGGTGGGTTTCCCGCCGTCGTACGCATCCTCGTCAATTACTTCTACCTCGATGGTTTGGTCTCGTGACCGCCATCATTTTCTCGCATCGTTTGTTGATTGTCGCTTTCACTTTTACCTTGACCACGACCGTGCCGTCAAGTTCGACGTCGACAATGGTGAGCTCCATTGTATTTTTCCATGTTCTGACCCACTCTGACATCGTGTAGACCCGTCGCTAATGTCTTTGATGAAGACTAACGCCAAATGGACAATGGCTTAGCAGCCTTAGCTAGCTAATATTTTACTTGACGCAGGTAAGGCTCTTCTGTTGAGCTATTAATTTCTGTGTTTCTTACTCTTGTCATCATTGTTAGTCTTTATTGAGGGTAAGTCGTTGCATGATTGACTCCCATCTCTGCTAACTGATGTTACCTTAGCTGATCCCGTTGTAACAACAGAGCCGCACGTCAGGTAAGTGTTCAATTTTCTATAACCCTCGCAAGCTAACTGTTTCTCGGTTACTCCACATCAAGTAGATTTTTTCTTCAATAACGACCGCATTCCGATTTTGCGATGTCCGTCCTTGAATGTACGCGCTGAGACAAGGCAGCGTAAGCACCCCTCGTATCTCTACAGGTCGCGAGCTAATGTTATTCGACGTAGCCTAACATGGAGGTTGGGCGCTGATGTCACATTGTTGCAATGCTCGGCAGGTAGGGAAGTTGTATTGGCTCCGTGGTTGGACTAACTATCTTGTAAGCTATTGTTCTCGTTGTTCATTCGATTCCTTACGATGTGTCTTTCTCCAGCTGATTGACACGTACTCTGGCTCGACCGTGGGCTCCGCTGCGCACGGTTTGGGGGATCGTTTGACTGTAGAGACAGCATCAAGCTTCCTCGAAAGCTTCGATCTTTGATGAGCGGAGGCTCTAGAGCATGGTCTGCACCAATGAACAGGTATGTAGACATTTTATGTTTGGGTTTGCACCAGCTCACGTACCATTTGTGGTTGTAGATTGAGTAGTGAATGCCGATCTGACGAAAATTGGCCAAAAGCGGGACAGGTACCTGACTCTGCTACACGACTTTGGTCTGTAACATTGGGAGGATATGCTGCTATGGGGGGAAAACAGTGGGATTCTGCTGAGACAACAGCAAGCAAAGTTGTTTTCTCAACAGTGGAGCCGAACATCAGGTAAGTTTTCAATTCTCTATAACCCTCGCAAGCTAACTATGTTTCGGTTACTCCACAGCGAGTAGATTTTGTCTTCCAGAACGACCACATTTGGATTTGCGACGGCCATCTTGATGTCAAACGATGAAGCCAAGCTCGTTGAATGTACGCAGCAAGGCAGGGCGATGTAAGGCTGCGAGGGACGTGATAGAAATTTTGATGCTGTATACAAGGTCCGCAATCTAACTCTTTTCTCGCTGGCTGATTATTCGCTAAGACATCGGCGGGTCTTTAGCCCTTTCAAAGATAAGATCTTCTCAGTGCTAGTCCACGTAGTGTGCGACACCATCTTCACTCGCTCGAATTTAGGATGGAGGACTCGGCAGGCAGCGTCGCATGGGATGGAAGGATTGTGCCAAGACGTGAGAGCGAGTCTTCGGTACGCACCTTTCTCGTTGTCTTTATTCACTGGCTAATCATGTACGTTAGAGTTTCATTGATGGAGAAGCAGTAGTTCGCGAGAAGCAACGGTGCGATAGCGACTATAATATACTGCTTAGGTATGTCTTGGCCAGTTCAGTTTGAAGTCAGGCTGACTGTCCACACAGATGTTCATTCTTGTAACGATATCATAAGAGGTGTGTTCAATTCACGGACTCTTACTACTCCTACCAACAAGCCGTACAGATATATATGAGATGATGAGACTGCAGAATGATAGGAGTGAAATCGGAAGAAAATCATAGCTAGAATGCACAGAGTAACACGGCGGAAGCCTCGGGTCTGGACTTTGTCAGGTACGGTGTCCTCTATTCTGATTCAACTCAAATCTGATAGATTTACCACGTAGGTTATTGACTGATACTGCAGAGCACATATCAAGCCTTTGCGGAACAGGTACGGGGAAGTGATAGGGTAGGACAGTATGGCAAAGGTACGTACCGCAAGTCTAGAGTGTTCTTCTTTGAGCGCTGACTAGCTCACACAGACGGTATGTGGAGAAACAAGTGAGACAGAGAGGAGTACACGTGGATACGACTCGGGGAGTCGT
This sequence comes from Armillaria fumosa, assembly GCA_030407015.1. Lineage (NCBI taxonomy): Eukaryota > Fungi > Basidiomycota > Agaricomycetes > Agaricales > Physalacriaceae > Armillaria > Armillaria fumosa. Next base: position 1,549,834 of record JAUDYM010000008.1, on the reverse strand, counting down.
CGGTTTGGAAACGGGATGGAGCGTGCGGAGGGAAAGGGAGAAAGGGAGGACTATGCGCGCGGACGGGAGAGGACACGGAGGGACGCATGTCCGGTCGGGATGTCGACCGAAGCGATGCGCGTGGAGGTGATGACAGGACGTGTGGGGACGTCGACGGCACTGGTCTATTATTAGCCAGGACAGACGGACGGGAGGTCGAGGGTGGACGGTCGTGTGGCTGTGAGGGGAGACGGCGGAGGGAGGTCATGGACGGCCATGACGGTTAGGCGGGAGTTGATAGGGACAGGCCATTTCGTGCATGAAGGAGGGTCGACAGGTGTTTGGCAGGAGTTTATAGAGACGGCGGTTTTCATGGAAGGCGCGTCGGACGGCGGATGGGGTGGACAAGGCAAAAGTGATTTCGACAAGGGAAGCGGAGGGAAGAGGGGGGACGGAAAGGGCGTGTCGGTACTCGTGTGAGTGCTAGCGTGGATGACCTTGACAAAGGTCATCGGCACAGTCGGCGTTACCCTATGTGGCAGTTGTGCTGCGGACCGATCGTCCATTTCATGGGTTTTTCATCCCGCACTGGTAACATCGAACTCTGGGCATTCTAGGACTATCCTCTGCTCAAATCTATGTTATAATGTGTCACAAGGGAAAGATCTTGCATCTTTTTGCAGCAGGAACAACCGATTTCGCGATATGAGCACAGAAACAATGAAAGAGGACGAGTACTTACCCTCGTCACTGAGGGAGGTCAGTGAAAGACGCGTCTTCCTGAAGGCTATACCGACTTGGGACCATGGACTCACTGGAAGACGTTTTACCACGTTCGAACCTGTATTGAGATTGATTTCATCTACAGCTCCGAGTCGAAATTGCCATCTAGCCTCAATGCAGCTGCCCTTGGCTGTCAAAGGACACATAACTTTTCCTCAGACGTTCACAATTACAACGACTCCAAAGAGAAATATTCGTGATGTCCTTTTATTATGCATAGCCTAGTCACCTTCTTATACCTTTGGGCACAAGGCACCTGTCACCTCCCTCGTCCTCATCCTCGTCCTTTCTTTCCTTCCTGCCGCACCTTCAATGGCCACATGGAGCCTACCAAGTCCATAAGCATCTTCAGATTTTGTCTGAGGTTTTGTCAGACTGATTTTTTCGCTCTCAAAAGTACGGTAAGGTAAAAATAGATACATGCCCGGTCAAGGTTACGAGATGCTGGGGCACTGCCGAGGAGAAAAATGGTGCATCAAGTTCCTGGATTCCCAGACGAGATGTCTCAGGTATCGACGCCTTTTAATGTTATGCTTCTATACCGTCGCTCTCATGTGTCGCTACAGGACCCTCCACTCAGAATGTACGTCAGAACAAGCTTGAGAAACTGGTCGCGCTCTCCTGGCGGCAAGGTTGTGCCTCCTCGGCATGCAAGACTGATGCGATGTAAAACTTCTGGCATCTCCTGCTCGACATTCCTCGTAACCCATTCCATGCCCCGATGGCAGGCTAGTGTTTCTCGTCTTTCGTCTTAGAACAGGCTCGGACGTGGGGTGGAGCATTCGTTTACGCAGAGATACTTCCTCCGAAGATTTCATTCACTGGATAGTCTGGACTCCAGGGACCTGCGTCTCTCTCGTACTTCTCCACCTGCAGTGACGAACTCCCTCCTAGTGTGTCTCCGCATCTTCCCCCTCCCACAACTATGCTGTTGAAGTATTGTCCGAGTCTCGTCAAGTTGAGCAAACTATTACCGTTGTGGGTTCAAGTTGAAGAATCTCCGTATTAAGATATACAACAGAACCCTGACAAGGAGAGGAAATACTGTGTTATCAGATGAGAGATCAGTCGGTGACTGAGGAGGGCTTGCTCAGAGTCGCAGTCCGCGGGGGGTACAGCGTGCTCGGCACATGGTACGATACAGCGGGTGAACAACGAGTTGAACAAAAAATAATGTACAATTGAAGATTTGCATGATCCTCCTTTATAAATCAAGAGTGACAGGTATATGAGTTCATCCATGCTCATATTGCAAGGAAAGACTGGGCGAAACTATTACCCACTCGTCAATGGATGTGTCTCGGCACTTCCAGGTCCATGCATCGACGCGTAAACCATTCCAGACTCTCGAAGATTCTCCACAGTTGGCTCGTCGACGTCTGAGACTATCCTCTGCAAGTCCGGACGTGTGCGCATCAACCATATTATCTGCAAGACACCTATGGCGTCGATGCCGGAGTCTCCTTCGATAGGCTTTCCGAAAAGCCAAAATACGAGGAGGAGGAGGCCGACAGAAGCAAGGAGACCGAGGAGGAGCGGTATGAGGTTGATCTGGAGGAGAAACGTCAAGAAGGTGGAAATAAAGGTAAAAGAAACTCACGTTCAAGCGTGTCGCAGTGAAGGGATATGATATCGTTGCATTTCCAGTCATGGATTCTACTCGATAGTTGTTGACGTTCTCTACATTGTAAGGATCGTCATCTTTCAGTCCACCAGCCTTGGCATATAAGGCTAAGTCGAAATTATATCAGTGAAAAAGGTATGATAAGGGCAAAAGCGCGAACTCACCTGCCCAATACGAAGCCGCCGTTGCACTGGCGAGAGTTTTCTAGATCGTGCAGTGTGATTTTAGGTGCTGGACGGACGGGACTGTCCAAAAGGATAGAGTGAAGTCTGAGGTCTTCCATAACGAACCTTTGCAAATTATGATTCGATGGGGAGGCGATGAAGCAGAACACGTGCTGCTCGACAACGATTAGTGGATTACAAGCTTCGGAATTTGACCACGGGAATCCGGGACAGTCATCTGTTGAAGGGAAACGACTAACTGCCGCCTGGCTGAACAGCTCTCACCACTGCAATGGGTGTTAGTTCGATGGTCATAGAAGACCTATAGGAGTTACGTACGACATCGAGGAAGACGTCGGACATACCATAGTACGTGACACTTCCGAACTGTCCGCTACTAGTAGGTTGAGCAGCACCTGATGTCGAGGTACTGGAGTGTTGAGTAGTACTACCTGTTTCTACTTTAGATACTGACAGATTTGGAGTATTGGTTGATGTCGGAATGGATGACGGTGCTTGTCCGTTATTCCTGCTAGACGGCGTGTTTCCATTGTTTGATGGTGCTTTAGAGGTGGAGAGATGATGACCTAGTGGCTGTGCAGATAACAAGATGGGCGACTAAAATGCCGATTTCTGGATGGCGGTGGACGCGATAAGGACAGAAAGAGCAGAAATTGTATATTGAAAGTACTACGATACAGGCTGTAATAGATAGAAGAGGATCGAGGAAGAAAAATAATTCCCCGAAGATTCACCTAACAAAGTTGCTCCATTAAAGAATGAAAAAATACATAAGTCCAACCATATTTTTTACCTATAGGATCATAGTTTCCCCACCCCGAAGGTATTCATCGGAACCACAAATGGGAGAGGTCGTCCTCCCATTTGTGCGCCGGACATGCGTAGTCTCCCATTTAAATCGTTCCAACGGCGAACCGAGGCTCGCCGTCGTGGGTCCGATTTGCCCAAAAAAAAATAGTACGAGTCCCGAAGGACTCGTACACCTGCTGTCAGCGAAAAGCACACTCGAGGGACCTACCTTTCAAGAGACCATGTCGTGCTGGAATAGAGGCAAGTCAGAATCCATCAATAAAAGAAAGGAAGAGGGAGCTCACCGTTTAAATTCCAAGAAATGCTGCATCGAGTCAAACACAAGACACCGTTATTCAACCCCACGTCGCCCTCAACAAACGGCGGCTATTTAATCAGCCGCGACGGGTGAGGCGGGGTTGAACAAAGGCGTCCGGTGGTCCACTCCTGTATCGGTGTCGAGTAGGCCATCCACTGAAGTCTTGAAACTGAAAATTTGGTCAGATTTGAAGCGAGACTAGAAAGCAAACATACCTCATCCCTTCCTACACTGACTGCAGCGAGCGGAGAAAATGATCGATCAGCTGAATTTGGGAAAGGCGTCTACTGGTTGACTCCTCATCTTGAGCATCGAGCAAACGGCGCACACTGCAAGAGAGTCTCAGCTGCGCAACTAACCACTTGGCGCAGGAACACATACTTTCCCTACACTCTACATATCACTGAGCACACCGCCCGTCTTGAGCTTGAGTCAAGGGAGGAAGGGATGATACGTGGATGGGCGTCCTTTGAGTACTGAAGACCGAGGTCGGGCATGATTTCGCATGCACGGAAAGAGTTCGGTCTTGGGTGATCGGCGGATCGTCGCTGTCGTGCGCGGACATATCGTTGACGTGCCCCTTGCTCGCTGGAAGTCGATATGTCGTGTCACCGCAAAGCACCGTTACTGTCAAGTTCCCAGTGTAATGGAGGTAGTCTTGGTGAAGGGAAAGCCACTGAGCATGGAAAGTTTAAGGCCGGGAATCCGGTACACATAGGTCAACCTATTGAAAACCGAGGAAAAGATATGAAACACACCTACAGCAAAGCCAAACGGCCCTCAAAACGATCCAAGTATGAAACTCTCCACCCTCGCTCGCCGGAAGGCGATACGTCGTCTTGCAGCGAAACTCGATGGCTTGGCAGGTCGCAGCGCCATTGAGATGTTTTTGAAGAAGGAAAAGTCGTCTGAGCATTGTAAACGGTCGGGACTCTTCATAATACGGATCGGCCATTAACAGATGAGGGAAATATAACACTCACCTTCGAGCATTTTGGGCTCATAAGTGCCTGACCCTCTGCCCTTGCTCACTGGAAGCCAGTACATCATCTCGCCGCATGTCCTAGGTATAATCGTTGCAGCTTTTGGCTTGGAAGAGAACGCTGTAGGACTCGGAGAACAGCGAAGGGTAAGGTCTGTTGCAAGGAGATTAGCGAGGAAGACAGCCAAAGAAAATATGCAATGCACATCCAACAAGGCAGAAATACCCTGTGCCTCCTGAACACTCCAAGTCCACGACCTTCCCATCCTTGCTAGCGTATCTGCCTATGATCACCGGAACACGATACGTTGCCTTGGGTCAAAAGCCAACCTCGACGTTGCGCCCATACATTTGTTGGAATAGCGCCCAAGTACTTGGCAAAATCGGACTGCCTTGCAAGTGATGGCAGGGGATGAGAGAGGACATAAAGGCTTGATTGTGTTTGAGTGAGTGAGATGGTGTAGACAACCTACGACCGAGAACATTAGTCAAGGGAGTATGAAGCACAAAATGAAAACTCACCTGTGTTGCGGATGCGTCCGCGATCTTCCCCTATCAACCCAAATGCAACCACCTCCCCTTACCCCTGCTCCCCGGAATGCGATACGTGGTCTTGGCGCAAAAACTCGTCGAGAACTGGCAGATCTCGCAACGACATCGATACTGTTGCATGGGAAAAAAGGGCAGACCTTGAGTGCTACGATTAGGGAGACAGAACTGGAACTCACCACGTCCGGGGCGCAAACACCCTTCAGAACCATCCCCCAGCAACAAAAAAGGGAATCGCATACAGGTGCAGTGGACGCGTGTGATCAGTGTGATCGGTGCGTCAAACATTGTGCATCATCTATTCCCCTTCCTACACCTCCAAATCTGTCCTCCATGCAAACACCCTTCTATGCCCGATGCTCCTTGCTGATGTCGCTCCCTGGAAGTTGATACGTCATGTCAGAGCAGAAAGCACATTGAGGGAGGTCGAAAGGGAATGGAATGAACGTGGGACAGCTTTGGATTCCTTCAGCCACAGAAAGATCAAACAGGGTTCTGGAACCTACCTCTAATAAGAGGTCTTCATCACAAAACACGGCCCTCGCACGAATATACATCCTTGACAGCTGAGAACTGAGTTGCCGATGAATAGTAGTAGTAATTGAGAGTGCATCGAATATTGTCGTCCTACAAGTGGCAGAATGCAAAGTATTAAATAGGGTGGGCTAAGGAATAGAAAACAAAACGTACAAGAAGAAAGCCGGATATTGAGGAACGACAAAACGATAGTATAAGAGTGGGTGGGAGACGTGATGCGCAGAAGAGAGAATTGCTTTGCCAAACACGACGTCCGTTGCCAAACATCCCTTTTGGAGCATTCACCTCCCATCATGACTATAACACAACATCGCGTCCTCAATGGAATGCGGCATCATAGAGAGGTGAACGCAGGACGGATATATGTCTGCTGCAATGAAGCACCGTGTGGCAGACTGGCATAATGGCAGCATGGAGGTAAGAAGGGGGGATACTTTATCTGACAATTCTGAGGCTTATATACTCTCACAGATCAGTTTCCACGGTCCATGAGTCGTAATATCAACAGACTAATTTCTCCGTAAATTTTCACTTCCACATACTTGCTGTCCCTACCGACTTGGACCCGTATAATTATGTCACATTAACCCAAATATTCTTCTGATATCTTGTTGCCACCTGTCATAATTTCAGGGCATTCCAGTAGGGCGCGAATACTCGGATGAGCCTTCATGCACTACTGGAATGTACTGGAATTATGATGTATATTTTTTCCCCTCCATATGTGTGATCTCAGTAGAAACTTCAACAGCGTGCTTCAACATTTTCAAGTTATTCAAAGGCAGGATTTACAGCGAATGAACTCTACAAGTCCCTGTAGCCGTCAGTTGAAATTCTCAAGATCTGATCTTTCAGGTTTCAATTTCACTTGATTTCATGCTTCGGAGAATTTTTAGTTGGCAAGGAACCTAAAGACTGCGAAATAAACTGTTAGTCCGAAACAACGTAAGTTTATGAGGTACGTATGTTACAAACTAAGCTACTGAGCTATCAAGCCAGCCACCCTGATACACTGAAAATACTCCTCCTCACACATGCTCCCTTCGAGACACACTGGGATATTCATCAGGTCCATATGTTATCATGCGGGCACTCCAATTTAGTTTTGAGCTTGTTGAAGGAGCGATGATCTTCCGCTATTGAAAAAGCATAGTATCCAGGTACTAGGCCGTAGTCGCATGAGGGCATCCTACCAATATGCCATATAGTCGCAACCAAACCCATCTCAAAGTATCGGCTCAAAGATTTCCCTAAATGATATGTGGTGAACATTAGCACAATTTCAGGGGTGAATGAATGCTTACTGTTTGTTATGGCAGAGGGACAGCAGCCCACCATTCAACGATGGAAGCTTTGAAGAGCCTGAATTGAGTGTCTTCTAATAGACAATGAGTATGTCTATCTGCACTCAGATCTTCGGCAACATGCTTACCTTTCTAATTTGAGCCACAATCTCGGAAGAATCATGCAAAAGTAATGGAATATCGAGTTTTGTGTCCCCAAAGACTAGAACATGACAACATCCCACATGGTGAGCTAAAAACAATGCTTCGCAGCTGGTCTCACACAAAGTCCATTAGGTACATCTGCTCTGCCAAGTGAAAGATTCGGTTTTCATTTCCATTGCCCTTATATTTGTGAGTCGCCATTGGTTCAATATTCAATAAATACTTACCTTAGAACATGGATACGGCTAGGCACCTATGCCACCAGGCCAACAAATGAAGATCAAGTTTTGTTGAAACGTGTACAGTGTACCTAGATTGCTCCTGAATGATTTCGCCAATTGCAACCATCTGAACATCAGATACTCTTTCTCGTAAGAGTTTTATTCAGCTCGAAAAGAACACTCCCTAGCCCCTCTAAACACTGTGATGACAGCCTTCTACTATGTCATTTTTCTCGATAGCAAATGGATGGTTGGATACCCTACAGTGAGTCACGTTTTCATTAGATATACCACTCATAGTGAAATAAAATCCTACCTTGAAGTAGGTACCAAAGCTGGACAATGTCCACCATCAATTCAAAGAAAGGGTCGCAGAGGTGTTCCTAGTTCCTGAATTATTTGCGTGATCAAAGCGACTTGAAATTCAGACAGCCTTGATGATATACCCATGCTACGCATGACTTCAATGCCCTTGCATGGTCACCGTTGGAGATGTTTCTAGGAATTTTGTGAATCTACGTTCATCAATTTCAGATGGTATTTACTCACCAGTCAGTATGTAGGTGACAATCCACATTTAGAGTCCATGGAAGGCTATACCGTCTTCTAGGCATGTGCAACGTACACGTCTTCATGTGTAAAATTCAATCAGATGGTCGTACGAGTAACCAGGTAAGCGTGTTACTCAGGATGCTGTACACGGCCCTATTATCGGGGATCACGGTAAGCATGTTTTCCCTACTTCCATATCAAGATCAGCCCTAGTTTAAACATGTTCGATCCAGACTGTTCCACCGCTACCAGTATTCACAATGCGAGTCGGGAAATAATAATGTCAGGGTAGTTATGGCGATGAATTTCGCCGTTTGATTTGTTTGAAAGGTGAGAGTTTCATGATTCGGTTCACATACTGACTGTTCACCTCTTATTGAAACAACGGCGCAAGCATCGGCTTTGTAGTCGCCTCCAAGTTCATGGGTCAAACGTCCTCGAGTTTGGGTTTTGAAGTCGGAAGATGGGATCATGTAGATATGATAGTTTAGATCTATGTTTCATGCAAAATGTTGAATTACATGGGGGCCTGGGTTGTATGAGCACTCAAAATACACGAGAATGCGAAGGAATACTAACCAAAGTACGGATTTTGATTGGCGAAATACACGCTGCAATTGCAGTGCACTCCTAATGACTTCTATCAGAACTCTTGCATGAGTTCAAATGTCCCGCGGAGAGCAATGTACTCCTCATATCCTACATGAAGATTCTACAGGACAATATGTCAGTGACATGGCAAAGTGCAAGTAGATCTCTGTACTACAATACTCACGATCAATGTAAGTAAATTGAATTTGGTTCCGTTACAATGTAGGTTCCTGCACCGCATCAGCACTCATCATACACCAGGATATCAAGGACCACGTACTGAGTTACTTGACTCTGCGTGCAGGCTCTGGCCATCCTTCAACCTTCAATAATCCACTTAAATGTCCCAATGAGCTCTCCCACATGTTATCGAAAGAAATAAACAACTTGTACATAGATAATGACATATAAACTGGCCGGTCAACCATTATTCAATGTCTAACGGTCCTTGAACAACACCACAAATTCCTGGAGAACGCCAGACAAGATAGCATACATGTATGAAATCCTAACCCTGATGTTTGAATCTTCATCATCCATATTTCTTATGGGAAGGAGATACCAATTCAATGATACTTCCAATCTTGAAGACCTGATTTCATGGCAGATGGATATTCCGCAGGCGTCGAGGTCGAAAAGGAGCATGAATCGATGATCGAACGAGTAGCATGATGGTGGGAATAAACAAGGAGGAAATTGCCGGTTCTGCCAACTCCCAAAGAGGGATCGCCTCGCGTTCCTTCCTGCCACTTCTTCCAATCCTTGAATTTCGTTCTTTTTCAATTCTAGTTCACATATTCACTCCCCAGCTCTGTTGGATTTCCATAATATGACTATATACACCTTTATGCGATCTATACTGTGTGATGACATGCTTTTTGCTGCTCCCATTGGATGGAAAACGATCTCAAATGACGACCGATGGCTCTGGGTGTTCTCTATGACCCTGCATGACGCATACAGCAATAACAGCCTTAATGAAAGTCCTCGGACCGAGACACTGGTGTGTCAGATCATGACATCGCGTACCAACCCTGAACTCAGAGAGGAGTAGGTATGTGAGTTTTTCTGCTTCCTGCATTCCAGGATTCCAGAAATTGACTGTACTTGACTCTCAGGGTCAAAACTACTCGTTCTCATGTCCAGAGTGGTCCCACGTGTTCCGGACGGTCTGCAGTACTCTCGCAATTGACAATTTAGCTGATTTGGTACGTTTCTCCAGCGTCTGGACATCATTAGCGGAACTTACGAATGTGAAAATTGCAGTATCATGTGTATTCTGTCTCATAGAACTAATACTGCGGTGCCCAGACATTACGTGCATGTCCAAACCAATTGAATATTGCGGCAGAAGTACTCTGTATGTAAGCCTCTTATTTCCATCCTGCAGAGTTCGTAAATTCATGTGGCCCCAAAGGGTCCCCGATACACGGTCAGGGTCATTGCTTAAATGGGGTCCTACCATGTGCCTGTTGTCGAACCAACTCAAAAGTTGGAAGTCTCTCGAGTGCGTACTTCCTCTTATTGTATTTCTATATAACGCTCATCGAGCTACAAGTCTAGTCCTGCACCAAGCGACGGGTGGGGATAGACTTCAACTTATTCAAACATGACAGCACTTCAGTTCATTCCCAATACCGGTAGCACTAGCATCAAGACAACAATGAAAATATCTTTCGCCCTCTCAATCTGTGTATTGCGATCTTCCAAATTTTGGCTGTCCCGGATTTTATTGGCCGATGATTCCACGATATTACCTCACTCGGTGTAACTACCCTGCAATTTTTGTATGCTCCAGGCCTTTGCAAATGGTTTAAATATGAGGTATATTCCCCCATTCTCCTCATTATCCCATTCATCCCAACTTCTCCTCCCTTTTCTAGCTTCTTCCCTCTCCTCCCTGTTCATACCAATATATACCAATATATTCTCATTATCTAGCACGTCTTCGGTGGGTCTCCCGCCGTCGTACGCCTCGTCGTCAATTTCCTCTGGTCCAATGGGCTTGATCTCGTGATCTCCACCATTCCCTTTTTGGCTTCGTTCGTTGATTTTGCATGTTCGCTTTGACTATGACCACGCCGTCAAGTTCAACGTCAACGACAGTGAGCTCCGTTGTATCCCTCCATGTTCTCATCCACTCTGACATCGTGTAGGCCCGATGCTAATGCCCTCGATGAAGTTTTTTACAGCAGGGGACGCGTCAAATGGACAATGGCTTAGCTAGCCAATATTTTGCTTGACGCAGGTAAGGCTCTTCTGTTAAGCTATCAAATTCCATATTCCTTACTCTTGTCTTCATTATTAGTCTCTATTGATGGTAAGTCATTGCACGATTGACTCTCGTGTATACTAACTGATGCTACCTTAGCTAATCCCATTGTAACAATGGAGCTGCATGTCATGTAAGAACTCGACTCTATATAATCCTCGCAAGCTAACCATTTTTCAGTTACTCGCCAGCAAGTAGATTTTTTCTTCAACAGCGACCGCATGCGAATTTGCGACGCCCATTCTCGAACGTAGTACGCGCTGGGACGGGGTGGGGTAAGCAGTCCTTGTATCTCTGCAGGTCGCGAGCTAATGCCGTTTAACGTAGCCTGGCATGGTGGTTAGGCGTCAGTGGCATCGTTGCAGTGCTCTGGAGGTAGGAAAGTCGGACTCGCTCAGTGAGTGGACCCACTGGCTGGTAAGCTATTATTCTCGTTGTTTAATTGATTTATTACAACACGTCTTTTTCTAGCTGTTTGATATGGACTCTGGCTCGACCATAGGCCTGGCTGTGTATGGTTTGGGGGATCGTTCAACTGTACAGACAGCGTTGAGCTTCCTCAAAGGTTTTGACCTTTGAGCGGAGGCCCTAGAGCATGGTCTGCGCCGATGAAGATGTATGTGGACATTTTGTCTTGGGGTTTGCACCAGCTCACGCACCGTTTGTGGATGTAGATCCAGTTGAATGTCGACGTGGCAAAAATCGGCCAATAGAAGGACAGGTACTTGACATTGCATGACTTCAGTCCCTAATATTGGGAGGATAAACTGCTATGTGGGAGAAAATGGCGGGATTGTGCCAAGACGACAGTAAGCAAATTCTTAACAGTGGAGCCGCATGTTCTCAATCTCTATAACCCTCACAGGCTAATTATGTTTCGGTTACTCCACAGCGAGTAGATTTTTTTCTTCCAAAAAGATGACATATGGATTTGAGGAAAGCAGTTGGCGAGCGCAATCGTGCGATAGTGACCACAGTATAGTATTTTAGGTATGTCTTTCCCACTTGGTTTTTAAGCAAACTAACAGTATTTGTACAGATATCAACTCTTGTGACGATTATGAAAAAGTATGTTCAATTCGCTGAATCTTACCACTCTTGCTAACGAGCCGTAGTACAGATATATGTAAGATTATAACACTGCAAAATGATAAGAGAGGGACCGTAAGACAAAGTAGGCAACAAATGTAAAGTAACACGGGCAGATGCGATAGGTGGCCGAGGCGGAGACGAGAGGCGGAAAGGGTGAAGCATGCGGGGAGTGGGAGGCTATGCATGCAGATGGGATAGTATGCGGAGGGACATCTGTAGAGGGAGGGGCGTCGACCGAAGCGATGCGCGCGGAGGTGATGACAGGACGTGTGGGGACGTCGACGGCACTGGTCTATTATTAGCCAGGACAGACGGACGGGAGGTCGAGGGTGGACGGTCGTGTGGCTGTGAGGGGAGACGGCGGAGGGAGGTCATGGACGGCCATGACGGTTAGGCGGGAGTTGATAGGGACAGGCCATTTCGTGCATGAAGGAGGGTCGACAGGTGTTTGGCAGGAGTTTATAGAGACGGCGGTTTTCATGGAAGGCGCGTCGGACGGCGGATGGGGGTGGACAAGGCAAAAGTGATTTCGACAAGGGAAGCGGAGGGAAGAGGGGGGACGGAAAGGGCGTGTCGGTACTCGTGTGAGTGCTAGCGTGGATGACCTTGACAAAGGTCATCGGCACAGTCGGCGTTACCCTATGTGGCAGTTGTGCTCCGGACCGATCGTCCGTTTCATGGGTTTTTCATCCTGCACTGGTAACATCGAACTCTGGGCATTCTAGGACTATCCTCTGCTCAAATCTATGTTATAATGTGTCACAAGGGAAAGATCTTGCATCTTTTTGCAGCAGGAACAACCGATTTCGCGATATGAGCACAGAAACAATGAAAGAGGACGAGTACTTGCCCTCGTCACTGAGGGAGGTCAGTGAAAGACGCGTCTTCCTGAAGGCTATACCGACTTGGGACCATGGACTCACTGGAAGACATTTTACCACGTTCGAACCTGTATTGAGATTGATTTCATCTACAGCTCCGAGTCGAAATTGCCATCTAGCCTCAATGCAGCTGCCCTTGGCCGTCAAAGGACACATAACTTTTCCTCAGACGTTCACAATTACAACGATTCCAAGGAGAAATATTCGTGATGTCCTTTTATTATGCATAGCCTAGTCACCTTCTTATACCTTTGGGCACAAGGCACCTGTCACCTCCCTCGTCCTCATCCTCATCCTTTCTTTCCTTCCCGCCGCACCTTCAATGGCCACATGGAGCCTACCAAGTCCGTAAGCATCTTCAGATTTTGTGTGAGGTTTTGTCAGACTGATTTTTTCGCTCTCAAAAGCACGGTAAGGTAAAAATAAATACATAACCGGTCAAGGTTACGAGATGCTGGGGCACTGCCGAAGAGAAAAATGATGCATCAAGTTCCTGGATTCCCAGACGAGATGTCTCAGGTATCTCCGCCTTTTAATGCTATGCTTCTATACCGTCGCTCTTATGTGTCGCTACAGGACCTTCCACTCAGAATGTACGTCAGAACAAGCTTGAGAAACTGGTCATGCTCTCCTGGAGGCAAGGTTGCGCCTCCTCGGCATGCAAGACTGATGCGACGTAAAACTTCTGGTACCTCCTGCTCGACATTCCTCGTAACCCATTCCACTCCCCGATGGCAGGCTAGTGTTTCTCGTCTTTCGTCTTAGAACTGGCTTGGACGCGGGGTGGAGCATTCGTTTACACAGAGACACTTCCTCCGAAGATTTCATTCACTGGATAGTCTAGACACCAGGAACCTGCGTCTCTCCCGTGCTTCTCCACTTGCACGGTGCCGAACTCCCTCCTAGTGTGTCTCCGCATCTTCCCCCTCCCACAACTATGCTGTTGAAGTATTGTCCGAGTCTCGTCAAGTTGAGCAAACTATTACCATTGTGGGTTCAAGTTGAAGAATCTCCGTATTAAGATATACAACAGAACCCTGACAAGGAGAGGAAATACTGTGTTATCAGATGAGAGATCAGTCGGTGACTGAGGAGGGCTTGCTCAGAGTCGCAGTCCGCGGGGGGTACGGGGTGCTCGGCACATGGTATGATACAGCGGGTGAACAACGAGTTGAACAAAAAATAATGTACAATTGAAGATTTGCATGATCCTCCTATATAAATCAAGAGTGACAGGTATATGAGTTCATCCATGCTCATATTGTAAGGAAAGACTGGGCGAAACTATCACCCACTCGTCAATGGATGTGTCTCGGCACTTCCAGGTCCATGCATCGACGTGTAAACCATTCCAGACTCTCGAAGATTCTCCACAGTTGGCTCGTCGACGTCTGAGACTATCCTCTGCAAGTCCGGACGTGTGCGCATCAACCATATTATCTGCAAGACACCTATGGCGTCGATGCCGGAGTCTCCTTCGATAGGCTTTCCGAAAAGCCAAAATACGAGGAGGAGGAGGCCGACAGAAGCAAGGAGACCGAGGAGGAGCGGTATGAAGTTGATCTGGAGGAGAAACGTCAAGAAGGTGGAAATAAAGGTAAAAGAAACTCACGTTCAAGCGTGTCGCAGTGAAGGGATATGATATCGTTGCATTTCCAGTCATGGATTCTACTCGATAGTTGTTGATGTTCTCTGCATTGTAAGGATCGTCATCTTTTAGTCCACCAGCCTTGGCATATAAGGCTAAGTCGAAATTGTATCAGTGAAAAAGGTATGATAAGGGTAAAAGCGCGAACTCACCTGCCCAATACGAAGCCGCCGTTGCACTGGCGAGAGTTTTCTAGATCGTGCAGTGTGATTTTAGGTGCTGGACGGACGGGACTGTCCAAAAGGATAGAGTGAAGTCTGAGGTCTTCCATAACGAACCTTTGCAAATTATGATTCGATGGGGAGGCGATGAAGCAGAACACGTGCTGCTCGACAACGATTAGTGGATTACAAGCTTCGGAATTTGACCACGGGAATCCGGGACAGTCATCTGTTGAAGGGAAACGACTAACTGCCGCCTGGCTGAACAGCTCTCACCACTGCAATGGGTGTTAGTTCGATGGTCATAGAAGACCTATAGGAGTTACGTACGACATCGAGGAAGACGTCGGACATACCATAGTACGTGACACTTCCGAACTGTCCGCTACTAGTAGGTTGAGCAGCACTTGATGATGTCGAGGTACTGGAGTGTTGAGTAGTACTACCTGTTTCTACTTTAGATACTGACAGATTTGGAGTATTGGTTGATGTCGGAATGGATGACGGTGCTTGTCCGTTACTCCTGCTAGACAGCGTGTTTCCGTTGTTTGATGGTGCTTTAGAGGTGGTGCTGACAGATGTAGATTGACTGCCGCCTTGCTGGCTACTGTTCTGCTAACTAGGGCCGCTGTTCTGCTGATCGCCACCATTCTGCTGACCACTGTCTTGTTGCCCGCTATCCCAGGTGTCAGTGCTAGAAGCGGGCGTGTTATCAGATCCCTGTAGGGATGAATTCCCCCCAGGCTGTGAGCTTGAAGACGTGTCACCAGATGAGGGAGGCGCGGGTCCTGGGTTCTGCTTCTGTGGACTGGGAGGAGGTTTGGGATCCGATTGGGGAGGTGCGGGTTCTGGATCCGGGCCCTGAGGCGCTGGTGGCGGACGTGGGGGCTCAGGGTCTGGATCCTGTGGCTATGGACCTCCAGTTGAGCCTGGATTGGGTTCGGTGGTGTTTGTACTTTGTCGTTTTATGCGGTAAGTTGTTGGTTCAGACCGGGCATATGTAGTCGTGGCACCCTGCGGTGAGGAAGATACAGTCGCGTTAGCAGGGATGGTTTCAGGATTCCATTGTGACCATGTGGATGATGTCTTCCGACCAAGAGGATAAACGCGTTGAAGAAGATGAGACTGTGCATCGACGACGGCAGTTTGATTGATCAAAGTAACAGTACAGCCGATAACTTGCATTGTATAAACGGTTGCCTCATCGAAGTAGCTGACGTTGCCTTTCAAAAATTCAGAAATATCCGACCAGCATTTGAGAGAACTCACGTCGCGATGCATCCATACGCGCTCCAAGACGCATAGGTGGATTTAAGTCTACAAGTTTGCCAGTAGAACCTTGGGAGTCGGTGATGTTGGCGGATGTATAGAACAGGGAATGACGCCACTGAATACAAATCGTCAGAAGTATCAACAAAACGAAACAGCGTGCACTCACAGGATCTTGAAAGTTGTAGCTGTAGTACCTTAGCCATTTGAACGTGTTCGGGGCTATCGAAGAAATAAGGAAGCCTGGCATTCGACTACGATCAAATACACTAACCAAGAACTGGAATGGGTTCAACATGATCGTCATAAGCTGTGTCGACGGTCCAGTTTCCAGTGGTGTCTACTGGAGTTATTGATGCGCTATCGACGAATCCACAGGTAACATTAAACGTTATCGCGTTGACGAAAACATCCCCCTCCCCTACGTTGGCCGGGAGCACATCATACAGTGTTCCATTCTCCAGACCGATTTTAGAAATTCGATCACTGTGGGAAAGGTGTGGAATGACGGGAGTAGAGTCAAACCAGAAGCTCGAAGGATTTGATGATCCGCTAATGAACAAAACGTGAAGCGACCTCTATACACTTAAGACGGAATACGTACGGATTATTGATTGAGATATTAAGCGGACCCATTGTGGTTGATATCACGGCGTATTGCGTTGTGTTGAATGGCTGGATGCTGAATATCGCAGGGGCGGTGATATGCAAAATCGTGACACAAATGAAGTAACCAGCGATGAGGACCGATCCTGCGACGCTGGCAGCGATGGTTGTCTGACGCCAAACGGATATTAAAGCGGCTCCTAAGCCAGATCATGCAGACATGTTGTCATGCGTAGCGGTTAACGTTTGCCTGGCATGGATGTTACTACGTGTGGCTAGCTGTTGGCTGACAAGAATAAGACCAGCGATGTATACCTACAGTGCATGATGTAAGCTCTCTATCTTTATTTCCTGAGTAAGAGAAGGAGCTTACGGTGGAGATGATTTGAGAGACTTGAACGAGAGCAGTAGACAGCATATTGCTTCGTTTTCCTATGGGAAACACGACCTTGTGCTCAATGCGGGTGACCCATACAAGTAAGATGAGGACGTGGGCGCAGACAAGAACTGTATGGAGCACAAAACACAAGCCGTGGTAGAACCACGATTTTTTCGGACGCTCCTGGCCATTCTTGTCATGGAACGGGTGGCTCTATACATCAGGGATTAGCACTGAGGAATGCGGGGAAAAGGCGATCAACCAACTTCGAAGGGAGCAGCTGATTGTGGGTTGTACGGATCGTAGTACTCCACGGCCATTCTTATTCCGTCATTTTTCGCTCTTCATGGCTTCGCATTTATATGCGGCCAAGGGGTAACTAACATAGCCAAAGTTTCAGAGGACGACATGCTGGCATGATGCAGATCAGGTCCAGGGAAGCTGAAAAAGGAGGTACCAAGTCTAAGAGGAGAAAAGCGTGAGCAGTCATGAGAAGATCCGGAAAGCACGAAATGAGTACGAACATTGCGATTGTATAATGATATTCTGATACACATGCTTATGTTCAGCTTCTTGCTCTATTGTGAACTGTTCAGCCATCTACATCCGTTCATGCACTCCAGCAATTACTCTTGGCTCCGCATTCAGTGGGACGTATGATCTCGATCGGGATTCATTAGGGGAGATCGACGGAGTTGGCATGAAATCGATGATACAGATTCTTGTCACCGAACACCGTTGAATAATACCAAAATGACTATCTTGGACATGCGCAAAGTATCAGTACCACGCTCGCGATGTCGGTGGATATCCTGCTGTTCCTCGATATTTGTCCTTGATAATCCGACAATAACCTGATTGATTGACGGAGGGAAAATGAGTACTTCGTCGTTTTCTCCGCAAGAGACTGCTCTGGCAGATGATTAAATGCAGCGCTGACTCACCAAACTAAACTTATTGTATACTTGTCATTGTCACTAGCGGTGGTCTTTCGCGTCCATATACGTATCGGCACTAATTTTCGCGTCTAGATGGTGCGACCGATGGTTATAAGGTGGAGGTGTCCAAACTCCATGAAACGTACGCTGGAAAGAATTATTTCAAATCCCCACCGTCTTGATGTGAGAGTCTGCCTAGGAAGTAGAGAAGGAGACTTCGCTAGACTGTTTCCGACGTCTAGAGTGCAGATAAAAAGTGAATGATAATAATCACTAGCTGCAAAGAAAATCACCGACAGTACTTTCGACCGTAGAAAAGCTTAGGCTGTTTTCTGTGAAAGTTTCCCTGGAAAAATCAAGAGTTGCCTGATTACCATCCGTGCATATGCAATGATTCGAAGAAGTCAAAGTTATATCAGTGGCGACCTTTCTGAGACTTTAGTGTTGGTACATGAACGTCGAAAGTTTCGATCGAATATGATATTTTTAATATTTGTGTTTCTTGAATACATCAGTACACCCAATATCCCAAGGAAAAAAGGAAAGAAAAGACTGATAGCACTCAAATACTACTCAGGTGCAAACGCCCTCGACTCCTCGCCATGCGAATGCATCGACGTATGGACCATACCAGTCCTCCGCAAATTATCGACAGATGGTTCATCTACCTCCGATATAAGGCGCTGCAGGTCAGGCCGCGTGCGCACCAACCATAAAATCTGCAAAACCCCAATTGTATCCACGCCCGAATCTCCGGCAATGGGTTTACCAACTAATTGGTATGCTAGAACCAAAAGTCCGATAGAGGCGCCAAGACCAACAGCCACCGGTATGAGATTGATCTAGGGAGGCATGAGAAGAGTGACTATAATGCAGGAGATTGAACTAACATTGAGCCTCATTGCTGTGTACGGATAGCTAATGGTTGCATTTCCCGCCATTGCTTCTACTTTGAAATTGTTGACATTGTCGACGTTGTATGGATCGTCGTTCTTTAATCCGCCGGCTTTCGCGTACAGAGCTGTTGACAGAGTCAGAATAGGACAGGTGACCGGGACGCATGGTGACTGACCAGCCCAATATGAAGCAGCTGTCGCGCTTGCGATCGAATTCTCAAGATCATGCAGCGCGATAACTGGTGCCGGTCGTATGGGACTGTCTAGCAGTATTGAATGAAGTCCTAAGTCTTCCATGACAAATCTATGAGAGGTAATTTAAATTCAAGGATTGCGGGATGATTAAACAACGCACTGTTCTACCACGGTCAGAGGATTGCAGATGTCGGGGTTCGACCACGGGAACCCTGGACAATCATCGGTTGATGGAAAACGGCTCGTAGCAGCCTGGTCAAACAGATTCCACCACTGAATCGTGTGTGAGTTTGTAGTATACGCACAAAGAGAGAGAACTACACGTACGACATCGAGGAAGACATTCGACATGCTGTACCGAGTAAGCGACCCGAATTTGGCACCAGTACCGCTTTTAGTAGTATCCTCGCTTGCGGTCGTTGGGGCGTTATTGCCAACAGTCGGTGGGGCGGCAGCAGCAGGCCGGTTGGCCGTATCTGGTTGGACATTAGAGTTGGGTGCTGCTGCCGCCGCTGGTTCGCCTGCTTGCTGACCTCCAACGAAGTTATCGGATCCTGGCTGCTGAAGAGGAGGTTCAGAATTGGAATTGGCAGCGGGCTGTGGGTTAGGTTGAGGTTGAGGCTGAGACTGGACTTGAGGAGCAGGCTGTGGGTTGGATTGAGGTTGAGGTTGAGGCTGAGGGACAGGTTGAGCGTGTTGCGGGGCGGGCCCGGCGTTTGCTGGCGAGTTGGGTTGCGGTGCATTCGCCGGTGGTGCAGGCACAGGAGAGGGATCTTGCGGGGCCACAAAATTAGGATGCTCAGACCCTGTTTGGGGAGTGGCAGATTGGGTGTTTGGGTTTTGTGGTGCGGGGTGTGGCTGCGCAGGAGGAGCGGGTTGTCGATCAGGGTTCTTAGGACTTGGTCCACCGGCGTTAGGGTTAGAAGGAGGAGTTGCAGGCTGAGGGTTTGGATTTTGCGGCGGAGGAGGCGGATTAGGAGTCGCAGGCTCCAGATTTGGGTTTTGAGGCTGGGGTGCTTGTGTCGGCTGTGCTCCGGCAGGTGGATCCTGTCTTTTGTAGAGTGCTGCCACGGGAGTTGGTGTAGCGGTGGGAGCGTCACGGCCAAAGATAGTGGTGGCGCCGTCTGGTGAGGAAGACACCTTAGCGTTAGCAGGGATGGTTTCAGGATTCCATTGTGACCAAGTGGATGATGTCTTTCGCCCGGAGGGATAGGCGCGCTTCAGAAGATGAGATTGCGCGTCGACTACAGCCGTTTGGTTGATTAGGGTGATGGTACAACCGATGACTTGCATTGTGTAGACAGTTGCTTCGTCGAAGTAATTCACGTTTTCTACCTGGGGAGTCAGGCCCAAGATGAACAGGTGGTTATAGACGACTCACTCCGTGACGGACTCATGTACGTTCCAGGTTGCATAGGCGGCTTCAAGCTGACGGGGTTACCTATGGAGTCATACGAGTCGGTGATGTTGGCCGAAGTGTAGAAAAGTGCATGGCGCCGCTACGTATGGACAATTAGCCATTAGTATCGATGCCAGGAAAGAGATGGACTAACAGGGTCCCGGAAATTATAATTATAATACGGCAGCCACTTGAAAGTATTGGGAGCTATGGTAACGGCAATGAGAGACAGTGCGTTCTTTGCTTCAGAAAAACTCACCAAGAACAGGGATAGGCTGGACGTGATCATCATAAACGGTTTCGACTGACCAATTTCCGGTATTAGGTATTGGTGTTATCGACACGCCGTCGACAAATCCACAAGTGACGTTGAAAGTCAAGGCATTGACAAAAACGTCACCCTCCCCTTTGTTATTGGAGAGTACATCGTAGAGCGTTCCATTCTCTAAACCAATCTTCGATATACGATCACTATGGGATAGATACGGAATGACGGGTGTGGAGTCCAGCCAGAAGCTCGAGGGATTGGAAGAGCCACTAACGTACGAAGATATGCATCAGCTATCATAGCGACGAAAGATGCACAAACTACGTACAGGTTGTTTATGGAGATGTTTGGCGGTCCCAGAGTGGTGGATATCACAGAATGGCGTGATGTGTTGAACGGCTGAAGACTGAAAAGGGCCGGAGCAGTGATGGACAACACCCCGACGCACACGAAATATGCAGAGACAAGGAATACCCCGACAACGGTCGCCGCGATTGTTGTTTGGCGCCAAAGAGCCATCAATGCTGCTCCGAGACCAGTCCATGCAGACATGTTGTCGTGCGTCACGGTCAGTGTCTGTCTCGTATGAAGATTCCGACGCGTCGCTAGTTGCTGGCTGATGAAGATGAGCACAGATAGGTATATCTACAAAGTAAAAACTAAGATAGGGACCTAGTCAAATAGGTAAAGGAAAGCCATACAGTCGCGAATAATTGAGAAACCTGGACTATAGCGGTAGATAATATGTTGCTTTTTTGGCTAATTGGAACGACGACCTTGTGTTCGAAGTGGGTGAACCATACAAACAGGAGAAGGATATGGAGGCCGATAAGGACTGCGTGTAGGGAGAAACAAAGTGTATGGAGTAGCCAGGACTTCTTCGGTCGTTCGACACGACCATCGGTATACAACAATGGGTCAACAACCTAGAATTGAACATCAATACGACATAATAGTAGCTAAGTCGTTACGGACCTCGGTCTTGTATTCCGGAGTAGTCGGAGGGTGTTGCGGATCTTCAAAAGGGTTGTAGAACACCGTCGCCATCGTCCTTGCATATCTTCCATATGCCCATGATTTTATATGCGTGCAAACAGATACGAGCACAGCCCGATTCGAACAGAGACATTGTCTTGCAGTTCAGAAATCGGACAGAAGTCTAAGACGCGTGAAAGCCGTTCGTCCAATGGAAAGGTAGGATGCCAAGGAAGCATGAGAGGGACATGACGGTAGAAAGGCTTGAGAATTCGATCAAGTAACACCATGCCAAGTACTCGTCCGCCTACATAGCAATATTGGAGGATTCGAGGCCTAGGGGTCGTCACTGATCACTGCTTTCTGTCTAAAGGATCATATTTTCTTGTGGGCTCTTTATCACGAGCTAATGCCAGTCTTTTGAAAGAGAGGAAGGCAAACGTATTGGGAAAAAGTAAGAAACCCCTAATCTTCAAGTCGCGGGCTGAAAAACGTTCAGTAAATATGGGTCAGGCGGGGAAAAAAAGGACAAACAAGAAGTTCCGCCGATACCATCTCTGGCATCAGAATCGTACTTGGCATCGTCAATGACAATCCTACATGCACTCTGTAACGGCTGAGAGTCTGAAAGCAGTAGTAATAGCAGTCACACCGGCAAGCGGCAGCTAATGCTTTCTGCGCCGTTGTTGACAAACAAATCAACATCGCAGACCGCGAAGAACCTATCGCTTGTGAACACCGCATTGGCGGTCCGGACCAAGCACGGAGTTGGATAACTTCGCAGGGACTTGGCTACTCCTGTATTGCAGGACAGAAGGCTGTTTTCTTTGAGGGTGTGGCGCGGTGAAAGGCTGCTGTCTTCCCGAAGCAGCCTCACTGGATGAGGAACTCACGAATCACATCAGGGAACAGGAACGGGGTGGGTATTAGTGAGGCGAAGCGTGTCTACAGTGAGCGGTAAAGTCTAGGGAAAGTGGGAAAAAAGGAAGGAAGAAAGCCTACGTACGTCTACAGTCTATATATATATATATTGACCTGTCCGATCTGGACCTGCGGTGCTATAAGAACCCGGAATCGATGTAAGCCATGCTTACACGGGGGCATACTTCGGAATATCTGACAAGAAATTTGGAAAAAGTACGAGGCCCCTCTGCGCAGAAACGGCCTTGAAGAGAATCGGCGGCAAGCTCGGGGTGCTGGTATTTGTCTCCGACTATTGACAAACACTGCCATTTTCACTAGTTGAAACTTGAAAGGCATAGACACTCTTTGCCGGCGTAAAGACAGTAATTTCGAATCTCAAAGCAATATGAGAGAAACGAAAAAGATATGATCCGACGAACCGACAAAAGCAACGTCAAAAAGGTTATCGGGATGGTATCTCACATACCAGCCAATTCTACCTCACTGTGCTCGCAATGACAAAGAGACATGTCGAAGTAGCAGAACTCAAAGCAATGGCCGCAGTGACCTCTGGGAGTCGTGCAGGCATGAGTATGTACAGGACACTTGAATTAAACCTGTTACCATTGTTTTTGTCTAGTTGGGCGCACGAAAGAAATCTTTAATATAATTATGAACTAGCCAAAAGAAATGAGTACACAGCCAGAAAGACATGCTGCAAGAGTATTACCGTTGCAATTTTGTAGGCGGAACGGTAAAGAATTGCGGCCAGGAGTTGGATAACAAAACTGCCGTTTCCACTTCTAGGCGATCGATAGTAATGCAATGAATAAGATCATCGCTCCTGTCATGCCTGAGTTTCTGCCCGAAGGAAATGCAAAGTGACATTGAAAAGTTTCCTTATGCAGTTTCCATCTAGTCAGAGCTTTGGATTCTCCCCGCCAAAATCTTATTTTCGACCGACGGAAATGTGTTCAAGGAAACTTTTTCAGCTCCGCAATACATTTCCGTCATATTTCCTTGGTGCCGAAATTGTTGGGGGCCAGGAGTGCATGGCGGCGGGGGGTGATCCAGGTGCGGGATAGCGAACGAACATAATACACTCAGAGACGTTTTCTGCCTGTGAAAAGGGGTCCGATATGCGCCCTTTCAAGGATTAGCGAGAGGTGTTGGTCAAGCTTTGAAAAGGTATTGCAAGCACATTTGGGAGTAGAAGATGAGAAGAAAAACAAGTCGATGGTCACAAAGCCCGCTTGGTAAGCCACCATTTACAAACAGATGCAAATCCGGTGCCACAGGCGCGTCGCGTGCTAGCCTTGCTTCATTTCTTTCACAACTCTTGTCCCCATTGGATCCCTTGCTCTGCCTTTGCTTTTCAGTATTTGATACGTTCACCCATACTCTCTGTGATGAGAACGCATCTGTCGAGAAGCCCAGATCGACTCATTGCTCATCAATGATCTCGCGAAGCCCGACCGGGATCTGCTGGACGGAAATATTCAAAATATTCATCGCATCTGCGATCCGGGGATCTCTCTTGTCATGGTACCTCCACCCTTCATTCTTCGCAATTGCGGTCGTTAAGTACTTCTTGTATCACGCAGGCCGTGGAACGATCACATTCCATACCATTCGAAGAGGACGTATCAAGCAAACTGACTGGCCGTTCGCAATCTCATTTGTCACTATTCGTCAGCCATGATCGAATGCTTCTCTCGGTGTACGGATGCTCTGTATAAATCACGCGTATGTTTTTCTTCCAGTATCAGCGCGGGCTTTTCAAATTTGAGCAATTGTGTCCGTAGGTAATACAGCCAGACAGGTTGGTATCGGAGTACGCTGAAAGACCATCCCTTTTGCTGTTTCTCAACTTGCCGTAGCCTTCCTTCAATGAGCGACGTGCGACACGCTCGTGCACTGGCACACGCCCGACAGGACCCTTTGCTTCCGATTCTCTGGTCTGGACTCCTAGTCTTTCTCGGGCCGGATCCAAAACCACCCTGATTAGATATTAGTGCCGATTACAGCGAGATCTGTCATTGGCTCCGGGGAGAACAATAAGACAATAGGGATATGGATTGGCCTACAGGCTATAACTATACGGACAATAGAGGTATATTGGCATCTCTCTTTTTACCCCCACCATCCCCTCAAAAGTTCTCTCTTGACCGTAGCGTCACCAATTGCTCGACCCTCGCACAGGAAGATCAATGAATCCGACATCGCTTCAAACGCTACTTATGGATAGTAGCTTATCTCCTTCCGTGACAACCTTACTCCGTTGAAAAGTCCTTGTTTTCACTCGCAATCTAGTACGTCTCTTTTTTCAAAATGCTTATCCAAGTACCTTAACAACTTGTATCTTAGCATTGTATTACGCCCAAGTATCCAGCCTAGGCGCGACCGTGACTGCGTAGATTAACTTGGGAACAAGAGTCTACTATACATCAGGCATCATCGGCAAGCAAGGATGCATGGTCCCTGTTATCACCCTGGGACCTACTTACCCCATATCGCCATTAGTTTCCATCGAAGCCGTATGACGATGACTATGCCATAATCGGTTTTATCAACAAAGTAAGTTCCAAATCGGTAACCATCCTCATGACAGAACTCACCGTTTGAAAAAGTATCATGAAGGGGAATTCCATATCGGGATTGAAGGAAATGTCCGGATTTGGCCTGGTCCTTGAGTGTCTCTAGACTCTGATGCATAAGGGATACACCAAATCGCGTACAATGAAGAGGGACCGGGTTTTCGTTCATAAAACCGAGCTGGTGAGTGTTTTTTTTCTTCATCTCCCCACCACCGATTTTTATCGTCGCGTAGGAGCTCCTCCCGACCGTCCCTTAGCCATGGCTTACCCAAACTATGTGTTTTCCATCTTCGCATTCGTCGGCTTCATCATCAGCATGATTCCGCTGCCCTGGCATTTGGAAGGTACGGCCCCCAAAAAAAGTCGGTTGTTTTTTCAGAAGTTGATTAGCAGGCTTGATTAGCATGGAATATTGGGACGTGCTCGTATATGCTATGGGTTGGAGTTGGGTGCTTGATGTACTTCGTCAATTCTATCGTCTGGAACGGGAATGCTATAAACTGGGCACCTGTTTGGTGTGATATCTGTGAGTCTCTGCCCCTACCTCGAGTTTCCCAGCAGCTAATATCTTACAGCGTCTCGGTACATCATTGCCTTGACTGTCGCCATTCCCATCTGTTCGCTGTGCATCAACCGCCGGCTGTACTATATTGCAACATCGGACACCGTCATGCACTCGAAGAAAGAGGTAAGTTGATCCTATATTTTGATGTCGATCAGGCGCTAAAGGCATAGTGCAGAAACGCCGTGCGATCATCATTGATCTAGCGATGTGTATTGGTGTGCCAGTGTTGCAGATGATTCTTGGTATGTTACCTCAGTCCGACTTTTCCCATGGTATGTTTTTCTGACCGCGTTATTGCTAGCCTACATCCCACAAGGCAACCGATTCAACATCTATGGTGATTTTGGCTGCGCCACCGCCATCTACCCGACCTGGGTCGCTGTAGTCCTATATTTGTTGCCCCCCATTCTCATCGGCTGCGTCTCGGCCGTGTATTGTGGTATGTCGCCATCATTTTGCACTATGTTGATGTAATCTCATTATATGACTATTATAGTCCTGACCATCATCGCATTCAACCGACGCCGTTTGCAATTCAAGGAAATCCTGTCCGCACACTCGAACTTGAGCGCGAGTCGTTACTATCGCCTTATGTTCATGGCATCAGTGGACCTTATATTGACGGTTCCACTGGCGACTTACGTTCTCGTTGCGAACACACACGATCTGCAACCCTGGATTAGCTGGGAGAATGTGCACTACGATTTCTCTCGCGTGGATCAAATACCGGCACTTCTCTGGAGGTCCGTGCCAGGGGGAACGCTGATCGACCTGCAGCGGTGGTTCGTTGTCATGGGCGCATTCGTGTTCTTCTTGCTCTTTGGCTTCGCGGATGAAGCTAAGAAGCACTACCGTGCCGCTTTCAGTTCCGTCGTCAAGCGTGTCAGCAGCACTTCTCTCGGCTCTACAACCCTTGGGTACGTATCGTAGTCTTTGATCACAGAATAGTCGCTAATTTTTTCTTTCTGCAGTTCAAAATGGTCGTCCAGTGCCAATGGCAGTCTACCTGTCTTCATTGAGAAGAAGGTTGTCAAGAAGCACGATTCGTTGGAGTCGTTCACCGACATGTCGTTGTCACATTCCAATGACTCCAAGGAGAAGTCCTTCTCCGGCGATGTCTCCTTTGGTGCATACTCTTTTGCTGATGTGGGCGGCGCCCTCAGCAGCTCTCCAACGAAAGATCCCTTCGCCCCGAAGTCCGTCGTCGCCTCTTCCTCATCCTCCGTACTGTCGGATTCATCATCCACGACACCGCCGAAATACTCCTCTCAGGACGACCTTACCATTGAGATCTCCTCAGTTCGTCGTTTGTCTATCATCGAGCCCACCACCCCACCGCGCACTTTGGATCTTTCTAACATTCCGAGGCATTCGGTCGACCTACCGAAGCCAGTCGGAGCGAACACACCCGATGTCGTATGATGACGACCAAAACGGCGATACCCTCTTTCTCCCACCCGCATGCGCAACCGCCACTCTCAAACTGTATTTTTAGGGCTAGTTTTCCTTAAATTCTTTCATTCTTTGTGGCTCTACAGAGAGCTCAGTAGCTTACAGTCCTTGCAATATCTCTATTCCTATGTATTTGGTAGATTTGCCTTCATTGTGTTTACTATATCACTCTCACCTCCCCTTTCGTGTTGTTGGATAGGATTTCGTAGAATGCAAATACAGAAAAGATTGAATCCTAATACGTTCCCGTCTGCATGCCTTGTTCTCGATTTGGGTGTAAGTTTCCAAGCAGTGGTGGCGGCCGACATTGCTTCAATGGAAACCATCATGACCGAGTCGCTTCCGCAGCCAGAGCGGGAATATCTTGCAAAATTAATTACGACACTCGATGACACTCCGACCAATTTCCTTGTCGCCGTCTACCTCTTCGGATCTGCGTCGTACGGCGTATACGAACTGGGAATAAGCGACCCCCCTCTGCCCCAGTATACGTATCGTAAACTCGCCGCCCAGCTAGGACACAGCGCCACCTTGTGTCGCGCACGTAAACCGGAATTCGTGCTATACGCCAAAGACGCTGTCGCCACCGCCAATCCCCAGTTCGAAATGAATTTCAATGCGGGCGGTGGAATGACGGATTATGTCTGTCTCGACCCGTCTCGGGAAGTGATACACTGGTTTCTTCTTGATATCGCGTCTGGTTGAGAGAAGAGGGTGGCCGGCCACCTCCAGAAACAGTGTTCGCTAAGTCCCAACAAGACAGTGTCATTGCTGCTATTGCTGATTGTGTTGAGTGGCACCGCCAGCACGAATCTGTAAGCGCCAACGCTATAATGAATGCATGTCAAGCTTGGCGGTTTACGGAGATCGGGAGGAACTGGTCGCATTCTCCTGAAATCAATGATGTACGGCCTCGGCGCGCAAAATTGACGCGACGTAAAACTTCCGGTGCCTCTGGCTCGAGATTCTTCATCCTTGGACCCCCACGTCGAGCTTGTTTTGACACGCATTAGAAGTGGGGGATCCTGAAACGGCATGCGAGAGCGACGGCATAAAAGCATAAAATCAAAAAATATTAACTCTATGGTGGGACACTCTCATATGCGTAATACTCAAAGTAGTAAAGTATTGAGCGAACAATCATCCGAACTTCTATGGGAATGACAAGGTAATGCGTAGTCTATATTTGGATGCCTGCGAGCAGAGACACAAGTCAGGATCAAAACATTCAAGTATGTGCCTTTGACCGTACCTTTTCCTTTGTAAGAGATATCCAACCCTTCTTCCTTGAACGTTCTCAGACGATCGAGAAGCTCACTTTCAACATCCTCAAAGCACGTTGTTATCGCTACGCGACGCAACAGAGTACCAGGATGCCATCGGGCCTCGATGAAGGCTAAAACAGAGAAGAGGAACGACCGTGGAGGCATATGGACATCTCTATACCGTATCACGAACAGAGTAAAGGAGTGCAGTCGCGGAAATAGAAAGGTAGACAGCTCTTTCATAAGGGAGTAGTAGTTTCCTCCGATGAAAGGCACAGAAAGTCTAAGATATTGGATATTGCAGGACTGAGAAGAAAACTGGCGAAAGACTGTCAGCAGGTCCAGTTCTGGTCTCTTCACCTCGAAGATGGTCACCGAGAGTGCCTCCAACGCCGGGCATACGAGATATTGAAGTAAATCAACTTCTTGGATTTGTAGCGAGCGCAGATTTTCATGAGTGATGGGGGTCAAGGACGTGCATGTTTTAATACACCAAGGTATCGCGTAGCTTTCAAGCCCGTTCTTTTGAGATAAGAAGGTGAGATGGTCGTCGATAGTGGCAGGATGATCGTCTCGAAAATGAGTAAGACATCGCCATATAGGTGAGTGTAAGAACAAAGAATAGGAATGTGCAAGAAGATGAAGGGTAACATCGCGAATATTTGGAGCGAGGAGGAAAGGTTCCAGCGCTTCTTCGGGCAACACACCCAGGCCGCATGGTGCGAGACGCACGAGTCTATATAGAAGAGGGCCGTCGATTTTTCTTATATCAGGAACGAGGTCAGGAGAAATGGTGAAATGCACATCCTTCCAGCGGCATGACTGAGAAATCAGCATGCGGATAAGCAGTGAGTCCGTGTCTAGAGGAACACGTGTCAGGGAATATCTGATAGACAGATCGCTCCTCTTCGACAGAGTCAGAGCATCTTCAAGAATACCAAGAAGAACGTTCTTCTGATTTGTGGGTGTTCTAAGCTGTGGGCAACCATCGAATGACAACGACGTCTAAAATTCTGCACTAGAGCGTGAAACAGCTCGCCAACCTCGACAGACGCGACCCAGAAGCCATGGGCTCTGTGACATGTCAAAGACAGGGAAGAAATCTTTCGTTGTGTGTTTGAAAATCTCTATCAAGAGCTCCACAGGGAATTTTCGAAGAGGAGAGAGAATTGGTCGGTAGGCTTCGATCAGCCATTTAAGATGAGCTTTCTCGACTTGATCACTGGCAGCGACGGATGCATCTAGCTGCTCGACGCGATCTCCTGCATTATTGAGTATCTCTGATATGCCAACGTAATCCGATGGGGAAGGGGGGTCATTGCTGTGGAGGAGATGTGCATACGACCTGGCGCAATCGACAAGGACTGGTCCGAGGCTGCTGCGCTGAGTAGATACTGGAAATTTACTAAGAATTGTCAGAGGAATTGTAGGTAAAATGAGGACAACATACACCTAGGCATCGTAGCACACATTCGGACTCCGCAGGTAGAGTGGACAGCAGGATGAATGGTACGTGCCGAACTTCCGAAGTGCTCATTCTGGTGGCACAGCCACCGGCACCTCCGGTAATAAGACCACGACGTTGGGAAATCATCGAGGTCAGCTCTAAGAATTGATTCTCCACTCGATAGTCTGATATAAACTGACAAAACTGTCTTACTCAATGGATCTCCTTGACCCTGACCTCCATGCCACTTCCCCCTTCAAGTCTCTCGCATTGACCAATGATTCAATGATCACCGCTCACCAGGGCATTTTGTCTTGCATCCGAACATTTCCCTCTGAGATCCTTGCAGGAAATATTCCTGCTGACACTCGATGATTCCTACGATGTATTTGACACGAAACGGAGCCCTTGGGCTCTCGGTCACGTCTGTCGCCGTTGGAAGGATGCCTCTCGATCATCTCCTGCTCTTTGGGCTTCATTGTCCATAGAAAATCTCCATCTGCAACCCCAGCTTCGCCATGCCAACCTTCCTTCTATCCTCGAGGACGTGCTGACCTTGACCGGCAATCAGGAATCAAGCGTAACATATTCCTTGCAGTCGGTGATCATATACGACAGCGAGCTCCCCGAGTCTTTCGCAAATTTCAGGGTGCAGACGCTCTGGTGTAATCAGCCGGCAGATTCGCGGGACATTCTGCAGCTTCTGTTTGACATCTTGGTTTGTCACTCTACTCGGTGGAAGGCTGCCCGACTAGTTATTCCGTTTGCATTAGGCCATAAACTACAGAAGGTCAGGGGGAGACTGGCTTCACTGGTCTCCATCGATCTCTCCCCTTGCATTCCAATGCACCTCTGTTCTTCTCCCTTCAACACCGAAACAATTGATGTGTTGACCACGGCGCCAAAGCTCCAGGCCTTGACCGCCTCTCCCTTACCCATCTCTGTATTACCGCCTATATACTGCCCACAGCTGCGCTATCTCGTTCATACGTTCAGTGCTCCAGTCAGGAGCCACATACATCTTCTTTCTGAAGCACCACTACTAGAAACTTATGGGGCGAAGTTTTTCTGGGATTCATCAGGGCCTATCCCGGACACCCCCTTCACACATAATTCTTGCATCGGCTGGAGTTGTGTTGTCGATCATCAGATTTCTCACTGTTCGAATCCTTAACATGTCCCTCCCTCGAGGAACTTGCCTTGGATCTCCAGTTTATCGGTCGACTCGAGCGGATATTGTATGACTTCGACCATCGTTCTGGTTGTCGATTGCGTCAGCTCTCTGTGAAAGTCAAAGATCCTGGGGGTGTGGATAGGTGGCTCCGAAACAAGTTCATGCCCCAAGGGGCCGAACAGGATCTTACTTCACTTCCGGGCCTAGCGGTGCTCCATATCACTATTGAGGAGGGCCAGGAGGAGACCCTAAAGATATTGAAGCGCATCATAAGGCTCATAGAGGCGCGGTGGGATACAGGTACTTCAGTTGGCTTACGTTCCGTCTCTATGATCATAGGCAAGGATCACTGGATTGAAGCCGAAATCGAGGATAAACTCAATATCCTCCGGCGGTTCAAAGACAAGGGCTTCGATGTTTCTTTGAAGAGGAATGGTCAGTACAAAGTGTGTAATCCATAAGTGTTCTTGTCACTAACATATCTTCAAAATAGGCAAGCAAGAAGTTTGAGCATTTTCATTTCTTCGTGAGTGCCCACTGCCAGTGAGGGCGGGAGAAAGCCCAGGCTGCCAATCTGGAAGTTATTAAATGTGCATAATTTCAAGCATCATATGTCATCAAAAGTTCCGAAGGAAAACGAGAATGCACAATAGATTCAGACAGTACTCTTCCATGACCCATCCTACATAGTTCCGAGCGTATGTCTGGCCAGTTCAAAATCTTCATCTGTCCCCTCACAGCGTGAACACTGCCTATAGTCGTGTAATGTACCTAAATTTACGAGGTGTTACTCTCCTCTTCTTCAGCTAAAGCTCTAGACAAGAAAGCCATACTACGTCTAATTTTTTCACGGCTTTATGAGTTTGGCGACGTTCTGGCTGTCCTCTGTGTCAGCTTTCTGTGAAAACGACATATATCCGAACTCTGGACTCCCTAGAGTCCTTAGCGTTTAAATGGGACGGATGGGGTCATGACTTATTCTCTGAACTGGCGTTATTCAATATGACCATTGAGCATGCTGGACAAGACACCCCGGGAATACTCGATAGCGTCATATATATCATCAAGGCGCGTTAGAGCGCTGGCACTTCCTCCGGATTACAGTCCGTGTCATTGGTTATCGGCACAGACGCATTTTCAGGCCCAGACTTCGAGGATGAACTCGATATCCTCCACCAGTTCAAAGAAGATGGTTTGGACGTTGTTTTTAAAAGAAATGGTTTGTGATTCATCTACGTGCATTGAGATGATACGTTACCAGTCCTTTCAACGTTGGCAAGCAACAATTGTAACAATCCTACTAGAACCGGAAGGCAGACTCGGTGGGTGATCCAAGAGTGTATGTCTGCAGTGTTATGCGAGCCTACAAATAGTCTCTTAAATAGTGTAACATGTAACAAAGAGAGAAGAACACTCATCAAGAACCTATGGGTAATTTCTCTTATTGGAGCACTCCCCGATGCAGTGTGAACGTTGCCTTCAGAGAAACGTAGTATCATGTCGCAGACGTTGACACGGGACCAAAGACTTGCATTGTATAAATATTTTCTTACACTACGATTAACGTACATGTAAACATCTTCGACTACATATCGTCCATTCAATGTTCATGTTATGGCGTTTCGTCTTATCTTTGCAATCAGTATACCTACTTGGCAACAGACACAGCTTCGAGGTTCCAATAGCTCTCAGCATACTCAAGGATTGCTCGATCAGAGCTGAATTTGCCCATCTATGATATAATACGTTTAGAACTCAGGGGCACTATGAGAGAAATACACGGATCTGACCTTGGCCACGGTCCTGATCGATTTCTTGATCCATTCCGTCTTGTCGAGGTAAGCCTCGTCAACCATTGCCAACGCCGCGATGTCTAGAATATCGTATCTCAGCAAGAAATAAAATTTATCAGACAGAAATAAGGCTCACAGGAATCAAAGTCATCGGTAATCAGGTAGTGGTCGACTTGCCTAATGGTGTTGAGGAGACTGACAGATTTGCTGGTCAGAAGACAATCCCTCTGGAATCGAAACGAAAATTACGGTTCATAGACGCTTCCATCTCCAAACATGCCTTCGGAGATCTTGTTGAGAACATTGGCCAGCGCTGGGCACTTCTCTTCAATCGGGATGGGATGGTATAGATGTTGGTATCGTAGATCCTCAACGTCCCTTCAAGATAATGAGCGAACGGATAAGCGAACAAATTGAGGGTGCGTACGGCGTCAAGTGACCAAAAAAGACTGCAGGGAGTTAAATTAGACATCTATTTTCACTCAAAGCATGCAAAATTCACTCACAAACGTTGCTCTCGCCAACCTATAGTATTCAACGTCAGAAAAACATGAAGTTTCGTTTGCTTGAAGAGGACGTACAGATTCGGCGATTTCGATGTTCGCACCATCTGCGTGCGAGTAACGTTTAGTTTTGGTCCTCCAGATCGGCTTGAGTGCACTTACCAACAGTACCGACAAGTAGACCTCCGTTCAGGCAGAATTTCATATTTGAAGTACCCGAAGCCTCAGTTCCGGCAGTTGAGATGTGTTGACTAATGTCCGAAGCAGGAATCAACACCTCTGCGACTGACACAGAGTAATCTGGGAGGAAATAAACGGTGAGATATTCTTTGGTATCCGGGTCAGCGTTGAGGATGCGAGCGACGTTGACAATCAGTCGAATAGTCTGTACAAGGCGTCGTTGTTAGGATAATCCATACATACGGGACGGCAGACATACGAGCTTAGCAATGTAATCTTGCGGACTTTGATTCAGAGCGTGAATAGGTATAAACGAGACCGCTTACAAGCTGGGGCCGCCTTGCCAGCGAAGAATACAACGCGATGGTTGACTTTCTTGCGTGCTTCCGGGGACATGGCCTTCAAGGTGAGGTATCGCTGGAATGAAAACGCGTCAGAATCAGATAAACGTTGCACATAAATTACTTGCATGGATGACGCCAAGGATGTTCAACGTTTGGCGCTATAAACTTGTTTCAGCTAGGGGTGGTAAAATCAACGTCCAATGCGTACCTTGTACTCATGCAAACGCTGGAAACCGTAAATTAGATTTCACATTATCCATAAATGTCAATATGAGTGCTCTCACCTTGATCTGAACGTCAAACATGGCATGTGTGTTGATAGTGAGTCCAAGGGTCGTCTGGACATAATGTGCCAATCGTTCTTTGTTGCGCTGCTTAATTGCAGCCCATTGCTTCCGGAACCGAGGGTCCTCGGCGAAGGGAAGAAGTTCCTCGAGCTTGTCGAGATTCTTCAACCATACGCTCTTCTCGAGCTTCAATGTCTTGCTGATGAGGTCGCTGAGCTCGGGGTTGCACTATCATATAGAGTTAGTGAATATTTAATCGCTGGAATGGAGGAGCGTGCCTACCTGGTCAAGCCATCGTCGCGGAGTAACTACAAGTTCAAAATCAGCAATGAACCGAAGCCGACAAAGTGTAACGACGTGTACATACTTCCGTTGGTTACATTGCCGAACTTGCTGATGCCCTCAAATTCAACGAAGTCCTTCAAGATAGTGGTTTTGACGAGGTCGCTATGTAACTGTAGGACCGGAATGATAAGCCGAGCGATAAACTCAGATCAAAGCGACGGCTGACCTCAGCAACGCCATTGACTTTTTTGCTTCCTGTTCACTGTAAGTACACGCCAGTGTTTCAACGTGATCATAGATATTACCGATGCAGGCCAGATGCGCCATTCTTACTTGTTTAGGGAAACCCTCTGTGTAATACAAATTTTCAGTAATAACACAATATTCAGCTTGCACATTTATTCACCTTCAATCAGAGACATTCTTCCTAGTCTGTCTCGGTCGCCGGGGAATTTCTTCTCAACGGCCTGTAAGAAAAACCTGAGGGGAGTGCGTTAGGTCTTGCTAACGAAGAGATAAGCCCTCCTACAGATTCTAACAAAGATGGTCAGAAGAGCACCTCACATTAGTATCCTCTATCGACTTACAATATCGTAAATGATTTGCATGTGCCTGTCGGTGATATCGAACGTCAGTTATCAAAACCAACCATAGTCAATCGATATCCGTACCTTGGTAACACATGTTCCATCAATGGAACCGGCCATTTCTCTAGTGCTTCCTAATGCTTGATCAGTGAACACATTAGGAAGAGGCCAGAGGTGGGGCATACGGGTAATACGGTGTGATTTGTATAGAAAACTGTGTTGTTCACAATGTTCCAAGCCTTGTCCCAATCCAGGTCCTCTTCGTCAATCAGAATACGCATGAGTTCAGGAATGGCGAGAGTCGGGTGCGTCTACAAGCGAAAAATTAGGTTCCTTCCATCAGATAAGAAGAAATGTATACATCATTGAGTTGGATTGCGATGTCTACAGAACGGGTCAGCATCACTTCGTTTATGGAGTAGCGGTGCATACAGTCAGGAATCTCAGTGATCGGTTTGCCAAGGTTCCTAAACCGTCTCAGTATATCAGCCAGACTAGCAGCAGTCCAAAAGCTACAATATCGCTGAGATACATCTACTGCAGATACAGCTCGTCACTCACTATTGCTGCTT
Source organism: Armillaria fumosa (assembly GCA_030407015.1). NCBI lineage: Eukaryota > Fungi > Basidiomycota > Agaricomycetes > Agaricales > Physalacriaceae > Armillaria > Armillaria fumosa. The sequence continues at coordinate 1,514,342 of JAUDYM010000008.1, read as the reverse complement.
CAAGCGCAGCTCCTTTCCAACTAGATGTTGCCGTCAGGAGTTATTTGCAGAAGGTAGTGACGCACTCACAGGTTCTGTCAGTCGAGAAGAATGAATTAGAACGATAACCGGTCGATAGAGATATAGCTCACGTATGGTCATTGGGGTACAAGACAGAGGTAATCGCCGCTGCACTGTTAGACGATTCGACAGCACCTTCATAGTTACCCGCTGTATTTGAAGTCGAGATCAGTATATATCGAAAAGGATAATTGGTCCAGCTAACCATTGAAGGAGTTGAGATCGAATCCTCGCTTGGGTTTACTTTCCCAAAGCCTCAGGTTGTTCGTAGTCTTGCTGTAACATCCAGGAATCATAACGTCATATGCAACAGCGAGGACTTCTTGACCTCCTGTCCATGAGGCCCGAGGAGTACCATCGTTCAAACGTTCCGCTTGCCCATAAAAGCGCACTTCATAAGCTACGTCTAAACGAGGAAGCTATACACAATGCCATCAGAGCAATTCAGCCTTGATACAAAGACGTGGCTTACCTCCCAGGGATTTTGATTGTCTAGCCATGGGTCCGGAGCCTAAAAGGGTATCATTTAAAGGCGAATGGGATTCGAACGAGCAATTAACCTCCAACTGGTTCCCCTCCGGAGAGATAAGCTACAAATGTGAATGAATGAGGCGTTAAACGGCTTTAGAATCGCAGAAGCAGACCTGCTGAAAGATTCCGTACTTGTACCTTAGCCCGTAGCCCCAAACTGGGAGTTCCTATGTGAAAAAGAACATGATTGGACGTCGATTCGTAACGCCTGGTAACGCACCTGAGAAGCAGACGAATCAAGGTAACAAGCAGCAAGACGACCTAGTCCGCCATTCCCAAGAGCAGCATCACGCTCCTTATCCAAAAGATCCTCAATGGAGAAGCCCAGCTTCTGTACTCCGTCTCTGTACTGGTCTTTTAAACCAAGATTCAGAAGCTGCGATAAGTACAATCATGAATATCGTATATTCCCATGTCAATCATGAAAGCAGAAGCCCATACCGCGTTATCCAGAGTGCGACCCATAAGGAATTCAAGAGAAAGGTAATATGCCCTCTTGGGGGCTTTGCGCGTATAAGTGAGCTGGGTCTCGTTCCAATTCAACTGTCCACACCTGGGTAAATTTCACGGTGAAGGTAAAAAGAAGATAAACGTACAATCAAGTTGTCCCGGACTGAAAGCGCCGCCGCCTGGTAGGCACCAACGTCATCTGAAGAGGATACAATGTAAAGGATCTCGAGCAGGCAATGAAAGATATAACGAACCCAGATTACTTGCCTGGCGTGCCAAGGAGGTCTGAACATGGTTTACGAAGGACTTGGTGATAGAAGCGACATCTGATCAAGACCAATGAGCACCGACTGAGTCGAAGGTTTACATTGCAGCGTACCAGTGTCGACACCTCGCATACCATCCTTCCATATCTTCTCGTCGCCTTTCGGCCATTTCTCTTTTCCAGTTTCGTCAATCTCCGGCAAGTAACCTGAGCATATAGTCAGCATCGAGTTGTATTATCGCGTCACGACTGGAGCGCACCAGTCAAGGATCTGACATGCCTGCGAGGGCGTGCAGGTCTGCCGATGGACTTTGGATCGATGGTGGAAGTCATCAGTAGTAGTGATAGGGTAGGATAGCGACCCAGGCTGCTACTCAGAGTACTTATACAAAAATCGAAGGTCAGCAATCGACGTCATGGCAAGTCTGGACTTCCTAATTGAGCCTATTTCATGCCACGTAAATTCTGAATCGGATGTGCTGTGCCGAATTCCGACCATCCACCGCCGTACAGTCACTCGGTGTTGCATAAAGTTTAGCGAAGAACTCTTTACTCGGGAAATGTCTGTTCTGTCAACCTCTGTGGTCCTCCAGCTATTCAGTACCGTACTTCGTGCTTTACTTCTGCAGTTCTAGGCCCTGGGGTTAGACGGTCTAGCCATCTAAACCTGTCCAACGAATCAGGAGTGCTCACGATAGTTGTATGACGACCAGCTGTGGAGCACATATCATGTTGGAAGTCTATTTAGCACACGTTCCAGGTTGGGTGCCTTAGGTACCGGTCCACCACGGCGAACCAAACAAGAGCAACCCTCCCAGTCCCGACGCATATTCATTCACTATATTACTACCAACAACGACCGCTGCAGAGCCTGCAGAGCATCCTGGTGTAATTCCCGAACGACTTCCTAGTATCATGAGAACATCTGGAAGATCGATAGACGAATTTCCAAACACGTACCTTTGCACTCTGTATCTTGTCCGTGAGTCCCACACCCACGCCAGCCCAAATAACAAGGCGCTCCGACTCCCCCCTTACACTGCTCTCATCAAACCTCCCGAGCCTCTCATCAAGGTTTAATCCCTCATCATGATCTCTCGAGATACCATTAGCAATTGCCCGCCCATCGATACCATCAGGCCAGCCCATAGTGCGGCTAACTTCATCAAACATCAAACCTCTTGCTGTTGCGTTCAATCCAGACTTTACGAGAGCGTCCTTTCTTGCAGACGAGTAGGCAGACTCGCAAGTGAAAAGGAAGCGCGTGCCAAGGACGACACCAGACGCGAAACAGAACTACATGTTAGGCACACACCTGCACCGAAGAACCCAAAAGCGCCGGCGAACGTGACAGCTGATATTAGACTAGCCATGGACGCAAAGGCCATCGGAGCCGCTACAATCGGAGAAGTTATATCTACATTCAAAAATGAGCGTTCACGCTCTCATTAGAATCACAAAACACGCACTCTGGGATTTCGTCAATTTGGTGGGAATGTTCAGCATTGCAGGGATGGGCGACGAACCTGTTGAAGGGTTCTAAGGTTTATGAACAGAATTTCATAAAGATGGGCGCTGCTTCAGCTGCTTTCTCCCCTCCGCTAGGAAATCAGATCGAGGGCCCATGACACAGAGAGCACCAACTCGTAATGGAGTGGCGTAAAAAAACCAGACCCCGTGGACAAAGTTCACGGCATCCTTCACCAGCAATATGTGAACGCACTTCCATATATTTCATTAATGTACAAGCAGCTGCGATGCTCTCTGTAATGCGTGAACAGTCTCTTCTTGTAATTCAGAGACAACTTCCTATTAAAAGATGGTTATCAGTGGCTACAGACACATTGCTTCAGGCTTACCTCAACACTCAGGATTTTATTAGTCAAGCCAACAGCCGCTCCAGCCCACACGGGGAGACGAGAGGTAGATCCTTTATCCTTCTCCTCATCAGCTCGCCTCAGCCGTTCCTCCAGACTCAGCCGTTGATTCACATCGCTGATAATCTCATTCGCGATACCTCTCCCGTCAATACCCGTGGGCCACCCGACCGTCCTGTTGATTTCATCAAACGCTGTGCTCCTCACCGTCGAGCCTAGCCCAGCTTTGACAAGCGCCTTTTTTTTCACAGACGGGTAGCCAGACTCGTGTGTAAACAAAAAGCGTGTGCCTATAGCGACGCCATCTGCGCCTAAGGTGAGCATGGAGGCGATCTGAGCGCCGGTCGCGATGCCGCCAGCTGCCAATATGACAGGGCCATCTTTAGGAACAGATGCGAGGACGGTGGTCAAGGGCAGCACTACAGGGGGAGCCGTAGCACCTCCATGGCCACCGGCTTCGTTGCCTACTCCGGTATTAGTATTAAATCACAGAAACTCCGGGGCACTACGCACCTTGCACCACTAAAACATCAGCCCCCTAAAGCCTCCTCTCAGGCAAGAAGCTGTTCTCTGAATAAGAAGAGGATGTGAATGGTCGGATCGCTCTTTGATGAGAATCCTAGATTGGATCAGAGATAAGGAGGAGGCGACGAAAATGCCGATTTCTCGAGGGGGATGGGCGCGATAAGGAAAGAAAGAGTGGAATGTGTTTATTGAAAGTACTACGATACAGGCTGTAATAGATAGAGGAGGATTGAGGAAGAAAAAGAATTCCCCGAAGATTCGTCTAACAAAGTTGCTCCGTTAAAGAATGAAAAAACAGATAAGTCCAACCGTATTTTTTACCTATAGGATCATAATTTCCCCACCCCGAAGGTATTCATCGGAAACACAAACGGGAGGGGTCGTCTTCCTGTTTGTGTGCCGGACATGCGTAGTCTCCCGTTCAAATCGTTCCAACGGCAAACCAAAGTTCGCCGTAGTGGGTCCGATTTGCCCAAAAAAAAATAGTATGACTCCCGAAGGACTCGCGCACCTGCTGTCAGCGAAAACCATACCCGAGGGACCTACCTTTCAAGAGACGATGTTGTGCTGGAATATAAGCAAGTCAGCATCTGAAGTGACTGCAAAGAACAGTCGGCTCACCATTTAAAGTCCTAGATACGCTGCATCGAGTCGACCACAAGACGCCGTTATCCAACCCCGCATCGCCCTCAACAGACGGCAGCTATTTAATCAGCCACGACGGGTTCCACTGGGTTGAACAAAGGCGTCCGGTGTTCGACTCCTGTATTGGTGTTGTCTGGATGACAATGTGATATCTACATGCATGCCTCAGTCATCGTTGATGTGAACAACGGGATAAAACTCACTTTGAATTCAAGCAGATCATTGACAGCCTGCAGAAAGAGTATCAGTTGTCAAATCAACCACTTGACCGGTGAACACGTACCTTCCAAGCCCGAGTCAACCCTCCTCGGTGCCCTCCAGTCTTGATGTCACCTCCTATACGTTAGAAGAGTGTATGGGATAGTGCGGGAGTGTACGCTGAAGACCGAGTGCGGGCAAGTCTTCGCGCGCGCGTGTGCGGGGAAAGAGTTGGGTTTTGCATGATCGGCGGATCGTTGCCCTGTCATGCGTGGACATGTCCTTGGCAGGCTCCTTGCTCGCTGGAACTCCATCCATGGCGTCCTCGTAAAGTTGGCCGTAGTCGGTGTAATACGAAAGCCAGATTCTGCTACTATGCGATTAGCCAGGGAGGAACGAAATAAAGGTAGGAACTCACAATTTTCAAAGAATACAAACACGGTGCTCCACCCCCGCTCGCCGGAACGAGATACGCTGCCTCGGCACAAAACCCATCTTCGAGAGACCGACCGTGTCTACGCATGACGACGGGAAGGTGGCATGCACAACGGATGTGTGGGGGATCTAATGTAAAAGAACTATCAACCTGAATTAGACAACAAGAATCACATGTCAATGCGGAACTCACAAGCGAAGGTCTCGCGGACAAGCCCTTTCCTCCTGATAAAGGTCCATCCCACCATCCTCCCACCCGCTACGAATCTTTGCTTGCCGAAAGTCGATACGTCGTCTCGGTGCAAAATTCCTAGGTGTGATTGTCATGGCTTTTGGTAAAGGGAACGTTGTACAACAACGGTGAAGGGCAGGGTCTGTTGCAAGTACATGAACTAGAGAAATAGATAAAGATATCATACAACGCACGTTCAGCAAACTGGAATGACTCTAAGTCTTCCGAACACTTCATGTCCATCACCTTCCCTGCTCCCCGTCCTGGCGAATGCCCCTGGTCTTGCTCGCCGGAATGCGATGCGTCGTCTCGCGACAAACTCAGTTCCTAGCCAAGGTGCAGTGTAACGTTGAGGTCGTGGTAAACGTGCTGTAAGTAAGGTGAAAGTCAGGGACTGCTTGAGTAGTAGGTTAGCTGGCAAGAAACAATAGACAGGATGAACTCACGTTCAGCGAAGTGGAACAACTCTGTAGCCTCCTGAACAACCTATGCGCCCAACCTCCCCAACTCTCCCTCTTTCCCAGTGCTCCTGCCCTTGCTCCCGGGAACTCGATCTGTCGTCTCGCAACAAAACTCGACTCCCAGGAAGTCAAGACGGTGCTCAAGGTCATTGTGTATGCGGTTTGGGTAAAGGAAGGGACACTGAGAAAGTCCAGAAAACAAGAATTCTGGTACAGAGCATTAGCCAGCAAAAATCCAAGTAAAAATGTGCTCACCGTCTATACCATCCCAAAGATGAGGCTAACCGACAGCGCTACAACCCTAAAACATCTTCACCACTACTCCTCCATGTTCATCTCGCCGGAACACGATACGTCGTGTCAGTGCAAAGCTCGACCCATATACGGTCCATCCAGTCGCTTTGAAGAATTGAGGTCGCAATGTACGCGTCATTCGCGTGAAGGGAGGAATGAACTGTTGGAGCGGGGATAAAAAAGGTAGTGTATTGATGCGGAGTGCGCGCGAATGGAAATGCTAGGTGGGAGTGTCAGTCACCAAACCTTGAACTTAGATGAAACCAGAACTCACTATTCAATGCAATTGTCACTCCCGAGCCATCCTTGAGCTGGAACTTCAACTTCCAACTTCCACCTTAGACCGTGCCATGCTATGATCCAATCCTAGTCGTCCACATATGCTCTGAAGAGAATATATAAGGTACATTGAGCCTGTGGACTCAGATGAGCAAAGAGACAAGGGACTGAAGAAAAAACCTACATCACAACGGATTCTGACCAAGTACAAATGAGACGGTGTAAATGTGGGAGAAAGAGGGCGAGAAATTGACTGAAGTACGTGCAGACAGGAATGCAAAGGGGAGCGACTTGATGCAGAGAGTAGACAATCCAGTAGCGGCAGAAGCCGTGTCCCCGATTCTTTCCCTTTTGTAGATATCGGCTTTATTGGATATAGGTCGAAAGGTACTATGTAATCAAGGTCATTGGATTTCCCATGCTTTTCTTTTTCTGCCACGTACCACGATGTCGCTTGGGTCACTTTGGTAGTTTTACTTGCTGACTCGATGCATTCGTCATGATGTGTAGATAGAAAGATGTGTACTGTATATAACAATGATTACCACTTTTTTTTCCATCTCTGAAAAGTTTTCGTGTTGCAAATATCTGCTAGGTCGACATGGATTTGATTCAAATTCGACAATAGGGACGCGAGCGCGCGCGCGCGCTTCCATGAGAAGTAAAGAAAGTAAGCAAAAGTATCAGAGCGACTTGGATTTGATTAGGTGACAGCTTAGTGTGAACTTGCAGATGCTGTTAAACTTATCAATAAAAATGGGTGGAGTAATGCGAACACGATATATGTATTGAAATGTCAATCTACAACTCAATCACAGTATTTATGCAAGGCGTTGATAAGAGACAACAAATTCTACAGATGTTTATATTGAGCCAGCTCGTGTAAGTAAGCTTTCGTGCTCTCGCTTATCTGAGTATCGCCATCATCATCTGATGGTGTTTCAGGAAATTCGTCGCCCAGTACACCAATATCTCCAAGTTCGGTGAGATATTTAGGCAGGGGCTTGGCTGGGATCATGCTGCTCTTCACGGCAGGTGGGTTATATATCTTCCCAACGATCTGAATATTGAATGACCCCACATCCTCGCCGTACTTCATCGCTGTGAACACGAGGAATGCGATAGTGCCTTCATTGAGCTCCGACTTGATTGGAGGGCACTTGTGAATTTGTGTAGGGTCCAACTCCAACTGTGCATTGATACGCATGTTGCATGTCTACCCTTAGATTTTGCGATTTTGTATGAGATATATACATACCAGAATCTATATCTACTTGAGTACGAGAGCTATTGCTGAGACTTTGAGCAGATAGCTAAGATCCTGTGCAATGAGAGAATATACAGAGTCGAAATACAGGACTTAGGAACAGTACCTTGAAGGATTGAACCTACCAGCCTGAATATTCAACCTGTAATCGGTCTAAACAGGCGAATATATGCCATAATATCCCACTCATGCACAATCTACTTAAACCAGAAGTATCTAGTCCCTTAATATCGTTGACTAGCCCCCAGAAGACGTGAATAGTCCCCTAATGCGATGATTAAGTCCCCAATGTGATTGATCAGTCTCAACAGAAGGGAATATTCTCCTAATGCGATTGAATAGCTGTGATTAGTTGCCTATGGTTTGCAGAATATTCCGAGGCAGTTCAAGCTCTAGCAAGAATAGATAGAAAAGCATGCAAAGATTCGCACTCAGAAGCAAATATTCTCCCTAACATGGCGGAATATTTCCCCTCAGATTGAAGATACAAAGTGACTCGGCATTTCTATTGCTTGATAGTGACTTTGGACCTGTAGATATTCTGCAGACGAACCGCATTCCAGAAGAATAGCCATGAGGCTCGCATCAGTGATCGGAATATACCAATTATTAATTGATCGGTCAGGAATATTCCCCTGGTTGCAGCTTCGGCTAGTTGCCTAGATACAGAAGATAATGATGGATCACCCGTTGCATGGTGTGGTAGTCTGGGCAGCGAGTGAATTAACTGGTAACCAGGCTAGCTAGCTTGGTAGCACCGGAATATTCCCTAGTCCAGCAAAGAATGATAGAATATTCTGACTCCTACAGCCATGGAGACAGTATCTAGATTGTCTGGACCGACAAAACCCTCAACCCAGTAGTACATACCCTAGACCCAGTTGGATATTAGCTTATACAGTATGACTAGATATCCGTGGTAGATCGGACTATGTACAGTATATAAAGGCCTCCTAGATGTAATATATGGGAGGCAACGCCCTCCCCACGATTTGACCTTATAAGCGCAGTAGCTTGGGCGATTCAAGGGCCTTGGAGTGGAACCTCGGAGTTATAGATTAGTTTGTTAAGTCCAGGAAGCTTGCCATCCCTTAGAGTCGCACCTTAGCCAGTGAGCAGGGCGATTCGAAGGCCTTTGTGCATATTCCTTGGGCAAGACAAATATTCCTTAAGTCCAATAGAAAAAGATAAAAGAATATAAAGATTATTTATATATTTTCGAGTTTAAGTCGGCCAGTGAGCCGTAGCATCAGCCAGTGAGCTGCAGAGTCAGCCAGTGTGCCATTATAAAGCCAGTGTGCTATAGAATTCGGCCAGAGCGCCATTAATCTCAGAACACAGAATATTTCAAGTACCAAGACGAGCAGTCGTCATTAATATACTTTATTTGCTCCCAAACCTATTATATATTCGCTAAGTCGAATTGAATAGCTTGGATACCTTTAGAATTGAAAGAACAAGTCGTATATTCGAGCTTCTTGCTGGAATATTTGCGCACTTATCAGAATATTTGAACTTCTTACCAAACTAATCGGTTTGCAGAGGTCTTCTATCGATCTCGAAACACCCGAACTTATATATTTGGTGATTGTGAAGCGCAAGGATTGCTTAGGGTTGAGTATATATGAGTTTTACTCGCTGTATATTCGATCTAGGTTTTTCCCTGCACCGTTACCAAGCACATCAGCGTCAAACAACAGTACTACAGAGACAGAACATATTAGAGAATGATGGGGCATGCATCATGAGACATACCGTCGTCATTCCACGGCTGAACAGCTGATAATAGAGTCGGTAAACAGTTAAACTATGAACATGAAACTGGCACATGCCTGGCCCGAACGTTTTGCTATTGATGCGCGCTTTACTGGGCGAAGGGGGTCCAGACGGGTCTGCCACGATATCAGCAATGACTATAGTCACTCTATTAACACATACCTTTAGGCTTGGGATACGTTGTGAACAAGAGACCATCTTGAACAGTCTTGAAGCTGAAGAGATTGCGTTCAAAGTTTACCCCCATTATCTGAGCTAGAACGGAAGCTTGACAAGGCCAGAAAGATGCCAAAGGCTTGATCGCGATTGCGCGATTGAATTCACCTTTGAAGAGACTGGAAAATGTGACCGAACTGATCATGAAGAAACTCTGCAGGTATGTGTATGCACCCGTAATCTTCTTGTTGTTGTACTTGAAGTCTGAAGCATTGCCTAGCACGAAGTTGGTCAGGCGAGGCGTCGAAGGAATGAATGCCAGTGTCATCAAGTGGCTGCCAATATGTCTTTTAGTAATGTATCGACAAGGAATAGCCAAAGAAAAACTTACAGTAAGAATGGAAAGTCATTCTGAAAATCACTGACCTAGTCGTATACTTGAATACAGTCTTCTCCATATTCCATGTTAGAATCCAGTGTTTTGATGTGGCACAGTTTAGGGATGGCATCAATGATGCCAGCCCAAGGATTGTATCTGGCTTTCAAACTCGAGATGATCTATATGAGTATAATGTAATTACAAGTGAATTGGATAGATGTACTCTGCTGTGGAGACAATATCGTGAGTAAGATTAGACTTCTGAGGTCCTCCCGCAGAAGGTTCAGTCGGTTTGGATCCGGCCTTTACAACAGGAGCAGCACTTTGGACGTGTTAAGGAACTGTGTATGACTAGGAGAATAAGAACGAACCCTATGATCTTGTCAGGGACTGGTCCACCTGCCATAGGGGATGATGAAATTCTGTGCAACGTCGTTGAGCTTAGCACCCAGTTCATTGCAAGTCAGCTTACTGATCGTCGACATTGTTCGGGTCGACATCTTCAACTGAAGGGATTGTGTCATCCGTACTAGGGAAGAGCATCAGTTAGGTTGACATCATGCAATGCATGGAGTCACTGACATGACAGAACCATCGCTGTGCTGATCGTTGCTTGGGTTGCTGAAGAAAATGATCATTGAGAAAGTTCAATGAAGAAAGAGTAGTGCATACGAGGGCAACAGCAGTTTTATTTTCTTTGCCTTTGGCCCAGAAGGTTTACTCGGCGAATCATGTTTAGTCATGGTAAGTGTAGTTGTAGCGATGAACACTGTTCAAGGGCTCTTTACTTATAAGCAGAAGGACAGTATACATGATGCCATCCGGTAGCATGCAGGTTTGTCTTCTTGCAGAGTCATATCGACTATTCTATAGTTCATGAACACAGTCCGAGGAGAATGCATGTACGAAACTCCTCAGGTCAGTAATAATTTGGCATTCAGTAGAAGATTACATTTAATTATTAGGATTTTTTTGCCTTGGACAACGCAAATCGCAAGTGAGGAAGAACTTATATCCGCGAGTAAATCATGTGTATTATGAAGGGTCACTATGGTAGAGGCACATGCATAAGCAAAGGGTACATGAAGCCAAAAAAAAATTGACCCGGTTACTCTGTATACAGCATCTTTTCCATAGTAGAAGAGGTAGATCAGCTTCCCCACGCTGCCGCCACCAGCGGATACACAGGAGGGTCAAAAAGAGAAAGAAAAAAAGAAACATAACCATGCAGTATATTCTCACTTTTGAAAGTGAGATGAAGGGGTCCAGACTGCGTATCAACCTGTACAATCGCCAGTTCGCTGTATAATGGTGAAGAAAGTTAGTGACAAATTTCCAATGGATGAATGACAATGCAATATGTGCCGATAGCATATCCAACTTTCTCGGTGACATCAGGATTCCGCGGCGGTAGTAGTTATGCATGATGCCTATGACACAGGCTGGATTTTTGTTTAGTTCCAGACAGCTAACATGTAGGGTCTATTAACATGCCACCATTCAAGCAGAGCGAATGGTTTTGGCTCGTGTGTCCATTCTACTGATGGTGATCATAGGAAATATATCCTTGATTCTGGGCGAAATCTGTCGAAAACAATACTGTGCTGCTAACTACCAATTTGTAAGGGGTAAGTAAGGGAACTGATTTCTATGAGTAAGGGTGACCTCGATATCCGGTATCACAGTAGTGCTAGTTAAAGTAGAATGAAGTTCGTCAAGTGTGATCTCCAAGTCATAAAGTAATACCAGATCTTTATCATAAAGAAGGATGTTCAAGCGAGAAAGGTTGGTAATACCTGGTAGTGCAACCACCATTGTTTCCCAAGCTTCTGCATGAAGTTCAAAGTCCAGAAATCCATAATTCTCCTCAACTCCATACAGTATGCGAAGATATGATAGCGCAGGCATGTCTTTCAACACCTTGATCAAATGCAAAAGGTCCTTGTGCAGATGCGTACAGCTCTCAATGGACAACAACGATAGCAATTGCAATTTATCGATGTTGAAAACATGGAGAACAGGTTTCAAATAATCTAATAAAACGGTAAGTGTTGAATATAAGATTGTCTAGCATCATGCACTGAGCCTTACAGCTGAGAACACTTCTAAGTTCAGAGCCACATCCAGCAATGCATGGAGAAACGTGTTCAAGACCTCCCCATTTACTCGTAGCAATATATCTGTGAGAGATTTGAAGAACAAACATGCAGAACATGCATGGAGAAACGAGTCTATGGTGGCTTGCGTCCCAGACTCGATAATTAACCAGCACATGTGGCAAGGCAATCAAAGAACTGTGGTGGTATTGATGCTCGCATCAACTGATCCCACCGTTGCAACAAAGTCAATTATGTGGAGGTACGACAGGGATGGAAATGCTGTGGAAACGTTGGTCCACACAGTATCTGGCAATTGGCAGCAGCACAATTGAAGGAGATGGAGTGTGACAATGGGATCTCCTGCTAATGCCAACCAATCGAGTTCGAAGGCATTGCACGAGATGGTTGTGAGGTTAGAGAGATGTTGAAGGACCATTGAAGAAGTGATGGATTTGCTGGAATTGTCGAGGATGAGTACCTCTCCAATGAAGATGATACACTTGACGTACTGTTCAATAGAGGGATTTTTGTCAAGGAGGGACCAGCATGTGGGTAGGTTGCACTCTCCTTCTCGCACATGAAGCGTTTTAAACATGTAACCTTGGGCAAAAGGCAACCATCATTTCTGCATGAGTGAGAGACATTTCCCATCCTCGATGGAAGAGAGGGCGTCTTGCAATATCTTTAACAATATCTCTGGAGACAAGATGTTTATGGGGGTAGAATGCATAGTAGACTGCAAATAGTGCGCATGGGAGAGAATGTAGAATTATGTTGGGAATGCATACATTTGGGCACGATATAACACAATACGTTCTAGCTCCTGCTCAAATGGAGGCAGGGACAGTAATGCAGGGAAAATGAAACGGAGTGATCCATAGGGTCTGGGTAAACACGCTGCATGCGCTGAATGTCATAGGTCGGTCATGTATCTGATAATAATAATAGTTTATCTTCTGTAAATCAGGCAAATGCTCGGACCAGTTCCCATAGATATTTAAAAACACAATGCAGAACCATACTAGCTGAAACGATGTGGTTTGCCATATGCACCACAGAAAGCGTGGTTCGCGATCTCGATGAAAAAGTAGTTCAGTCAACCGTAAGTGAAATCATTGATGTATCTGCTCATTCACTCATGTATCATGTAGACGGCTACTAATAGACGCATCGGGATCATGTACAGTACACATTGCTGGGGACCTACCCTCATATCCATTCCACTGAAGGCAAACCAGTCACTGCACGTAATAATCTATGACATTAACTTGTGGTTGATGCCTGGTCGCATGGGGCCCATCTATTGTGTAGTCGTGCCACTTGACATCAAACACCAGGTGGTACTGCATCTAGTCGACCATGACTTTGTGCCTAGGAACAGACTGTTCGACGGCATACTCGGGAAAAGAAGCGGCCTCCGAGGAAACATGCTAGCATTGAAAATGGAGAAGGATACCGGTCTATTTGTCGACATGACCCTAGCAGATGAAGCAAAGACAATGGAAGCTTTAAAGGCGTAAGTCTACCAACACAGTCTATGCATGACAAAAGCACTAATGCATATATGTAGCCATGCCAAAGATAGATTTAGTTTCAATTTCATGCTTGAAAGTAGTACCTAATGGTAGTAGTGTCCGTGGAAATAGTAGAGGTTCTACAATGTTCGAAGTAGAAATACAGAGCGCACATGATAATATGGATAAAAAATTTCGAAGAAAAACTCACGTCTAGCTACCAAATTTACTACAAGGGTCAATCCATCCACATTGCACAGTGAAGAGGAAAAGAATTATGCGTTCGGGCCCTGGACAAGTCACAGCTGGGACATTACTAGACCAAGGAGTAGACCATATATCCATGGACTTGTCTGAACTTTCCATTGTCCATGAGGGAGTATTTTGTCATGGAAATACATCCTCGTTCTAGGCCGGACAATGTAGCAAATGGACTTGATATTTCACACAGAATAGGTCTGTACGAAAGAAATTAATAAGAAATATTTGGTCCACCTATGGTGGTCAATAGCGACCAAATGAAGTTAGCAGATTAAATTGCAGCTAGTTCAGCAGGCCATTACAAATTAAAACTGCCTAGTCCTAGACAAAATAGATATAAGACTTAACATTGAGCTACAATAGCACTGCGAAGTATATTCATACTGTGCTATGTCGTTTACTCGATATGCCGCAACTATTTCCAACTGAAAGTCCATCATGGATGATGAAGTCCTCAGTGAGTTACCATGGCCTGTGTTAAGCTCATATCTGACTCGTGGTGTAGAAACTGAATATCACAACACGATTACGTTCTGCAATAATAGCTCATCTCAGCTCGCAGGTTATGGAGATATCCAGCAAGTCCTGGCTGAGACCATGGTCGATTCTGAGTCTCAGCCGGATGCTTCATTCATTGTCAGTCAAGACTCATGCAAAGAGATGGTTTTTCATATGCAAGGGATTGTGCTTGAAGTCGCTCTTCCCCCTGTGCGAGGGAACAATACAAACAACCAACAGTCAGAATACCCACTATAATACATACACAAGGTTCTGATATGTATGCAGGGTGTCTGTCAATCAACTACAACAATCTGTCACCATAGTTGGATTGGATGGCGACCGTCAGTTCACCGATGCATTGGCGGCAATTAGTTGTCTGCTTGACCTACTGAGCCAGTCAGAGGCGAATCGCGTACGGGCGTTGCAGCAGATGCGTATGGGTCACGGTGCCCAAGTCACTTTTTGCAACCAATTATTGACCCCATCGCATATGGTCAACGAAGAAGATGTAGTGGTATTACCGGCTGCAATTGATCCTCATAATATGCTGTCGAAGGAGCTCCAGCCCAGCAAATTTTCATTCACAGAGGATTCTAAGGTGTCGCTGGAAAAATACAATCAAACACTCGATGGCCAGTAAGTAAAAAATCTTGTAAACATTTGACATCAGCTGATAAAACACATTTAGGTACATTCACACCATTGACCTTGATCCTCATGTCTTCCACCCAGGTCAGGTTGTTAACATAGGTGTATCATTTCGTTTATGCAAGCATGCGAACACTATGTCATTTGTTCAGTGCCTGGACAGTATGGTGCTGATGTCGACTGTGGGAGCATCTGTAAGAATACCTTTTTATCTATTGGCCTGTGAGACCAACTCACAGCAATGTTTAGCTGGTACAATCAGCAGAAATGGCTAGTAGAAGTCATGAAGTGAGGCGACCATTGCCCCACAAATGTAGACAGGAAATCCTTAAGATGGCATAGATTAAATTCTGATCCCCTCTGTTCCACATTACTGTTATTATAAAATAAAATAAAATGGTATATTCATATTATAATTCATTGGCTCTGGTTATTCTTCCCAAGGTGGTGTTCCTATTTTTTGCCTTGGATTCCCAGTCTAAGAACTTCATGGTTGCTTTGATGACCTTTGGGAAATTTTCATGTAGAAGGTGATGATGGTTGCTATATATTAATTGGTTATATTTGTAGCATTGTTATCACATTTGTCCAAGTTCACCACATTCGGGCAGGGAAAGCAATGGAAATAAAATTTAAACACATAGAAAACAACCCAGCCTGACCATATACCTGTATTGAATCTACTCAGCTGAACCTGACTCATGATCAGGTTTTACATCTACATGCTCTGCTAAAAAAACAGTCCATGCATTGTGTACAATTTGAGCTTCATCCCATTCTGGTCCTTTGGCAGTCTCTATCCATCTCGCAAGTCCTTCCACTCGTTCCAAGACATAGTAAATATTTTGAAGAGCTTCATGTAGCTCATGAGCTACCGTTGAAGGGGGAAATGAATGGGCATATTGTAGCAGGACAGCTGATATATCACTGACCGCATTGTCGAGCGAGCTGTCTAGGACAATAAAGTCCATGGGGCTGGGTACAGGAGAGAGAGAAGCTGGTACGGAATGTGGATAGGTACTGGAGATCGATTGGAAGGTAGACATTTCTGACCATCCATCTGACCCCGGTTCGATGTTAGACACGTCCGACAGTGAAGGTGGTTGGGCGTCTGGCACGCATACACCAGTTATGGCTATAGTCTTGTTGGCCGAACTACTAGAAAAATATCTTTGATGAATTCATTATGATTGTTTCAATCAAGCCCTGCTCACCATTTGCATTTGACACTATCGCAAGAGCAACGCTCTGTGTCCAAAACTGAGAGCGGAGTATACAAGTCCATTGCATTCGTGGTGGTGGATAACAAAAAAAGAGACGAAAATCAGCCAGTAAAACACGCAGCACCATTGTACATGACGACATCTGATTGATATTCTCGAAGCATTGTTCTGGCCAAAGTATTGCGAGAGTTTTCTATTTGGTCCATGTAAGGCAACCTAGAGCTGACTGTTTCCACAATGACCTGAAATTATGAGAAAAATCAATCGCTACCCTGACAAACTGGGAAAGGACTACCAACCATACATCCTCGTCGCAAAGAAGTGGTAACGCTGCACTGCCACATGAACATCTATCGAAATTGTTCTTTGTTATCATTCCATGTGTGCAATAAATAAGGCATCTTGAGTTGGTAGGCAAACACACAGAAAAAAACAGAGATTCATGTGCCTAGCATGAGGTATAAATGACATGTCTGATAACATAGTGGTAACATTACCTTGATGCGAGATTTCCAGTACCACGGAGGACAGAGAAGGCGGTTGGGGGACTCAATAACTCCCCATACACCTTGGCTCCAAAAGTCTGAAAGATTTTGGACATTCGGAGAAATGACAAAGCGTGCTATATCCCGTTAGAGAATTCAATTCCCACACTTTTTCCTTTTTGTCTCTGTTCTATCACCTTCAAATGTAAGTGGATTTGATGTGTCCATCATGTTCGCATCATAGAATGTCATGTAGATTCTTTTGGTAGAACAATCATATGTTGCAAGATAATGAAATCGAACAACGCCAATGGCAGCATAACATGGAACATGTGTTCCTCGATCTTGAAGCTGCAGTTGACAACAACAAATTGGAAGACCATGATAGCGATAATGAATTAGCAGGTATGTTAGGTATTGACAAGCCCTGTATAACATACCAATATAGTACAGATTTCATTGACGATACTGAGCCAACCGATGAGATCTGAACTCCTCCTAAGCCTGCATTTGAAGAACCTGAAGAACCTGAAATAAATGGATTCAACGAAATGATAAGTGGGATTGAAGAAAGATGGGCATCAGATGGAACCAAAAATTCTGAACACAATAAGGATCTATCGCTGGTGGATTATTGGTTAGGCACTACCATCAATATCCATGAGTTCGAAAAAAACGACTACCTGCTATGGAGGGTGCGATGTGAAGTGAGTATGCTCCATCCATCTAGCACATCTTGTTAATCGCATGCAGCGCTTCCAAGAATACGAAGCTATGCACCACATCATGAGCAACACCGACAGATGCATCAACATTTGCTCTGTCCTTTACCACAATAATTTACGGGGATGGATATACATGGAAGCGCCTTACAACGAGACAATCAAATCATTTCTTCTCATGACACCAGGTGTTCAGAAAATGGGGTATGCTCTGCCATGGTGTCTCAGAGTCAAAGCCATAAAGATTGCAGAATGGAAAACAGTACTCCAAGAGGATGACCATATCAAGGATGTTTTTCAAGTAGGTTCTTGGGTTCATGTCAAATGCGGGACATATTGAGGCGATGTTGGCATTGTGCATGAAGCTACACTGGAACAGATCGTAATTTTACTCATTCCTTGGTTGAGCCTCGAACCACCTATCAAACAACTTAGAGGTAAACGCCAGCACCGACAGGAGCGACCAGCTGTATCCCATCTATTCGATCCATTACGGTTTTGAGACGGTGCAGATGCAACGAACCAAGAGCTGCCGTTGGGTCAAATTATCACCATCTTTCATGGTCACAAGCTCCTAAAGGGATTTTTGCTGAAGAAGATGTCTTCTCATGGGATTGAGGAAGCCACCAACATCGATGTATCCGCTGCAGGTATATTTCTGACCAGCGATCTACCAGAAGTACAGACATGGACACGGGACATGCCTCCGCCTAATGGGTGGATATTCAATACTGATGAATGAGTCATGATCAGGTTGCTGGGCTCGAGCAGCAGCATGATTGAATCCACACAAGGACGCGTAAAAGTGTGGGATGCGAGCACGTCAACAACCATCGAGACAACATACTGGGACCTACACAAGGAATTTTCACCAGGAGATTTTGTTGTAGCTACCATGGATGCATTCAAAGGGCATCAAGGATGGGTTATTGAGGTGCACAAGTCGAAGCTTGATATTGAAGTAGTCATTTTAGAACGAAACAACAACAGAAATCAAACGATGGTAGAGGTAAGTTGTGCTTAGTACCAAAAAAACCATGATCAGGCTGATGTCTCTAAAGTTCTTCACCACGCATACCAATATAATACGTCGAGGTGTACCATCTGACAAGACACACTCCTTCCTTCAACTAAATAAAAGACACGAACAAGGATACGATAATCAAACATGCAAGGTGCCATGGACGGGTATGCAAGTAAATGTTCTAATACCTGGACATAAAAAAGTGTGTGGAACTATAGAAGATGTCGTATTAGATCCAAAGATTCCAAGCAGCCTCAAGGTGACAGTCTGTTATGACGTGGTGTACGACTCAAACAGACCATACTATACAGAGGGTGTACCTTACGAGTATGTTACGGAATGCAGGTTAGTTTGGTTTACTCCTTAAAGCATCATCACTGATTGACTTCTAAGATCACGATGGCCTTTATATTCATACTGCCCGTTATGGCCAAACAAGATGATGTACTGTCTGCAAGTGGAAGTACTCATGCATGAGAGACAGCTATTTGAGGGTTACCTGCTGCCGAAGACAATAACAAACCCCATAGAAAGAGAAAGAACTCCATCACCGGTTCACGGATGCATGCCGCCTTTTGAGGGAGAACATCCACCAACTTCAGAAATTATCACAATGGAAGATGCGGCATGGAATCCAAGAGCCAAGGTCGACGAGAGGCTTCCGAAGGATCACTGGATATACAATGAAGTATTCAAGGGAAAGCAACTTGTGGTTAAAGCAGACGGGGTAGAGAAAACCATATGGGTGGAAAATGATGTCCTGTGGTATTGAATTGGACATGCCACCAAAGTATTGAGACCGAAAATACTGGTACCCTCTCATCCTACACCTCGGGATACCAACATCTTCGTTATCGTACGTGGGGAACATGCAGGTAAGATAGTCTGACCTCAATGGTTTGACAAGAACACGACAGGTCATACATTTCGGGTGGCTGTTGTCATGCAGAGCAAAGGTGCACCAGATGTACTGACAATGGAGGAGCTGGACATGGAGGCAAAGGACATGACAAAGATGGCAGAATTGAAAGAAGATGCGAAGATGAATACCTCACTGAAAAACTCAATTATTGTAACTGTACAAAAGAACAGGCATCCACTCAAATAATAACATTACTTAACCATATCAAGCTGGGACATATACCACAAAGTGTGCTGTTTTTGGACCAAGTCTATTCAGATTAAGTGCATTCAATGATATGCCACGAAGTAGGCCATCTTCCTTCATTCTGTCATACTCGTAAGACATATTCGGCAGAAATATATGTGACGCAAAGTGATCTGTGCCAAAGTAGATGATGAACGCCAACATGTACGCTCACATTTCGTTCTGAACAGGTACCATGAGTCCAAGACTGATGGAAGTTTGGGCAGCATACTCTGGCCAGAGCTGGAAAGATAATATAGGAGGCAGGGATTCGAACATTGCACCGTATTGCATATATCCGGTGCAGTTGTGCGCCGACATGGCATATTCTGATGCTGATTGAAAATTTCTACCATTTCTCGACTGAAACAATAATAAGGCTGTTAACCAATCTTGTATAGATGCTGTAGACGTGGAAGCGATAGGTCTGCCGGTTTGCATCCACATGAAAGGACCACATACGCCCAGAAAAGATGTTTTCACATCTGTCAGGATAACGTGACAACCTCTATTGCAGCAGACGTAGGGAAGAATATTTCGTTCCTGATCTCCACGCATGGTGTCAGCTAGGTCTGCTATGCCTGCCATTGATTCGCCAAACCAAGGGAAAGTTTGAGGGTTTTGAACAGACAAAAAATCATGTACCCAATCCCAAGCAGCATTGAGCAGGTCAGATCGGGCTTGTCCTCCATTAACGCCTATAGAGCGGAATACAACACCCACCAGCCTTGTCACCTCAGTGGAGGCTAACCAAGTGTCTCTCCAAGTGATGTTCTGAGACCAATACAGGTAGAACAAAGGCATTAACAAAGAATCATATGCACATGACCAATTCCTGCTATCCCACTTGCACCCATACAATGCATACTCATGCATCGCACCACCTTTCCTTTGTCGCTTAGAACTACTGCAGTCATTGTTGTCTTCCCTGGTACGTTTCTTGGCCTTGTCGTCGTAGTTAATCTCATAAGGGTCAGAAGCATATTCTTCGATTTCTCTGATCTCTCCTTCTTTAAACCCATGGTGAACGAGAGTATTGTGAGCAATGTTTTCAAACTTTTTCATTTCTAATTTGAGATCCAATGGCAGTGCTTTATTCAAGTCATCCACTGTCACTTTATCTGCAATGAAAAGTCCGTTTCTATTGGTTGCACATGATGCAGCCACATATGCCAAATACCCACCTTCACTGAGATATGTCAAGATTCTGTCAGGCATCATCTGGCCTTGGGCTACATGACCCATCAAGGCAAACCCTGGCTGTATAGGCACTTGCTCACATGTAACCATGACAAACTCATGTTTACCAGACTCCCCGATGATCTTGTGCTTGAACGTCCAAGACATTGGTTTGACAGGAAAGTATCCTTTGGGGAGACCAGAAAGCTTGACTTTTGAAGAGGGGAACTCAACAATAACTGTGACAAGATAAGTCAGGTTGTATGGATCATTAGCTAATTTGAGATGATGAATGTAACCCTGCGCTCTGTTTGTTATCTTCAAGTCCGTCAATATATTTCAATATCGCAGAATCACAGGCATTCCTACATAGAACGGAAGCATACCAGGTAACCCCCCTTGATTTATCATGGCAGAAACATCTTGGTTGAGGAGAACCTGTCGGTATTGCTCAGGAACAATACATCCATTTATCTTGTCCAAAGCAACGCAATTAAACAGATGAGTTGTGGGGACTTTGCTGATAGCCTTGTAACAGTTGATTGCATGGCAAAGAAAATTTGTAGTCACGATAGCTACAGCGTTATTGTGTACGGGTGTGCTCATATCTATACCATGAGGATTTGAGTTTGAACGTATAATGCGTTCATTAAATATATCGACATCTTCTTGAGTACATACTCTCTTGTGTAAATGACCGACAGCTCGACTATACTCTTCATCTACTTCCATTCTCTTCTGACGGTGTAAGAATATAGCATCTGTAATCGAGTTCCATGCCATTCGTCCAAGTCGCTTGCTGAGGTTTTGGTGATCTACCTTCTGGTTGCGAGTAGCTCACATGTAAACAGGAGATCCTCCAACTGGGGGATATTGGTACAGATCCCCGCTGAAGATAACCATCATACCACCGAACCACCAATTCTGTTGGTTCTTGCCATAGCAGCAAGCTGCATCAATCTCTGGTAGAAGTTCTTGTTGCAGCATAGAGACTTCATCTATGATGATGATGTCTACATCCTTCAACTGTTCCCTCAGCTCATTACGTCCCTTCATGGTCATCGTCACATACAAAACATCTTTTCTGCCAAGGGTCTTGTTGCTATGTTTAGATGCTCTGCTAGTCATGCGCAAACCAAAACCCTTATGCAGCATCATCCCATCATTGATAGAAGCTGCCAAACCTGTGGGCACCATGAAGCGGATAGCATGGGCAGATCCGAATGCCACCATAACTTTGGTAAGAGCTTGAACAACATAAGTCTTTCCCGTACCACCTGAGCCTGTCAAGAACAATCTCAGAGGAAAAGGTTCCACAGCTGATGGAGTGGGGGAGTCTTGCGAAAACTTTCGTTTCATGTATGTAACAGCCATCAGATGAAAAGCATACTCCTGCTCGAGATTCAATTTATATTTAACGACCATGGTATTCATCAGCTCCATGACAGTCTGCCTCTCTTGGGCAGCTTGAGACAAGGTAGATCGCATGCCAATGAATCTGGGTGAGACAAACAAGGATGGCACATCCTCATCATACTCATTATCATCAAGTACCGGTTCATTTATAGTAGACTGGACAGACAAGCTTGGTTCACCAGCAGCCTGCTCCTGAACATTACCTGCATTAAGCCTGGATGCTATCACCTGTGCCTGCTGGTGTCTAATCTCCGAGTACCATTCTTTCAGCATGGTAGGCATAATTCTCATCCCGGACGGCAGCGAAGAATCAGATGCAAAACTTGACCCCGTGCACAGAACTTCCGAGGAAGGGAAGAAAAAATTGGCCTCTGCCAACCGCATAAGCTGCACATGTGCTTTAGAATCACGCACTTTATCTGAATCGGTCTTACCAGTAAGCTCAACCAAAGAATCTAAATCCTTATGCGTAAACATGTTCGTGACTAGCTGAGAATTCCTAAGGAGCGCTTGCCACTTTTGCAGGTAATCTGCATCTCTCTCATCCTCACACTCATGCATAGCTTCCCAATTGGACATACATTGCATTGCTCGCACACTAAATTTGTATGATCTAAAGACCTCTGAAGCTGATTCGGTAGGACACAATAAGGGAACAGTGAAATGGAAGGGCTTGAAGTGCGCAAGCATGAATAGCGCATAGATAGTATTTGTTGATCTAGGTAACTTGTGGCCAACAATTCTAGGTACCTTCTTAGTGCGATACGCATATTCGTCCACAGATGTATGCTCGACAATCTTGTGTGTCTTATGTAATGTATAACGAGAGAGAAACTCGTAACGAGGAAAACGGGTTGACCTGTGCCCCTGTTCATATTCCCTGTGAGGATCATTGGTGGTCCTGCGGTCGGTCTTACGATCTACTCTAAACCTCGCTATAAAATCATAAAATGAGACATCTAATAATTCGAGGCTGCGATTAAGATAATCTTGTACTTGAGACCTCTTCAATAAATTTCCTTGTTCATCTATGTGGAGTGTAATGAACGCATCCTCCATTTCCTCATCCCCATCGTTGTCATTATCCTGGCGGTATTGTCATGCGTATTCCATCAGAATGCCTGATAACATAGGTACTGTTTCATGTGATCAAAGCACTTCTTCTTTGCCTCTAATAACTCTGGCTGCTTGTTGTGCATGGACCTGTTGCTGCTTTGAAAACTGCGATAAACACTTGTGGACGACGGTCTGTGCTTGCAACTTTACATCATCAATCGATCCAGTAGCGTGAGCACAAAGGACAACATCCGCCAGTAAAGTCAACAACTCATATGTTTTAACACTCATTTTCATTATATAATCTGTGATATAAAACATGGCGGCCTTGCATGATTTCCCCAACAAAATAAACCTTAAATCATGGTTGAAACGACTGAATACGAGTATCAATCAATTGTAATAGTTGATCCAAATATCACAACATGTGAGAATGACTGACTTTGATTCAGGATCATAGAACGAGTTGGAGATGTAGTCATGAGGAAACTGAAACCGACATGTACTGTGATCGTATTTGTAACATACTGCTTTATGTACATGACGCTGAAGATGCTCTCCCACATACTTAACTTCTTGCTCAACCACAGAATGAAAATGGTCCCATTCTTCGGCAGACGCATCCTCACCAGGCACAATGGGAGGTCTTTCGGTCCTCGGATTACCATCCGAATCGAAAGGAATACCTTCAGGCAGATCATGCACAATGAGGTCATCAAGAAAAGCAAAAAACTGATCCTGGAACTCCACAGACTCCTCTAATTTTTTATGAAGCTCTGAAGGATTCATACATCCCTTCAATATTAACAAGAAATGCCTGTGATATGCTCCGTGACCTGTCAATTCGTCTGAACCATAGAATGCTTCCAAGTGACCAAGAATACCTCCAGCCTCTGTGGACATACCAGCATCAAAATCCCATCTGAACATATATTGGAATAAACATCGTACGACAAAATCGAAGAAGTCCATACTGGCTACTGGATCCTGGGCAAGCTGGAGCCCTTGCTGTGCATATTCTGCAATTCGAGGATAACGCGCATCCAAGTCAACAGTCTTGTCACCCCACATAAATTGAAAAATCGGACTATGTGTGGGAGTGGGATTTGCAGTAAAAAAGAGATGAAACAGTCCAAAATGCCCCGCATATGCCCTCATTTCGTTCCAGTAGAAAACCTTTGATGCCTTGGAGCCAGTTATCTTACCTGCTATGGCTTTCACCTGCCCCAGGAGAGTAAACACCTTCCACTGCTCTGACGAAAGATCTTGTATGTGACCCTCGTGTTCTAGATGGCGAGCGACTGCATGTATGGTTTCTGGTTTAACAGATGCTATATCATCTGCCACATGATCAAATCTGTCTGATTTCATGGCAAAATGGGTGAAGAGATGGGTCTGCCTCCATTGGATCATATTCATAGCTACAAAGATGAACGCATTGTGGTATCTAAAATCCTTGCACACGGCATCCAAGTAGTAATTGCACTGAGAATGAAAAGATATGTCTATTGATCGCTCGGTATCTTCAAAACCCCCAATCCCAAATGGAAAAAGAGTAGGGAACATACCCATCATCAGGTCTGGATTATTATATTCATTCACTGGTTTATCGCCACGAAACATCACCAAGTCTGGCTTTTTATTAGATTTGACCAAATTGTTGAGGGCAGAGGCAATGAACGTTCCTCCATGAATCTTCACAGACTCGACATCCGATACCCCCATACGGTCGAGTAAACATGTGCTTTCGTCATCGTCGCCCAAGTTGATGTCTTTCATCGCATCAGAGATATAGTGGGCCTCAAGTCCAGCAGTTTCCTCTTCGAAGATATCTGCTTGATGTTTATGCTCAAACTGGAATGCATAACGTTCAAGACCAGGTATGATATCATCTACGTCATCTAACCGTCCATAAAGTTCCATTTGCTCTATACTTAGTTCAATATTCTGATACAGTCAATTATGCTTACAGAGGTATCGTAATAAGTGCCATACCTTTTTCTTTCGAATATAAAACATCATTTTCAAGCAGGACTTTATGGACTGGCACGGTCCCATGAAAATCACACTCAGCATATCCTTTATATCAGACAGCATCCTCGGCAATACACTTACAGTAGAAACCAAATTAACATTGTGAGCGCATGTGTTTCCATAGAACACTCAAGGTTGAGCAGGATCCGTAGAACCATAAAGTCGAGAAACATGTGCAGTACATCAATATACAGAACAGACCATCTCTTCTACCCACATCATGTCATTGAAGTACACAGGCAAAGCACCTCGGAAAAGCTGATTTCTGAGTGCATATTTAGGCAGACGTCCATCTTTTAGCACAGTCTCGCACGGGACACATATATTGAACAACTCATCTATACAACCAGACGGTTCCAGCATACAATCGTACAACATGGGATGGCCGACAGGTTCAGGATGATGCTCAGCACTGTTGACAGCCAACAATTCCAAATGTAACTTCTTCTTGAAAGATTCATCCACCTCAGCGAACGAATAGCACTTAACCGGTAATGGCTCACCTTTACAAAGCTCCCTAGAGCACACCGCACATGGAAAGGTTTCGGGCCAACACGTCTTCTCTCTGAACATGCAAACGCAGCTATCCTTGACATCCTGGGGTACCGGCAAGGGCCAATTATCTTTTATATGACAAAAATGAGCCGCCAAAGTTCCGGCCTCGATGTCATGCCTCTCAGCAGTCATGTTTTGACGCCGTTCCCAATGGCTGCGAGTATGCATCAGAGGAAGCAAAATGGAACACAGCTGAAGACCGTACTCCATCTCCAGAAGATTGAATAGAGCGGTCTGTGAACCAAGATCGACAGAGGCTACATAATGATTAAGCATATCAGCTACAACATATGCAGGCAAAGAAATACCATCATCCCATCTTTTCTGAAGGCTGTCCACCAGAAAATCGATCGAATCATCCCTTGAAAACTTCCGCCACTGCAGACCTTGAGTAAAATGAAGCGAGTCATTGATAGATTTCAACAAGTCATTGGTTATCCATGGTAATCGAATACCCTTTTTCTTCACAAGTGATGACAAATCCAACTCAAGATCACATAAGAAAGGATTGGGCTCAGAAACACCAGGAGCATACTGCTGCAGATCCGGATGCCATTGAACAATGCCAGGAAACACACTATCTCCAAATCGTATTCGAAATATTTTGAACACAAGAAACCGGCGCTGGCTGCTTCTGGGGGAGGTGGCAGATACCATAGAATGCAGGTCAAGCAAGGTAGAATCAGAAATGACAGATATTTCTGAGGTGTATGCCATAAAGGAGGTGATTACAGTTTTTATCACTGTGCTGCACTTCTGACCTGTTCATGCCACAGGAACAACGCTGACCATCTCTTCAACAGTACAACAGTCTAAAGACTCTGAAAAATGATGCTCCTTAGCATATATCCAAGATGGATTGGTCTGTTCCCTGACAAGCATTCTCTCGTCATATTTCCAAGGATAAAATGTGGAGGCTTCCACCTCACACCTAGGTAACTGAATACGGCGATCCAAAGCAAGACTCTCGATGATGAACACATCACAGCATTCATTGTATCTGACTGTAAATGTCTGGCCATGAAGAGGTATACACTCACTGAACAGAAGATACAACCATCTGCAGACACTGCCAGCTGTAGCAAAATGAGCACACTGATTTATGTCTTCAGGTTCATACAAAGATTTCATACTATTATTGTACCCAGAATACATGCAATCACAAGGAATCTTGTTAAATACAAACAAATTCATAATGGCAAATGACAGAAACCTGATGGCAACACGAAGCAGTAGCACAGAGGCAAAGTATAATAGACCACAGAGTGGGGTTGTAGAACAGACAGAATTTGACACAGGATGTCTGCAGAGCGTGTAAACCAACGACGAAGGCGATAATAGTACCCAACACACAAAATCATCAAACAAAAAATGGAGGTGGTGGGAAGAGAAAAAGTTGTCACTGCCACCGCATGTCTTTTTAAGCATGCCATCGATGGTTTTCCAATTAGGTCAGGGTACACGTGAACCAATAGGGAGTTATCGGAACAAGAAGAGGTCTCAGCCACAGCGGCAACCAAACAGCAAAGAAGCCGTTGAGTGCCGATTGATCGGCTATCACTAAAAATTTGTAAGCAAACCCCAGGTAAAGCCCCTGTCCAGACAGTTTGGCGCTACTCATGACCAGTTATGTTCTGATATAAACCCTCTATCATTTCCTCATCCTTCGGAAAGAATCAGGAACGGGCATGCCAAACACAGCACTGTTGCCAAACATCCCTTTTTGAGCATTCAACACCCATCCACAACGTGACAACGACACGTCTCAATGCAACATGTCATTGCAGGAGGATAAATAAGTGGTGGACAACACTGCCATATAGGGTGTTTGCGGGATGTAGGACAGTCCAGAAAAATGGCATCATAGAGGTAAGGAAGGTGGATATCCGATCACTCCACTTCTTAAGCTTATATACCCTCGCAGATCGGATTCATGGTCTGTAACTCATAAGGTCAACAAAAAATAGTTTTATGGAAGCACTGATCTTGCACATCTAGGCTTTGTATCCCTTGCCAACCCACAGCATGTGCATCAATCCACATATTTCCTTCGGATGTTTACTCTGCTACCTGTCATGAATTTCAGGGCCTTCCAGGGACATAAGAATGCTCATATGAGCACTCCTATGCTTCTGGAATGTACTAAATTCATGGCATCTATTCATTTTCCTTTCTGTGTGATGAGAAACTCAAAAACCTCAACAAAATTCAACTGCAAACATTTTAAGATAATCTGAGGATGAAGAACATGTAGCGAAGTGAATCTGAGTCAAACACAATATAATTTTATGAGGTACGTATGGTACAAAATAAGTCTACAAGTTGCCATGATACCCTGAGTATACTCTGACTGCATGTGCTCCCTTCCATGTCTCATCATCCATTCTTCAGATCTGCACATCATTACAGACTCACAGATTTCCATTCAACAATCTTCCGATATTGCAGAAGCATGGTGGCCAGGTACAGTTCAATGTGTAGTCAATGGTGCATCTGAAGTATATGCCACATGATTGCAATTACAGCTGGCTTCGAGACCTTCCTGCACATTCATATACTGGTAAATCCTTGCTGTGGTTCATGGCTGAATAAATGCTTACTATTACAGTAGAGGCCTGCAATATGAGAGAATCCATTCAGCATGATTTCAGTTTTTTCTGACCGGTAATGAGTTTCCTTTCATTCAAAATGCCAATCTATTCACCTTTGCATTACTGGGGATGTAGGCTTTTGGAGAGCTACAAAAAGCTAATCTGAGGTCCATGCGAGCTTTGAAATACATGTCAATCAAGGTACATCCCTCAAATTTTTACTTACATCTCGCATGGACTAACACCAAGCCTTATGACAAGAGCAGTCGCTCCAGGGTGCAGATGACTCAATTTTCAGGTTTCAAGTTTATTGCCCTGATATTTGGCAAGTTACCATTGGTTCAATATTCAAAGAAGACTTGCCTTGCAATGCAGATACAGCTTGCTGCAAATAAAGACCAAGTGTTGCAGTTCCTGAATTATTCACATGATCAAATTGACTTGAAAATCAGAAACCTTGGGGATACATCGTCCAAGCTACAGTGTATGCATGACTTTGATATCCTTGCATGATCGCAGTTAGACGCATTGCTAGGGGCCTGGTAAATATATATTCATGGATTCCAGATAGTATTTACTCACCCAAGTCAGTGTACAGGACCAAATTTAGAGTGCACATATAGCTTTGCCATCATCTGTGCATGCGCAATGTGCACGTCTTGACTGTGTGATTGATACTAGGGCTGCATGAGTCAACGTTGCTCAGGTAGGCTGGGAGGGTGTAAACGGCACTGATATCGGGGATCATGGTTAGTACATTCTCCCTTCTTCCTCATCATGATCAGCCCTGCTTGAAGCTAGTTCCATCCAGATGGATCCTCCACTGCCAAGTTGTCAGGGTACTTGGCGACTTCCCATTTGATATGAACTGAGAACAAAGGTAAGGTTCCATAATTCTGTTCGTTCGCCCTCTGATTGAGATGACAGTGTGCATGTCAGCTTCACTGTCATCATCCATATTATCATGGTGCAGGTCAGACATCCTTGAGCATGACTTTTGAAGCAAAGGGGCAGAATCACACAGATGTAATACATAGTTTACATCTATATTTTCATCTGTTCAAAATACAAAAGTCCTGTACTGCATGAGCATCAAGTATACACAAGAATGCAAGGGAACACGAACTAAAAGTACATACGTCAATTAGCGGACTCTACCTGCCTCAATCTTTATCCCTTCTCAACGAGTCGCATCAGAACTCCTGCGAGATTTCAATCCGTCATCACTATCGTTGATAGTCAGGCATCCCATGGAGCTTACACCTCGTAAGTATTTTTGGAGAGGCTTCTATGGAATAATATGTCAGTGAAATGATGAAGCATAAGTAGATCTTCGTCTCACGACACTTACAATCAACGTAAGTAAATTGAATACAGTATCGTTAGACAATAAGTGCCTGCACCGTATTAGCACTTATTATTTACTAGGATTTTCAAGGAGGACATACCAATTCAAGCATGTGTACACATTCTGGAGTCACTTTTGTACCATTGATAAACCCCGACATGCGAATAAAGGCCCCTTCATATCATCAAAAGAATGGTATTTAGAAGATGTCATGCAAATTGACTAGTCAGCAGTTAATCGGTGTTCAGAGGTCCTTCAACACCACATATTCCTGGAGAACATCAGTGAAACTACCACACTTGTACAAAACTATAACTTTAGTCCTTAGATATCTGTCATCTGTGTTGTCCAAGGGCCCAATATGATATTGGTTGGATGATATTCCAAAGCTTGAACACCAGATTTCATGGTAGTAAACATTTTGATGGAGACTGAACAGCGAGGACAATGAGAGTCAAAGATCAAACGAGCAGGATAATGGTGGTAGTGATCAAAAGAGGAAGTTGCCGGTTCCGATGACTCCGAAACAGGAATCATCTTGGTTTCTTTCTTACCACTCACTATGTTCAATGTATTTCATACTCTCTCAACTCTCATTCACATATTCACTCCCCAGCTTTGACTGGGAGTCAAAAATTTTCATATATACAACAACTATTCAATACAAACTACATGACGACATGCTTTGAGCTATTCCCAGAGGATGGGAAAAGACCTCAATTGATGGCCGACAGCTCTGAAAGCTGTCTAGGACCCTGCATGCCACGACCTCACTAATGAGACACCTCGGACCAAGACACTGACATGTTGAATCATGACATCATGCATCAACCCTGAACTTGGACAGGAGCTCATTTATCAATTTGTGAGTTTTCATTTGTACCACATGACAGGACTTTTATTTTTGATTTAGAATCAATTATCTGGCTGGATAAAGTCTAGGCTACATGATACTAGTCTTCAAGACATTCAGGGAAGTCACAGTTTCTGTTTCAGGTCGAGTTATCCAGGTGGTACATTCTCCAATGTTTCTATATTGTTATCAACACTGACAACCATGAAAAATATGTTAGCATGTGCTATTTGTATTGATGCAATTATATGATGATGATGCCCAGATGGCTCTGCTCGTGACCTAACTGGTTGGATATTACAACAGAAGCATTCCATCGTAAGTCCCAAATTTCCGCATCTCAAAGTTCTCATACTCATGTGCTTTCAGGATGACCCTACTATGCGATCAGGGTCACGGGCTAACCGGGCTCCCACCCTGTGCCTGCCACCATGCCAATTTGAAAGTCGGAACTCTCCCCAGTGCATACTGTGTGTTTCCATGTTTCTGCAATGAGCTGAATAATTATGTTGGCACCAGTATGGTTCTGCATCAAGTGGGGGGATGGGACAAGCTCTAATATTTTCAAGCATGTCAGGATCTCAACTTGTCCATAATACCGGGAGCACTATGCTCCAAGCAATGCAGGCAACCCCTTTCGGCCTTGGAATCTGTTTTTCAGATCTTCCAAGTTTCAGGCCTCACAAATTCAATGTCCGATATTGGCATGATTTCTCATCTACCAGCATGGTTTATCCATGTACCCCCGGGCTCTAGACCATTGCTAATACTTTAAATACGAGGTATGTTCTCCCTTTCTCTCCATCATCCCACTAATCCCCCATTCCTCCCTTCTCTAGTTTCTCCCCCCTCACTCTTTCTCTCATACACTCTATACTGCTGTCTTCTCATTGTCTGGCATGTCCTCGGTGGATTTCCTGCTGTCATATACATCCTTGTCAATTACTTCTCTTACCTCAATGGTTTGGTCTCATGACTGCCATCATTTCCCTTTCAGTTTCATTTGTTGATTGTAATCTTCACTTTTACCTCTACCACGACCATGTCGTCATGTTCGATGTCAGCAACAGTCAGATTTTTTTCTTTCTCTGGTTTGTGCCATGCTGACATCATGTAGGCTGTCGATGGCAGCCGTTACAGCTTTCTTTAACTGCAGGGGACGCGTCAAATGGGCGCAGTCTGAGCTAGATGACGATTCACTCAGCGAAGGTAAGGCTCTGTTGTCAAGTACCATTTTCTATTCTTACTCTTTTTTTTTTCGCTGTTAGTTGTTCAGAACTCATCCCATGGATGGTAAGCCATTATACTGTTTCTCGTTCGTACCTCTACTGACTACGGTTTGATAGGGCTCATTGTATTGGGACGGTTGATGTAGTGGCATGAAAGGTAAGCCCTTGATTCTCCACGGCCCTCTCCCAAGCTAACCATTTCCCGAGTTTGTTAATTTTTCACCTTCTCTTTGACCACGACCATGCTGTCGAGTTCGATGTCGACAACAGTAAGCTTTGTTGTATTTTCCTGTGTTATAATCCACTCTAACATTGTGTAGGCCTGTCGCTAATGCCTTCGATGAAAGCTTTAGTTGCAGGGTACATGTCAAATGGACAGCGACTTGAAGTTAGCTAGCCAACAACTTACTGCAGAAAGGTAAGCCTGTTCTGTAACCTCACATTTCTTTTATTTCTTACCCTTCATTTTGTCGCTAGCTTTCCATGTTCTTGTTAATGGTAAGCCTACCGCATTGTCTTCGATTCCAGTCTGTACTGACAGATATTTATACTAGCTCGTTCTGCTGGTATTGACGCAGGTAAGCACTTGATTGTGCATGGCTCTTTCCCAGGCTAACCATTTTCTTAAGCCCCACTACAGCGAGTAGTCATTGGCATCTACGATGGCACTGGCTGCGTTCAGATTCACAAGGCATACCAGATGTCAATGGTAAGCTATTCCCTACATGGAAATTTATTGGTTTTCTAATGTATTTCCTGTCATTGAAGGGAGGACTCTCACCATTGACAGTGAAGTATCTCGGATGTACACTGCACCATATGGTGGATTCAGGTCCCATGTACTGGGAAAGTATGCTGAGGGAAGGAAAGTAAGCAGAGTGTAGTCTCTTGACAAAGACTAGACAACTAACTGATTTTGTAGGGCATCGAGAACCCATCAAGCTTTGTGTCCGAGCCAGAATCGGTATGTAGACATTCTTTGTTTGCGTTTGCAACTCACTCCCAAGCTAACCATTTTTCAGGCATTCAACAGCAGATAGCGTCTCTCTTCGACAATGGAGGGATCCAGATTTGACATGCGCACCCTGATGTCAACCGACAAAAGCAAGATCCTCAAATGTACGCACCGGGATGGGGCCAGGTAAGTACCCCTTGTATATCCCCTAGTTCACAATCTGATGCTACCTGACATAGACTGGCACAGCGGTAGGCATTGATGTCGCATCGTTGCAGTGTTCGGGAGGTAGGGAAGTTGGATTTTGACTGTAGAATCGATGTCGAGCTTCCTCAAAAGTTTTGACCTTTGAGTGATGGCTCTAGAGTATGATCTGTACCGCAGTGAACAGGTATGTAGACATTTCCTCTTTGGGTTTGCACCTGCTCACATGCTGTTTGTGGGTGTAGATCCAGTCATGAATGTCAGCATGACAAAAATCGACCAATAGCGAGACAGGTACTCGGTGCTACACGACTTTGGTCCCTACAATTGGGAGGATATGCTGCTACAGTGGGGAAACAGCGAGATTCTGCTGAGATGACAGTAAGCAAAGTTCAGTTTCTTGCTCCAGAGATCAAGTACTAAGAGCTGCACCAAAGAGTTGCACCGTGAATTTCAGGTGTGCATCTGCAGACCCCATAGCACGTAATTCAGTATGTCTACCTTTTTCTAGAATCTTTTCTGCTGCTAAGTTGCTGCTCTCAGGGGATGGATTGCAAGGGCACGAGGCTGCAAAGGTTGTTGAAGGGAGCATCAATGCTGGATTGAAGGTGCACGAAGAAAAGAGATGAAGGTGGGTGATATAGTCCCCTTTGTTTTGGTTCCTGTCATTTGATCGTTCGCTCAGATGACAGATCTTTACCCCGTTTTAATATGTTCACTTGTACTAGTCCATGAACAACACGGTGCCAGCATCACTCAGTCAAATCAAGGACAGAGGTGATGGGCAACATTGCAAAGGATGGAAGGAGGCTGTTATTCTGCTATGCAAAGACTTGGAAGCCAGCCGTTGGTATACACCTATTCCTTGATCCTTGCTCTTTGGCTAAACATACATGTTAGGGTGTTATTGAAAGGGACGCAGTAGTTGGCGAGGGGAAGGGTGCATTACTGATGATAACATAGTGTTGAGGTAGGCCTTCCTCACCTTGTTTTGAAGTAAACTGACATTGTTCGCACAGATACCAATTCTTGTAATGATTATGAAAAGGCGTGTTCAATTCACTGACTTTTACTACTCTTGCTGATGAGCCATACAGATGTATATAAGGTTATAACACTATGAAACGATAAGAGTGAGATTTTAAGAAAAGAGTAGCATGGGTGGGAGGGCTACAGATGATGGTACGGATTGTACACCACCTTGCATTTCTCCAGGTCAATGTGTTCCTGCTCATAACTGGAGCAAATCATGATGGCGACGTCAACGCAAGGTCTGGCTCGCACCAACTCGCGATTACTTTGAGATTCATCATCGGACGACCTGGGCCTGAGAGCGTGGAGATACGAACAGAGCTCACACCAAGCCTTTGCAGAAGAGGTATGTAGACTGGTTGTCATCATGTCGACCTAGCTTACAAGTTCATTTGCTTATGCAGAGTTCTGATCACAATAGGGCATTGGTGGAAGGACACCTACCAGTTGCCGCGCCGAAGGATCAAAGCACGGGGGGGACTCAGGGACAAGAGTGGACTGCGCGGAGGTGGCGGGGATGAGAGCTTGGAAGAGTGGAGTGCATGGAGGGAATGAGAGAAGGGAGGATTGTGCATGGATGGGACGGTATGCGGAGGGACGGTGGTGGAGGGACATCGACAGGGGCGGTCTATTATTAGCCTAGATGGATGGACAGGAGGTCGAGGGGTGGAGGTCGTGTGGCTGTGAGGGAGGGAGGGCCATTATTTATAGAGACAGCGGAGGGTTGTGGATGGCAGGAGTTTATAGGAACAGACCATTTCCTGCATGAAGGAGGGTCAACAGGAATTTAGCAGGAGTTCATAGAGATGGCCGTTTTTGCGGAAGTGTCATCGGATGGCGGAAGAGGGGTGGATGAGGGAGAATGTGAGCGAGACAAGGTGAGGAGCAAGTAACATATAGTCAGCATCGAGTTGGATTATTGCATCACAACTGGAGCACACTAGTCAAGGATCTGACATGCCTGTGAGGGCATGCAGGTCTGCCGATGGACTTTGGATCGATGGTGGAGGTCATCAGTAGTAGTGATAGTGGTAGGATAGCAACCCAGGCTGTTACTCAGAGTACTTATACAAAAATCAAAGGTCAGCAATCGACGTCATGGCAAGTCTGGACTTCCTAATTGAGCCTATTTCATGCCATGTAAATTCTGAATTGGATGTGCTGGGCCGAATTCCGACCATCCACCACCATACAGGTCACTTGGTGTTGCATAAAGTTTAGCGAAGAACTCTTTACTCGGGAAATGTCTGTTCTGTCAACCTCTGTGGTCATCCAACTATTCAGTATCGTACTTCGTGCTTTACTTCTACAGTTCTAGGCCCTGGGTTAGATGGTCTAGCCATCAAAACCTGTCTGACGAATCAGGAGTGCTCACAATAGTTGTATGATGACCAGCTGTGGAGTACATATCATGTTGGAAGTAGGTTTAGACCGGAAATAGAGATGTTTGCCATCACCATGATGGCATGTGACAGAACCAAAGAGGAACAGCCACCCACCAGCAGTCGGCACACTGGCACACTGGCACAAAATGAAATGCTCGATCATGGGTGCGTCCCCGCCATGTGCGATCAAATAATCAATCGAGACAGGGAATTGAAAAAGGAACCCGCCCTGCGACACACAACATGACACGCACCCCCCCCCAGTACAGAACAAAGGAAGGATGGGAGAGAAGAGAGAGGCGAGGAGAGGAGACAAAGGAAAGGGAATAATGTATATGAATGAGAGAAAACTTGAACTCACAACCTAGCCGCCTTCCACCAAATAATATCCTCTGGTCGTCATCTCATCTTGATTTTGAGTGAGTGATTTTAAGTGAGCAGATCAGATTGTTTGTTGTCATCTTGTGGTGAAGGAAAAGGAAGGGAAGGGGGGACTTTTTGTGAGCAAGCACAAAAGAGAGGCACCTTTATGGGAAAATGGAAATTGACTTGACCTGACCTCATCCAGGGACCTGCCGTACTGCATGGTCAAATTTAAAAAACATCTTTTCTGTTTTTCGGACCACCCTACAATCGTCTTTTTCCTACATCTTGATGTTTCCAAAGTGCCGTTTGTCACTGCCAAAAAAGATTGCAAGGTTTTTCGGAGCTGAAAAATGACATTCACAATGGACTGGAAAAGACAATTGGTGGGCCCGAATAATGCACCTTGGTCATGTTAGGCTGGCAGTCTTCTTTTCAACATGACATAATTACCTGGTGGTATTTCACCCATCACCTTTTCCTTTGATGTTTGCATTGCGATTGACTTTAACACTGAGATTCCCAGCACTCCTGGTCCCCAACAATTTCAGCACAAAGGAAATTTGACGATGCAGACGCATTTCCGTCTGTCAAAAATCAGATTTTGGTAGGAAGAATCACATAAGGAAATTTCTTCAGTGCCACTTTGCATTACCTTTGGACAGAAACTCAGGCATGACAGGAGTGCAGCGGTATTTATTGATGATATTCATTGTCACCATCACCCAGCAAAACAAGGCAAGATATTCAAATTTTATTCAGTATATGATTACAAATTTATATAAGAAAGTGGTGCACAGTCAGTCAATGATCATCCTTTGGTTTACAATGAGGAATAATGGGTGGCTGTCCAAAAGAGTCATAGAAAGTCTGGGCATAGTGCACTGCCACAGCCTTTTTGACCCTCAGAGTGCCTTCAGTTTCCATGGAACCCATTGAACCCTTGCATGCGAGCTGCAGCGGAACAGACCAGCCCCACATCACCTCACGCAAATTGCTAATATACCCACATCGCTGAGCCCAATCTCCACTAAAATTGCCATTTGAAGTTTCGCTTGATGTGATCAAAGTGCCACCTGGGAAGACCTTCAAAACAGCATGTTGACGATCTGAGTTGAAATCACTGAGAGCAGCCGCCGCCATGACATCCTCCAATGGTAGTGAGGGCCCTACAGCAACACGAGAGTCTAGAGCGAGAAGCTTGTAGCGAAAATTGAGCTCGGACAGCTCCCAAACCAGTTGGCATCCATGAAACAAGTCGAAAGGCTCATTCCCAGACAATATTGGGGGTACAAGCTGAACTTCGATGCCTTGATTATGCATACATGAGCCCAGCATTTCCTCAGCTTCCTGAAATGCCTTGATGGAGGGCGTATCCTTCGACTTGCTTGAGCTAGGTCCATCAGCACGTTTGAGCACAAGAGCCAGCAGGTCACACCACTGTTGAGTGCAAAGTGGTGTTGCATCAGAGGCGGTGGCAGTGGCACGAAATTTGAGGGCATCAAAAGAGTGATCCAATTGCCACAGAGATGACTTTTGTCAAATTGCATTGGCATTGGTGATAAGCCTCGGTTCAGGGAACATGTATGTTGCAGCCACTGGATCAGGGAAAGCCGCTTTGGCATGTTCAGAGTGTTGGTCAATCAAAGACAATGCTGCAGACCAAGCAGGAAGGGCCAAAGGGGCATAGTCACCCTGAATATCATTGAACTTGACCTGTTTTGTATCTATTAAATCATGAATACTTGGTGCATATCTGTAGCCATTGAAAACCTTACCAGTCTTTGGCTTTGGGTGCCCACTTCATGAAGAGAAGTTTGAACGGTGCGAAACAGTATGGTCTGAATGTATAGGACCAATAGTGGATGATGTTGCTGGCGCTGATGAGGTCGAGGTCACCATGGAATGAATGGTGCAGAAGTTGAATGGATCTCGATATCCTTGGAAAAGACGCAGACACTGATGCTGGGCGACATATTTTTTGGGGTCTGAAGGTGGTCCATTGAAAACGACAGGGAATTCGTTCTCGGGAGATGAAGAACATATGTTGGACTTGGTCAGATCGACAGCTCGCAGAATGACCTGATTGGCGAATGAATCGAAAGGGCAAATGAAATATACCAGAATATCAGCTTTGAAAAAAAGCTGCACTACACCGATGTCCCATGTAAACGTTCCAATGTGGTGTGTGGATTTGTGGGCAGAATCCAGCGGTTTGATGCTGTTCATGACTGGTTTGCACCAGTCCATATAGTCCAGGGCAGCAACTATCTCGAGCCAGAATCGCTGAGCAGTCGCAGCTAATACCTGAACGGTAAAGGTGTCCGCTGCAACATGGCCTAAGCAGTCGAGTACTCCTTGGATACGTGAACAGAGAATTTTCAGCAAATCTTGGTATTCTGATGACTTTGTTTTGTCCACCAACATAGCACTGCATCGGTTGTCAATGTGATTGAAGGCATGGGATAAACGATCTCGCCAAGGCTGGCACAGCAAGCCAATCCCACGAACAGAGCCTGTAGCCCACTCTATGTCATCATTACTGACATCTTCCCACATATATGGGTAGTCGCGATAAGGGTGGCTGACTTCAAGTGCAGTAGGCTGGTGTGGAATGAGAGGGAGGTGACAATAGGCTTCTGCATAGTATTGGGGGACACGGGTGTAGTCATGGTCTCCAAATCGACCATCAGCATACAAGTGAACTTTGTTACTGGTGGAGGGTGAAGGAATGAAGTTGGAAGTTGTGGAGGTCACAAAGAAGGGAAGATGGGCAAAGATGGCACCAACACAACCGTCACTGAAAGATAATGTACCTATAATACACATGAACAGACTAGACAAACGAGAGGTATGGGATATGCACCTAAGAAGTTGTGTGAGTTCTTGAGTAAGTCATCTTTGTGGAGCATATGGGAATCCATGTAGAATGATGGCGAGCTCTGGAAATTGTCAGATTCCATGACAGGTTGGGTAAGCAGCACAAACTACGCACCTTCGAAATTATCTACCGGTACTATCTGAAAAGCAATGATGTGACACATAGAAATGGAGAAAACAGAAATTAGATAAGAGTCTGGAGAGCCAGAGGACACGGCGGTGTAGCCATTTCTACTATTGGTGTAGAAACGAGCACCAAGTGCACCAGCTTAGGCTAGGCTTATCCCTTACAGAACTATCTTATCCACTGGTTGTGGGCTTGTTGAAGTACTTAGCCTAGTCTAGCCAATACATGATGCCTTAGTTTAGTCCAATGAAATGTGTTGATAGTCCATTTGTATATTAATATACAACGATACAACATATCCTATCTTATCCTAGCCGGTCCTAGTCTATCCTAAGACAGACATCAGTATTTAGCCAGTCCCAACAGACTGGGTGGCTCAGCGGCATGTGCCTTGAAGTGTCAGCCTTTGATTGATACTCTGAATTTCATCAGCTTTGAACTTGCAAAACTGTTCTTTTGCATTCATTCGGCAAAGTGGGCATGGTTGGGTGCAAAGATTGAAGTTAGCTTTAGTGGCGTAAGCCTTATAGCAATTAGCAAGGTACTTCCTCACTTTCTATAATCTAATTAGCATGGTCATGGTGCAGCCACTCGAAAACACACTGGGAGCGTCTCTGAACGAGCTAAAGATCCAATGTCTAAGGGAATAATCAGCCAGAGAGAACAAAAAACAAGGGCTAGATTGTGCACGTTGAATCCAATATCGAAATTTCCATCACGTCCATCGCAACCTCATTCGCTGGCAGCTCATTCTGTAGCAGAAAATGTGCTACAACAAGGTAGACGTACCAGATTCCAGGATACAGTCTCATAGGCATGAAACAACCCTCTCCATGAATGCAAATACACACTCTCCCCCCCCCCCCCCCCTGGCAGACACTGTGGGGATGCGAAATGATTGCCTACAGTATATCACTGTTAGTATCATGAAGAAATAAAGAAAGTGAAGAGACATCTTGCCTCTATCCTGAACACAAAGCGGCCCCTCTGTGCCCCTCCCCTGGGGTTGTAGTGGTATGAGGACAAGAAGGAAAAGCTTACATGATGTACTGGCAGCACAGATACTCCTGGCTGAAACTGGTCTCTGAGTGCATCGGAGTGGCGATGCTCGGCAAAGGCCGACTTGGACTTGGGATGCAAAACGATGAAGTCCAAGTCGGCCTTTGCTGAGAGTGTGTCAAGCCGAGCATGGCTACTCAGATGATACCAATGATGAGTCAGCTATAATGACACATGACAGATGTCAGTCCGCCCTGCCAGCTTACATCATTCCTGGCAACGTCCAAGTCGGACTTTGCCAAGCACGGCCACTCTGATGCACTCGGAGACCAGCTTTGGCTGGGAATATCGCAATGTGCTGGATGCTTACATAAGCCTTTCTCTCTTGCCTTTGTACCACTACTATGTCAGAAGGTGAGCCTTCTGGCTAGTGTTGCTACAGAGGTATGAACAATGGTGTAGTAATTTATCCATACTGACCTTAGTGTACTATGAATAATTTATCAGCTCAAAAAGTGTAAGATTGAATTAAAGATATGAGTGCTAGTGTGAATGCCCTAGAGGATCAGGGCGGCTTCGTCACGACGTTCGTGGGTGAAGGTACGTGTACATTTTTGTAGATTGTGCATAGCTGACAGGGAGCAACCATAGATGAAAACTCAACATGTCAACAGCTGTGCCATCATGATGAAAACGAAGAACACGTTTCCTGGCCAATTGATAGCATCATATGCACACCAGAGGATTTCTTTTGTTACCGACTTAGAGGTTTCATGAGTTGTTTTCCTGGGTCGTTTATCTGTACTTTTACATTGATTAGGTTGGTGAAGAGGGCGTCCTCGCTAAGCACCTTCAGGACACTGCAGATGTCAATGTTATTGAGCACAGACCAGGCTGGGTCTACTTCCGAGGCGAGATCAGTCAATGTTTACACAAAGAGCTCTTGGATATCGAAGGCATCCAGACCTTTGATGGCGACATCATCATCGAATCCATACACGTTGAAGACGAGCTCAATGTGGATGTTGATCATGGTATACATGTCTTTGAGCTGGGGGATTGGGTAACACCTGACCTTGGCACATACCAAGGTGACATTGGGTGTATCATAGCGATTCACGACTGGGGCTACAACATTGCTTTCATTCCACGGTATACTTCAAGCATCGTGGATAACTATGCTCAAGCCCCCCCTCTGGTGGTAGCCATGCGTGATGAGGCACATATGCTCTCTGGCCCAGGTCTAGCTGGCGCTAAGCCCCTTATCGAGGACAGCCTCCAGATACTGGAACTTAGTGCCAAATCAGTCACAATCGCTGGCGATATTCCGGTCTATATATTACAGATGTTCACCAATCCTTGTGCACATGTGGATGCGAACAAATCCAATTCACTGCAAGCATTGGTTTCTCGGTCTCTGTGGAAGTGCCCTCGACCACAAGAGTGGATCTTTTCTGCCGGTGAAGATGTACTGGTACAGGCAAGCATACAGGGCAGAGTCATCGAGAGTCTCCACACAGGACTGGATGTCTACTGCTCTCATCACAGCAAAGTTCGTCAATATGGATGGCTCGACATCTACAAGGTTTTCCAAGTGGGCGATTTTGTCAAGATATTGTCTGGAGACAATCAGGGGAAACTGGGATGCGTATAATGTATTGACGATGCGGTGGCCCTTGACATTCTTGTCTGGCCAGATAACACTAGAGTGAGTTTTATCTGCTTATTCTGGTAACAAGTTTCTCACTTTCTCAAGGAAATTAATGTCTGGCGGAATTCCATCACCTTGACAAACTCTTCCAAAGTATTCGTGGCACTGGCACCAGATAAAATAACAGATCAGATGTACACAGGCGGGATACCTTGGCGAGACGCTAATGTTATTGTCCTTCCAAGCAATGATCTGAGTGTAACAACGGCACACAATTACAAGGGGCAGGTAGGCACAGTACTTGACATACTACTGAAGCAGCCAGGGCCCAGTGGGATTCGAGTTTGCATATGCCTACTATGAACTTACAGAGCCGCTGGTGGGTTTGCTGACATTTGGCTGGATTACGATGAAGTGGTTGAAGAGAGGTGACTCAATTTTCGTCTTTCTTTATCTACAGCTAACCACTCATCCACAAGTACTGGTCTACCCTTATGGTACTGCTTACCTCTACTTGGAGATCAAATTGCCTTCATGCCATCATGAGAGTATCAGCAGAGGGGGGACGAACAGAAGAACATCGAGCATGGTAAGGCGCTGGCTCAGGAAATCGCAGGACGACTTAGGCAAAAATTGCCACCCAGGTCTGCCACACTGCCTCATGCAGGGTCGCCTGAGGACTTGGGCACTGGCAACGCCTGGGATCCCTTCGCACCAGAACCCATTATTCGCCACTGGTGCTGGCATCCTGCACTTGCACAACGAGAACTGTGCATGAACATGTTGGGCAAAACCCAGCCACAAAAGGTTTGGATGGAACTTACTGGGTCAGGTTGCAAAATGATGCACCTCTTTC
Source organism: Armillaria fumosa (assembly GCA_030407015.1). Classification (NCBI taxonomy): domain Eukaryota; kingdom Fungi; phylum Basidiomycota; class Agaricomycetes; order Agaricales; family Physalacriaceae; genus Armillaria; species Armillaria fumosa. Next base: position 1,472,175 of record JAUDYM010000008.1, on the reverse strand, counting down.
GAACTGTTGCCGAGGAGGTCTTGATACCATGGAGGACCATTGAACCTGTAGAACTGAACGTGCATGACTTCCACCGATGGGTCGTCATACAAGGCCCTGGCCTAGGGAAACTTGTCCATGGTATTCATTACATCGAGGGCTCAAAACCAACCAAGTGGTGGGTCAGGGAGGTTTCGATATGATCGGGGGAGGTTGATGAGTTCGTGGGCGAGCCTTTGGAAGTCGTGTCCTCTGACATGTGCATCACAGCAGACAGCAACAAGGACTACCAGAAGAACCTTAGCTGGGCTCAAAGCCAACACGAGTCTCCAGTCAGAGCACCTAAAAGACAGAGAAAAGATGTTCCCATGCGATGACCAGTACAATATGCCAACTACGCGCTCTCTTGGGGCATTGTAATCACTTTTGTATGTTATAATGATTAATACTACATAATTTCACACTGTATGAAGGTGTGCTTTTAGTCAACATCGATGCAATCTGGTTCATGCTATCGTTGTGAGTGTCAATTCATTTCCTCAAAGTTCTTACTCACTTTTGTTTCATTTAGATCCCAAACCTCTGGGTTCGATGATCCAGTACAAACTGATCATTAGTAGCCCTTGTCGCACCTCTCTCTCTTACTACCATGGGTGTCAAGGGTGGCTGGAATGTACATATCTTTCACTCTGAAATACTAGGATTCAGTGTTAATAATCTCTTGCAGCTGTTCAAGTCGATAGAACCAGTGTTGTTCATCGACTGGTCTGCACAGACAATATCTTCTGGTTCCCTTCACTGCTTAGGACCATGAATAGGTGTTGATGCCAGGTATGCAATGTTATCTATTCTCATGTCTAAGGCTAACTTGAACAACTGCTAGTGGGTGGATGTTTGCAGCAAAATATCACTCTGGTCAGACAAAGAACACTGCGCAAGCTTCTCTATTCAAAAGACTGGGACGCCTCTTCCACCTTCCTATCATCCCTATATTCGTTTTCGATGGCCCAGGACACCCTGTCGACAAGCGCAAAAAAAGTGTGAGTAGGACAACAGACTGGTTAACAACTGATTTCAAGCAGCTACTGGATGGGTTTGGGTTCTCCTATTGGGATGTATGTTGTCTCATTGTCTCATTGTTATGGTGTTCCTTCTCTTGATGTGCACTTTAGGCTCCAGGTGAAGCAGAGGCCGAGCTGGCAATGCTCTCAATTATTGACCGAATCGACGCTGTGCTGTCCGAAGACTTTGATACGATGATCTTTGGTGCTCACCAAGTAATTTGAATGTCAGTACGAACAGCTTTAGCTTCGTAGTATTGTTAGTATTGTTCCTAACCCGATGTACTCACAGAAAAGACAAAAGTGACTCTACATATATAATCGAAGTCCATGAACAAGGATCCCAGCTTTCCCACAATGATCTAATATTGATTGCATTACTCGCTGGTGGTGACTATGATGTGAGTCATTCAGAGCTTCTCTAATGGGTGTATATTCACTCTCATGTCGTAGGATGGAATTCACGGCTGCAGAATACAAACTGCAGTCGATATCGCTTCAACAGGGATCGGCAACCAACTGTTTGACATTCTCACAACATCTAGATCCCAGGACTACTCTGATATCGCCATTACATGGCATCACAAACTCTGTACAATGCTGGAAAACCAGGACTCCAACTCTCGCTGTTTCCATCACCGCTCACTTGCTTCCCACATCCCTCCTGATTTCCCGAACCATCTTGTCCTAACTCAATATGTTCACCCATTGACATCACAGTCAAATGGCAGGATTAATCTGCCTGCACCTTTATCACTACATCAACCAGACCTCTTGGGACTTGCACAGCTTTGCAAAGAGCTTTTTGTTTGGGGAAATTCAATGGGTATTATCCGGAATTTCTGCAATCACGTCTTCCCAGGTCTGGCCATCTGGGAGCTGCTCCAAGATCTGTGTGAGTGGCGAGGACTTAGCCAGACTGATCTGTCCTCGCATGCATTGATTTCTACGGTTTGCCCTGTATGAGCAAATCAGCACAAGCGAGCGCAATCTGAAGCTTTCATATCACTTCTTATTCCTCCTGCTGTTATTTTCCAGATAACATCTGCAATCAATGGAAGGCACGATAGCGATATCACTAAGAGTGAACTTGATAACTTCATGAAGAAACGTAAAATACGCACATGGCTCTCCCACATATTAATGCTTCATGCATGGCCAAATATTTTGGACTATGCCAGCCATCAGATACTCAAAACTGTGCAGCAATGCAAGGTAAGTATCCATACCGAGAGAATAGGACAAAGTCATGCCACCAAATCTACTAGTCTGTTCAATCCCTGCATGTCAAATCTTTTTAATGATCTCATCAGAACTTTCTAGCCTCAGATTCTGTCAACGTAGCTTCAGTCAGGCAAAGCCTGCTTTATCAAAACGTGGTCAGTCACTGTCAGTTATCGAGATATCTAGCGATGGGAGTGGCGAGGAAATGCCAGGTCAGTGCTTTCTTGAATGTATTTGATGGCAGTCTTGATGTTTCTATTTTCAGAACTCCCATCAAGCAAGCGAAGGAAATGAACATCCTCTCCAAAGTATCGTATCAAAACTTGCCACTCCAAAACTGGTGACATCCTGTAACGAGCATGCCGTGGACTCCACGGACTTCAACCTTTAACTCATCCAATCGGCTCCAACTCACTCATCGGAATCCGACGGATTCCGCTTCCCGGTTTCTATCTTATATTTCATATTTCTATTTCATTTACTAATTTCACATATTCATTTATCACACCTAGAATCCATCACAGTAGCGAGTAGGTGTTATATCGGAGTCCACGGAATACTCGACTCCTCCAGATACAGAATATTCCAGACTTATATTATTCTAGCCTCCGATTCCTCAGACTCCGCCCTAGTATATAAACTGTAGAACTAGCAGTACATACCTCAGTTCGAATATCAACTTGGTTTAGCCCAATACTCTCGTACTCACTATCTCTGGCCTTCAAGCCTAATCTCTCCCTCTTACTATAAGTCCGCGGACTCTGACTCCGTCAGGACTTCATCTTGATCCTACTTCATCTTGATCCCACGGACTCCGTCCGTAATCTATCTTAGGGCTACGACCCAAGGGTGACGTTGCTAATAGCTTCGCCAAGCCCACGCACTCCACGGAATCCTCGGCGTGCATTCTAATCCTTTCATCTATTGGCACAATCCTAACAGTATATTTGAACTCAAACCCTTGAGTCGAAATTTTTAGGCATGTCTACCGTCCTTCTCGAACAAACTGAGACTACTCAGTCCTCCACGGACCCCCAACCCACTTTCTCTATGAACGACATTCCCCAATCCACCTCCAAAGGAGATCAACACCTTTTTGGTGAAGACTCCACATCCACCAGCCATTCCCATAGGGAAACCTACACCCATAATGGTTTTACCCAACGACAACCCATCCCAGGGATCAATCCCAATCCCTTCAACCTCAATCTCGCCCCCGGACCCTCAGAATCCATCTCAGGTGGCTATGGCAGCTACCGAAACGATCCCCCACGGTGTTAGGGCCAACTCTCACATGACTCGTAGTTGGGCAATTGCTAAGCTGTCTTGCATTTGGACAATCACTTATGCAATGCCTCGGATGACTTCAAGGTGATGAAAGAGGCACTTACAGAGAGGCTTTCAGCAAGTGAGCAGACAAGTAAGATTTGTGTGGTGTTAAACCTTAGCTCGAAGCTGAGGTTGTACAATGAAATGTAGTTACTTAAATACTAAAGCATAGGGGTTATTAATAGGTACTGAAGTTTTGTCGAAGATGAGAGGTGTGCTGGTCGGGCGACAAGCATGCAATATCATGCGTTGTCCATCATGAAAGTTTTGTCAAAGTTGATATCAGTGATGAGGTGGCGATAGCATGTAAGCATGATGACGCCAATAAGATATGATAAGACTAGAAAAAGGAAAAAAGTGAATAAATCATAACATTACCCTCTCGTTAAGGCAGACGTCCCGACTGCCCTAGGGTGTGTCGTCTTCTTCTTCTTGGTCACAGAGTATGCAGTCTGTGACCTCCTTTTCGCTCTCTCTGTGCCAGTAGTCGTCGATGAAGGTTTTCCAAACTTCGCGATCAGGTTCCTCAATCCAAAATCTCTTTCCATCGGTGCGTTCCACTTGGTAGAACATGCTCCATCCACCCGTGGCTTGGTTTTCTCGATAGCTGCAATCGACTATTTGTTTGATGGTCTTCTCCGATCTGTCGATGACTTTGCGTGTGGTCATGACAGCTTGTGTCTTGGAGATACTGTCTTCGTAGTCTTTGATGGCTTCTTGGGCGTTGGCCATGTCGTCTTCTCGTACCCACGAGTTGTGTTCTCGTGTCCAGCCTTTCCATTTGACAAAGTAATCTGTTACAAGTCGTGATTTCTGTCCTTTCTTGGCTCGGACCCGTCGTGTACGGGAGCCAGGACTTCTTCAATCTCGTATTCTTCCTCATCTTCAATGAGGTCAGGTGGAGGAGGGGGAGGTTGTTCCTGGTTAGGGAACGCTGGCAGTATGTAGGGGGTCAGCAGCTTCTCGTTGAAGTGCAGATGGATTTTCCAATGCGGGGGGAGTTTCAGCTTATAGGCGGAAGCGCTGGTCTTTTCCAGTATCAGGAATGGGCCGACGCACTTGTCGTCGAGCTTCTTTTTTGGGCGGGGGAGATGGAGGTTCGTCGCATCCAGCCATACATGGTCTCCGATGGTGTAATTGATGGTGTCCCTTTTCTTTTTGTCATATTGGACCTTCATCTTGCCTGTGGCTTCCTCTAGTGCCCTTTTTGCTTGGCAGTGCACTTCCTGCATGTTTTCCACGAATGACTTGGCTGAAGGGTTGGTGAAGACGTTCGTCTGGATGGAGTCCGGTAGGACTCGGGGGTTTACTCTGTAGTTGGTGAAGAAGGGGGTTTGGCCTGTGGCCAAGTGAACGCGATTGTTGCGGGCGAATGCTGCTAAAGCAAGCCATTCGCTCCAGTCTGTCTGTCGGTGATTGATAAAGATGTGGAGGTATTTGTTAATCTCCTGGTTGGCCCGTTCCGTTTGGCCGTCGGTCTGGGGGTGAAAAGCTGTGGATGCATTGGGCATGATATCGAGGAGTTTGAGGAGTTCCATCATGAACTTGGAGACGAACTGTGGTCCTCGATCAGAGATTATCGTCTTGGGCATTCCATGGCGGACATAGATGTGGTCTTGTAGTAATTTTGCCCATCCCTCGGAGGTGAGCTCCACATTGCAGGCGATCGGGATCATTTCTTTTGAGAACCTGTCGACAATTACCAGAATGGCATCATAGCTGTTGGACTCAGGAAGTCCGGTAATCATATCGACAGAAATATGAGTCCACGGCTCTGAGGGGACTTCATTAGGATGGAGGGGGGCGGCTTTAGGGTGAGTATCCGTCTTTGTTCGCTGGCATGCTTCACATGCCTTGACGTATTTCTCTACCGTCTGTTTGAGTTTCGGCCACCAGAACTCTCTTTGGACGAGTTCTTTGGTTTTTTCAATCCCCGGGTGTCCTGCCGTGATGTGGTCATGATGAGAGGCGATGATTTCCCCTCTGAGCTTATTATCTCATGGAACGTAGATTCGTCTGTCGTAATATAGGAGCCCTTCCCTTTCGGAGATGCCACGTTCGTGATCAAGGGAATTTTGGATGCCTTGGTCCCAGTTGTCGTGATTCCTGGTGAGGTCCTTGACGCGTTGGTGAGTCTCGCTCGTGGTGGGCATGATCATTGCCCAGAAGTGCTCTGGTTGAAGGACGACAATGTCATCATTGTCCTTCTTTCCTTGATCGTGATCATCCCTTCGGCTTAGCAGGTCAGCCTTACGATTGGAAGTGCCGGGCTTGTGATGTAGTGTGAAGTGGTACTCGGCCAGTTCGGTGACCCACCGGGCTTGACGACAGTTCAACTTTTGGGGCTGACAGAAATATTGTAGATTTTCATGGTTGGTCCATATCTCAAAATCTTCCGCTGCACCCATCAGGTAATGTCTCCACTCCTCTAGTGCGAGCATGATCGCCAGGAGTTCCTTGTCATAGATCTCATAATTGCATTCGGTGACAGTCAGTGCTTTGGAAAGAAAAGCAACTGGTCTCCATTTTCCATCCTGTTCTTGACTAAGGACTGTGCCGATTGCTCCCTCGCTGGAGTCTGCTTCCACTCGGAATTTCCCCTACTCCTTTGGTAATGCCAGTACCACATCTTCGGCCATCTGTTTTTTTAATCATTGGAAGGCCTCGTTTTGGGCTGCTCCCCAGGTCCAGGGAGCATTGCCGGTGAGCTGGGTCATTGGTTGTACGATCTTGGAGTAGTCCTTTATGAATTTTCGGTAGAAATTCGTAAAGCCCAAGAAGGATTGTAACTCCTTCTTTTTGGTGGGTGTGGGCCATTCCGTTATCCCCTTAACCTTGATGGGGTCCATTCAGACAGATCCTTCACTGATGATTACACCGAGGTATTCGGTTTCCAGTACTTCGAACTCGCACTTTTCGGCCTTGAGGAACAATTTGTGTTCCCTTAGGCATTGTAGGACCCGTTTGACTATCCGTCGGTGCTCTTGTAGGTCTTTGGAAAAGATCAGGATATCGTCAAGATAGATGGTGACCTTCCCTTCCATGATAAGATCATGAAAGATGTCGTTCATCATCCACTGGAAGGTTGCTGGCGAGTTTGTGAGACCGAAAAACATGACGGTTGGCTTGAAAAGCCCTCAGTTAGTCTGGAAGGTGGCCTTGGCTTCGTCTCCTTGCTTGATGCGAACATTATTGTATCCCCAGTGGACATCCAATTTTGTGAAATACTTGGCACCGCGGAGCTTATCCATGAGCTCGGATATAAGCGGGAGGGGATATCGATTTTTTATCATCATCTCGTTCAGTTTTTGGTAGTCCTAAACAGGCCTTAGTGATCCATCCTTTTTCTTTACGAAGAAGAAGGGGGAGGCGAAGGGAGATTTGGAGGGTCGGATACGACCAGACTCCAGGTTCTCATCGAGGAACTTGTCGAGCTCTTCCTGTTCATGGCGATTGAGCGGGTAGACCTTACAATCAAGGGTAGACTTGGCGTTAGGGATTAGCTCGATCACGTGGTCCCATGGCTTGCATTCTGGTAATTCATCGAAGTTCTCCTTGGAGAAGAGATCTTCATATTCACGGTACTGAGGTGGGACCATCTCTTCAAAGGTCTTCTTGGTCTTTCCTTCAGCAGCCTTGGCAGCTAAGTCATTGGCGTGATGCACTGCGCGAATGTTTAGCTCCTCTCTAAGGTCGACCATCAAGATGGTTTCTCCCTCTTCTAGCTCTTCATCCCATGGGTCTTCTGGGTCGGCATCAGGGAGTGGGAACGGGTTCTTTTGGCACTGGCACCGGGCAAATATAATTTTGCTGGTGGTCCAATTGATGACGGGATTATGTCAGAGAAGCCAGTCGTGTCCAAGAAAGATATCGCCTTTGCCTATATTGGTGATGGCGAGGTCGATTCTTTCGCTATGACCCCCTATCGTCATCCTCACTTCCACGAATTCCGTGATACTTCCTGCTTTGTTGCATGTCCCATCGGCATTGTATACAGAGATTGGGGCCAGTGCAGGTTGGGTAACAAGTCCATACTTCTTAACATAGTTCTCACTTATGGTACTCCCTGTGCACCCGCTGTCGACTAGGGCTTGAGCCTTGAGCATCTGGCGGTTTTCTAGCGTCTCGAGCTGTACGCCGAGGAATAGCTCTCGGATGCCTTTGGTGGACATTTGGCATTGGTATCGAATTGGTTGGCTCAGTTTGTAGAGTTCTTCCCATGCTTGTTCCGCCTCCTTCCGAAGCGAGGTGAGAAGTTCGTCATCGATCTCGTTGACCTTTTCTTTATGTGCCCAAAGGTGGAGCGAGGCAAGTGCTTCCAAATCTGTGCGTGCTTCCCTGACGGCCCGAAGGGTCCAGTCCGTGCCAAACAGCTTGAACCAGGTGGACTTCGGGGTGGAAACACTCACTGGACTTGATTCGGAACGCCTCGCCCTCAACGATTCTTCTTCCTTCTCCTGTTGCACCTTGGCTTGCATCATTTTGAATGACGTATCGTCCTCCTCATCAGGGACCTCGATGAGGGTGGTCTTCCGGACCCATGGGCATCGCGCATCCGATGCTGGAATCCCTCTTGATCCTTCGAGGGCCGGGGGCCTAAGAGGGTCTCCCCTGGTTGGGGCATGCTCCTTCCCCAGAGGTCGCCCGCTGTCAGCTGTTTCGTCAGGATTCGGGGGTTTGGGGAGTGGGTTGCTCCTGGAGTGACCGGAAGGCTCATCAGGACGAACGGAGGGAGTTGTGAGCATCGCGTTCTTGTCGCATAAACTGTGCTCCCACATTACTCCCGGGTCCTTCAACACCTGTCCCGGATCCCTATCCTTTCTTGCGACATCTTCTTCCATTCGGGTCATGGACAAAAGGGGCACTTTCTCAATCGGTGTGACGTCTCCAAGAGAACGATGAGAGCTGCAACCTTTCGTTTCTTCTTCCAGGCGGGGGGAGAGGGGGTCGTGTATCTGCGACGGCCCTCAAGCACGAGGCGAATCGTTGCGGGCAAGGTCAACAGGCATCGACCTCATACCCCCGTCTTCATCTTGAGGTTTCTGTTCAGCGACAACGGGCTCGGCCGGTTCGGGGAGTACCTCCTTCGTCCCTAAGGACTGGGAGATCCCCGACATTGTTCGGATGAACTCCGGTCCCCATCGAGTCTGGAGGTCCTGGAGGGTGAGGAATTCTGGGACAGAAAGTGTAAGCAAAGGAGGGGGATGAATCTCGCTTCACTTCTGGGGGATTATATATGCCTTTTTAGGCAGAGTCTGAATTTTTTGTGATTCTTTTGGGGTGGTCTCAGGTAAACTTGTAAACGCGGCAGCTGGTATATTCAAATGCTCAAGAACAGATGACGTGTGTAAAATATGTATACAATCAGGTAATGTCCACACAGTGGGACCCAATGACCGACCACCCAGAGGGGAGGATTGGGCCGAGAGAGTGGAATCACTCACTTCTTGGCCTTGCCTTTTACCTCCTCAATCTTCATCATCGAGGGCGTCTTCTCCTCGACCTTCTCTTCGTGACTGTGTCCATGCGCTTCCTTGTCGTGCTCTTCAGCTTCTGTCAACATCGTGTGAAGTTGGGCCGTCGTATATCGCCCGCTTTTCGGGTCTCTAGGCCGCTTCGGTTTCTTGCAATCCTTCCCCATATGTCTCTTTCCTCTGCAGTTGAAACATCGTCCCTCCTTCCGGAGGCGATCTATGTCCATGGGCTCTCCGGCCCCTCCATAAGTGGTCCATCCTGATCCTGACATCCCTTTGCTGGTGGGTTTGTCGTCCATGGAACTTGTTGTGCCGGAAGTTCCTTTAGGGGAGCTTCTGGCATGTTGGTTCTTTGGGCGGTCGATGTACCCGATTTTGTCGAAGGCTGTTTTGCAGGCCCTTTCGTCGAATATGCTACAGATGCGTCGTTTCCACTCCGGGTAGGTGGAGGGAATCATGACACCTAAGTTTGCGATGGAGTCGGTATAGGATTTGGGAACCCCATGGCAGACTGCCCTGACGATCGCACTTTGGGGTCCGAGGTCGGTGAGCTGGTCGGCTTGTCAGGCCAGCTCTTCGAGGCACCTGAAATATTCAGAGGCGGTCCCAGTCATCTTGAGCTCATTCATTCATCGTTCCATTACTTCTTGGAGGGCAGGGTCGCCGTATTCGACTTTGAGGGCGGCCTTAAAATCGTCCCATGAAAAGTATCAGTAGCGATCCTCAGTCGCGCTCCAGAATTGGTAGCAATACTGAGACCACCAACCTTGGGGTTTCTCGCCGAAGAGTGAGGTGGTGAATAGAATTTTGTTGGCGTGTGTGGGGTAGTAGGCCTTGAAGATTGCGAAGTAGTCTTCACATGCTCCCGTGAAGCAGTGGATGTCACTGCTTTTCCCTTGGAATTCTGCAGGTATCCGAATCAGTGTCGGCTTTACTTGGAGCCATGGGTCCTGCTCCTGGGCATCACCGGAGGGCCAGTATGGGGGGTCTGGGGGGTTGTACCTGGGAGGTGGTCGAGGGACTGACCACCTGTCGGTTCGATGGGTTGGGCTCCCATACCTTCTGGGAACTGGCACAGCGGGGCACCCTCGGGGTTGGGGTTGAGGTTGGTTGGGGACGTCTTGGAGTTCTTTAGGGATGGGGAGGTTGTGGGTGAGGGCGAATGCTCTGGCCCTTTCTAGTTAGGCTACTAGCCCTACTGCGAGGTCGGGGAAAGCATCCCAGTCGGCTTGGAACTGCTGTCTTCTCGCTTCTGCTTCTCCCGCCTCCCATATCCGCCTTTCTTCTTCTGTCTCCATGGGCTCGCTGGGCCCTGCCTCGCCAGACCCAGTGAGTAGCCTACTCTTCCCTTTCCAGGGATTGCCATTCTGTTGCCATTCTATGGGCGGTTCGTCGGGCATTGGCTTGGGCCACTCGTACATAGGCCATATGTTCTCGTTCATGCTCGTCACTTCTCCAGGTTCGGAGTATATCCTCCAGGTTTCCCTGGAGGGTTCGTGACTCCTGCTCTGTCCTTGGTCGTAGTCCTCGTATATAGACTCCAGGGGTGGGGCCGTAGTCCTGCTCGTGACAGTAGAGCTCCTCTGTTGGAAAGAGGTGTAGTCGGCGGCAGTGTTCCTCCAGGGACTCGTCAATTCCTCCTCGTCTGACGTAGTCCTCCCTTCTAAGGGCCCAGGCTTGGGTGCGGTAGGGTCCGAGAGTAATCCGCTGTTGTACTGAAAGGGAGGTCCAGGCTCGGGCTGGAGCTCCCAAGTAGAATGGATTGCTCTCGAGTTCTCTTCTTCTGAGTCTTCGCTCATCTCTAAGCTCTCTGGGGGACTGATCGGGGTCCTCCTCCAATCGTCGTAGGCAGAATGCGTTCTCGGTCTCCCAAGCTCTTCTTCGTCAGAAGTAGGAAGGTCTCCCAATATCATGGATCTGAAGTCTTCTTCTTCTGAGGTCAGCTGGGTCGACCCGTGCTGACGACTGGTTCGAGATGCTGTCCTCGTTGAGGGGCTCAGCATCAGTACTGCTTCCTCGTTCCTGTGGTCATTTGGGTCGGGGTAGGTTACTGGGGGGTTCATCTGGGGAGGGTGAGGAAGGGGTCTGTACAATTGATGCCGTAGGTGTACTGGGGGGGGTCCAGCCGAGGTCGTAGAGGGGGTTGCGGTGTATGTGCTCTGTCTGATTGTAGAATGCGGTGCTTCGTGCCACGATGACAGAGCTGCTTGCTGAAGGTGGAGAAGGGTTTGTAACTCGGAGGGTCGGACAGGGTGGGGGTGTGCTAGGGGGGTTGGGCTCATTGCCCTCGGCTGGAAGTACGTTTGTACTGCTTCGATGTGACTCTGCCTCATCATATTCGATAGTTCCGGGCCCAACATAGGCTCGGATAAGTTCTGTGATATCTCTCTCGACAGAGGGAGAGCGAGATGCGGTCCTAGAGGACTGCCTAGTTCCAGAGGGGCCAGCGATGGGGCTTGGACTTCTTCCTCTTCTTCCATGATAGATCCCGGCATCGGTCTCGGGACTGGGGGCTCCTGATCAGTCCTGCCTATTCAGCAAGACTGGGGGCATGTAGAACTGGTCCCTTCTGTAGGGCTCGTATGTCGTGAAAACGGGCTGAACTTGACCATTGTAGGGAGGGATGTAAAAGCGTGGGAGGGTTGGGGGTGGGTAGGTTAATGGTCTTCTAGGTCCTAGCCCATGTCGTTCGAACCAGTTTCTGTTTCTGTAATATACAGCGGCGGTGAAGAGGATTAATCCTACTAATGCTGCTGCTCCTACGAAGGCTCCTATAGCCACGTTTCTGAGGGTTTTGTCGATGTTGGGGGTTTGTTGTAGGGTCATATGGAATCCTTCCTGCATCTAGCATCATGGAAGGGTGAGGGAAGCTTCGAGCTAATTGTTAGGGCTGACTCTCACGTGACTCATAGTCAGGCGATTGCTAAGCTGTCTCGCGTTTGGACAATCACTTATGCAATGCCTCGGATGACTTCGAGGTGATGAAAGAGGCACTTACAGAGAGGCTCTCAGCAAGTGAGCAGACAAGTAAGATTTGTGTGGTGTTAAACCTTAGCTCGAAGCTGAGGTTGTACAATGAAATGTAGTTACTTAAATACTAAAGCATAGGGGTTATTAATAGGTACTGAAGTTTTGTCGAAGATGAGAGGTGTGCTGGTCGGGCGACAAGCATGCAATATCATGCGTTGTCCATCATGAAAGTTTTGTCAAAGTTGATATCAGTGATGAGGTGGCGATAGCACGTAAGCATGATGATGCCGATAAGATATGATAAGACTAGAAAAAGGAAAAAAGTGAATAAATCGTAACACACGGACTCTGATTCCTAACCCGTGCCGTACCTTCCCTGTTCAAAACGAAGAGGAAACTGGCAGCGACTCTGAGGACAAAATTGACTCCCCTAGTAACCGCAGCCTATGCCTTCCGCAGGGCAACGATAATCGCCGACCTGGTGGTGGCCCACCTAATCCTGGTGGCCCTGGAGGTCCCGGTGGCCCCAGCAGACCTGGCGGACCTGGTGGTAACCCTCCCAATTCTCCTAACCCTCCTAATAACAATGAAGCCATGGTCAGGGATCTCTTCAACCTTCTCCACAGCCTCGCCAACCAAGTCAATAATCCTCCACAACGCCCAATACACACCAAGGTCAAGGAGCCTGATACTTTTGATGGCTCAGACCTGTGGAAACTGAAGGCGTTTATCGTTTCCCTCCAGTTGAACTTTAATGACAGGCCCGACGCTTTCCGTGCTGACGCCTCAAAAGTCAACTACGCCATCTCCTTCCTTTCCGGTGTCGCCCTCGATTGGTTTGAACCAGATATCCTTCACCCTAACCACACTAATCCTCCTGCCTGGGCATACTCCTATGCCGCCTTTCTTGTAGAACTCTGGACTAACTTTGGTCTGTTCGATGCCATCGGAGATGCTGAAGATGAGTTGGAAAACCTTCAGATGCGCGACGGAGACCGGATTATGAAGTACATAGTCCGTTTCAATCAACACACTTCTATCATCAGCTATGGTGACAATTCCCTGTGCCATGCTTTTTACCGTGGACTTTGCTTGTGGATTAAAGATGATATGGCCCACCATGGTAAGCCCGATAACCTCCATGACATGCGTACCCTTGCACAGGAACTCGACGCTCACTATTGGACTCGGAAGGCCGAGATTTCATGTGAAAATCATGATAAACCTTCCTCCTCATCTTCCTCCTCCAAACCTAAGGGTTCGGGTTCAAACTCGAGCTCTTCATATTCCGCGGCGCCCAAGTCTTATGGATCCAATACCGTGGGCTCCGCCTCCACCTACCAGTCCTCTTCCTCTTCTTCGTCTGCCAAAAAGCCCTACGCTGACAAGCTAGGCAAAGATGGCAAGCTCACTCCCGAGGAAAAGGAACGCTGCCGGAAGAACAACCTCTGTATGTTCTGTGGTAGCAAACACAAGACCGAGGACTGCAATAAGCGCAAGGCTGCGGCATCTGCTCGTGCTCGCACTGCAGAGGTTTCAGAGCCTCCTGCCTCTACTGATCCAGCTCCCACTGAGTCGGAAAAATAGAGAGCAGCCCTGTTTCCTCCGTGCAAGGACAGGGTTGCATTGACTGTCATTGCACCTCGGAGATTGTAACCCTCAATGCTGCCGCTCTTTCAACCCATTCACTAACTGTATCACTATCATCCGAAATCGGTTCTGGATCGGAACCCGATGGATCCCCTATTACCATTATCCTTTGTTTTCTTGCTCTCGTTGATTCTGGTTCAAGTCATTGTTTTATTGACTCCAAATACGTTGAGGATCATAATCTCTCTACCAAATCCATTCCCGCTGTTCAACTTCGGCTTCTTGATGGCTCCGCCGGATCTCACATTTCCCAATCCATTACTCTCTCCATACGGTTTCCATCGGGAGATGTCATTCCTATTGACTTCTATGTCACACGTCTTGATTCATCCTGTAACATTGTTCTGGGATACAACTGGCTTTCCCGCTACAATCTGTTGATTGACTGGGCAAAGCACAGTATCACTTTCCGTTCAAAGCTATTTGGTGCTTCTATCCCTATTAGCGCTTCCATGGCTACCGACACACATGTGCCGGCCCGCTCGGACCCTTCAGGTCCAATTCCATCATGCAAACCCACTCTGAGACCCCGATGGACTCCGCCACCGTATGAGCCCATCTACTCATATCCTTCCATCCCATCATTCTCTACTTCAGTTTCACCGAAGATTTCAATTATTTCCGCAGCTGCTTTCGTACGAGCTTGCACAGAAGAAGGTGCCCAACAGTACACCCTACAACCTTCTATGCCAAGTGTTAATGGTCAAGCTGCCTCCACGGCCCCCATGGATTTATCTGATATCCCACCGGAGTACCATGACTTTGCCAATGTGTTCAGTGATTCTCTCTCAGAGAAATTACCCAAGCATCGCTCTTATGACCTTAAGATCAATCTTGAGGAAGGCACTTCTCCTCCACTCGGCCCCATCTATTCCCTCTCTGAATTCAAACTAAAAGCCTTATGTGAATTTATCGACGATAATGTCCATAATGGTTTCATCTCTCCCTCATGTTCTCCCCATGGAGCCCCGGTACTCTTCATCAAAAAGAAAACCGGCAAACTAAGGCTCTGTGTTGATTTCTGTGGACTGAACAAGATCACGAGAAAAGACCGTTATCCACTTCCCCTCATTTCGGACCTACTTGACTCCGCACGTTCCGCACACCTATATACAAAACTTGATCTTTGCCATGCTTATCATCTAGTCCATATAGCCGAAGGAGATGAATGGAAAACCACATTCCGTACTCGTTATGGATCTTTTGAATGGCACATCATGCCATTTGGACTTACCAATGCTCCTGCGGCTTTCCAACATTTTGTCAATGACATTTTTTCAGATATGCTTGACGTTTCCGTTGTCGTCTACCTCAACGATATTCTCATCTATTCCGATGATCCCACGGAACACCGAAAACACGTGTGTGAGGTCCTACGCAGGCTTAGAGCTAACAGGCTCTACTGTCATGGATCCAAGTGCAAATTTCATCAGGATTCCGTGGAATATCTAGGTTATATCCTCTCTCCTGAAGGCTTACATATGTCTGAAGACAAAGTCAAGGCTATTGTCGATTGGCCAGTCCCATGGAAGGTCAAAGATATCCAATCATTCCTTGGCTTCGCTAATTTCTATCGCCATTTTATCCATGAATACAGCAAGATCGTGTTGCCCCTAACACGTCTCACTCACAAGGGTATTACGTGGAAATTCGATGACAAATGCCTGGCTGCATTTAATGAGTTGAAGCAAGCATTCACTCATGCCCCTATCCTTACCCACTGGATTCCTGACCATCAGCTTGTCGTGGAAACCGATGCCTCCGACTACGCTATTGCTGCCATCCTTTCTATTTACCTTGAGGATGGTGAAATTCACCCTATTTCCTTCTTGTCCCGCAGTCTCCATGGAGCCAAGCTCAATTATGATACCCATGATAAAGAGCTTCTAGCCATTTTTGAAGCTTTTAAATACTGGCATCACTACCTCGAAGGCTCTGTGGATTCCATTGACATCATCACAGACCATAAGAACCTTGAGTATTTTTCTACTACCAAGATTCTTACTCGACGACAAGTTCGCTGGTCTGAATTCCTTTCCCAGTTCAACCTAGTAATCCGGTTCCGACCAGGTAAACTTGGTGGGAAACCGGATGCACTCACTAGATGATGGGACGTCTACCCTAAAGAGGGGGATAGTCAATATGCTCAAGTCAATCCTCACAATTTCCACCCTGTATTTACCCAAGAACAACTTTCCACTTCTCTCCGCGCTACTTTTCTTGAAGGTCCCATACTCCACGCTAGTGCTATCATGGATGTGGACAAGCTCCACTCTGATATCAAGCAAGCACAACCTGCAGATTCCATGTTGACTGAAGGTTTTCGTCTTGCTTCTTCCCCTTCCAATTACTCCCGGTGGTCCATGGACAAGTCAGGAATACTCTGCCTTGACAATCGCATCTATGTCCCGGACTCCGTGGATCTCCGTCTTCGTGTCTTACAGAACAATCACGATCATATTTTGGCAGGTCATTTCGGTCAAAACCAGACGCTTGAACTAGTCTGACGGAATTATACCTGGCCACAGATGCGTGAATTTGTTCGCCACTATGTCAAGTCTTGCACTACTTGTGGTCGTAACAAAACACCTAGACACCATCCATTTGGCTTACTCAAACCCTTGCCTGTACCGGAACGCCCATGGGATTCAATCTCCATGGATTTCATTGAACAACTTCCGGATTCCAATGGATTCACTGCCATTCTTGTCATCATCGACCGTGCAAGCAAGCAAGCCATTTTTATACCCACTCATGATACCATTAATTCTGCAGATCTCGCACAGCTTTTTGTTACCCATGTCTTTTCCAAACATGGTGTTCCAAATCACATCACTTCTGACTGCGGATCCGAATTCATCTCCCAATTCACGTGTGCCCTCGCCAAGGCTCTCAATATGGAACTTCACTTCACTTCTGGTTATCACCCAGAGGCCGATGGACAAACTGAATGTGCTAACCAAACCCTTGAACAATACATCCGTATCTATTGTTCATATCAACAAGACAATTGGGATACCTTACTACCCATTGCCAAATTCGCATACAATAATGCTCCTAATGCCTCCACCGGAATCTCGCCATTCTTTGCTAATAAGGGATACCATCCTAGTATCACAGTGTATCCTGAACACGATATTGCCTCCACTCGGGCCCGTGACTTTGTAGTCAACCTCGACGATCTTCACCAATTCTTACAAGACAAAATTACTCATGCCCAGTCTCGCTACAAATTCCAAGCGGACAAGCGATGGTCCCCGGCTCCGGACTTCAAAGTAGGTGACAAGGTTTTCCTTAATTCCAAACACATCAGGACTACTCGCCCTACTGCGAAATTCTCAGAGAAATTCCTCGGACCGTTCAACATCATCGCACAGCCTGGATCCCACTCCTTCACTCTCAATCTCCCCGTGGACCTCTGCTCCATTCATCCTGTATTCCACATCTCACAACTGGAACCCGTGGAAACCAATACCATTCCTAATCGTACCCAACCACTTCCACCTCCAGTTGAAGTCGATGGTGAAGAACAGTACGAGATTGCACAGATTCTCGACTCAAAGCTTGACTGTCGGTTCCGATGTCCTCTCATCTATCATGTTCAATGGTTGGGCTACGAAGGTACTGATGAAGAGTTTGCTTGGATCCCCACTACAGAATTTTCCATGGACGAATATATTGAAGATTTCCATCATCGTTATCCTGACAAACCAGGACCCCTATCCAAGGTCACCATTCGTAAAGCCTCCTTCAAACCTACACCTAACATTTCTTGATTTCCACTTCCATTGGACTCCTACGGATTCCGTTGTCCCAATTTCAAATTAAATTCTGGAAAACTATTGCAAATTACCTTCCTAATTTGGAACGGATTCCGCCGGCTCCATTTCTTGACTTTCCTTTCGTCACTTCATTTTAGACATCAAGAAAAAAAATCATACATTGTATGCCCTCTGGGCATGGTACTACTTGTCCATATATACAATATCAAGATAAAAAAAACATTTACAAGGCGAAAGAATTAGGCCCCCGCAGAATTCCTGGATTTGCCCATTACATCCTCAGACACCTTCTCCGCGGTCTCCATCTCGTCTTCATCTCCCACTTGCACCTCTTTCTCCAACCTTACTGGTTTACCCAAGCCCATCTCTGCCCCCGGATAGTCTTCATCGCTGACTTGAGATTCCCACGATGATTCCTCAGCATCCATGTCAATCTCGTACTCGTCCTCCTTTCCTACGATTTTCCTTAACTTCAAATGATCGAGGTTAGGAACCCCGACGGACTCCGTGCCCGGCTTCATCATCTCCCTGACCACCCCATCATCCTCGGATTCCTCCACAATATACTTGTTGGAACCCTTCAGGACCTTTTTCCACAAGCGCCATTCTGACCGTCGGCCTCCGAGGGCGTAAAACCTTGCCCTTGTTTCCTCAAACCTTCTAATACCGGCTACTGCCTTCTGCAGCCCCTCCTTTCCAAGGGTTCTGTACCAGAACTTCACGTTTGCCAATTCAAAGGCATCCATGGCATTGAAAGTCTTCTTGACTCGGATGTGTTTGTGCCAAACCTGTGCCACATCCTTGTCAAGACACATGTTCATCACCCTTCAAAGGGCCTCCAGAGCCACGTGACCAAGCCCTTGCAATTTGTCTAACGATTCGTACCACTCTTCTTTGCAGTCTTCTGGGATAAAATCCTGCGGATACTCGATCACGTCGCCAGGCTGGAAGTCGTCCACTAAATCATCCACGCAGGATCCGACGGTCTCCAGTTTTGCCTCCATCCTCTCCATCTTCATCTCCATCATATCCATATGCGTGTGCAGGCTATGAAGGAGGTCCATGACCTCGTCCATCCCCGTGGACTCCATCTCGTCAGAAAAAATGCACTTGGCCTTGCGAACCCTACACCTCTTGCAGGACCTTCCCTTTTGAGCTGGGAAGCAATGAGCACCGTCGGCCTTACACCGCCCACACCGATCTAATAAAGATTTAGTCCTGGCCACGGAGGTCAAGGATCACTTACCTTTACCAAAACATTCTATGTCCCCATTCCCTGGGACCGGATCAGTCTTCAACCTCTTGGTAGGAGGTGCTGCCGAATGAAATTGCCCTGACGGGCCCGCAATTCCCTCCTCTCCACTGCCTACCACATACTCTGTGGATTTCACCTTTTGTTTCTTTCCGCCGGCCTCCACAGTCACCACCTTACCCTTTCCTTTCCGTCTCCTTCGAGATTCAGCCAATTCCTCCCTCGCCTTCGCTTTTGGATCTTCGTCATCCCCGGCGGCCCTGTCCTCATCTGAATCTACCAGCATTTCACCCCACGAGACCTGATCCTCCATCTCCTTTCGTAACCTCTCTAACTCCGTGGCTTCCATCATCTCCTTCAACCTTAACCTCTCCTTTTCCTGCTTCTGCTCTTCCTCAAGTTGTTTCCTTTCCAACCTCTTTGCCTCCTCTTGCCTTTTCCGTTCCGCCGCGGCCTCCGCTTCCTTTTTCGCCTTCGCTTCTGCCACTTTTTTAGCCCTCTCCTCTGTTTTTCTTTGAGCTACCTCCGTGGCTGCCGCAATCTTTTTGGCCTTAGCTAATTCTGCTGCCACCTCCATCTTCCACTCATCATGAGCATCAATGGCAGCCCTATAGACAGTTTCCTCAACATCCCGTTCAGCGTACAAAACTTCGAGTTCATCAGGATCGATATTGTCCGGGGTAGGCGGCGCAACGTAAGCTTCGGGCGTTTGCGATCGGCAGTATGAAGTTGAAGACATGACAGACAGTGAGGAAGAAATTTTGAACTTAGAAGATGGTGGTTCAGGTTCAAGAGGCAATTATCACATGACAAACCTGTACAAAATTCCACGCGGCACATTCAGCCATCGGGATCAGCGCTCTTGAGGGCAAGAACACTAAGGGGGGGATACTGTAACGAGCATGCCGTGGACTCCATGGACTTCAACCTTTAACTCATCCAATCGGCTCCAACTCACTCATCGGAATCCGACGGATTCCGCTTCCCGGTTTCTATCTTATATTTCATATTTCTATTTCATTTACTAATTTCACATATTCATTTATCACACCTAGAATCCATCACAGTAGCGAGTAGGTGTTATATCGGAGTCCACGGAATACTCGACTCCTCCAGATACAGAATATTCCAGACTTATATTATTCTAGCCTCCGATTCCTCAGACTCCGCCCTAGTATATAAACTGTAGAACTAGCAGTACATACCTCAGTTCGAATATCAACTTGGTTTAGCCCAATACTCTCATACTCACTATCTCTGGCCTTCAAGCCTAATCTCTCCCTCTTACTATAAGTCCGTGGACTCCAACTCCATCAGGACTTCATCTTGATCCTACTTCATCTTGATCCCGCGGACTCCATCCGTAATCTACCTTAGGGCTATGACCCAAGGGTGATGTTGCTAATAGCTTTGCCAAGCCCACGCACTCCGCAGAATCCTCGGCATGCATTCTAATCCTTTCATCTATTGGCACAATCCTAACACATCCTGGAATTATGTACAGATAGCGAGAACGGATTTTAAAAAGGGGTAATAGCTCCTTTTGCTTTCATATATATTCATAGACTGTCTTTGCTTTTCATATATATTTGTAGGCTGTCAGTGTCTCTCTCTGTAAAACTCTCCTACTCTATCTATATTGTGCATATCAAACATGGTGGACATGACTATCGCTCAGAACTTTGCAAACAAGCAAAGGATCCGAAATGTTCTTGACAAAACACAAGTTTCCAACCTCGAGATTCTAGACAATATTGAAGGGGAGCAAGAGACGTGTGGCAATTTATACGAGTATGATGGAGACGGAGACATGGATATGGATCCGAGTGGGTCAGCTGAAATCGACGAGGTTCTGGCCAATATCAGAGAAGCTTCAAAAGGAGTGAAGGAATGTATGGATGCTGCATATCGAGGGTAAGTTTGTATTTCTTCTCTTCTTCACGATCTGACAGAGTTGATTAGTGTTATGAATCAGTTCAACGAATTCCTCATCCAAGAGAGTGTTATTCAGCCTGGAGGCGACATCTTTTCCCAGCAGATGCTCAGCTCGAACATGGATTATTACATCGTTGGTTTTATTATGAGCAAGTACAATGTAATTACATTATCTTTTTTTTCCGTTGTCTCATAAGTTTATACAGGTGTGATGATACTGACATGTGTAACACAAATAAAGGGCCAAGAGATGTACAGCGAAGCTATTCACATGCTCAGAAACTTTGTGCGGGCTTGACATATGGCTTTCGTAAGAGCGGTAGAGGCAAAGATCATTGGAATGAGCATATGGCATCTGGAAATCCATCAATTTCAGATCTGGTTTCTTCATATATGCTCAGTCTTCACAAGCGCAAGGTATGTGTTTGGACATTATCACTAAATACATGTACTATAACAAGGTATACAGGTTGCCAAGGGAGAAGCCCCGACTAGTGCCCATGCTATCAGTCCTGTGCATTGCAATACATACTGCTTGCTTTCATTGATAATTGACTACTTTTTCCGTCACTCTTTAGGATATTTTGAAGCGGTTATATGAGTACAATCGCCAGCCTGGCAACTGGGATAACACTCAGATATCTTCTGGAAACTGGTGCTGAGGAAACATGCACCAACTCCTTCAAGCTGTCTACCTCGTTGCATTCACATGCTTGCTCCATATTGATGAGGCACTGAACATCCAAACCCATGACATCTCCTTCTATGTCGATGAGGTGGATAACACACATTGCATGTCAATCACTCTTCCATTTCGTAAAACAAACCCATTTGGCCGTAAGTATATTCTAATTGATGCTATCTATCAGGCTCATCATAACTCACCAAATAGAAATCCAACCCTTTGTGTTACAAGCACTTCCCGATCATATGGCCCACCTCTGTCCTGTGCGAGCACTCGCTGACTGGGTCTGTGCATCGAGGATTACTCATGGATACGTGTTTCATAAAATGGATAAGCGTGATCGCCAAATACTGACCAAGAACTCTCCAATGGTAATGATCTAAATCTGTACAGGACAATCTATTCACTTATGTTGTTTGATAGACAGCAGAGGTGTTTCTTGAGCTTTTTCGCAACAACCTATGGGACTTGGGCATTGCACCTTACCCATATGGCACCCATTCTTTTCATTGTGGCAGCTGCCAATGGCTGTCTGTTGATCTTCATTGGTCTCTTCAGCAAATCTGCAAATGGGGTGGATGGAGTACTGACTTCACACATTTGACTATCATGAAATACCTCATATCATGGAACGACGATCCGATGACTCAACAAGATGATTTCTTTAAGCTTGATCGTGAGGCAACTATCAAATGCTGGAGCTGTGGGTGGACATGTCCATGTGCATAGTGAATTAGGTAGCAACTGTTAAATTATAGTTCTATGTAACAAACAAAGTCGACTAATCTTCCTCATACAGTCCCTTTTTCTCTCTGTACCATTGTGCAATCTTCGAATTATCTTTCATAGCAACCCATCTCTTCAGCTTATAGCTATAGTAACCAAACATGCTGTCAAATTCCTCACCGTACTCTTACCTTGCCATTGTCACTAGGTCAGCATCAGCAGCCTTGTGCTCTTCCATAAGAAGCTTTGTAATTTGAGAGAATGGCAGACACCATCCTTGACTGTTAGAAAACCAAGCCCAAAAAGCATCAGGAGTGCTCGCTTTATATGCCCACATAAAATACTGAAAAGAACGTAAGGATAAAAATAATAGATATAACAGCACATACCCTCCAGTTCATCCAATCATTTTTTAGATGTTTCCATTTGTCGCCCATTTCACCATTGCACCAGTAGAGCTACTGAAAGTGTTTGACTGGAATTGGGTAACCATGAATGACAATCAGATGATTGGGTGGCAGAGCCCAGTCTGGGCTACAGTCATCCCAGCTCGCAATGAGATTGGCCATGTCAGCGTAGCAGAAAGGTGTGGTGGGTGGAACGTCACTTTGCTTGATGGCTATCTTTACTCCATTTGTGAGTTTCAGAGTGCACTGAATAGAGTCACTGGTCGCATCATTCAATGACACAGATGTAGTCTCCATGATTTCAGATAAAGAGACTGAGGACAATGCTGATGCCGACATCATCTGAGATGGGGGTGGTGAAGATGGTGAAGTTCTCTCTTGAAAAGCTGGGTGTGGTAGAGTTGGAGAATCAGGACAGACTGCCATGGGGATCATGTCGGTGGAATGTGCAGTGATCCCCAAACTGTTGATATCTATAGAGGAACAGCCTGAAGCTGGCAATGGAGCTGGATCAATGATTGTTGATGAGGCAAGACAGACAGAAAGCTGTTCTTCGATAAAGGCATTGATGTGATTGAGAAATAGCGAGGGTTCAATGAGGTTCTGCACCTGTGATACTGATGCATCAGGTGGCTGAGTCACATAAAACAAGATAGTCATACCATGGTTTGCATGTGCATAGCGCTGGTCAAGCTATTAATTCTGCACTCCAGAAGATGTGTGTGATGAAGGGGTTGAGGTGGCGTTTGTGCCATCTTGGCTACGAGAGACTCAGCCTGTAACTGAGTTCAGTCGCTGACCCCATCGTGAGATGGAGTTGGACTCACCCAAGGTATGATACCATTGATCTCAGCACTGCTACGGGTGTCTTTTGATCGTTCCACCAGTAGAAATTTGGCAGGAGAGGGATTTGATAGACTGCTTGTTCCAAGGATACGTGCAGCTCGTGGCATCAGTTTTCTTTTAGTGACTCGGCCATCCCTTACACCTTTATGAGCTATGCAGGTAGGCTGAAAGAAACTGTAAAATGAGATCAAACCTCTCCATCAGCCTTGGAATCAGCATGAGTCATGGGAAAAGGCCAAACGAGGATTTCCATGTAGCCATTCCAGCCAAGCCGAACTTGATGAGCCGGTCGCAGTGAGCTACCTTACTCCCAGAATGAGCAAGCCGGTAGCACTTGCAAAGCTCCTGGAACATTTTACTTTTGTTCTCAAGTGACCTAGCGAGACACCAGATAAGCTTGCTGCCATGGCTCACAGAAGAAATTGAACATGAACATACAGGTCAATATCCTCAGACTCAAAATCACCATTCTCTTTCAGTTCGACATCCAGACATGGGAATGAGTAAGGCACTGTCAACATTGGCATAGGTGGCAGTGGCCCTTGTGCTGGTGCTTGTGCTGGAAGGGAGGGGGGTAGTGGGAACTGCATGATTAGTCCAAGTGTGTTGGTAGATGTGCGCTGCAATTGATGGCTTTGTCTCCTCCTCTGGGTAAGAGTAGATTTAATAGCGAGGGTTACAACTGCAATGAAGACAAATAATGCGATGGCTGTGGCAAGACAAATAATCAGGAAACTTGTCTGATCTGTGGTGGCGCTGCAAATGTCTCAGTTCAGTTTTCAGCTCAGCCAGGGTCAAGACACGACATGATGAGCAGCGACGCGATGCGATCCTGTGTCATTCATGTCAAAAACAAAGGGGAAGGAAGGGAGAAAGAAGATAGGAAGGACAGCATGCATGCAGGGTAGGTAAGGTAAGGTCCCCCCCCTCAACGAACGAAATAGAAACAAAGGACCAGTGCTCTCCACCAGGAGGAGAACACCAGCATTATGGGCACCAAGAGCCCACAATGCAAAAGGCTGAGCAAACCCAGACACCAATAGTCTGAGTCTGCCCAACCAACATGCCAACGCCGTGGCGAGTGTCCTTCCTTCGATTGATCACAGGTGGAGAGGGAGGGAGGGGCAGGGCAGGAGGAGGGAGATCAGAGAAGAGACGAGACAGGCACACGGATGGAGGCAGTCAAGGGGACAGCCAAACAGAAGGGGAAGACATTTCAATTGTCTGTGCAGCTGTGCAGGCCCATTGATCCGGCCATGTGAGAGTGTGACCCAATCATCATTCCCCGGTAAGAAGTCTATCTAGCACATGTTCCAGGTTGGGTGCCTTAGATACCAGTCCACCATGGCGAACCAAACAAGAGCAACCCTCCCAGTCACCCGACACATATTCATGATCATGCACGGTTTCTGGATTACCACCACCACCACCGCTTACCACTTACCATAAAACAACTCATGGCGCACCTACTGAAGCCTTGTTCTGGTTGCCAGTAGGATGGTTCATTGGATGGTACCCACATCTTATTGGTGCACCAGTCATTTTCGGCATGAGCAAAGGTTCCACGAGCAACCACCACCATGAAGACCTCATAGCTCACCATTTCTTCATCCTTAACACTCACTTTTGGCTCAAGCTCATAGTTGACTTTGGACAATGTCCTCATTGCAATGTCTCAGCTATGTCTCACATGGCTGCCCTCTCTCTTTCCACAATATTGCACCATTTTCACCTATAACACAAGTCCCTTGCCTTGCCAGGGAAGTGATCTTACCTTGCGAGTCATTGGTGAGGTCATTCAAGGAGCCATGGCAGTTCATTTCCTCTTGTTCCATGCATCCTTGCAACCTCCATTGGCATTTATTGGCACTCTGTAACACCATTGCAATTTGACAGCCATATTTCTTGACTCTTGTTATCCTGGGTTGACATCATCTGCAGCTGATGTCAACAAGGCACAGCTAGTCTGTGATGATCAGGATCATGGTGGTAGTTTGAAAGGATTCAGAGGGAATGTGCATATTTGCTAACACTTTAGGCTCATGCCCTAGTAGATAATGTTGCTACCACTGTCACTTCTTCTTACAATGAGCCATGGAGGTCGGTAGGAGTAGTTTACTTCTATTTACCTCAGCTGTATCAGCAGAGATGGCCAATCAATCCAGTTTTCCAGTTTTCCACATTACACCAACAACATAGATGACCACTGCAGAGCCTGCAGAGCATCCTGGTGTAATTCCCGAATGACTTCCTAGTATCATGAGAACATCTGGAAGATCGATAGACAAATTTCGAAACATGTACCTCTGCACTCTGTATCTTGTCCGTGAGTCCCACACCCACGCCAGCCCAAATAACAAGCCGCTCCGACTCCCCCCTTACACTGCTCTCATCAAACCTCCTGAGCCTCTCATCAAGGCCTAATCCCTCATCATGATCTCTCCAGATACCATTAGCAATTGCCCGCCCATCGATACCATCAGGCCAGCCCATAGTGCGGCCAACTTCATCAAACATCAGACCTCTTGCTGTTGCGTTCAATCCTGCCTTTACGAGAGCGTCCTTTCTTGCAGACGAGTAGGCCGACTCGCGAGTGAAAAGAAAGCGCGTGCCAAGGACGACGCCAGATGCCCCAAGGGTCAAAAGCGATGCGATCTGAGCACCAGTTGCAATACCTCCGGCAGCGAGAATGAGTGGGCCATCTTTGGGAACAGCTACCAGTACAGCAGACAACAACTGGAGAAGTGGTGGCGCTTTAGCTCCTCCATGCCCGCCAGCTTCAATTCCTACGAGATGGTCAGCATCAGCCTGCTTTGACGATTGACAACTTGCCTTGAACGACTAGAGCATCCACCTGCCACTTGTTTGTTGCTCTCAGTGCCTCTTCTACAGAGTTCACGATGACATAAATGAGTGTCTTGAAGTTCCTCTTCCCGTCGTACGCTCTGACCTGAGCGATGTAGTCACCTAGATCATCCCCAAAAGCGAACCAGATCGCTTTGGGAAGCTCCTCCAAGACACGAATGAGACGTGGATCGTCTGAACTCTCTGTCAACTTCAAAATCCAGCTAATGAAGCCCACACCGACTGGAAGAGATGCGGCTGGGGCAACATTGAGGTCACGCCTCATGGTGCGCAGGGTATTTACTAGTTGCTCCGACGTGTCGAAACCTGGTGTAAATTGAGCTCACGAAACAGAACTACATGTTAGGCACACACCTGCACCGAAGAACCCAAAAGCGCCGGCGAACGTGACAGCTGATATTAGACTGGCCGTGGACGCAAAGGCCATCGGAGCCACCACAATCGGAGAAGTTATATCTACATTCAAAAATGAGCGTTCACGCTGTCATTAGGATCACAAAATGCGCACTCAGGGATTTCGTCAATTTGGTGGAAATGTTCTGCATCGCGGGGATGGGCGACGAACCTGTTGAAGGGTTCTAAGGTTTATGAACAGAATTTCATAAAGATGGGCGCTGCTTCAGCTGCTTTCTCCCCTCCGCTAGGAAATCAGATCGAGGGCCCGTGACACAGAGAGCGCCAACTCGTAATGGAGTGGCGTAAAAAAACCAGACCTCGTGGACAAAGTTCACGGCATCCTTCACCAGCAATATGTGAATGCACTTCCATATATTTCATTAATGCACAAGCAGCTGCGATGCTCTCTGTAATGCGTGAACAGTCTCTTCTTGTAATTCACGGACAACTTCCTATTAAAAGATGGTTATCAGTGGCTACAGACAAATTGCTTCAGGCTTACCTCAACACTCAGGATTTTATTAGTCAAACCAACAGCCGCTCCAGCCCACACGGGGAGACGAGAGGTAGATCCTGTATCCTTCTCCTCATCAGCTCGCCTCAGCCGTTCCTCCAGACTCAGCCCTTGATTCACATCGCTGATAATCTCATTCGCGATACCTCTCCCGTCAATACCCGTGGGCCACCCGACCGTCCTGTTGATTTCATCAAACGCTGTGCTCCTCGCCGTCGAGCCTAGCCCAGCTTTGACAAGCGCCTCTTTTTTCACAGACGGGTAGCCAGACTCGTGTGTAAACAAAAAGCGTGTGCCTATAGCGACGCCATCTGCGCCTAAGGTGAGCATGGAGGCGATCTGAGCGCCGGTCGCGATGCCGCCAGCTGCCAATATGACAGGGCCATCTTTAGGTACAGATGCGAGGACAGCGGTCAAGAGCAACGCTACAGGGGGAGCCGTAGCACCTCCATGGCCACCGGCTTCGTTGCCTACTCCGGTATTAGTATTAAATCACAGAAACTCCGCGGCGCTACGCACCTTGCACCACTAAAACATCAGCCCCCCATTCATGGGTGGCCTGTAAAGCCTCTTCCAGAGAATTCACGAGGACGAACACCTTTGTTTTGTGGTCACGCTTCGAATCGTGCTCCCTGACCTGTCGAACATAACTACCGATGTCCTTTCCAAAGGCAAACCAGACTGCCTGAACATGCTCTTCGAGCACGTTCGTCAAACGCGGATCGGTAGACACATTGTTCTTCTCGAGGATCCAGGTGATGAATCCCACACCGACAGGAAGTGGTACATTCGGCTGCAATCCCAAATTTACCCGGATCGTCTGCAGAGTCTCGGAAAGCTGTTCGGGGGTGCTATTGCCTGCCAAAGAGTTAAATTCCGGTAGGACTGCTGGAAGCTGGGGTGCTGTCCTCCTCACCTGCACCAAGAAATCCGAAAGAACCCGCAGAAGATATCGCAGAGACGAATCCTGGCGGAGAAACATACGCCATAGGCGCCCCGACGAATGGGGTCTTGATGTCTGTCGTGCTGTCAGGATATCTGAACAACTACACCAACGAAAGCGTACCAAAAAGGCTGGTCAATCTCGTCGAAATCATGTCTGTTGCAAGAGCGAGGATGAGTCAGAAACAACGTAGTATTTCAGACAAATGGTCATCGGGTCCAAATATCGCGTTTTCTTGGCTCCGAAAGAGTATCGGCCGAAGGAACAGGAAGCCGACAGCACGCAATTTATCCATCTCAAGTTGGCAAGTACACGTACGAAAAGCGAAGATGATACCTCAGTGGAATTAGCGGTTCAAGTACATAGTACAATTCGATGTTATTTATTTAATTGATATTGATAATATTAGATAAATAATTCAAACAGACGACCGGGCCGCCGGTTCCCTGACCATCAACCACCAACTCAACCACACTGGCATCTAGTAGTATACTTTCTCTAATAAAGTTTTGGAGTGTGAAGGTACGCGCATCCCCTTGATTATTGTCCTGCATCAAAACTATGACTCAATTCGTATTTTAGCTCTTTGATCTCTTTTCACTGATTGTGGGGCAGCTGGAAAAGGGCCAACATGTCATCCTCTTCGTATAGTTCCCTCGGAGAACTACTAGTCGGGCCGACGAGTACTAAGCAACGACACTCACTCTCTGATGTTCGCGCTATTGTCGCCAAAGAAATTGCGGTACGCGTAATGCGGAGATTCGAAATCCTCGACGGTAATTACTTCCAAAAGTTACGACAGACGGCCACCTAAACTGACCAGACGCTAGAATTTCTGTACTATCAACATCTAGTAAATCAGATGACATAGAGTTCCTTACGGAGATCGGCCAAAATATCCAGCTCAATCTCGCCGTACACAACCACATATGTGCCGTTGCAACTACCGGTCCTTATCGAGGAACAGAAGCCGTCGGTTTCCTGCTCGTCTGCGCGTCTTCGATGGACTTCAGCAGCCGAGCCTCAATTCTCGCTCGAGCCAAATTCATGAATCGCGTTGCGTCCTTCAGGGACATAGACGGAACTATGTGGATAGCAGGCATCAGAGAACTAGGCATGTTCGCCTACGACACTGCCGCTATCTGGGACACTCTGCGTAAATCCGCTCGTACGCCCATCGACCCGTTGCACTCTCCGCCCGGCTCTCAGGGAATAGACGAGAGGCTTAGCAATGCTCGGGCAAAGCTACAGCGACTCACGCCGCAGAATGCGTACGAAGAGCTTCGCGTTCTTGAGGACCACGTACCGACCATCTTGGTGGACATCAGGCCATCTGCGCAGAGAGAGACTGAGGGTTTTATCGAGGGCTCCATCATCGTCGAGCGCAACGTGCTGGAATGGCGCTTTGACCCGCGATGTGAATATAGATTGCCCATCGTTGATCGCTACGATTTGAGGACGATTGTTATATGCCAAGAGGGGTACACGAGTAGTCTCGCGGCGGTGTCATTGCAGGAGTTGGGATTGTTGAATGCTACAGATATTATTGGGGGTTTTCGGGCGTGGAAAGAGGCTGGATTACCGCTCACCATTCCTGAACCGTTCTTCACTTCTCGTGATGATATATCTGAGAGTATTGTTATACAGACATGATGTACAGACACATAGGTACAGAGTGAGATGCGTGTGAGGTTCCAAATATGTACTTGTACAGTATGCTAAATGCTTTATTTCCCTTCCCCTTGTTTACCATAACTTGAACCAGCTCTTACCGGATGATTCGCCCTTCTCCTCCGGGCGTACTTCATCTCGCTCCCTCCTAAGATCCTCTAGGATCTTCTTGACTCCCTCAATATCGCCTACGCTGGCTTTTCCACCAAACCAATCAACGACTATGGGCCATTTGAGCGCATTTGGATTACGTGACGCGGCCTGGAAGACGCCGCCAAGTGTGTGCGGCTGATCCCCATCATAGGGAGCGGAAGGATGAGCTGAAAGAAATATAGAGGAAGCAGACTGTTGCCCAGACGTCTTGACATATGACGAGATGGTTTCAAGCTGGTCTCTAGTTGGGGGGCCTTCCACAACGTCTAAATTGAAGTAAAGAGGAGGATTCGAGGTCGTGTCGGGAGGATACGGGCCAGATACAGCATTCTGAAGGAGTTCCAGCGCCTTTAGAGAAGGGGGGGAAGCAGGATTGTGACTGAGAGGTTTGTGAGATGCTGGTTGTCAAGACCAACTAAACAATCTCACAATATGGATACGGAACGCTGATGGGTACGATTAGCTCGCATATAGTTGGAAAATATATCTCGGCTTACCGCGACGCGGTTCAATGAAGCAAACATGTCGAAATATTTGAAGGAGGTATTGAATGAAGCCAGCGTTACAGAGAAAAGGAGAAAACGGGCCACCCTTGTCTGGTGAAGTGAATGCAGGTATATCTCTGTGAAAGCAGCAGAGAAAACAGTAAACGCAACGAGTGTTCGGGAGCAACCTGGAGAGACCTGGAGTCAATTTCGGAAGTCCGCTGGTGACTGGAGATGACGTACCTTGCTTTCGGACCGGTAGTTCCTGCGGAGTTTGAATTATTTTAACCCAGTTTTTTTCTCATCGAGTTTTCCCGTTTAACATGTCCCGTCTCATCGTAAAGAACCTACCACCGTACATCACGCCCGAGCGCCTTCGGAAGCATTTTGAACAGAAAGGCTGCCCTCAGGGTACCCTTACTGACCTCAAAGTCGCCCACAAGCAAGATGGGACTTCACGTAGATTTGGTTTTGTTGGCTACAAGACCGACCAAGAAGCTACGGCGGCGAAGGAATGGTTTGACAAAACTTTCATCGATTCTGCACGAATATTCGTCAACGTTATTGAGGTGAGTCTACAAATCTTCATTCTTTTTATCCCAGAAAAATGACATTTGACTGGAGCTTCTAGGGTGCAAAGGATGCGCCAGCTCCTCGACCGAATAAACGACCACGACTAGACCCTCCTATCGATACGTCGTCTGAGCAGCCAATAAAGTCAAAAGCGAAGATGGCTATGAAAGAGGACAAGGCTAAGTCAACGAAAGAGTCGCGTTTAGGCGAGTTCATGGAAGTTATGCAGCCGCGGACGAAGAAGGGACCCTCCTGGGCTAATGAAGCACAGCCAGAGGCGTCAACAAGCTCGCGTACTCTGGACGTGGATATGCAGGATCCTGAAGTGCAAGCGCTAGATGTGGAGCCAATGACTCAGGAAGGTCTGTCAGACTTGGATTGGATGAAACGGCACCTGTCGAAGAAAGTGGACGAAGATGAGAGGGCCTTCGAGCAATCTGATGACGAGGAATCGGCTCTTGAGGGCGAGGTAATTGTTCAGTGTCGTGTACTATGCGTATTGTGTACTCACTGTTGAATAGGCCCCCACCACGCCTCCCTTACCCGAGGTCCCGAAGGATCCGACAGAAGAGACCATACTACAAACGTCACGTCTTTTTGTCCGGAATCTTGCTTTCTCATGTACAGATACCGAACTCCAGGAACTGTTTAGTGGATACGGAGAGATATCTCAGGTGAGAATCTGCTCTCTATTCTTGCAACGTCCCGGGGTTGTAGTTCGAGATGACAACATAAATAGGGACATCAGACTCTCACGAGCATGTTGATCCTTATGGGAAACCGATAGTAGAAATTTTTCTGATTATATTTTCTCTTATTGTGTCTTTGTCAAAACTCATGCTAACTTTATTTTCGTCGCAGGTACGGTCAATTCTTTTCTATACCAGGATGACAACTGTTATAGGGACATCAGACCCGCGAGAATGCTGATTCCTTTGGGATACCGATAGTAGAAATATTTTTCTGAATTTCTCTTTGATATGATCTGCCTTATCTGTACTGCGTGCTCATATACTCTATTTTAACAGGTTCACATACCTCTTGATGCGCAGACAAAGCAGTCGAAAGGGTTAGCATATGTTACATTTGCCAGGGCCGCTGATGCCGTCTCTGCATACAAGGCTTTAGACCGCCAGTCCTTCCAAGGTCGTCTTCTGCATATCCTCGCTGCTGTCGATCGTAAGGGTTCCTATCAAGTGGAGGAAGCAGAGGGAAAGAAACGAACTCTGAAGGACGAGAAGAACGCGAAGCGCAAGGCTGCCGCCAGCAAGGATTTCAATTGGAGTATGCTTTACATGAATGTATGCTTCTCTATTAGTTCTTCCTTATCTTAGGCTGATATCTATTGTTTAGAGCGATGCAGTGGCATCATCTGTTGCCGACCGCATGGACATCGCTAAATCCGATATATTGAACCCAGAATCATCGAACAATGCGGCCGTGAAACTTGCCCTCGCAGAAACGCACATCATTCAGGAAACAAAATCGTATCTTGAATCTCAGGGCGTCGTATTATCATCTTTTTCATCGAGAGCTCGTTCAGAAACAACTATTCTCGTCAAGAACATTCCTTATGGGACAAGCGAGGATCAGATACGACAGTTATTTGAGCCTCATGGGACACTTACGCGCGTTCTTGTACCACCTGCGGGCACGATGGCGGTGGTTGATTTTGACAGACCCGATGAAGCGAGTCAAGCATTTCGTGCTGTTGCATATCGTAGGCTCGGCAATTCCATCGTTTACCTGGAAAAAGGCCCTCTGGGCATATTTTCAGATGCTGCCCCTTCTCTCAATGCACCGAAAACTCACGTCTCCTCCTCCCACGCCATCACGATCCCCGAACAGGCCGAAGACGCCGCCGAAGGAGAGCCCTCACTCTCCGAAGGTTCGACGCTATTTGTCAAAAATCTGGCATTTTCCACGTCAACAGAGCGCCTCAACCAGATGTTCCGTAACCTACCTTCCTTTTCTTTTGCCCGTGTGCAGACCAAGCCGGATCCTAAGCGGCCCGATGGGCGACTGAGCATGGGTTACGGATTTGTGGGCTTCAAAGACGTCGAAGGCGCTCGGAAGGCAATGAAGAGCATGCAAGGTTTTGTTTTGGATGGACATGCATTGCACATCAAGTTCGCCGGCCGGGGCGCAGAGGATGAGGGGCGCGGTAAAGATAGTACCATCTCAAAGAGTCGGACGACTAAGATGATCGTGAAAAATGTGCCGTTCGAGGCCACCCGGAAGGACATTCGGGAGCTTTTCGGGTTAGTACCTCCCTCGCTCATCAAGAATTATATAACTTATTGTCTTTTTGCGCAGTTCACATGGACAGCTGAAATCTGTCCGCCTTCCAAAGAAGTTTGACTCACGCACGCGTGGTTTTGCCTTCCTTGATTTTGTTTCGAGAGCAGAAGCCGAAAGCGCGTACGCTGCGCTGCGACACACTCATCTTTTGGGTCGGCATCTGGTACTTGAATGGGCAGAGGAAGCTGAACAGGATCTTGAGTTGCTACGAAAGAAGGCGGGCGTGGGCTTTGGTGACGGCAAAGCGATGCCTGGACGTAAAAGGAAGCTCGACATGGGCAACACCGTCGAAGAGGAGGTTGATGACGAGTGAGATATTGACAATCCCTCAATTCCCCACGGACGATTGTCGGGCTAGCATTGCTGTCTTTTATTGTCTTTGAATATCAGAAATGATGATCTGCCGCTCGTGTAACAATGCGCATCCGCGGGGACGGAATGACTTGCCTTCTTAAGCAAGGCCACCGACTAGGCACCGATTCCCATCTTTTTGTCAAAGCGGCAATTATTAGGCGGCATGTAGCGGTCAAACCACGCTTGTTATTGTTAACGCTTTCTAGATTTAACCGTTGTGGTCAAATGTATGCAAATTAGGACGATACAATAAGCCTTGTCGTCTGGTCTGAGACGGCGAGTACAATAACGTAGCTGTCAATGCTTGTATAAAAGTCGGTCGAGTTCACTGCGGTTACTTCAGCTTCACTCCATTGCCCATTTTTGCAACCTGTGCTTTCTGCATAACTCATCCTCATTATCATGGATTGCTTCGAAGAGTGCCCAGCTACCATCATCATCAACCAGGCAGAAGTTGGCGATCTCGACAGAGGCACGCTACCACGCGACGAGGCCGCATCTACCTCTTCAACAAGCGGCTGCATCATCTCATGATCGCATTTCGCTCCGCTCTCCTCCTTCATCTTTCGAAGTGAGTTTTCTTACTGGTCTTGACGACGCCTTACTGACTCCTTCGCCCACAGAATTACTATTCGGCTTCATAATACGTGAATAACTCACGTCTATATTCATACAACGTTTTGGAATTGGAATGTCGACTTCGTCGACGGCGGTGGGGGGAAGGGGAGATTCTGACGCGTGGTTTTTTGACTCCTTAGCGATACCCGCAAACCATTCGACTTTCGCGACGATTAACGTCATCTTTTTATCATTATTGCGTTCAAGCAGGGGATGGGAAATTGTAAATATTACACTTACGCTTGCACTGTATTGTTATCATTTTCGGGGATTTCTGCTTAATGGCACGGGATTAATTACCAAAGCAGTTCGGATTGAAAGTAGAGGACCTCCGTGGTATTGTCTTTCTGCTGAAAGGCTCGTATATTGCCCCTTCTCGTCGTCGTGAAGGATCACAGTAGAGCAATAAGGATTTTTGTGCGTACCAGCCTGTTGTTATGATATTCTCTCCATTATCCCTACGGTCTACATCCTTTCCGTCTCGCTATGTTTCCCTTCTTGCTTACAACGTTAACGACTATATGCAAACCAGTACTTCTTATCTCGTTTACCCTAATCCACAGTCTAGCGACTCGCTATGAGTCGTATCGTATCAACACGTTAATCGTTTCGCTATCGAAAGACCCGTCTTCCTCCAATCCTTCGCAAGCTGAGAGGTCAAAACTGACCAACGATAAGAGTCTCCCTTGGCTTTCTGCAGTCTACGGTCTAATCTGAGAGGAATGACAAAAGTGGCACTTCTCCACCGCAGGGAATGGTGGATCAACGTATCGAAAAGTCCCCGCAAGACAGCCCACAGGCGGGACTTGTAATTAACCTAGAGGGCCTTCGAAGGAGAGACATCGCTGTCATTGGCTATGATCAGCGACTGCGAAGAATACCTGATGTCCAGCTCCTGGTTGCCAGACAAGGCCAACACTTCTTTGAGGATGTCAGGGAGGTCAGAGCGGCGACTTTTAGGCTGCAGATGCAGGGATTCGATGGACAATGAGGTCCAAAGAGCGGGATATGAACGTGAGATATACTTCCACCGGCGACAGACGTGACCGAGAACCCAAGGGCCTCGTTTAGTGTCAAACACATCGTAGTGGTCATCGAGCGTCTGCATGAATATCTCTGCAAGGATCTCGGGGGGACATGTTCGGATGGGAGAGAAGATGCCTTGGTGAGCATTGATGTATTGTTGCAGGTGTCGGCGCTTATTCATGAGTCGATTTAAGAGCGCAGAAACGCGGGCGATTTCTTCGTCCTGATTGGAAAGCTCCTTGATATGGTCGTGTAGGAACTCTTCTACACTCTTTGCCTCTAGATCGGATGGTAAATCGTTGGTAAAAACGAGAGCCTTGAAGGGTGAAGTATGGAGGTCATAATCAGAGAGATCCATGTCGGAAGGAGGACAGTTCTGTCAATTTATTTCAGACTATCATATGGAGAATTCAATTCTTAGAGCTGACCTTTGGCGAATTTCCAAGCTAAGCTGCACAAAAGTGTGAATGAAAGTAGGTGCTTCGAGATATGAGCTAGTCGAGTGGAGGAAGGACCGGAAATGAAAAGTTTGTTGATTGTAACGACGCGTTCGTATCACGTGCCTGTGACGCGCGTACATATACGCCGTCCCCTTCTCCGTCTCACCTCAGTCATTATGTTATACTGGCTGAGTTATATTATCTGGTGTACAGATTTTAACAAAGTTGTACCAAGGGAATTGCGTTGCTTGGCAGGGGGCGCCTAGCCAAACAGCGGGGCAAAGAGGACTTATCAAGGACTGATTCAACTTGGATTCAACGTTCGACACGTAGTCTTGTGGGGCATCAGCGTGGTTTTCCCCGTCACGTATCATTCGGCACACACTTCAAATTATTTTCTACCATCCTTCACGATCACGATAGGTAGATTCTTTCGTGACCGGACCCGACAACATTAACGATTCCGACCTGAGTATTACCAGCACCGACCTCACTCTTTGCGGAGAGTTCTTTCGCGACCGAACCTAACCTAAAAGCAATCTCAGTTGCGCTGTAACTGACATCTCTATATAACCAGCAGCCCTTTCCCCGGATTTCCTCGTGAGTGTGCCCTTCGTCTGGGTGTAATTGGCTTCAGGCTGAAAACAATCACGTATATTAGTCTTGCAGATATACTATCTTGGTTCACGCTCAGCAAACAATGACCTGTCGTCTTCTCCACCAATCCCTGCTTCACCGTTGTACGCCGACACCTCCACCATTTATCCAGCACCGCAGCTTTTCCGCACAATTTCGACCTGTCCAGATGCTGAATCCCAAAAATCTAACCGAGGATGACTTCCGTGACATCTCTGGAAGGGAGACAGCTAGTCCCCTGGTTGGACGGTTTTATCATCTCAAAGAAGGCGTATATCCCAAGCAAACTACCGGATTTTATTATTATTGGATCCATCCAGATCTAGCCGCGACGGCAGGTCAGCTTCGGTTCCGCCTCACTCCTTCCAACGACCCATCACTATTCACATCGGGATCGGACCTCCTTGAACCTAACGGTTTGCCTTGGACGGTATCAGTGCCTCGTCTGTGTGGTCTACAGAAATTTCACTACGCCAATATGCTATTGGAAGATGGACCGGTTACCAAGGACCTGGTTGGCGAGGACGTTTCCTGCCGCTCCGCCGACGAACAAGACCGTGAGTGATACGCAACAGGACTCAATTTCAAGCATGCACCTCCCACAATGATATAGTCAAAGTCCTGTGTGGATGATTACCCTTTGTAGTCTCCTGGTAAACACCACGTTCAACTACAATCTGTACTAATCTCCTTTGAAGGTGTTCCCACTAAATCTCCCTCAACCGTCACAAGTATTGCATATGGTGACACCTCGTGGAGTCGAGAAAATAAGACTTTGCTTGGGAGCTCACTCGTGGGTATAGGATTTAAAATTAGTTGGGCCTGGGAAGCAAGGTCGGTCCTTTAGCTCAGTGTAGCCACTTTGAATGTTAACTGCCTGCCCTTCTGGTTTACCCACATGCCCGTCTCCAGGTTTATGACCTCGAAGGACAATTCGAACCCGCACTACAAATCGTGTGGGTGTTCTCTCCCAGCGGAGAAGAGCTTGTGTCGGACTTTCCGTTGATTAAGTTAGGTTCATTCAGTGTATTTCGGTCCTGGTATCGACAAGTCGCAAAAGAAATCGTAGAGGACATCATTCACATACTTGTACAGTCACCGATAGGAGTTAGATTTCATTTGGGTAACGCCTAAAGATTCGGCTGTGTCTCTGTATATCGCACTGAGCTCTTTTACTGGTGACTAGTCTAATCCGCCCGTGGCAGATCTTGTTCCTCTTACACATCAAATCATACTCACCACCATGAGACTTGGTCGGGTAGTTCTTCGTTCAGTTGCTTTTCAGTGTTGTACATAACATCAGCCCCGAAGTAGCCATAGATAGACTGTATTCATCTACCTAAGTTCTGCTTCGGCAGTCAGCATCTCGTTGTGTTTGAAGGTAGTCTGTATCGGTTTGAGGAGAATCTTCAACACCACCATCTAGGTCATCCTTTGATGCTTTGCGAGCTTGCTCCTGTGTCCGATAATGTTCGGCTAAGGCCCGGGGAAACGGCCTGTATACCCGTCCCTCCTGCGGATATTTCACTATTTTCAAGGTTTCTTTGTGATGAGAAAATTATCTTCCAATCTTTTCCACCGTACCAAGATGTCGTCCATGTACGCTGTACTATCGTGAAATGGCGTTGGAAGATGCAAGCAGTCTATGCCACGGACAGCAACCGTAAGCCGACGGCAGTGCATGTATCCCATCGCGCCTTTATAATATGTACCAGACTATTCAATATGCTTAGGGTCTCCTTTTGGCCATATCCAATAGCAATATGGAACGCATCCAGGTCTGGTAATAGAGTATGATTGTGTTCGCCCCCGTCATACGAGAAACAAGAGCCTTGAAGGGAGAAGCATGAAAGCCACGATGAAGGAAATCCACTGGAGAAAAATTTGCAGCGGTGTCGATGGTGTTGGTGGACAAGAGAAGGGAAACGTCAGTAACGCGACTCGCGAGATGTGATGCCGTAAGACAGACGTCCGTTCCGATAGCCTATTAAAGAATACCCCAATTCTCCTGCGATTCGGTCTTGAGCAATCGCCTAGTCGCTAAAAGTTTTAGTATGTTGTATCTATGGCGGCGAAATTATACACCGCCCCTTCCTGAAAGACGACAAAGAGCTGCGAAGTGCGACTTCAGAGATGGGTTAAACAAGTAAAGTATTCCTATCCATTGCGTTGTGAGATCCATTGAAAAAAAAAAAGCTATGTATGCTACGAGACGGCCGTGATAATGATGAGATGATAACTATGCACAAGAACGAATAATAAAATACTCAAATAAAAGTTCGCGCAAAAGGTAAAATGTAACCTACAAATGCGCCCCATCCCAACTTGACCGCTTGCGCTTGTTGGTTTCGCTCTTCAAAACCAAATCCTGTGGGCACACCACCGCGCTCTGTCCACGATGGTGTGCGAGACTCTTGTTCTTTCGGAGAGCTTCCACAACTGGCGGAACACCGACATCATTATTCGGCACCTTCTTCGCTGTCAGCGGGGGAGTAGAGTGCTGGATCTGGCTCTGGTTCTTCGCTGTTGACGAAGCTACCGACTGCGCCAAGTCCAATGCCTGATTC
This sequence comes from Armillaria fumosa, assembly GCA_030407015.1. Lineage (NCBI taxonomy): Eukaryota > Fungi > Basidiomycota > Agaricomycetes > Agaricales > Physalacriaceae > Armillaria > Armillaria fumosa. The sequence goes on along the minus strand of JAUDYM010000008.1, from coordinate 1,433,313 downwards.
TGGTTCTGCGATTCCATGTTGTCAGACGCGTCTAATCCCTGGGTGCTGTAATGGTAATGCAAATCGAGGAAGGGAAGGTCGTAGATATCATTTGCCGTTCGCGAGATATCTTGGGTCACAGAGGACGAGCTGGAGGAGAGGAACAGGGACGAAAACGACTGGGGTGCAGGAGGCACGGGCGGTGCGGGGGCAGTGAATGGATGGTCCGTGGCAAACAGAGAGAACGGACGTAACTCAGGCTGTGAGTTCGTGTGCACTTGCGTGGGTCGTGCCGGGGCATGGTTGTGGATCGTCATGCGCTCAGATGGTGGTACGGATATTGATCGCCCATGCATCCCAAACTGGTTGACGGTCGACCGCTGTCGCGAGCGTGTCTGAGGCGTTCCGGGTGGTGTCGTGTGCAGTTCACGAGAGAGATCTACGAGATCATCCAGGCTGAATCGCTGCTCCAAGAGGAACGAGGAGGCATCTTCGTCCTTTGCTTCGGGAGACATGGCGACGTCAGGTGGGAGGAGTGAATCTTCCATGGGAAGACTGTCGGGTTGGTCAGTAAGTGAAATTCCCGTAAGCTCAATCTCATCAATCCCCGGTAGCGCTGGCGTATGGAGTTGCATAGGGTGTATACCAGTTGACTGAGTTATACCCGAGAGCCCGAGCCCGAAAGTGAATGAAGAGGAATCGTACGACGACTGGGACTGCGTTCGGGTACTGAAAATGAGATCTCCAGCATAGTCGGAATGATACTCTCTTCGAGGTGGATACATCTCATCAGAAAATGATGAAGATCCGACCTCGGAATTGAAATCCTGGGAAAACGAAGTGGGTACAAGATCATATCGATCCACCACCCCATAGTTCAGATGATTGAAAGAAAATGGTGACGAAGGCGAGAAGCTGTTCTCTAAATAAGAAGAGGATGATGTTCCACTTGCGCTCGAGTCCATGCGCGGATTCGCTGAAAACCAATCTTGTGTCCCCCAAGCGCTCTTGCCAATCATGCCTATGCCACCCACTACCGCCTCATTCCTCCGGTGTTGGAAGGGGGAAGAATGAGAGGAACTCAAGAGATAATCAGACATATGAGACGATGTTGGAGACCCTGTCCATGCGTGATGTGAAGAATGAACGGGAGTATCAAGCCCTGAAGACCAGGCCTGGGACTGAGAGTCAATCTCCGACTGCGAGGAGTTCGCAAGAGCGGTGAGTGAATCAGGAAGAGGGTCAAAGGGAATCAAATCCATGTCATCATCGTCGGGAGGGACGGTTGTTGAAGGAACAGGCGGAGGAGTAGTCTTCTTGACCGAACTTCCGATGAACTTGAACGGTTTTACAACGGGGTCATCTTCTTCCTCACCGGAACTAGCCTCATCCTCGGAAGGAGCCGTGCTTTGTGGAACACTCTTCGTCCCTCCCCGTAGTAACCCTTGACTGGTGTTCCTCCTCTTTCGCCGGTGCGTACTGGGTCCCGACGTCGACATGGAAAGCTGATCATCCGTCGCGGCTCTGATAAGGACCTTTGAACCATCGGCGCCCTTCTTCTTTGCGGCGTTGCGCGGTTTATATCCAGCTGCCATGTACAGCTCCGGGAATGCATTACGAAAGCGGTCCCTCAGGTCTGTTGACCGCCGACCTTGTTCCTGGAAGATAGGATCCTTCACAATGGTCGCCCAGACCGTGCCGTGCTTCTGGTAGCCAGCTTTGAGAGCACGGTCCTCCTCCTCAGTGAAAGGCCGCCGCTTTTTACTGCGCGTTTTCTCAAAGAGAGAGGAGCCATCGGGAAGAGTAGAGCGAACTTTGCTGGAGAGATGTGTGCGCGCATTGGGATAGTGTTGTTTGTAAGCATCAGGAAAGTAGGTACGAAATCTAGACTCGACATGAGCTATATAGCGATAAAAGATGTTCCTCGGGGGAATAGGTGACCTTTATGGACGGACAACGAAACTTTCCGTTCCAGCAGTAAACACGGTTGTGAAAACGCAATGACAACGCGTCCTATGGTGACGTCGCTCATGTTGCTTTCAAAACACCCGTGTATCGCGGCAGGAACGAGAAGCCGAACCGTCTGTCGTCCACAAAAGACACCCAAGCCCCGGCAGTCATAGTAACAGATACTCACCGGTCCTTAAGGTCAACGGGAGAGCGGTTATCAAATTTGAGGTCGGGATCACTCAAAATTGCCTTCCAGTTCCCAACACCGTGCTAGAAGCTGCATGAGCGCTCGCCATCAATGAGTCACAGCCGGAACACTCACCTTGTTGCACCCGTCAACAAGCATCTGCGTTTCTTCGGCTGACCATTTCTTCCTCAGTTTCTTCTCCGTCGCCTGCGGCCAATCGTCATTCTCTGCATCCGCTGATATCCTCCTGAGCTTGCCACGTTTCTCTGGGACGAGACAGGTCTCAGCGACATGAGATTCGAGGCCCGTATCATCGCGGAAGCTAAATGCTGGCACGAGTTTCGGAGATGAAGGAAGCGCCAATGAAGTCCTGCGATGTTTCAGGGGTGAAGCGTGAAAGGTTGAAGTAGATGAAGCTGGGAATGGCGCCTTGAAGGAAAATTCTGCTGTCGAGGGTAGTGAAGAAGTGGTGGCAGCATTTGTTGCTGTCGCCGTCGTTGTAGTCGTATCCATCGTCAACACAGTGGCCACGACAGTCGGTGTGAGTTAGCAAGAGTGATCACGTCGCCCCCCGGGCCTCGACAAAGGATGAAACGAAAAAAAAAACTGATGAAGACTCGTCCTTCAATGTAATATAAGGTAATCTCGCTTATGGAGGTCGTGATTCCTGCAGCAGGTCGCAATCTGACCTGATACACGCTGCTGCTGCTGCGCCTCTGCACGGCAGATATTGATGAGATAGAGTACAAGTGAAGATGATGGTGAGAGGGGAAGTTGCCGCACGAGCTGCCCAAAATGGTGCCACCGAATCAGGAAATCACGTCCCAAAACTGCATTTTCTCTGCAAAATTGTGCAAAAGTGCAACCCTTTCCATGCTTTTCTCGCGTTGACCTCAATATCTGCCAATTGAATTCAGCCTGCTCACAAAGATGCTCCAAGATTTCGCTTCCACCAATTTCCACGTGGTTAACTTGCCTGTCGATGTCGTGAACTGTCATGAAGCGCAGCACGGCCCAGGGCGCTCATCAGATAAACTTAGGATTTTCTAAAGAACGAGTACAGTACATTGAACCATTATATAAATTCATGAGGCAATCATCACCTCCGGAGCGATACGTTGTTCGACGGCACTCAACTTGCTGACCCATTCCTCTAACCGTTTCGCAACACCACCAATCTGTTCCCTAGAAAGAACACGAGGTTGCACCCAGGTGATACGCGCTTTTTGATCCACCTGGTCTAGGGACCCACGGATGAGCTTCAGGCTAGACGCAGCATGTCAACGGGAGAGAGATCACCGAGGGGCAAGGTAGACTCACCTTAACGCCTTCATCACCAAATGCTCAACTTCATCCAAAGGCAATCGTGTCTCTTCCGAGATAGTCTGGAAGCTCATCGTTCGATTATCAGCATGCCTCTTGAACACAGACTCGATCAGTGCCATGAGGCAAATCTTTTGACGGAGGAAGGGGAAATTCTCTTGCAAGATGGGCTGGAAAAGATATCGATACGTGATAATCGGAGATCTAAAGCTGAAAAACTCGTACCTCTTGCGGGAAGAGGGGAGCTAGAGCCTCAAATTTACCTATACTTCCCTCGTTGAACGTGAAAAGTAATTTCTTGATCCATTCATGAGGCGTGCCATTTAGCGCGTCGAGAATGGGATGCATCAACTGTTTCAATTGTATGTTAGTAAGAGAACAAAGAAGAAACGACGGTATAGCGTCAAACTTACGAGTTCGCCGAAATTGTAGATGCTGTCACCTAGGAACGCAGAGATGCCCAAATCATGAGCCCTCACCAGCCTTTCTTCTGGTGTCATGTCCGTTGCAGGATCGACACATGCAAGGTACAGCAATGAATTCCGGTAATACGGCGCATATTCTGCCTTGGCCTATACACAAAATATCAGGACTCGTAAGACTACGTTGCAGCATCTTAAACTCACTTTGTAATAGTCAGCGGCCAATAGGTAATACGCCGCGTTGACACCATTGTCTACACCTTCAAGGTTGTCAAGGACTTTCCATGCCGAATCCATGTCAGTCCTTGTCCCCTCGAGGTCACCATACAGCAATTTCGCATGCGCGATTGTTGTAAGAAGCAACACATGAGCCTCTTTCGCCTTCTCTGTGTCAATTCGAGAGAGCAGCGAGGTCAGGAACGTCAAGTGGTTCTGGGGATCTGACAGCAAAGAGTAAGACACCCTCAAGGCACGGAAATGAGTTGTGGAAATGAGAACACACTATCAATCTCCTTCGACACCTTCACACCCATCTCAACGAGCCTCAATTGGTTGATTTTACTCTCAAAGTCCCGTACGAACTGTTCAAACACATGGACCCGGAACGGTTTCGATGCTGGGTGGTCGAAGAATTGAAAAAGCTTCAGTGTTAGTTGATGCCATAGCCTGTACAGGTAGTTGTAATGTTAACTGATATGGTTCCAAGGGAGTAGAACGCACTTTCGTGTGTGCAGTGTTCGAAACGATTCGAAAAAAGGATGCAACTCGGAGGGGGTGCCAGAGAGCGCGGCGACAATGAAATCGTCCAGGATGAGCTTGGGAGGCTTGGGGGCATCAACAGCCATTTCAGCCATGGTGGTCGTAGTTACTGTCGTTTGCTCAATGCTGTCGTCGGACGTGACGCGTCGAGGTTGTCCCTGTTTGGCACAGGCGCCCGCCAAATTGGGCACTCAACGCCGCCACGTGGATGTTACCTTTCTCAACCTTGATTTATATTAGTTAATCCATCCAAGTCTTATTTGTGTGTCCTTCAACCTATCTTCTGTCGTTTACGGAGTTAGACACTGTATGTAACCGCAACCAAGCATTTGCTCAAGTTGGATGAACAAATCACCTCTACTGTAATGTTTTAGCTCCGTATGCAACTCTATTTTCTACTCAAATGGTATTGAGCATAAGTGTGAAGATCTTTCACTAACACCACGTTCCAACTCCAGCGGTCCTAATTAGATCTTAAACCCGGACGCAGTGCCTACTTTTCACACCAAAGTCCGACAGCCAAGCTTGAGTGATCCTGGTATTTGGTTACCACGCCATTCTGTCAAACACATTTTTTGTGCCCTCTTTCGCAATTTGTATAGAGAACATCCGCATAAGCCTTTGCGCGATTCAAAAAGTACCGTTACGTCAATAGTTGTCACCATCGAATGATAGGAGTCATAAGACGGCTTTATTTAAGTATACAACTCACACCGCACCTTAAGGGGAAAGGGCAGGACCTTAGAGAATACTGTAACGTGCCCTATCATCTGGCACCTATTATATGTGCGTTGGTAACCGTACAAGGAAGCTTCAGTCTGTCACCGGTATTTTCCTGGTGTTTTCCCGGAGAAGATTGGCCACTGGTAACAACTAATAGAATACCAGGAACAGACACCAAGTTATAGTACGTCATAAGCTACTGTTTTACTTGACGCTACTACGGAATAGAAAAAGCCTTCTCGCGCCCTAGAAACGCAACCCGCAACTCATTCTTGTCGACCAACCTGTTTGCCTCGACAATCCTCTTCTCACCCGGCATCAAATCAATGGCGTTATCACTCCATGTAACGTTCGATTTCGTGGTCAAAAAAACGCACTTTGCAGGCTTTTCAACCTGCAGCTCAACTTTGTTTTCTGTCAATGTTACCTTCAATCTTGGATCTGGAAGAGCCAGATATTTATACGGCTGGGGCCAATCAACGTGGCGCGCTAGGACCTTCCCAGATCTGTCATCCAGAAGCCGTGCACCAATGACAACGGTCGCATGGGCTCCAGGGCAAGCAACAGAGATGAGCTCGCTGGATTGATTAGGAAGGAGAACGACTTTATGCTCCTCGGTTGCCGCCCAGTTACTTTTGAGGTCCACAAACTGTAATTTCAACGTAGCGAGACGTCGTTTCAGCGTCGAGTTTGACGCCCAGATATCCAGTTTTGCGCCGACGGCTCTGGATGTTCCAAAGTCATAGAATTGACGTGGTCGGTCTGTCGGTCGGTTCTTCGTTACAGTGCGCAAGAGGCCAATCGCGAATGTATCCAGGTGCCGCTTGATGGTGTAATAAACCGGCTTGGGCCGCATCTGCATAGATGTCAACTCGGAAAATGAAAGAAAGGAATGAGATAGCATACAAAGTAATCAACGATCGCCCACGAAGTGACGGGCCAACAGTCGTTCAATTGCCAGACGAGGACACCGGACGTATATTGCTTTCCGCGACCACCCCATCCTCTCCTCCACGACTGATACGCAAATCCGACGCTTTCGGATTGCATGACCTGCGTTCTAAATGCATACGTCTCCAAATCCTCAGTCACTCTGAAGTTCTCGTTCATCGCAATGGCGAAACGTCTTTCGAAGCTTCCCGCCCGACAATGCTGCGCCATCAACGCACTTTGTGCATGCCATTCTTGGACTGGTGCGCCGTCCATCCAATACTCAATCGTGCGCATTGACGGTAAGGATGGCATGCCGAATTCGCTGACGAATCGCCCACTCAAACGGTCATACTCTTGGTACGGCAATTCCTTGCCCCCCCAAATGTTCCACTGATGAACGTCCCCGACAGTCGGATCTGCTGTGTCCCAGCCTTGCCCACCATACGGAGATCCGCGGTGGTATGGGACAGGTGGATCACATAAAGCCTCGACTATAGATGGTAGCACGTCTTCGTAAATTTTGATTGCGGGAAACAACTTCACATCTACGAGATATAGGTGGGGTTAGCGATGGAAGGGGGAGACGTAATAGACTAACCACCCCATTGAAGAATCATCTGATAGTCCTCGTTGTTTCCACAAAATAGCGCTATTGATGGGTGATGCCTGAGTCGTTTTACGTTGTCTGTAGCCTCTTTGCGAACAGACGCGACGAACGCCTCGTATACTGGGTACACACCGCATGCGAACTGAAAGTCTTGCCAGACGAGTATTCCCAATTCTGACGTATTGATGAGCAAGAATAAAGGCAACAGGAAAAATACAACAGGCCATCGCAGATATCATAGAAACAGTCCGGTTCATAGACCCCTCCGCCCCATAGGCGAATCATGTTCTGGTTGCCATCGCGCATCAGCGTAAGCCAGGCCCGGTAACGTTCCGGAGTCAGCGTGGTTAAAAAGTTATCCGCCGGAATCCAATTCGAGCCTGGGAAGGACATGAGAATGTTACCCAAGGCTGTGAACTGAATGGACAGACCCCCCATGAACATCCTAATCCCATTAATCTCAAACAAAAAGGTCGTCCCCGTGCCATATTGATCAGACTCTTCGAGCTCTTCTTGTATAAGCTTGAGGGTGCGAAATCCAACTCGAATTGTCTTTGAATCGATGACATCTCTGTTCTAACCAATCGATAAGGTCGCGAAAAATAGAAAGTGGAGCTGGATTTACCGGACCCAACAATTCTATGACCACACGGTAGAGAACCTGGTCCCCATAGCCGACCGGCCACCACAATTGCACTTGCCCGGGCGCGAAATGCCAGTCCACAGACCTGGAGTTTGAAGAGAGCTCCTCCAATTCGACCTTTGTACCTTTAGCATCTCGTAATGCCACTTTGATAAATGTTGGTAACGCCGCGACCCCAAGAATGTCCACATCTACTTTCAATCTCGTAGCTGCGCTATTCGTGTCGGTGACTGATGCGTGAGTCCAAACGTTCCCAATTCTGGCTGTATACCTTCTCAGAATGATAGGTCGGAATGGTCCACATGTCATCAATTCGGGTCCCCAGTCCCAGCTACAATATATCAGATGCGAAGGGATGCGATGAAATCCGGGGGAGCTTACCGCCAATCATACTGGGCCTTACGCACGTAGACCCTGCTTGGATCTCCGAGGTTTGTCGACCCTGCGCGTACCTTGCCGTGTTGTTCTTCGAGGGATTTAGCAAGCCTCTTGGCTGATTTGAAGTGGAGAAGAAGCGTGTTTATAGAGGCCGTCGGTGAGATGGGGACAACATGGGTCTGGAACATGTTGCTCGATTCCAGAATGATTTCATTGTTCTATTGAGGTACGTGAGTCTTGATGCCAGCACGTAATTGGTGATTCAGCACTTACCAGATAGACGTCGCAGACCGTATCCAAGCCCAGAAATTCCAATTCAGCTTGAGTGTGTCGTCCTTCTCCTGACTTGAGATCGAATGTGCACTTGTACAGCCATTCAACCTCTCCTACCCATTGAACTTCGTGTTCGGCAAATCCGCGGTACGGATCCGGTATGAGGCCGTTTTTTAACAACTCGACGTGTATCTCGGACGGATACGCTTGTGTGGAGCGCCAGCCTGTCGTCGCGACTTCCCCGATGATGGGAACCTTCGGGTCCCGCTGCTTCCAGGACCAGTTGGATTTGAGTTCGGTATGGATAGCGTTTAGCATGGAAACTGGATGGGTAATCCGAGTCGACTGCAGACCTATATACAAAGCATATAGAAGAACATCTGTTCGGACCGCCGATAACATCTTGCCGGACCGAACTGGTCTAACTTGTCATGCTTATCGGATATTGTTCATTATATTGTTGCCCAGATGTTACTTTGAGATTTACCCCTGATAACGCGGGAAGATGTTATTGAAAAGAAAAGGCGAATAACGACATAGGGTACGTACCCTATATCTTGAATCTGGATGTGCCCTGAGGGCAGAGCTCATCGTTTCCAGTTCCAAGACCTACTAGGTCAATGGGAATATGAAGACTCGGAGGTCGACACTTTTGCTAGTATTCCGGATAAACATTCCTGCGATGACGTAGAATTCTTCCAGCCGGTAAGTTAATACTAAATGTTATTGAAGCCCGAAGTCGTCCAATTCGAAATAGTTTAGTCAGTGCATGACGTCGTTCAACCCCATTTCCCCCCACGTCCTGTTTGTATATTTGTCTAAAGCTGCCGTTCATTCTAGACAATTTTTTACAGTCATTGACGGAGCTCACCATTCCTTACGAAGCGATATCAAGCCCTCTTTCTTGAAATTTCCAAAGATGTCAATCTTTATGTTGTCCTCGTTTTGAGCGTTCCCTTTCACTTGGTGCTGCAGAAACACAATATGTTCCACATAAATGGCGGGCGATGAACGTTGGCAGCAGACGTGGGATACAAACAGGAAAACACGAATGACATTAGATGCAAGTTAAGTTGTAAGACCACCGTGAGAGTTTGGTGAGAGTGACAACGAGCACAATATAAGGATATCAGTTTTAAATAAGTGTATGCGATTTTGTTTTTGAAAACCTTACCTTATTTAATCTTGTAGAAACTTCTAGCATGATTTATGGTGAGCGTTTTGGCTGATTTCGACGCTTCGTGAAGTTAAGCGGAACAAGCACGTGGCTGTGCCTATGTTTCGAACAGAAGCAACAGGTCAACACATCTTGTCTTTCTACCACCATCACCTAACCATCATCTCTGTCCTGTATCAGGAGGTGCCCGAGCCTTGTTGCTATCCACAACAGTGGTAATACTCCTATTGCTCTCTGATTCTCTCCAATCCTTACTATTTTCGTGGCTTGCAGGCATCTAGGGACACACATTAATTTGGCAAAATGGCCTCTGACCTCTCTGCTTTGTTGACGGCATCTAAAGGGCTCACGTCTCATTTGTCGAGGCCGGAACTTCCCTCGATCAACCTTTCGCTTGACCAGATTGAAGCCCAGTCTCGGAGACTTGTTTCGCGACAACCGGGGAGCTCGAATGATGTTGACCGCGCGTTGGTAAATTCCTTGTCTTGTGTAGCAATGACTTACAAATTTTTGGCAGAAATTATCTCCTTGCCCAAGCTCGTGTAGACGCTTCGGCGTTGTCAAGCTCCATTGCGCATCTCAACACCTCGACCACTTTTTCGCCTTTACAGCCACTTCAGGACACAGATGTGGCGGGATATCTTCGTCACGCGCATGAACAGACGTTGATTTCCACTATTGAGGAGGGGCGACGGGAAACACAAGAAGATTTCTACCGTATGCTTGAGGAAAGGACAAGGAGGGACTGGGAAGCCAAAAAGAAGCGCGTCTTCGAGGAGTTGGGAGGACGCGTCAATGTCGAAAACAAGGCGGTCTCCGAACTCAAAAAGAGCTTCCATGGAAAGAGCAGCCTTATTGTATGTGTTTATCTCACTAGATTTCCCGGTGCCTGATGTACCACTTAGTCAAATTCGACACCAAGCCTCACGCTGCAAATGCAAAATAGGATGATGGTCTATGACCGTGTGGTGACCGAGCTCAACGCTGCACGTCTGCGTGGTGTTTCATTCCCAATCGTTCACTCTTTCACGGACGTAGCAAATTCTCTAAATGACGTACGCCTTATTGTACTCTCTATTTCTTAGTCTTCATAACAATCACAGCCCCGTTCCGCACAAATGGCCCAAACTTTCCATACTTTGGCGAAAATAACCGCTGAGCCGCCTGCATTGCCACCGGTCGAACATGCAAGTGCACATATCCTTAATTCTCCCTTGTTTGAACGGAAACACGCAAGAGCGTATCTTGGTGACCCAGAATCTCGGGATGCCATTGCTCTTCGACGACAAATTACGAAAGGAGCCCGAGAATCTCTGGAATTGCAGTACTGGGATGTCATGGATAGGACAGTTCAGTCGCGGCCAACAGAAGCACTCTTGGGTGGCGACCCAAGTATATCAAACAAAGTTCGCGCATTCCTGTTTGTTCGGTACTACAAAAATGGAGAGTGGGAAGAACGGATTGAGGTGTGTTAACTTGATATACCTATATCTACGACCTTTGTTAATGGTCATAGCTTGTGGCTGGGCAACCACTATGGGCGCGACTATTTTACCTTGTTCGGACAGGCCATTTGGACGAAGCTTTGGACGAGGCTATACAGTTCCAGCAAGCCATTGAAAGACGTGAAGTGAGCTTCGTCAGCCATTTCAGGACATGGGTTGAGTCACCAGATCGGAGGTAATATATTCTAATGTGTGGCGATTTGTACTTAACAGTTCATCATAGACTTCCTAAAGCTCATCGAGATCATTTGCAATCTGTCTTCAACGCCCACATGTTGCACTCAGCTGCAGCAGATCCGTTCAAACTCGCGCTGTACAAGCTTATGGGTAAACTAGAACCGACAAGACGGAGTGTTCCGCATGTTACCACAACGACGGAGGACTGGTTGTGGTTCCAGCTTGCCATAGTGCGTTCGCCTCGGTGCGATTGCACTCACTTAATCCCATATAATTTGATTAGATCGACGAGGAGGAAGACGGCGGTTTGCGTGGATTCGCTGAAGTGATACTTGGATATGGTGAGAGGCAATTCGATAGCGGTTCGAGAAAGGGAGTCTGGGCGAGTGTCCTTCTCATGTGTGGACAGTTTGAGCGGGTTCGTTGCTTCGCTCTTGACATCATATGTTACTGATGGTATCCTTACTAAGGCCGTTGCAGCCCTTTGGGAGGATCAGGAAACAGAAATCGAAGCAGTTCACCTTGCTATTGCCTTGGCCTATCACGGGCTCCTTCGGGTACCCCCTCGGGCGGAGACCTCTGAAATGACTCCATGTGAATCCATGTCTTTGATCACTAAATCGTTGAGAGCTAAAAGTCCTCACTTTCAGTGTCATTACCTCCTTCATCGCCACCTGCTTTGAGCATCTCCACAATAATATGGCGCTATATGAGACAGTTTGTCAAGATGGATGCCAAGGAGGCATTGCAGTATGTTTATTGTGTCTGCTTAACCGCAGACCAAGGCGACATAGGAAAGGAACAGGTGGAGAATGCCTGGGAACTTGTACGGCGTATAATCGTCCTTAGCAACAGTGGACCTGGCTGGGAGGAACTCGTTGGAGGCTTCAGGCCCGACGGTTCAAGATTCGTACGTTTTTATTGTCCCAGGACCCTTTGCTATATACTTACCTAGTGGAAAGGACGGCGTTATTGAACAAGGAGCGAACCTACTCAAACTAGACGATCTTCGGCAGTACAACGAACAGATCCTGATTCGTGCTGCCAAAAACTCAGAAGAAAATGATCGGATATCCGAAGCTATAAAGCTGTATAATTTGGCTGGGGATTACTCTACGGTTATGTCGTGCCTCGCTCAGGCTTTGGGTAGCACCATTGCGCGTCCAAGTCCTGATGAAAAGGCGCGCACAATTGAGAAGACGGCAGCTGACATTGTACGGCATTATGAGCGTACGAATAGGGCTGCTGGGAAGGATAAGGATGCAGTCATACGGCTGCTGAAGATCCGGGAGGCTGTCGATGCCAAGCATGCTGGTCGACCTGAGACCGCGCTTCAGGTGGGTTTTATCGGCTTCCGCTGGACCATGCTGATGACATCTTCCTCCTTTCAAGTGCATGGAGACCACGGACCTCATTCCGTTAGATGGTGACGTGGTTAAAATTACTCGTAGGGCCGAAGAATTCAAGGAGTTGCATGATTCACTACAACGAAATCTGCCGACGTACATTACACTTACAATGGATGCTCTCGCTGGTATCCATCAAAAAGTCAAGGGATCCCTTGTTCCCGATGCTACCAGGCAGATGGTACGTTCTTTGTTGTTAAAATGATATATATGCGCTGACTTTTATGTCCTAAGACTCTGACTGCTGTGAGAAAGAAATCCAGGTCGTTGATGGTCTTCGCCGGTATGCTCAAATATCGGATGTCCCCGGACGTGTACTCTTATTTGGCGAGACTGGACGTCGAGATTGCACTGTGATCTATTGTTGTAATGCATATACCTTTTTTATGTTCCTTCCGCTGATATGACAATGCGCGAAAATAAACTACGGAGAATATATAACCGTTACCACGCTACCTCCAAACCGATCCCTACCTACCTCTCAACTTAAGACGAAAAATGCATGGTAATTATAACTGAAGAGCGAAGTGATTGTAGCATGTGCATAACGTTTGACTGGGAATATGAATAGCGAAGATGTAGACCAAGCAGCAGACAAAAGTGATATTCTTCCGCTTGAAAAGTTGTCATGAAGATGAGAATAAATGAATGAGATTGGGGTATCATCGTCCAATGAGCATACAGTGGCAAGTGCAGCAATTATGATTCCGCTATATGGCCGTTCTCTTGAGCTAGGATCAGTGCGTTAGATGGTGTAAGATCGTAGGCATTTCATGCTTACGATTATCATTGCTCTCCTGTTCGGGAGTAAGAGTGGTGTACAAACCAGGAGGAGTCACTGGATCAGATGGCGCGACCTTGTCACTGCCAATGTGTGCTTCCTCGTGGGCAACATTTGCAACGTCTGGATTGTGAATCAGGAAAGTCAATAGAGAATAATTGGTGACAAACCATTAGAAAGGCCACCATTAGATAAAGCATTATGTTCCGTTGAAGAGGCCTGGATCATTGTCTGCGTGCTCAAAACGGATGGGCTCGGAGCTTCACCCGAAAGGACAATGCTAGCTGGAGCAAGAGGGAATTCTTCTTCCACATCAGGTGAAAGAGGTTCATTGAGAGATTCGACTTGAGGATTGTGGTTGTCCTCGACAACAGGTACAGGCGACAGCGATACCGAGTCCGTTTTTTGGAGTTCGGACGTCGATTCACGAAAGGGTTTAGTATGAACCCTAGGCTCCGTAGCAGCAGGAACTATATCAACTACTGGCTTCTCGACGAGCAAAGGAGTGTCGACAGGCTCTTCCTCCGGAGCAAGCGCGGCGGGCGCGCGCACTTCCTGTGGGCTATCTTCAGGTTCTGCTGCTAACGATACGTCACTCGGCAAAAGCTTGTCTTCAGGATCCGAGGTTGGAGCTGCGGTTGGTTCACCAACAGTGAAAACTTCGGTTTGTCGTTGCGTGGCGGTCGCCACATCAAGCTCGGTTGTCGTCTCTATGTCTGGAGAGGTGGGCGCCGGCTCTGATTCACTAAGAGTTGCCTCAGGGTTATGCGTGGCGACCTTGTCCTCAACTATTGGAGTTGCAATGTCCCCCACAACTTCGGGATCCGTCGAAGAAGTTTCTACTATCTTTTCTGCCGGCGCAGTAGCTCCGATGTCACCAGAGTTTTCTTCAACGGCGGTGACATCCTCTCCAGCTGTAGGTAGAGCATGTTTTTCTTCATTCAGTAAAGCGACGAGCTCTTCCGCCTTAATAGGAACGACACCTTGTTTTTCAGGAGCAGGCGCCAGCAGTTCTTCAGCAGAAGCCACGACTACATCCGTTGTGACGGGTGTGGGGGGCGAAAGTGGCGCTTGTTCTTCCACTGGGGCTGTGACATTTTCCGGTTGGAAAAGTGAAGGTTCTTCGGTTAGATCTGCAACGTGTTCAACGGGAGCGGCATTTTTCGCCGACTCCACTTCAACAGGTGAGGATACCGTGAGCTCCGCCACAGATGGTGCGCTAGGTGTGGCAGACCGGTCGACAGGTGCTGGTGCTAATCCTTCGACAGGAGCGGCAGCAGCTGACTCTGTAGGCACGGCATCTTCTGTAGGAGCGATGTCTTTCACAGACTCCTCTTCAACGGGCGGTTGCTCTGCCTGCGCTATAACCGGCTCTTCTACAGAAGTTATTGCTACTTCTTCCACGGGCACGGAAGGCAGTTCTTCCTCGAGAATGGCAACAGATTCCTCGGTGGGTGCGGTGACTGGTTCTTGAACGGTGAGAGGAGCAGATTCATCAATTGAGCTTGGGACTGGAGCTGATTCCAATTCGCTCGTAGGTGCAACTCCTTCCTCCAGAACCGGAGCGACATCAGAGGGCGAAATAACCTCGGGAACAAGTTCCGACACAAGGGATTCTTCAACGTTGAGTATCTCGCCCTCCGAAACTGGAGGTACCTCAGTTGGTGCAGCTGCTGAATGGGGGGATTCTGTTACAGAAGCCTCCTCGACTTTCGCTTCCAAAGCAGTGACTGTTTCGTCCTCAGGTGCTGTCGCAGGAATAGGATCAACGACAGGTGGGGGTGCAGGAGGTTCAACTGAGGATTCTGAGATGGGCATCTCGTTCGGTGCAGACTTAGGTATGACGACCGCTTCCTCTACTTTCGGTTCACCAGGTGCGACCTCGGCAGCCGCTTGGACTAGCACAGCAGTCCCCATAGCAGTAACGGTTGCGGCAGTTGTAGCAACCTTCGCTCCAACGCCACTCTCGGACTCTCGTTCCTCCGGAATATCCTTTGGTACATCCACCGACTTCCTCGTAGCCTTTGTCTTAACCTTGTCGCCGTCCTCTTCCTTCAAAATCTCGCCTATCTCGCCAATCTTGGGAGATTTCGGAGACTTCGGAATGTTTGCATTCTTCCGCTTGGTGGGCGATTTATTATCACCACCTGTCCAGAAGCTAAACCGCTTCTTCGTCGAAGAGAACGTGCCAGATATATCCGATTTAAAGGAAGGTTTAGGAGAGGAGGCTCGAGGTCGTTTACCGGGTGATTCAACAGAAGGCGAAGCGTAAGTATCTGACGCTGGTGGTAGAGGAGGTGGCGGTTTGCTGAATGATTGCTCGACGACTATCCATTCAACTCGTTTCCCCTCGATTTCAATGCCGGATAGTGATCCCTTCAGCTTGCAGATAACAAAGGACGGCCAATCTGAAGATATCGGGTCCACCAGCGCGTCATTCCAAAAGTCTATAAATGCTTCATCGAGCTGCACAGGTGACACAGAGGTCACCTTAGAAGTAGAGTTGGTTTCCTGCGTCGGCGTTGCTTTATTTATATCTATATTCAGCTCGGGCACGTTGCGTCGGGTCGGCGACTTGGACTTCTTGAGTTCCGGCGGAACAGTGACCTCGAGGTCCGAATCCATCAGGGTGGAAGCAAGCGCGGTGCCGAGTGGCAGTGATTCTAGGAAACCGGAGGTCGAGAACTGGGCCCAGTCCACGCCAATATGACTTGCAGGGGAAGGTGTTGACGTCGAGGCAGGAACTGATGGAGTGTCAAACGACAGTTTCCCATTACTGACACCGTTTGTGGCAACTGCAGCTTTAGCTCCGTTCAGGGAGAATGATCGCTTTCTTGTAGGTCGAACAAGATTGAGTGTTGGTGTCTCAGAAGTGGCCTTCTCCATCATGAAGAGAAACCGTATGGTTTCATCTGCAAATACGCGACTTGTAGCGGAGTAGCCGCCAGGCGAGGCGCCATCTCCTTCATTTGCGACCTGCTTAATCCTATTCCACAGTTCTACATGGTCTGTCGAGCCGGACTGTGCTTTAAAAGCATCGGATATCAATCGGAGGGGATGATGTGAGTTTGATGGACCGGATGTGGGTAATTCTGTATCTATATGGACATAAAGTGCGTCATATTGTCGTGTCGAAAACCATGGCCGCGGCAGGAGGTCCTCTTCAGTTGGAGATTTACTGTAGGGATACTGCTTCACCAATTCTGTAAGACGCTTGGGCATCTTATTCTTTGCCATTTCTCGCCTGTGGTGACTTGGTAAGAATCAACGACATGCCGTAGGAGTATTCAATCTACCTGATATTGGACAAGAAAATGTGCTCCAACATCCGTCCAGCGCGCTCCCATCTTGCATAGAATGAGGACCAGGTATCACTAGGCTCTGTGCGCGCAACATCCAGGAGCCACAGACCAAGTAGCTTGGATACCTTGCTACCGGAAGTGCTATTAGCTTCTGCGTGCGCAGCAAGCGACGAGAAGAGATCCAAAGTAGCAGTCAATAACTCAAGATGAGCCGGTGGAAGTTGCGGAATGAGGCCGTCCTCAAAGGCCGTCAGAGGATATTGGGAAGAACTCTCGGCGTTGAAGAAGTTCTTATACCAAGCTTGATCTTTGCCGAAAGAGTTGCCCTCTAGCTGCAAATGTCTAAGGCCCCATCTCAGAACCGCCGCAACATCGTGAGGCGAGCGTGTAGAGATAATCTCAGATTCAAAAGCTGATGTAGGCGAGGAAAGGGTGGGAGAGAGCGTAGTTATAGGGCTTTTGGGAGCCAAAGAGCGTATAAAAAGCGAAATGAGTCCTAGTAGAATGTGAGGTCAACTAGTGATTATACAATGGGTGTGATGTTACACACGTTTCTGAACTTGTGGATCGGCCGAATACCAATGAGGGTGCATGAGACCTGGCGTCTCCAGGCCTTACGAATAATTATGAGCAGCTAAACAAATGAAGATAGAAGAATGACTCACCTCGGGCGACAATGGCCTGAGAACAGGCGCGAACTAATATTAGGGTCTCCAATGGATTTAACCGGTGTCCTCCAATCTCGGACTGTGACAAGAGAATTTGGGAGTCGGGATCTGCCTCGAAAACGACACCCAAAGAACGGGTATTTGCGCCATTCTTTGGCCCGGGCAAGTTTAATGAAAGATGAGGGGCTTCGGAGGGGGCGTATGTCGAGAGTACCGGAGTAGCAGACTTAGTTCGTAGCAGCCCAAAGCCAATTTCCTTCCCCTTTTCCTTGTCCTTCGCCTGAGGTAGCTTGTCCGTTGGGAGTGACACAGTTGGCGAAACGGCCTCAAATTTTCCTTCGAGAAGGGAGGCAGTCGAAGTGCGACGGCCCGCAGATGGCTCCTTGTCGTCCTTCTTACGTCCAAATACCTTGGACAAGAACGAGGGCATGGCTTGTCGGTGGGTCGTTAATGGGGATCCCCTGCCGGCTAATTAATGAAAAGGAATTTGTACAGTTGTCGCCGTCAAATCTGGAAACGTAAAGAGAAAACGAAGACCTTCAACAGTGTCAAATGTCGTCGGTCAAGGAAGAAATAGGAAATTGATATTTAATTATGTCCCAAAACCTCATGGCATGCACGTGACGGGATTAAGATGTTTCAATCACAAATTAATAATTAATAATTACAGTATCGTAGTCTACCTTATCCACTCGCGTCAATATTCGTCGACCTTCCTCGAAGGCTCATCGGAATTGCTCCGTTCTTGAATAGAGCACTTCTTCTAATATTAGGAGTACGTACCATATATATTGAAGCCTTAACCATGTTACGGCCATCGCATCAACGCTTAACTTCTTGTGACCTCGCTCTTACAACGCTCGTAGTCCCTGGTGCAGCGAAGGCGGCGAAACACCCCCGACAACTTATCTACTCCTTGAGATGGCGAAGAATCATTATTGGCGGATAAGCTCCGTGCTACAAGAAGAACCATCCAAACTGTCTTCGTATTTGACACTTGATGGCTCGGGATACAGCCCGCAAGCTACATCAGTTGAGCGACTTTTCTTCATACAGATCGTAGAGTCTGGTTTACGAGACTAGCCCGCAGGCATAATGCGCCTGTCAAGACCGCACAACTTTGGTGCAAGATACCAGCTCCCGCGACAGTACTTTCCCCCCTCCTCCTCCTCTTCCTCCTCTTCAATGCGGTAATCTGAGGATGGAAGTCCCGGCTTTCTGAGTACAAATTTGGTAGGCGTTACCAAAGATGTTATGATCGAAATTTCGTGCGGGGAGCTCACAATGTGGGACACTCTTAAGGCTCATATCAGAGCATTTAACGTCTATACATAATGTTGAGTGCAACTATCTGTTTTTTAGCGAGGTTATTTTGTGCTTCAATTGGCCTGATTCATGCTATAGACACACCGGCAATTTGAAAATTTAATACCATCTTATTTGCCAAACAAAACGTGGTTACATTGTCCCGCCCCATCGGGATTCTCTTTATATAGGAAAGCCGCCGCGGCGGGAGTCACATGAGCGTATTTCGTATTCCATATAAGACGGCTTTAAATTTCCGAATCGCCGGTGTGAGACATTTATTCCAGGATTTTCGCTGCCTTCATAGTTATCTTTTCCAATACAGAGGGATGTCGCGAAGAAAGTTACATAGTCACTTTCAATGTATTCATTTGTTAGCAGATAAAGATACCCGAGGCATAGAGATACCAATAGATACCACGTCGAACGTCCGTCGTTGACGTGAAGCTCGATCACATAACCTTTTTAGGCGAAAACTGTAGCGCTTTTTAATCTCAGAAAGACCATCCCCGGTTTGCTTCGTATACAAGATGGTAAGGAGACTACCAGGCTCTCAGCCTTCCTAGATAGACCTCAGGGCTTTTGGACAAGATCTGTATGACCTTAACTAGTTTACCATTTCTAGTTTTAGTCAAATCTCCGACATCTCTCAGGCTGATTAGTTTCCCAATTATCGTCCTCGTAATTTCTACATCTGATACTGACTTCATCTCAGTCTGGAAGGGCCTGCAACGGTATTCGCATGTCCATCCTCCATGTGCGCATCTTCGTCAGGAGACAGTAAAAATTCGACATCCTCAAACATATGTGGGAAAAGAATCGCCAGCATATCATCGATCCTAGAACATTCTTGTAAGCACGACAAATTGTTTCAGGATGGGCCGTACTTCGATATAAAATCTCCTTTCAGGGCATGCTTCTTCTTTGAAGGAGAGTCTATGTCCTTATCGCCGGCAGCGACATCAAAAGAAGAGGCATTCAGGGTTCCAGCTGAATTCTCTTTGGTATAAAGCGAAAGCCCTCGACGAGCAGCTAAGTCAAGAATGTTTCTCTCGACAGTATCTGGAAGACGACGGCCGTTAAGACAGAAGGAGGAACGAAATAGATGCTACAGAAGTTCACCTTCAGCATAGTAGCAGTAGACTACCAGAATCATAAATGCGTTTCCATGTCTGATAGCGGTGATAAACGTACCTTCCGTGGGTCGGGTCTGTCCCAAACGATCAATTCGAGCGATTGCTATGGAAATATTGCCAATCAACAATACTAAATTAACCTGTCACTGAACTTGCCTTGAACTTCGAAGCCGTGGTGCACAACACTCTCCAACATAAAGACTCTTGATGCACAAGTAATGTTCAATCCTGCGTTTTCTCGCTCACTAAATATCGTTGTTAATCAGGTGATGATGCTGTAGCAAATAGAAACTTGCCCATGCAAAAGCAAAACGCGAATATCGGGATCGGACTTGAACCTCTTTGATGCGTTATTGCCCTTCGTTCGTCCCTGGTCAATTCGCAGACATTGAATAGCTTATGGAAAAGAACGTAAGTTCCCGCAAGGACGAATATAGCTGTAGTACTAACCGTTGTCTGTAAGAGCACGCTGTAATACTGGAAGGAGAGAACATTGTCAGCATTACATCGAGCAGCATGAATATCCAAACTGACTGTGTAATGAATCCTCCCACGCGGAAAAGACGATAGACTTGGAACCAGGATCATTCTCTTGCAAGTACAAGAGGTGGCGGACAAGAGTTTGGATCTTCCTGCCATAGTCGCCGAAGCACTCCATGTGTTCGATGGAATCGAACAACTCCGGCTCTATGCTCTGTGATATGAGAAGGATGTGAAACTGCAGATCAAGTACGTACCAATCATGTTGTATTCGATTTTTCGATGAGAGTATGGAATCATCTCGCCGTTAACGATTCGGCTTGGCGCAGGATTCTCGGGCCCATTTACGGTAAATCTCTGCAAGTTCTTCGAGTCGACGGGCACTCTGCATACTGGACACGCCTTGCCTTCTCTGCGATGTAACCAGGCTTTCATGCAGCCTTCGCAGAATACATGTGCACTAGACAGAAGCAGATGTTAGCGAGGACCCGTAGACAAACGATGTGATGAGTTACCAAGCAGTTATAAACCCACGCTCAAAGTCACATCCACAAAGAACACATTCGTCGTCTATGTCTTTGGTTTCGTCTCTGTCCTTAGCGAGATTGTCGAGGTACCGCTGACGTGCTCGATTTGTCTTCAATTTGTCTTCTAACCTCGCCCTTTCTGCTTCACACTCTTGGACAGCTTCATCGAAAGTCTTCTCCCATGTAACCTGGGTAACGGAATCAGAGATTTCTTGTAGTTGACGAAAATACAAAATTCTCTGATTGAAAGCTTTTCGGAATAAAGCGAGATCAGCATCAAGCTTGTCAAGGTTGGCGCCTTTAATGGGGGGTGAGAATGTGTACGAAGAGCCCCACAGCATAATCGAATACCTTGGTCTGTGATGAGCCGGCGAACATCAGCTATCGCTTCTTTCAAAAGTGCCTTCTCCGGATCAGAATCACGGGTGATTCTAGACATAGCCGCAGTAAGGTCTACCAAGATCTGCTCGTCGAAGCTATAAGCCCTGTGGTGACTATAATGCTGACGCAGACTCACCGATTTTACCGACCGAGAGTCAAGTTCGCGCAGTAACTTTTTACGTTGTTCAGTTAGTTCCTGGTGCAACACTTCGTGCTCAGGCTGCAATTCAATATCGCTTGGCAGTCCTGAAGCGCTATCAGCTTCGGCAACGGTAGCTTTGACGGCAGTTCTTGTCTGCCGATACTTTTTCTCTCTGTGGAATAGATTAGAATAAGCAAGAAAGATCAGTGGGTATCGAGCTGACCTTGCATCATGCACTGCCAACAGAGTTCGTTCGTTTACAAGAGCTTCCCGATGATCCGCAAGAAGTGCGGTGTATGCTTGAAGATAGGTCTCTGCCTCTCCTTGATCGTCGAGACTACGTTGATATTCTTCACCGTCGGCTTCGTTTTCGGAAGCCGACAACTTCTGCGTAAGTAACTTGTGAAGGCGGGTCCTCCATTCCCATAGCAGGGCTGATTGAACGTTGAGGACATCTTCGATGATTTCGTGGAGTTGGTCGACCTGTGAAGACATTTCAGTCGTCGAAGCTGAGAAAGAATGGACAAATGGACGTACAATGTCTCTGGAACGTATTCCCCCTTCTTCTAGGTATGGGAGAAGGATTGTCAGGGTATCTTCGTCGATTCCATGCTTAGTGGCATCCACATCCAGCTGGGTCATTCCGCGATTGGCCTCATCCTCCGTACCTAGGCGAGGAGATGAATAAATTTCTTCCCTATGATTTTAATATCCGAAAGAGCTGCGTACTTTTCAAAAGGTTGCGTCGCATCTCCTCACACTCTCCGTACGCAGCTAACTCTTCGGCAGAAAAAGAATCCCCAAGAACATGATAGGTATCACCTTGCAAGAATTTGACGCGATGTAGAACCATACGTGACTCACGAAGACGCTGTTGAAGTGCACGGCGCTTTATTCCATGTTCTTCTCCAGCAGGGGTACGCGGAAGACCGTCGTCATCAGTATCCTCAGATGGAGTCCATGAAAGCTCCCGTTCTTTCCCTTTGCGACTTGGTAATTCTGGTTGAGAGGCTCTGCGAGCAGCAGCTTCCTTCTTTAAGACGTCGCCCTTGGCGTTGTGGTCTGTGATGGCCAATTCTATTTCGTCAATCAACTCGTTTGCTTCCTTTTCGGCGGCTAGAAGGAGCTCCAAGGAACGATGATAACGGCTGTGATCATCGTTGTCGTGCTGTTTCAGCTGAGCAAGCCTGACAACAGCTTGGACCTGCATCCTGTGATTAGTACAAGAAAGATATCGAGGGCAAAAGATGAAGAGACCTTCGACTTGGAGTCATCCATAACGTTTCTCCAATTTTGATCTTGCATAGTCTACCAAGAGCTACGTTAGAAGAAAACAACACTTGAAGCTGGAAAACTAACATGTAAAACTTGCTCGATGGTCTTCAAAGCGCCCGGTTTGAATAGCTTGTCGTTCTGGCGCTGAAGTTGTCCGACCTTGGTGCAATATTAGCTTTTGACTCTAACCGCTAATTTCATAAACGTGCCTGGGGATGGGTACATATTCCTCGAAGTCGGCGAAGCGAGGATCGTAGGACCGTTCCATCTGTTTCCCACCCAGCTGATGCTGCCACACCGCGGGCATCAAGACCAAGTTCCTGCAGTATAGCCTCGAGAGTTTGATCATAAACCTATCACAACGTGAGACTGAGATGCTTGAAAGAAAACTGGAGCGGACTCACATGGCGCTCAATGCGGCCCATCTCAATGCTGACAAGATAACGGGTTTGCTGTGGTATAGTCAACTCCGCTTCCAATGTCGATTTCATGGTTCTGGAAATAATGATCAGGAAAAGGAAGAAGTACCTGACGGTGGAACATGCATACCTGATCGTATAGTGACTAAAAAAATCAGCTAGCTCCGCGGCATAGGAAGGCTGTACAAGACGATTCCATAGGCGCGCGGATCCAATGGCATTATCCACCCGAAGAAATCTAATAACTAGTTAGCCGTCGTTTATACAGCAAATACCAGCGTACTTAAGAACGTGAATCAAATCTTGAACCTGAGTACGAGCGGGAGTACCTGATACAGCAAAAGAAGATAGCCGGGGAATATATGAAACCATGTCTCTGTGGAACAGCAATGATTGGGCGATCAAGATCCGGATGAACAATGAAACATACTCGGTTTTCCCTCCCCCAACCATCTGAACTTCGTCCATGACGACTCGTTGCCATTCACACATCACCAAAGGACTACGTGGGCGTTCAACATTGGAGTAAACCACGTCCGAACGCCTAGGTCGAACAGGTGCCGCACGAGCAACATTGAAATCAGTCTTCAAAACGTTGTACGTAGTGACTACAACGTCGAAGTTGTTCACCCATGTACACCAATCTACGATGTCATCCAAGGGTTCTGGCGCTTGTCCCTTTTTGCTACGTTTTTGGTTAGTTTTGGCTCGCCGGGCACGTTCCTCTTCAAGCTGGGTAGCGTTGATAGGGACAGGGACCTTCGACCATCCATCATACTCAAGTACTTTCAGGGTAGGTGCATGCGTGGCAAGCTCATCTATCCATTGAGATGCAAGTGCTGGAGGAGTAACTATAAGGGTCGTCTGTATTTGATGTCAAAAATGAATATAAACAGAGGTGAAAACATGCCTCGCCTTGATGGCCTTCACTTCGAGCCTTGCTACAGGGTCCCATCTTATTTGTTGAGTGGGGTTTCGGTCCGGCGCAGCGGGGTTCAGAAGAATCAAGGAGATGATTTCTAAAGTTTTCCCTAGACCTAAAAGGTGTATGTTCATTGTAAGGCGGTGAGATAGGATATGTTTTAGGACGCATACCTGGTTCCTCTGCTAGGATGCCACCAAATACAGGCTCGGAGTCTTCTGTAATCTCGGAAGCGGGAATGACTTGCCCTGTAAGGCAGTTGAACTGAAAAGACTCGTCGCCTTCCTCAATGGTTTCCCAAAAGGAATATTTGGATGTCTTGGTCTTCGAAATAATATCCCCAGAAGAAGTGATCGCCTTGCCTTCTCGTTCTAACAGCCAGGCAACGCTCCGTCGCTGGAAGGGCAGTAGGATTGGAAGCAGCTCTTCAGGCTGTACAGCCTCTATTGCGCACTCAGACAGAAGAGTAGAGGCGGGTCCAAGAATTGAATAAAAAAAGGGGATAGACACTAGACCCTGGAATGTCGACGGTGTAGGCTTGGCATACGCAAAGTGTAAGAGCTGTCTCTGAGTAGACTCGAGGGATTCACTTGTTTTCTTGGTCACGCCCTTGTAACCCCCAAACGGATCAAAAATACGTGGGATAAGTATGGAAACAGTTACGTCCGCGTGTAGCCGAAAGGGAAGTTCCTCCGATTCGCAAGCACCGGAAGGTATGGCAGTAAGTCTAAGAGAGGCATCTATAGATACCCGTCCATGTGTCTTCAAGGAGTCTGCCAACTCGAGTATGTCAGTCTTGAACGTATGCGGATCATCCTCCTCGACGGTGGGCAACATGAATAACCATTCCCCCCCGTCTTCTTGATATTCCTCAGAGACGCCTATAAACTTGTGGTGATATTTCTCGATGAGCACATGACCCAGATCTAACGCCCGGGGCTGTTGAGTGTGCTCTCCAAGGCCTTGCAGGACGTCACGCAGCTCCTCTTCTTCACGGATCCATTCGGCATCATCCTGGAAATGGCCTTCCAAAGAGTCAGCAGGATGATTGGTCGTGTATTGTATCTCAAAGGTATGGCAAAGGATAGGGGTACGTGTGTTTCCTTCTAATGGCGGAGCGCAGCGATAAACAAAAGGATAATTGAGGCGTTGCGAGTCATTCTCCTTGCCAGACCCGGACATCAACCTTCGACGTTTAGACTTGGGAGATCTGGGGAGGGTATCCTGGGCGACCCGTTTCTTCCGCTCGTCAGGAACTGGGGTCAACAGCTCAGTAAGGAGCCTCAGGAGATGAGTGATATTCAAAGCAGGTCTGAAGGAACCATCGCCGAGATAGTGGCGACCAGTGGCCCGCAGGAAGAGGGAATGGCAGGAAATCCCAGTATCCCGCATTATCGGAACAAAGTGGTGAAAGGATAAGACTCATTCCGGAAACGCGACGCGTTCATCAGTCACATGACTCGTTCTCACGCCACAACCTTGGCATTTATTTCGGAATAGTATTAACTGTTGAGGATAAATCCTAGCCCGTATATTTCATTTCTTATTATCTGAACTTACTTACTATATATGTACAGATTTCACCCCTTTGTTTCGCCTCATATATTTCGCCGTACCTTTATTTTACACCTCAGTTGATCACCACCATTTCGTCTGACTAACTGAGGTGTGTATATCTACTATATTCTTCATTGACCTATGCTTATGCTACATTATTACGCTGTTGTTTCGCTAACAGGTAGCGTAGTCAATATCAGTTGATCACCACCATTTCGTGTGACTAACTGAGCTGTTGTTTCGCTAACATTAGCTACTGCACAGTTGCGCTACATACACCAAGACGCTCTTACCTGCTTCTAGATGGACGCTTTACCCCTCGGTTCATAAGGGAGAAGCATCGCCAAGACTCCCGCAAAAATGATGAGCGCGCCTGCGATGTACACCGGGACGGTAGTGGCAATGTCTGCATATAAAGCAATGATTGGAGCCTGACGAGAATAATATGAATACGACAGAAAAATCAATGAAAGGGAACGCACGACGACACCAAATACGCGAGTGGCCGTAGACGCCATCCCATTGCCCGTACCACGGTGTTTCGCAGGGAAAATCTCGGCCGAAACTGCGTACAAAACTCCATACATGATCTAAATCTGACTTCAGCTGCTAATCGCATCTGGCATACGACTGCAGCTCACGTTGCTGTTGAATACATATCCACAGTTCCATCCGAGCAGAGCATTCGAGCTCCGTGCGGTGGTACTCGCGAAGAGAAAGGCACCAGTGAGCCCTGTCTTTCGCGAGGGGTCGTTGAATAATGTAAGAAGCATCAGGAAGCAGACCACTCGCCCGATGATATGGCCAAAGTGCCTCGACGGCCAATGTATGGCACCTCGACTGCCCACCCGGCGAGGAATGCTCCAGGTATGCCAATGACGCTAAGTATAAATTGCTGCAAGATGATCACTATTGGCAGCAGCAAAACGAAACGGGAGACACTACGTTTCTATAAGTGATGGAGAGCGACCCATCTCCGTAATCTGCTCCACGACTTGTCAGCCTAGAAGCGAATGTGTTAATGAAGAATCTCGTGGAAGGGAAGGTATCGCACAGGAATGGAAGAAAACTGTTATAGAGGGTCGATGCGAGCCCAATAATTCCTGACAATCATGAGCTATCGTCTGGAGGCTGATATGGAGATCACATACCCCAGAGCATGATCAGAAGCGTCGTCGATATTGCCATCGTCCTCGTGCCAAACAAAGCTTTCACATGCTCAAGCCCGTAGACAGAAGTACAGCTTAGCACGGGCCTCTTGACATTCCCCGGCTTCTGGACTGCTGCCTGATTTAGATGTTCTACGCTCAACCCCGTTGAAGTAGAGTTGTACTCCGCAACTTTATGGATGACGGAAACTGCTTCAGCATCTTTTCCGATGCCTACGAGGAAGCGTGGACTTTCGACGAGAGTGAACAAAAAGAAGCGAAGACACCACAGCAACAACGTAATTCCTCCCAGTGTGAACAGAAGGTAGCGCCACCCCATATTTTGGGAACGTTCACAGACAGAAGCATTCACAGGGCATGAGTAATTGGCGATAAGCGGCCATGCAAGCTGTCGATACAGGATCAGATGTCCGGTAAGAATAGCTCCGAGAAAAAGGTACAAAACGCACAAGACTGCAAAGCAACTGACCCAGGGACCACCAGACAGACATGACAGTAAGCAGGTATTGATGAGTGCCCGGAACGAGATCTAGCACGAGGAATAAGGCCCGTCTCTCAGTTAAGAACCCAGCACGGCTTACCTAGGAACACAGCCGAATCTACAGGCATGTTACCTGAAAAAGTAGTTGAAAATTCTATACCCCTTGAAAGGAGTTTCCACTCACCCCCTACGCCTACACCGACGACTGCGAGGAGAGATGCAAGGGTCACAAAATTAGGGGATCCTCCAGCCGAAAGCCCAAAAACTCCAGCTATGAGCAAAGTCAGATTGAATGACCACCTAACGCTCCAGGTTAGTATACTAACGCACGAGACGGAATCATTGAATGCCGTGCCTTCTTCCCCATATATCACAGCCCACGCTCCAAATAATCGCACCCACCAATAGACCGACATTTACAGCCAAAGTAAGGAGAGGACCATCAAAGCTGAACTCTGCGGTAACCTGCGTCAAAATGAGACCTGTGATAAGCTATGGTATTCGCTGCGTCAGTCGATTTTGGGGGTTAAGTGATAGTATCGCAACTCTGACCGGCCAGACACTATCTCTACACGGGCAGGTCAGTATCTGTAACCATATGGTAATGAGGAAACTCACGCAAACCAGCCAAAACCGGCGCAAATGAAGAGATGGATTTGATACTTGCCCATACCTGTCACAACCAGTCAGACTGCTATGAATACTAGAATTTCGCCCGTATGTACTGACCAATTTCTTGTATCGCATCGTTTAAGACGCGAGCTTTCGCCTGGTATACAGGATCTATAGTTCCATCTTCGTACATGTCATCCAGAGCAATCTTCGTCACACTCAGAGATGGAGACTCTGAGACATCAACGATTTCCGACTGGGCATCCATTCTCGAGTGTATGAGAGCGTAGCTTCTAGTGGAAATCTAGCACGGAACTTTGATGTCCTTCTCTTTATACCTATCGCCGAACCGGAGTTCGGGTGAAGTTCGGACGAAGTTGGGATTGCACGATGAGTAAAGATGTGTGAAAAATTACGTTCAAATCAGAAAGGCGGAAATAAAGCACGATCATGACGTCGGCCGACCGGGTAAGTCTCTTTGTGATATCCCTCCCCCGGCCAATAACGCTTTTAGGCTTCGTAGACCAAGGCCAAGATGCAGCAATATCCCGCGTCCATTTAGATGATTTGATCAACGGCACTCCGCTAAGCGAGAAAATCCGCACGACTTCGAATCCAGGTCGTTTTCGTTTCTCGTCTTTGAAAACATGGAGACGCGGATATGGGCATAGACTTGAAAGGTAAATAGTCAGCATTGAAATTTGCTAAACGGGCTTGATGGTCTGACCTTTCTTCCCGGGCTCAGTCAATTGTTCTACCTATGAGTGGTCACCTAGCTCAACTTCTATACGCGCCACTGTATTACTAGTGGTCATCATGTGGACTGTAACCCATGTGAGAGGGAGACACATGGGAAACACACCGTAATACGACATAAGTAGCGAAGAGCTACGAAGTTGGAGTTTTTTGTATGTGCGGAGATATTTGAAAGAGATCATTGACTAGACGGCATCGTCCAATAACTTGTGCAGGTAGGAGGTATTGGGTAGGTTCAGCAGTTTACCCACTGACACAGGCCAGGGAACTCTGTTAGGTTGGAGGAGGTCTGATCCCAATTTGAATGATGTTGGGTCGTTTGTAGGAGTGATGCGGAACCGAAACTGACCTGAAGCCCCGGATAGATCTGGATGGGTCCAATAATAATAAAATCCGGCAGTTTTATCGTGATAGGCTGTGTAATTTCGACCAGCAACATTTCTGGGTTGAAAATATCAGAAATATTGTCCCAAGGACCAGTCCGACTGCTTTCCGGAGAGGTCACGGTAGTCAGACTGAATTAAGGCCTGGGGTTCAGCGTCCGGATCCGTGGAAGTCGCAGGCCGCGGTATTGAATAGATAGCGGAGACGTTCGTTTACTACAACGATAGCCAATGAATCGGTGAAGAAGACGAAAAAAGATTGTTCGCTGAACGTGAGCATAAGGAGACTGAATTCCAATACGGCCCTGGAGGTTCTCAATTGCTTCGATCTAATGGATGGCACACTTACTCAAAATTGGCAAAGAAATAAGCGTTAGGTGCGTTGGTGCGTTTTGAAAGTGGAAGCATCAGTCCTTGTACTAGCAGTTGAAAATACACTGATGTTCGTGTTCAAAAAGTTTTGATTCTTTTGAAAGTAAAGTCTCCCTGCTAGGGTGGATTCACCGAGTAGACAAAGTTCTATGGTTCTGGAGATTGCCCAAATTCTCAATTACATTCAAACGAAACAAATGGCACACTCACTGAGGACTACTGATAATAAGAAGAAAAGCGGTTCAGCCGGCGATCGACGCCGGGTGAGGCGGGGTATGAGCGGTACGTTAAACATATGACAGCCGATATCCGGCGTGATGACCAGCAATCCATATGAGGCGATCGTGGGATAATGCCGACCTCGGCTTATACATATTTCAAGTAGCGCTCATACGCTAGAATGGCGCCCTGTTAGATGACGTAATGTAATTTACCTTCTCTCAATTACCAACTTGCTGGAAAGCAGCTTCCCTCGGTTTACATTCACTGAAATCAGCAACCCGTTACTTCTATGGCATCAGGGAAGTTTCAGGTTGTCGTGTCAGAGGAAAAGAACCCACGGGGAATACCCAAAGCACCGTTCATCGTTCGTGCCGAATTTGTTTGCCCTGTGGACGCTATCTCAATTATTTCCAGGCAGACGTTGAGGAGTATGTTGGAGGATCAGACGGGGATATCGAGGGCCCACTGAAAGCTTTCCAGGATGCCATGGCGTACGCTCGCTCCAATTTTTCTTGAGCATTGAGCATTCATGAGACGCGTCACAGGAAGTACCGGTACATGGACGATAACTTGGCACAGCGTCGGAAAGGCCTGGACGAGAAGATCCCTGATTACAAAAAGACGTTGGATATGGTGGAATATCTTCAAGAGAGACGCGTACGAGATCCTATTCACCTTTACTTTTCTTGGGCTTATTGGACACAGGAGGGAAAGAGCAAGGCCTCGGAAGGCGACGATTTAGATGTTGATCTGGACGACGAAGTCGATGCTGCGTCTTCAAAACCTATACGAACTACCTTTGAACTCAACGAGACGCTGTATGCCGAAGCAGAACTGGAGGAGACGGATACAGTCTATCTATGGCTCGGGGTGCGTTGCATTATCATCTGATTGAAATTTATTTTCCAACTTGTCTTCTAGGCTAACGTCATGCTGTCATACAAGATACCAGAAGCCATCGCGCTACTAAAATCCAAACTCGAGGCCGCCGAGACGAGTCTTCGAAATACCATCGAAGACCTGGAGTTTATTCGAGAGCAGCTGACGATAATGGAAGTGAACACGGCCCGCGTGTATAACTGGGATGTGAAGCGACGACGGGAGCGAAGAGAAAAGGAAGCGCTAGAAGGATCGAGTGGTACAACTCAAGGCGACAGTGGCTAGATGAACTTTGAATTCCAATTCTTTGTTGCTCATTCCCCTTGATTTTTGTCAACAAGCGTCCCCAACTGTCTATTGAACCAGGAAAAAGGAAGACTTTGCCAATTGGAACAGCGGAGGAATGTAGGTCAAGCCTCTCGGAGCCTAGTTCAACTTTCAATAAAAATGTGAAAGCAATGCAATCGGTTGTAACGATGCGCGAACTTTGTTTCCAGACATATGCACACGGGCAGTCTGCTCTACGTGGCTCTGTTAACATGCGTATCAAACCTAACCTGTACCGCTAGGTATATAACATGCTGGTGGTGTATTTGCCTAAGCCTCAACCGATTGCCTTTGGAAATTTATGTCGAGTCTTCTGCCTTCAAGGAAACGACAGTCTGCCTCAGGATTTCTATCAAGTCCATCCGCATATGTTTCACAATCTTCAGGCTGATATCATAGGCCGGAGGAATCCACGGGAGAACATGCCCATGACAATACCGGGGATCGTTATTACTTCCCCTCCACTTCCCGGCTTGAATTTTCCATAGCCAATTGCAGCACCAGTACAGCTTGCGGCTTAACCTGATGCATTTATCTAGCTGCGAAAGCAGCTACGCGAAACACTGGTTGGGATAAGTATGAAAGATGGACACTGTAAGGCACACCTGAGCAACATCGTTGCCAAAATTATGCTGAGCTGGCGAGGGAGCCAGTGACTGCAACTGACCGCTCCACAGTACTGGAAATGTCTGCCAGAGTAGTGTAGAACATTCTGCACTGGTCCACCCTCGACATCCGTCTAGGCCGTAGTCTATAGTCGAGTTCGAGACCAGTGGACTTCCAGTGCACCAGAGCCGCGATGAGTGAGGATAGACAAATAAGGTTGCGTCTGGTGAAGAAATAGTCGTCAACCTCATTCCCGGGCATGGTGAGTGGTGGATAAACAACAGGCCGAGGGACAAAGTGGTAGCTGCGAAGGGATGTTGCCATGTTGGAGCTTGTGCTACTAACGTGACGGTCATGTGCTGGCCCGGGACACCGAATTTCTTTTACTGACGTTTGTGGTCTGTTCATGAACAAAGAAAGAATAGACCCAAACCGGAAAACCACATGAGCCGCACGAACGTACTAATGAATAAGAGGCTCTGCTGATAAATGTGGGAAAGAATGAAAGTACCTTGGAAAATAAAACTTGAAACATGAGACTTCTGAAGATCATGATCACATACCGTACTGAGAGCTGCAATCACTCCCGGTGGGCAGCTATGTTGGATAAGAGAAAACCCGAGTGAACTGTGAATTTTGGCGCAGATTTCATAGCAAAATACGCGGGGATACCCTTTAATGGTAAAGCCAACGAGTTTAGCTGTGGTAAAAAAAATGCGTCAAATTCTAATCTCTTGCTTTGCATTTTGACTGTCGCGAATTTGTCACCTACCAGGAGCGCAATGGTACACATACAAAGCAGTATAGTTTAGTACATACCACAATCTAGGTCGGCGGAATATAGAGCGCAGGCCACGGTTAGACGACAGTAGCAATGCCCGAACTTATCGCGTTTCGTAAGAGCAAGGGCGAACGCAAGATGTGTTTGAAAAATGTGGATTCCAAAGGTAAATATCCAAGGATAGAACATATAGCGCTGGACAGCCATCAACGCAAAGAAGCAAGAGGCCAAAGGTTACTCACAAATAATGTACATACGAACAAGGTTCATGATGATACTCCACCGCCTGGCAGTGCACTGCTGGTATTTGATTGTACGGAAGCGGTCTCCGTCGTCGTCGCCGTCGTCTGGCGAGTTTCTGAAGATGCAGTCGGCCCCTCAATTCCCTGCCCATTCCCACTAGCCAAACTTGACGCAGGGGTAATTCCAGACTGAGTGCCTCCTCCTTCCACAGAATTGTCGCTGCTGTTGCCGCTACTGCTCTTCCCTACGGTCCCCCCCACCGCTCCCCCAACCACCGCCCCAATGACTACGATGACAGCAATGACGATGATAATAATTCCCTTGCGCGTGCGCCAGAACAGTATCCGGCGCAAAGGGGGGCTTGATTCGGCGCTAAGCGGTAAGTGCTCCTTTGAGGTCGGTGGCCCGCTCTGGCTTTCAGGATCTGGATCAGTGTCATTGCGTACGGGGGGCGTACGGTTAGGTCGTAGAATGTCTGGATTATAGCCTTCCTGAACACAAGACGTTATAAACGTGCCGCCAACCAAGGAATGGTATGCATACCTGCAGCTGGGTCCTCGTCGCTGCTGGTGCCTCAGCGAGGAGAGCCTCGTCGTACCCACTCATTCGTGATTAATTCAGGCAGGCGCTTCCACTGATTTTGCCGTTGTCGACGGCGAGGGAACAAGTTCAGGACACAGTTTTCATGGAATAGCTGTCCTTTAGCGCCAAATGATTTCAGGGGCCATTCAGTCTGTTCGTTATTTAATTTGATCCGAACTGGTTCGTCTACATCGGGCCTCTCCCATTCTCCTTCATAAGGATTTACACGTTTCCTTTTCAAGATTCAACGTTTACAGGCTATAAACTTGTGTATCGTGCTCGACTTTCAAGCTATCCAGTGAAAAATACATTCCTTGCTCTGTACGTCCTGCGTTTCATCTTACCCTAGTCATAATTAATTGTGTTTCCAGGTCCAGTTCATTTTCACCGCTTTTGTACAATGCGGTGACGTCGTACTAGGGGCCCGGAGAACAATCACCGAGCCTCTTGGAGGCGAAAAACAGTATAATTTAAACATCGTGTATCTTCCTCTTAAATCACGAGGGCTGCGATCCTCAACTCTCGGTAACATCTCTATCACTAAAGTGCTTATGCTTTTTCGGCTTGGACACAACTCTCTGCACACACAAAATCTTAGCTTCAGCTTGGTGTGGATGATAATGATCGACAGATTTATCCAGTCTACTGTCAGCTCGAAACGCTTGCTTGACTCGGTTACGTTGCGATCCTTAATAGTGTCCTTGATGCTAATCAGACCAGGCGCACCCAGAAATTCTAGCTGCATTCCGACCATAGTAATAAGTAGCGCAAATGCTTCTGATCGAGGTCCAATGGCTGCAGACAGATCTCTATCGGAGACAACTCCTGACGTATACAAAACGCATGGGAGGAATGAGCAGCACAGCCTAAACATATCTAGGCACGGCCCATGAGATTACTTACAGCATGGCTTCCGTCAAACAGATCTGATTTACTTTATATGTGGCAATAGGGATAGTGGCGATCTTTCACTCTCCCCCCGCATCCGAGTCTAACATGTTGCGCGACTTGGCGGTGTTTCTACCTCTTCTAGCTTTGCAGAACTTGAGGGGAGCACGGGCCCAGAGCGATGCGACCTGTACAAACTCCGCGTACTCATGGGTAAGCGGCCATTATCCTTGATGGTACCACGAGGACAGACGGCTGATCTTCGATGTAGTCGTTCAACACGCTAAATCAAAGTCCTTGTGACATTGGGAAATTATTAGGAAATGTATGTATCACCGGTACGTTCTGCTCTTCAGGATATTGTCGAGTGCAGTTTTTCTGAAAAATTTTATTTGACAGATTTCTCGATCCGGGCCCTTCCGTCAGGATATCACTATTCGGGTGTAGGTGCAATATACGCGATCGACTGTGTATGCAACACTGTGTACTATTCCCTCCTGAACGTATGTGCTGCTTGCCAGGGTGGTTCCGTCTCAATGTGAGTTCGCTTTGTGAGTCCTGGATCAAAGATTAACGGTGGCGCACATAGCTGGAGTGAGTGGGACGCTAATTGCACAACAACGTACCAGACGTACGTTTGTCTCTTCTGATCCGGGAACATGGAATAACCTCTCTCTTCGCTTGCAGGTATCCGGTGAATATACCCGACGGCACTGCAGTACCCCACTATGCCTACCAATCCCTTTTACCCAATGGCACCTTCGACTTTGCTAGTGCCGTAGTCGATACGGGTGCTGAGGCGACCCACATTGCGTCCACCAGCGCCTCGTCCAGTGGTTCGACTTCACGTTCTGCATCTCCCAGCTCCACCCCTACGCCGGCCTCTGGATCAAGCTCTAGTGGCTCCAGCAGCAACACTGGCGCGATCGTCGGTGGTGTTGTTGGAGGTGTCGTGGGCCTTGCGATAATCGCTGCTTTGATCTTCTTCTTGGTGCGCCGTCATCGTCGTCGTCCTGCTGCCGTTGCGACTACTGGTCCGATTGAGGGTGATATTCCACCGCCCACGTCCTCTTTCGTGGGTCACAACCTTACCGGGTCGACATATGTGCCTACTGTGTACGATAAAGTTTATGTGAGTCAAGTGTTGCTGAATTTTTACTATCGAGCTCAATCTGTATAGGACCCTAACGACCCGTCCACTTTTCCTTCCGCTAACGGCGTACCTTATGGCCAGCAGCAAGCTCCTGCAGGGTATCCTCAGTCTTATGCCCCACTTGCACCATCATCTCCGGACTCGAATATGATCCCTAACAGGTTTTCGCCGGCACAGCCTACTAGTCCACCACCAGCCTCAGCGTATCGTGGTGCACCAGAGGTTTGATCTGGTTTGATCGCACTTGGTAGTAGATGAGATGTTGGATCGCTCCTTTATGCTCAACTAGCTATCGTACTTA
Organism: Armillaria fumosa; assembly: GCA_030407015.1. NCBI lineage: Eukaryota > Fungi > Basidiomycota > Agaricomycetes > Agaricales > Physalacriaceae > Armillaria > Armillaria fumosa. The sequence continues at coordinate 1,398,221 of JAUDYM010000008.1, read as the reverse complement.
AGCATATATTCCTTCAAGTTTATTATTTCTTTAGGCGTTCTCCATTCCATACTAGGTCCTGATATTCCATGTCATTCTGTGTTTAACAAAGGTAATCTTCAAGGCGCAATGTCCGACGAACAGACTCCGTACGGTACGTGCGCTTCATCCGAGTCGTGGTGGACGCGGTGTTGACGCTTGTTGACGCGTTTTGTCACTTGCGCCATGACTCAATCTTTTTTTTGAGCTCTGTACTTTATTAACCGCAACAAGTACTACACTTTCTACTAAGACGCGGTGGAGGCATGGGTCCTCAGGTTCCCTCCTTCCCTCTTGTCTCGGTCCATCCCTTCATCCATCTGGTTTCTACTGGTAACTTGGCGTGTTATGTGGAGTAAAGTAGCACCATGACTCAATCGACGCTCTACCAACGTTCAACGTTTTTTCTGTATCCCAATCACATAATCTATGCCTCTCGGCATATGCGTTAGTTTCCAAGCACTTCGTTGACACTTGGAGATAACAGGTGCCAGTATCAAACTTTGTTTTGTGGGAATCAGCACTGCTTTTTAAGTACTGTGTAGTTTGAATCAACAAGCATAAAGTTTTGTGACTGGGTGGAAATTTGTCTTTACACGCGAATGACACACTAAAGTGACATAGGAACACCAACGGCCATCCGGCCTATCGTCACTTGATACAAACCTCCTCTTGGGCCTTGTTTATGGAGTTTCACGGAGAAGCTGGACCGTCTCACCTTATGGGCCGAGCGTAAATGCGATAGCGTTTAAGAGGTAACTAGTCCATGCGTTGACTCTTGAACATGATCCGTGCAACTGAATTTTAGCAGGAACTCTTATATTTGAAGTGACTGTCAGTCTTTATTTGTATGTGCAGATGCTATCGCAGGATGATTCAATCCGGAGGCCGGTCTGGATATGTTCCCCAGCGCGGTAAATATGACGAATACAGTTCCACGACTTCGTCTGAAATTGGTTGACATAGATCTCATAGGTACTAAGTTAAGCGCAGTCTATTGTTCGTGGAGCACGCCAACTTTCGGATGCCTGCATACTCAACTGAATGGATTCCATAATGCCAGTCGAGTATTTTTGGAGTACGTTATGCTGCGTTTACGTTTGTCGAACACTAAATTCACATTAAGCCCGATAGCTATATATAAAAAGAAGCCAGGAAGCCTCACATCGATAACCAGCCCGCAATCAGAGGATGGATACCAAGTCGATTATTGTCGATGCATCGCATCCCCCGTCCACTCATAACACCAACATCGCTCTAGATGATATGTATAACGACGAATCCGTGGATGCAGTATACCAGGCGAAGTCCCGTGTGCTGAACAAGGCAATTCAAGACATCGGTTCGTCGATTTAGGATGACACCTTGACATCCGAATGTGACAATCGTTATAGGTATGGGAAAGTATCAGAAGCAACTATTTATCTGCGCAGGTTTCGGCTGGTTTGCGTACGTCTCTAGAGCCTGATCATTGTGCACATCCTGACCCAAATTTGCAGTGACAGCGTCTGGCCAGTTAGTTGCTCTAATCGCTCGGATATTCCAGAACTGACTGATGGGGAGCTATAGCTTGCGACCGCCCTTATTCTGACACAGGCCATTGCAGAATTCAATTTCAATGGCCCTTACCTTACTTTGGCTGCGAATGTTGGACTCTTGGTGGGACCTGCTATATGGAGCATTGGGTGTGATACGTGGGGAAGAACGTGTGGTGCTCGAATGTCTCGCGTTTACCATTATACTGACATATTGCAATAGATGGCCGTTCAATCTCACTCTTCTCATAGCCGGAGTATTCGGGACTGCTGCTGGTGGCTCGCCTAATTTTGTGGCTCTTGCATGTTTATTAGCTGTGGTTGGCGTTGGTGTCGGCGGTAAGCGCTTTGTGTTACGCAGAAGGGTGGGTTCATTGAAAGGATCCCCAGGTAACCTTCCCGTAGACTCTGCGGTATTCCTAGGTGAGTACTAGGTCAACCTGTCTATCTTTATACTTACCATCATGATTGACAGATCTCGTCCCCGGCACGCACCAATACCTTCTCACCCTCATAAATGTCTGGTGGTCTGTAGGTTCCTTGCTTGGCAGTCTTGTGCGTTATCTCTCTTTCACCTGCCAGCACCGTCAACTGATCATCTTTTCAGCTTGCATGGCCTCTCATTGCCAACTATTCCTGTCCCGAGGATGCTTTAGCCTGTGATCGTGCCGATAACATGGGATGGCGCTACTTTTTATTCGCCCTAGGAGGACTAACCTTACTGTTTTGGATTCTGCGTTTCTTTTACTTCGATCTTCTCGAAAGTCCCCGCTTTCTTATAAGCATGGGAAGGGACGCTGAAGCAGTTTCTATCATTCATAAGATTGCCAAATACAACGGCACGACGACCACCTTGACTGTCGAGCATCTCGCTGAAGCAGCAGAGAAGGTGGCGAATTTAGGCATCCCAGTAGTTCCTCGGACTGCTACCTTTGGACTGCAGCACGTAAAGGGTCTCTTCAGTACCACAAAAATGGCCATTTCTACAACCCTTCTGGTTGCGCTCTGGGGTAAGGGGTCTGCTGTACGTATAGGCGAAGACTCACTGTTTATAGCGATCATCGGACTCGCATACAACCTTTATAATTGCTTCTTGCCGTATCTGTATGTTTTTTCTCTACTGCGATATAAGCTTCTTTGTCTAATTGGCTTCAGTCTGACGACCCGCGGAGTTGATTTCGGCGACGGATCGCTTTACATCACATATAGAAATGTGAACCCCGTTTTCACTGCACGTCCTCTACTAATGGTAATCATGATTTAAGCAATTTATCCTCAGTGTTATCGGCATCGGTGGAGCCTTAGTAGCTGGATGGACTGTCGAGATTTCACACATCGGTCGTAAAGGCACTTTGGCAATTTCAATGGGCGAGTAGACGACTTCTTGATACTATTTCTTTTTCTTGTTCACTCATCGTGAACGATAGGGCTCACTGGTATCTTCTTATTGGCGAGTACTACTTCACGTAGTTCTAATGCATTGCTGGGATGGAATTGCGGGTATAATTTCAGTATAAATGTGAGGTTCTTTGGTCATCGTATGGACATTAGTGGCTGAGAATCGACGTAGATGATGTGGGGAGTTATGTACGCCATTTCTGCTGAGATATTTCCTGCTCAACACCGTGGCACCGGCAATGGTTTGGTTAATGTAGCTACTGCTACGTTTGGTGTTCTTGTGTGATGTTTCGTCACTGTTTTATCTTCTCGAACTGATCTTAATTTATTATAGGCACCCGTCATTGCTTTATACGCGAACCTCTCTACGTCTGTTCCTGTGTACATATCAGGCACACTCTTTATCTTCTCAGGATTTTTGGCGTTGTTTATTCCCTATGAACCCAAGGGGAAAGCATCGATATAGAGAGATTACGTTGGAAATCTATGTGCATCTAAGGCAATGCAAACCTATTTCCCTTGCACAAAGTGTAACCCAGATACCTGCACCCGTAACCCGGGGGAACTGCAGCACCACAGTATGCCTGCCTCTCGTTTTGAATAAATGGTACGTTCGACTTGGATTGAATGTTACTAATTAGTGGTGGTCAGAGTAATGATTCTGAGGCGATTCTTTGACAATTATCTGTTATGCCAGTGTAAGACGGCTACTAAGATTTCGACGTCAAGGGCTAACAATGATAACCGCAACCTTAGTCGCCGTGACTGAGAATCGCGAGAATCTCAGATGCGATTCGACGATTCTGCACGATTCACAATTCTCCCACAATTCTATCACTAAAATCGCGTCCATAATCGTCGCCATAATCACGTTAGAATCATGACTCCGACCCCCCTTAATGTTGGATGCCTACACAATCAACTGAATGGAATCAATACAAAACTAGCCGATTACTGCCTGGTAAGTACCATGTCAAATATTCGAGACGCAGTACCCTGGTTTTAGGGTGAAATCGAGATCGAATAGTTGATTCAGTAATAATTAAGTATGCCATACTTCCAATTTTGAGCATCGAATTCACATAAACCCCGAATCCCGATAGCCATGTATAAAGAGAAATCACAAAGCCTTTTGCATCAATGAATGGTCTGCAATCAGACGATGGATACCAAGTTGATTATCGTCGAAGTCACTGAAGTCCGGTCGACTTATAACACGAAGTCCAACGTTGCTCTGGATGACATGTATAGCAACGAACTCATGGATGCAGTGTACCAAGCGAAGTCCCGTGTGCTGAACGAGGCAATTCAGGAGAGAGTCGGTTCGCCGATTTACTATCAAACGCAGATCTCTCCACGTCTGCTCCTGTGTACATATCAGGTACACTCTTTATTTCTTGGGATTATTGGCATTATTTTTTCCCTACGAACCAAAAGGCAGAGCAGCACTATAGAGCGTGCCACCTATACCGCGTACATTCTAATAAAGGCAAATGCAGTAGATCCTTTCCTTGAAACACTCCTGCTTCTGACCACATGACTCCACTGATAGTCTTAAGCTGGTCGTCTTATTCTCTGTAGTACGGACGCCGGCACGTTTCTGTTGAGGAGCACCGTCGGGTAATAAAACTTCCCTCCTTCCCGTGAAAGTTACCGGTAACCGGTAACTAAACTTCGGCCGTGATGCCGGTTATATCCTCTTTGCATTTAACCACGACGTCCATCCCAATCGCTGGATATTGTCGGAAACCAATTTACTAGATTGAAATGGTCTATCCATGTATGACGGAAATCAAACTTCATCCATGTGTCTAATATCTGGGTACAGCCCGTAAACATGTCTTGAAGACATTCGAACATCTCGTCAAGGTGCTACCAGCAACAGAGCGAGCGAAGGTAGGTCAAACTCACTCTTTAGATCTGCGATGTGACGATAAGAATATAGCCGCAAATATTACTGTTAGCTGGAGAAGTTACACCTTATCGTAATGACACGGATCGCGAAATGGTTTTTCGTCAGGTAAGCTCGGCTTAATCATATAATACAATACTTATAACATCTTTCAGGAATCTAATTTTTTTTATCTTTCTGGCTGTACAGTGCCGTCATCCTACCTGCTCATATCATACCAAGCTGGGACATCTATGGCTCAGACTCCGTCCATAGATTTGTTCGTTCCCAAGATAGAGCTCGCAGACCTTATGTGGTCGGTACCTCCACCGACTCTGGATGTCGCAAAAGAGACTCATGACGTCACCAAAGTGGACCATCCAGACGCTCTACCAGCCGCCATCGAAACATTGACCAAAGCGTTCCCTGACGCCCTCTTCCACACCCTTCCTCGGTCCCCTTTGTTCCCAACCGTTCCCGATCAGTATACGCAAACGATCCTCGCTACTGAAGGTGGAGCCGTGACAGACGCATTCTTGCTATCTGCCATTCACCAAGCAAGATTGATCAAGGACGAGGACGAGATTGCCATGATCCGGCACGCGAACCATATAAGTTCAAGGGCGCATGAGACTGTCATGCGGGTTCTTGGCTCTGCCGTGAAGGGAGGCATTTTGCGTGGGGCTGGGGCTGGCATCGATAGACCGCTTCTCCCGGGGGAATGGTTAATTGAGAAGGAAGCCGAAGCCGAAGCGATATTTGTGGCGTCATGCAGAAGGGAAGGGTAAGTACAACCAACTTGTCAAGTCATCTGCGTTGAATTAAGCATCATGTGTAGGGCTGTTCACCAAGCATATCTCCCTATCGTAGCTGCGGCGACGCGTGCGTCCACGCTTCACTACTGCTGCAACGACCGCGAATTCGCCTGGGGGCCAGTTCAGCCGCATGATCATCGTAATCATTCAGAGTTCGCACATGCTGGTGGTAAAGAATTCGTTCCGCAGGTCCTGCTTATTGACGCCGGCTGTGAGTGGAGTTGCTACGCTTCGGACATCACTCGGACGATGCCTGTGGGAAACGGCGGGAAGTTTAGTCCTGAGGCGCGAGATATTTATGAGCTCGTCCTCGAGATGCAAAAGGTAGACCTTATGGGTTAATGATATTAAAAGGGTGCTCATACAATATGCAGTCTGCGATGGACATCATCAAGCCTGGTGTGCATTGGGATGCTGTTCAACTCCTTTGTCACCGTGTCCTCGTTAGGGGTTTCCAAAAGCTGGGGATCTTCAAGAGTCCCGATTCTCCTGCATCTGGTTCGTGGAATGCGGAAGAGGCTATATTGGCTTCTGGTGTAAGTAGCGCATTCTTCCCGCATGGCCTTGGCCATAGCTTGGGAATGGAGTACGTATATTTTCTCGTTATCGTTTATTTTTTTCAGCCCCTCACCACATTACAGCGTACATGACGTTCCCAGCGCTAGCAAGCCTGCCGTCAATGATACCATCGGCAAAGGGATCGAATTAGGACACTCAAGCTTCTACAACTACCTGAGGTTGCGATTGCCATTGGAAGCTGGGATGGTCGTGGTAAGTTTTCATGCACAAGTCATCAGTGGTATTCCACCCAACAAATGTACCTCATACAGACTGTTGAGCCTGGTTGCTATTTCTCACCGCATCTTCTCGCTCCCGTCCGAGAATCGAAGCACATCAATTACGATGTCCTCAAGAGGTACGAACCTGTCGGAGGGGTACGAATTGAGGACGTTGTGTTGATCACCGACGATGGGTTTGAGAATCTTACAACCGTTAAAAGCGATACAGAGTGGGTAGAAGCAGTGTGTTCGGGTGAAATTTAATGTCTGAGATGAACTTGACGAGGAACGCAACACCATGTAACTTTTTTCGCACTTTATATAAAAGTTTTAACTTGGTTCCAGCCTAAATTAAGGGAAAATCATTGTCCTAGTATTCCCGAGGCTAGGCCTGTGGCGGTATACAGTTTCACACGTCCATCCGAGTTAGGCACTTAGCAATGTGATGCTTTGCTTCTTGGACCCCATCCAGCGGTTCCTTCTCGGACGCAATACATACCCACCAATCTTCATATGTTTCCAGGGATCACGACATCCGTGACTCTTCCATCCCTTCTACCGTCAGCGAAACGCGTGGGACCCTGCCGACCAGGCAAATTTAATATTGCTCGTGTTCACTCAGCGTGCCGACCACACCCTCAGCAAGGGCAGAAAAACGTGTATTTCATGTAAACCCTTGCGACTGTAAATCGATATCCATCTGCTCGCCACCATGTCCATCGCTCATCCCGAATCCACTAGCAATGTCCTCCGCACATCAGTATACGATACTTTCCTTCAGCTCGGACTGCTGGAGAGAAATAGCATGATATCAGACTGGATGTTTGAGGATGCTGCTAGTCTATCCACCCGAAATGCCGAGCCCAGGCAGGAAGAACTCTCGACGGATACAGAGTCGGTATACTCCAGCCCCAGTATGAGAGAGGATATTCCCGCCAGTGTCAGTGAGCCAGTATCTCCTTCTAAACCCCCCTCTTCGAAGTTCTTCAAAGCGATGAGATCGAAGTTCTCACCCAACAAAAAAACGACATCCTCGCAGGAAGCGTTACACGGCAGTCATGTATCCATACTCTCCACAATACAACCATTCAAATGTCGACCGAAACTCAATACCCTTTCCCTACAACAGCTGCCCAGCTCGATCGGCTCGCATGATAAGAGTATACGGCATGGCGGAAATGCTCCCGGGCATGAGGAATATGTGGCGGCACCCAGCTGGAGCCCTGCGAAAGGGAAGCTGGCTATAGGCATCAACGAGAACCGCGCGCCACGCAGAGACAGAGATGGTAGTTTGTCGTCAACGGAGGATTTGGGTTTGGAGTGGGAAATGGTTCCAGAGATGGTGGCAGCGGCGCCAACGGAGTTGAGCCCAAAAGGTGATGGATCCCCATATCATGTTGGGCATAGCCTTCATCATATAAAGAACAACCCTGTGGAGCTGGAGGCGCCCCCGATCAATGAAAATCGTGGCGGGAAGGGATTTTACCGCTCATTTTCATTCGTTGGTCCTCGTCGAAAAGCCAGCAGCCCCAAGAAACCCAAAACGCTGCGTAGACCAAAGTCGCTTCGTCCTGATCCCAAACTGCCACAGTCGAATCCATTTAGATCTCCTCGGTTCTCTCCTACCATCGAGGTTCCTGATGGTGATAATAGTGACGGTGACACGTCTTGTCTTCCGTTATCCGCCTCAAGCGCCGAGGACCCTCCTACACCAGATGCACTGCTTCGTGAATATGCAGCAGGAAGACGTCCACTGTCATTTTCCACACAGATCCAAAGAGGAAGTCCTCATTCAGATGAAGATCCTTTCTCAGCCACCCCCTCTGCCTCGTCGACAGTGCCAGTAACGCGGCCAGTTTCTTTTAATGGTTCATACTTGACGGTGCCCGGGGCAGGCGCAAGGGCTACCGTGCAAAGATCGGTTTCAGCCATCCACCAGAGAGGGCGCCAGGTTCCTTTTCCGACGAAACCGGTTTCCCCGATTCCCCTCTCCCTTACAAGTACAGGCGGTGACCAGAACCTTAGGAGGTTGAAAGATCTCTACAGGCAAGATTTAGATATCGCTATAGGCGAGAACGTCGTTCTAGGCGAAGAGAACATTGGTCGTCGGAAGTACGAGAGACGCCAGCAGGACACGAAGTGTTAGACAGGTAGTTCGATGAATTAGTTATTGACTTCTATGCATATGAATTCTATATCATGTTGAGATGGTGCTAAAATGAAAAGGGAACGTCTACTCACGTATCATAATGTAGCCATTAACGGCGTCTATTCGCGCAATGATTACCGATGCACCAGTTACAGTTACAGACATCAAGGTGTTGCACTGTTAAGTTATTATAAGTTCCTGTCCTTTTGACAGCGCTGCATCAACTATACAACGAGCCTGCCAGTGACATGGAAAGGTCCATTAGTGATGTTGTCAGGGGAACTACAGTCGGCGGTCGCACAGCAAAATATAAGACCAATACATGTATTGCCATATGTCTTGAGGAATCAAAGCCCATTCCAAGATCGTTAAATGGCCAGTTCAACATCTTCGTCGCCCGCGACCTTCAAAGGAATTGCGAGACCAAATACTGATCACCTCATGCTGGAACTGAAGGGATACGATGAATGGGATTTCATCGATGGATATGCTCGAGGTCTTGAGGTACGCCGAGCGCCATTGTCAGGAACTATGGTTTGTTGATAATCTTGCCTAGGTGTCGGAAAGTGGGTCGTCAGAATGGACTTTGACACAGGCGACCGATCAAGGTCAATATCCATTCTCGAGCTCATCAAGCACCGACTCTGTCGGTAACGGACTTGACAACACTGAGCACACGATCAATCGCCGACGCTTCGGCAGGGGCACTCAGGCTCACGCCAGTCCTGAGGCAGAAGCACATAACTCTACACCGATACTATTGTTGAAGCCACGTCGGAAGGTTCTGGAGAGCACTGGCAGGTCCGCGAGTCCTTCAGGGGAGGACGAGCATGGGGGAAGGAATAATCGTTGGTCAAAACTCTGGCTGCGGCTTTCTCGGCTGCCTTCAGAACGTATCAGGCAGACAGGGAAGTCAGGAGGAGATATAACGGAGAGCGCTGCGAAGGGGGAAAAGGTTCCAACCGCAGGGTTTAACACGAGCAGGTGGAAATCGATACTGCGGACTGGGCATCGACATACCCCCAGCCTTCCGGAGTTTGGGTTGCTACACAAACTTGAACCTTTTTCGACGCAGAGAATGGGACACACCAGGTCCCATTCAGAACGACCACCCATCCCCAAACGGCCAGCGGACGAAAAGACTTGGGATTTCCTAGACACCATGCCACCATCGCCATCGTTCCGTCGACGGCCAATATATAGCGTCCCCAGATTATCATCCGTCCCCAGTCTACCGTTGCCAAGATCAGCATCCTCGTATCCGGACTCGTCTGTTCCGCATCTGCCACTTTCATCGCAACCGAGCTCAAAGCTGTCGCATGGACGGCAGACATCTCTGGAGGTCGTACCCGTTCGACGTGGCGTAACGACGAAGGGCCCAAATAGAGAAACGTCCGCGTACTACCTTCCACAAGAACGTGCATTGAGTCTTCGGAGCCGCGGTCGAGAATCAGCACGCTCACCAGGCTCACTGCGACCGTCTGCTTCTATCAAGAGAGGCAGAGATGCCCCATTTCCTCTATCGCGCTCCTCTTCCTTGGGAAGAAAATCGGGAGTGGGCTCATATTTTTGAAACGACGGGTACCTGTTAAACCCACTGTACTAGAGTATAGATAATGGCTGTTAATTCTGTCAGCTAACACCTAGTATTGTAGGTGTAAAAAACAATAAAACTCCCTGCACTCCGATAATCATCGAATAAAGTCTGTATCCTTAATCATCAAGTCCCTTATTGCATACACATCCAATTTCGTTTTCCGTAACGGTACTCCATCAAGTAATATAGTGGCCTCTGTTTATTACAATAAATTACAGGATTCTGCTTGATGCGCTTGATGCCTTTTTGCGAGATCAAATTGGAGATGGAAGGAAGGAAGGAAGTTTTATTACCGGCAACGGCGCTTCTCGATAGGAACGTGCCGGCGTCTGTACATCCAAACTAGCTACTATGTGTCTACTGTACCTAGTAAGAAGTATGACTGCTACGGTACGACGGAGACCTGAACTGGATCCGTTCGGACTTGAGATAATTTTTTGTTTTTTTGGCTCTTGCCATTTCAGTCCAGACAAGGCTCGTTACTCTCGCGGCCATGTCCGAGCCAGCAATCCTCTGCCAGAGCACCACATGTCCCAACGGCAACCCCCCTTCCAAGCTGGAATGTCCGACCTGCAACAAGTAAGTGACCCATGTGGCAAGCTACCAGAACCTGACGTCGCCCAGGCTAAACATTCGCGGCTCCTACTTCTGCGGTCAGGAATGCTTCAAGGCTGGATGTGAGCGCTGTCCGTAATTCATCCTGGAAATTGTCCTTATGTTATCCCAGGGGTAAGTACTTGCTTGATCCAGCGTCTGGACCCACCAAATTGACTTGTCGCCTGCCTAGAAAACCCACAAAATCATTCATACCCTTGTTGCCGCAAAGGACGCGGCGCGCGACGCCATAGAAGGTGTGTTCCTGTGTTTCGTAGTCCGTGTTTTATCGATTCATCATGCCCCAGACGGTTCATACAATCCGTTCCCAAACTATGAATACACCGGCTCCGTGCGTCCTATGTATCCGCTCTCTGCAAAAAGAACGGTACCGGATCACATCCCCCGACCAGACTACGCTGACGACGGTAGGGTCATGTCTTTTGTTCGTCAAATGAAGACCACTCTGTAAGCCTGACTGTGTCTTCTGCCGCACAGGAAGACCGATGGCAGAAGCTAGGGCTGCCGGCCAACCTCCGAGAATACTCTCCAAAGATGAGCAAGATAAGATGAGAACGGTCTGCAGGGTATGCTCTCGCCCACTCCTGGTCAACCGCTGAAACAAATTAAAAAACAGCTGGGTCGTGAGGTCCTGGATATCGCAGCTTCGCATGTCAAACCCGGTGTTACGACAGACGAACTAGACGAAATCGTTCACAATGCCTGCGTCGAGCGCAACGCGTATCCATCACCTCTGAATTACCGTAACTTTCCAAAGTCCGTCTGCACGTAAGTTACACCATCGATCATTAGTAATGGTGCTATAGCCTGTCGGGTGTTATAGATCCATAAACGAAGTCATCTGTCATGGGATTCCCGACAGACGGAAACTGAAGAACGGCGATATCATAAATATCGGTCTGTTCATTAATTTCAGAGTCAGTTTGGCGATAGTGGCTCAATGAGTTTACAGATATCAGCCTGTACTATGATGGCGAGTAAAAAGTTCTTCCTTCTCTTCAGTGCATTTATTCCGGGTTTCAGGGTACCACGCAGATCTGAATGAAACATATGCAGTAGGTGAAATAGATGACGATACTAAGAAGCTCATCCGCACCGCTCGCGAATGCTTAGATGAGGCCATCAAGCTCTGCAAGCCAGGTGCTTTGTTCCGTGACTTGGGAAAAACTATGCAAGTGCCCTCGGGGTCTGTAAATCTTGTTTTGTTGACATCACACTCTCAGAGAACCCATCGCGCGTTCCAATGGTTGTGCAGTAGTGCGGTCGTACACGGGTCACGGAATCAATGTCCTTTTCCACTGCTCTCCAACAAATATACCACATTATTCCAAGAACAAAGCCGTCGGAGTCATGAAGGCAGGCATGGTATGTATTCCAATTTTTTTTGGTATACGGAACGCCAGTAAACGGGTTGCCTAGGTCTTCACAATAGAACCCGTCAGTTCATCCTGTCTTCGACTCAAAGGACACTAATATTCTTTCTAGATGATCAACATGGGGCACAACTGGGGTGATGTTCATTGGCCTGACAACTGGACTGCCACGACCGTGGATGGGAAGAAAAGCGCACAGTTCGAAGAAACCCTCTTGTATGTTCTAGATTGCGTTGCTCGCATCCATTAACTAAGTTTTCGCCATAGAATCACAGAGACTGGTGTAGAAGTCTTGACGGAGGGAAAGAAACGAGATCTGTAGCTGCCTCTAGAACACTGGGAGTTTTGTCGTTTTTTACACCTATACCAGGTGTTAGCTGACAGAATTAACAGCGATTATATCTCCAAGTTAAGTTGCGGAAAGGACATGCAAATATGTATGTATCAAACGTTATATGGCGTAAGGGATGCGAAGTGAATACTGAGCGAGTGATCAAGAAATCATTGATTTCTTGGGTTTGGAAGGGAGAGAAGACAGCTTCAAGGAACAAGCTAGTCGAGTGGAGGAAGAGCCGGCAAGAAGAAGTTGTACTTGGGGGAGAGGGTGGAGGCTCGGACTTGCGTTGGTATGGAAGCTGAAATCTCAGGTGTTCGGGATACCTGGAACCTAGACAGCTGAGAGAAGTAGCTGCCGCGTCAATCCAAGCACAACCCAAACACAGAAGGGAGAAGGTGGGCGGGTCAAAGAGATGGAGAGCGAAGAGCCAACGAAGCGACTGGGAAAGAACAGCGAGTGGGAATACACGAGTACGGAATTGGCTCGCAGAGATCGCGTTGTTTGGCTGACAAAGCAGTTGGCCAAGCAATTGGGGTAGCACCGCGATAGGCTGGGGAGTGCGATTCTCCTTCTTTTTTTCTCTTAACTTGGACAATCACAAGCGTTGACGTGAGGTACGAACGGCTCAAAGCTTGTAGTTTAATACTCTAGTAGGCTTAACAGGACACGGCGGGATTACGAAGGCCTTGACATGAGCGTTTGAAGTAATACGCCCACGTGACCGTTTATTTTGGACGCGTAGTAATAGCGCGTTCTATATTTTTTCAACACATGGATAAACTAATTTGGTATTCAAAAGTCAAGTAGCAAAAGCATTACGTACGAGTAACTCAGAAGTCCTTGAACTCCATCTACTGACGCATTGACGAATCTATGACGCGTTCGGATCGTCATGCGCAGATCCCCTGAGCCCTCGACGAGTATAAAAAATGGCCTTCTTCATTTGGATCCCCAATCGCTCCTTGCTTTCTTTCTACCACCGTCCATAGATTCCATCGAATCTACTTTTCGCGGCGTCGTCCGACTTGGCGAGCTACGTGCACGCCTACGTTGACACAGCCTTATCACACGAGCGCTTCTTCCCTCCATTTACTCTATTCCCTCACCCTGATTGTCTTGTGGTCTGGCCCTCCGATCCGAGAACGAATACTTGGTTCCAGCATATTGAGTATCCGGACACGACGGCTTCCCCACTGATAGCCATTCCCAACCCTGCAGAGCACTCTGGGTGGAGCGGCGATAACAGAACAACAACCTCCAGTGTTCCTTTTATTTTTCAATTTTTTCTCAGGCCGACCCACATGCATCATGCATCAGTATGGAGCCTCAGTAACACGGTGTATACGGTCAAACAAACTCTTTACACCCTAAAACATCCCAAAAATTGAAACGGATTTCTGGATTACGAAGATATATGATTTTTAAATTATAGTCGTACGTGTTCATTGGTTGTGAGGAGTAACCAGGAACTTTGAAGGGCAAAGTAGCCAAGACACGTTTCAGTTAAAGATTGTTGGCGCCGGGTTCGAGTCATGCATCATGATCCCATCAATTCATCAAGTATAGCTTTGTCAATATATCTCTTCATTGCTTTGCTACAGACACATATACCTATGTGCAGATAATAATAATATATACGACGAGTGGAGAAATCAATGGAATAAATCCAATGGAATCCGCTAGACAAAGAAGAACGTAAGTAATAGATAAAGCGTAATAAATATCCTGAAGCAAGAATAAACAATACACAATCAGCACGTAGGTATTACGATGATATAAAGATATAAGCGTCTCATTAGTAGATCTAAGGTAGCATTAAAGCAAATTAAACAAGCACCAAACACACGATAAGCTACCTGTACGTGAAACATCAGCTATCTCAACGACAAAAGAAATACATAAAACGGACTTACTGCTCTACATCGTGCTCACATGTTGTGGGTGCGCATACTGATATCCGTCCTGCGTCGTGTACTGCTGCTGCTGCTGCTGCTGGTCCATCATAAACATCCCGTGCTTGTCGAACTGCGCCGGCACCGTCGCCGCATGTGTGGGCTGGTACGTCGTCTGTGGCAGATCGGTCACATACGCGGCAGGACTGTCAGTTATACCCCCGCCAAATTGCGCTGGCGACTCTGTTCGATATATGTCGCCCCCGTACGACGATCCATGATGCAGAGACAATGACGAGCCAGGCCGCGATGAAGACCCAGTCGAATCCGAACGCATCATCTGTCGCATCTGCTCTTCCACGCCGTATCCTGATGAAGCCCGACTCGAACTGCGTCGGGTGATCCCGCTCCCCGGTAAGCCCACAGGATACACAGACGGGCTCGATTGCGCGGACGAGTACCCGGTGTGTGCGTATGGGTGATATCCTCGAGGAGCAGGAGACTCACCGGAAGCCGTTCCGGGCCTTCGAACAGGCCCTGTGCTGTCGCCGCTCCCGTTTCTCATTATCGATGGCGTCATGCTACGATGCCTCCGTACGGCACCTGCGCCGCTGTCCATAACACCAGGGGGATACAATGTCGATTGGTCGAAGGCCTGCTTGTGTGATGGTGCACTCATGCTGACATACGGACCGTCATCCCCGTAAACGCTACCGCTCCCAGATGAGTTGGTGGACGAAATCGATTGTGGTCCGCGATAGACATCGATAGGTGCACTGGTAGCCGCCCATGGTTCTCCAGTTGGGGGTCCGCTTGCACCTGTTGGAGTATACCCCGACGCGTAATAACCTCCAGCGGCTCCTTGCACCTGTTGCTGTGGGTACGGTCCAGGTCCTTGGTAGGAGTCGTAAACGGTATCCGGCCCAACAACTAGTCCCTCTTCGTCACCCTGAACTTCCCTCACGTCACCCGAGACCTCCATCTCGCACATTTCCACATTCAGCCCATAGTTGGATATATCGCCGCTCGGTGCGTTGCCAGCCGCTACTGTCCATTCGCCGTCTGCCCCACTAGTGGCCATACCCATGCCCATGCCGAGAGGACCGTACATTCCCAAGCCAACGCCAATTCCTCCTTGGCGCGAGGGGAACTCTTCGTCCGGCCCGCTTTCTTCCCCATCACTGTGAATCCATTCGACCCATTCCCCGCCCTGATTCGGCCAATCGCCGCTGCTACCCGATGGGCCGGAAGCAGAATTCCACTGGCCGTCGCCCTGGGATCCAGACCCGTCTGCACGACCGTGTACTCTTAGGTGTTGCCCGAGGTTATCGCTCCGACTGAACCTCTTCCCGCACTTGTCGCACACAAACGGCCTCTCCATTGTATGCGTCCGTAAATGCCGCTTCAGATGTTCCATTCGTTTGAACATCCTTCCACAGCTTAATAGTGGACAGACAAACACCTTGGTCTTGGGGCCGGAGGTGCTTGTTGTAGAGTCGGTCATCTCGACATTTGGCGAGGCTTGGAAGGTACCAAAGGCATCGTAGGACGATGCCGAGTACGACGAAGATCCCGAAGTAGTCGGCATAGGCGGTGTTGTAATGTTCATCCCGGATCCAACACCTCCACCGCTGACTAACCGACCCTCCACATAGACGCCGACATCCCGTATGTCGACCTTCGGCATGGAGGATACCGAAGGCACCGCAGTTGTTCCCAGTTCCCCCCGAGCTTGCTTCATGAACATATCGGCAGCACTGACAGACTCCCGCTTGATGTGAATACCACCAGACATCGGATCATCGTGGCTTAAGTCGCTTGGATACCCTGTGCGACCTCTCTCTGTCTCCAATCCTAGAGCAGAGGGCCCATGGTTACCCTTCTTCCGTCGTTGTTTGTAAGTGGGACTACCCTCGAACAGGGAGAACATCGAGAAGAAGGGTGATTGCGAGGCGCGACTAGAGGATGAAGGACCATCTTCCCCGTCAAAGTCGCTCTCTTCGGATCCACTGACGGCTGCTGCACCAGAACCAAGCACGCCCTCTTCCTCCAGTCGTCTGACGTTCCATTCAAGCTCGCCTTCGCCATCTCGCATTGATACACCTCCCATTCCTCGTGTAAGAGAGCCGCTTACGCTTCGGCTAGATCTACTGGTCGTGGAAGCATTCCGGCCACCTGATCCTGCGTTTTTGGAACCGGTAAATTGCTCGTAAAGGCTGCGCTTCTTGTCGTATACAAAGCTCATAGCAGGTTCTCCAGCAATAACGGTGGTAGGTTCCATGCCCATTTTTTCTCGTTTTAGGTCGCGTTCGAGGGCATCAAGAAATAATCGGTCGTGTGGGACAGAGAACCTAAATAATTATTAAAAGAAGGAGGATATTACACAAAAATAGAACACACCAGTAGAAGACTTTTTGCTTCTTTTGCGTGCGAATGCATTGATACTTGAAGAGAAGATCCAGGAAAGGCGACTTTTGGCGCATACATAGAGGAAAGTTGCAAGGACAAAGTAAGCAATTGCAAGGGAAATGACGGTATTCCATTTAGCAAATAGAGAGTAGAGTGCGGTTGAGAACGCACCTTTGGCTCCTCTAGACAAGCGTCTACACCAGGTTTGAGATTCCGGAGATCACTGAAGACGCCCTCTTCGAATTTCTTCATATTTCGTACTGGGCGACCAAAGGCCTCGAATCTAGCATATAGTCAGCTCAGTCCGACGTGTATAGCCGATGGTTACGATACCTGAACACCAGCGCTCTGACGATGTCTGTGCCAGTTATGTGGTAGAGCCCATTCCACAGTACACAGGTCACGAACTCCTGGCTTGGAAGCAGAAATCGGTTGAGTGCTGGGTTTGCTGGGTCGGGCAAGTATGACGATGCTGAAGATCCAGCTGCATTGCTGCTCTTCTCCCAACCGCTCGGGGCGGTGGCAAGGAAGAACTTGAGCCTGTCGAGATGAGCAAGGCGATCTTGCTCCTGCTGGTTGAGTGGCCTCGAGAGGCCTCTGCTCAACCCTGGCGTCGAAGTCGTGTAGTCGTTGGTCGTCGTTTGCTCGTTATCGTCGTTGCTCTCGCCGTGATTGTCAAGCAACCACATAGCATGTCGCTGAGCGTTCCCTGGCCGTGCCGTGTGCTCTGAAGGATCATGTTCGTGAGGGACAGTGGGCTGAAGGGACAGTTTGTAGCCGCTGCTGTGGTTGGCGTCCATTAGGGGACGGAGAACGGGGAAGAGGGAGAAATTAAAGTAACCCAAGCTACCGTGCGAAAGTAACGGATCAGCCACGAGTTGCCGGACCGGTTCGGTTCATCTGTACCGCTTTCAGGTCGGCTATTTTCAAATTCATTCATCGTTTCCCCCAAATCACAGTAAATATTTCATTTCAACCACTCAATTGACGTATGCATTGTAGGCGGCATGAATGTCCATGCAATCTCAGTTTTCTGGCCGTAGATTCATCTTTCCTGGGGCCGTTTCTATTATTGAATGTACACGATCGTGACGCACTTTTACCTTTCATTCATATACTGAAAAGAAGCCTCGAGGATTGACTGAACGCGTCAAGTGGCGCATCACAATAAACAGGTTCTAATTTGCGAGAGGCCGTCGGCGAAACCAGGAAGGGGCTGCTCAGGAACAACTATCTCAATATATGCTGTCAGCCCCATGTGTACCATGATAATTACCGACAAAAACCATCCTGACTTTCGTTAATATTACCGTGGCTTCGGTCGTAGTCGCTCCAAGGCAGTGAGACAGGTAGACGTGGCTGACGAATGGTCTGCATGCGCCGTTCATCTAATGGACCAAATATATTAGAAAACCGACGAAGGTCGCAGAGGAGACTTACGCCACAAGAAATCCCGAGAATGATGCTTGTACCTCGTGTAGACAACCGGCTCCATCGCCGCATACGGGACCGAAAGCGACATCTAGCTCCTCGCAAGCCTTCATAAAAGACAGTAATATTTGCGTTGGCGGGATGCGAGTATGTATCCACCTTTTGAAATTCACTGTGTTAATGGACGCTCACGGCTCGCATTTGACTCGGTACCACGCATTCCACGTCAAATCCGTGAGTGACGCGCAGCTAAGCGGAAAAGTGTGGGCGACTATATCCTAAGGACTCCTGATCATTGTACTAGTCAGTGTTGAGATATAGACCGAGTCAGCCTACGCCTCATCAGCTCCACAAAGCAAGAATGGAGGCAACGGCATCCCGGAACGAAGCGGTACCATACCCATTGTGGGTAAATAAGCCTTACACGAAATATTCGAAGACCTCGGGATTGAGCGCTGAGCTCGCATCAGTCGGACGATCTTCATGCGCTCTGGACGGTGCTATTCTCCTCAATGAGAAAGGGCATGCCTTCGTGGGGGCCGAAAAAGCCGTGGCTGTGTGATCAATCAGGCTTTCAGGACCGACCAGCTCGATTCGCCTGGAATTGTCGTCAATAGTACGGATCACAATTTCGTGCGGACCGGACCTTGTTGCATCAGCCTTAGCCTAGAAAGAAAAAGATCCCACCATCAAGCCACAAGCTAAGCCCTCGTCGAGGAAAACGGAATAAAGAACTGTGTTCCGCCAAGCACGGAGGAAATACCCAATCCCCAACTGAGAAAAAAAGGTGCTGACTTAGGCAACGACATTACTCTGTTCTCAGGGTCCTAACGCTGTGCGCGAATCCACGAGTCAGAGAGGCGATGCTGGGATCTCGTCGACGGCCGCCATGGTGGTGGTGGTTCACCAGTGCCGGGTCAATGATGGGGTTTTCGATTGTGTTTGAGAGGGGATACACAAGCACCCTCCCCGTCTGCCACGAGGAAAGAATGATTTAGCATGTCAACGACAACCTATGGAGAACTCCGACATCAATGACAGAAGATTTTTGAAAGTGTAATAGGCAAAAATAGCCCGTCATCTTCAAAGCTGAGCTGGGTCGCATCTACGGGATAGACGCTAAGGTTGTCCAGGCAACATGTATGTGATGGAACAGATGGTCGTTGAATATTGATGATAGTCAATCTCTGTCCCGGATCTGCTTTCGTTGAAGAAGCATTGAAAGGCAAATCTCGGTTGCAGGCAGTGTAAAAATCAGGTCGGTAGTAGAAAAAGGGACACACAACTTAGGCGCATCTCAATCCATTACTATTGAGAATGTGGCGCTAGTACAATGATGGGCGCACTGTTCGTCTCATTAGCGCCTCCGGAGTAGGGTAATAAGCACAGCACACACCAAATACTAATCACATCGCAATTTCCGCCAGCCCAGTTCGCACCGATGGACTAGGGACAACGATGAATGACTTAAATGAGACGAAATACCAAGTGCAAGGAATACGTACGGCTCGGTACCCATCTATCACAACCTGTGCACTGTCAATCTTAATGAACATGATCGTGAAAAGTGTTGCTAACCGCAATCTAACAAGCATTCAGCCGGTCACCCTCCTTTCTTCTTCTTGGGCTTTTTCTTTTTCACTCCACCACCACTAGCTGATGGCGCTGGGGTAGTACTTGATAGTGATGCCACAGGCGGCGCAGCGGTTTCAACCTGCGAAACATTTTCTACGGCTTGCGACGATGATTTCGCAGGTGTGAGTTCCACAATTGCTTGTCTATTCTGCATCTTTTCCATCAACGATAGATTCAAGGCTTCGAATCTATTGAGGAATATGGAGGAGTACGTTTTGAATTTGATACACTGGAAGTGAACGTGGCACATCAGATAAGTATCCATGGGCTTGAAATTTCAGCACACGCACGCTCGTATTGTCCGTTATTTTCAGTACGAGCTTTCCTTCGGATGGCTTCCATTTCACGCAGTACCGCGTCTGAGAAAATGAGGTCATCAGTACAAGATCCGAAATCCAAGGAAAAAGTACGACGTACATTCACAGGAGATTTTGTGTACAGAGCCTCAGCTGCATCTTGATATTCCTGCCAGGACTGAATGTACACCATCGCACCATTCAGACAGCGTCACCGTAGTCAACGACGAAGGCAGAAGAAGAGCGCTGTATGGATGTCACGCATCACGATGACAAAGAGATGATTCCAAATTAGTCTATCACGGTCACGGCGGATTAAATCGATTCACGCGGTACGCCGTCTATTTCTACTTTCCTTTCTCCCACCATTGACCACGCTCAGGACCTCTTGTAGGCAATTGTATCTTACTGGCCTGTTAATATGTCGACAGAGCAGAAGAAGGGTGAGTATTTACTTTTGCTATCTTTCCACAGGTAGACCTACTAACGGTCACCAATAGCTTTACCTTTCGCGGCGAATTTCGCTGCAGGTGCTATCGCTGGTGTTTCAGAGATTTTGACCTTCTATCCTCTCGGTATGCTACCTGTTTTCAAACAGTATTCTGTCAGGCTCACTCGTTCTGTTTACAACAAGATGTCGTGAGTCATGACCCTATCTCTTCGTGTGGGGTAAATAATTTCCTGATCGACGTTGACAGGTTAAAACACGGATGCAACTAGAAACTGGGAAGTCACAACATGGCTTGTTAGGAACTTTCAAGGGCATCATCAAGGATGAGGGGTGGGTCATGGTGACTGTTGGCACGCGACTACTAAGCAAGTTTCCCTTAGTGCAGGAAGGTTGTACAGAGGTCAATACCCCTAACTCTATGCTTTTTACATTACCCTGATGTTCCTCAAGGTTTGGTACCACCTCTACTTCTCGAGGCTCCCAAGCGTGCCGTAAAATTGTGCGTTATATTCTACGGAAACTCTGGTTCTGGAGCGTCTGCGGCGACAGACGCGAAGTATGGAGAATCGGACCGAGCAACTTTCGCTTTTCCTCGAGTCCGTCTCCGCAACCACCGAGAGGCTTTCCGGACTATTACTTCCACTCTAACACCTTATTTATAGCGCAGCCAATGATTTCTGGGGTAAAACCTACCTTGGGCTCACCGGGGAGACAAAAATGACACAAACCCTGTCGGTGTTAACCGGATGCAGCGCGGGTGCAACCGTAAGTGTTTTCGACGCGCCATTTCGCACCATTATTTTCGTAATTGACTGCCTATGTAGGAAAGTTTTGTTGTTGTACCCTTTGAGCTCGTGAAGATCAAGTACGAGACGCGTTCAAGGGTCCCGATCAAATGCTAAAATTGGAACAGACTTCAAGATAAGACTAGCACATTCAAGGGCCCTATGGACGTCGTCTCCCAAGTCATCAAGAAGGAGGGCGTTTTAGGACTGTATGCTGGTATGGAGGCTACATTCTGGAGGCAAGTTTCTATACTGTCAGAAGACGTGGAAGTGGAACGGAGTGCGGAATTCCACGAAAGGCGGTCCGGTCTTTCAGCCGGGTGGTCTTTGCTCTAATTCCGGGCCCACATGACCTTCTTTCGTTCCGATAGCGACCGACGCGAACACTTACTGGTCCTCTAGGCATCTCTATTGGAATGGTGGTTATTTCGGTTGCATCTTCCAGGTTCGGGCATTATTGCCCAAGGCAGAGGTTTGTCATTTGCCTGTGCCTTCGGTTGTATCTGTTTAACGAAAGCACAGAACCAACAATCTGAGCTCCTGAACAATTTCATCTCTGGCTCCATTGGAGGATTTGCTGGAACTGCATTAAACACCCCGTATGTTTTCCTTCACCCAACACGTTCACAGCTCACGGCTCCCACAGATTCGACGTATGACATGTCTCCTGATCAACTCTGGTTCGACTTATTAAGACTTCATCCATAGGTTGTAAAATCGCGTATTCAAGGTTCCGCTAAGGTTCCCGGTGTTACCCCAAAGTACAACTGGACATACCCCGCACTGGTCACCATCTTCCGGGAAGAAGGACCAGCGGCTCTATACAAAGGTTTTGTTCCCAAGGTGCTCCGTTTGGCTCCCGGAGGGGGAGTACTGCTGCTCGTCGTGGAATTCACGCTCGGCGTCTTTAGACAAGGTAATATTTTTTTCATTGATCTAAGTGCTAGACTTTTACAATTATTCTTTCCTAGCACTTGGGCCTCCATATATATAGGTACTAGAGGAGACTAGAATCAGAATGATATCCACAGTTCAAATTCACTTGATACTCACAACAATGTTCATTGTTTGGGAATCTCATCGAGGCAGCTTGGAAGTGGCCGGTAGGTGTGGAGATCTCGTATGGAGATACTCATTGCGAGAGCCGTCCCTGTGGTTTGTATGTGGAGGTGGTGGTGGCACTGGCGCAAAGTCCCAATAATGAATGACTGGGTGACAACCATGCGCTGCGGCTGCGAAGTGTAATTACGCTGTTGAGTGTGTTTCGCGGAGTAAACACTCTTTGCAGAGCACATAATATTGATGTCCTTGGTTGTGTCGCTAGGCACGTTATTGAATTTTTATGTTTAAATAATTCGGTACTTGGGTATCCGTAGATGCATTTTCGACTATGCTACATATATCCTTGTCCGTTGTCTAGAAAGAGGTATACAATGACCTCGGGCCATAGGTGTACCCCTTTGTGTGATCCCCCAGTGTTGCACACCGCATCAAAATGCACTGCGTGTGATTGATCTATAGGGTCTCGTCCACAAGGAGCAGTGGCAGTAAATAGCATGAAACTTCGGACTTCTCTGTGGCTGATCTCCATATGAGCTGTACGGATCAAAGACTACTGTAATGATTCTAATGAATACGACGATCCGCTATTTCCTCTCCTGCTCCGTGTTCCTGGTGACCAGCCGTCAGAGTGAAACATTTGACGAGCTTCAGTGGACATTGAGTTGCCGCAAATAACATTAAGAGGCCGGCTCGAAAGGCGCATGCAACGGAGGCTGTTTTCATAAGGAAGGATGTGATGCGCCTTGAACTAGATTTTGTCATGATCAATGGGAACTTGACAAGAATTCGATGCAACTTTTTCTTCTTTTTCCCAGCGCGGCCTGTAAATAAACATCAAGTAATTAATAGTACGGGAATGGAAAGAATTGCCGAGATACTGCTTAACATCGGCCGCCCGCCGTCAAAGCGCCGCTTTTCCCATAATGGGAAGGTGATATCTGTTCGCTTATATATAGTTGTGGGACGGTCGTGCTTGACCGAGGTGCATAGCATCGTTCGTATTCATAGCCAGACTAGAGGAACTTTTGGATAAACAAATATTTGTCAAAGTCGCTCATGCTTCTGCAATGACTTCATGTACCAAAATATACGCGCCAATTCCTCGGATTTAGTGTTCTTTGGGTATTCGGTGATGCTGAGACTGCTACTGCCCTGTAGTGGAACGGGAGCTACAGGCTGCCATATGCATCGATATCATTTCCAGAGTAGACACACTTCGACGCTCAACCCGATGCTCGTCCTGGAGGGAGCCACTTGCATGACAGGCTGGGAACAAAGGGGCGGGTAGACAAGTCATGTTTTTCATTTTTCTCTCTTTTTATTATTATGGACTTGTGGAACGTGACACCAGAACTTTAGCACCACGAAAATGATACATGGTACTATACACGAGAGTTTTACTTTCTATAGAGCAGCAAAGTAGATTAGTATAAGAACGAGTAGCGGTAGAGTCTTAAGTAGTTTTAGCATACTGTGCTCCCGCGTCTTCGCCCATGACGTGGCGTGTTGCGGGTTACCAATATAAACCTTCATCATCATCAGCTGAGACTGCTACTGGCGACACTGGAGTAGTAGTGAAAATCAATGTACTGGAAGAAATCTCTTCACACACGAACATCTACGAACAAAAGAGTGCGGGTGGTATTGGTATACAATGACAGTTGGGATGCTACCTATCAAAAACAAGACGGATGCGCTGCGAAACGAGTGTATGTGAGTGAGTGCAGAGCAGGTACCAGCTTGTCTGCGATGAGATGCATGGATGTGATGGAGAGCAAGCAGGGGGGAAAAATACATGTTACAGTATATAACGAATCCTCAAAAAACCATAGTATCCCAACAAAAAATCTGTACGCCCTGGTTAGCACATACGTACGTAGGCCAGTGAAAGGGACTTACGATAAAAATTCAATACCGCAACGGCATGCGTCTACGCGCCAGTCCTTCCGGCAGCCTCGGGACAGGGGGAATCTCAGAACCAGGTAACTCCCTCCCGTTCTGATCAAACATCGCCTCAATCCTCTTGACAAATCTGTGTCTCGCTACTTCGCTCTTCTCGAGATCCATGATGCTAGCTCGACTATCCCCACTCCAAGTACTTAGTCTCCCCGTTGACGCCGCCCCACGGTCCAATCGGTACATCGGTGATCGTCCCATACTCTTGTCCTCCTCCGGATACCGAGAGTAATCGTCGGAATCATAGTCCTCGATTTGATTATTCCTGTGCATGGCTTCCGGGGACTGATTACGGTCGAGAGCAACGCGTATGTCTTCACCGGAACTCGAATGGTCAGAAGTCCGCTTGAAACGAGCAATTACATCATGCATAGGATCTGTATCATTGTCGGTGGGCTGTTCCTCTCCCCATCCATTAGGCACCGTGTACAGATCTCTATACCGCCGCACCTTGACACGTGCTTCAAGGCCTGGTTGGCTGGCCGAAGTGATTGGACGTGAAGGGAACGGTGCCTCTTTCCCTCTCTTCGGGACGGACGGAGGCGAAATGACAAAAGGACCATTCTGACGCTGCTGCACGGCAAAATAACTTTGGTCCTGGTCCCTAGGAACTCTAGGCAAGGGGACCGTTGGGGGAGGACTGGGGGGAGGAATATCGTGATGAGATAATAAGTGCGTCGGCGGAGGCTGTAGAGGTAACGGGAGGGGGGATCGCGATCGAGGAGATGGAACGATGTAATCCACGGATGGTATTACATCCCCGGAACCCCCAGAGCGACTACTCGGTGGCCTGGATTCTTCATTGACAGTCAGGTGGCCTGAATCTGAAACTGAGTATTTTGGCGTTGGTGTTGGTCCAGCACCCGGTACAGGAGAATTTACGCGTCGTGACAGGAAATAGGGACGCGGTCTGCTTGGGGAAGGAGCAGGTAAAGGTTCAGCGACGGGGACAGGCGTCGGGATGGTAACATAGGGCGACCAGGCCCCCGCAGATACTGGAGCAGTATCTTGTGCCTTGGATGAGCCGCGTCCAACATTTTCGAGATAAAGAGGCTCAGGAACACGCTTGTCAGCAGAATGGTGTCTTTGAATAAGCGTAGGTGATGGTGGGGATGGAGAACGAGTAAGTGGGTACGAAATGGGCGGATATTTATTCTGGGATGTGGAAGAGGCGGAGGAAGAAGCTGTGAGCTTGGAAAAGATCGAGTGGTTGGTGCTCGAGCTCCCGTGGTGATCACTGCTATCGCTGCTCGCAAAATTGACGCCGACCCGTCTCGTGGATTTGTGAGAAGCCGTGCTATGGGAAACGCTCGGGATTACCCCGTGGTCAAAAGTAGACTCCGGAGTATCGATGGAGTCCCTGTCGAACTCTCTGAATCCGTTGAACATAGCGATGGAAGGTGATGGCGTCGAAGAAATTGTAGAGGTATCATTGGAGGCAAATGGTGCTACTGGTGGAGGCAATGGTGGGTCCGTGTTTGCCCCAGCGTTAAGATCCCCTAGCGTCGTGGCAAAACGAGCAGCAATGGGAAGACGGAAGACAGGTAACGGCTCAGGAAGAGGTGGTGGAGACGGTTCGTTGAGGTTGGTCTTAGACCTCATGCCCAATCGAAAAATCCTGGACTTGGATTTTTTTGGCGTCGCCGGTGCAGCAGACGCATACCCATCATCAGTTTCGTATCCCGTGCCAAATGATTTCTTCTTCTTCAATAACTTTGTGCGAGACCGTCGCCCGTTGGCAGGGGGGATGGAGTCGGTCTCGTAATGACTGGTGTAGCCTTCCAGGTCGACATTGTCGACGGCTCCCTTCTTTCGTCTCCACTCATCATCCCTCGACATGGAAAAGAAAGACTGGAAAGGAGTGTAGTGGTAACAGTGAAAAATGCCAAAGCCAGCCCGGGCAGTGAAAAAACGAAATTTAACCTTGTAAAGTGAGATGCCTTCCAAATTGACCGAACTGACGTCACAATCGTGACAGGTCCCAAATAGGGACGCCATCCAAGGGTCGTGACACCATGGCAACGTACAACATCTGTCTTCGCCTGTTCCTTGCCGGTGAAAAATAAGTAAAAGGTGTACACCACAAACTCCTCTCTCTTGTGTCTTCAGCTGCTGCTGAAAAAAAAAACCAGTACGGGATTATACTCGGTAAATACCCGAAGGTATCAATTTCGGACGTTCTGGTGGAAGAATGCATGCTGCCAACCGAGGGGGTTCTCTTCTTCAACTCCCCTTTCCTTTATCTTTTCGTAACTTTCAGATAGCTTCAAGTGTCTGGAGATTATTCGTTTAACTCCGTTGCATCGTGCTTTCTTGGACAGCTCTTCTCAATGTAAGTACTCGTCTTCGGCACTCCTTACTTTTGAATACGGCTAATAACTGTACCTGGATTACGGCAGAAATGTCGTGGAATGAAATCACTTTTCATTGATACTTCCCACCACAAAGGCTTCGCGTGGTAAGATTTGGCCTATACTATAGACCCACTTCAATTCAATACAGATTGAATGTCTAGTTCTTCTTTAGAGATCATGAGGTAAGCTCCCGTCGGTCCCGACGAACTCGACACTAGCAGACATCCGGTCATATATATGTACGGCGGCGGTCGGATGATTCGCCGCTTTATGCTCCAGTAAGTACGTAGGCTCCAGTTCGAACGCAAACTCATTTCGCAATTTCAAGTTGGGCCAGGCCTGGCTGCACCAAAGAAGCCCTTCGGGTGCAAAATATTTGTAAATGCGGTGGGTTGTGCTTTGTCGGCGGGGCGTTGTCGGCAAACAGATGTCACAACTGAACTCTCTCCTGATCTCTCTCGAAGGTGGGGGATTCAAATCTGGCACCGTATATAGACCGAATCATCCGTTGCATCCAAAATCCCTTTCTGGATTTTTTTTTGCCAACATGGAGCCAGGAGAATTCTGCGTTAGACACGTGTGGCTGCATTTACGTGGGTTCAACTTCCATGCGTGTGGGTGTCCGTCGATACTTAGATTCAGGGTATCCTGAAACCTGATAGCCAGTGTCATTTCAATGATACCGGTCGATTATGTTTTCTGATGAAAATTGACTTACTTTTCTGAGTTTGTTGGAGATATCTCTGCGACTTACTATGACTCAAGAATGAAGGGGAATCATCTGGAAAGGCTCTAAATGCTTGCATGTTGATTAGTTTCGGTATCACAAATCGGAATATAGTACCATTTGATGTCAAAAGACTTGTGGTCCCTTCGCTGTTCTTGACTTTGAGTGAATCAGTCATCTTTAAAATCAACGCAATGAATTCATGCATCTTAAAAATAAGTGAGACTCATGCATTGTCGACAGTACCAGTCGAAACCCTCCATCGGGGTATTCGGACATCTATTCATAGCTACATTCAGTAGCGCGATCACCGTATATTAGTTTTTTTTCTCTCCCGACGTAGTACCTCAGACTTTTACACCTACATCGAGTGAAGGCTGAGATTGTTGTTCATTAACACGCAGACATTCAAACATTGAGCGCAAGCATTGAAATAATGCATGCACTGTTTCCTCTTGAAAATGCACCAAGTCTGAGTTGAACTTGTTGACTTACGATTACTATTTCCCTCCTTGTTTTTGCTTCTAGCTGCTCTCTCTGGGTAGGAATTTTATTTTAATGACGTATTCCAGTTGTCATAGTCATGCGGCTGACTTGTAGCTGTGATTTGGCAACAAATTTGGCCAAGTTTCTTCAGCTTGTTTCTGGACTTCGAAATTGCAATGGCAGTGGAGTCTTTTGACGCAAGTTGTCATATCACACTGTCTCTAACACCTCTCAATGACTCCGGTTGGTCTTACATTTAAAATTACAGATCAAACATCGATGTATTCCGCTATAGTGTCTGTACAGACTCTACTATGACAAGAGGAATTAATTATGGCTGGTGCCAATGTCACAGTGGTGCATGGGAGTTTTATACAGAGTGAATTTTACTGGCACTTTAGCTAATAAAATCATGCTGTGGGTGTTGTTGAACCCAAACGCACCACACGCCGAAGAAACGTATATCTGTCACGCTCCCCAGACGTGACAACGCATGCTTAAAAAACGCAAACGCACGCACGCACGCAAGTGCAAATGCAGAATTCTACGTGCTCGCCAGCATGAAAGGAATCGAACACTAATGCCGGACCGCGGTGTGTGCCTAGGTGCCCTTGAAGGATCATTCGGACTCTGCTCCTACACGCATCATCGATATCATTACAGGGCCCCATTGATACCGCTACCGCAGTTCCACATATATATACCTTAACGCCAAATCCTCGTGGCTACGAACAACTCCCCTGGATTTACTTGTTATGATCAAACTCCGCTCCCCTGAGCTACTAGCCAATTCTGTCCTTAGACCAAAAAACACACAATCTTCGGAATTTGATTGGAAGGAGGCTTACAGCTGATCCGACTTTCTGTTAGGAATGCCGCCTATCTCGCCAAAGTCTGCGGTAGCAGTCTATTCATTGCATTTGTTCATCAACTGATGGTTCTATGTATAACAGCATTTTGATATTGTGAAATGGATTGGTGGCTGTAATAGTTGACGAGAAATTAAATGCGAAACGGGTGCTAACTTTATCTGTCGTTCCCAGCATTAGCTTCTGCGCTCTCAGCTCAGGTACTGTTTCCTCGGTTTAACATGACTTTCCTGCCATGCACTCGGACCACCGCGTGCCATGTTTTCCAAAGTCCAAAGCTCGTTCTCTTCTCCAGGTTATGCGGTGCACCGAATCTATAGAAGTGTTATTCGATCTATTGCTCCATCCGGTTGGGGGAAAGGCACAGTGATAGTGTTGATGGTCACTTTACGCTGATTTCCTCCCGCAACCCTTCGGTTAGCCAGCCGTGCAACCCTAAAATCTTCATGAAACCTCTGCGACTTGTTTCGGCCACCGGAGTCCTTTCTTCTTTCTCGTTTCTCCGGATCATAGGTTTCGTTCCGTTGTGTCTTGCGTCCCCCAACGGTTTCCAGCACGGTTGCTTTCCCTATTCGGTGTGTCTCATGTATCTCTTATTCACGTAGCGCCCCCCGCCGTCCCTCATCACCCCCTTGGTCCGTGCACGTACATTACGACACTGTGTTTCATTGTTTGTTTTGTCGCAGCGTTGACTTGTCTTTTGCTAGCGTTGGTCAGCAATAGCAATCACAACAGCAATATCATAGATGTCTCACTCACACAGCTTTCCCCGCGTCTGTAGTATAAGACATATACCTTTCCCGACGTCGAGGAAGAGGTTCACATCCTATGGCACTGTGATGCATCCCACAATGTCCAGAATTGCACGCTCAATTTTTCCACGACGTCTTCGCACTTTTCTTGGTCCTCTTGCACTCTGCACTCTCCGCGTCCCACGTCGTGCATTTGTTTTCTGACGCCGAGCATAGTGTGGTCCTCTGTCGGTTTGCTAAGTACGTTTATGAGGTACTTCGAGAGTTTCGTCAGGTTCCACTGCTTCATGCCGGTTACCTACGTCGTATCTTTCAGCTCTAGGTCTCTAAATTCTCTCTACGTCTCTAATAAAAATAAAAATGCATACATGTACTATACACATGTATGTTGAACCACACAAAGATACTCTAACCCGCGAGACGCACTCAACAGTGTGGTTACAACGGCATGAGTCTTTGTGGCCACAGCGCATGGCTTGCCATGTCAGGGCTGTGGGCCCGGCCGTTCCTTATAGGGACCTTGTGCCGGTACCAATACCAATACCAATACCTAGTATTTGATGATTTGTATCCGTCTCCTTGTCGGGAACATCCATGTCACATGTCTTGGCTTCAAGTCCGCATCATTCAAGGTTCAATGTGGGACCTTTGGCCACCGCCATGCAAGGATAATCCGCAGGTGTGGGTACCGGCTGTGTTGGATGCTAATAGTTTGTGATCAAGGATAATGGCTACCGTGGTTCTCGGTAACTTCTCGGATGCCTCCTAGAACCAAGCGAGACTCGAAATCCGGCTACCTGTGCTCACGCTGGGTCCACTCCGAAACGATTACTTCGACGTACGAGTAGAGCACCAGTCTGTACTTTAACAGGATGCTCCTCGCGCTCACGGCTGCACACTTTCAACTCATAGGGACTTGGCATTTTCAGTCATTCAGATTTACACTTTATACCTTTGCGGTCAGGGAACAGACCAGGGTCTCACTTAAGAGCGGCATTGCATGCCTTGTGATTTCCTGATAGTGTGAAGGGAAGATCGTCAAACTAACGTTAGTAGGTTAGACTCGGGCCTATTCTTCCAGATGCGCAGATACAATCCGCACGATGGGTACGGATGCTACCTTGGTCTAGTTTAGTCGTGAGTGTATAGTGGCCTCTTGTTATAACGCCGCGATTGACACTGCTACGATTCTTGCACGCGTTCCAGGCGATTTTCCTCAGATCCGAGCTTTGCGGTGCGGGAAATCTTTCCGCTTCATTAGGTTCGTGGCCGCTGTAGATTTCTACGGCAACAATCACTCCAGTGTCAGTCCTTGATGCCTTACAGACATCGGCGAGTCCGATTACCAGGCAGCTCATGTCAAAAGTATTTTGGGCCAAATACACGACCGTCTGAAAGACCAGTCTGGTTCGGGGTGATTCAGAGAAGCACGAACTGCTGCATACCCCTGACCTCCGCAAGGCTACTCTCTCCTCGTCCGGCGTCCACTATTTTCCAGTCGTCTTACTGACTCTACACACTCGACGACCATTTCGATGTTCCACGAGCACTGACAGCGTGTAAGTCTGCCGTAGTTGGTGAACAGTGTCCCTGGCTTGCCCAGTACTGCGGTACGATTTCGTTCTCCCATGGACGAGTCCCTACCCTCGCATCACCGGTCCGACCTATCTGCTTGACACGGTGTTAACCCGGTCAGCGCAACGTCGGCTTTCCGTCATCTACACCCCGGAGAAAGCTGATACGGCAACATAATTCCTTATCGACACCTACTGCGGGAATGTCATCGCTGAAAGAGTGCCTAGCTATACGTCCGTTCCAACGTGTATTCATCCTTATTAGAGCGAGGGACCGTTTACACCAATTAGAATGTATTGATCTCGTTTTGGATATCGATCCGGGAATCCTGCATTTTTTGATGCATTCACAAGGACGAACCACCTCCGAGCCTATGGTAACCTGCGGGACACATGCTCAGGGCACTACCAAGCTTACTCTGCCCTGGTTCTAATTCAAGAGACGTTTTTGCACGAGGACATTTGCAGCATTGACCATCACATTCAACTCACAGCAAAGGCTCCCGGATCTGCATCGAGTACCTGTGGTACGCAGGGAGTCTTTTACGCTTCGCTCGTTGCATCTGTGGGATCCAAGGTTGCTTGACTACTTGGTTCCCCCGGCTTTAGAGAATTTGGATCTGGATCTGGGGCGTTATACGCTTCCCCGTTGGAAAGGTTTGTTCAACGTTCCCAGACCTAAACAATTGAGGAATGTTGAGGGGGCATCCCAAAGAACACTTCAAACCTCTCCTGTCCAG
Source organism: Armillaria fumosa (assembly GCA_030407015.1). NCBI lineage: Eukaryota > Fungi > Basidiomycota > Agaricomycetes > Agaricales > Physalacriaceae > Armillaria > Armillaria fumosa. Next base: position 1,366,295 of record JAUDYM010000008.1, on the reverse strand, counting down.
TATGGAGAAATTATTCCATAGACGAGAGTTTACTCAAACTGTCCGGAATGATTACTTGTAACACCAAAGATAACCCGCTGCCGCTGGGCTTAGAACGCTCATTTGGATCGCCGGTATTTCATCGTTCTTGTTTCATGGTCGTTGTTAGGTGGAGATGATAGAATCACGGTGCGTAACTGGGAGAGTTGGATCGCGATTGCGGTTGCGGGAGTGACATGGAGGAACTTCGACCGTTCGACGTGAAGATCAAAGTTTGGTGACTCGATGTTGGACCGGTTGAAAAAGATGAAAAAGGAAGGGTTAGACGTACGCATTATCCTAGACAGTAAGCAAGGATTGATGACAAGACACGGACTCCAATTGCTCGTACATTATTTTGCGTTAAGGTGATTGCTTTCGCTTGCGAGATAAGCAATGACGCTACAAAACAGTATAGAAGCGGGGTACACCGAAAAACATAGGGTGTTTATATTCATGGGTACGAGATATAGCGTAAGGAGACCGACCTGGTACGTTTACGCAAGTCACATAGCATGATAACAACCGGAAAGGTTGTGTGAAGAGCTGCCTAAATGATTGACAGAGGCGTGCCAATAAGAAATACATGATTAAACTTGACGCCGCGGCCATGGGTCGGCTCCAGGTCGTGCTGTCATATGTACGCTTGGCCTTTTTCTCGCCGCTGCCGGGTAGGAGTGGTAAAGATGTCCTCTGCACATATGCCTCTGTGCCGCTGCCCGACTAGTAGGCTAGGGTAAAGAATATTAGTTACACTTACTACATTTGAATAGCACATCAGGTTGACAGGATTCGAACCTTCGACAGGGTGGCGTAAATAAGCCCCCATTTGCACATAGAGAGCACAACGTTAGCACGCTTCGGATCGTGTAATATTTGACCCGGTAGACAGAACGATAAAACGGGTATAGTTACTGTTGTTAGCGACATAGGTTTCTGGAATATTCTGCGCTGCAGGTGACTCGCGCAACTTGAAAATGCAGGAGTGGACCAGACTCCTCACCTCGACGTCGTACAAGATTTGAACGTTCTCAGACCCACTGGACAACTTTCACAGCAGTATTCCCGAACAGCTACCATCTCGCACTGGCACCTTCGCTCTATCTGTTACGTTTCTTCGTCTTTCTATCGTTGGCGCCTCAGGTGGTCGCAACCCTGCTGTTTGTGGGAAGGAGTATTCAAGTATCTCCAGTAGCATAGGTCATTCGGTGTCATGCAACGAAGCCAGAAGAAGGATTTACAAATGGTTATGCGGATCCAGGCCGGAGAATATATTGAATATGATTTTGCGCGACGTTGTGGTTGTTGCCAGTCAGACCAGTAAGGTTGGATTGCCTGAGTGCCTCCCCTAGACAAGAATCTACATTTCGGTCAATCCTTTTTCATCCTAAATTACGGCAGGTATGTTGAATGAATTGCAATGGTCAGCTGTTTGTGAAGCCTGAAACCGAAAGGGAGAAAAGCAATGGCGACGTCGAGAGTGACTAGAGCCGGCATTTCCCGGTCCTGGCATTCCAGGACTATCCACTAATGTTTAAGTTACGCACGTCGCAGACTAGTGTGCTCAGACTACATCCGGCATTATTATAGAAGGGAGGAAGGAAGGTGAATTTATTAGTTGTCAGTGCTCCTGAACAGAAACGTAACGACGTCCGTACTACAGTCTGGAATAAATAAAGTGTACTATAAAACAATAACTGCTACTAACGATACCGAGCCTGAGCCGTGCTTTGCCGCTATGGTAAACTCCCACAAAGAATATTCTGCCAAGGCCTCGGCGATGGAGAGATGAATTAGTTCTTGGAAGCCTATCCAAGAATCAAAACAGTGGTACGGTTTTCCGACATCGCAGAACATATTGTATACGAATCGAGCGGTAGGCTCGATGAGGTCTTTTGATTCAATCAGCCGATAGAGAAGAGACTCGAGTCCATCGAAATTATTTAGACAATGCATCGGGGGGTACTACAATGTCTCAAAACAATTGTTTTTTCTGCATTTTCACCTTGATTCATTGTTGATATATTTTTTTCACGGCTTGAATTGAGTCTCTGGCTACAAAGCTGCTTATGGCCATATCACTCTTTGTTATATATTTTGTTTGTCTCACGTTCGTCCTCACTTTGAGATATAAAACACCGGTGTTCGGGCGACCTGTAGACTTATACACCGTTGTCTGTCTTCATTATGTCTTCTTCCTCTTCCCCGTCTGCTGTTCTACCCAGTGTTCAGCCCTTGGGATCCCAAGACTCAGCTGGTGGAATTACTTCCGACGATAGTTCAATTCCCAAAGTCTGTTTCCATCTCCTCACCACGATTGGATTTTGAATATTCACGAATGCCATTTCTTTTAGTCTTACCTTTCCGACGACTCTCCATCTCTAACCTTCAATATTGCGCAACCTACTATAATTCGACGTCACCTCCGGTTTGTTCCCTGTGAAATGCAAGTCGCAGATACCGTTATTGTCATCCCGCCCCATGCATCCCCATTACCGCCTGATGTCCGGACAACATCTTTTCTCCTCATAAAGGGCGCGATGCAGCGAGTGCTCAAGTTCGGAAAGGTCTCAAAGGGCACACGAATACTTCCCTACCGTAGGATTCAAGTAGTGTCATGAAAGATACTTTAATGGCGAATTTCTATCTTTTTGTATGTACCATCAATAACTTCTTGCTTGCATCGACAGATTAGCTATATGATCTCTCGTTGCACTACGAGCATGCCAATAACCGTTTTATAAATCTGGCAGTACAAGTGATGGCCTCCTTAAAATATTACATAGAATGTAGATGAAGATCGTCAAACCGCCCCCATTCAAGCTGCGTGGCAGCCTGAGATTAAGGAAAGCGCTTTCGCTGACCTTGGCTTCAAACTATACTTGTACGCCTTAGGATGGCTGACATGAATTCAGCGCATATGCCTCTTTTACAGAAGAAAATACTTACCTTATAGTCCCGCTGGTATTTTCATGTACAGGAACTACCGGGACTCCGTCCTCCATCGCGCAGGTGATATCAAAGAGAGCTAGAGACATCACTATACAGATGTACAATGAGGCATCCGCGAGATACATTCCGGGGCAGACACGGCGCCCAAAGCCAAAAGCAGCGTGCCGAGGGTCCTTCTGTGTCTCCTTGCCGATGTAGCGACTAGGATCAAAAGTAAATGGGTCTTGATAAACTTCTGGGTCGTGCAACATGTTCCTTGAACAGACAGTGGATCTTAGGAACGGCGGATATGATAGAAGACGGATGGGATACGCACCATAGATTTGCAACGATGATAGCACCCTTGGGGATTAAGTATCCATCAACGAGGCCATCCTCTGTAGCGCGATGGGGAACGCCGAGGGGCGCTACGTTGTGCCATCGAAGCGATTCTGTGACCACAGCGTTGACGTAAGGGAGCTGCTCACGATCAGCATAGCCTGGCAGCCTGTCGGTTCCAACAACCATGTCAATCTCGGCTTGGGCGCGCTTTTGTACCTCTGTGAGGAGGTAAAAGAGAAGGATCACGAAATCTGAGATTGGATTACGCACCAGGATGCAAGACCATTGCTAAGAAAAATCCGTGTTGGGCGGATACCGTGGTATCTGCACCAGCTAAGATGAGATGAAGTGATCAGAAAATGCTGGAGTGAGGGTAGGACGAAATTAAGAACTCACCGCCGTAAAGAGATCCCGCAGTATGCTTGATTTCGTATATGTATTCTGGTGTAATCTTCTCTTCGTTCTCCAGCGCGACTGACACAAAAGAGCGTGGTGCTGTTCCCGTTAGCTATGGAGGAACGCTTTTTTAGAAGTTCACCATGTAAGGTAGAAACTTACTATCTGCTGCCAAGCAAAGTTATAGGGAACGTTGACCATGTCGTCAAATGCTTTGGCCCATTCCCGGGCTAAGGTCTTGAACCCACCCCCAGGGAGCCACTCTGGCAAGAAGCGAAGAGCGGGGAAGACGTCCACCAGAAATTTGCCTGTTACCGTGGTTCATGAGTAACGGATGAAAAATATAATACCTGAAACGTACCAGGAGTAGACGCGACATTGAAGTTATCGTTGGCATTTTCAATGAGTGTAACAAAGGGATCATTGTTTTCCAGGATTTCAATACCATAGGTCATCTTCATGATAAGTGAACCAGACAGCCTAAGGTGTAGTTCAGATCGGAACTTGGATGGATTACAAAGCGACGTACTTTCGAAGTTGTGCGCTTAAGTCATTTGGAGAGGTGCTCAGTCGACGTAAAAACTTGCGCGTTTCCTCTTCTTCGACCTCAAAATATTTCCCTACGGCATTAGCAGAGCCTATAAGCCGAGCGATATGTTTGCGATAGTTCCTGAGCGCCGCTCCATATGGCATCAATACCACCGTCTTGGAGTAACCCACAAGCTCTCCACCCATCTCGAGTTTGGGGCGGTCCGAGTATATGGTGCCCCTTCTATCTAGGTCTTCCATTACTCGAGAGGAGTTGATAATAACTAATGGTTGTCCTAGGAGTGCGACAGAGCATATATCCCCTTCGAAGATGAAGGGGAAAGGTTTGAGCGAAAATATTGTTAAAGATGTAGATCTGGATATTCACCATATTGACGGCCCCATTCAGCATACGTGAGCCACTGTTTGCTGCTCGGCATGTCAAATACATTCTAGGAAAATAATGCAAGTAGATATCAGTCGCGGAGCTATTGACGGTGGACAGATAAAACTATACTCCGATGATGGGTAATCCTCTTGGACCAGGCGGGAGGTTTGGGATGATGTCCCTTCGATGATAGATGGTACGGGAGACTACTAAGAGAGCAACAGCTAAGCCCACAGCTGCAGGGCCCAGGACAGAGAGGATCAACGTGAAAGACATAGGGTTCTTCAGAGGTTGCTATCGGCGCCAAAGCGAGTTATGTGTGATTCCACCGCCACAGGGTCGGGAGACCATAGACATTTCTCGTAAGTATATAAATTATTCTAGTCCATCAGATCTCCGGGAGAGTGGCAACACTTTAGATGCCGATGAAATCGACAAAAGCAGCCTTAAGTAGTAAGTAGCCCAGGAACGGAGTTCAACGAATTGATAGGTGCCGAGGAGCCAAACACTGTCCTGGTTCAGAATGAATAACAGATACATAGAGATAACCTCAACTTTGCAACGAGCTCTACAATATTCAAGTGGGTGTTCATCGGTTAGTTGCTTGGGTTTCACCTTGTTGATCCAAGCGTCAAAGCAGAGATGACAGTTCAACCACGTGGGCTTCCTTCAGGGCCGGCTCAGGTTCGGAATCGTATACTTTTCATTTTGATACGAATGATTCACTTCACTCACATGGACCCTTGGTACTCACTAGAACCAGCCAATGTTTCTAGTACTTCATCTTCGGGAAAAAATTCGTGAATGTATTGCCATTGCGGTCTAGGCGGGTGTAATATATTTGCGACTTTCATCAGCACACTCAGATTCAATCTAAGACTTATCCCCTTGGTTTAAGCGCGCCATCACCTTCTGGGGTACTCTGGGTTTCATTCCAATGAGCTCCCAGGTCCGGGAAGTGATTTATGAAGTCGTTCTCGTTATCCACGGCGGTCTCCGACAATAAAAGAGAAGGGATGCTTCCAATTCCTGTTGACGCTTCCTCTAGCCTAGCAAAAATCCCTTTCCATTCTTAACAATGCCTGCTACTCTTCAGAGCCCCGGAGAACACGTCCCATTGGATGACACGTACGTCGTTGGCAAACAGACCAGGTCGTTGTAACTCATAACCATCAATGTATTGGATAGTATGGGCTCGATGCTAATAGGCGTCATTGTCAGCGCGATTCTCTTTGGAATATCTGTTGTTCAGACCTTATACTACTATAGCCGTAAGTGGCTTGGTTTCCTGAGCGTAATACAGTTTGTTGACGGTTATTCACAGAGTACCCCAAGGACGTATGGTATCTCAAGTCATTGGTTGGAAAAACTTTGCTTGTGAACGGACTTGTTCAGTGACATCGACCCAGGTGGCGGCAACAATCTTTTTCGATTCAGTACACATGTTGTTCATCACCCACACAAGTACGTTTAACCGCCTCCTTGATGCTATTCGTAACCGATGACCGTTCTTCCCGCAGTATACCACTATTTGATAACGGGTTATTAGTACGTTTTTTCTCTTGTGTCAGTGATTCTTTTACCACTCATCGCTATATGCAGCGACCAGACTGTCCTTACTCGCATAGTGTGGTCAGTAACCTAGAGTCTTGTTCCTTGGCTTTTTATTCACAGTTCGGTGATAGGAGTGTTATTGCAAGTGCTCTCTGCATGGTCAACTGTTATTTGTATTCAAAGGATTTTCAGGTAGAAGCCATTCCGACTGGCGTCACGGGATCTCTAGTTCAATGGTGAGGACCGTTGTTCCTGAACTCGGTGCAATAGGCTTACTTGTGCCCACTAGTTTCTATACTGTCCGTGTGTGGCGTCGTTAGTGGTGCTTTCGTTCTGCACGCATACGTACTAAGGTTGCTTTTAGTCAGCAGGAAAAGTCTTCTGCTGACGGGCACAATCTTGTTCTTGATAATAGCCGACTCGAGTGAGCATATCGAATTTCAATCTTTCTTGTTGTTTGAATTAATACCCTACGCCCAGTATGCGGCACTGGTTCGTGGTGTCATTCTGAATTACAAGTTCTATGTCTGACTGCTTACTTATCTTCAGTATGGGTGGTGTTGGCGTGAGTCGGATACAATCTATCAAGTCGCTCCCCTCATGTATGCAACAATTAGGTTACTGCGACACACCTATACCGATCTCTTGCATATTTCGGTTCGTCTATGCATGCTATTCTATGTCCATCGGCTCAAGAGTCCATCAGCCCCTCACGATATCAATCAATGGCATTTCCGCCGCCGCCGATGTTCTTATTTCGGCAAGTCTCTGTATAATTCTTCAAAGGTCAAAGACGGGATTTCGGAAGTGAGTATTTCAGCTTTCAACTTGGGTGCATTGTCGTTATGTCCGGCTGCTCCTAGATCTGATACCATGATAACCAAGCTGGTAAGATTCTAGTTTGATACTGAATAAGGAAGCACTCATACGATGCTACGAAAGATCTTCTTTTTTGTGAACACCGGACTGTATGTGATTTTGACTCAACTTATGATGACATTTCTGATGATCTCAACATGTAGTTTGACGAGGTAAAATCGTAACGCTTATCTGACACCAAAAAATTTACTGATGAATAGGCCAGCCTTTGTGCAGTAGGCGCATTACTATCGGTACGACTGCTACTTCCTGACTGATCGATCCGTCTCATTCAATTTGCATGAATATCAGCTCGCGATATCTTCGCACACGCTTATCTATGCATCATGGTATTTTTGTATCGGCCGTTGTGAGTTTTTCTGTTATGAACAGATCTATTGAATCTGACTGTGACACATCTAGTGTACGCCAACTCGCTCCTAGCATCCTTGAATGGACGAAACACAATTCGTGGACAAACAGAAGACATTGATCATATGCTCCTGTCTATACCAAATGCTGTCCTCTCTCCAAGTAGCAATTCGGCATCGAATGGGCAAAGGCCAGATATTTCCATTAGGATTGAAACTTCCACCCACAAGGATGTTGAGGCGGATTCCAAACAGGATGATGATTCATTTGTAAGTCCCTTGAGCGGCTTCACGTGCATGTCTGAAGAAATCCTTATTTCAGGAAAACACATTGGCTAATCCATCGAAGTCGTCCTTATGATATTAATGTGAAGATTGTGGTACCACCGGGCAATAACAATCAGTTCCAATGGAGAGTCTTCGCCCTACCGTGTTGGAATCACCTAGTACTACTGCATTGCAAGCAATGTGCTCTGTCAGTAAATAAACATCAGAAGTATAGGTCTAGCCAATTAGATCTCGGTGATGAATCTGACCGTTCTCGGTGCCGAAGGCGTAGCTGGTGAATCCTTGGTGAAAAAAAAAAGACCGTGAAAATCGGATAACGCCAGAGTGCCAGAAAGAAATCGAAAGGGAAGAGATTTATTGACACTTCAATGTCGTCTCCAACTTCTAACCGCATTGGTGATGTGAAGCATTCTCTTGACATCGAGAATGCGGCAATAAGGGACGTCTCAACTTGAGATCCTGCGCAGGGAGACATTTGAAGATTGACACCGTGTCCGTTAAGTGAAGGAGACATTGCAACAGCGGGCTTATTGGTCAGAAAACCACAGATATGTAACACCAGGAAGTGAGGGTCCTTACTGTAGATGCTATTGCTCGGCTCGGCTAAGGGGGGATGTGATAGAGACAACCTGTTCTGAATCTGACGAAAGCACACTGATGTACCTGCAGGGACCCCACTGATTCGTCAGGGCAGATTCTCCTCCCACTCCACATATGCTTAGTTGGATCATGCAAAGCGCCTGTCAGAACTATTTCACTTGATACCAGCAGTCTGGTTCACCGTTTGGCCTCATAGCCATGACTCCAGGGAGGCCGAATCCGTAAACATGTACATATCCGAAAGATTATTTGATGATTGGGTACCACAGAATAGACTTTACGGAGATCCATTCAATGATTTTGGCCGTAAAATTTTCGAAATGCGCGCGTCATCAGAGGGAACAACAACGGGAGTCATAATTCTTCAACCGTTTCATAGAATGGAAGACAAATCGAGGTTTACTTCTGACTCTGTCACATGAGCAACGATGGAACCTAGCCTGCAAAGCGCGCGACCCCGATGAACAAGAGCGCCGCCGGTCCGACTTTCGGTCCGCATATCCGTGCTGGCTTTAGTACTTTCGCACTCTGCGGGTTACTCTTCTGTAGGCACCAAGCAGGTGACCTTGTATCGTGCCTAGAGTGAAGATGCGTTCACATCTCAGAGATGAACCATATTATGTCTTCCCTCAGAGTCAAAGGCACACAGCTCGTTAACCTCAACAATGATCAAGTTGTCCTTCGAGGAGCTGGTTTAGGCGGGTGGATGTGGTTCGTCCTTTCATTTTTACCTGAGCTCGTGGATCTTGATGAGAAAACCCGTAGCATGGAGAATTTTATCTCAGGTACATCATACCTTTCATTGGCACGAACTAATTCACTGGACATTCGACCAAGGTTATCCTGGATGCGAGTTCCAAATACGAGATGCTTTGAACAATGTTCTCGGCGAGAGGAAGGCAAACTTTTTCTTTGACAAAGTGCGCAATCACCCAGTTGCTTAGAAAGTACACTTAATGGGATATCATCTAGTATCTGGAGTACTTTTTCATGGATTCAGATGCCATGTTCTTCCGCTCATTAGGCCTGAACTGCATTCGGATCGCTGTCAATTATAGACACTTCGAAGGTAAACGCCAATTTCTCCTAGATTTGTTGTGGTGCCATGTCAACTTTTACAGATGATTCCAATCCTCGGGTCCTGAAACGAGAGGGGTTTCGTCATCTCGATCGTGTCATATCCTTATGCGCGAAGCACTCTATCTATACGATCATTGATATGCATACCGCTCCTGGTGCACAGAGTGGTGGATGGCATGCAGACGGGGGGACACATATCGCTAATTTCTGGAAGCACAAAGACTTTCAAGATCGATTTGTCTGGTTATGGACGGAAGTCGCGTCCCACTACAAAGACAATGAATGGGTCGCGGGGTATAATCTTATGAACGAGCCTGCTGATCCTCACCCAACTATGGCCCGTTTGATGGAAGTCTATGACCGGTTGTGCGCCACAATTCAGTCCGTTGACCCGAACCACATCATCTTCCTGGACGGAAACACGTTCGCCTCGGACTTTACAAAGTTCCCGGACAATGTAAAGGAACGATGGGGAGAAAATGTGGCATATGCGATCCATGATTATTCACTATACGGGTTTCCAAAGAGCAAAGAAGCTTATGTGGGGAGCGACGAACAAAAGGCGAAGTTACAAGCAGTGTACAAAAGGAAACGGCGCTGGATGGATGATCGCGGGCTGTGCGTATGGAATGGGGAATGGGGGCCCGTTTATGCGAGGAGGGAGTACGACGGCGATGCAACAGACGAAATAAACAAGGCAAGGTACATGGTTCTACGAGACCAGCTCGAGTTGTACAACAAGGTTCGGACATACGTTCACTGTTTCTGGGTTCCATCAATTGTTCGCCGCTTCTCCACAGGACATGCTGAGCTGGTCGATATGGCTGTACAAAGACATTGGATTCCAAGGTATGGTGTATGTGAACCCGGATACGCCATATATGGAGCGACTGCGACCATTTTTGCTTAAGAAGCACCGCCTAGCGGCTGATGCTTGGGGCGCAGACGATTCCGAGGTCAAGCATCTTTATGATCCCATCGTGAATCACATTGTGGACGCCGTTCCGGACGAGATGAAGAGGAAGCTATACCCCCCTCTGTGGACGCTAGAGGACAGGGTTACACGTATAGCACGTACTATGTTGGTTGCCGAGTTCCTGGTCGGAGAATGGGCAGAGATATTCCGTGGGTTGGATGAAGAAGAATTGGATGTGCTTGCCAAGAGCTTCCGGTTTGAGAACTGTTCGAAGAGGGAGGGACTGAATGACGTGCTGAGGGAGAACGCCGAAATTGTGGCATGATAATTCAGCTCAATTTCGTCGCCTGAATCGATGTATCGAGAAGTGATGTATCTGCACGTTTGTGGCTTTTATTCGTGATGATTTTATCAATCAAAAGCTATGCTTATTCCCATTGTGAAGGGGGAGATCTGAAAGGGTGGTGAGATGAGCGGCAAATGTGGTCACAATGCACAGAACTGCGCCGGTTGCCTGCATCCATTTAGCTTAGCACTCTACATTGACTGTTCGATGGATGGTCTTGCCTGATCATCGAGCTGTCGTGATAAATTCCTACCAAAAGAATTCAGCTTCTTGATTTGAAGAACCATCGGATCGCAGCTTGCCAGCAGTGTGTGTTTCAAGACGCTACGGTGATACATTCTCCATGACAGCCACATCACCCGTCCCTGTGCAACACCCACGAGACGCCTATATGCCATCATAACACGGGTTTACGACTACCGGTCTCTTTTATACTGATGGATCTGCGCTGAAGCTTAGTTCCTCACATTCAAAAGCTGCGGGCAGCTTTTCGACAGGATTTTTAACTCGCTTTTTTTTTTTTGCCGATGTTCAAGGGAAGGCGTCGCTCCTCAAACACTGTCCATTCTCATTCAGCCTCACGTCGTTCGTCCGAGAGGAGAAGTAGTAGAGGTAGGGGAGACGAGGAGAAGTCTGGAAAGGGCGGGAAACAGGAGAGGGAGAGCGAGTGGTTTCTGAATGATATTGAGGACGGCGATATCTCTTCTGGGTGGCACCCATCGGAGCCTGATTGTAGCGGGTTCGAGTTTACGGTTAGGCCGTTTACAAGCAGGCAAAGGCTGATGCCCAAATCTTCGCCCGCGGGAACAGAGTGGAAGAGCGTAGCAGACGAGGAAGAGGGGGACTTGGACGAACAACGGTTCTCGCTTGTGTCGATAATGGAGCCTTCGAAACGCGACTTGCCCATTGACCTCAAGCGGATGTCCATGCTCTGGACGCACGGAAACATATTCCGTGCTCTGCCCTCCCCGACAACGAATTCACCACCGTTGACCCCGGACGCTGAAGACCCTCCTGCACAGAGCACCACGATGATGCCAGCAAGGGCTCCGCGATTGGACATAGCCGCCACAATCACTGTACATTCTCCGTCTCCCTCACCCATCTCAGCCGCCGTTTCAGCCTCAGCTACATGGAGTATCTTGGAAATGTACGACGTCAGCCCTGGATCACCCATGGCCGAGCGATCAACCAGTCAACAACATTTGTCGAAGCCAACATCGTCGCCGTTTCTGCAGGTATCTAGTACTTCAAACGAGCGAAGTGTTCAGCCATCATTGGAAATACCACCCGTCCCACCGATCCCTCCACGCCTTCGTTCAGGGTCCAAACGATCTATTCGTCCACTTCCCATAGTTCCCTCTGCTAGCCCCTCATCCAACCCCAAACATGGACCGCCGCGCGGGACACTTGTCCCCCACGGGCCACGCCCGCGGTCGAACACACTGCCGACGAATCGCCGGCCTGCGATGGAGGCGGTCCAGATGCCGTCGCCTAGCATCTCTGATCCCGGTGGACAGTGCATTGTATCCAATCCGCAATTAGCAACGAGAAGACCACTTGTCGATCAGGACAAGAGATCAGCGCGGTTGATGTGACTATCTCGGAGTTGAGCTAACGAAGACTCTGTTCTTCGACCCTTCAGACTAGGCAGGGCAGGCAAGGCCCGCTAGTATTGTATTACGTAAACTTGAGGATGAATATATCGTATCACTCCTGCTTTTCAGTAGATTTACTGTAACGAATCGAGTATCGCGGTATAGGCTCGAGGAGCTTTCCAGCTAGTAACCGGCCTAGCAACCGGAGAGGATTATAGTGAGACCCCAGGCGGGCGGACAAGCGAACTGAGATCGGTGAGATACAACTGCCTCCACAAAGAGAGAAAATGCTTACTATACTGGAAGAATATTGAAGAGAAAGGGACTGGTTGGCTTTTGATGACTAGACCATGCTCATCTCTTTCAAGGATAAAATATATTCCACCTAAACGGATGTCAGTAACCACGAAAGAAGTCCAGATCGACAGCAAACCTGGAAGGCGCCACGGATCTTTGACGCGGAGCATCAACGCAAACAAAGGAAAATGGTTCATGAATGCCAATTGAGTTTCCAGGCAAGCCTGCACTAGAATGATGGCCAATCGCAACTGCGACTGGTATCAGCACATGACAACCGCAAGGATGAAAAAACACACCAAAGCAAATAAGGAGTAGTACACCAACACCGTCGGGAACAAAAATGCCAAGAGCGTGAATAAAATTGTACCAAAGAGAAGTTGATCGATATCATACTCCCAAGTGTCGGTACGATTGCGTAGGGCGTTGTATCGTTTACCTACGGAGACGTCCTTAATGAAAGAATGTCACAAGCAATGATGGGAAGGAAGTACCTCGGAAAATATTCCACAATGATCCAGCAGTAGTCAACAGTCTCGCATAGACAGCGTTGGACACGAAATAACAGACGTATATGTGGGCGGTTAAGATGGCCAGTAGATCGGAGAATAACGAGATAGAGAATGTCGCGCCCCCCCAGCTGGCAACACCAAAGAAGTACATAATCGCCGGTAGATAGGGAGCTACCCATTGGAGGACACCTACGGAGAAGGAAAGCCCCAAGAAGAAAAGAAAGCCCGAATTCACGTACGACCCCACATGGCTATCAAATCGATAAAAGTTTGTGAATAAAAGCGACTAAGTTCCGTATTCAGCTTGAGACCGGCAGGCCACGAGTCTAACCAGTGTAGAACCCATTGAATCCATTGAATGAGAACGTTCTAAACATGGCGTTAGCAAGGGGTGAGAAATCATAGAATTTAATTTACATCAATCATTGAATTGAGCATGGAAGCAAGGACGATATGATTGTCGCATAGAAAGGATCCTATAGCTGATCCGATTGTGATATCATTAAGCAGGAGCCATACGGTATTGAAAAAGCTAGAACTTATCAGAATGCAGACGTAAGAGAGAGGAAAGGGCACACTTAATGTATCGGGCTGAATAGAGAGACGTGGGTGTCATGCCACGATTGCGCAACTGAGATACTTCTGCCGCAAAAAAGTCAGTTTGTTCTGCGCGAACATCTATTTGCTGAACTATATGCTATATCCGTTACTATTTTCTGCCACCAGAGATAGGTAATTACGCACCAATGGCCGAGATGTCTTTTATTACGAATGATAAGAGGATAGGCGCATTGCAGAATGCGGTTAGAAAGCTGGAGAAGAGCGCTAGTAAGGGTGAAAATTTCTTCCAGGACACATCAAAAATAGTCCACAAGATGTCTGTCTTGAGCAATGGCTCTGAAGGGTTTAGGTAGCTCTGTAGAAGTCCTTCGACACTATGGGCGGCGCTGAACTAGGCTGGTTGTAAGAAAAGGAGACGAATAGTAATTCTCGCCTACCTGATCCACGACCATATCATTGATGCCTGAAGAAGCAAAAACATGGAAAGCCGCGTAATCCAAGGCAGAAGGCTCGGTGGAAACAGAAGCGCTGTGCCGTTCCTGGGCATGATAGTCAAGCCTCAAGGCTTCCAGAGAATAGAAACGGAGAGTCGTCGGGAGGTGGCGGTAATAATAAACGACAATATAATCCCTGTGCCATGTGAAGAATCAAGTGCATACATTCCAAGAAGAGCTCACTTAGGGACGGAAAAATGGAATATTGGGACCGTGATCCTTTGCCTTCGTTCACAGGTGAATTTGCCGAATATGACTGGGTCCTCCCCACAGACATTACGCAAGGAACGGTACTCAGGCGACGCTGAGACGATCTCGACCACGGCCTTTGCTTCCGATATCTAGAAAACTTTCAGAAGGGAGCTGAAAACCCACGACAACGGTGCTTACCGTGTCCACAGTCAATCGCCCTGCGACACACAAAGCTGGTCTCCTCCAGCCGAAACAAAATCCTGGCTCGACAAGATCTGTAGGCCAGAAGATGGTCGTCGGTGACATGCCAGTATTGCCGTCCTATCGTCGTTTACGATGCTTACGACGTATTCATATCGAATTCGAATTCGCCGACGTCGGATGAGATGGTGATCAAGAAGGAAAACGGCCACGTGACATCGATGTTGATTGTTCGACCCACTTTGGGGCCGCCTGTCAGTCGACGACCACCATCTCGCCTCAGCTCGCCTTCCCCATTCTATTCCCAGTGCTCTACTGCCGGACCCTACCATGGATGCCTCTTATCAATCATCACCGCCCTCTTTCCCTCCCCGAAGGCCTGATCTCAAGCGAAAGCTTGTAGTTGTGGGCGACGGTGCGCGCCAACCTTGCTTCTGGATCATCAACAAGCTCACTTGCCATCAAAGGTGGATGTGGCAAAACATGTCTTCTAATTGTATATGCGGAAAATCGATTTCCAGAGGTGCACTTATTCGGTTTATCTTTCTATCAATCCAGCTGATTCCTGCAGGCGTACATACCAACAGTGTTCGAGAACTACGTGACGCAAGTACATTTTGAAGGCAAGGAAATAGAATTGGCGTTATGGGATACAGCGGGTCAGGAGGAGTATGATCGGTTGCGGCCACTCAGCTACCCAGAGAGCAATGTCATACTTATTGTTTTCTCTATCGATTTCCCGACAAGTCTAGGAAACGTCCTCGATAAGGTGTGTGACTAATGTCTTTTACGTTTCCTTCATTTTTGACGACGCAAACTGCCAGTGGTATCCAGAGGTGGCGCATTTCTGCGAGGGGACACCCTTGATCCTAGTGGGAACAAAGACCGATCTTCGCAAAGATGAACAGACAAAACGGATGTTGGGAGCCCAAGGCCAGACACCTGTTAGCTGGGAGCAGGGATCCAGCGTGGCGAAAGAGATCGGCGCAAAATACATAGAATGCTCTGCAAAAACGGGAACCGGTGTCCACGATGTATTCAATCTAGCTTTGAAAGAAAGCATGAAAGGGAGATGGGGGAAGATTGTACGAGAACGGCGATGCGTTGTGATATAACAGACTCTCGGACAATGGGCAGGAACTACTCTACTGATAACGATTTTCATCTCGTTCTCGAGCTGTTCTACTAATTATTTATTGTTTTTGCATCAGATATGTATCAATTTACACGCTCATGTTTACGAAGAAGTAAACCTGTTTGAAATACCAGACCCGTACTCGGCTTCTGTATTAGCTTCACCTTAAAATGAGCTGCAGGGCATCAAGAGTGTTGGATCAACGTTACTTTCTCCGTCGATCCACGATCCTCAAGTTAATTTACGGACTACAAAGTAATTATGATTAGACTTATTTAAGATCGTCAACGGCTCCGAAATGCAACGTCTCTCCCCTCTCATCCTGCTCAAAGCTGCGTCACCACTAGTAGATTTACAATTAATTGATGTAAAAAGTGATTTATGATACAATGCAATAAAAGTAAGATGTAAAGATAATTCATAGCTTAGACATATAAGTAACCGGCGTAATTGTACAAGGGAAATAAGTTAGCTGCATGGAGCCAAGACGTCTTAGTATAGTCCAAGGTATCATAAGGCCCAGTGAGCATTCATATCCTACAACAGACAAGTCAGGAAACTAGCAGATAAAGAGGAAGACGAGAAAAATACCAGGGGTTGGTGACTAGAGAGCTACCGAGGCAAACGAATGAGATCGTCGAACGAATAGACACTCTAGAACACTAACCTGGGGATCTTGGAAGTTGTCCATCTCCAGAACTGGCACGTCGTCCGAAACAAATGCGGCTGCTTTTGGGCCTACAGCTCTGCACCACTCCTTCATGTTTTTCTTGTACATCTTAACGTCCCTGTGCAAGTTTAACGCAGCCTCATGTACTTCGTGGCTAAGACGACGCGGCATTAATACGGCGAGTAAATGAGGCAAAGTAGACACGCCGCATACCTGACATTCGTCATGAGGTCTTTCAACGATGGGTGAGGATCTTTTTCTGTGAAAACACAATCAGATCACCCCTTGATATCTTAGTATGGCAACGTACTGAGGATTTTAATAAGAGCCTGGGACGAAAATCAGCGTAAGTTTTTAGAGCTCAACCGACCACACCTACTCGAGTCATAGAGGCACCTTCGCTGTCCTCCCAGGATACTTGGTCATCCTTACAAGCGCCCAGAGATATCTGCGAAGACTGAGATATACTTTATTTATGCGAGCAGCGGGGGAAAATCCTCACCACATGCGGAAGTTCCACGTCGGAAGGCTTGCAAGTCCCATCGCAGGGCCATAACGCAATGGGAGAATCACACCTGGGAATAGGGGACAACTCCGTATCCTCTAACCATCTAGTATCATCTTTCTCGAAAGTCGATTTGATTGACAGACGTCGGGTGGCTTTTATATGAACATCCACATTCGAGTCCGCAATTCGCCCGATAGAGGTTTTCTTGGACTTGACAACCTTCTTACTGACGCGTTTCGTCTGATACACCGACCTCAGGTTGCTCAGGGCCATCGCTTGGCGTCGTACTGTGCGGCCGGTAATTAGAGCGCGCCTCCAGATTGATATCGAGATTCGTACCATTACGGTTCCAAATAGAGTCGGACCTGCGGCGGCCTTTGGATATCCAAGGGACATAAACTCTATTACAACGGAAATGGTCGAGATCTGCGTTAGCAGGGATTAGGGTCCTATAGTCGCGCCCGTATGGAGTCGATAAACGCACCCAAGAGTGACGCAGAATGGCAGGAATCAAAAACGGCCTATGATCTGTGTCAGGACGTCAACCATGACGAGATGGAACTCAACGTACAACTAGGCTGCTTCCGATGGGTAATGCATCCACGAGATGCCGCCGTAACTCCTGATACCGTTGACTCTGTGAAATCGACGTGACAGTTGGGCGGTTGAGCGACGTACATTGTCCATGATCTTTCTCGAATCATGCTCATCGGTATGATCACAAGGAATCAAGCCTACCCAAGTATGAGGCACAGAAGGAGAATTTCGATAAGGAAAAATGGCACATACATTCATCCATCCCGTCCTCTTCGCTGTTGTTCTTATTCTCCACTTGTCCGACATGTCCGGAGTCTGGATTCCAAAGTTAACGAACTTCAGTAGCGCAGTACAGATAGACTAGATACATTGAAAGAAGAAACGGTCCCCAGGTTTCGCGTCTTGGACGAGTTTTTTGATTTCACGAATCTGCAACGAGTTCTCTGATTACTATGACAGACGGCCAGGTATCGCGGAAGTTACAGACAATATTTGACTGCGTGGGTTGTCTCTCGACGGATTTCCCGTCATCCAATAGAGTGGTGATGTTCGCGTTGTCATAGCCATAATGGTCTGTGAGGGCGGGCGAACATGAACGTCAATATTTTCTGATAGCGCTATGGAAACATACTGATGATAAGATCCTTCATGTCATGAACATCGCGATGGGGTGTGTGCAGCTCATATTGCTCGTTCCCAGAACCCTTGCCCGTCTTGTAATTGATACCGATCAGCAATGCTTTTTTGCATGGGAGCTCGTTCTTCTCGGCAATCGGTGACTGGTATGGGCGCCTTGGACCTCGATAGTTGATTATCTTCATGCCTACGGCGATGGGGAACACAGAGAGGAAGGGGGGACGTTCGAACTTCACATCTGCCTGGTTCCTGGGTCAGCGCTGATATAATGATTTCTGACACCGGTTTTTGCCACTGATCACGCCTCCTCCCGGATGGCTGTAACATCGTACGGACATCAGAAAAGATGGGCGCTGCATTGTAAGGTTTGTAGATCAGTTTAGCATTGGTGACATAAATGAAAGGACACAGAACGCGCAATGAACCGCGAAGTCAGAAGGAACCAAGGTGGAAAATTACACGCAAAGTTTGTAATATGATGTAGCCGTGTGTGCGCCAACGGCGGCGCTGATGGCCCTTGTTGTGTCTACCACAGACTCAAGCAGCGACTCATAACTGTGCCTATCCGTTCCAATGCACACAGGCCTCCGTATAAACTCGTACATGATTTTTGCGTGATGGATTGTGTTTCATCCTGAGAGGTCCTGATGCACTGCCTAGGGAAGCACTGAAACCTAAGGCCTAGTGCGTCATCTCTATCAAAATTCGTGTTGAATTCCAGATCTAGTAGAGCAAATCGAATAGACGACTGAAGTCTTGACATTTGTAAGTATTAGCTGTACATAAACGCTGCAACAATGGCTCGTGTACAACCAATGTGCGGGCATTTGACAGAAATCAGTAAAGTAGATAGAAGTCAACGGGAACGAGACCTGACTCGGTTGTCGCGATTCGCTTGAACAAGCGCTGCACTTTGAACTAAAAACGGTAAAAAAAAGTACAATAGCGTCGCTTAGTTGATGAGCAACGGATAAAGGCCGTCATTCGCAAGATTTCATTGACATCTTTTTATTGCTGTTCTCCCGAACCTGAGGCAAAGGGGTTTGAGTTAGTGGACGAATGATCATGACAGTGGGTGAAGGAGTTCTGATTCGGAAGCGATGTGGATTCATGTTGCCGCGGCATACACCGCGGCATGCTTGCTCATCGCTGTGGCAGCGTTTGTTTCTTTCCTCAATCAGTCCTCGATTTCAACTCAAAGCTCGCTATACTTTCTCAACTCGACAACCGGTTGCAAAATAATGCGTACACATGTTGTATCTCAAGCTCTGGCTTTGTAAATGATCGTAACCCTTTCCGACTCTCCTGCATATCAGCGGATATCATATTCGATTTCAATCGTAACCAAATGTCAGTGGTGCGCAACCCTTGGCACCGACCCTAATACTACGGACCCTATATCGCAACGCCCGATCTTTCTTTAGAGCTTGGCCTTTGCTGGAATCCTCAAGCTTGCTTATCCCTTAAGAAGCTTGAACACTCTGATTTACTCGGGACTCTTTTTCCCGCTACAGCCCCCTCGGAACTTGGCATGGAATGAATGAACAAGTATATCGGATAACCAACCTGATGTTTCTCCGAGTATGCACATTGTACCCGGGCCTGCCTCGCTCCTTGTCTATGTATATCCTTTCTTCCTTGGGCACTTAACATCATAGACTAAGTATCATCTGCCTCGCTTGTGCCTGGCCCTGTCCAATGGACAGGCGTCATCTCTACATTCGCTTCGTGCCGTCCTTGCTCAGCTGTTACTTGCCAGCTAGAACCCTAAATTCGGATGCGGATGCCTACATATTAACGTTACCACAAGGCTTACAGCCTACAGCCGCGCTGAACCCCGAATAAGACACGTTCCGATGTCGTGGTAGCCGAAAGTTTACTACGCAGCGGAGCCTAGTACGTGAATCAACTGGTGGGGTGTTCTGTCCATCGGCAGTTGGCAACTGCCTGCCTCCGTTTCTTATACCGTCTCTGGTTCTGATGTGCCTTCTGATGATCTCCGGTGCGGGATTTGGATGTGCAACTTTGCCCTGAGATTGACAATAGACTTCACTTCAAGGTACGTCCATGCGTGTCCTGTGATGAAATAGTAATCCCTCATGTTCATGAATGGCAGGTGCTTCGTTTTCACCAATGGATTTCCTTTTAGGATTTCGGAAGCATTAGGCACACTTTTTGACCGTGCCTCGGACAAAGGAGATAGCCACAATCCATGATCTCACTCAGAAGAGATACGAAATTGGGCACCAGTATAAAAACAACTACTTCATCTTGAATCCCCCCCACTTTCAAATCATGCGTCTCACAATAGCCCTCCCAGTACTTTTTGCCTTCGTTTCTGCCGCCCTCGTCACTGCTTCGCCTATTGTAAGTCTTCCGCCTTGTTAAGACCCCTTCACGTACTTATATATTGGCTCAAGGTTGAAGAGGTATGCATCCCTATCGTCGGTTCCTGGTGGGCGTCCATATTCACTGTCCATTATAGCGAGTCGCAGGTCCCGGCGCTCCCGGATGGAAGGTATTTAGCTTTTTTTTCCAGCCAGAGTCCCCCGTCTCACGTTTTGTTTGTCTCATAGCGGGTCATCACTCCCCCCTCACCTGCTCCAGGCTGGCGCCGCACCGAAGCAGAGGTAGGTCACATCGCTCGCCTTTTCGATTCTAATCAAACATGACTTTTCTTAGAGAGCTGTCCCTCCGCCCAACCCGGCTCCAGGCTGGTAAAGGATGAGGCCCCCACGTGAAATATCGTAGATTACATTTCTAATCGATATAATCTGCGTTGGTCCCGGTATTCGATGATAGTCCGTTTTTATGGGCATATACTCCACACTTAATCGGTTGAAGGAAATTCTGCATGATGTAATTAAAGCTACCTATCTACCTATGAATTGATATTCGTCAATTAAAATCAACGATCCATGAAATCCTGCGTGCACATGTAATGTATGCCGCCTGGCCCACACACGCAGTTGCCTTGCAATAAGTACTTACTCCGAAATGCATTTCCTATGCAGCAGTCACACTGCAGGCTCCATATCGAGGAGGATCTCTTCGACCATTCTCCCAAACGGTTTTTGGAGTCTGCCCTGAATCAGATGTGAGTCCTTGTGACGGTCGTGAGACGGAGAAGAAATAGAGACACCGATGCCTGAATATAGTGGGCGAACAGCGTAATATCCACCGCTCATATTTGTATAAAAGCCTCCCCCGGAATGCAACATATCGTAAACCAAGACTACGACCTACGCAGCCCGTAGCCACCCATTCCGTTAATACCCATTGCGTCCAAATTGCGTCGCAGATACCGAGAGTTCTCTCGAAATAATTGATCGCATCATACTCTGCAAGAATCTAGAACAAGAACTTTCAGAATATCTCCTAGAAAAGCAACAGAGTGACGGGCCATTGACATTAAAAGATACCATACGGTGATGCAAACATTCTAAATGGCGGCGGCGGCTACTGTGCACGGCGGCCTGGTGTGGATAAGAGGGCGCAGCTTGACCTCCTCTACGAAGCCGGCCTACACGGACTTGACATGGACAGCTCTGCAGATCTGGCAATGCCTAACTGCTTAACACATGGCGATGATCAGGGCACCACTTCCATGTTTGGTACGCATACTCACTTGCGGAGAGACCAGTCGATGTCGTCAAAATCACAGCAACGTCTTGATCTACAGGATCACGGTGAACGTTCATCTGGTGCCCATAGCCCTCCTTGGTCACAGCAAGTATCCACCGGACCCGCCGATGTGTACCCGATGTCACGGGTAGAAGAACATTTCAGACATTTCACCGCGCAATAGATGTTCCTCGGTTGCGGAAAACTTGCATTTCAAACACGTGTTTTGTGGTACCTTACAAGACTTGGAAACCCCAGAACCATGAACGGTCACGGTTAGGCAAAAAGTCGGCTGGTTCTGACATTCTGGACACAAAATGTATGATGATAACATTCCAGATGTCGAACATGAGGACATATAAGCGGGACGTGTGCGGTGACAGACAGAAGACTGAATCACGATTGCATGTAATTGAACGAAAATGGCTTGGTATACATCCACGGATAAATATTATAAGCGGTATCATGTTCACACTGTTGATAATTAATGAGGGCTGAAATTCGCAACAGTTGGTACGATACGTACCACGTAAAAGACCCAGAGCGCAACTAGAACATGAACAACGTGTCTCGTCCACAAGGCGCTTCAATTCCGCAATCTCGTCGTCCCATCCGCTTACACACAGAGGTGCCTCAATCAATCTCAGCCGGCTCGGTCGAGACGTGGCTGCGAACGGTGGCTCTACCACCCCTCCACGGGCACCCGCTATCGCGATGAGATCCACAACCTGCATGTCTCCTTCAACAAAGAGCTGCATCAAAGACGGACAGAACCAGTCTTTCCCATCAACCGGATGAGAAGACAGCTTCTCGATGAAACTGGCTTCCTTGCACCGGAAGAGGGCGTCGTCGTCTAGTATGAGTCGCACGACGTTCGGGAGAAGCGAGAGCCATTGAATGAAAGCTGGTACATCGGTTTCGCGCAAAGAAGACCGGATCTCGAGGGTATGAAGATTCGCGGGAACAAAGCTCGGTTGACTCCACTGCATGAAGACTAGATTCCAATGCATATGGTCTCCCCTGTAAGGGTAGCTGTCAATGAGACAGAACGTCTGCAATGAGGGTGTACGAATTTGAAAGACTTGGAGGGCGAAGCGCCGAAGGGAATCAATGCGAAGATTGAGCAAACCCTCCATCGGCACCGACGCCGACTCGCTGGACGACTGAGGACCATCTAATAGGTGAAGGTACTCCAAAGTTATCGAGATCGCGTTCGGTATCAAGGTGAGCAACTCGAAAACCTGCAAGTTTGTGCACCCATCCTGGCGGTCGATATCGCGGAACTCGAATTGAGTCACGCCACGGCTCAACACGTTCTTCACCCACGAAGGAGAAACTGAGTTGGCTCCCAGAACCCTCAACTTCGAGGGTGCGACGTCCCACAACTTCTTTTTGGGAGTCCTTATCGCCACACGACGTGACATGCAGTTCCTCCAAGCTGCACAAATCTTCTCCCCTGACGGATTCCAACGTACGTGTAGGAACCGAGGCATAAACCCAATTGTGAACCAATGATAAGAGATTCTGTTCACATTCGTAGTATCTTCTTCGTTCGGTGGGAAGGGTGAGGTACAAAGGAGCCGACTTGGCTCTAGAGAGTTGAGCGAGACCGTGCCGCCTAGAAAGTATAAAGTCGATGATTCCGTATAGACGTGGAGTGGATAGGACAATTGCATGCCAGTCACTGCACGTTAAGCATAGTGAAGGCAGGAAGCCGACTCCCCATGTATGTACACCGATCTCGAATATATAGGCGTAGATTTCTGGTGGCAGCTGAAGAGACATATTTGTCAGTAAGGCAGTTTGCTACGGGATTCTGCTCTCTTGTCATAAGGTACCATGTATTATATACTCAGCCCACCTACCAGTAATTAGTCAGTATGTCCACTGCCTAAGAGTCAGCGTGTACCTTACACAGCGGTACCGGAAGGACTCTGGGCTGTGGTTATTGGTAGTCGACGGTGCCGACGGCGTCAATTGCGAGAAAATTCTCCGGTAAACGAAACCTGTGAAAAGGTGTGACCAATAGCGCCGTTTGCGTCGACGCTGCGATTCTCATCGCGCTGGATAATTCTTGTACGAACGTGCAGCAAGATCGGTTCCTCCACGCTAGACTCGAGGATGGTGGCCATCGTTGAGGTGATTAGTCGATCATCAATTTTCATCCATGCACCTTTACTTTTTGTCGTTGTCTTGAACAGGCATGCAGCGCGATTGCTCGACCGAACAGGACATCGGGCGTCGATGAGACTGGCGGCGTTAATGGTGGTCGCACTCGGCCCGCCTACCAGAATTTGTCAGTACGTTTACAATCCAAGAGTCATTCAGCGTGTACCTTACAGCGGTACCGGATGGACTATCGACTGTGGTCACTGATAGTCAACGGTGCCGACGGTACCAATTGTGGGAGAATTCTCCGGCAATTAAAGAGAACTTCTAAAAGGCGTGGTCACTAGCTCTGTTTGGGCCGACGACCTGGGCACTGATTGAGCGTGTGAGCAGCCTTATTCGCGATGATGGGAAATCGTTGGTCGCTGCGATTTCCGTTGTGTTGGATGATTCTTGGATGAACGTACGGCAAGATGTATTCCTCCATGCAGGACTCGAGGATAGTGGTCGTTGCGAAGGTGAGATTTGGCCGATCGTCGACTTTCCTGGGGCATGCACCTTAACTCGCCGTGCTTATTATCGTCCTGGACAGACATGCAGCGCGGTTGGTCAATCGAACAGGACATTGAACGACGCCGAGTTGGAAACCGGCGGCCGTGATGGTGGTCGACTGCCAAGGGGTAGAACTCTACATGTCGGACACTTCGTTCATTACTCAATACGGGCCGCCGTCGCCGTCACTGGTTCCTCAGTGCCATTGCATACAACAACGGCGCAGAAACATTGACTGTTCCCCTGATAGGGACCGCTTGCCAGTCCGGCTATTGGTAGTGCTACTGGTGAGCAAGGGTGATAAATGATCATATCTGACCAACATGTTGACCAGTTTGTTATCTGTTTTCTAGGCAGAATTACGACCTTGTGCAGATACATAACGGTGCACCTGACAAGAGCCAACATTCCCCATTTGTTTCCGTCGTCGTCGTCAGTGCCACCTCGGGCGGATCTTGCAACTGAAGCCTTGTAGATGCAAGTGGGACCACGGCCAACGATCATTACCTGCAACCATGAAGGCCTTTTCTCGTGTTATCCGGCCGTTGACAGTTGGCATTCGACGAGAGGATCCCGGTAGGATATGGGAGAGACGGGCACCTCTCACACCAGAGGCCGTGCAGGACTTGGTCGTGAAGCAGGGCGTTCAGGTGCAGGTCGAATCTTGCGACAGACGCATATTCACCGACGATGAATACCTAGAGGTACGAGGTATTCTACGTGTTTATTGACTGGTAAAGTGCTGAGCAGCACATAGGTTGGTGCTAGCGTTCAGAAGGACCTCTCATCTGCCCACATCCTACTTGGTATCAAAGAACCCGTCCTCAGTTCGCTGCAACTCTCGCCAGTCCCTTCCCCAAATTCTTCAACTAATGTTAACCGTACTTATATGATGTTCTCACACACTGCAAAGGGCCAGGCATACAACCTTCCGCTCCTGTCATGCTTCCTCGGTGACAAAGAATTGCCCCGCCTCATTGACTTTGAACTACTCACTGATGCCGTCGCCGGTAAACGGACCGTTGGATTTGGGTGGTATGCCGGAGTGGCTGGCGTATTCGAAGCGCTGTCCTCCATGGCTCACTCTCATCTTGAATTTGGGGTTGCTTCTCCATTTCTGGTACGCCTCATTGAATCCGTTTCGAACATAGACCCCACCTGCATTTCAGTTTACTCCAAGACCTCATACTCAACTGTCTTTGGACCATCTGCGAGAAGCTCTGCATGCTATTGGAGAGCGAATTGCTGCAGAAGGTACTCCGAAAGCATTAGGACCGTTTGTTGTAGGTCTCACTGGGTAAGTTCCGTATCAATATCAATCATTCATATTCTCACATGATCTTTTAGGACCGGAAATGTTGCGGAAGGCTGTCTGTCGGCTCTTTCGGAACTGCCTATTGTTAAAGTCGCAGTGAAAGACCTTCCGGCCCTCGTCAAAGATCCAGAGACAAACTTACGAAAGGTAAGGCACAGCGGAGATTAGACAACCGATTTTTAATCATCGTTTCTCAGATATATCTCGTCCATGCTTTACCATCTGACTACTTTACCCGTCTTGACGGTGGTAAATATACACGAGATCACTATTATGCTCATCCCAGCCAGTACTCATCAAACTTTGCTCAAACCGTGCGTCTCAGATGTCCGTGCTTCCGCTGAACTAAGTTGTCAAACAGATTGCCCCTTACCTCACTCTCTTCCTAAATGGCGCAGGATGGGCTCCCGGATATCCACGAATCATGACAAATGAACAGCTGGCGGCCTCGCTTACACTTGCACAAGAGGTTGGCGGCGCACGATTCACGAACATCGGCGACATAAGTTGTGATCCCGAGGTACAAATCACACCGTCTCCTAAATCATCCCATTCTGATGCCAGATCCACAGGGCGGTCTTGAATTTCTTACGCACGCAACTACACTATCAGCACCCTTCTTTAAGGCCCGGCCCGTTTCTCTTCCTAAGTACTTGCCTTCTGTGACAATGATGGCGGTGGACATTTTGCCATCATCCATTCCTTTGGATGCTTCACGGGGCTTTTCTCGAGCATTAGTCCCATACCTGGAGTCCCTGATCGCGTCGTACAGCGGCGACAATAGCGGTGATCGTATTGAAGCTTTAAATCGAGCGACTATCGTCAACAAAGGGGAGTTGGGCCCAAAACATCAGTGGCTGCAAGAACGCGTGGATGCATGGCGCGCATCGACAACAAAGCCTACAACATCTTCACATGGTAACTTGAAAGCCAAGCGTGTTCTGATGTTTGGTAGCGGCATGGTAGCCGGCCCCGCCGTGGATAAGCTTGCAGAGAGATCTGATGTTCGACTCGTAATTGGTGGCCTCTTTTTCTTCTCAGTTTTGTACCACGCGTTTCTAAACTTTCGTTCACAGCTAGCAACTCCCGCTTGGAGATGGAGAAGCTTCGTGGCCATCATTACAATGTACAGTACCGTGAAATTGATATGGGCAAACACGCCGATGTCTCGCGGCTTGTAGAAGAATCAGATGTCGTTATCAGGTATGCTTGTTTTGCCAGTACTCTTCAACGATGTGTCGACTATTAAGGCAGTCTTTTGCCGGCGCATTTTCACTCCGTAGTCGCTGAGCACTGTATTCAACACAAGAAGCACATGATAACAGCTTCATATATCTCCGATTCGATGAAAGCCTTACACTTCCGGTATGGCAGTCTTCTATTACTTTGGTCTCGGTGCTGAGATTAACGCAGCGCACTGGAATCTGATGTCCTCCTTCTTAACGAGATTGGCCTTGACCCTGGGATTGACCACTGTTCCGCGATTTCTCTCATCACCAGGCTCCAAGCTCAAAATAAGAAAGTCGTCTCTTTCATCTCCTTCTGCGGGGGCCTTCCAGCGCCCGATGTAGAGGATATGGGTCCGTTGAAGTATAAGTTCAGCTGGAGTCCAAGAGGTGTTTTGACTGCTGCACTTAATTCTGCGAAATTTAGGCTATTTGGTGAAGTACGTTCGCCTGGACTTGACTTCGAGGACTTCGTGTCATGCTTACGTTCTTCAGGAAAAGAATATATCCGGTACCAATCTGTTGCGCTCGTATTTTCCTCAGGTTCCTGTGATGCCCTCTGTGCCTCTTGAAGGTTATGCGAACAGGGATAGTCTTCCTTACGCTGCTACCTATCATTTAGGACCAGTTCCGAAACTTCGTACTCTAGTTCGGGGGACTTTAAGGTGAGCTCTGATGAACTTTGAGATGATGTTCAACTAAATATGGCCATAGATATCCCGGCTACTCAGAGCGACTGCAATTCTTCAAAGACATCGGGTTGCTCGAGCTGAACGGAACCATAGCCCTGAATGATTGGATAGAATTTATCCCTCTTTCGCAGAAACTGAAGCGGGAACTTCATCCAGAAGACAGGCATATCAATTTGCAGTATGCCGAGGATGATGCTGGACATCTTGAAGCTCTGCGTTGGCTCCTTGCGGGTCCCACACCACCTCTGCCGGCTAAACCAATGGCTCCGCTGGACATATTCGCAGTTCTCTTGGCATACAAGCTCCAGTACGCGCCTCATGAGCACGACATGGTTGTCCTATCCCACGAATTCATCACCAAGTCAGTCTCAGAGCCGTTAGCACCGGAGGAGGTGCATACATCATCATTGGTCGCGTATGGTAATGATAAATATTCTGCCATGGCAAGGACCGTCGGGTTGCCTGTGGCCCTAGCGGCTCTGGAAGTGCTTGATGGAAAGGTGCCTGTGAGAGGAGTAGTGGGCCCTGGAGATGTGAGTATCCGGGAGCCCGTGCTTGCTGGAATGGAGAGTGTTGGCTTGGGAATGGAGGAGATCTCTGGTGCTTCGGAGACGGTGGAGAAGGCTTTACAACTGGGCATTTCGGACGCATGAATTGTACTTTGACGCTCGTGAGGGATCGCGTTTCCCATCCATTGTACAAGTAACTGTACTATAGCATGATCATTGCATACATTACGAAGATACTCATTTCGAGGCGACATTTAAGGTCCTCGTGCGCATACACACAACGGCAATCGTATCCACCGAGTTGTATCCACCTTAGCAGTGTGAGCGCTGGAGAGATAGTCACGATTACGGATTTCAACAAATTCTACGCATTTTTCCGCCTAGATTTTAGGATCCAGGGTGGTGTGAATGTCCCTTCCGTCCCAGGCTTCGTTATTTCCCACTCTTACTCCAGGCCTGCACTTTTTACGGAGTCCTCTGCTGCATTTTCAATTGACGAATGGGATAGATATCTGTTCTCGATGGGTGGATTCAATCAGCAGAACCAAGCCCTGACTTGATAACTTCTATCCTCATATGAGAGATTTCGAACGTGCTTCATGGAGTACCCGCAAGACGTGGATATTTCATTTCTAGACTAGTATTAACCCTTTCTCGAGAAGGCAATGCTTCGACATCTGATTCTCTGTGTGAGTCTCATCACGTCTGCTCTTGCTCTTTAGAATATGTAAAACGAAGCCAATATTTTGGTGGCTCCATGTGGGTTACAGTGAATATTGACACATTTTTAATTCATCACCTGTCAGGTTGTTTAGGTGAAGTGAATCCGTTCTTTACCCGATAACAGGTTCCCCTCACCTTACAAACCGTATTGAGTCCGGGAAGATGTCGAAGTTGAAGGTGGGTTTCAAGATTGACGGAAATGGTAGAGCAGAGTCTTGATTGGTCTTCAATGAGCTGAGCCTTGCTGGGGAGCTATAAAAGCTGGTAATTGTGAGTTCAGAAAGTCAGAAGCCTGCACCGGACTCAACCAAGCTAACGATAGATATGCAATTCTTCACTCTCGCCAACTTCTTCGCTCTCGCCGCCATGGTGGCCGTAGGTAGCGCCAGCCCTACCCCTGTACGTGCTGAGCTCCCCTGATGTTCACAGTATACTGACGGGATACCAGGAGCCTGCTCCTGCTGCCTTCATATGGACAGACGCTGAGTTCAACCACTGGCTCGCCACCACTGACGCCAAGATCACCTACTATGGGAACATCGCCCCCAACCCACTCGCTCTTCGCGACGCGTTGAACACCAGGGTCACATACTGTTCCTCTCGCACCAACAACGTTTGCGGTGGGGCTTGCACCGTTTACGACGGCGGTGCCAACTGCCTTAATGCGCCCAACACCGCGTGCCTTGCTGCCACCAACAACGTCGGGTTCTGCGACCGTGCAGGATGTGGTGGTAGTTGCAATCAGTTGTCCACCTGTGGAACGCATCTCGATGGAGGGTTCTGTTGGACCCCCGGTACTAGGTCCATCATTGTGGGCCCATACTAGAGCGGGGTAAGTTGCTCTCTTATTTGCAGACTGCTGTTGCTGACACTGGGTTCTAGAAGATCATTTGATCAGGGTGTTGGCTTCGATTTTTTGGTGGAATATACATTTTTAAAATACAGCTACATATTCTAGGTTGCCATGCACATACGTAGCTCCCAGAAAATTCATGTCACCCCTGGATATTTCTACATCGACGCCTGGTCATTGTACGGGGTCAGTCACAAGTGTACTTCCAGCCAAATACTTACGCCAATATCGGCATCGTCCCAGTACATCCGGCAGACTTTGGGAGTTTCAGGAGATTGCATTGACTTCCTGCTCAGAACACTAAGTTGCTCCAGTATCTTTCAGCACCGCTGGCACCAGATAGATTTGCGCACGCCAATGTTTTTGGGCCTCATCGGTTTGCGAGGGTGTATCGATTAAGAGTACGCATTCTAGACGAGACCCAGGACCGTTCCGGCTATATGAAAGTCGTATTCCCTTCTATGCCTAAGTCTCTTCGACTGTATTCTTCTCACATCTACGAAGAACGGCGTACATATATAATGATAATCGATTTTATAAAATTCTATTGTCTACTCCTTCGTCAGTTCTTGCACACGGCACAGGAACCATTCACACGAACCTTGCACGGAAATAAACACATTCGACCCCTCTCGCTGTAACTGCTTCCATTTCTCCAGCTGCTCATCACTGGGGCCTGGGGGCCTTTGGATACGAATGATGATAGCGCGAAGTCTGGAGATAGGCGACCCTTCCTTCAGGTACCACCTGGACTCCACAAACCTGATGAGCGTTTGCACCACGTCTGCTACATTGATCACCGTATAGTTGATGGTGACCACCAGACTCTCCAGATGCGGCAGTAAAAGATTCTCGTCCTCTTCCAGGTATATCAGGCCTCGAAAGAGGGTCTCTGACTCTACATTGTTTGGTATCGCGATATCCAATTCGGTTAACCCGGGGGTAACCCTACAAATGTCGTGTACGCCCCGAAAATAATTGCGGATTTCTAATTTGAGGGTTCGTAGCTGACATTGAGAGCGAATTAGGAGGTCGCATAAAGGTTTGGCGTAAGCGATGACACTGGGGAAGAAGAAGTTTAGCGATTCGAGGGAAGGGAGGACGAGCTTGTCTAGTAGGTGAAGATCGTTGGAACGGATACTGCGAAGGGAGGCGTGTATGATGCGCCCTTCTTCTTCATCGCCGAAAGCTCTTGCGTGGGAGAGATAGGATAAGCTATCCAAGTCGACGAGTTGGTCCGCCTTGCGGAGGATGTCAAGGTAGTCCCTCGTCTGACCGGGAAATGTGGATAGTCTCGTCAGCTGGTCCCATTTCAGCTCGAGTGTCTCGGGATTCACGACAAGGGGGAGCCTCACGTCCGTTAACGACGGCGCGCATTTCAGGATGCTATTAATTGTTTCCGGGTCGTTTGGGCCGGGATGCTTTCCAGCGTACAGATTTAGTCGTTCCAGCGATATAAATTGCCCCGGCATATCTGAAAAGGATGCGCGAATATCTGCCCCTAGAGTGAGCTCTGCACTCTTCCACCTGTAACACTCTCCGACAAGAGCATTCATTATCGCACGCTCATTCGGGCCATTTGATTGTAGATTGACATGGAGGGACAGCTTCAAGGGACGTGATAGCCTGAGAGCTGCCTCTAAAAGTGATCCGGAACCGCGGTTGATGATTGTGGGGGGTAATATGCTTATAGACGCCCACACAGAAGGGTAAGAGTGTATTACATCCCTCCATTGGCCGCATACTCTCCCGATGATCCAGGGACCTTGGGTGATGTCGAGGACATTGTAGTAATCTGTACCCCAAGTCACCAGCGAGAATATATGCATAAGGACCTCGGGTGGAAGGCGATTGATTGCAGAAGGAGTGGCCTGTGATGGCACAACCTCGTCTTCGTCCGAGTCGGAGGTTGTCATCCATGGGGTTAGATCGTCGTCAGAGTTGCTCGATGGCAGATTTTCGATACAGTTAGGGTCGAGCGACCTGGTCCTCGAGGTCACGGTTATCATATCTATACCATGGAAGTATATTGGAAACCAGAGCCGGGTGAATCATCGCAGTCTAGCACTCACCGAGTAACGCTAAAGACATGTTCCTACACGCTTAATATGAGGGTATACCGTATCTTTACCACTGGATATCGTCAAGGGGGTGTGGGTAGCAGTCGTCGGGGGGAAGATACTGGACGAAGGAAGCTGACACCAGTGCGTTGACTCAGCGGCAGCTATCATCCGGATAATCGGGCCGATGAATCGCAACGTCTTGATCTTGAACATGATGTTACTAGCGGTCGTCGATTGACGACATCGATACCTTGCTTTACGGTCTCATTTTTATTTATGTGTTGTACAGTAAACACTCACTCTGCTTTTTTTACCACCTAGGTTCCATTGAATCTATGTAACGTCTCATCATCAGTTCCTGCAAAAATGTGATATGTTGATCTTACAAAGATGTGCATCTAAAATGGTATTTCTGTGAACCTACAGAATTTTTTAATCCTCAAGCTATATAAAACAGTGCTGATTGGTAGACTATCACGAAAAAGCATCTTTTTGTTCGAAGATTACAGTTCAATGCATGGAGATCGCGGTTGTGTCATACCGTGGGAAAAATCACAAGACATGTCCGGCCTATTAAATTTAGTCATCCCGAACCTTGACCCGGAGAGACCTTGACAAGCAAGATAATCCTGATGCTCAGCCGATTTTCCCTTACTTTTACATTACCTTTGTGCCCCTCAAACCATAGAACTAGCCAAAAAGTAGACCGAAGCGTCCCATCTCTCGTTTCTTTTCCTCGGAAATTACAACAGCGCGCCTCCGTCAAGCCCGGAAAGCTGTTCGACTTAATGGATCCACGATATTCGAGGATCGCAATACCTTTGACTCCAGCGCTCAAACAACATACTAGTTACTCTCCAAGTACGCGACAACTCCTTGTGTATCTGATCGTAACCTAGCGCGGGTTGTTTAGGTACCACCAGCTGTAATCACGTCGCTGGCATTCTCTCTCCCATCGGAGAAGGTTGTGCGACTATCGTGGATGCCATCAATGTTTGTCGTGAATTTATCATGGAATTTGTCTGTGATATTGATTTTTCTATTGATGCAGATGTTCTCCACCAATGCAGCGAATAACTTTACTGTAAAGCCGACCACATGTTGGCGCTGACGTATGGAAGCTGCAGCTACTTTTTCGCCAACTCTGGGGCCAGAGACTTGGAATACTGTTGGTCTGACTTTGTGAGTCAAGTTCGCACCGCCTGGGCAGCAATTTCTTTGAACATACCTCGATTCTCAGGCTTATTCCAGCATGTTGGCTGGCGAGGCATGTTTCCCTCCTGTGCAGCCTTTCTCTTCGGAGGGCATTTGTACGGGCTTGGATGGAACGTGGGCTGCCGGGTACGATCACGTTTTCTGTTTCTTCTCTCTCTCTCTCTCTCTCTCTGTTTACAATTGGACCTAGGGCATCGCATTTCTAAGCGTGAATGTCATTATATTAAATACAGTGAGGTCCTCCGCGCGCGCATGTAAGCAACGGTAAAGGCACAATAACGATATAATACAACAGGCGATGGGAACGATAGGTATATCTCTTCCCTAGAATTACACTAGATATGAAGGTATATAGCAAACGAGGACTATGAATCATCTTTTTTGCTATTCGTGTCGGTGGATGTGAGAGAGGCATTGCTCGCGCCTATCGGCAAGGATCAGGAGCTGCTCGAGCAACATGCGAAGCGAAGTACGTACTTTCCACGTCGGTATCCACCTCTACATTGCCATCATGCCATTTCCGATGCCGTTCCTCCAGTGCTGTTATCTGCTTCCCGATATTCGATAACCAAAGCTCCACTTCTTCGAGAAATGCCAAGGTAGAGGAGGGGGAATCCGAGATGCTTCTCTGGCGCTGGAGCTCTGACATGTGGATTTGGGTGAGGCGAGGTGAGGTCGAGGGTGAGGTGCTTTCCATCGAATATCCTTTTCATTTAACGACATCAGCCGAGTTGTCATGGTTTCGCGGAGGAGAAACAAAAGTGACCAAGAAGATAAATGAATCGCCCACCTTGACTGCGACGCGTTGGTGACGACCCGGGCTAGTGATTGGCTGAAGGAAAAAAAGAGAGCATAATTTGTGAGAAAGATGGATAGGGGACGACCGTCGAGCATCTGTCAACTCCATTTTTGGTAATACTCGGACCGGATTTCCGCGAAACCTTAGGGATCACTCCAAGATCACTCAGTATGAACTAGGAGCGGAACGAAGGCTTGGCTTGGTATTAGTATTGGTATTGGTACCGGCGCAAGGACCCAATGAGGAATGGCCGGGCCCACAGCCATGTGCTGTGGTGCATAAAGTACCGCGATGTTTCAGGCAATCGGAGAAGAACACGTGATCGAAGTTCTCTTACCTTTGTACCCTTACCTCCGTACCATCGTCAGGCTGTAACACGACGACATGTAACTATAGAAAGAAATTACAGTACAAAATTTCATTCTCTTACACCCACCCACACCAGTAGGAACAGCTCATACTTTTCAAGTGACTTGCTGACAGCTGAGACACACCTGAAAAGGCCAGCCTTGTTTACAATCCTGTGCAGTTGCACAACTGGTATTGTAAACAAATCCATGGTAGCTGCACGCATGCCAGTTTACAAATTTGTGAGATGGCAAGGTCACAGGGTCTGTTCCGTGCATCCCCTTCAATGACCTAACCTGCATTGTCACCATCAATGATGACAATGACACCAGTCCTCTCACGTGGTCAGTGCCTCTTCCCTTTTTTGAATCAGGTACTGCAGGCACCGATTGCAGATCTTGGGCAGTTTCCTTGTGCCTTGATCTTTCTTGTGCCTATGTGTTCTCCACCTTTCCTCTTCATATATTTCTTGAATATCTGTATTCACATTCAAACAATAAGAAAATACAGGAAGCCCCAGACACTGTGAAAACTTAATAGCAAGGCTCACTGTCCTTAACTACCTCAACAAATGGGGACAAAAAAAGCTGGATTGACAACTGCAAGATTGGAATCATTGGATTACCAATTTTTTTGGTGCAACAATTGACTAGCAAAACACTGGTAACACAGGTACTTGAACCCTGGACCTCCTGACGATGCCTAGCTCCAAGACACTATACCAACTACACCATCAAAGCATTGCAATAGATTGCATCAATATAATTGTATCAAGTAAACATATCAAAATTTGGGCCAAAAAAAAACCACCCCTCATTGTGTGGGGTATTGAGCAGCATGCATGCACTGGGCACGCTTGGGCATGGTGTGGTTTGGGGCATTGATAGGTTCTCCATTGACTGAGATGGTCATCTGGCATTTTGAGGAAAATATCTCACTTCTGGGCAGCATCAATGGCAGGAGGCAGGCTTTGACTGCTGTTTCACAGCTAGCAGGCATAATGGTGCCAGAGGGTGGTCACCATCACATTAACCATCATAGAAAATGGGGTTGGTGAAGCTTCAAGGTAGTTGGGAGTGCTGTAGCATACGCTACAGGTCAGGAACAGTGGGATTCAGGATTGTGGGTGGGTGTATGGTGATGGCAGTGTCAGTGGGAAAACGAACCTCATATCCATGTTCCCCCACTCAAATAGTGTGAGATGCATGGACTTGGGGTATATAGACATCCTGGGTGGGGCATGAGAGGTTGATGTTGTGCATGGAGGGGGTTGTCAGTGGTGGGTGCGGTGGTGGAGGTGTACAAGATTTTTTAGGCACATCCAGTCCATCGTTGGGTCATCCATTGATGCCTAAAGGGCTTGTCCATTGCTTTCATTGTTGGATGTTGGTGTCCTCATGTTGCACCCACCCTCCTGCTTTCACTATCCTGCCCTCCTGCAACCCCTCATCATCATCCTCCTTCCATCATGACATATCCTGGCATGGCTGTACACACCTCCTTCAATCCTCAAGTCCCCCATCCATTGCAGTCATTGTCACTGTCATCCAGAATGGTGTCATTGTCGTTGTCATCGTTTGTGGCTTACACTCACCATTCCCAAGCACAAAAAGTGCCTAAAAATAGCAGTGAGTTCAGATAATATGAGAGTATATGCCATTTAATCAACTTTTTGGTGGTGTGTAGAGCAGTGGTCATTGGTGAGGTGGTGGTGAAAGGTAAGAAAAAAGGCAGCACAGCCACCCAATCACTACCTGGTTGATCAGTCTGCCTCAATTAAGCAGTGGAATGAATGCTTGAAATTCATCCGCTGCTTGATGCAGGCAATCCAATGTCTCATCAACTATCGGGATATCTAGCGACATCCATAAACATCATACTCAGCAAAACATTAGGAAGTTCCGGCTTTATGGGTGACATATATTCATCGGGAGGGTTCTGGGTCAGAAAAGTCAGACTGACCAGCCAGGATAGCAAATGGGTTCATGCTGATCAAGTCTGACTGCCAATTCTAAGACTTGTTAACCAAAACCTTGACGTCAGTTCTACTTTCAGTAGCATCATTTGTAAACTAGCTGGTATAGGGTGGCTGCTCTATGGTATTTTCCCCATGGTCAATAATGATTGGTTCAGCAAGATGGTTGCACCAAAATACTCTGATTATTTAGGTAAGAAAAGTAAATAGCAGTCAGACTCACCAATGCATTGACACTTTAGGCAGGTGGATTGCTGAGAGACCAGGTTGTATATAGCTGCATACTAACTCATGGACAGCAATCTTCTTCATCTTGGACACAGGAAGTGGCTGAGAAAATAAGACATTCTCATCTGGTGGATAGAACAAATGAGATGCACCAGTGTCTCCATACGGTTGCTGTCAGTGTTGCATAGGGTAGACTGGCTGATGAGATGGTAAGGATGGCACAACACCAAGCCACAAGAGTGATGAAGGGCTCATATGTTCTTCCATATGTTGCAGGGGATCAGAAGGAAGGAGCAAAACAATTAAGAGCTGGTAGGAGAAACAAATTAAGGCATGAAAGAAGGCATTCAAAAGGGGTCTGATTGAGATTGGCAGAAGAAAAGAGATCAGAGGTGAGTTCAGGAACACCACATATGAGGTCATGGATGGAATGGTAGGGGCATGACAGCAACAATGAGGAGAAGGGTGGGGATGAATGGAGAGGCAGGCACAAAGAAGCATGCTGGTGGCACCACTGGACAAACTGTATCACATGATAGAACACATGAAGCAGGCCTAGAGGTTTAGTAGGTTCTGTGGTTGTTTACAGGCACATCCCACAGACCTGTAAACAATTCTTATTGTGCAACTTGCACAGGGATTGTTTACAATATTGCCAGTAGGGACTCTGAGATGAGCATATGCTTAGGATTAGCACTTATGCATATGACTTGACTCACCTCTGGACCTCTGAAGAAGTCAGAGCCTCCCCTCCCATCACAAGCAGTTAGTAAATCATTTAATAACACAGATTGTACCCTTCTATCTACACAAAACTAATACACTACATGATTTATTAGAACAGAACTAGTGAACTCAAAGAGCTGCATGAAATGCATTGAACTGAGAGAAACATTGGTCATAATGGGTGTCTATCAGTTAACCTTGAGATCTTTCTTCAATTAGTCTCGATTCTGATCTACTGCCTTTAGATTTGTGCTAAGGAAATAAAACTAATCCAGTTAAGAAAGCATAGTTTCAACATAGCGTTCTGCAACCGAAGCTTCCTTCTCTCTTTAACATCTGCTATACTGATTACAGACAATTTCTGAAACTTCCCATCCTGTCATTTGTGCCTGACTACCCAGAATGGATCTGAACATCTGCAGCTGCCTATGAGTGTATATGAGTCATTGGGAATTGGGTATGTGTGATCAGTGATGATCTTTAATCTGTGAGTTTCCCTGGTGTTATCCATGACAAGTAACTCTCCCCATTGCTGCCTTCCTTTGTTTGGTTTATTTTCTAATCTCCGAACATATCCTATGTCGATACAGGGTCCATAGTATGAGTCTGCATCATATGTGTCCTTCAGCCCACAAGCTCCATGACCTGACCACCTAATCCCACCATGCAATGGAAGTATTTCTGTCATTATCTGCTTCCATGAAGGTTTCCAGCACTTGTTCCTATCCCCAGGCTTAGGATAGAAGAAGAGCAACTGTGCCTGAGACCAATCCTGCACAACATTCACAAGCACTGTTGAAAGGGTTGGGGACAGTGCAGAAGTGTACAGCTGAACTAGTGCACACCCTTAAAACACACCTATCTCCTAACCCGGCAAGTTTGTGGGGGCAGAGTAAGGTCTTTAGTGATGAGCTTTGTACTTCAATAGTTTCCCGGGTTATGCAATATACAGATTTTAAAGGTCTGGTCTGACCAGGTAAAGGTTTACAGAGTCCAGGACCCTAAATTTCTGAAACACTGGCACCAATATCCACTGGGATATTGATTTCTGCACTGAATTGCAAAGCCTCGGAACTGGCTGACTGACTGATACTGGGACACAATACAATTCTGGTTCTTTCCGGGGCACTTGCAAACATGAACTTAATCATTAAATACTTTCT
This sequence comes from Armillaria fumosa, assembly GCA_030407015.1. Lineage (NCBI taxonomy): Eukaryota > Fungi > Basidiomycota > Agaricomycetes > Agaricales > Physalacriaceae > Armillaria > Armillaria fumosa. The sequence goes on along the minus strand of JAUDYM010000008.1, from coordinate 1,328,218 downwards.
ATACTGGTGAGTCTAGGACTTGAAGCTCTAAACTAGATCCTGCAGGTATTACTACCATAGCTGAGGGCCAGAAGGCTTGCCCAGCTACCCTATTCTACCTACTTTTATACTACCAGGTGGAGCTATTTAAAGAGAAATACAAATTCTTAGTACATTACATGATATAAAGTAATCCTCCCATCCCATCTGACTAATGCTTGGTCATAGCACATGACCGCATTCTCCAATCGAGGTATGATACCTTTCTGGGTAAGTTTGGACCTTGCCTTGGCAAGTTTTCCTTACCGGGAGAGCATCATGTGCTCAGGTGCCATTACCTGCACCTATGTTGTCATTACTGCCTTCCACAGCCTCACCAGGTAGATCCATTCTATGGTTCCAGCCCATTAGCTGGGTAATCTTACTTTCTTGCCAAATAAAGCCAATAATATGTGTGCAACATGCTGATCCCGGCAAATCCTGTACATGTGGTATTGTGCCTGGTAGCGTTATGCTGGTGCCCATTTCTAAGTTCTCCAGGCACCATTGCACTTCTGGATTATTTGACTAAGTTCCTTCAGCTTCTCGCTGGGCAGTTAGATAGAACTTATTACCTGTCCTAGCCAGTTACCAGCCAAGTGGTAACCTTACTTTAGCCATTACTCTACAGCATAATTAGGTAGGAAAGTACAATTTTTATTGGGTCTACACTGGCGTACATGTGCCAGGCACATCATCTCCCCCTAACTGAAGTTCCAACTGTCCTCAGTTGTCACCAGGCTTGGGGTTGGAGAGGGCTTAGTAAAATTGCAAGGCTCTTTCCTATCTGGGAACATTTTTCCATCAGCATCCTGGCATGTGTCATTCATCTTCACCAGTCATTTAAACATCTATTTTAAGAAGTAACTTCTCATCTGCGAAGTTTTTCCTGGAACATTCAAGGTGACTCCCATGAAGACCTTAATTTTTTGCGACCCAGACCTGAGTTTCACAATTTTTCTTTCTTCCTACTACATCGAGCTCCCTCTCGGTAGTAAGGGTTTTTACTAACTGCACTTTACTTTTTATTTCACTCACACTCCCTCGTTGTCGATGGTGCATCAAAGTTTGGAAGCCCACCAGGTGCTTGAACGTGCCTTCTACAAGGAACCTGCACTCTGGGACCTTGTTTGGTACAGCAAGCTCTCCAATAACAAAATCATGAAGAAAGTTGATCGCATACATTCTTCCATGGTATGTCAGTTTGTACTGCAGTTTCCACTTTGTGCTAATTCCAGGTAGCTGGCTTTTGCGAATGAGAGTGAAGAACCTTTCCCCATCTGTTACCAGTCATTCTTGGTGACACTGTCCAGGAATCTGCATGATCTCCCAGCCAGGCTACACAAAACATCATGGCAGGAATGGATGTACATGCTTCCTGCTGCTGAAGAAATTATCTCCAGGGTATGTATTGTTGATGTATATTTTCTTTCTAGTTTTCTCTTACTGAAATCTCCCATAGTTCGGTGAAGCTACTCTAATGCCCTTACATGGCAATAGTCCTGCTTCTTCCATTCATGATGAAGAAGAAGATGAAGATGAAGACAAAGATGAGGCCAAAGATGAAGATGATGAAGCACCCTGCAGTCCATCCCTGGTGCCTCCTCCAACTAAGTGGGCCAGAACCTAGGAAACCAGCGAGCCATCCTCAAAGAAACCTGCTGGCAAGCCTATTCTGAAACTGAGGCCCAGTGCTCATTCTAGTAGAGTGGTGTCTCAACCATATGGCAAACTGTCTCTTCCCCTGCCTAGCACCAGTTCCAAATCGGCACTCAAAACCAGGCCTCCTATAGATATGAAGAAACCAGCAGGCAAAGGCAAAGCAAAGGCCCATGAACCAGCTCTGAAAGTGAAGCCTGTTTCAGGACCAGGTCACAAGCTGCAAGGCCACGTCCAGGTTCGTAATTTCCTCATGTTCTCTGGTCTACTCTTCACTTACTGAACTTTTTAATACAGCTGGCAGAGCCAATCACAGACATTGTTTCACATGCATCACCTCCTCCCACCGTGTTGGCTGAGGAGTTGACGGATACCATTGACGAACGCGAGACTATGCCTGTAACTGTTGAAACATTGCTGCAGCATGCCACTATGGATATTGCTATTGTCAGGGTTCTACAAGTGCCTACTTTACTGGTATGCTTACTTGCTTGTGCTTTCTTTTGGTTTACATTACTCATTCAATTACAGGGTCGCTCAGGTTGTATCCAGTGCACAGCTAAATGCACTGCTTGTAAACATGGTGACAAGATCAAAACCTGCCCTAACTGCACTAAGGCTGGGTTCTGTTCTTGTTCCCTGGATGCCGCCACTCTTCATGAAGTCAAGACCCAGGTCTTCCAAGAAGTGTACAGTTGCACTCCCAGTAAGTTTCCTTTCTCTCTCTCTTGAGTTTTGGTACCTGGCTGACCTGTTTTCTTTTACTAGTGATCAAGTTTCATGAAGACTGTTTTGAGCATGCCAATGAGACTCTTACCATGCTGACCCTTCTTCACCAGAAGGCGCTGGAATCTCGGGTGGCAGCTTTCGCAAACATTGTCGTTGCCCTATCCCATATTGAGGAAAACCATGGTACTGATGCCTCTGTTGAAGTCGGATGAAAATTCCCGGCATCCAAGAGATTCCTCATTGAGATGGGGCATCTCGAAGGACAAGATTTCAAACAGCAGATAGAAGACACTGTCCAGGTGAAGGCCACCAAGATAGAGGATGCTCACCAATCATCGAGCGTCTCATCCTTTGATCACCTCATGGAAGCCCCTTCAATGTTGCCACCCCAGGAGGAACATGAAGTCCTTGTGGATGTGCCCATGTCCAGCGAAGAGGTTGACAACCAGGAGACCCACAGCGAGACCTCTTCACCGGTCAAGGTGGATCTCATGCTCAAGGGTACTTCTGCATCGACTTCAGCACTGGTTGGTCCCTTCTTTCTTCTTACAAATTTTTCTTGCTAAAGTTTTTCTTGCTCTTCAGCTAGTCTTGACCTATCGCAAATGGTCATGTGCTTCTCCTTAGGGAGCCCACACACTTCGACTTATAACTGACTTAATGGTACCGCTTTACCAGGCAGCAAGAGTGGAGTCTACCCACTCTGCCCCACACATCATTCTTCAGTTATTGTCTCATGGTAGGGTGTTCCGACTTTGGCATCACAAGTTTTCATACAAAATTTTACATACAAAGTTTTGGGTTCTGGCAAGACATGGCTTAGTTACTTAGCATAGTAACAGCCCTCTGTCTTTTTACTTTACTGTCTTGAAACCAAACAAATAAATCCTCGCCCCTCTGCGGGCTCTATTGGCTCTATTTGCTGAGTGACTTCAAGATAGATTGATCAACTATAACTTTTTGATTGAATTAGGTGTAAGCCCAGCAAAACCCTAAGTCCAGCAGGGTCAGAAATACTAAGTCCTGAAGTGGTAGTACTGACAAATTCCAAGTCCCAGCAGCTATAAAAGCTCGCCTGGTTAACTTAAATTCTGTACTGATGGGTCGTTCTGATTGCCCAGGTGGCCGATTCCTTGGCTACTCTTTCAATAGTCCAGAAATTGCCCAGTGGGTTGCACAGGACTGCCACTTGCTCTTACATGAAGCCTGGTGACAATTTCCTTGAATTGTCAACCCCGACACACTTTCCAGGTTACTCCAGCCTGAAATTCAAGACCTTATTGACTTAGTACATCCTTTCCTGGTATGTCCTTTTTACACTTTCTTTTGCTTACCCAGTCAACTTATTCCCTCTGGCAGGCTGCACATGAGTGGTTCTATCCTTGAGATGAAGAGCACTTCTCAATGTGTTTCCTGGCAACTGTCACGTTGCTAGCTAACAACCTGGGCCTGACATTTCAATTGGAACACTGGTTTTCCTGGAAGGTTAATGATGCACATCGGATGATCATGTTGGTCCGGGTACTTGTTCTTACTATACTTTTGCTTGCTTAGTGTCTTACTGCAGTTCTCAGATGTCTGAGCCTCATTTTGATTCCTCGGATTTGATTCCTGGTGAAACCGCAGTGCCAGCTCTGGGGCTTCTGTCCTCAAAGTGTCCCCAGCTGTGGCTCACTCCTTCTGGGTCTTTTAAACAAGGTCTTGACTGGTTCTACTTTCAGATGCTAGCTCTAGCAGAGGACTTGTCGAAGGCAGAGGTTCATTATGCATTTTCCCAGTAAAGTTATTTCAGATCCTGACTCTCCCAGTAGACCATTCCTGATGGCACAGTCCATCTGTTTGATGTAAACAAGTTCTTCTAGCTGTAATTAGCTTAGGAACCCTATGCTCGCCATATTTCCTTGGCTGGAGCACTCAGTATTTGAAATAGAACTTCATATTATGTGTGAACATGTAATCCTGGTCCCTGTATTTTGACAAGTTGTGACTTCCACTAATTTATATTTCTCAGTGAGTGCTTTCTTAAATAACTAAGTGCCTGCTCATGTCTCGTTATGAGTTCTTTCTTTTGTGCATTCTCCTTTGCTAAGGAGTGGATGCCCTATTTCGATTGTTTTCTGGGTGACATTCCTTTCTTGCTAAAGCATGACCACCATTGCTTACTGCGATGGGTATGGAACCGGTGTCCACAATTACTGGATTTCTGTTGAGAATACAAGCCATGACTGCAGCAACAGTCATGTGGACTCTTAATTAATTACTGATACATACAATTTTCACTATTTTCACAGCCACACATCTTAGCGACCAACTGCCTGCTAAGATGTGAGTATGCTATATATATTCATTACCATACATTACTGACCCATAGTAGATACATTCTATTTTGCTACTACAGGTACCATACATATTTACTTAGCGACCAACCACCTGCTAAGTGTTAGGACCGATGTTCACATGACTTGAAGTCGGACAATTGATAAGCTGTCTCGTGTTCGGACAATCACTTAAACAATGCCGCGGACGACCCGAGGTGGTGAATGAGGTGCGAACTATTAGATGCTCTCAGCGAGTGAGTACAAGTAAGATTTGGGTGATGATAAACCTTAGCTCGAAGCTGAGGTTATACAGTGAATCGTAACTACTTAAATACTAAAGTGTTGGCCCTATTAATAGCTACGAAAGATTTATAGAAGTCAAAGGGCATGCTGGTCGGGCGACGAGCACGCAATATCATGCGTTGTCCATCGCGAAAGATTTGTCGAAGTCAAGATCGGTGATGAGGTGGAAATAGCGCATAAGCACGATTACGCCGATAAGATGCGATAAGACTGAGATAAAGGAAAAAAGTTAATAAATCGTAACATTACCCTCTCGTTAAGGCAGTCGTCCCGACTGCCCTATGTCTTCCTCCCATGGTCCCTCGTAGGGTTCGTCCTGCTCGTTGTGGTATATGGGGTCCATGAATTCCTTCTTGCTTTCTCTATGCCAATAGTCGTCAATGAAAGTCTTCCAGACTTCGTGATCCGGCTCTTCAATCCAAAATTTCTTCCCATCGATGCGCTCTACTTGGTAGAACATGCTCCATCTGCCCGTTGCTGGATTTTCTCGGTAGCTGCGATCAATTATTCGCTTGACGGTTTTTTCTGATCTGTCGATGACTTTGCGTGCGGTCACGATGGCTTGTGTTTCAGAAATGCTGTCCTCATAATCTTTGATTGCGTCTTGGGCGTTAGTCATGTCGTCTTCCCGGACCCATGAGTTATGTTCTCGGGTCCAACCCTTCCATTTGACGAGGTAATCGGTTACGAGCCATGACTTTTGTCCTTTCTTGCCTCGGACTCGGCGTGTACGGGAGTCTAGGACTTCTTTGACTTCGTATTCCTCTTCATCCTCAATAAGGTCTGGTGGTGGGGGTGGAGGTTGTTCTTGATTAGGGAACGCTGGTGGTATATAGGGTGTCAGGAGCTTCTCGTTGAACTGGGGATGGATTTTCCAGTGTGGTGGGAGTTTAAGCTTGTAGGCGGAAGCGCCAGTTTTTTCCAGGATAAGGAATGGGCCGATGCGCTTGTCATCAAGTTTCTTCTTGGGGCGGGGAAGGTGAAGGTTGGTTGCATCTAGCCATACTCGGTCTCCAGTGGCGTAGTCGATGGCGTCCCTCTTCTTCTTGTCGTATTGGGACTTCATTTTGTTTGCAGCCTCCTCTAATGCCTCTTTCGCTTGACGGTGTACCTTCTGCATGTCTTCCGCGAACGATTTGGCTGATGGGTTGGTAAAGGCGGTTGTTTTGATAGAGTCTGGTAGTACTCGGGGGTTTAATCCATAATTGGTGAAGAAGGGGGTTTGTCCCGTGGAAGAATGGATACGATTATTATGGGCGAATGCTGCCATAGCGAGCCATTCACTCCAGTCTGTCTGTCGGTGATTGATGAAGAGTCGGAGATACTTGTTGATCTCCTGGTTGGCCCGCTCGGTTTGGCCATCGGTCTGGGGGTGGAAAGCTGTGGAGGCATTCGGGGTGATATCGAGGAGTTTCAAGAGTTCCATCATGAATTTGGAGACGAATTGGGGGCCCCGATCCGAGATGACCGTCTTGGGCATACCATGATGCGTGTATACGTGATTGCGTAAGAGCTTTGCCCATCCTTCGGAGGTAAGCTCAACGTTACAGGCAATGGGGATTACTTCCTTGGAGAATCGGTCGACAACTACTAGGATGGCGTCGTAGCCGTTCGATTCGGGTAACCCGGTTATCATGTCGACGGAGATATGAGTCCATGGCTCGGAGGGGATTTCATTAGGATGGAGGGGTGCGGCCTTCGGGTGAGTATCTGTCTTTGTTCGTTGGCATGCTTCGCATGCCTTGACGTATTTCTCTACCGTCTGTTTAAGTTTCGGCCACCAGAACTCTCTTTGGACGAGTTCTTTGGTCTTTTCTATCCCTGGGTGTCCTGCCGTTATATGGTCATGATGAGCGGCGATGATTTCCCCTCGCAGCTTGTCGTCACGGGGAACGTATATTCGTCCATCGTAATACAACAGTCCTTCCTTTTCGGAAATGCCTCGTTCATGGTCAAGGGAGTTTTGAATTCCCTGGTCCCACTTGTCGTGGTTGCGGGTGACGTCCTTTACACGTTGGTGAGTCTCGTTGGTGGTAGGCATGATCATCGCCCGGAAGTGTTCTGGTTGAAGGACGATAACGTCATCATTGTCCTTCTTCCCTTGGTCGTGATCGTCCCTCCGGCTCAGCAAGTCGGCCTTGCGATTGGAAGCACCGGGCTTGTGATGCAGTGTGAAGTGGTATTCAGCCAGCTCGGTGACCCATCGGGCTTGGCGGCGGTTTAACTTCTGAGGTTGCCGGAAGTACTGTAAGTTTTGGTGATCGGTCCAGATCTCCACATCTTCGAAGGCACCCATGAGATAGTGTCTCCATTCCTCTAGGGCGAGCATGATTGCGAGAAGTTCTTTGTCGTATATCTCGTAATTTCGCTCTGTCGCAGTCAATGCCTTTGAGAGGAAGGCAACTGGTCTCCACTTTCCATCTTGTTCTTGGCTAAGAACTGCGCCTATCGCCCCTTCACTTGAGTCGGCTTCTACCCTGAACTTTCCTTTATCGGTGGGGAACGCCAGTACTACATCCTTGGCCATTTGCTTCTTAAGGCGTTGGAAGGCTTCATTTTGAGCTGCCCCCCAGGTCCAGGGAGCGTTACCAGTGAGTTGTGTCATAGGGCGGACAATCTTGGAGTAGTCCTTTATGAACTTCCGATAGAAGTTCGTAAAACCTAGGAAGGATTGTAGTTCCTTCTTTTTGGTAGGAGTGGGCCACTCCGTAATGCCCTTGACCTTAATGGGATCCATTCGCACCGATCCTTCGCTGATGATGACGCCGAGGTACTCGGTTTCCAGGACTTCGAATTCGCACTTTTCCGCCTTCAGGAATAGTTTATGTTCTCTTAGGCGTTGGAGAACCCTTTTGACGATCCGTCGATGCTCTTGTAGATCTTTTGAGAAGATTAGAATGTCGTCAAGATAGATTGTGACCTTTCCTTCCATTATGAGATCGTGGAAGATATCGTTCATCATCCATTGGAAGGTGGCCGGCGAGTTGGTGAGTCCGAAGAACATGACCGTTGGTTCGAACAGTCCTCGGTTGGTGCGGAAGGCAGCCTTGGCCTCATCTCCTTGTTTGATTCTGACGTTATTGTACCCCCAGCGGACATCCAGTTTGGTGAAGTATTTGGCACCACAAAGCTTATCCATGAGTTCGGAGATAAGTGGGAGGGGATATCGGTTTTTGATCGTCATTTCGTTCAGCTTTCGATAGTCCTGAACGGGTCGCAGAGAGCCGTCCTTTTTCTTGACAAAGAAAAAGGGAGAGGCGAAGGGAGATTTGGAAGGGCGGATTCGACCTGATTCCAAGTTCTCATCCAGGAACTTATCGAGTTCTTCTTGCTCATGGCGATTGAGTGGGTATACCTTGCAATCGAGCGTGGACTTGGCGTTGGGGATTAGTTCGATCGCGTGGTCCCAGGGCTTTCGTGCAGGCAGTTCATCGAAATTCTCTTTGGAGAAGAGATCTTCGAATTCGCGGTACTGGGGCGGTACCATTTCTTCAAAGGTCTTCTTGGCCTTTCCTTCTGTGGCCTTCGCGGCTAGGTCATTCGCGTGATGTACGGCGCGGATTTCCAGTTCTTCGCGCAGGTCGACCATCAGGATAGTCTCGCCTTCTTCCAATTCTTCATCCCAAGGATCATCGGGGTCGGCATCAGGTAAGGGGAACGGGTTCTTTTGACATTGACACCGGGCGAAGATGATCTTTCCGGTGGCCCAGTTGATGATGGGGTTGTGACGGAGAAGCCAGTCATGTCCAAGAAAGATGTCGCCCTTGCCTATGTTGGTGACGGCAAAGTCTATTCTCTCACTGTGGCCCCCTATCGTCATCCGGACCTCTACGAACTCGGTGATTACTCCTGCCTTGTTGCAGGTCCCATCGGTGTTATACACGGAGATAGGTGCCGGTGCCGGTCGGGTGGTGAGTCCATACTTCTTGACGTAGTTTTTGCTTATGGTACTCCCCGTGCATCTGCTGTCGACTAGGGCTTGAGCCTTGAGGGTCTGACGATTTTCCAACGTTTCGAGTTGGACGTTGAGGAATAATTCCCGGATGCCCTTAGTGCTTACTCGTCGTTGGTATCGAATTGGTTGGCTTAGTTCATAGAGTTCTTCTCGTGCCTGCTCTCCCCCCTTCCTTAGCGAGGTGAGGAGTTCGTTGTCGATCTCATTGGTCTTTTCCTTATGGGCCCAGAGGTAGAGCGAAGCAAGGGCTTCCGAATCGGTGCGTGCTTCCCTGATGGCCCGAAGAGTCCAGTCTGTGCCAAACGGCTTGAACCAGGTGGACTTCGGGGTGGAAACACTCACTGGATAAGATTCGGAACGCCTCGCCCTCAACGTTTCTTCTTCCTGCTTCTCTTGCTCTCGGGACGAGGGGAGAAGCCCCTTAGCCGCTTCCTTTTCCCGCTTGGCTCGTTCTTGATCCCTTGCCATCTTGAAGGCGGTGTCGTCCTCCTCGTCAGGGATTTCAACGAGAGTGGTCTTCCGGGCCCATGAGCACCGCGCATCCGATGCCGGGACCCCGCTTGATCCTTCGACAGTCGAGGGCCTAAGAGGGTCCCCCCTGGTTGGGGCATGCTCCTTCCCCAGAGGTCGCCCGCCGTCGGCTGTTTCACCAGGATTCGGGGGTTTGGGGAGCGGGTCGCTCCGGGAGTAACTGAAGGACTCATCAGAGGGACGAATCGAGGAAGCCATGCACGTCGCGTTCTTGTCACATGAACCGTGCTCCCCCACTAGCGTCGGGTCCGTTGGTGCCCGTCCCGGATCCCTATCCTTTCTTGCGGCATCTTCTTCCATTTGGGTCGTGGACGAAAGGGGCGCTGTCTTGATCGGTGTGATGTCTCCGAGAGAACGACGAGAGCTGCTACCTTTCGTTTCTTCAGCCAGGCGAGAGGAGAGGGGGTTGTGTATCTGCGACGATCCCTGAGCGCGAGGCGAATCATTGGGGACGTGGTCGACAGGCATCGACCCCATACTCCCGCCTCCGTCTTGAGGTGCCTTTTCAGCGATGATGAGCTCGGCCGGTTCAGGGAGCACCTCCTTCGTCCCTAAGGACTGGGAGATCCCTGACATAGTTCGGATGAACTCCGGTCCCCATCGAGTCTGAAGGTCTTGGAGGGTGAGGAATTCTGGGATGGAAAGTGTCAGCGAAGGGGGGGGGTGGGTTTCGCTTCGCTTCTGGGGGATTATATATGCCTTTTTAGGCGGAGTCTGAATGGTTTGTGATTCTTTTGGGGTGGACTTGGTCTTCTGTGAAATCGAAGCAGGTATATTCGAATGCACGGATACAGATGTAGACGTACGTAAAAAATTATTACAATCGAGTATAGTCCGCTCAGCAGGACTCGATGACCGACCACCCATGGAGGATTGGGCCGAGTAAGTGGAATCACTCACTTCTCGGCCTTGCCTTTTACCTCCTCAATCTTCGTCATCGAGGGCGTCTTCTCCTCGTTCTTCTCTTCATGGCTATGTCCGTGTGCCTCCTTCTCATGTGCTCGTTCCAGGTCTTCTGCCTCGGTCAACATGGAGCGAAGCTGCACCGACGAGTATCTCCCTGTTTTAGGGTCTCGTGGCTGCTTCGGCTTTTTACAATCCTTTCCCATGTGACCTTTTCCTCCACAGTTAAAGCATCGACCTTCCTTTCGAAGGCGATCTATGTCCATAGGTTCCCCGGCTCCTCCATAAGTAGTCCATGATCTTCCCGACGTTCCTTTGCTGTCTGATTTACTGGCCCCGGAACTTGTCGCGCTGGAAGTTCCTTTATTGGAACCTCCGGCGGATTGGTTTTTGGGTCGGTCGGTATATCCGATTTTATCGAAGGCCGCCTTGCGGGCCCTTTCATCGAATATATTACAGATGCGTCGTTTCCACTCGGGGTAGTCGGTGGGGATCATGACGCCTAAGTTCGCGATTGATTCGGTGTATGATTCTGGTACCCCTCGGCGAACGGCCCTGACGATTGCACTTCGAGGTCCGAGGTCGGTGAGCTGGTCGGCTTGTCGGGCCAGTTCCTCGAGGTGTCGGAAGTATTCGGACGCGGTTCCCGTCATCCTGAGCTCGTTCATCTGTTTCTCCATTACTTCTTGGAGGGCGGGGTCACCGTACTCGACTTTCAGGGCGGCTTTGAAGTTGTCCCAGGAGAAATACCGGTATCGCTGCTCGGTATCGCTCCAGAATTGGTAACGGTATTGAGACCACCATCCTTGGGGCTTTTCGCCGAAGAGTGAGACCGCGAATAGAATTTTGTTGGCGTGAGTGGGATAATAGGCTTTGAAGACGGCGAAGTAGTCTTCGCAGGCCCCGGTAAAGCGATTGATGTCGCTACTTTTCCCTTGGAAGTCACTGGGCATGCGGATCAGCGTCGGTTTGACTTGAAGCCATGGGTCCTGTTCTTGGGCGGCACCAGAGGGCCAATACAGGGGGTCCGGAGGATCGTACCTAGGGGGTGGGCGAGGGACTGACCATCGGTCTGTCTGATGAGTGGGGCTCCCATATCTCCTGGGAGGTGGTGCGGCGGGTCGTCCTCGGGGCTGGGGCTGGTCGGGGATATCCTGGAGCTCTTTTGGAATTGGTAGGTTATGGGCGAGCGCGAATGCTCTTGCTCTTTCTAACTGGGCTACAAGCCCTGCTGTAAGGTCGGGGAAGGCATCTTTATCAGCTTGGAATTGTTGTCTCCTTGCCTCTGCTTCTTGAGCTTCCCGTACTCGTCGTTCGTCTTCTGTTTCCATTGGTTCACTGGGTCCTGCTGGGTCGGATCCGGCGAACAGCCTACTCTTGCCTTTCCATGGGTTGCCGTTCCTCCGCCATTCTCTGGGCGGCTCGTCTGGCATTGGCCTGGGCCATTCGTACGAAGGCCAGGTGTTCTCGTTCGTGCTCGTCAGCTCTCCAGGTTCGGAGTATATCCTCCAACCTTCCCTGGAGGGTTCGTTCCTCCTCATCTGTCCTTGGTCGAAGGCCTCGTATATAGACCCCAGGGGTGGGGCCATAATCCTGCTCGTGGTGGTGGAGCTCCTCTGTTGGGAAGAGGCGTAGTCGACGCCTATGTTCATCGAGGGATTCATCAATCCCTCCTCTAGTAACGTAGTCCTCCCTTCTAAGGGCCCAGGCTTGGGCTCGGTAGGGTCCCAGGGTGATTCTCTGTTGGACGGTAAGGGAGGTCCAGGCTCGGGCTGCAGCTCCCAAGTAGAATGGATTACTCTTGAGCTCTCTTCTTGCCAGTCTTCTCTCATCTCCGAGGTCTCTGGGCTGCTGTTCCGGGTCCTCCTCCATTCGTCGAAGGTGAAAGGCGAGGTCTGTCTCCCAAGCTCTTCTTCGTCGGAAGTAGGAAGGTCTCCCGATCTCGCGGATCTGAAGTCTTCCTCTCCTGAGGTCATCTGCGTTGACACGTATCGACGACCTGTTCGAGACGTCGTTGCGGGGCTCATTGTCTGAGCTGCTTCTTCGCTCCCGTGGCTGCTCAGGGTGGGGGAGTCTTGTAAAAGGGTCTGGGGAATGGGAGGGAGAGGACGGGGTCCGAACAATTGACGTCGTTGGAGTACCGGGGGGGGTCCACCCAAGGTCACGGATGGGGTTGCGGTGTAGCTGCGGGACGTCCCTCTGGTGGTAGAAGGCCTCAATTCGTGCCGCGATGATGGAGCTGCTTGCTGAAGGCAGAGAAGGGTTTGTAACTCTGAGGGTCAGACGGGGAGAGGATGGGCTAGTGGGAGTGGGCTCAGTGCCCTCGGCTGGAAGTACGATTGTACTGCTTCGACGCGACTCTGTCTCGTCATACTCGATAGTTCCGGGCCCGACGTAGGCTCGGATAAGTTCAGTGATGTCTCCCTCGTCAGAGGGAGCGGGAGATGGTGTCCTATTGGACTGCCTAATTCCGGAAGGTCCAGTGATGGGGCTTGGACTTCTTCTTCCTCTTCCATGATAGACCCCGGCATCCGACTCGGGGCTTGGGGCTCTGGATCTGTCCTGCCGATGCGGCGAGACTGGGGGCGTGTAGAACTGGTTCCCTCTGTAGGGCTCGTATGTCGGGAAAACGGGCTGAATTTGACCATCTTGTGGGTAAGGTGGGATGTAAAATCGGGGGAGGGTAGGTGGGGGATAGACGAGTTGTCTCCTTGGTCCTAGTCCGTGTCGTTCGAACCAGTCTCTATTCTTGAAATATATGACGGCAGCAAAGATGATAAGTCCTACGAATGCTGCTGCTCCTACAAAGGCTCCTATGGCCGAGTTCCTGGTGGTTTCGTCGATGTTGGGAGTTTGTTGTAATGGCATGGGTTCCTTCCTGCGTCTAGCGTCGTGGAAGGGTGAAGGGAAGCTTCGAGCTAATTGTTAGGACCGACGTTCACATGACTCGAAGTCGGACAATTGATAAGCTGTCTCGTGTTCGGACAATCACTTAAACAATGCCACGGACGACCCGAGGTGGTGAATGAGGTGCGAACTATTAGATGCTCTCAGCGAGTGAGTACAAGTAAGATTTGGGTGATGATAAACCTTAGCTCGAAGCTGAGGTTATACAGTGAATCGTAACTACTTAAATACTAAAGTGTTGGCCCTATTAATAGCTACAAAAGATTTATAGAAGTCAAAGGGCGTGCTGGTCGGGCGACGAGCACGCAATATCATGCGTTGTCCATCGCGAAAGATTTGTCGAAGTCAAGATCGGTGATGAGGTGGAAATAGCGCATAAGCGCGATTACACCGATAAGATGCGATAAGACTGAGATAAAGGAAAAAAGTTAATAAATCGTAACACTAAGATATACATTCTATTTTGCTACTACAGCCCAGTTCTCCCAGTGCTCGTACCATCGCAATTGTTCACCACCATGTCCTCCCAGAAATCCCTGGTCCACTGCTCAACAGGTTATGGGCCCCAGTGACATGTCTTCGTCAACCTCTACCATTAAACTCCTCAATCTGCCCTGCCTAAAAGACAATGGCACAAATTATATCCTATACAAGAAACGGATCCCAAATGTGGCCACTGCAAAAGGACTTAGATGAGTCCTGTATGGGACCGCTAAGAGGCCTGTGGAGATGACAGAGCTAAATGGGGACTATTACCTACCAGGAAACCTCGCCCTCTTATCCGATGATGAAGTTGAAAAACAACTAGCTCTTCAGGATGCATATGACCAGAAGGAGGCACAGGTCCATGAAATGATGTATGAAACAGTCAGCATCTCAACCTTCATGCAGATCAAAAACGAACCCACTGCCACTGCAACATGGAAAAAGCTCACCTCCATTTTTGAAGAGAAAGGCATCTCAACACAGGAAAACCTACTCAACAAGCTTCAAAACCAGCATTGCTCTGATGATGGAGATATTTGAATCCACCTCACCAACATATCAAGGATGAGAGAAGAACTCACTGCAATGGGGAAGTCTATCACCAATGACTCATACTCCATCTATATCCGAACATCACTCCCAACAAGCTACAGACCCATGCTCGAGGCACTGGACATTGCCTCAGAAATGATTGGCAAGCCCCTATCAAGTGCCCTTCTGGTTCAGCAGATCCAAGAGACCACCGACCGAAGGCAAGTTGAGAAGGATATTGATGAGTCTGTACAGAACTCGGCACTGTTTTTGAGCAACAGTAAAGGGAAAGGAAAGGGTAAAGGAAGGGCAACTGGGAAGAAAGAAGCAAAAGGGAGCAATAACGGTCTGCATTGCAACAACTGTGGCCGTAATAACCACATCGAGAGGGACTGTTATAGAGAAGGAGGAGGCAAAGCAGGGCAAGCACCATGGGACAAAGCCAAAAAAATGGCTCAAGCCAATGTGGCAGAGAAGGCAGATGATGAAATACCTGTAAACTACAGATTTGCAGCCATCCTAGAAGTCGACATGCCAGCACTCAAGTGCACATCTGACTTCCAAGCAGAAGTGGAAGCCCTCACAGCCTCAGACAACAACACAATCCATGAGATTGTTGACACTGGCACAAGTAACCACTTCACTGGCTATCGCGAAAAATTTAAGAACTTCACTGCCATCAAGCCAATCCCTATCAAGGCAGCAGATGGTAGAACGTTCAGCACAACCGGTAAAGGAGACTACCCTACTCAGTTGCCAATGGGGCCAAATTGAAAGCCTATCCCTGTAACCCTCTATAACACCTACTACTCACCTAGTGTTAGGGCCCAACTCTCATGTGACTCAGGATTGGGCGATTGCTAAGCTGTCTTGCGTTCAGACAATCACTTTGGCAACGCCTTGGATGATCTCGAGGTGATGAGAGAGGCACTTACTGGGGAAGCTCTCGGCAAGCGAGCAGACAAGTAAAGTTTATGTGTGGTTAAACCTTAGCTCGAAGCTGAGGTTTGTACCGTGAAGCGTAGCTACTTAAATACTAAAGAGTCAGTACTAATAATAGCTATGAAAGTTTTGTAGAAGCTAGGCGGCGTGCTAGTCAGATGATGAGCATGCAATATCATGCGTTGTCCATCAAGAAAGATTTATCGAAGTTGATATCGGTGGTGGTGAGGTGATAGTGCATAAGCGTGATGATACCGATAAGATGAGATAAAACTAAAAGGTGAAAAAAGTGAATAAATCATAACATTACCCTCTCGTTAAGGCAGACATCCCGACTGCCCTAGGGTTTGCTTGGCGGTTCTTCTTGTCCTTTTGCATATTCCTTTCTCCAGTAGTCGTCGATATAATCCCTCCAATGCTTGTTGTTGGGGCAGGGATTTTCGACCCAGAATGTCCTTCTGTCTTTCCTGAGTACTCGGTATGAGATGACTTCGTTGACATAACAATGGTCAAGTATCTCTTTTAGTGTCTTTTCAGATCTGTCGATGACCTTGCAAGCAGTCATGACAGCTCTTGTTTCAGCAATACTGTCCTCATAGTCTTTGATGGCTTCTTGCGCATTAGCCATGTTGTCTTCTCGTACCCAAGAATTATGTTCCTGGGTCCATCCCTTCCACTTGATGAAGTAGTCTGTGACAAGGCATGATTTCTGTCCTTTCTTGCCACGTACTCGGCATGTTCTGGAGTCTAGGACTTCTTTGATTTCGTATTCCTCTTCATCTTTGATGAGGTCTGGTGGTGGTGGAGGGGGCTGTTCTTGGTTGGGGAACACCGGTGGTATATATGGCATCAGCAGTTTCTCATTGAAGCATGGGTGAATCTTCCAGTGAGGTGGAAGTTTGAGTTTATAGGCAGAGGCACTGGCCTTTTCCAGAATGAGGAATGGGCCGACGCGCTTGTCGTCGAGCTTTTTCTTGGGTCATGGCAAGTGAAGGTTAGTGGCATCGAGCCATACGCGGTCTCCGATGGCATAGTCGACGGCACTCCTCTTCTTTTTGTCATATTGGGCCTTCATTTTGCCTGCGGCTTCTTCTAGCACTTCTCTAGCTTGTCTATGTACCTCCTGCATGCTTTCAGCAAATGACCTTGCGGAGGGGTTTGTGAATGCAGTTGTTTTGATCGAGTCTGGGAGGACCTGGGGGTGGACACCGTAGTTAGTGTAGAATGGGGTTTGGCCGGTGGCTGAGTGGACTCGGTTGTTGTGAGCGAAGGTGGCCAGGGCGAGCCATTCACTCCAGTCAGTTTGTCAGTGGTTTTTGAAGATGCGAAGGTATTTGTTAATCTCCTGGTTTGCTCGCTGTCTGTCTGTCGGTTTGGGGATGGAAAGCAGTCGAGGTGTTGGGAGTAATGTCGAGGAGTCGTAGGAGTTCGGTCATGAACTTTGAGATGAATTGGGGTCCTTGATCAGAGATTACTGTTTTGGGCATTCCGTGTTGGGCGTACACATGATCACACAGTAGTTTTGCCCATCCTTCGGATGTCAGTTCGACATTGCAGGCAATTGGGATGACTTCCTTGGAGAACCTGTCGACGATTACGAGGATGGCATCGTAGCCATTGGACTCTGGTAATCCTGTGATCATGTCGACCGATATGTGGGTCCATGGCTCCGCAGGTATTTCGTTGGGGTGCAAGGGGGCGGCCTTGGGTTGGGTGTCTGTCTTCATTCGTTGGCACGCTTCGCATGCCTTGACATATTTTTCTACTGTTTGCTTGAGTTTTGGCCACCAAAACTCTCTTTGTACGAGTTCCTTTGTCTTCTCAATTCCAGGGTGTCCTGCGGTAATGTGGTCATGGTGAGCTGCAATAATTTCTCCCTGGAGTTTGTTGTCCTGGGGAACATAGATGCGCCCATCATAGTATAGGAGTCCTTCCTTTTCAGATATCCCTCATTCATGGTTGAGGGAGTTGGCGATCCCCTGGTCCCATTTATCGTGGTTACAAGTTATGTCCTTGACTTGCTGGTGAGTCTCACTGGTGGTGGGCATGATCATGGCCCAGAAATGCTCTGGTTGGAGGATGACAACATTGTCGTTGTCCTTCTTCCCTTGGTCGTGATCGTCTCTTCGGCTTAACAAGTCAGCTTTGCGATTGGAAGTGCCGGGCTTATGGTGTAGCGTGAAGTGATATTTGGTGAGCTCTGTGACCCATTGAGCCTGGTGTCGATTGAGCTTCTGGGGTTGGCAGAAGTACTGGAGATTTTGATGGTCCATCCAGATTTCGAAGTCTTCAGCTGCACCCATGAGATAATGCCTCCATTCCTCCAGCACGAGCATAATGGCCAGGAGTTCCTTGTCATATATCTTGTAGTTCTGCTCTGTTATGGTCAATGCCTTCAAGAGGAAGGCCACTGGTCTCCACTTGCTATCCTGTTCTTGGCTGAGCACAGCGCCTATGGTTCCCTTGCTCGAGTTGGCCTCCACCCTGAACCTCCCTTTCTCCTTTGGTAGTGCTAGTACTATGTCCTCAGCCATTTGCTTCTTCAGGCATTGGAAGGCTTCGTTTTGTGCCGCCCCTCAGGTCCAGGGGGCATTGCCAGTTAATTGAGTCATTGGTCAGATGATTTTGGAGTAGTCCTTTATGAATTTCTGGTAGAAATTCGTAAAGCCTAAAAAGGACTGAAGTTCCTTTTTCTTGGTGGGTGTGGGCCACTCTGTTATGCCTCTGACTTTAACGGGGTCCATTCGGACTGAGCCTTCGCTGATAATAATGCTGAGGTATTCGGTTTCTAACACCTCGAACTTGCATTTTTCCGCTTTGAGGAAAAGTTTGTGTTCTCATAGTCGCCGGAGTACACGTCTGACGATCTGTCGGTGTTCTTGAAGATCCTTGGAAAAGATAAGGATGTCATCCAGGTAGATCGTTACCTTCCCTTCCATGATTAGGTCGTGGAAAATATTGTTCATCATCCACTGGAAGGTGGCGGGTGAGTTCATTAGGCTGAAGAACATGACGGTCAGCTCAAAGAGTCCTTGGTTAGTCTGGAAAGCTGCCTTGGCTTCATCTCCCTGCTTGATCCTGACGTTATTGTACCCCCAGCAGACATCGAGTTTGGTGAAGTATTTGGTGCTGTGGAGTTTGTCCATAAGTTCTGAGATGAGGGGTAATGGATACCGATTCTTAATGGTCATTTCGTTGAGCTTTCGGTAATCCTGCACTGGTCAGAGGGATCCGTCTTTCTTTTTGACGAAGAAAAAGGGGGGCGCAAAGGGGGACTTGGAGGGGCGGATTCGACCCGATTCTAGGTTCTCATCAAGGAACTTATCGAGCTCTTCCTGCTCATGACGATTAAGAGGATAGACCTTGCAATTGAGGGTTGACTTGGCATTGGGAATTAATTTGATGGCATGGTCCCAGGGTTTGCGCTCAGACAACTCATTGAAGTTCTCTTTGGAGAAGAGGTCCTCGAACTCGTGATATTGGGGGGGAACCACCTCTTCGAAGGTCTTCTTCACTCTTCCTTCATTAGCTCTGGTGGCTAGGTTGTTTGCGTGATGTATGGCATGAACTTCTAGCTCCTCTCGAAGGTCCACCATGAGAATGGTTTCCCCTTCTTCTAACTCTTCGTCCCACAGATCCTCTGGGTCAGCATCAGGGAGAGGGAATGGGTTCCTTTGACATTGACACCAGGTGAAGATGAGCTTGCCTGAGGCCCAATTGATGACCAGATTGTGCCGGAGGAGCCAGTTGTGTCCGAGGAAGATATCGCCTTTGCCAATATTGGTTATGGCGAAGTCGATCCTCTCACTGTGATCTCCTATGGTCATCCTTACTTCAACGAACTCTGTGATCTCCCCTGCCTTGTTTCAAGTGCCATCTGCGTTATAGACCAAAATGGGGGTGGGGGCAGGTCTGGTGACAAGGCCATGCTTCTTGATGTAGGCCTCATTGATGGTACTGCCAGTACAGCTGCTGTCGACTAAGGCCTGGGCCTTAAGGGTCTGTCAGTTTTCTAGCATCTCGATCTGTACATCGAGGAAGAGCTCTTGGATGCCCTTACTAGTGACCCATCGTTGATAGTGAATCGGCTTGTTCAATTCATACAATTCCTCGTGCGCACGCTCTCCTCCTTGTCTTAATGAGGCCAGCAGATGGTCATCAATCTCGTTGACCTTTTCCTTATGCGCCCAGAGATAGAGAGAGGCAAAGGCCTCAGAATCGGTTTGTGCTTCCCATATTGCCCGGAGGGTCCAGTCCGCACCAAAGGGGTGGAGCCAGACGGTAATCTTTGGGGGGGAAACACTCACTGGACTCGGTTCTGATGGCCTCGCTCTCAGCGCCTCTTTTTCCTGCTTCTCTTGCTCCATGGGGAACGAGGGAAGAAGCCCCTTGGCTGTTTCTTGTTCCCGTCTTGTCCATTCCCTCTGTTGTGCCATCTTGAAGGCAGTGTCGTCCTCCTCATCGGGGATTTCGATGAGGGTGGTATTCTGGACCCGTGAGCATTGCGCATCCAATGCTGGAATTCTGCTTGATCCTTCGATGGTCAGGGGCCTTCGAGGAGTCTCTCTAGCTGGGACATGCTCCTTCCCTAGAGATCGTCCGCTGCCAGCTACTTCGTCAGGATTCGGGGGTTTGGGGAGCGGGTCGCTCCGGGAGTGATCGGAAGGCCCATTGAGGATGGAGGAAGTCGTGGACATCGCGTTCTTGTCGCATGAACCATGCTCCCACCTCTCTTCTGGGTCCATTGGCACCTGTCCTGTGTCCCTATCCTTTCTTGAACAACTGTCTTCTTCCTGGGTCGGGGGTGAGAGAGGTGCTGTCTCGACTGGTGTAACGTCTTCAGGAGACAGACGGGGGGCATGATCTCTCACTTCTTCTTCCAGGCAGGGAGAGAGGAGGTTGTGTTTCTGTGACTGTCCTCAAGTGCAGGGCGAATCATTGCGGACAGAGTCAGCAGGCATCGACCTCGTGTCTCCACCTTCGTCTTGATGCTTCCGTTCAGTGACAACGGGCTCAGCCAGTTCAGGGAGTACCTCCTTCATCCCTAAGGACTGGGAGATCCCTGACATTGTTCAGATGAACTCTGGCCCCCATCGTGTCTGAAGGTCCTGGATGGTGAGGAGTTCTGGGATGGAGAGGGTTAGCGAGGAGGGGGGATGAGGATCTCCTTGCTTCTGGGGGATTTTATATGTTCTTTCAGGCAGAGCCTGAATTGGTTGTGATTCTTTTCGGGTGGTCTCAGGGGAAGCGATCAAAGTGGGTATATTCAAATGCACCAAGACAATAGTAGACGTACATAAAAATGTATTACAATCGAGCAAAGTCCGCACAGCAGGACCCAATGACCAACCACCCAGAGAGGAGGATTGGGCCGAGGAAGTGGAATCACTCACTTCTCGGCCCTGCCTTTTACCTCCTCAATCTTCGTTGTCGAGGGCATCTTCTCCTTGACTTTTTCTTCATGACTGTATCTGTGCTCCTCCTTATCGTGTTCCTCCGCTTCTGTAAGCATGGCGCAAAGTTGGGCCATCGTATATCGCCTGCTCTTCGGGTCTCTAGGTTGCTTCAGCTTCTTGCAATCCTTCCCTAAGTGCCCCTTTCCTCCGCAGTTGAAGCACCTTCCTTCCTTCTTGAGGCAGTCTATGTCCATTGGTTCTCTGGCCCCTCCATAGGTGGTCCATCCTGAACCCGACGATCCTTTGCTGGTCGATTTATCGGCCGCAGAACTTGTCATGCTGGAAGTCCCTTTAGTGGAACTTCCGGCATGTTGGTTCTTTGGCTTGTCGACATAGCCGATCTTGTCAAAGGCCTCTTTTCTGGCCTTTTCGTCGTAGATGTTACAGATTCGGCACTTCCACTCGGCATACATGGAAGGGATCATGACTCCGAGGTTGGCGATGGAGTCGGTGTAGGAGGCAGGGACTCCTCGGCGGACGGCTTGGACGATTGTGCTTCGGGGTCCAAGGTCGGTGAGCTGGTCAGCTTGTCAGGCCAGCTCTTTGAGACTTCGGAAGTACTCGGCTGCTGTTCCGGTCATCCTGAGTTTGTTCATGCACCGCTCCATTACTTCTTGGAGGGTGGGGTCTCCATATTCGACTTTAATGGCGGCCTTGAAGTCATTCCAGAAGAAGTACTGGTACCTTTCCTTGGCTTCGCTCCAGAATTGATACTTGTATTGGGACCACCAGTCCTGCGGTTTCTTGCTGAAAAGAGAGACGGCAAACAGAATTTTGTTTGCATGGGTCGGGTAATAGGCCCTAAAGACCACAAAGTAATCTTCGCAGGCTCCGGTGAAGCAGTGGATGTCGCTGCTTTTCCCTTCGAACTTGTTGGGAAGCCAGATTAACGTCGGCTTCACCTGGAGCCAGGGGTCCTGTTCATTGGCATTGCTGAATGGCCAATACAGGGGTTCGGGGGGATTGTATCTTGGGGGGGGGTCGGGGTATTGACCATCTGTCCGTTCGGTGCGTCAGGCTCCCATATCTCCTGGGAGGTGGTTGGGCAGGGTGCCCTCGAGGTGGGTCTGGTTGGTCTGGTTGGTCCTGGAGCTCCTTGGGGATGGGTAAGTTGTGTGCGAGGGTGAATGCCCTAGCCCTTTCTAATTGGGCTACCAGTCCTGCTGCGAGGTCAGGGAAGGCATCTTTGTCGGTCTGGTATTGTTGCCTTCTTGCTTCTGCTTCCCCTGCCTCCCGTACTCGTCGTTTGTCTTTGGTTTTCATGGGCTTGCTGGGCCCTGCCTCGCCTGATCTGGTGAATAGCCTACTCTTCCCTTTCCAGGGATTCCCGTTCCTGCACCATTCGATGGGCGGTTCATCAGGCATTGGCCTGGGCCATTCGTACATGGGCCAGGTGTTCTCATTGATGCTCATCGGCTCTCCAGGTTTCCCTGGAGGGCTCGTAACTCCTCCTTGGTTCTCTCTCGTAGCCCAAGTACGTAGACTCTGGGGGTTGGTCCATAGTCCTGCTTGTGGCGGTATAATTTCTTGGTGGGGAAGAGGTGTAGTTGTCGACGGTGTTCCTCCAGTGACTCATCGATTCCTCCTCTTCTAATGTAGTCTTCCCTTTGATAGGCCCATGCCTGGGCACGATAGGGTCCGAGGGCAATTCTTTGTTGTACAGAGAGGGAGGTCCAGGCTCGGGCTGGAGCACCCAGGTAGAAAGGGTTGCTCTCGAGTTCCCTTCTTGCCAGTCTTCGCTCATCCCTAAGCTCCCTAGGGGGCTGTTCTGGGTCCTCTTCCATCCTTCATAGGTGGAATGTGTTCTCTGTCTCCCATGCTCTTCTTCGTCGGAAGTAGGAAGGTCTCCCGATGTCGTGGATCTGAAGTCTTCCTCTTCGGAGGTCGGCTGGGTCGACCCTTGTCGATGAGTTGTCTGTGTCATTGGCCTGGTTGAGGGACTCAGCATCCTCTCGATTTCCAACTCTTCCTCTAGGTTGATCAGATCAGGGGTCCCTTCTGGAGGAGGATTCAGGGGGGGAGGGGGAGGAGGTTCGTGTATTTGATACCTCAAGTGTATCGGGGGGGGTCCAGCTGAGGTCGTAGAGGGGGTCCCTGTGTATGTGCTCTGTCTGGTTGTAGAATGCAGTGCTTCGTGCTGCGATGATGGAGCTGCTTGCTGAAGGCGGAGAAGGGTTTGTAGCTCGGAGGGCCGGATGGGTAGGGGGTGTGCTAGTGGAATTGGGCTCGTTGTCCTCAGTTGGAAGTATCTGTGTACTGCTTCTTCACAACTCTGATTCATTGTATTCAATGGTTCTGGACCTGATGTAGGCTTGGATAAGTTCTGTGATGTCTCCCTCGATAGAGGGAGACCGAGATGGCATCCTAGAGGACTGCCTAGTTCCAGAGGGCCCAGCGATGGGGCTTGGGCTTCTTCCTCTTCTTCCATAATGTTCCCCGATATTGGCCTCGGGGCTGGGGGCACCAGACCTATCCTGCCTACTCGGTGAGACAGGGGGCATGTAGAACTGGTCCCTTCGGCAGGGCTCGTATGTTGTGTGAATGGGCTGAACTGGACCATTGTAAGGTGGAATATAGAAAGGGGGAAGGGTGGGTGGTGGGTAGGTCAATGGTCTTCTCGGTGCTAGTCCATGTCATTTGAACCAGTTTTGGTTTCTACAGTATATGGCAGCAGCGAAGAGGGATAGTCCTACTAATGCTGCTGCTCCTACAAAGGCTCCTATGGCCATGTTTCTGAGTTCTTCGTTGATGTCGGGTGTTTGTTGGAGTGGCATTCGGAATCCTTCCTGTATCTAGCGCCGTGAAAGGGTGAGGGAAGCTTCGAGCTAATTGTTAGGGCCCGACTCTCATGTGACTCAGGATTGGGCAATTGCTAAGCTGTCTCACATTCGGACAATCACTTTGGCAATGCCTTGGATGATCTCGAGGTGATGAGAGAGGCACTTACTGGGGAAGCTCTTGGCAAGCGAGCAGACAAGTAAAGTTTATGTGTGGTTAAACCTTAGCTCGAAGCTGAGGTTTGTACTGTGAAGCGTAGCTACTTAAATACTAAAGAGTTGGTACTAATAATAGCTATGAAAGTTTTGTAGAAGCTAGGCGGTGTGCTAGTCAGACGACGAGCATGCAATATCATGCGTTGTCCATCAAGAAAGATTTATCGAAGTTGATATCGGTGGTGGTGAGGTGATAGTGCATAAGCATGATGACACCGATAAGATGAGATAAGACTAAAAGGTGAAAAAAGTGAATAAATTGTAACACCTAGCATGGCATTCATGCTCATCTCGGTCAGCTGCCTAGATCAAAGCAGATATACACTCACCATTCAGGATGGTAACTGCACCATACAAAGCCTACAGCCGAAACATGAAACAATCAGCATAATACCAGTGACTAGAGGCCTGTACCATATAGCTACCCCCAGAGTACCTTCACCTATGCCCAACATCCCTATTGCCACATCAGTGGAACACCTCATAACCATGAGAGAATTTCACAACCTCATGGGCCACCCAAGTGAAGCCGTTCTCATTGCAATGGCAAAATCAGGATCAACACTTGGTATCCGAGTAGAACTGGGAACCAAGGTTGGATTCTGTCAAGCATGCATTCAAGCCAAAGCTGCCCAAAAGCCCTTTCCGAAGATCAGTCTGGGAAACAAGATAGCAAAAGCATATGGCAACAAAGTTATAACAGATGTCTGGGGACCTGTCAACACTGAATCAATTGGCAGTCATAGGTACAGCAATACCTACCAGGATGTCTCGACATGGGAAGAAAAGGTCTACTTCATGAAGAAGAAGTCTGAGTCATACTTGCACTACCAGATGTATGAGCCTTGGGCAAAGGTGCAACGTGGTGCAAAGAACATATGGATACTTGGCTCAGACCGAGGGGGAGAGTTCATGAGCAAGGAGTTCAAAAACCACCTTGATCTCACAGGAATGGCACATCACTTGACTGTCCATGACTCGCCCCAATCCAATGGAATGGCAGAGCATGGCAACTGCTTGCATCTTGAAGGTGCTCGAGCAATGCTTATCAAAGCAGGGTTACCACCATATCTATGGGCTGAGGCTGTATCACACAAAGTATGGCTAAAGAACAGGACACCCCACAGCGCATTAGAGGGTAATATCACCCCACATGAGAAGGCAACTCACCAGAAGCCCAACCTCTCCCAGTTGCATGAATTTGGGTGCACTGTCTGGGTGAAGAAGCTTGGGCGAAGCAAACTCCAACCCCAGGCAGATGCTGGCCATTTTGTCAGCTTTGATGAAGAGTCCAAGGGAATTTGGGTATACTGGCCTGGACAGAGAAGAGTCAGTATCGAAAGAGACATCTACTTCAACAATGAGGAGACACTCGAGCCTGAAGATGTCAAGATTGAGGGGGAGACAGTAACAAATCCCAATCCAGACGCTCCTGACTTAAGCCCAAAGCCCCAAAGTCAAACAAATGAACCTGAAAAACCCAAAGCCACACTAGATACACCTCATGAATGCTCAATGTCACCACTCACACCACTCCCTGACAGTCCCAGCCCTGCTCCACATGAGCAACATGTCCAAATCACAGATGACACCCAAGATCAAGACAATCTTGAACCTCTCGGCAGAGGTCATCATTCTGGAAGAAAGCTGGAAGGATTCTACAATGACAACAGACTGTCAAAGCAATCCACAACCAAGCACACCCTTATCATCGAGGACAAAAGAAGCACAGAGTTGGAGGCAGAGCTCGAAGCTAAAGAGGAAGAGTGGTTTGCTGGCCTACAAATGTTTGCACTCACAACAAGCCATGGAGAGCCCGAGAGCCTGCAGGAGGCATTGAAGGGAGATGAAGCAAGGGAATGGAAACAAGCAGTAGGAGATGAGCTGGATGAAGTCGAAGCCCTGGGAACTTACGAGATAATTCTCAGGCCACAAGGCGTCAATGTGGCCAAATGCCAATACACCTTTCAAGCCAAAAAGGATGAAATGAACAGAATCATATGCTACAAAGCACGACTCGTTCTCAAAGGCTACTCTCAAATATATGGCATTGACTTTCATGAAACCTTCACACCAACCGTCCGACTCACAACCCTCTGCATCCTGTTATCTGTTGCAGCCAGTAAGGGATCAGCAATCCAACAGGCCGATGTCAAAAATGCCTACCTGCAAGTGGAGCTCAAGGAAACCATCTATATGGAGCTCCCTCCCATGTACAACATGTTCTGAGCCATCCCCGAGCACTTGAAGGGCAAGCAACTAGCATGCAAGCTCCTCAAACCCCTCTATGGCAGCCGCCAAGGTGCAAATGAGTGGTACAACAAGCTGAAGGGTGTCTTCACACAGCTAGGGTACCAAGTATACAAGTTGGATGAAGCAGTGTTCTATGGATTCAATGGCGACAAGTACACTATTGTTGCTGCCGCTACCGACGATTTCACCATCATAGCAGACTCGGACGACACTGTAACTCTCATCAAGAAGCAGCTAAGTGAGCACTTCAAAATGACTGACCTTGGCACCCTTCGCTGGCTACTTGGCATTGGCATAAAGTGTAACCTGACTGTGAGGACCATCGCACTAGACCAGAGTGGTTACATTGATGGGATAATCAAGGAAATGAGTCTAGAAGATGCCAGAACAGTTACAATGCCTCTCGAGCCTGGAGTCGACCTCAGTTATGACTCACCTTCCGTCTTGAAAACTGTCCTATCCCTGTGTGAGCAAACCCAGTACCGAATGGCCATCGGCAAGCTGATGTACACAATGCTTGGTATATGTCCCGACATTGCATTTGCAGTCACCACCCTCTCCCATTACATGGACAAACCAAGAATGACACACTGGCACACCGTCCTCCATGTCTTCAAGTACCTGAAAGGAATGATTCAGCTTGCACTTGTGCTTGGAGGCAAGAATGTATCACTGACCAGATACACAGATGCCGATTGGGGTTCACAGATGCACAGGCATTCCATCTCTGGCTATGCCTTCTTCATTGGGATCGGAGCCATTTCATGGAGCTCTAAAAAGCAGCCCATCATCACTGCATCCACCACTGAATCAGAATACATTGCAATGACTCACTCATCAAAAGAGCTGATCTGGATTCAAAAAATCTTTGCAGAATTGATCTGCCAGCTCATCAATCCCACAACCCTCTTCTTGGACAATCAGAGTGCCATACAGCTCACCAAAGACTCCACATTCCATGCCAGAACCAAGCACATCGACATCCAATTCCATTTCATGTGCCAGACAGTCACAACTGGCAAAGCCAACCTCAAATACTGCCCCACAGAGGATATGATTGCCGATATCTTCACAAAGTCACTAGCCTGAGTCAAGCTGGCCAAGTTTTGTGCATTGTTAGGCCTCACAGAGGCTTAGCAGTTGAGCTCGAGGGGGAGTGTTGAGAATACGAGCCATGACTGCAGCAACAGTCATGTGGACTCTTAATTAATTACCAATATGTACTATTTTCACTATTTTCACAGCCACACATCTTAGTGACCAACCGCCTGCTAAGATGTGAGTATGCTATATATATTCATTACCATACATTACTGACCCATAGTAGATACATTCTATTTTGCTACTACAGGTACCGTACATATTTACTTAGCGACCAACTGCCTACTAAGATATACATTCTATTTTGCTACTACAGTCCAGTTCTCCCAGTGCTCATACCATCATGATTGTTCACCACTGTGTCCTCCCAGAAATCCCCAGTCCACTGCTCAACAATTTCTCCCTTATGGCATACTGGAGCCAGGCTGAGATTTCTTCTCTGATTGGACTCACGCATCTTTTCCTGGTAAGTCAAATATCTATTTAACTATTACCTGGCTGATGTTTCCATCTCCTATCAGGCTGCTCATGCTGGACATTTTCCATATGACACTGATCCTTCATCCATACACTTCCTCTTGACCATTACTGCTGTTGCCAACAACCTGGGACCATATTTCATCGATTCACATTTGGCATGCTGGATGATCCAGGACATACGCCGTCGAGCACTTGTCTTTGATGTACCATTTACTTGCTTTCTGTCTTATCCTTACTAAGGCTTTTCTTAGGAACTTGGCAGGTTATTTGCACCACATGACCAGCTTCCAGGTGACGAACTTCTAAGTTTCCCTGAGTATGACACTGTGCCAGACTGTTTGGTCAAGCCCATTGTCCTAGGAGAGTTTGTGGCTTGTGGTCTTAATGCTATCTGGCTCGATCCTGAAACCTTGCCTCCACATATTAATGCTGCCTTCGAATCGGTAGACCTTCCCAATGTTCTGCAGTTACTGGGCACTTTAATTCCATTCTGACAGTTGTATCAGGCAGGAGCTTATCCAGTCCACTACTTTCCCCGCTCTGGTTCCAGAGGAGTCCATATTCCATTCAAACTCTTGTGAATAGTGTAGTTATTCTTCTGTAGAGCCAAAACTTGAATAGAAATAAATCCCAAATAACTCTAAGTTCTCGCCAGATTTTTCTGATCCTAAGTCCTGATGGGCCCTGTCAACTGTCATCCCCTGTGACCTCAAAGTTTTTCCAGGTAGAACAATTACAGTGTTCGGGACTCCATTTCTGTTTCCTAGGAATTCTTGCTGATGCCTCATGGTTCACATTCCAATTCTGGGAATTAGCATCTCATTTGGCAGATTCTTTCTTCCAGGCTTCATTCACTTAATGCAATTTCTGCAATTTCCTGCCAGGTAGCCACAGAATTTTACATGTTTCATGCCCATCTCCCCCCAACTGAAAAAAATGCCTGTCCCAGGCAACATTACTTTCAGGTACAGATGTCAGGACCTTAAGTTACCAATTCTGGGCAATGACCAAGGCTGACCAATCATGTTCTAGTGCAACTCAATTGTGTTTCGATCATTAATGAAGTCATAATGTGTCATGATACCTTCATCTGCTGGGTGCATAAACATTTCCAAAATAGCCCACTAAGTCATGCCTGGCTGCTTTCAAAACCAGGAAGTTCCACTTGAGATTATCAGTACCCATTTTCATGGCATCTGAAACCATGGAAATTGCTCACTTCAAGGCGGCACTTGGGCTGTTACACTGCCAGGTAAAGAATGGGACATATACTCCTACCATTCCTGCAGACCTTCCGAACCTGGCTGATGGTATCCCAGATATCAATGCTATTCTGACTATTGATCGCAAGAACCTTCGTTTCCTGGAAGGAGTTGTGAGTTGCATCACATCCTACCACTTCTGTTTACTAATATTTTACTTCCTTATAGCAACCTTTATTCAAGAATAAAGATCGGTTTATGAAAGCATATGCCGAAGAGCCAATCTTACTTTGAGAAAGAGCATTTGGTGCATGTTGGGATACCCAGAACAGGAAGAACCAGCTTGAAGGACCTTACAGTTCGAGACCTCCTGACAATCCCTCATTGTCTGCTCATGCTACCGGGTGGATTCATGCAGACTGCGAAGAGAAGGCTGCTACCATTTCCCGTCAACTGGGTTTTCTTACGGTGAGTTGAATCATAGAATCCCTGGTTACTGTTTTACTTACAAATGCCTCAGAAGGAGAAGCTCAAGAAGGCAGGCAAGATTGTCAAGTTGAAGGCTACCATCAGAAACAAGACTGACCCAGAGACTAATCATGTTGATGAGGATGTCAAGATGAAAGGTGGTGAGGAAAGTGTTGTTCTCGAGCTTGATAGCGATGAATCTGACCACATGAGCAGCCTGCTCTGGCTTCTCAACTAGTGACGCAGCTTTCTTATGGTATCTTACAGATGAGTCTGGACAAAGAGGAGCCTGGTGAGTCATAGCTGATTTTCTCTCTTCTTAAGTCCTCAACCAGGTTCACAGCCTGTCCCACAACTCACAGTTGGACAACCCACAAGCGTCATCATACTAAACATGCTGCTAGCCATTCTCCTGTGGTGCATGGTTTCCTACTATTCCATGCTTTCAATGTTTACTGGGAATCCTTGTTAGCAAGCTGAGGAGCCTGCCCGGAACGCTCCTGGCAACTCAACTCCTGCTTTTCAAGGATGTCCCATGGTAACTCTTCTTCCTTACTGTGATATACTGGGGCTCACTATGCACGATCCTTCTTATCAAAAGGCTGTGGAACTCCTGGAGAAACAGGACCAGGTACTCGCTGCTTGCAGCAACAAGCGTTTGCGTCAGGAATTCCAGGCTGCATCTCATGGTGACCCTCCCAAGGAGAACTTAGTGTTTCCTATTGCTTGTAAGTTTTCCTGGTAATCATCTTCTTTCTTTTTAATTAAGTTTCTCAGCTTGGGCAGCCAACTTTACGCTTACAAGTGAACACGAGACCCTTGAGACTGCTCTGAAGACTGTTGCAGCTAGTCACCTGGGTGGAGATAAACTGGAGTCACTTCAGATGTGGGCCTGGCAGATCCAGTGTGAACTTGAGCTCCTCATTCATTGCCTGGA
The DNA here is from genome assembly GCA_030407015.1 of Armillaria fumosa. NCBI lineage: Eukaryota > Fungi > Basidiomycota > Agaricomycetes > Agaricales > Physalacriaceae > Armillaria > Armillaria fumosa. Next base: position 1,298,046 of record JAUDYM010000008.1, on the reverse strand, counting down.
GTTGAGTATTACAGTGTATCAGTTCTGTCTTAAACAGCAAGAACTTATTACACATAAAATTGACTGGCTGTCTTCGACTTAACTAGCTTCCTTCCATGTATATGTGAATACTTTCCATAGCAACCATCCAGGCAATTTAGTGTTGTACTGTAGATAGTCCTGATTGAGTATAAGTGTACTCTCAGCGTAGCAAGAATCAAAATATATCTTTTTCCCTACCCTGGGCTTCATTAATTATTCCTCCAGGAGCAGATCCAAAGATTCATAGTCTTCGAACTCAGGATGTGAATCCACAAAGTCATCAGGTATGTCTTCTTCAGGCTCCAGAGAATTTGTTAACTGATCCAGGGCCGATTTGGACATATCTATTAAGTCTTCTATATCACCTGGTACCTCAATCTTCTTTCTTGGTAGGAATAGTATTACCTGGAAGGCCCCAACTTTGAAACCCCACACTGCGCCATTCATCTCAGCCATAATGTATGATCCTCCAGTGGTCCTTCAGATTACTATCACAGGTCCTACGTACTGGGGTCACATTTTTCTGCCAACCGACTTCTCTACTCTCGTATTTCTGACTAAGACCAGGCTACCGGGTTTGAAGTTCAATTGCTTAATGGTTGCCACATGCATCCTTGCATATTTTACTGTTTCTTTCACTTTGATCTCATGCAACTTATTTTGCAACTCAGCCACATCGGATGCATGCTTAGCCAGTGCATGGGCTCTATACCCTACTACTTCTTTGGTGGTAAGTATTCTACCAGGGTATTTAACCAGCCAGGTAGCCTCTACTACATCCAAAGGTAATACTGGGTGAGCACCTGTCACAGCAAAGAAGGGTGAGCATCCTGTCCTTTTCTGACTTGTTACTCTATCTGACCACATAATGTGGTAGAAATAAGCTGCCCATCTATCTGCTACACTGTTCACTGCTTTATACAACACTTGATGCACATCCAGGTGAGGTCTTTCAATCTTCCCATTCGCTTGTGAGTTGTACCCAGAAATCCTTATACTGCGAATTCCATAGGTAAGCTCTAAGTATTCCATGGCTTTCAAGAAAGGAGCACCATTATCCATTATTATTATGGACAGGCAGCTCCACCAGCAGAGGATATCTTGAAAGATCCATTCTCCAATAGCTTTCCCAGTTTCTTTCTTTAACTTCATGTCCTCCATCCAACTGGTCAAGGTGCACCTACCATGCACAATATACTGATATCCAGCAGATAAAGGCATATGCATAGTATTAGCATGCAGGACTTGAAAAATAGATGGGGTATGTGTTACCATAGATGGGATTTTTACTTTCCAGCTTTGTCTTTCCAGGTATATTATGCAAGTCTTGATGTACCAGGCAATATCTGACTCCATCTCGGGCCACCAGAAGTGTTCTTTGATGAGCTGGATAGATGCATAGACACCACGATTCCCTGGGTAGTCATGTCCTGACTGCATAATATACATTCTTCTTTCTTTGGGGATTACAAGTTTATGAGCACCTTCCAGGCTCTTTCTGTACAGTTTTCCATCGGCTTCAAAGAAATGTGTTGCAAATCAGATGAAGTTTCTCAGTTGCAAGTCTACCACACCTGGCAGAGTGGTTAATGGATTTGCTAGCCAGGCTGGAATTTAGTCAAGTCTATCATCAGACTGTTTTCCAAACTTTGATCTACGATCTTCTGGGTATTCTTCTACTACAGCGTACTCTTCTGCTTCCAGGATGACTGGTGCTGAGTATAAGATAGCTACTACTTGCACTCCTGAGTCTTGAGCAAATTCTCTATCAGTTGCCAGGTTGCTTAATGCGAGCTCTACTGACATGTACCCATGCTGGGTATCAATATGTTCTGAGAATTCCTCAAACTCCAAGGGTGCAGGCTGCTGACTTATATCATATTCCAATGGCTCATGTTCTTCTTCTAAATCCTCTGGGTGACATTCGTACACATCATCTCTGGGTTGGAAATCCTGCTGGGAAAGTCCATCAGGCCCATGAACTTTACCGGGTACATGCACTAACTTAAAATGAAAGAGTAGAATCGACTCTATCCATCTATTGATAGCTGCATTTGGTATGCTATCTGGGTTCCTCAACATCCCAAAGATGTACTTCGTGTCTGTTTCAATAATGAGGTTCCTGGCTCCCCATACCCAATTCTTACATGCAATTAGTGCTAGATGTAATCTGTATAGTTCTCGTTTTGGCTGTGAGAAGTTTGCTTCCCACTCATTTAACATTATAGAACCAAATCTGCAGTAGTAATGCTTCCAGGAGTCATTGGGGTCTACCTGGCAAATGTAAAATCCCACAGCATGCCAAGATGTGTCTACACATAAAAGAATGGGCCACTTGTAGTTGATATTTCTCAATGCCAGGCAGGCTGCCAAAGCATCTTTCAAGGCTTGCATCGACTTTACTTGTGCTTTGCTCCACTGGAAGGGAACTTTCAACTGGGTAAGGCTAGTCAGTGGTTCTGCAAGCTTTGAGTAATCTTTGATGAAGATCTGGCAGGTTCCTACAGTTCCTAGGAATGCCCATATGTCACCTAGCTCTTTGCAAGGTCCCCAGTTCATAATGACTTTAGCCTGCTCCATTTCTGGTTTTCTACCTTTGTAGGTGCAGCGATAGCCAACTACAATGATTTCCGATGCACACAAAACCACCTTGGGTCCTGAAAATGTCCCACCACAGTACTTCATACGTTACACAATTCTATTCAATACTTGGAAGTGTTCCTACATGAAATGACGGATTCCACTGTTTTTCAGAATAACTTTGTATCCACCACCCGGCAATTCATATCTTATTTCTGGACCTTGTACAGGCACATCATCAATATATGGCCGAGTGAAAACAGGAATCTCTTCTTGCAAAATAAAAGTCACGTCATCATGAAATATAGGAACTGAGTTGGTCCAGCCCATTGGTAGGGTTACCAGGTGCAATGCTCCAAATGGTGTTTGAAAAGTAGTGAGGTCTCTCAATGTTTCCATGATAGTCCTCTCATCATACCCCATAAACAAGTCCAGAATGCCTCCACAGGCTCACCCAGCAAAGTGAGCTGCCAACTCATCAGTTGCAGGCAGTAGCCCAGAATGTGCGATGGTTACCACATTCAACAGTTCCAAACTATGTACCAGTCTCAAACTCTTTCCATCTTTCTTTAATACACAGAACCACTGGGAATGATAAGAAGAGTTAGAGGGCTCATAAACCCCCATGTCAATCTTAGTTTTGATGATTTTACAGATGTCCGCATATATGGGCACCGGTATAGGAATGTTCTTAAGTACCCAGGGTGTATGTGGTACTACCCAGATATCAATAGGTGGAAAGAAGTCTTCTCAGAAGTGACCTCTCTCAGAGTCATCCCAAGTGAAGCCCTCATTCTGCCTCATCATAAACTGGTGCATCAGCTTATGCTCTTCTGGCCACAAGAACTCCTCCTTGTGTATATTTTCAATAATTGATTTCTGTTCATATATATACCATCCAGTGAGTTCAAAGTCAGCCAGATGATTAGGTAGTTCTGGTATTCCCTCCAGAGGATCTCCCTTAATCTCCCTTACTATCCTGAAAGTAGACGGTAGTGTTGTCAGCACTAGTCAAGTTTTCTCAGCCACCGGTTTATATTTCTTGGTTACAAGAACCACCTCCCACCAAGATGAATCGTCCCACAAAACATCCCATAATGAGTGTGCATCATCCAACACTTCCTGGTAAGTCCAGTTATTACTAGCTGCACTTCTAGCTGCTTCCCGGTGAAGGTTACTCTGTCTCAAATCAAATATTGGTACTGTTTCTTGCAATTCCTGCACCAGGATACCTTTCCCAGCAACTGTTACGATTTATTGACCTTTTTCACTTTTCTAGTCTTATCTCATCTTATCGGCATAATCCTGCTTATGCATTATCACCACCGTATCACCACTATCAACTTCGATAAAACTTTCATGATGGACAATGCATGATATTGCATGCTCGTCATCCGACTAGCATGCCTCTTGACTTCGACAAAACTTTTGTATCTATTAATAGTACTCACGACTTAGTATTTAAGTAGCTACGATTTACTGTACAACCTCAGCTTTGAGCTAAGGTTTACCTACACATAAATCTTACTTGCCTGCTCGCTTGCTGAGAGCTTCTCCAGTAAGCGCCTCTTTCATCACCTTGAAGTCATCCGAGGCATTGTCTAAGTGATTGTCTGAACATGAGACAGCTTAGCAATCACCTGACTATGAGTCACATGAGAGTTGGCCCTAACAATTAGCTCGAAGCTTCCCTCACCCTTCCATGACACCAGACACAGGAAGGATTCCACATGCCCCCACAACAAACCCCTGACATCTCTGAAGGAACAACGAGTACCCTTGCCGTGATCTTCTTCACGCTAGCAGGAGTAATTGGAACAACAACCACAGTCACGACTATCTACTACAGAAACAGAGAGTGGTTCAAACACCATGGAATTACCCTTCAAAGAGGAACCTTATACTATCCACCCCCGACACTCCCCCGCTTCTACAACCACCCCTACAATGTTCCGGCATACTCCACAAGCTACGCCATCTACAGACAGGAGTCCTACGAGATGCCCCCAGAGTCGCCAACCCAGGACCTTCAGGGCCCCATCACCGACTATTTCGTCGAACGAAGAGGAAGAATGCCAAGCCCAGTGGCTGGCCCTTCTGGAACCCGGCACTCCTCTGAGGATGCCAGAAATACTTCCTCTTTCGAGGGAAGTATCGAGGAGCTCATTAGAGCCTATCACGGAATTGGAACAGAACCCCTGGAGGATGCCAGGAGAGAACTGGAGCGAAGCCTCCAACAGATACCTGTGACCGAGATTGCCCAGCCCCGACCAAATAGCGAGACCATCCCCCAGACGACCCTACGGGTCGTCAATCCTGACGAACCCTCCGAGGCCACCAACGCCGCCTCACTTGATTCGTCAGAGAGATGAAGAGCGACTTCAGAATATGATTCAGAGGAGAGCCGAAGGAGGGCTCACCTACCAGGGGACCCGCGACTTCACCGCCCCTTCCGAACCCAGCAGGCAACCCTCGACACACCTGCATCGACAATTATACTCTCCTCCTCCGATCCCGATTCCCCCGCCCCCGAGTCCCCCGAACCTGATAGTCTTCGAAGAAGAGGAGGAGAGATTCCGTTCGCCAGCCCCACCCCCTCCAGCCCACCCTCTACCCCGGCCTCACTCGACCGCAATGACCCAGGGTTCTATAATGAGCTCCGGCGACGACACTTATGAATCCGCTACATCGGGCAGCCTTCGTACCAGCGAAGAAGAAGAGTTGGAGAATCCCCGCTCGCATACAGCATTCGACAATGCGAGGAGGACCCAGATGCCCCCCCTCAAGACCCCAGGAGCGAGCGACGCCTCGCTCTACGAGAGATCGAGAGCAGTCCCTTCCACCTGGGGACTCCAGATAGAGCCTGGCCATCCCTCTCCCTATCCCAGCGAATGGCCCATGGAACCTACCGGTCCCAGGCCTGGGCCCTATGAAGGGCAGACTATTTACAAAGGGGAGGAGTGGACGAGACACAGGAGGAGCACCGACATTGCTTCAACCTCATCCCCAATGAAGAGCTATGGTGGTATGAGCTCAACTACGGCCCCATACCAGGGGTACATGTCCCCGATTTACGAGCAAGGACCGAGCAGGAGGAGCGAGTCCTCAACCGACAACTGGCAGCTATACTTGCTGCCTGGAGAAGAGACAAGGCTGATCGCGCCGAGCTATCCTGAGTATGGCTGGCCCAGGCCAATGCCCGACTCGCCGCCGACCGATTGGAGATGCCAGAACTGGGCCTTGAAGGGGACGAGTAGACTCTTCACCAGGTCAGGAGAAGCAGGACTGAGCGACATTCCCGTCGACATCGATCCCAAAGTAGAACAACGATGAAAGGAAGAAGAAGAGGCAGAAGCCAGAAGGCAAGAGCACCGCAACCAGCAAGCAGCCTTCCCAGAGCTGGTCAATGACCTAGCCCAGAAGCTACTCCAGGCAAGGAGCTTTGCACTCGCCAATGGCTTGCCCCTCCCTCCCGAACTAGAAGATCCCAACCGACGCCGAGGATGACCCGCTGCCCCGGCTCCCAAACGATGGGGCAGCCCCACTCATTGAACCGACAGGTGGTCGGTCCCAAGACCACCACCCAAGAACAACCCTCCCGATCCACCAGACTGGCCCTCAGGAGAAGCAGACGAACAGGCTCTCTGGCTACAGGTGAAGCCCACTTTAATCCGACTCCCTGCCGACTTCAAAGGGAAAGGGGACGATATTCACAGATTCACAGGGGCTTGCGAGGAGTATTTCTCAATATTCCGAGCATACTATCCCACCCACGCCAACAAAATCTTATTCGCCACCTCCCTCTTTGGCAAGAGACCCCAAGGGTGGTGGTCCCAGTATCGCCTTCAATTCCGAAGTGACACTGAAGGGCAATACTGATACTGCTCATGGGATGACTTCAAAGCCGCCCTACAGATCGAATATGGGGACCCCACCCTCCAGGAGGTAATGGAGAAGTGGATGAACGACCTCCGAATGACTGGCACGGCAGCTGAGTACTTCTGCAAATTGGAAGAACTGGCCTGCCAGGCCGACCAACTTCGTGACTTAGGGCCACGAGGCACCCTAGTCCGAGCCATATGACGAGGAGTACCCGCCTCTTACACCGACTCCATCACTGACTTGGGAGTCATGATCCCCTCAACCTATGCCGAATGGAAGCAGCGTATCTGCAGCATCTACGATGAAAAGGCCAGAAAGCAAGCCTTCGACTGAATCGGCCACTACGACAAGTCGGCCAAGGACAAACCCGCCGGTAATACCTCTAAAAGTAATACCGGCACGACAAGTTCCTCAACCGACAAATCGGCCAGCAAAGGATCAACGGGTTCGGGATGGACCACTTATGGAGGAGCTGGGGAGCCGATGGACATAGACCGCCTCAAGAAGGAGGGCAGATGCTTTAACTGCGGAGGAAAGGGGCACCTAGGAAAGGACTGCAAGAAGCCGAAGCGGCCCCGAGACCCGAAGACTGGGAGATACTCGATGGCCCAACTTCGCACGATGCTCACAGAGGCAGAAGAACACGACAAGGAGGAGCACAGACATAGTCACGAGGAGAAGGTCGAGGAGAAGACGCCCTCAACATCAAAGATTGAGGAGGTAAAAGGCAAGGCTGAGAAGTGAGTGATTCCACTTCCTCGGCCCAATCCTCCTCTCTGGGTGGTCGGTCATCAGGTCCCGCTGCGCGGACTTTACCTGATTGTATTAATATTTTATGTACGTCTATCGCTGTCAATACGCATTCAAATATACCTGCGTTCACATCTTCACCCGAGATCACCTGAAAAGAATCACAACCTATTCAGGCTCCGCCTGAAAAAGTCTATAAAATCCCTCAGAAGTGAAGCGAGAATCATCCCCCTCCTTCGCTAACACTATCTGTCCCAGAACTCCTCACCCTCCAGGACCTTCAGACTCAATGGGGACCGGAGTTCATCCGAACAATGTCGGGGATCTCCCAGTCCTTAGGGACGAAGGAGATACTCCCCGAACCGGCCAAGCCCGTCGTCGCTGAATGGACACCTCAAGACGAAGGCAGGGGTATGAGGTCGATGCCTGTCGACCATGTCCGCAACGATTCGCCTCGCGCTCGAGGACCGTCGCAGATACACGACCCCCTCTCCTCTCGCCTGGAAGAAGAAGCGAAAGGTCATGGCTCTCACAGTTCTCTTGGAGACGTCGCACCAGTTGAGAAAGCACCCCTTTCGCCCATGATCCCGAAGGAAGAAGACTGTCACCCAAGAAAGGATAGGGACATGGGACAGGCACCAAAGGACCCGGAAGGAGCATGGGAGTACGGTTCATGTGACAAGAACGCGATGTCTACGGCCCCTTCCGTCTACGATGGACCTTCCGGTCAACCCCGGAGCGACCCACTCCCCAAACCCCCAATTCCTGATGAAGCAGCTGGCAGCGGGCAATCCCTAGGGAAGGAGCATGCCCCAGCTAGGGAGACCCCTCAAAGGCCCCCGACCATCGAAGAATCAAGTAGGATTCCAACCTCGGATGCATGAGGTTCACAGGTCCGGAAGACCACCCTCATTGAAATCCCTGACGAGGAAGACGACACTGCCTTCAAGATGGCACAGAACCAAGAACGAGCCAAGTGGGAAAAGGAAGGGACCAAGGGGCTTCTCCCCTCGTTTGCCAAGGAGCAAGAGGAGCAGGAAGAAGAACCGTTGAGGGCGAGGCGTTCTGAATCAGTCCCAGTGAGTGTTTCCTCCCCGAAGCCCACCTGGTTCAAGCCATTTGGCATGGACTGGACCCTTCGGGCTATCAGGGAAGCATGCACAGATTCGGAAGCGCTCGCCTCACTCCATCTCTGGGCCCATAAGGAAAAGGTCAATGAGATTGACAACAAACTTCTCATCTCATTGAGGAAAGGAGGAGAACATGCACAGGAAGAGCTCTACGAATTAAGCCAACCAATCTGATACCAACGCCGAATATCTACTAAAGGTGTACGAGAGCTATTCCTCGATGTGCGACTCGAGATGTTGGAGAATCGCCAAACCCTCAAGGCCCAGGCCCTGGTTGATAGCCGATGCACCGGCAGTACCATAAATGAGAGCTATGTCAAGAAGCATGGACTCATCACCTGACCTGTGCCTGCACCAATCTCGGTGTACAATGCCGATGGCACCAGGAACAAGGCTGGAGAAATCATGGAATTCATAGAAGTACGGATGACCATAGGAGACCATTTGGAAAGGATCGACTTCGCCATCACCAATATCAGCAAAGGCGATATCTTCCTCAGACATGACTGGCTTCTCCGTCATAACCCAGTTATTAACTGGGCCACCGGCAAAATCATATTTGCCCAATGTCAGTGTCAGAAGAACCCATTCCCCCTTCCCGACGCTGACCCAGAGGATCCATGGGACGAAGAGTTGGAGGAGGGCGAAACCATCCTGATGATCAATCTCAGAGAGGAGTTAGAGATTCGTGCAGTGCATCATGCCAATGACCTAGCCGCCAAGGCCACCGAAGGAAAAACCAAGAAAACCTTCGAAGAGATGGTACCGCCCCAATACCGCAAATTCGAAGACCTCTTCTCCAAAGAGAACTTCGACGAGTTGCCCGAACGCAAGCCCTGGGATCATGCGATCGAGCTGATTCCCAACGCCAAGTCTACCCTCAACTGCAAGGTATATCCACTCAATCGACATGAACAGGAGGAGCTGGATAAATTCCTTGACGAGAACTTGGAATCAGGACGAATACGTCCATCCAAGTCCCCCTTTGCATCCCCCTTCTTCTTCGTTAAGAAAAAGGATGGCTCCCTCTGACCTGTCCAAGACTATCGAAAGCTCAACGAGATGACTATCAAGAACCAATATCCGCTTCCTCTCATCTCCGAGCTTATGGACAAACTCTGAGGAGCCAAATACTTCACCAAGCTAGACATCCGATGGGGTTACAACAACGTAAGGATCAAGCAAGGAGACGAGGCCAAAGTGGCGTTCCGAACAAACTGCAGTCTCTTCAAACCGACCGTCATGTTCTTCGGCCTGACCAATTTGCCGGCGACCTTCCAGTGGATGATGAATGACATCTTCCACGATCTCATCATGGAAGGGAAGGTCACCATCTATCTTGACGACATCTTAATCTTTTCCAAGGACCTACAGGAACACCGACGGATAGTCAAACGAGTCCTGCAGCGCTTAAGGGAACACAAATTATTCCTTAAAGCGGAGAAGTGCGAGTTCGAAGTCCTCGAGACTGAATACCTCGGCATCATAATCAGCAAAGGATCGGTACGCATGGACCCTATTAAAGTCAAAGGAATTATGGAGTGGCCCATGCCCACCAAGAAGAAGGAACTCCAATCCTTCTTAGGCTTTATGAACTTTTATCAAAAGTTCATAAAGGACTACTCCAAAATCATCTGTCCCATGACTCAACTCACCGGCAATGCCCCCTGGTCCTGGGGAGCGGCGCAGAACAAGGCCTTCCAATGACTCAAGAAGCAAATGGCGGAGGACATGGTACTAGCACTCCCAAAGGAAAATGGGAGATTCAGGGTAGAGGCAGATTCCAGTGAAGGAGCAATTGGCGCAGTCCTCAGCCAAGAACAGGACGGAAAATGGAGACCAGTTGCCTTCCTTTCCAAGGCGCTGACCATCACCGAATGCAATTATGAAATCTACGACAAGGAACTCCTGGCAATCATGCTCGCGCTAGAGGAGTGGAGACATTACCTGATGGGCACAGCAGAGGATTTCGAGATCTGGACGGATCATCAAAATCTGCAATATTTCCGACAGCCCCAAAAGTTGAACCGTCGCCAAGCCCGATGGGTCACCGAGCTTGCTGAATATCACTTTACGCTACATCACAAGCCCGGCGCTTCCAATCGCAAGGCCAACTTGTTAAGCCAGAGGGACGACCATGACCAAGGGAAGAAGGACAATGATGACATCATCGTCCTCCAACCAGAACATTTCCGGGCGATGATCATGCCCACCACAAGCGAGACTCACCAATGAGTCAAGGAGGTAACTCGCAATCATGACAAATGGGATCAGGGAATCCAGAACTCCCTTAACCACGAGCGCAGCATCTCTGAGAAGGAAGGGCTGTTATACTACAACGGATGAATATATGTTCCCCGCGACGACAAGCTACGAGGGGAAATCATAGCCGCCCACCATGATCACATTACTGCTGGACATCCAGGGATCGAAAAGACCAAGGAACTTGTCCAAAGAGAGTTCTGGTGGCCCAAGCTCAAACAAATGGTAGAGAAATATGTCAAGGCATGTGAAGCATGCCAACGAACAAAAATGGATACTCACCCTAAGGCCACTCCTCTCCACCCGAACGAGATCCCATCCGAACCATGGACCCACATATCAGTCGACATGATCACTGGACTACCAGACTCCAATGGCTATGACGCCATACTAGTAGTCGTTGATCGATTTTCCAAAGAAATCATCCCAATCGCTTGTAACGTTGAGCTGACATCCAAAGGATGGGCCAAGCTCCTACGCGATCACGTATACGCCCGCCATGGTATGCCTAAAACAGTAATCTCTGACAGAGGGCCCCAGTTCGTCTCCCATGGCCCAAAAAGAAACTCAACGACAAGCGCGTTGGCCCATTCCTAATTCTGGAAAAGGCTGGCGCTTCCGCATACAAACTCAAGCTTCCACCTCATTGGAAGATCCACCCGTGCTTCAACGAGAAGTTACTAATGCCCTATGTGCCGCCGGCGTTCCCCAATCAAGAACAACCCCCGCCTCCACCACCAGACCTCATTGAAGATGAGGAGGAATATGAGGTTGAAGAAGTCCTAGACTCGCGTACATGCAGAGTCTGCAGAAAGAAGGGACAAAAATCACGATTAGTCACGGACTACTTCGTCAAGTGGAGGGGTTGGACCCGAGAACACAACTCATGGGTACGAGAAGAAGACATGGCCAATGCTCAAGAAGCCATTCAAGACTACGAGGACAGCATTTCCGAAGCAAGAACCATCGTGACCGCACGCAAGGTCATCGACAGATCAGAAAAGGCCATCAAGCGAATAGTCGACCGTAACTACCAGGAAAACCAAGCCACAGGCAGATGGAGCATGTTCTACCAAGTGGAACGAATCAATGGGAAGAAGTTTTGGATTGAAGAACCCGACCGCGAGGTTTGGAAAACACTCATCGACGACTACTGGCAAAGGGAGAGCGAGAAAGAGGTTACAGACTGCATACTCTGTGACCAAGAAGAAGAAGACGATGAACCCTAGGGCAGTTGGGATGTCTGCCTTAACGAGAGGGTAATGTTACAATTTATTGACCTTTTTCACTTTTCTAGTCTTATCTCATCTTATCGGCATAATCCTGCTTATGCATTATCACCACCGTATCACCACTATCAACTTCGGTAAAACTTTCATGATGGACAACGCATGATATTGCGTGCTCGTCGTCCGACTAGCATGCCTCTTGACTTCGACAAAACTTTTGTATCTATTAATAGTACTCACGACTTAGTATTTAAGTAGCTACGATTTACTGTACAACCTCAGCTTTGAGCTAAGGTTTACCTACACATAAATCTTACTTGCCTGCTCGCTTGCCGAGAGCTTCTCCAGTAAGCGCCTCTTTCATCACCTCGAAGTCATCCAAGGCATTGTCTAAGTGATTGTCCGAACGCGAGACAGCTTAGCAATCGCCTGACTACGAGTCATGTGAGAGTCGGCCCTAACAGCAACAGGGTTTACTTTCTTATACTTCTGTGCATAAAAAGTGCTAACCTGGTTGAGGACTTCCCTGGATTTCCAGGTCTTGTCACTCGCACACAGATAGAAGTCTCTCAAATTTTCTAGGCTAAACGTTTTCTTTTTCTCTGGTGGCTCTGCATAACTTTCTATAACAAAGTTACCTTCTGCATCCTGAGCCAGGATGACTGCTAGCTCTCCTTGATCAGGTATCAGATCCTTGAGCTCTGAAAACCTGACTCAGGTTCCCATTGCAATATCTGAGGAGGCTTTCCCCACAGGTAAGTGTGGACCTTCACTTGCTTCCTGGTATTTGGGTCGGTGAGTATCAACATCTGGTCCCTGTCTGTAGTGTTCTTGACTTCACTTTCAGTAAGAGTATCAAACGGACATCCCAACAACAACTCATATGCCAGGTTAGCTAGCACATGGACTTGTAGGTATATGGTCACATCTCCAAATAAGAACGTGACATTTGGTACCAGTCCCAAGGATCGCTCAACACCCCAATTAGTGCTTTCCATCATAATGAAGACATCCAGGTCGTACTCCCAACCCATCTGTTTGGCTAATTTGACAGAGCAGGATACAATTTGTGAACCAGAGTCACATAAACATTCCATCTTTCTTCTTCCTGACACTAGTGGGTAGACAGCTCTCAAAGATTCAGACACAGTTCCAACAGCAACTATGGGTTTCAGTTTCTCTCCAGCTGGCAAGCTTTCCAGGTATTGAACTACCGGATCTTGAATAATTGTTGTCCCAGCCAGAATTAAGCCTTGTTGCATGGTAGTAACATAAAATTGTACTGCCAGCAACTCATTGATGTGGATACATCCTTCCAAATGAGATACCTTGTCTTCTATAGGTGGCAAAGGTTCCAGGTCCCATTGCTGGTCCTCTGTCTCCACTCCACTTTCCTGACCAGTAACATCATTGACTATCATTTGCTTAGTTGGAACTCTCTTGGGAATTACATATGACTTCATCTTACTATGCATGCTTGGAGATGTGGCTAACCAGTGCTCTGCTGATAGAGTCACAGGTGCTTTCATCATCTGATCCCAGACATCCTGTTCTAGATTGCCAGATTGTGCTTCTACTGTCTTTCTGTATGCAGGACCAGGCTTCTTGACTTTGCCTGGAAGAACCAAAACTTTATTCCTAGCTTTGTTCACATCTGGTACCGAGCTGTAGGGATTTTCTGGAATGGAATACTCATCATTCCCAAGTCCCACAATTACTAGGGGTGTCAATTGTGATTGATCTGCCTTAGGTGGATCAGCAGGCTCAAGGTTTTCAACATTACTGCTTGGTTTAGAGGTATATTTGCTTTGCTTAGATGACCGGGCTCACCAGTTCTCACTTTCCACTCCTTGGTTTTGGTTTCATACGTCCTCCGGTGGAACTATGCTCGATCCAGCAACACTGCTAGTCTTATTTGAATGTATTCCTGCCTTCATTGAACCATTACAAAAATCCTAGGTATCTTGGGAAGGATCATTTGATTGACTGGCTTCCCTGTTACACTGGGAGCAAGTCTTAACCACAGAGTCCCATTGCGGTCCTTCCAGGTACTGACTTTCCAGTGCCAGGTATGCAGTTTGCTGTGCAATTTGTTCTATTAGCGTCCTTAGATAGTCAAAACTATGTTCTTCCTCAGCTATTTGGTGTGACATAACATATTGCGGCACTGGGTCCAACATCTGCGGTGCAGCCATCAGATTTTGGCTTTGAGGTCGTTTTGACTCAGCCTGCCTCTGATGTGCATAGTGATGCATTATCCTTACTTTCTGACTGAGTCCATGCGGTTTCCTGGGTATGTTTGACCCATCCTTCAACTGATACAGATTCTGAGTACCATTGATATGCACTAGTTCACCCACTGTGATCATTTTGAGTTTAGAGGGGCCATCTATCTGGAAGTGTCCAGGGAGTTCACAGAAATGACATTGTCTGGGTGGAACACTTGCATTCCTGTAACCTCCAGGTCTAATAGAACTCTGACTGGGAAGAGTAATACTAGAGGTTGTTTTTAATTGAGCTAACATCCTCTGCATTTCTTCATCCTGTTTTCTCTGTCCTTCAATCTGTTTCTCCAGCATTGTAGTCATAATCCGGTTACTATCCACCATGCTTGCCAGGTAAGAAGTTAATTCTTCTGACAAAGCTGGGGATTTGTTTACTGTGGGTTCTTGTTTGACGCTGACAATACCAGGTTTACTGCTGAGACCAGGCTCTTTTTTTAACAGGATTGACCTGCACCACTGCTGGGTTGAATAAATCATTATACACAGTGCCTGGTCCTTTCAGAATGTGCTTCCTGTTAGGGCCCAACTCTCACGTGACTCAAGATAAGGCGACCACTGAGCTGTCTCACGTTTGGACAATCACTCTGGTGGTACCATGGGGTAATCTCGAGGTGGCAAGAGAGGCGCTTACAGGGAAAGCTCTCAGCAAGTGAGCAGACAAGTAAGATTTATGTGATTTTAAACTTTAGCTCAAAGCTGAGGTTGTACAGTGAGTTGTAGCTACTTAAATACTAAAGCGTAGGTACTATTAATAGGTACAAAAGTTTTGGCGAAGTTGAGAGGTGTGCTAGTTGGGCATTAAGCATGCAATATCATGCATTGTCCATCAAGAAAGTTTTGGCAAAGCTGATGTATTGGCAATAGTAAGGGATGGTGTAATCAGGATGAGGTGATGATGTGTAAGCATGGTGATGCCGATAAGATGCGATAAGGAAAAAAGTAAATAAATCGTAACATTACCCTCTCGTTAAGGCAGACATCCCGACTGCCCTAGGGTTTGCTTTGTGGTTCTTCCTGTGCTTTGGTATATTCCTTCCTCCAATAGTCATCAATGTAGTCTCTCCAATGTTTGTCATTTGGGGAGGGGTTCTCGACCCAAAAGGTTCTTCTGTCCTTCCTGAGTACTCTGTAGGAGATGATTTCATCGATGTAACGATGGTCGAGTATTTCTTTTAGAGCCTTTTCAGATCTGTCGATGACTTTGTGGGCGGTCACAATGTTTCTGGTTTTAGAGATACTGTTTTTGTAGTCTTTGATGGCTTCTTGTGTGTTGGTCATGTCATCTTCTCGTACCCATGAGTTGTGTTCCTGGGTCCAACCCTTCCACTTGATGAGGTAGTCAGTTACTAAGCATGATTTCTGTCCTTTCTTTCCATGGACTCGGTGTGTGCATGAGTCCAGGACTTCTTTGACTTCATATTCCTCCTCATCTTCTATGAGGTCTGGAGGGGGAGGGGGGGCTGTTCTTGGTTAGGAAATGCTGGTGGTGTGTACGGCATCAGCAATCTTTCGTTGAATTGTGGGTGGATTTTCCAGTGGGGGGGGAGTTTCAGTTTGTAGGCAGACGTGCCGGCCTCTTCCAAAACAAGGAATGGACCAACACATTTGTCATCGAGGTTTTTCTTGGGGCGGGGCAAATGGAGGTTAGTGGAGTCTAGCCATACTCGATCTCTGATGGCATATTCCATGGCTTCCCTTCTCTTCTTGTCATATTGGGTTTTCATTTTGCCTGCTGCTTCTTCAAGCACCTCCTTGGCTTGTCAGTGTACTTCTTGCATGTTTTCAGTGAACGATTTGGCTGAGGGGTTCGTGTATGCAGTCATTTTAATGGAGTCCGGTAGGATGCGTGAATTAGTCCCATAGTTCATGAAGAATGGTGTTTGTCCAGTGGCCGAATGGACTTGGTTGTTATGGGCAAATGCTGCCAATGCGAGCCATTCACTCCAGTCGGTCTGTCAATGGTTAATGAAGAGGTGGAGGTATTTGTTGATCTCCTGGTTTGCCCATTCTGTTTGACCATCCGTCTGAGGGTGGAAGGTGGTAGACGCATTTGGGGTAATATCGAGGAGTTGGAGGAGTTCAGTCATGAACTTTGAAACAAATTGAGGTCCTCGATCAGAAATTACAGTTCTTGGCATTCCATGATGGGCATACACATGGTCTCATAATAGTTTCGCCCATCCTTCTGACGTTAGTTCGACGTTGCATGCAATTGGGATGATTTCTTTGGAGAATCGATCAACAACCACTAGGATTGCATCATAGCCGTTGGATTCCAGCAGGCCGGTGATCATGTCAATGGATATGTGTGTCCAGGGCTCGGACAGGACTTCATTTGGATGGAGAGGGGCGGCTTTTGGGTGGGTATCAGTCTTTGTTCATTGACAGGCTTCGCAGGCCTTGATGTACTTCTCCACTGTCTGTTTGAGTTTTGGCCACCAGTATTCTCTTTGGACCAGTTCCTTTGTCTTTTCTATCCTGGGGTGTCCCGCCATAATATGATTGTGATGGGCGGCAATGATTTCCCCACATAGTTGGTTATCGTGGGGAACGTAGATCCGTCTGTCATAGTACAAGAGTCCTTCCTTCTCAGAGATACCGTGCTCATGGTCGAGGGAGTTGGCAATCCCCTGGTCCCATTTGTCATGGTCTCTGGTTGTGTCTCTGATCCGTTGATGCGTTTCGTTCACCGTAGGCATGATCATTGCATGGAAATGTTCAGGTTGTAGGACCACAACATTGTCGTTGTCCCTTTTGCCCTGGTCATGATCATCTCAGCAACTAAGCAGATTGGCCTTTCGATTGGAGGCCCCAGGTTTGTGGTGCAGAGTAAAGTGGTACTCGGCGAGCTCGGTGACCCATTGGGCTTGGCAGTGGTTCAGCTTCTGGGGCTGACGGAAGTACTGTAAGTTTTGATGATCAGTCCAAATCTCGAAATCCTCGGCTGCACCCATGAGATAGTGTCTCCACTCTTCTAGTGTGAGCATGATTGCCAAGAGCTCCTTGTCATATATCTCATAATTTTGCTCTGTGACTGTTAGCGCCTTCGAAAGGAAGGCAACTGGCCTCCATTTCCCGTCCTGCTCTTGACTGAGGACCGCACCGATTGCTCCTTCACTGGAGTTGGCTTCCACTCGGAACCTCCCCTTCTTCTTGGGGAGTGCTAGTACCACATCCTCGGCCATCTGCCTTTTTAAGCACTGGAAGGCCTTGTTTTGGGCCGTTCCCCAGGTCCAGGGAGTGTTGCCAGTGAGCTGGGTCATTGGGCATACGATCTTGGAGTAGTCCTTGATGAACTTCCGATAGAAGTTTGTGAAGCCCAAAAAGGATTGTAATTCCTTCTTTTTGGTGGGCGTGGGCCACTCTGTTATCCCCTTGACTTTTATTGGGTCCATTTGGACCAACCCTTTGCTGATGATCACACCGAGGTATTCGGTCTCTAGTACCTCAAACTTGCACTTCTCAGCTTTTAGGAATAGCTTGTGTTCCCAGAGTCATTGAAGTACTCGTTTGACAATTCATCGGTGCTCCAGGAGGTCCTTGGAGAAGATAAGGATGTCGTCCAGGTAGATGGTTACCTTGCCCTCATGAATCAGATCATGGAAGATGTTGTTCATTATCCACTGGAAGGTGGCAGGTGAATTGGTCAGTCCAAAGAACATGATGGTGATGAACCTAAACTTCTGTGGCAATGGCAACACCAAACTCAAAGAGTATTTGGTTAAATGATGAAGCAACACAGTTGTAGAGGTTTTGTGTGTGTGAGTATGTTCTGGGCACCTCCGTGCACTCCAAGAAATTCCTCTAGATGCAAGAATACACTGTGACACGATGGTCTAACAGGTAGTACCCTTTAGCAGTCGAGTACTAGTTATGTAGGCTATATGCCAGGATTGATCTTGAATATACGAGATGTAACTGAAGCCGGTATGATGTGAATACCAAGAATCGGTGGGGAAGAAGGAAAATGCGACTAGACGCTGGTGCTAGATGATGATCCTCTGAAAGAACAGTCTAAAAGAAGAGTGTCGAATGTACGTTGGCAAAACTGAAAGTGCCTTTGTAGTCGTGAATGCGAGAGTGAAAACAAAGTCCTATATCGATGGCGAGGTTGCTGGTCCTATATGAAATGATGTTACTGAATGTTGAAGCCGAAAATGGAGTCTACGCGGAGACTATCCTATCCTATGTCAATGTCAAACCTATAAGTCCACACAGGGACTTTCCTATCCTATCCTATGGCGATCCTAAATGAAAGCTGGTCGAAACGATCCTATGTTGATGGTACTGGTCCTATAAGTCTTCTCAGAGACTACCCAAATGGGCAGCGATACTATGTTGAAAGTGAAGACAAATTAAACTCCTATGGTGTGAAAGTGAAGATGATGCGGCCTATAAAAGAGAACAAGATGGAATGGGGTACACAATACACATAGTAGAGCAACGGGGTCTTATATTAGCATTATGGCAAGCGCTTGGTATAATTACTGGTATAAAACCGTCCAGAAATTGTATTGTCAAAACCGGCGGCAATATGTAGTCAAGAATATGAGAGAATGAGGGGTGAACAAAGCGGTCAGACAGTAGGAACCAGTCTTAGGCTTATAGCGATGCATATAATGTGCAAAACAATTGATTGGTTGAGCATATACGGTTACGAAGAAAGAAGTTACAAGGTATAACCATTGGTGTACCAGCTGGTGTTTGCTAGATTGTGTAGTCTCTAGTGTGTACTACTTTCTACAATATTTTATCTTGCTTTTATACTACAAGTCCTACTTTATTATTAGTTTCTACTTAGTAAAGCTGTAAGGCTGCAGCTTGGTCAGTATATGAGCATCCACATGTAAAACCAAAGCTTTCAGTAACAGCTATTCCTTTGCATTGCCAAAAGGAGATAAAATATGTTGATCCCGAGTGACCGAGATGCGGATACTAGGATGCTGTTTAACTGTGGACTGTGAGGGTATGGCCGTTGTACTGAGGCATACTAATGGGTTAAAGGTTTCTTGAGGTCTTGGCATAGTTATAGCTTTAGTAAATGAGGGCTCTAATGACTGTGGTCCACCAATATTGAGGGGAAGCAAATGTCGGCACATATAACATCATATAATTGCATGATCAAATCGGCAAGTCAAGCCATGATGCATAGTTGATGCGACGTTGATGCAGCATTGATGCGGTTATCAGTGCCTATTGCCAAATTGGGTGATCAACCATCAAATGTACCTTAACGTGATGGCATGTATGAATTTGAGCATGTTTCAAGAAAGGAAGGATATTGAGCTTTGTGGGGTACCGTTGAAGTTGCATAAAAGTAATATGCCTTTGTGTGTAATGGCTGGTGGACTGAAAGGACCATTTTTGGAATTATATGGGTTATTATGATGAATATTCATGAAATTCTGAGCATACAGAGCCTAGAGGCTCATCAACGATTGGTTCAAAGAGGCCTCGGTTTGTTTGGAAGGCCGCCTTGGCCTCATCCCCTTGCTTGATCCTGACATTGCTATAACTCCAACAGACGTTGATGTGCTTGGTAACGGTGCAGGGAAAAACCTAGATCGAATATACAGTGAGTGAAACTCATATATACTCAACCCTAAGCAATCCTTGCACTTCACAATCACCAAATATATAAGTTCGGGTGTTTCAAGATCGATAGAAGACCTCTGCAAACCGACTAGTTTGGTATGAAGTTCAAATATTCTGATAAGTGCGCAAATATTCTAGCAAGAAGCTCGAATATACGACTTGTTCTTTCAATTCTAAGGGTATTCAAGCTATCCAATTCGACTTAGCGAATATATAATAGGTTTGGGAGCAAATAAAGTATATTAATGATGACTACTCGTCTTGGTACTTGAAATATTCTGTGTTCTGAGATTAATGGCACTCTGGCCAAATTCTATAGCACACTGGCTTTATAATGACGCACTGGCCGACTCTGCAGCTCACTGGCTGATGCTACGGCTCACTGGCCGACTTAAACTTGAAAATATATAAATAATCTTTATATTCTTTTATCTTTTTCTATTGGACTTAAGGAATATTCGTCTCACCCAAGGAATATGCACAAAGGCCTTCAAATCGCCCTGCTCACTGGCTAAGGTGCGACTCTAAGGGATGGCAAGCTTCCTGGACTTAACAAACTAATCTATAACTCCGAGGTTCCACTCCAAGGCCCTTGAATCGCCCAAGCTACTGCGCTTATAAGGTCAAATCATGGGGAGGGTGTTGCCTCCCGTATATTACATCTAGGAGGCCTTTATATACTGTACATAGTCCGATCTACCACGGCTATTTAGTCATACTGTATAAGCTAATATCCGACTGGGTCTAGAGCATATACTACTGGGTTGAGGGTTTCATCGGTCCAGACAATCTAGATACTGTCTCCATGGCTGTTGGAGCCAGAATATTCTATCATTCTTTGCTGGACTATGGAATGTTCTGGTGTTACCAAGGTAGCTAGCCTGGTTACCAGTTAATTCACCCTCGGCCCAGGCTACCACACCATGCAATGGGTGATCCATCATTATCTTCTGTATCTAGGCAACTGGCCACAGCTGCAACCAGGGGAATGTTCCTGACCGATCAATTAATAATTGATATCCCGATCACTGATGCGAGCCTCATGGCTATTCTTCTGGAATGCGGTTCGTCTGCAGAATATCTACAGGTCCAAAGTCACTATCAAGCAATAGTAATGGCGAGTCACTTTGTATCTTCAATCTGAGGGGAAATATTCCACCATGTTAGGGAGAATATTCGCTTCTGAGTGCAAATCTTTGCATGCTTTTCTATCTATTCTTGCTAGAGCTTGAACTGCCTCAGAATATTCTGCAAACCATAGGCAACTAATCACAGCTATTCAATCACATTAGGAGAATATTCCCTTCTGTTGAGACTGGTCCACCACATTGGGGACTTAATCGTCACATTAGGGAACTATTCACATCTTCTGGGGGCTAGTCAACCATATTAAGGGACTAGATACTTCTGGTTTCAGTAGATCATGCATGAGTGGGATGTTATGGCATATATTCGCCTGTTTAGACCGATTACAGGTTGAATATTCAGGCTGGTAGGTTCAATCCTTTGAGGTACTGTTCCTAAGTCCTGTATTTCGACTCTGTATATTCTCTCATTGCACAGGATCTTAGCTATCTGCTCGAAGTCTCAGCAATAGCTCTCATACTCAAGTAGATATAGATTCTGGTATGTATATATCTCATACAAAATCACAAAATCTAAGGGTAAACACGCAACATGCGTATCAACGTCCAGTTTGGTGAAGTACTTGGTGCCCTGGAGTTTGTCCATAAGTTCTGAGATGAGGGGTAATGGGTATCGGTTCTTAATCGTCATCTCATTGAGCTTGCGGTAGTCCTGAACTGGCCTTAGGGAGCCATCCTTCTTTTTGATGAAGAAGAAGGGTGACATGAAAGGGGACTTGGAGGGGCAAATTCGGCCTGATTCCAGGTTTTCGTCGAGGAACCTGTCAAGTTCTTCCTGTTCATGTCAATTGAGTGGATATACCTTGCAGTCAAGTGTGGACTTGGCATTGGGGATCAATTTGATGGCATGGTCCCAGGGTTTGCACTCTGGTAGTTCGTCAAAATTCTCCTTGGAGAACAGGTCCTGGAATTTGTGGTACTAGGGGGGAACCATTTCCTCGAAGGACTTCTTGGCCTTCCCTTCGTTGGCTTTGGTAGCCAGGTTGTTCGCGTGATGTACAGCGTGAATTTCTAGCTCTTCTCAAAGGTCCACCATGAGAATAGTCTTGCCCTCCTCCAACTCTTCATCCCATGGGTCTTCGGGGTCAGCGTCTGGAAGGGGGAATGGGTTCTTCTGACATTGACACCAGGTGAAGATGATCTTGCTGGTGGCCCAGTTGATGATGGGATTGTGGCGAAGTAGCCAATCATGTCCAAGGAAGATGTCGCCCTTACCGATATTGGTGACGGCAAAGTCGACCCTTTCGCTGTGACCTCCTATGGTCATTCTTACTTCGATGAACTCGGTAATCTCCCCTGCTTTGTTTCTGGTTCCATCTGCATTGTACATGGAGATTGAGGTGGGAGTAGGTCTGGTGATGAGGCCGTGCTTCTTGATGTAGGCTTTGTTGATGGTGCTTCCGGTACATCCGCTGTCAACCAAGGCCTGGGCCTTGAGGGTTTGTCAATTTTCTAACGTCTCGATTTGCACTTCAAGGAAGAGTTCTTGAGCGCCTTTACTTGAGACTCATCGTTGATAGCAGATCAGCTTACTCAGCTCGTATAGCTCTTCTCATGCATGCTCTCCTCCCTGCTTTAATGAAACCAATAGACGGTCGTTGATTTCATTGACCTTTTCTTTGTGGGCCCAGAGGTGGAGAGAGGCAAAGGCTTTCAAATTGGTGCATGCTTTCCTGATGGCCCGAAGGGTCCAGTCCATGCCAAATGGCTTGAACCAGGTGGGCTTCAGGGAGGAAACACTCATGGGACTGGGTTCAGAACGCCTCTCCTCAATGGGTTCTTCTTCCTTCTTCGCTTGTGCCTTGGCTTGAGACATCTTGAACGACATATCATCTTCCTCATTGGCCACCTCTTCCACGGTGGTCTTCCTTCCCTCAGGATGCTGTGCATCCAACACTTCTTCCTTCTGGGGAGTCCTTCTTGATCCTTCGATGATCGGGGGCTGGGCGATGGTTCCCTCAGTTGGGGCATGCTCCTTCCCTGAGGACGATCCTCATACGGCTTGTTCACCAGGATGAGGGGGTAAGGGAGGTATGCTGCTCCCAGGTTGTTTGCAGGGGCCACCAGGGACAGGGGGGTTCGTAACATCCTCAGTCAGTTGACTCTGTCCATCTACTCCCATTACCCTGGGATCCATCAGTGCACCCCCCAAGTCCTCATCCACATTTGCAGCTCGGGAGAGGGGTGGCCCTTTTGGAGGGTGATATTCTTCCTTAGTGATGGGCTCAACCGGTTCAGGGAGAACCTCTTTCATCAAAGACTTGGAGATCCCTGACATTGTTCAGATGAACTCCGGCCCCCATCAGTGTTTTAGGTCTTGAAGGGTGAGGAGTTCTGGGACTGAGAGTGTCAGCGAAGGAGGGGGATGAGTGTCGTTGGGGTTTTCGTGGTTTTTATAGGCTTTTTCAGGCAGAGCCTGAATGGTTTGTGATTCTTTTCAGGTGGTCTCAGGGGAAGCAATGAAAATGGGTATATTCGAATGCTTGGATACAGTGATAGACATATGTAATGATGTAATACAATCAGGTAATGTCTGCACAGTGGGACCTGATGACTGACCACCCAGAGAGGAGGATTGGGTCAAGGAAGTGGAATCACTCACTTCTCAGCCTCGCCTTTTACCTCCTCGACTTTTGACATCGAGGGTGTCTTTTCCTTGACCTTCTTCGGCTCCTTTTCTTCTTCTTCTGTGATCATGAGCATGGCCCGAAGTTGGGCTGAGGTATATTTTCTGATTTTCGGGTCCCTCAGTCGCTTGGGCTTCTTGCAATCCTTTCCTAGATGGCCCTTCCCTCCACAGTTAAAACACCTGCCTTCTTGTTTAAGGCGGTCTATGTCCATGGGCTCCCCGGCTCCTCCATAAGTGGTCCATCCTGAACCCAACAATCCCTTGCTGGTCGGTTTGTTGGCCAAGGAACTTGTCGTGCTGGCAGTGCCCTTTTGGCTGCTGCCAGCAGATTGGTTCTTGGGTTGTTTGACACAGCCGATTTTGTTGAAGGCTTCCTTTCTGGTCTTCTCTTCATATATGCAGCAGATTCATTGTTTCCCATCCACATACATCTGGGGGATCATGATGCTGAGACTGGCAATGGACTTGGTGTAGGCGGGAGGTACCCCGCATCGTACAGCTCGGACTAGAGTACTTCGTGGGCTGACATCGGTGAGCTGGTCTGCCTGTCAGGCGAGTTCCTCAAGTTTGCGGAAGTATTCTGGTGCAGTTCCAGTCATCTGGAGTTCCATCATGCATTGTTCCATGACTTCTTGAAGAGCAGGGTCTCCAAATTCAACTTGTAAGGCCCTTTTAAAGTCATCCCAGTCCAGGTAGCAGTAATATTCAAGGGGTTCACTCCAGAATTGGAGCTTGTAGCCGGACCACCAGTCCTGGGCCTTTTTATTGAAGAGCAAGGTGGCGAAGAGTATTTTGTTTGCATGTGTAGGGTAGTATGCTCTGAAAATGGAGAAATATTCTTCACATGCCCCAGTGAACTGAAGGATGTCATCATGTTTGGTGGTAAAGTCAGAGGG